>JARLTB010000074.1:7132500-8470000 GCA_030141615.1 Unio pictorum
TCAAACGTCGTCATTGTTGATGTTTGCATGTCTTTCGCTCTCATATGTAAGCTAAGTAGTAAACTCGACTCAAACGTCGTCATTGTTGATGTTAGCATGTCTTTCGCTCTCATACGTAAGCTGCTATGTATGCACTCAATTAAACGTCCTCATTGTTAATGTTAGCATGTCTTTCTTCCTCATACGTACACTAAGTAATATCCATGAATGAAACGTCCTCAGGGGCGCTTTGGCCTGATCTGTATTGCCCTCATAATTAAACGAAGTATATCCATGATACAAACATCCTCGGTCTGGTTGTTATTAAGTATCCCATACCTCATAATTAATTCAGGTATGCGGGACATTTAAGTTTATTGTTTTTGACAATTGTTCTTATAGATTGTAAGATGTAACCAGTCTAAGCATTTATCTGCAGTTACTTTAACTCTTTCTTTAAATCCAAAATATCTGGGGTTAAACATCAAACTGGGATATTTCATTTCAATTTCTCTGCCATCGAAATTAAATATTGTTCCATATATTTTCGTGTCCATTTTAGTCAGGAATTTCCAAAGTCTATAAAATGGGGGTTGAGCGGTGGAGAATACCAACAATTTAGCGGTCTCAGAGCAAGAAGTGAAGAATTCTAACAATTTAGAAGTTTCAGAGTGAGATGTGGAGAATACTAACAATTTAGCGGTCTTAGAATGAGATTGTGAGAATAAATCTCTGGAAACTGTTCCATGTTAAATAGTGTAATCCATTCTGAATAAGAAGTTGGTAATAATAATCGCAGCCCAATTAGGAATCTACTTTTTTTGAACAAAATTGGCGAATGTTTTATTTGCGAATATACATCCTATATGGCAACTGGTTTCATAAGATTACTTCAATATACATTGCAGCGTTTAAGATTTTTACCATTTGCATCATTACCTCAAGATATCTCTATCTTGTCCCTGTGAACGAAAACACATTAATTTAGGAACTGAATCACCCGCAGAGTAAAATGTCACCACGCGTATTACATATATGTAATGCCAGAGATTCAGTTATATAAGTATGTTATATATATATATATATATATATATATATATATATATATATATATATATATATATATATATATATATATATATAGAGAGAGAGAGAGAGAGAGAGAGAGAGAGAGAGAGAGAGAGAGAGAGAGAGAGAGAGATAGATAGATAGATAAATAATTTACTCTGACTTCCTTTCTGTGTAGGAGCTGGTGGTACTTCACAAAGTAACTCCAAGGTGGAGAATGCTTTACAAACCCAAGATATATTGGCTGACTTAATCAGGTAAGCTTGCTGAAAATAAAGTTTCAGTGTTTACAGCTTTACAAGCAAGTGCCGATAATCTATTTTATATTGTATTATAATGTAATAAATGTGATACATTGCATTATGAGGGATTCAGTAGATAATGTAGACGTGTCATGATCAGAGTTCTCTGACAGGTTTATCGTTCCTGAAATCTGCATTCACTCTATTTATATCTGTCTCTCTCCCTTCTGAAAGTCAAGCTCGCTCACACTTCTCAATCAGCCATCACAGTCCCCAAAGAGAGCCAACGGTTAAATGTATATTGTAACGTATCATAAATGTGGCGTCATATTTAAACAGGATCGATAACTCGTGTATATGTATCTTCCGAACACACATTGTACAAGTAATTAGCTGATACTGATGGCTTCTTGATATGATTAAATAAGTAAGTAAATAAATGAGGGAGAGAAGGAGCGAAGGAGGGAGCGATACACCAATATAGTGATATTCCGTATATTCCGAGAGAATATTTTATTTATATTTAATTCTTCTGTTTCAGAAACATTTTTCCTGACAATTTGGTCGAAGCGGCGTTCAGAAAGACCCAGACTCGGTATTACAAAGAAGATTTTACTGTATCCCAAAATTTGACCAATGGGACTAATGTCACAGAAACAGTTTTTAATTTGACCAAAGAGATAGGAAAAACAGATGCTGCTAATATCCTCGGTATGCATTTAAATCTGGCATTTTAACTTTTAAATATCATTAAATTAATACATATACATTTTCGTACTGAATATTGTTATAAGTGCATATTGCAGAATAGAAACCGAGTGGGTTTTGGATTAAATAGAAACATAATGTGTAAAAGATGGAAATTTATTAAATGAATTAATAAAGAAAAATATACGTCGTATACCTTATTACAACCGCAGTTTTAAAGAGATATCTATTAGAAATAGTGCGTTAGCTAGATTGTCTCCATTCGAAATTGTATTGAAATTTAAATTTGCATTATGAATTATAATAAAACATTCAACGTAAGAATATATTTTCATTATCATATATTTTGATAATCCAACGGAAATGTTAAATATAGATAAAAAAAACTCATTTTTTAAAATTCTCTGGTGTTTAAAAGAAACAGACCCTGATTATATCAATGCAGGTCAGGGTCTGTGTGGTTTTCAGATGACATCGAATTATAAACTAATAAAGACGGTAAAGGCATACTATTGTCAGTGACAAATGAGGGCTTGTAGTGTATGAAGTATTTTCGATTATTTCAATGAGCGTTTAACAGTGAGATAAATAATGCTTTGATTTTTTTTAAAAAAATGATTTTAATTAAAATCTTTACATCATATTTATAAAGATCCTAGAACAGTTGACATAAGCAACCAAAAGGATAGGTAATTGAACCTTAAACAGAAACAGTACGCGAGAAGGGATAATAAATAAATAAATAAATTAAAAAATTAAATAAATAAATCAATAAATAAATAGCAAATTGAAGCCGTTTTGAGTTGTTTTTATTGTGTATTTTTCAGGTATGATTTTGGCGGCAAGTCTATTGGGTATAGCGGCTGGGTCGTTGAAGGAGAAGGGAAAACCTTTTCTGGATTTCTTTGTTTCTTGCTCCGATACCGTTGTTGTTGTAGTTCGTTGGTTGATGTGGTAAGTTGCATTATGAACCTGTAACGGTTGCTAGGGTTGGGGTGGGGTGCTCCCAATATATTATTTAAATTATTATATAAGTCCCACACATGCCCAATATTTTAGGGAGTGAAATTAGTGACAAAGAGAGGTAAAGCTCGAAGCCCGCAATCAGCAATGCCGACAATTAAATTACTATATACACAAATAGGTGAAATTCAAATAAATAACAATTTAGTGCAATTCAAAAGTCAAATGATAATATATAAATATATGTTCTTAATCTCAGTATACTGAACAAATATCACAACAATCAGACGCATTTCTGTACTTTACACTCCTACAAAGTGTACGCACACTACTAGGTAACCAAATAGCGAATTACCATTTCTCAAATATTATTGTCAATTGAAGATTGCAAATGTATATGTAGGTACTAACAATTTTAATAATGAAGTATATATATATATATATATATATATATATATATATATATATATATATATATATATATATATATATATATATATATATACTGCATATAATTATAATTACAATACCGTAAAATGCTACAACAATCGATGGAATAACTTAATGATTATTTAGAAGCTTGGTCTTTCTTGGAATATCCTAAAGGTCGTGGCCAAATTACTTATGGCTTCCACTGAGTATTGCTTTATAACGTTCCAGCACGATATTTGGGCAATTACTAAGTTTCTAGCGCAAAATTGCTAAATTAAATTCGGCTTGAAATGGTGACCACACACTATCTCTCAATTCCGATTGGACGTTGATTCTATCCTGTTCTTTTCAACTTAGCAGACTATGCCCCCGGACCATCTGTCAATGTGGTGAGAATTACGACTCAGATAAGGGTCATTTCTTCTTGAACGAAGCTTTGAACGTTCACGTAAGACTTTTCACATTCGACAAAGTTGGGTTCTTGTACTTTTACTAAGAGGACCAACAACAGACGCGGTGTCTAAGATATATACATTGTTTCTAACCATTTCTTAGTTCCCCTGACTTACGCAATCGTGGGCAGGGCAACGTGAAAGAGCTCTTTGAATTCGTTTTAGGACCGAACCGCAGTGACCCATTGATCAGCGCTTTGGCCTTGTGAATTAAGAGATGCGCATTCGATTTCTAACATATAATAAGCCCAAATGAACTACCATAAGCATGTTCTTGAGCATGGCACATTACTTCCCTCAGCATAATATAACGTTAATGTTATAATAAGGAAAACAATTTAAAAATAACACAACATATATGAAAAAGGAAAATTAAATCATCTTTCTCGAAAGGAAAGGCAGGTAAGAATTATGCTGCATAGCTTGACTTTATCCTATGTCTTAAGAAAAGATTCAAGCCACCGCGATTATTCTAAATATATCAAATTTTAAATGCAAAAGTTGGAACATTGTATATCTGTTATCTTGCTATTGCAATCAATTGATAATAAGCATTTAATATATTATTCAGGGTGACACCGATTGGAGTGACAAGCCTTATTGCCGTGTCAGTGGCCAGTGTAGCAGATGTTCGGAATGTGTTCAGTCAGCTTGGCATGTTCATCGCATGCGTGACTATTGGCATTGCTATTCACCAGATCGTCATGATGCCTTTTACGCTATTCATCTTCACCAGGAGAAACCCTTTCAAGTTTTTGATGAGCATCGCTAGGCCATGGATGATTGCATTCGCATCGACTAGCACGTAAGGTTATATTTCATGTATTTTCATTTCTTATGTGCATGCTTTGGTTTCAATGTATTACTATACTAATGCAAATAATGAGGCGTTGTTTAATCCTTCTGGAGTTCTTTTTGTATTTCCCTTTTGTATGCTTTTGATTTTTCCTTGAGATCTGTATAACGTAGAAGAGTGTAACTTTGTAGAGTACGAAACAGCATTAGTGTCTTACTAAATTTAGCCTCAATGGTTTGACGCAAAATGATAAAGCGGGCAGGCGAGAATTTGCCTGTTCCGGAAATGTCACAGACACTAAAAAGTCCTTTCAGTGTGTCAAAGGCAAAAGTTTCCAAAAAAAGAAAGAAAGCACTTTCCATAATGTCTGATAGGTTATGCCCATGGTTGGTATTAATATAACAATAAGGTAGTCTACGTAAAGGCAAGGCCGGAGCACAAGAGTCAGAAGTGTAGTAAATAAAGCACGGCGAAATCTCTGACAACATGAAAATACCTTATCGGTAATATAATAAACCCTAGGAATGTAAGCTTGCCCACAACCCTCCGCTCTATTCGACTTTTCTCGCGCGTCTTTTATCGCTTCAGAATTGCAAGGAGATTGAATGAAAAATTACAAATATCTATTCGAAAGACAGTAACGTACTACCAAGCATAACGCTCGGATGACCATGGCATAAGTCCAATCCGGCGAATTAAGCTTTATTTTCACCATTGCGATCACAAACTCTTACTTCTAAAATCCACCATACGGAAGTAACCCATTCTTTTTATTTCAAATTGTATCATTTGATAAAATTATAATATTCATTTCTAGAACAGAAATATGTAGTTAAAGTTCGAATAGTACAAATAACGGTTGATGACGTCATCGCTCTTCAAATATTAAGACTGATGCTGGACCCGTTATATTTAAGAATCGAAATCAATGATAAACGGAAAAACTATTAGTCATTATTACATATTTTGCATGAAAACATGAAACTGAATGAAACAATAATTACTGCACCTTGCTGAAGTAAACGCGTAACTATTTCAGCCAAACTAAGTGCTCTCAAGTCTTTATGCTTTTGTTAAGATTAGGAGTGAACAAGATGTTACCATCGTTATCGGCTGCCATGTTGCAGTGTCATTTTACCAACGTTATCGGCTGCCATGCTGCAGTGTCATTTTACCAACGTTATCGGCTGCAATGTTGCAGTGTCATTTTACCAACGTTATCGGCTGCCATGTTGCAGTGTCATTTTACCAACCTTATCGGTTGCTATGTTGTAGTGTCATTTTACAATTATTAACTGCTGCCATGTTGTAGTCTCAGTTTACCATTATTAACTGCTACCATGTTGTAGTATCATTTTACCATTATTAACTGCTGCTGTGCTGTAGTATTGTTTTACCATAGTTATCAGCAGCCATGGATCAGTGTCATCCTTGATAGATTGCGTCCCACAATAGTGTCATTCTGAGCCTCACAAATTACTTTCAAAGAGGGAATTTTCAAATTTAAGAACCTTATCAGCTGAAGATGATAAAACATAACATCAGCCGATAACAATTAAGAGAAAAACGCTTCACATTACTTCCTATGGGGAGTATAGAGTATGATAATTACTGAACGGTGTCTGTCTGAAAACTAACATCAGACTATTGATAGCACTAGTCATCTCATCTTTCTGTATTCGTGTGAGGCCTTGACCCAGACAGCAGAATTACAACGAAGAATCCAGGCACTTGAAAGCAGATGCTACAGAATTATCCTTTGCATCTCTTACATGGACCAGACCACAAATGAAAATGTGTGTAACACCATCAGGTGCAAAGTAGGTCAATATGAAGACCTCCTCACCACCGTCAAAAAGCGAAAGCTGAAATGGTATGGCCATGCCACTAGAGCCATCAGTCTATCCACAACAATACCGCAGGGTAGCGTCCAGGGTGGAAGAAGGAAAGGTAGACAGAGAACAGGGTGGACTAACAACATCACAGAATTAACCAGGAAACGTTTTGCGGAGACACGGGCATTGATACATGATCGAGACAAGTGGAGGGAACTGGTCAGATTTTCAGCAGCACAGTGCCTCGACAAACACACTAGGTCAAGATACTGATGATGATGATGATGAAACGTGTATGAAATGTGTTATTTTGGAATCCTTATGTGTTAGTAATTAATGAGAACTGATTTCTTCTGATTACAGAAACATTTCATTATATCGAAGTTGTAAAAATTGTTTTAAGAATAAAAATATAATTTAATTCTGGTTTGGTAAGAAAAGTGTAAGCATCAGATGCTCGTATTAAATTAATTCCGTGTACAAGATTACGAAATTACATGTTCATGTTTTATAGGGCGGTTGCCATTCCGGAGATGAACCATGTCTGTGAGGAGAAGCAGAAAATTGACAAAAGAGTTGTCCGTTTCGTCATTCCCTTTAGCGTCACGCTTAGCTGCAATGGTGGCGCTGTGTACATCGCCAGTTCCTGCATCTTTATTGCCAATTTAAGCGGTTCCTCTATCAGCGCTGGGGATATCCTAATGATTGGGTAAGTTTACTTGCGTGCATCTGTTTTAGTGAGCGTGAGTGATCGTCTTTGTGTGCGTTTTTATATATGATGATAATGATTGGGGTAGTTTAATCTGTGCATCTGTATTTGCCAGTGTCTTCGAATATATACGGCGTCAACTTCGTCATCTTGCTAAGTAAAACAAACAGAAAATGATCATTAAATGAATATGGGTAAATTCGAATCATGTATTTGATAACGTTCTATACTAATGAGTGTAAATTGCGAATTTTCTTTGTTGGATAAAAACGTCTAAATCTATTTCATTTTTATTTTTTTCATTTTAATGCCCATGGACCAGAGAAAAGTTACAATTTAAAATCGGAATAAACCCTGCCATACTCATTACAGATTGTATTGCTGGAAAAGTCGATGTCTGATAAAGACAATGATAAGACCAGATAAAATACTACTGATAATGACGACAATAACAAAAACAACTATTATTATTATTATTATTATTATTATTATTATTATTATTATTATTACTCATAACAATAATAATAATAATATAATAATGACAATAAGAACAATATTATTATTATTATTATTTGTATTATTATTTGTATTTAATTATTATTATAATTATTATTAATATTATTAATATTACAGGCTGTTAACAACGATTGCTGCCATGGCTGTGCCCTCCATTCCAAGTGCCAGTGTCATGGCGGTTGTCATGATTCTTACCTCAATGAGTATACCTGTCGGTGACATAGCTCTTCTCTTGGCGGTAGAATGGTACCTGTAAGTAGAAATTTTATTTTATGTTCCCTGCATGTGGTCGAACGCATTTATCTGCCCATCAATGTGATCGTTCATTTGTCTCCCTGTTTTTAATTCTTGTATGCGCAAATTCAACTCGTGAAACTTTCAGTGAATTTAATGTTATCGTTGTAAAACTACAGCAGTGTTATGATTTAAAGATGAACATATCAGCCATTAGTTACTAATTGATTGTATTTCCTACAAATTAATGAAAAACAATTATTATCCTCACAGATGCAGTTTGTTAAAGTTATGGCGGTGATATGATATCACCCTAAAAGAGAGAAAACTAATATAAAGTAGAATAATTTACATAACATGTGCCACCAAGACTCAGAAATATAACGATGCTGGCCACTTCTTGTTTTGGTGAAATCTGTGTTGTCTCTTTTTCTTGTTTTAATTACTGTTTAATTGTTCCAATTTCAATTAACCTTAATTATCAATCTGAGTAACATCAGATCGGCACCGCCCTGCATGATGAACCGACAGCGACCTCTTAGCGGCCATGTTCTGGTGATCTGTATAGGATAAAACGATAATTACCATAATAATATTATTAGCCAATCAAATGAAGTCTTGTATCTTTGCCTTTGGATGACTGAACAGTATGGCTGAAGAGTATCAATGTGTGCCGAACGCTGCATTTTTATTAGGCAGTTAAAAGGTCACCATAACCTTGACAGATCAACGGCCACTGTCCAATCGCTGTCAAATCTTCACGTAACACATAGATCTGATTGTAATCCGAATGAAAAAAATTATGTCAGTAATGTTAGTTTTAAACATTTAAAATGCGACAATCACATTGTACCTCAGATTCTGGAATTTATAATCATATGCAAAATGAAGTTGTTTTCGTAAGTAAATAACACTGCAAGGTAATATAGGTTAAATTCGTACATGGATAGAACGGTCCTCTTCCTGTTTTATTCTCGATGTAAATACTGCAAGAATACAAGTCGTGGCTTATCGCTCTTGTGGCCTGATGGTTAGAGCAAATGCATTGGATGCGAGATGTCGCGGGTTCGAATCCCGGCCGAATCATACGAAAAGCTTTAAAAACTGGTACTAATAGCTGCCTCACTTGACGCTCAGCATTAGTTAGTGTTAGGACTGGTATCAGGATAATTTGACTGTGTGGGACATCATGCTACGTGACTACGGCATGATGCCCCAGTGCTAGTCATCACTATAAACTGTCACACTTCAGACATCGTAGCGATATAGCTGAAAATTGTTAAAGATACGTTACCAATTAATATTACACACAAAGTGTGGCTTAAATCACTAACATCGTGGTGGAATGATTATGCCCAATATTTATTAAGCGGTGAAAATCACATCTTCTCGATAAATAACATTTGTGTCCAACGGTGAATTTAGTCGTTTAAGCTTTATCTATGGACACAGTAATGTTTGTTAAAGTTATTCACTTGAGATGTCTTGATACATTTCGTATGATTTTGAGGGCACGCAATATGGTTCGTCATGCCTGTTTATTGATATGCATCTTACCTAGGCTGTTTGTCTTTATTTTCGGTACAGGGACAGAATACGATCGACGAGCAGCGTAGTTAGCCATACATTCAACGCCGCTGTTACGTATCACCTCTGCAAGAAAAGATTAGAGGAACAAGACGAAGCTTCTCTGAGAAGAAACGAAACAGAAATGACCCTCCTGAGCAAAAAAGAAGAGAAAACTGAATTATTGGAATTGATTCATGTGATGTGATCAATTTATTGTTTTATTTAAAACGTCTTTTGTCTTATAAACGTCAAGATCATAATCACGCAGAGGGTGCACCTTAGTCGAAATGGCATCAGGCGATTGGAATTGATGAGATACGTTTTAGATCAGACAAATGCTCATTTCTTTATGGCAGAAAATAAATGAATGCTTTCGATAATATTTGCTGACAAAGTAAAGTATATGCTCACCTTTGTTGGATCGGATAAAGGGCGTTGTTGCTGTTGCACATTTCGTCATATGACTTAGGTTTTTTAGTACTTACCATTCAGCGTTTCAATTGTTAGGTATGGCATATGATTTTGTACTTACATTTTAATGTTTCTAAAAGTTAACATTGCGATTACTATATTGTACTTTTCGGTTTCATCTATACATGGTTTTACTTTTCGGTTTCTTCTATACATTGTTTTACTTTTCGGTTTCATCTATACATGGCTTTGCTAGTCCCACATGACACATAGCTTCGGTTCTGTTTCCTTCATCAACATTATAGACTATACATTATTTAATTTATTTATCAAAGACTGACTTGTCATATTCATTCACTTCGCTTAATGTATTTATTTATTTATTTCGGCTAGCATTGTTTAAAATCACGAATCATTATATTCATGTCAATTGATCGATCGATCGAGAGAAACTCCATTGTGATGTTTATATAACACACCAGGGTTTGTTGTTGGTTTATTGCTTAGAAATGGCTGGCATTGTTTTGCTTGGATGTCTTATAAATGACATGTAAATCAGCCATACAATTTATAAAATTATTACGTTAATGTATAGTTTTAGTGTATTTCAATTTTGTTAGACTTTAGCTCTGCTTTTATCTTTTTTTTAAAGAATCTCAATTGAGAAAATTTCCTTATTTTTTGAGCATTTTATGACACTTAAAAAATTGTATGTCATGTCTGATTAACTAATTTATGGGCATTTGTAAAATTGATTGATTATAATCATTGATATCATGAAACCCGGTTATATATTCGTTGTAAAGTCAATTAAAGAGAAAGCTATATTCTGATAAACAAAACTACTTTTTATACCGTTGAAATGTTTATATTTTAGTGTGTTCATTCATGTTATACCAAAAGAAAGATAGAAAGACAAGAAGAACAAATATTTATGTAACGTTGCTTGTTCTTCTGTAGGGTCATTACATTTTGTCTGCTGTAAATATGTTGAGGCACTGCCGAGTACCATTTTAAAAAGGAAACATGTGAAGGGATCGCCGAGTACCAGTTTATGTACAAAACATGTCGAGGTACTGCCAATTACCATTTTATAAACGAAACATGTCGAATTATCATCAAGCGCCATTTTGAACATAAAAAATCTCGACTATTTTATATAATGAAACATAAGGCACCGTCAAAACTCTCTTTTATAAACTAAAATCTTGAGACGGTTGAGCATGATAGTCAAATTTCAAGTATTTTACAGACTTGTATGTTTTTAATTCCATTTAATAGCCATATATGTTCCAGTTATAGTAAGTATTTACATTATTCAAACAATGCAAATATATTTGTTATGTTCCCTTTATAATAAGAGATAGTTGATTGAAACAATGCAATTACATGTATATGCTTTACAAGTATTTGCTGATGTTAAATATACCATATCATCTTTTAGTAAATATACCTTGTTATGTACTGGTTGTTATAGTTTACATTATTGAATTTATACACTTACATGGTTGATACAATTACAAATTAAATATGTTGTTTATAAAATAACACTCATTGGTTTAAGTCTATATCTGTATCCATCGTATGCTCTCTTTACATTATTAAAATCATTTTGTGACAGTTTTTAAATACTTGTTTATTTGACATAATATTGTCAAGTCACTGCCTTCTTCTTCCTGTCTTTTACTTCATTGTAATCACTCTTCACTCGTACTCATTTCATATATATTCAGATTAATGTTCAAGGTATTTATATACATGCATACACATATAAAAATAAAAATATACATATACACAAACAAAATGTTCATTGGGTTTCAAATAACAAAAGGCTGAGAAAACGTATCTTTGTCAGAAAGACACCACACACATACACACACACACAATATATATATATATATATATATATATATATATATATATATATATATATATATATAAATGCAATAAACTGACAAGCAACAGTGCAAAAACTAGTATCACTCTAGCCTGAGCGCTTTCGACTCTCAATGAGTCTGTATCAAAGGCAAACACAGAACATAGACAAGACAGACAATTAAAATACAAAAACCGTGTTTACAGAACTTTACATGTCTGTTTCTACAGGAATTAAGCCTTGAATTTTATTGTTACAACTAGTTGCGGATGCTGTAAAATGTGAAATCGATGAGCCAATGCGACACCTATGTTTTTGTATGTAAATTTATGTACGCGCAAATTATATCCCGGATATTTTATATAAGTAGTTAGAGGCTATTAAGCAAATTTAGAGAATTATTTAAAAGAAAATGTGTCAGCTGGAAAAGATAATTAAATTTGTGCAATTCTGTCTTTTTCTAGTCTTCTTGGTTTAAACCGCATGGTTTTAATGTTCGAAGGCGTCTTATCCAGTAAGATTCCTTTTCTTTCCTGGTTTCGGAACTCCAGTTGTGGTTGTGAGCAATTGCAATAAATGTTATAGCACTGAAGGTGTGGTCAGGGGAAGAGAAGTGTTCTGCGACCGGACTTCTGCATAGCTTCTTTGTTATCCAATCAGATCTATGAAGGTTGATCCTTTTGTGTAGCCTCTCAGTTTCTCCGACACACAGCATGCTACAGATCTTAAATGTGATGAGATAAATTACATTCTCTGTTTTGCACGTTTTGTTTGGACCATGTATGTTTAGTTTTTCTCTCGTCACTGTGCTAGAAAAAGTCCTGGTTTCTATCATGTGTTGACAGGTTTTGCACCTTTTATCGCCACAGTGGCCAGATTGACTAAAGTGGTCTTGATTAGTGATTGGCGCTAGCTTCGCCCTGACTAGGATGTCCTTGAGGTTTTTTGGTCTCCGGTAGGCTACTACAGGTTTGTTCGGGAGGATTAACTTTAGTGCATTCCATGATTCTACGATGGGCCAGTGTTTCCCGATGATTTTACCTATTTTGGGGTTGTCTGGATGGTAGGTCAGGATAAATGGTATCCTATCAGCTTTTTCCTTCTTTCCATATTTTAGTAGGTCATCGCGGTTTGTTTGCTTAGCTATTTGGGTTGCCTCAGTAATCAGGTCCTTGTCGTAGCCTCGGTAAATTAAATGTTTAGATAGCTCTTCAGACCTTTTTAGGAATGTGTCATCGTCGGAGCAAATTCTGCGTATTCTCAGTGCCTGGCTATATGGGATGTTCCTAATGCAGTGTTTTGGGTGACAGCTGGTTGGGAGGAGATATTGGTGTTTGTCAGTTGGTTTCGAGTAGATGTCTGTATGGAGTTTGTTTTGTACCAGTCTGGCTGTTGTGTCTAGGAAAACGTGGTTTAAGTTGGAGACTTCAGCCGTGAATTTTATTGAAGGATGGAAATTGTTTGCCTTTGATATTAAATCATTCTGATTTTCTCTTCCATGTTGCCACTTCAGTTCTATATCATAGATAAAGCGTACCCACTGGTATGGTGCAAGTTCAACCGATGCTAATAGTTGACCCTCTAGTTTTCCCATAAAAATGTTAGCGTACGAAGGGGCAATTTTTGTACCCATTGTGGTTCCATTAATTTGAAGGTAATTTTCTTCATTAAATTCAAAGTTGTTGAGTTTTAGGACCCGCTCCAGGAGTTGGACTAGGAAGTGTGTTGGTGGATTGTCTACTGTTCTTGTTCTCCATGTTCGGTACACTCCTGTATCCCTTCGTTGTGCGGTATGTTAGTATACAAAGATGTGACGTCTAAGGAAACAAGCAATGTATCTGGCAGTAATGGTTCGCTTGCTTTGCTCTTTATGAGGTAATCTGTCGTGTCCTGAAGATATGATGGTAATTTGTGGACATATGGTCTCATAAAATGATCCAAATATTCTGCTATCCTTTCTGTGGGATGCCCGTTACCAGAGATTATAGGTCTGCCTGGGTTTCCTTGTTTGTGGATTTTAGGTAGAATATAAAATCTACCTGCCCTTGGATTTTCTGGGCTTATGTAGTTTCTCGTTTGCTGGTCTATGTGCCCGATTTGGTACGCCTCGTTAATAGCATTGGTGATGGTTTCTGCATATTCCAGTGTTGGATCATGGTCTAGCCTTTGGTAGAATCTAGCGTCACTTAGTTGTCTACTTGCTTCACTGATGTTGTCTTCCCTATTCATAACGACCACAGCCGAACCCTTATCTGCAGGCTTAATTATGATATCTGTTCTGCTTTTCAGTGAGTGTAGGGCATCTGTTTCTTCTTTTGTCAAATTAGAGCATCTGTTAGTATGGTTGATGTGTCTGGAAGTGTCGTTTTCAACTGAGTTGATAAAGGCTTCTAGATTTGGAATTGAACTTTTTGGTGGGGACCAATTACTTTTCTTTCTGAAAGTGGGTTGGTCGCAGGTTATATTTTTCTCTGACTTATCTAATGGCTGCAAGGCAAAATGGGCCTTGAGTCTTAGTCGGCGGCTAAAAACTCTTAGGTGTCCTTCTTCAGTTTCCCTCTATCGTATGTCTTTGGACGGGGACAGAAACTCAAACCCTTCGATAAAAGTCCTATTTCTGCCTCCGTAAGTTCTAACTTTGAGACATTGACCACTGTGGTGGTAACAGTGGAATTAAGTTTTGCGATAGAATGCTTACAAATCTTCTTTTTACGGCGATTTTTCTTCTTACGTTTGTTTTTAGAAGAAATTTCGTCAGTTAAATTTTCTTCACAACAGTGATTTGGTTGTAAATCATGACTTCGAAGTTTTCTTTCTCTGATTTTGTATAGTTTTGCAGAGACTCTTAGTTGATCCTTATTTAATTTGGAATAAAACGTATGCAATTGTTCCTCAGTGGAAACTGAATGCAGCTGCTGCTTTAGTTCTTCGATGGTTGCTGATTTGACTTGATATTGATGATTTAAGTTTTTCCCAAGTAGGGATGTGAGTTTCATATATATATATATATATATATATATATATATATATATATATATATATATATATATATATATATAGAGAGAGAGAGAGAGAGAGAGAGAGAGAGAGAGAGATAGACAGAGAGAGAGAGAGACAGAGAGAGAGAGAGAGAGAGAGAGAGAGAGAGAGAGAGAGAGAATTGGGGGAGGGGAGATATGCAACAAAAAGAATGAAGCAAAATAGAGACGATATATAACGGAAATGTTGTAGTGCTAGGAGAACGATGTTACGGGATACAACAACAATGGCAATAATAATAATAATAATAATAATAATAATAATAATAATAATAATAATTTCAAGTAATGAGTCCAATAACATTTACTGGTATAATAGTGTCCCAATGTTTGTTTACGTGTCAATAAGTGAAGTTCGACTACAGGGAAGTTTGTGTTCATTAAGAACAAATTCCACGAAGTTGTCTGTTGCATCAGCGAGATTATGTGCGCTTTAGTTATCGGCCCTCTACGAGTTAGACTTAGTGCTATGGTCAGAGAGAATATGTTTGGGATTACAGCTTGCTGGGAACATACTCCAAACAGAGTCTGCTTTCATTGCAAGAAAGTTTATATATTTTGCTCCAATAGAGGATATTGTATATCACAAATTCGACCTGTTTGATGACGACGACAAAATTTTTATCATAGGGTGGAAGTCCTTGGTGAATTTAAAGAATAGTTTGAATCAGTTGCCTGGTTATTTCCTTTTCTTCTGGTCTTTAGTTATTATTGTTATTGCTGTTGGTTTTTTGTTGCTGTTTTTTTATATGAATCCGTACAATATTAAAGGTCTATAGAATTATTTACTTTTGCACGTCGTTCATGAAAATATTGGTATACGAAGGTTCTTTTCAGTTCCTAATTCAGGTGATTTGTAAGAAGTGTTGCTTATTAAACAAATACGTTATCAGCTAAAGAACATTGGTTAAAGCAGTGGTTTATATTCCCCGGGTCGCAACGACGTTCTGGAGGGTCGCAGAGAGTCGCCAGGATTTTTGATGGCGGCAAAACTTAAAATGTGGAAAGGGGTCGTGAGGCGCAGAGAAAGGATATTTTAGGATCGCGACCCAAAATGATTGGGAACCACTGTGTTATAGACTTGACCAAATAATAATAAGGAGAAACGATCTATTTAATTATTATATGCTTCCTTGCAGGATTCAAATGGTGCTTAGGAAATATACCTCCATTGTGTCTAGGTGTGTGTTGTCTCTGAAGTGTGGATACTTGGTCATTTCATCTCACAATAAGATGAGTTTATTGGAGTCTCAAAGTCGTGCTATGTTGGAAACAGCCATGCCCTTTACCTCTACACCATTTGGATGCGTTCAGAAAACGTAACAATAATGACATAGTGCTAAATAAAAATTAGCACGATGTGAAAAATGAATGTATACATTAGGGGTTGGGGTGCCTAAACATTTTATTCAAAGAACTGCAGTAGACTGGTCAGGTGAAGTGTGTGATATGATTATGCTGTGCTTCATAATACCTATAAAAAAATATGGACCTTTTTGCCTCTCATGAACTTTTTTTTTTAAATTAATTTTTATATTACGCAGGTTTATGCGACATTAAATTTGTACATAAAAACTGACCCAGCCGTTTCGTCGGAACTCAAAGGAGACTTGTAATTTTTCAGCATCCCTGGACCTCTCGCATTGCCAAATTCTCCAAGATGTAGCCGTATCTATACCATAATGAATGAATACCTTCTTTTTTTGAGAGAACCTGCGTTCTTCTACTCTCTTTTTGTCTCCTTCCCTCTAGTCATGGAAAGCAGCATTGTTAACATATTATGAAAAATATTTTCCATAAATACGGTGGAAAAATCAATTCATAAACGCTAGGGAGAATTTCTTCTCTGTATCTCACCAAGGACATTGACATTCCTTGACTTGTGAGTAATTCCTTCTCATAGCAGGAGATGAGAAGAATGTTATGATAAAGTGAACAAACGTTACATAATAACTGGTGGAGAATCGGGGAGCGCCTGCCCTCTTCTCTCTTTCCGTATCTTTCCCTCTAATCATGGAACACAGCATTGCTAATAGAGTCTATGAAACAAAGTTTTCCATACATACGGCAGAAAACTCATTACATCAAAAAGGGAAAGACAAGTCACTACAAGACTTTTACAACAAGTAAAAGGTGGAAAACCTCTTTTCATAAAATAAATATTGAGAAATGTGTGGCTTTTGACGAACGTGCGAATAAACTTAAATGTTTATTTAATTTCTTCATTATATTATAGTTATATATGTTACGCTGGATACATTGTCACTTTGGCAGCTTATTGTATGCGTTCATTGTAGAAAGCCATCGGTTCAGATTTGATTAAGACTTTATCGTTGTAGAAATGCAAGCTTCCAATGAACGCCGACGCACTTATTTTGTTTTACGTTTTCACATGGTCATCATCCAAGTACCAAAAGGATACTCAAGAAAGCTATTCACTCATACCATCATATTCTGTAAAAAAATATGAGTTTGACTGACGCATATGGACCAGCTTATTTTTTTCAATTGCTTCAATTATAACATAAAAATCCTATTAAATAGTTAGTGAGACATCATGACCACGTGCATATGACGTTAATCAAATAATCTTAAATATCAATTGAATCTGTTTTTTAAATGTTCAAATGCTGATAGTTTTTGCCACGGAAACAATGTGTTTGAAAATTCTTGAATTTTGGGGGCCAAGGAAGGGCCATTATTTTACGCACCCCTTTGCTCTATTGAGACCTTTTCTACAAGCTCATAAATCGGATGTAAAAGAAATAAATATACGCATGTGTGTGCGATACATTCTCCTTTGGTTTGTTTGGTAAGGGCCAATTGAACTAATTGCCATCCACTACGAATTCACAACCGACCCCTGCCCACACCAAAATATAAAGAGCCCCAGATGATATCAGAAAGAGAACACACACACACACACACATACACACACACACACACACACACACACACATACATACATACATACATATATATATATTGATTTCATATCTTGCACAAATAAACATAACATTCTAAACCTTTTCAAAGGTGAATATGCAGTTTTTATACGCATTATGTCATATGGTACCATAATACAATTTATTTAAGCAGTTAGTCTACATACTTATGAAATTCATTTATAGATAGCTGTGGTATAATGATTGTACATCATGCATCGGACATATACCACCTGTCGTATTTCATTACCCAGCTTGTTTACATTTTGTAATTAGAACGCCTTGTAGCTTCATGATGCAATGTTGCGTCAGTACGTGCTATTTATGCCGGTCCTCTTTTCAGAAACCTGAATACAACCCCGTGACAATTTCCTACAGACAATTGTCGCGCTCTCAACAATGAAACCACCACGTGACTGGGTTCCAGTTGATGGAAATCCATTCACACACCTGTATAGGTAACCAGGTGATTAGACAATTCTGAACAAATTTAAACTATTAATGCTATACTATATATTTAATAAGATTTGGTTTGCTGACGTCACGTGAAATCTATCTATTTCATCAGCCAGATTGTGTACATTTTATAATTAGAATGCCTTGTAGCTCCATTATGCAAGGTTGCATAAATACATGCTTTCTATACCCGTCCTCCCCCGTTACATGATATTGGATCATTGTGATGGCCTTTTCTACACGATCCTAACACCGATAAAAGGATATAAATGATCCGTATATAAAGGCTATGTACATATCGTGGCCTTGATAGAACTAGAGAATACCCCTTGGCTCATGCATTTTAAATATCAAATTCAGAATGGCACTGTCATTAAGAAAAACGTATAGTCTGGTTTAAAACAGGACGAATGACCGCCCTACATGTACATTGTTGACATTATCTTGAATACGTGTAATCACTGACAGATCCATGATTTCTTTTCAACTTGGGCTGGGAACTTTAGATTAAATGACCGAGTTTACTCGGCTTTGCTCTGAAAAATGTAGTTTTGACCCGAAAAGGAGCGAAGAGGCGAGCAAACACACACAACCATTTGTAAAGTCGCTCCTGTATAAATATAAAAAGAAATTCGGTCAAGTTGTCCATATTGGGTGATGTGTGTGTGTGTGCGTCTGTCTGTCTGTATGCGTGCATCTGAGTGTCTTATGATGATTTTCAGTAGTTACACGGCTGAATGATTATACTTTCTTTCACATGCAAGGTCAGTAAAACGGTGAAGGTGTGACCAAATCATAATCGTAATGAGAGCCATATTTTGCCTTCAGCATCCGATGTGTGTACAAAGTCAATATAAATCAATAACCCGCTTATTGGTGTTCCTTTATTGTTTCCTTTTCAGATTCGTATAGAAATGAACACCGATCTTTTGACTGGAAAACAGGTTGAAAAGTACAAGTTCGACGATGGTCACGATGAAGGATCATCGCCGTCGTTTTCAACATCTTCTTCTTCGATGTCATCCTGGAGAAGAAAAGGTGGTTGTATTAGGTTTATAAAGAACAACTTGCTGCTTGCCTTGACAGTACTCGGAGTCGTTCTTGGTGTTGCACTTGGCTTTTCAGTTCGTGAGACACGGCCTTCTGGAACTGTGCTAATGTGGCTTGGTATGTATATCTGGCAATTATTGATAATCCTTTTGTATCATTTAAAACAATATGTTTGCTGTTTTATCTAATACTAAGACATATATCAACTGCAAATTACCTTGATCGATTTTGCATTAGATTCAAACACTGTTATCTTTCCTTTTAAAAATTGTATAATTTGTCAACTTTCTAAAAGTGTATAAGGGCCTAACGTTGACTTGTAGGTAATTCTAATATAGATTTTGATCTGTCCTTTGTTATTTCTAGAACATAATACATATTTGTCATGGAACATTATCTATCTATCTATCTATCTATCTATCTATCTATCTATCTATCTATCTATCTATCTATCTATCTATCTCTCTATCTATCTATCTATCTATCTATCTATCTATCTATCTATCCATCCATCCATCCATCCATCCATCCATCCATCCATCCATCCATCTATCTATCTATCTATCTATCTATCTATCTATCTATCTATCTATCTATCTATCTATCTATCTATCTATCCATCGTTTTGGTCCACGTTTGTAAGTATGCTTGGTGTATAGACAATTTGGGATCTATATTGTCATGTTTCGCTGTATAGGCACATCAACTTTTTGTATTTGTAGGTTTTGGTGGTGAGCTGTACCTACGAATGCTGAAGATGCTGATAGTACCCCTTATATTCTGAAGTGTGGTCGCAGGTATGTTTCTAAATCAAATATCACTAAGAACCATGTTTATTAATGAATCATCAATCACTTCTGCGTGGAAGATATGCATGTGCTATTTCAGGAATTATCACTGAACATATTTGTATCATCCATTACTTGTTATATAAGCGTAGATTAATTTGTTTTATTGTAACGTGTGCGTGCATGTGTATGCGATCATGCACGCATGTATCTATATATGCAAGCAAATATTCATGAAAACATTGAGGGTATTTAAAACTACAGTTGATTGCCGTATATATGTCTGGATGTATGTAAATTATGTACGTATTCACATAAATGTATTCATTTATTTACAGGCACTGCATCGATGGATCCCAAATCGAATGGCAAGATAAGTTTGGTATCCTTCACCTTCATCCTAGCTTCAAACATTCTCAGTGCTGTTTTTGGGCTGACTCTTGCCCTTATACTTAAACAGGAACATCCTAGCGTCAAACATTCTCAGCGTTGTGGTTGGTGTGCTACTTATACTTATACGTAAACTAGGTATATCCTCGAATGAAACGTCCTCATTGTTGATTTTAGCACGTCTTTCTTCCTCATGCGTAAACTAATTAATACACTCAATTTAAACATACTCATTGTTGATGTTAGAATGTCTTTCTTTCTCATACGTAAGCTAAGTAATACACTCGACTTAGACATACTTAGTGTTGATGTTAGCATGTCTTTCTCTCTCATACGTCAACTAAGTAACATCCTCGACATAAACGTCCTCATTGTTGATATTAGCATGGCTTTCATCTCACACGTAAGCTAAGTAACATCCTCGACACAAACGTCCTCATCGTTATGTTAGTATATCTTTCTCTCTCATATGTAAGCTAAGTATTACACCTGACTGAAACGTCGTCATTGTTGATGTTAGCATGTCTTTCGCTCTCATACGTAACCTATGTATACACTCAACTTAAACGTCCTCATTGTTAATGTTAGCATGTCTTTCTTCCTCATACGTACACTAAGTAATATCCATGAATCAAACGTCCTAAGGGGCGCTTTGGCCTGATCTGTATTAACGTCATAATTAAATAAAGTATATCCATGATACAAACATCCTCGGTCTGATTGTTATTAAGTATCCCATACCTCATAATTAATTCAGGTATGCGGGACATTTACGTTTATTTTTTTTGACAATTGTTCTTATAGATTGTAACATGTAACCAGTCCAAGCATTTATTTGCAGTTACTCTAACTCTTTCTTTAAATCCAATTATAGCAGGGGTTAAACATCAAACTGGGATATATTTCATTTCAACTTCTCTGCCATCGCAATTAAATATTGTTCCATATATTTTCGTGTCCATTTTAGTCAGGAATTTCCAAAGTCTATAAAATGGGGGTTGAGCGGTGGAGAATACCAACAATTTAGCGGTCTCAGAGCGAGAAGTGAAGAATTCTAACAATTTAGCAGTTTCAGAGTGAGATGTGGAGAATACTAACAATTTAGCGGTCTTAGAATGAGATTGTGAGAATAAATCTCTGGAAACTGTTCCATGTTAAATAGTGTAATCCGTTCTGAATAAGAAGTTTGTAATTATAAACGCAGCCCAATTAGGAATCTACTGTTTTTGAACAAAATCGGCGAATGTTTTATTTGCGAATATACATCCTATATGGCAACTGGTTTCATTAGATTACTTCAATATGCATTGCAGCGTTTAAGGTTTTTACCATTTGCATCATTACCTCAAGATATCTCTATCTTGTCCCTGTGAACGAAAACACATTAATTTATATATATATATATATATATATATATATATATATATATATATATATATATATATATATATATATATATATATATATATATATATATATATATATATATATATAGAGAGAGAGAGAGAGAGAGAGAGAGAGAGAGAGAGAGAGAGAAAGAGAGAGAGAGAGAGAGATAGATAAATACATAGATAGATAATATACTCTGACTTCCTTTCTGTGTAGGAGCTAGTGGTACTCCACAAAGTAACTCCATGGTGGAAAATGCGTTACAAACCCAAGATATATTGGCTGACTTAATCAGGTAAGCTTGCTGAAAATAAAGTTTCAGTGTTTACAGCTTTACAAGCAAGGGCCGATAATCTATTTTATATTTTATTATAATGTAATAAATGTGATACATTGCATTACGTGGGATTCAGTAGATAATGTAGGCGTGTCATGATCACAGATCTCTGACAGGTTTATCGTTCCTGAAATCTGCATTCACTATATTTATATCTGTCTCTCTCCCTTCTGAAAGTCATGCTCGCTCACACTTCTCAATCAGCCATCACAGTCCCCAAAGAGGGTCAGCGGTTAAATGTATATTGTAACGTATCATAAATGTGGCGTCATATTTAAACAGGATCGATAACTCGTGTATATGTATCTTCCGAACACACATTGTACAAGTAATTAGCTGATACTGATGGCTTCTTGATATGATTAAATAAGTAAGTAAATAAATGAGGGAGAGAAGGAGCGAAGGAGGGAGCGATACACCAATATAGTGATATTCCGTATATTCCGAGAGAATATTTTATTTATATTTAATTCTTCTGTTTCAGAAACATTTTTCCTGACAATTTGGTCGAAGCGGCGTTCAGAAAGACCCGGACTCGGTATTACAAAGAAGATTTTACTCTATCCCAAAATTTGACCAATGGGACTAATGTCACAGAAACAGTTTTTAATTTGACCAAAGAGATAGGAAAAACAGATGCTGCTAATATCCTCGGTATGCATTTAAATCTGGCATTTTAACTTTTAAATATCATTAAATTAATTCACATACATTTTCGTACTGAATATTGTTATAAGTGCATATTGTAGAATAGAATCCGAGTGGGTTTTGGATTAAATGAATAACACAAACACAATGTGTGAAAGATGGAAATTTATTAAATGAATTAATAAAGAAAAATATACGTCGTATACCTTATTACAACCGCAGGTTTAAAGAGATATCTATTAGAAATAGTGCGTTAGCTTGGTTGTCTCCATTCGATATTGCATTGAAATTTAAATTTGCATTATGAATTATATTAAAACATTCATCGGAAGAATATATGTTTATTGTCATATATTTTGATAATCCAACGGAAATGTTAAATATAGATAAAAAACTCATTTGTTAAAATTCTCTGGTGTTTTAAAAAGAGAATTGCCATATATAGTTTCGATGCAAATGCAAACCGCATGGACCCATATATGCCGTCACATAATGAACCTGCTGGTCTCGGTCTATTCAGGTTCTTAGGAGTAATTAGTAGGAACAAGAGAAAAGAAACAGACCCTGATTATATCAATGCAGGTCAGGGTCTGTGTGGTTTTCAGATGAATTCGAATTATAAACTAAAAAATTGACGGTAAAGGCATTCTATTGTCAGTGACAAATGAGGGCTTGTAGTTTATGAAGTATTTTCGATTATTTCAATGAGCGTTTAACAGTGAGATAAATATTGCTTTGATTTTGTTTTTTTTTTAAAAAATGAGTTTAATTAAAATCTTTGCATCATATTTACAAACATACTAGAGCAGTTGACATAAGCCACCAAACTGATAGGTAATTTTACCTTAAACAGAAACAGTACGCGAGAAGGGAAAAGAAATAAATAAAAAATTAGATAAATAAATAAATAAATAACAAATTAAAGCCGTTTTGAGTACTTTTAATTGTGTATGTTTCAAGTATGATTTTAGCGGCAAGTCTATTGGGTATAGCGGCTGGGTCGTTGAAGGAGAAAGGAAAACCTTTTCTGGATTTCTTTGTTTCTTGCTCCGATACCGTTGTTGTTGTCGTTCGTTGGTTGATGTGGTAAGTTGCATTATGAACCTGTAACGGTTGCTAGGGTTGGGGTGGGGTGCTCTCAATATATTATTTAAATTATTATATATAGGGAGTGAAATTAGTGACAAAGAGAGGTAAAGCTCGAAGCCCACAATCAGCAATGCCGACAATTAAATTACTGAATACACAAATAGGTGAAATTCAAATCAATAACAATTTAGTACAATTCAAAGATCAAATGATAATATATAAATATATGTTCTTAATCTCAGTATACTGAACAAATATCACAACAATCAGACGCATTTCTGTACTTTACACTCCTACAAAGTGTACGCACACTACGAGGTAACCTAATAGCAAATTACAATTTCTCAAATATTATTGTAAATTGAGCATTGCAAAGGTATATATAGGTACTGACAATTTTAATAATGAAGTATATATACTGCATATAATTATAAATACAATGCAGTAATATGCTGCAACAATCGATCGAATAACTTAATGATTATTTAGAAGCTTGGTCTTTCTTGGAATATCCTAAAGGTCGCGGCAAAATTACGTATGGCTTCCGCTGAGTATTGCTTTATAACTTTCCAGCACGATATATGGGCAGTTAGTAAGTTTCTAGCGCAAAATTACTAATTTAAATTCGGCTTGAAATGGTGACCACACACTCTCTCAATTCCGATTGGACGTTGATTCTCTCCTGTTCTTTTCAACTTAGCAGACAATGCCCCCGGACCATCTGTCAATGTGGTGAGATTTACGACTCATATAAGGTCGTTTCTTCTTAAACAAAGCTTTCAACGTTCTCGTAAGACTTTTCACATCCAACAAAGCTGGGTTCTTGTACTTTTACTAAGAGAACCAACAACAGGCGCGGTGTCTAAGATATATACATGGTTTCTAACCATTTTTTAGATCCCCTGACTTACGCAATCGTGTGCAGGGCAACGTGAAAAAGCTCTTTGAATTCGTTTTAGGACCGAACCGCAGTGGCCCATTGATCAGCGCTTTGGCCTTGTGAATTAAGGGATGCGTATTCGATTTCTAGCATATAATAAGCCCAAATGATCTACCATAAGCATGTTTTTGAGCATGGCACATTACTTCCCTCAGCATAATATAACGTTAATGTTATAATAAGATAAACAATTTTAAAAAACAACATATATGAAAAAGAAAAATTAAATCATCTTTCTCGAAAGGAAAGGCAGGTAAGAATTATGCTGCATAGATTGACTTTATCCTATGTCTTAAGAAATGATTCAAACCACCGCGATTATTCTAAATATATAAAATTTTAAATGCAAAAGTTGGAACATTTGTATATCTGTTATCTTGCTATTGCAATTAATTGATAATAAGCATTTAATATATTATTCAGGGTGACACCGATTGGAGTGACAAGCCTTATTGCCGTGTCAGTGGCCAGTGTAGCAGATGTTCGGAATGTGTTCAGTCAGCTTGGCATGTTCATCGCATGCGTGACAATTGGCATTGCTACTCACCAGATCGTCATGATGCCTTTTACACTATTCATCTTCACCAGGAGAAACTAGCACGTAAGGTTATATTTCATGTATTTTCCATTTCTTATGTGCATGCATTGGTTTCAATGTATTACTATACTAATGCAAATAATGAGGCGTTGTTTAATCCTTCTGGAGTTCTTTTTGTGTTTCCCTTTTGTATGTTTTTGATTTTTCCTTGATATCTGTATAACGTAGAAGGATGTAACTTTGTAGAGTACAAGACAGCATTAGTGTCTTACTAAATTTAGCCTTAATGGCTTGACGCAAAATGATAAAGCGGGCAGGCGAGAATTTGCCTGTTCCGGAAATGTCACAGACACTAAAAATTCCTTTCAGTGTGTCAAAGGCAAAAGTTTCCAAAAAAAGGAAGAAAGCACTTTCCATAATGTCTGATATGTTTAGCCCATGGTTGGTATTAATATAACAATAAGGTAGTCTACGTAAAGGCATGGCCGGAGCACAAGAGTCAGAAGTGTAGTAAATAAAGCACGGCGAAATCTCTAACATGAAAATACCTTATCGGTAATATAATAAACACTAGGAATGTAAGCTTGCCCACAACCCTCCGCTCTATTCGACAATTCTCGCGCGTTTTGTATCGCTTCAGAATTGCAAGGAGATTGAATGAAAAATTACAAATATCTATTCGAAAGACAGTAACCTACTACCAAAGCACAACTCTCGGATGACCATGGCATAAATCCAATCCGGCGAAATAACCTTTATTTTCACCATTGCTCTAACAAATTCTTACTTCTAAAATCCACCATATGGAAGTAGCCCATTCTACCAAGAGCTGAATAACATGATGAAAGTAATTTCCCACGATCACATGTTTGACTTGCTTTTTATTTCAAATTGTATCATTTGATAAAATGATAATATTCATTTCTAGAACAGAAATATGTAGTTAAAGTTCGAATAGTACAAATAACGGTTGTTGACGTCATTGCTCTTCAATTATTAAGACTGATGCTGGACCCGGTATATTTAAGAATCGAAATCAATGATAAACGGAAAAACTATTAGTCATTATTACATATTTTGCATGAAAATATGAAACTGAATGAAACAATAATTACTGCACCTTGCTGAAGTAAACGCGTAACTATTTCAGCCAAACTAAGTCCTCTCAAGTCTTTATGCTTTTGTTAAGATTAGGAGTGAACAAGATTTTACAATCGTTATCGGCTGCTATGTTGCAGTGTCAATTTACCATCGTTATCGGCTGCCATGTTGCAGTGTCATTTTACCAACGTTATCGGCTGCCATGTTGTAGTGTCATTTTACCAACCTTATCGGCTGCCATGTTGTAGTATCATTTTATGATTATTAACTGCTGCCGTGCTGTAGTATTATTTTACCATAGTTATCGGCAGCCATGGAGCAGTGTCATCCTTGATAGATTGCGTGCCACAATAGTGTCATTCTGAGCCTCACAAAATACTTTCAAAGAGGGAATTTTCAAATATAAGAAACGTATCAGCTGAAGATGATAAAACATAACATCAGCCGATAACAATTAAGAGAAAAACGCTTCGCATTATTTCCTATGAGAAGTATAGAGATTGATAGTTAGTGAAGCGTGTCTGTCTGAAAACTAAAATCATACTATTGATAGCACTAGTCATCTCAATCTTTCTGTATTCGTGTGAGGCCTGGACCCTGACAGCAGAATTACAACGAATAATCCAGGCACTTGACATGAGATGCTACAGAACTATCCTTTGCATCTCTTACATGGACCAGACCACAAATGAAAATGTGTGTAACACCATCAGGCGCAAAGTAGGTCAATATGAAGACCTCCTCACCACAATCAAAAATCGAAAGCTGAAATGGTATGGCCATGTCACTAGAGCCATCAGTCTGCAGGGCAGCGTCCAGAGTGGCAGAAGGAAAGGTAGACAGAGAACAAAGTGGACTGACAATATCACAGAATTGACTAGGAAACGTTTTGCGGAGACACAGGCATTGATACATGATCGAGACAAGTGGAGGGAACTGGTCAGGTTTTCAGCAGCACAGTGCCTCGACAAACACACTATGTCAAGATACTGATGATGATGATGCTGATGATGATGATGATGATGATGATGATGATGATGATGATGATGAAGCGTTTATGAAATGTGTTATTTTTGAATCCTTATGAAGTTAGTGATTAATGAGAACTGATTTCTGCTGATTACAGAAACATTTCATTATATCGAAGTTGTAAAAATTGTTTTAAGAATAAAAATATAATTTAATTCTGGTTTGGTAAGAAAAGTGTAAGCATCAGATGCTCGTATTAAATTAATTCCGTGTACAAGATTACGAAATTACATGTTCATGTTGTATAGGGCGGTTGCCATTCCGGAGATGAACCATGTCTGTGAGGAGAAGCAGAAAATTGACGAAAGAGTTGTCTGTTTCGTCATTCCCTTTAGCGTCACGCTCAGCTGCAATGGTGGCGCTGTGTACATTGCCATCTCCTGCATCTTTATTGCCAATCTAACCGGTTCCTCTATCAGCGTTGGGGACATCCTAATGATTGGGTAAGTTTACTTGCGTGCATCTCTTTTAGTGAGCGTGAGAGATCGTCTTTGTGTGCGTTTTTATATATGATGATAATGATTGCGGTAGTTTAATCTCTGCATCTGTATTTGCCAGTGTCTTCGAATATATACGGCGTCAACTTCGTCATCTTGCTAAGTAAAACAAACATAAAATGATCATTAAATCAATATGGGTAAATTCGAATCATGTATTTGATAACGTTCTATACTAATGAGAGTAAATTGCGAATTTTCTTTGTTGGATAAAAACGTCTAAATCTATTTCATGTTTAATTTTTTAATTTTAATGGCCATGGACCAGAGAAAAGTTACAATTTAAAATCGGAATAAACCCTGCCATACTCATTACAGATTGTATTGCTGGAAAAGTCGATGTCTGATAAAGACAATGATAAGACCAGATCAAATACTACTGATAATGACGACAATAACAACAACAACTATTATTATTATTATTATTATTATTATTATTATTATTATTACTCATAACAATAATAATATAATAATGACAATAAGAACAATATTATTATTATTATTATTATTATTATTATTATTATTATTATTACAGGCTGTTAACAACGATTGCTGCCATGGCTGTGCCCTCTATTCCAAGTGCCAGTGTCATGGCGGTTGTCATGATTCTTACCTCAATGAGTATACCTGTCGGTGACATAGCTCTTCTCTTGGCGGTAGAATGGTACCTGTAAGTATAAATTTTATTTTATGTTCCCTGCATGTGGTCGAACGCATATATCTGCCCATCAATGTGATCGTTCATTTGTCTCCCTGTTTTTAATTCTTGTATGTGCAAATTCAACTCGTGAAACTTTCAGTGAATTTAATGTTATCGTTGTAAAACTACAGCAATGTTATGATTTAAGATGAGCATATCAGCCATTAGTTACTAATTGATTGTATTTCCTACAAATTAATGAAAAACAATTATTATCCTCACAGATGCAGTTTGTTAAAGTTATGGCGGTGATATGATATCACCCTAAAAGAGAGAAAACAAATATAAATGAGAATAATTTACATAACATGTGCCACCAAGATTTAGAAATATAACGATGCTGGCCACTTCTTGTTTTGGGGAAATCTGTGTTGTCTCTTTTACTTGTTTTAATTACTGTTTAATTGTTCCAATTTCAATTAACCTTAATTATCAATCTGAGTAACATCAGATCGGCACCGCCCTGCATGATGAACCGACAGCGACCTCTTAGCGGCCATGTTCTGGTGACCTGTATAGGATAAAACGATAATTACCATAATAATATTATTAGCCAATCAAATGAAGTCTTGTATCTTTGCCTTTGGATGACTGAGCCGTATGGAATCACGTTACAATTAATACTTCCAGTTCAGTACCCATATAGTAATATGTTCATTTTTACTACATTGTCGCTTGACTTTCCTGTATACTGGCATGTACTAATGTTTCCACCAATGATCAAACCTCACCATCCCCGCATTTCCTTAAAGTTTGTGATGCATAGTCTACCTGATTAGTTATTAAACCTGTAAATGACCAGATATGCTTATAGAAACTTCATATACTTTTAGGATGAATTTATTACTTTAATACATGACTATTACTTCACATTTCTGAGTGTCACTCTGTCAAGTTTAATATTTATTTCCTATGCTTGCAGCCTGAATGTTATTTGGAAATCACTATATCTAGCACATTTTAACTTCATTTGCATACATCTTACTGTTTTCTAGATATAAGTGAAACATTTTATATCTTTTCAGGTCTAGGCTGGTATCTGGAACAAAGTGTTAGTGGTGGATCAGCTTGGAAGCTCTCCAGTAGTCTGGTGGTGATAGCAAGGTTTCATAAGGACATATGCAGTGTACTGCCATAAGTGGTCATGATATCACCACACTAATATACAGCACCTCGAGGACATGGCTTAGATCTTCATGAGAGAGATTAGCACCATTGTTCAGTAAGGTAAAGCCTGCCTAAAAACTGTATTAACCTATCTTATTGTCGCTTTTTGTAGTTATCGACACTGAAATGTAATGCAAGTTTCCTATAAAACATGGAAGTGGTCCCATCAGATGTTTAAATCTGAGTGCACTATTAGTTATACAAATAACTGCCTAAGTACCTGACACAATAAATATGGAACATAGCACCTGTTGTTGCTTCTTTAGTTTGTACACCTATATGCACCTTGACAGGCATATTGTGGTTTGTTGCCAAAATCACTATGAGTCATGCTACTTCACTACCCCTGGGAAAAATGTTCTCAGTTACACAGACCCAAACCACCATTTATTTTAAAGACCATTGATTGATCAACTTTTCTGTCTAAACTTTGACAAAATCTGTTTTCAAACTTTTATGAAAATTTAATTTTTCAATAAAATTTAGTTTATAAATTTAAATGTTTATTTAAATTTCCATTAAAATTTTAATTGATCAAAATGTATAAATTTTAAACATATTTTCAGACAGGCCTTATCTTGTAGTACAATTAGGTTTTCACAGCATTGAAAAAGTCCTATAATTAAGGAAGATATAGCAAATTTAGTTTTGGTTTCTAAAACGCACATGAATCAGCACGTGCACCCTGTGGAACACCAGCACTACACACTTTCCAGCAGGTGTCACATGTCTTGTATGCAAAGAAATTCAAAAAGACTTCATGTATAAAGTTCAAATAGGTGTGGCATTCAAATATAAAAGTTTTACTAAAATTTGCCCCAAAAAGTTGGGCCTATCAGGAATCACATCACAATTAATACTTCCAGTTCAGTACCCACGAATGTAGTTCTAGTCTATTTTTAGAACATTTTTTCCTTTCTTCTTTTAGTGGTGATAGAAGAGTTATATTGATGCATCTTTGGTATGGATTTAAAGTTAATTGTTTATTCTTGAAAATAGGAGCTCTGAGAGTGGCTGTCTGTATGTATTTTGGCGACAGTGTACACTGTGTAATTAGGCCTTAGTGATGATCCGGAAGTGAAATCAGCGTTCTGTGTACATGCTGCTCTGTTTACAGTGCAGCCACTCAAAATGTGCCGGTCAACCCTTGACAAGAATTTCACGGTGAAGTCATCTTTGGGGGTATTTTAGATTTTCATATGATTTGTATTGATTGTCACACTGTGGATAGGTCAGTGCTGAAAAATATATGTAGAGAACATATAGTAAAATTAATTGTGGTGTATGGCCGTATGGCTGAAGAGAATCAATGTTTGCCGAACGCTGCATTTTTATTAGGCAGTTCAAAGGTCACCATAACCTTGACAGATCAACGGCCACTGTCCAATCGCTGTCAAATCTTCACGTAACACATAGATCTGATTGTAATCTGGATGAAAAAAATTATGTCAGTAACGTTAGTTTTAAACATTATTTAAAATGCGACAACCACATTGTACCTCAGATTCTGGAATTTATAATCATATGCAAAATGAAGTTGTTTTCGTAAGTAAATAACACTGCAAGGTAATACAGGGTAAATTCGTACATGGGTAGAACGGTCCTCTTGCTGTTTTATTCTCGATGTAAATACTGCAAGAATACAAGTCGTGGCTTATCGCTCCTGTGGCCTGATGGTTAGAGCTAATGCATTGGATGCGAGATGTCGCGGGTTCGGATCCCGGCAGAATCATACGAAAAGCTTTAAAAACTGGTACTAATAGCTGCCTCACTTGACGCTCAGCATTAAGAGGTTAGTGTTAAGACTGGTAGGCCTAGTATCAGGATAATATGACTGGGTGGGACATCATGCAACATGACTACGGCATGATGCCCTAGTGCTAGTCATCACTATAAACTGTCACACTTCAGACATCGTAGCGATATAGCTGAAAATTGTTACAGTTACGTTACCAATTAATATTACACACAAAGTGTGGCTTAAATCACTAACATCGTGGTGGAATGATTAAGCCCAATATTTCTTAAGATTTCAAAATCACATCTCGATAAATGACATTTGTGTCCAACATGAATTTAGTCGTTTAAGCTTTATCTATGGACACAGTAATGTTTGTTAAAGTTATTCACTTGAGATGTCTTGATACATTTCGTATGATTTTGTGGGCACGCAATATGGTTCGTCATGCCTGTTTATTGATATGCATCTTACCTAGGCTGTTTGTCTTTGTTTTCGGTACAGGGACAGAATACGATCGACGAGCAGCGTAGTTAGCCATACATTCAACGCCGCTGTTACGTATCACCTCTGCAAGAAAAGATTAGAGGAACAAGACGAAGCTTCTCTGAGAAGAAACGAAACAGAAATGACCCTCCTGAGCAAAAAAGAAGAGAAAACTGAATTATTGGAATTGATTCATGTGATGTGATCAATTTATTGTTTTATTTAAAATGTCTTTTGTCTTATAAACGTCAAGATCATAATCACGCAGAGGGTGCACCTTAGTCGAAATGGCATCAGGCGATTGGAATTGATGAGATACGTTTTAGATCAGACAAATGCTCATTTCTTTATGGCAGAAAATAAATGAATGCTTTCGATAATATTTGCTGATAAAGTAAAGTATATGCTCACCTTTGTTGGATCGGATAAAGGGCGTTGTTGCTGTTGCACATTTCGTCATATGACTTAGGTTTTTTAGTACTTACCATTCAGCGTTTCAATTGTTAGGTATGGTATATGATTTTGTACTTACATTTTAATGTTTCTAAAAGTTAACATTGCGATTACTATATTGTACTTTTCGGTTTCATCTATACATAGTTTTACTTTTCGGTTTCTTCTATACATTGTTTTACTTTTCGGTTTCATCTATACATGGCTTTGCTAGTCCCACATGACACATTGCTTCGGTTCTGTTTCCTTCATCAACATTATAGACTATACATTATTTAATTTATTTATCAAAGACTGACTTGTCATATTCATTCACTTCGCTTAATGTATTTATTTATTTATTTCGGCTAGCATTGTTTAAAATCACGAATCATTATATTCATGTCAATTGATCGATCGATCGAGAGAAACTCCATTGTGATGTTTATATAACACACCAGGGTTTGTTGTTGGTTTATTGCTTAGAAATGGCTGGCATTGTTTTGCTTGGATGTCTTATAAATGACATGTAAATCAGCCATACAATTTATAAAATTATTACGTTAATGTATAGTTTTAGTTTATTTCAATTTTGTTAGACTTTAGCTCTGCTTTTATCTTTTTTTTAAAGAATCTCAATTGAGAAAATTTCCTTATTTTTTGAGCATTTTATGACACTTAAAAAATTGTATGTCATGTCTGATTAACTAATTTATGGGCATTTGTAAAATTGATTGATTATAATCATTGATATCATGAAACCCGGTTATATATTCGTTGTAAAGTCAATTAAAGAGAAAGCTATATTCTGATAAACAAAACTACTTTTTTATACCGTTGAAATGTTTATATTTTAGTGTGTTCATTCATGTTATACCAAAAGAAAGATAGAAAGACAAGAAGAACAAATATTGATGTAACGTTGCTTGTTCTTCTGTAGGGTCATTACATTTTGTCTGCTGTAAATATGTTGAGGCACTGCCGAGTACCATTTTAAAAAGGAAACATGTGAAGGGATCGCCGAGTACCAGTTTATGTACAAAACATGTCGAGGTACTGCCAATTACCATTTTATAAACGAAACATGTCGAATTATCATCAAGCGCCATTTTGAACATAAAAAATCTCGACTATTTTATATAATGAAACATAAGGCACCGTCAAAACTCTTTTTTATAAACTAAAATCTTGAGACGGTTGAGCATGATAGTCAAGTTTCAAGTATTTTACAGACTTGTATGTTTTTAATTCCATTTAATAGCCATATATGTTCCAGTTATAGTAAGTATTTACATTATTCAAACAATGCAAATATATTTGTTATGTTCCCTTTATAATAAGAGATAGTTGATTGAAACAATGCAATTACATGTATATGCTTTACAAGTATTTGCTGATGTTAAATATACCATATCATCTTTTAGTAAATATACCTTGTTATGTACTGGTTGTTATAGTTTACATTATTGAATTTATACACTTACATGGTTGATACAATTACAAATTAAATATGTTGTTTATAAAATAACACTCATTGGTTTAAGTCTATATCTGTATCCATCGTATGCTCTCTTTACATTATTAAAATCATTTTGTGACAGTTTTTAAATACTTGTTTATTTGACATAATATTGTCAAGTCACTGCCTTCTTCTTCCTGTCTTTTACTTCATTGTAATCACTCTTGACTCGTACTCATTTCATATATATATTCAGATTAATGTTCAAGGTATTTATATACATGCATACACATATAAAAATAAAAATATACATATACACAAACAAAATGTTCATTGGGTTTCAAATAACAAAAGGCTGAGAAAACGTATCTTTGTCAGAAAGACACCACACACATACACACATACACAATATATATATATATATATATATATATATATATATATATATATATATATATATATATATATATATATATATATATATATATATATATATATATATATAAATGCAATAAACTGACAAGCAACAGTGCAAAAACTAGTATCACTCTAGCCTGAGCGCTTTCGACTCTCAATGAGTCTGTATCAAAGGCAAACACAGAACATAGACAAGACAGACAATTAAAATACAAAAACCGTGTTTACAGAACTTTACATGTCTGTTTCTACAGGAATTAAGCCTTGAATTTTATTGTTACAACTAGTTGCGGATGCTGTAAAATGTGAAATCGATGAGCCAATGCGACACATATGTTTTTGTATGTAAATTTATGTACGCGCAAATTATATCCCGGATATTTTATATTAGTAGTTAGAGGCTATTAAGCAAATTTAGAGAATTATTTAAAAGAAAATGTGTCAGCTGGAAAAGATAATTAAATTTGTGCAATTCTGTCTTTTTCTAGTCTTCTTGGTTTAAACCGCATGATTTTAATGTTCGAAGGCGTCTTATCCAGTAAGATTCCTTTTCTTTCCTGGTTTCGGAACTCCAGTTGTGGTTGTGAGCAATTGCAATAAATGTTATATCACTGAAGGTGTGGTCAGGGGAAGAGAAGTGTTCTGCGACCAGACTTCTGTATAGCTTCTTTGTTATCCAATCAGATCTATGAAGGTTGATCCTTTTGTGTAGCCTCTCAGTTTCTCCGACACACAGCATGCTACAGATCTTACATGTGATGAGATAAATTACATTCTCTGTTTTGCACGTTTTGTTTGGACCATGTATGTTTAGTTTTTCTCTCGTCACTGTGCTAGAAAAAGTCCTGGTTTCTATCATGTGTTGACAGGTTTTGCACCTTTTATCGCCACAGTGGCCAGATTGACTAAAGTGGTCTTGATTAGTGATTGGCGCTAGCTTCGCCCTGACTAGGATGTCCTTGAGGTTTTTTGGTCTCCGGTAGGCTACTACAGGTTTGTTCGGGAGGATTAACTTTAGTGCATTCCATGATTCTACGATGGGCCAGTGTTTCCCGATGATTTTACCTATTTTGGGGTTGTCTGGATGGTAGGTCAGGATAAATGGTATCCTATCAGCTTTTTCCTTCTTTCCATATTTTAGTAGGTCATCGCGGTTTGTTTGCTTAGCTATTTGGGTTGCCTCAGTAATCAGGTCCTTGTCGTAGCCTCGGTAAATTAAATGTTTAGATAGCTCTTCAGACCTTTTTAGGAATGTGTCATCGTCGGAGCAAATTCTGCGTATTCTCAGTGCCTGGCTATATGGGATGTTCCTAATGCAGTGTTTTTGGTGACAGCTGGTTGGGAGGAGATATTGGTGTTTGTCAGTTGGTTTCGAGTAGATGTCTGTATGGAGTTTGTTTTGTACCAGTCTGGCTGTTGTGTCTAGGAAAACGTGGTTTAAGTTGGAGACTTCAGCCGTGAATTTTATTGAAGGATGGAAATTGTTTGCCTTTGATATTAAATCATTCTGATTTTCTCTTCCATGTTGCCACTTCAGTTCTATATCATAGATAAAGCGTACCCACTGGTATGGTGCAAGTTCAACCGATGCTAATAGTTGACCCTCTAGTTTTCCCATAAAAATGTTAGCGTACGAAGGGGCAATTTTTGTACCCATTGTGGTTCCATTAATTTGAAGGTAATTTTCTTCATTAAATTCAAAGTTGTTGAGTTTTAGGACCCGCTCCAGGAGTTGGACTAGGAAGTGTGTTGGTGGATTGTCTACTGTTCTTGTTCTCCATGTTCGGTACACTCCTGTATCCCTTCGTTGTGCGGTATGTTAGTATACAAAGATGTGACGTCTAAGGAAACAAGCAATGTATCTGGCAGTAATGGTTCGCTTGCTTTGCTCTTTATGAGGTAATCTGTCGTGTCCTGAAGATATGATGGTAATTTGTGGACATATGGTCTCATAAAATGATCCAAATATTCTGCTATCCTTTCTGTGGGATGCCCGTTACCAGAGATTATAGGTCTGCCTGGGTTTCCTTGTTTGTGGATTTTAGGTAGAATATAAAATCTACCTGCCCTTGGATTTTCTGGGCTTATGTAGTTTCTCGTTTGCTGGTCTATGTGCCCGATTTGGTACGCCTCGTTAATAGCATTGGTGATGGTTTCTGCATATTCCAGTGTTGGATCATGGTCTAGCCTTTGGTAGAATCTAGCGTCACTTAGTTGTCTACTTGCTTCACTGATGTTGTCTTCCCTATTCATAACGACCACAGCCGAACCCTTATCTGCAGGCTTAATTATGATATCTGTTCTGCTTTTCAGTGAGTGTAGGGCATCTGTTTCTTCTTTTGTCAAATTAGAGCATCTGTTAGTATGGTTGATGTGTCTGGAAGTGTCGTTTTCAACTGAGTTGATAAAGGCTTCTAGATTTGGAATTGAACTTTTTGGTGGGGACCAATTACTTTTCTTTCTGAAAGTGGGTTGGTCGCAGGTTATATTTTTCTCTGACTTATCTAATGGCTGCAAGGCAAAATGGGCCTTGAGTCTTAGTCGGCGGTTAAAAACTCTTAGGTGTCCTTCTTCAGTTTCCCTCTATTGTATGTCTTTGGACGGGGACAGAAACTCAAACCCTTCGATAAAAGTCCTATTTCTGCCTCCGTAAGTTCTAACTTTGAGACATTGACCACTGTGGTGGTAACAGTGGAATTAAGTTTTGCGATAGAATGCTTACAAATCTTCTTTTTACGGCGATTTTTCTTCTTACGTTTGTTTTTAGAAGAAATTTCGTCAGTTAAATTTTCTTCACAACAGTGATTTGGTTGTAAATCATGACTTCGAAGTTTTCTTTCTCTGATTTTGTATAGTTTTGCAGAGACTCTTAGTTGATCCTTATTTAATTTGGAATAAAACGTATGCAATTGTTCCTCAGTGGAAACTGAATGCAGCTGCTGCTTTAGTTCTTCGATGGTTGCTGATTTGACTTGATATTGATGATTTAAGTTTTTCCCAAGTAGGGATGTGAGTTTCATATATATATATATATATATATATATATATATATATATATATATATATATATATATATATATATATATATATATAGAGAGAGAGAGAGAGAGAGAGAGAGAGAGAGAGAGAGACAGAGAGAGACAGAGACAGAGAGAGACAGAGACAGAGAGAATTGGGGGAGAGGAGATATGCAACAAAAAGAATGAAGCAAAATAGAGACGATATATAACGGAAATGTTGTAGTGCTAGGAGAACGATGTTACGGGATACAACAACAATGGCAATAATAATAATAATAATAATAATAATAATAATAATAGTAATTTCAAGTAATGAGTCCAATAACATTTACTGGTATAATAGTGTCCCAATGTTTGTTTACGTGTCAATAAGTGAAGTTCGACTACAGGGAAGTTTGTGTTCATTAAGAACAAATTCCACGAAGTTGTCTGTTGCATCAGCGAGATTATGTGCGCTTTAGTTATCGGCCCTCTACGAGTTAGACTTAGTGCTATGGTCAGAGAGAATATGTTTGGGATTACAGCTTGCTGGGAACAGACTCCAAACAGAGTCTGCTTTCATTGCAAGAAAGTTTATATATTTTGCTCCAATAGAGGATATTGTATATCACAAATGCGACCTGTTTGATGACGACGACAAAATTTTTATCATAGGGTGGAAGTCCTTGGTGAATTTAAAGAATAGTTTGAATCAGTTGCCTGGTTATTTCCTTTTCTTCTGGTTTTTAGTTATTATTGTTATTGCTGTTGGTTTTTTGTTGCTGTTTTTTTATATGAATCCGTACAATATTAAAGGTCTATAGAATTATTTACTTTTGCACGTCGTTCATGAAAATATTGGTATACGAAGGTTCTTTTCAGTTCCTAATTCAGGTGATTTGTAAGAAGTGTTGCTTATTAAACAAATACGCTAAAGAACATTGGTTAAAGCAGTGGTTTATATTCCCCGGGTCGCAACGACGTTCTGGAGGGTCGCAGAGAGTCGCCAGGATTTTTGATGGCGGCAAAACTTAAAATGTGGAAAGGGGTCGTGAGGCGCAGAGAAAGGATATTTTAGGATCGCGACCCAAAATGATTGGGAACCACTGTGTTATAGACTTGACCAAATAATAATAAGGAGAAACGATCTATTTAATTATTATATGCTTCCTTGCAGGATTCAAATGGTGCTTAGGAAATATACCTCCATTGTGTCTAGGTGTGTGTTGTCTCTGAAGTGTGGATACTTGGTCATTTCATCTCACAATAAGGCGACCATTGCTTAATTATACAAAAAATAAATGAAGTGACCTTGGTTAAAAGAATGAAGACAAAAGAAAATATGACAGACTTCGTATTTTCGGAGTGTTATCACAATTTTGGTCAATAGCAGCCATAGTTGGTCGTATATTTAAAAAAAAAGGGAACAAAAGAAAGAAAACAACAAAAAAGAAAATAGTACTAAGTTTCAAAGCTCGGTAAATTGTAAGGTAACTGATTTCACTGACAGGTGAGGGCGATAGGGTGTGACCATCTGAAGATAATGGCATGTGGTCTAGAAAGTAATAACAAATATATTACGAAAAATGTTTCTTACGGAAAATATTACACATTTGCTCTCACGTGATTTAATTTTTAAAAAAATGGGAAAATATGTTTTTTTTAAAGTTCAGCAACTGTTACTACTATTACCACTACTACTAATACGACGATGCTAATGTTGATGCTGAGTATTATTATTATTATTATTATTATTATTATTATTATTATTATTATTATTATTATTATTCCAGTTGTAATTACGTAATTACCGCTGCTTCTGTCGTTGTTTCGTTGAAGGTGATCATGGCAATGCCCAAAACAGAAGCTGATGATACTAGAATATAATTTGACTTTCGGCCTCATCCAATATTAACTGTCATGATTAGATAAGATAATTTTGCTTAGAAAGGAAATGAGGGTTTACAAAATCTCAGTACATGTTTCACCAGTGTTGATTTTGTTTTTTAAGCTCTCTTCAACTCCACCTATTTTATTGTGTCATACCTCTTTACCAGTGGAGAACATATTATTATTCGTCTATGCTACTCCTTAAATGTGACAGATTTCAGGACATCGCTATATTAAGAAACGTCTAATAACATTTGATAATTTTGTACAGGAAAAGAGAATACAACAAGACGGAACATTTGAACAACAGTAATTGTATATCTTCAATAGGTGAGCCAAGAGCAAATCTCTCTCTCTCTCTCTCTCTCTCTCTCTCTCTCTCTCTCTCTCTCTCTCTCCACACACACACAAGATTGGTCACGAGCAAACTTTTCTATACTAATCAGCATCAGTAAAACGTAGTACCATAGGGAATACTGCTCATTATAGTGACAAATATAAGCATTAAGTACTGGGTCGGTGGTTCTTCCCTGGGTTTTTCCTGCACCAGTTATACTGGTTGTAGCCTGTCTTGTGCTGAAAAATGGCGTTAAACCAAACAACAACAATATCAAACTGCAGTATTTGAAAAAAATTGCTTTCAGTAGTATTGTTAAGCTAATTCAAATCTCTACCTAGATGATACGAGAAAAATTACAGAAACAAAGAAACAAAGCAAATGGACCAAAATTAACAGTTAGAGAGAAAAATAAAAAAATATATAATTATATATATATATATATATATATATATATATATATATATATATATATATATATATATATATATATATATATATATATATATATTGTTTTATTGGAGTCTCAAAGTCGTGCTATGTTGGAAACAGCCATGCCCTTTACCTCTACACCATTTGGATGCGTTCAGAAAACGTAACAATAATGTCATAGTGCTAAATAAAAATTAGCAAGATGTGAAAAATGAATGTATACATTAGGGGTTGGGGTGCCTAAACATTTTATTCAAAGAACTGCAGTAGACTGGTCAGGTGAAGTGTGTGATATGATTATGCTGTGCTTCATAATACCTATAAAAAAATATGGACCTTTTTGCCTCTCATGAACTTTTTTTTTTAAATTAATTTTTATATTACGCAGGTTTATGCGACATTAAATTTGTACATAAAAACTGACCCAGCCGTTTCGTCGGAACTCAAAGGAGACTTGTATTTTTTCAGCATCCCTGGACCTCTCGCATTGCCAAATTCTCCAAGATGTAGCCGTATCTATACCATAATGAATGAATACCTTCTTTTTTTGAGAGAACCTGCGTTCTTCTACTCTCTTTTTGTCTCCTTCCCTCTAGTCATGGAAAGCAGCATTGTTAACATATTATGAAAAATATTTTCCATAAATACGGTGGAAAAATCAATTCATAAACGCTAGGGAGAATTTCTTCTCTGTATCTCACCAAGGACATTGACATTCCTTGACTTGTGAGTAATTCCTTCTCATAGCAGGAGATGAGAAGAATGTTATGATAAAGTGAACAAACGTTACATAATAACTGGTGGAGAATCGGGGAGCGCCTGCCCTCTTCTCTCTTTCCGTATCTTTCCCTCTAATCATGGAACACAGCATTGCTAATAGAGTCTATGAAACAAAGTTTTCCATACATACGGCAGAAAACTCATTACATCAAAAAGGGAAAGACAAGTCACTACAAGACTTTTACAACAAGTAAAAGGTGGAAAACCTCTTTTCATAAAATAAATATTGAGAAATGTGTGGCTTTTGACGAACGTGCGAATAAACTTAAATGTTTATTTAATTTCTTCATTATATTATAGTTATATATGTTACGCTGGATACATTGTCACTTTGGCAGCTTATTGTATGCGTTCATTGTAGCAAAGCCATCGGTTCAGATTTGATTAAGACTTTATCGTTGTAGAAATGCAAGCTTCCAATGAACGCCGACGCACTTATTTTGTTTTACGTTTTCACATGGTCATCATCCAAGTACCAAAAGGATACTCAAGAAAGCTATTCACTCATACCATCATATTCTGTAAAAAAATATGAGTTTGACTGACGCATATGGACCAGCTTATTTTTTTCAATTGCTTCAATTATAACATAAAAATCCTATTAAATAATTAGTGAGACATCATGACCACGTGCATATGACGTTAATCAAATAATCTTAAATATCAATTGAATCTGTTTTTTAAATGTTCAAATGCTGATAGTTTTTGCCACGGAAACAAAGTGTTTGAAAATTCTTGAATTTTGGGGGCCAAGGAAGGGCCATTATTTTACGCACCCCTTTGCTCTATTGAGACCTTTTCTACAAGCTCATAAATCGGATGTAAAAGAAATAAATATACGCATGTGTGTGCGATACATTCTCCTTTGGTTTGTTTGGTAAGGGCCAATTGAACTAATTGCCAGCCACTACGAATTCACAACCGACCCCTGCCCACACCAAAATATAAAGAGCCCCAGATGATATCAGAAAGAGAACACACACACACACACACACACACACACACACACACACACACACATATATATATATATATATATATATATAAATATATATATATATATATATATTGATTTCATATCTTGCACAAATAAACATAACATTCTAAACCTTTTCAAAGGTGAATATGCAGTTTTTATACTCATTATGTCATATGGTACCATAATACAATTTATTTAAGCAGTTAGTCTACATACTTATGAAATTCATTTATAGATAGCTGTGGTATAATGATTGTACATCATGCATCGGACATATTTCCACCTGTCGTATGTTATCACCCCTCTTGTTTACATTTTGTAATTAGAACGCCTTGTAGCTTCATGATGCAATGTTGCGTCAGTACGTGCTATTTATGCCGGTCCTCTTTTCAGAAACCTGAATACAACCCCGTGACAATTTCCTACAGACAATTGTCGCGCTCTCAACAATGAAACCACCACGTGACTGGGTTCCAGTTGATGGAAATCCATTCACACACCTGTATAGGTAACCAGGTGATTAGACAATTCTGAACAAATTTAAACTATTAATGCTATACTATATATTTAATAAGATTTGGTTTGCTGACGTCACGTGAAATCTATCTATTTCATCAGCCAGATTGTGTACATTTTATAATTAGAATGCCTTGTAGCTCCATTATGCAAGGTTGCATAAATACATGCTTTCTATACCCGTCCTCCCCCGTTACATGATATTGCATCATTGTGAGGACCTTTTCTACACGATCCTAACACCGATAAAAGGATATAAATGGTCCGTATATAAGGGCTATGTACATATCGTGGCCTTGATAGAACTAGAGAATACCCCTTGGCTCATGCATTTTAAATATCAAATTCAGAATGGCACTGTCATTACGAAAAACGTATAGTCTGGTTTAAAACAGGCCGAATGACCGCCCTACATGTACATTGTTGACATTATCTTGAATACGTGTAATCACTGACAGATCCATGATTTCTTTTCAACTTGGGCTGGGAACTTTAGATTAAATGATCGAGTTTACTCGGCTTTGCTCTGAAAAATGTAGTTTTGACCCGAAAAGGAGCGAAGAGGCGAGCAAACACACACAACCATTTGTAAAGTCGCTCCTGTATAAATATAAAAAGAAATTCGGTCAAGTTGTCCATATTGGGTGATGTGTGTGTGTGTGCGTCTGTCTGTCTGTATGCGTGCATCTGAGTGTCTTATGATGATTTTCAGTAGTTACACGGCTGAATGATTATACTTTCTTTCACATGCAAGGTCAGTAAAACGGTGAAGGTGTGACCAAATCATTATCGTAATGAGAGCCATATTTTGCCTTCAGCATCCGATGTGTGTACAAAGTCAATATAAATCAATAACCCGCTTATTGGTGTTCCTTTATTGTTTCCTTTTCAGATTCGTATAGAAATGAACACCGATCTTTTGACTGGAAAACAGGTTGAAAAGTACAAGTTCGACGATGGTCACGATGAAGGATCATCGCCGTCGTTTTCAACATCTTCTTCTTCGATGTCATCCTGGAGAAGAAAAGGTGGTTGTATTAGGTTTATAAAGAACAACTTGCTGCTTGCCTTGACAGTACTCGGAGTCGTTTTTGGTTTTGCACTTGGCTTTTCAGTTCGTGAGACACGGCCTTCTGAAACTGTGCTAATGTGGCTTGGTATGTATATCTGGCAATTATTGATAATCCTTTTGTATGATTTAAAACAATATGTTTGCTGTTTTCTCTAATACTAAGACATATATCAACTGCAAATTACCTTGATCGATTTTGCATTAGATTGAAACATTTTTATATTTACTTTTAAAAATTGTATAATTTGTCAACTTTCTAAAAGTGTATAAGGGCCTAACGTTGACTTGTAGGTAATTCTAATATAGATTTTGATCTGTCCTTTGCTTTTTCCAGAACATAATACATATTTGTCATGGAACATTATCTATCTATCTATCTATCCATCCATCCATCCATCCATCCATCCATCCATCCATCCATCCATCTATCTATCTATCTATCTATCTATCTATCTATCTATCTATCTATCTATCTATCTATCTATCTATCTATCTATCCATCCATCGTTTTGGTCCACGTTTGTAAGTATGCTGGGTGTATAGACAATTTGGAATCTATATTGTCATGTTTCGCTGTATAGGCACATCAACTTTTTGTATTTGTAGGTTTTGGTGGTGAGCTGTACCTACGAATGCTGAAGATGATGATAGTACCCCTGATATTCTGAAGTGTGGTCGCAGGTATGTTTCTAAATCAAATATCACTAAGAACCATGTTTATTAATGAATCATCAATCACGTCTGCGTGGAAGATATGCATGTGCAATTTCAGGAATTATCACTGAACATATTTGTATCATCCATTACATGTTATATAAACGTAGAATTTTTTTTTTATTGTAACGTGTGCTTGCATGTGTATGCGAGCATGCACGCATGTATCTATATATGCAAGGAAATATACATGAAAACATTGAGGGTATTTACAACTATAGTTGATTGCCTTATATATGTCTGGATGTATGTAAATTATGTACGTATTCACATAAATGTATTCATTTCTTTTTACAGGCACTGCATCGATGGATCCCAAATCGAATGGCAAGATAAATTTGGTATATTTCACCTTCATCCTAGCTTCAAACATCCTCAGTGCTGTTTTTGGGCTGACTCTTGCCCTTATACTTAAACCAGGAACGTCCTAGCGTCAAATATTCTCAGCTTTGTGGTTGGTGTGCTACTTATACTCATACGTAAACTAGGTATATCCTCGAATGAAACGTCCTCAATGTGGATTTTAGCACGTCTTTCTTCCTCATGCGTAAACTAATTAATACACTCAACTTAAACGTCCTCATTGTTGATGTTAGAATGTCTTTCTTTCTCATACCTAAGCTAAGTAATACACTCAACTTAAACATACTCATTGTTGATGTTAGCATGTCTTTCTCTCTCATACGTCAACTAAGTAACATCCTCGACATAAACGTCCTCATTGTTGATGTTAGCATGGCTTTCATCTCACACGTAAGCTAAGTAACATCCTCGACACAAACGTCCTTATCGTTATGTTAGTATATCTTTCTCTCTCATATGTAAGCTAAGTAGTACACTTGACTCAAACGTCGTCATTGTTGATGTTAGCATGTCTTTCGCTCTCATATGTAAGCTATGTATACACTCAACTTAAACGTCCTCATTGTTAATGTTAGCATGTCTTTCTTCCTCATACGTACACTAAGTAATATCCATGAATCAAACGTCCTCAGGGGCGCTTTGGCCTGATCTGTATTGCCCTTATAATTAAACGAAGTATATGCATGATACAAACATCCTCGGTCTGGTTGTTATTAAGTATCCCATACCTCATAATTAATTCAGGTATGCGGGACATTTAAGTTTATTGTTTTGACAATTGTTCTTATAGATTGTAACATGTACCCAGTCCAAGCATTTATTTGCAGTTACTTTAACTCTTTCTTTAAATCCAATATATCTGGGGTTAAACATCAAACTGGGACATATTTCATTTCAACTTCTCTGCCATCGAAATTAAATATTGTTCCATATATTTTCGTGTCCATATTAGTCAGGAATTTCCAAAGTCTATAAAATGGGGGTTGAGCGGTGGAGAATACCAACAATTTAGCGGTCTCAGAGCGAGAAGTGAAGAATTCTAACAATTTAGCAGTTTCAGAGTGAGATGTGGAGAATACTAACAATTTAGCGGTCTTAGAATGAGATTATGAGAATAAATCTCTGGAAACTGTTCCATGTTAAATAATGTAATCCGTTCTGAATATGAAGTTGGTAATACTAATCGCAGCCCAATTAGGAATCTACTGTTTTTGAACAAAATTGGCGAATGTTTTATTTGCGAATATACATCCTATATGGCAACTGGTTTCATAAGATTACTTCAATATGCATTGCAGCGTTTAAGGTTTTTACCATTTGCATCATTACCTCAAGATATCTCTATCTTGTCCCTGTGAACGAAAACACATTAATTTAGGAACTGAATCACCCGCAAAGAAAAAAAGAAAAATGTCACCACGCGTATTACATAAATGTAATGCCAGAGATTCAGTTATATAATTATATATATATATATATATATATATATATATATATATATATATATATATATATATATATATATATATATATATATATATAGAGAGAGAGAGAGAGAGAGAGAGATAGATAGATAGATAGATAGATACTCTGACTTCCTTTCTGTGTAGGAGCTGGTGGTACTCCACAAAGTAACTCCATTGTGGAAAATGCTTTACAAACCCAAGACATATTGGCTGACTTAATCAGGTAAGCTTGCTGAAAATAAAGTTTCAGTATTTACAGCTTTACAAGCAAGGGCAGATAATCTATTTTATATTTTATTATAATGTAATAAATGTGATACATTGCATTACGAGGGATTCAGTAGATAATGTAATCGTGTCATGATCACAGATCTCTGACAGGTTTATCGTTCCTGAAATCTGCATTCACTCTATTTATATCTGTCTCTCTCCCTTCTGAAAGTCAACCTCGCTCACACTTCTCAATCAGCCATCACAGTCCCCAAAGAGAGCCAGCGGTTAAAATGGCTATTGTAATGTATCATAAATGTGGCGTCAAATTTAAACAGGATCGATAACTCGTGTATATGTATCTTCCGAACACACATTGTACAGTAATTAGCTGATACTGATGGCTTCTTGATATGATTAAATAAGTAAGTAAATAAATGAAGGAGAGAAGGAGCGATGAAGGGAGCGATACACCAATATAGTGATATATTCCGAAACAATATTTTGTTTATTTAATTCTTATGTTTCAGAAACATTTTTCCTGACAATTTGGTCGAAGCGGCGTTCAGAAAGACCCAGACTCGGTATTACAAAGAAGATTTTACTGTATCCCAAAATTTGACCAATGGGACTAATGTCACAGAAACAGTTTTTAACTTGACCAAAGAGATAGGAAAAACAGATGCTGCTAATATCCTCGGTATGCATTTAAATCTGGCATTTTAACTTTTAAATATCATTAAATTAATTCAGATACATTTTCGTACTGAATATTGTTATAAGTGCATATTGCAGAATAGAAACCGAGTGGGTTTTGGATTAAATAGAAACATAATGTGTAAAAGATGGAAATTTATTAAATGAATTAATAAAGAAAAATATACGTCGTATACCTTATTACAACCGCAGTTTTAAAGAGATATCTATTAGAAATAGTGCGTTAGCTAGGTTGTCTCCATTCAATATTATATTGAAATTTAAATTTGCATTATTAATTATATTAAAACATTCATCGTAAGAATATAGTTTCATTGTCATATATTTTGATAATCCAACGGAATGTTAAATATAGATAAAAATAACTCATTTATTAAAATTCTCTGGTGTTTTAAAAAGAGAATTGCCATATATAGTTTCGATGCAAATGCAAACTCATTCTTTCTCGCGCGTCTTTTATCGCTTCAGAATTGCATGGAAATTGAATGAAAAATTACAAATATCTATTCGAAAGACAGTAACGTACTACCAAGCATAACGCTCGGATGACCATGGCATAAGTCCAATCTGGCGAATTAACCTTTATTTTCACCATTGCGATCACAAACTCTTACTTCTAAAATCCACCATTCGGAAGTAACCCATTCTTTTTATTTCAAATTGTATCCTTTGATAAAATTATAATATTCATTTCTAGAACAGAAATATGTAGTTAAAGTTCGAATAGTACAAATAACGGTTGATGACGTCATCGCTCTTCAAATATTAAGACTGATGCTTTACCCGGTATATTTAAGAATCGAAATCAATGATAAACGGAAAAACTATCAGTTCATTAGTAGGAAACTGAATGAAAGAATAATTACTGCACCTTGCTGAAGTAAACGCGTAACTATTTCAGCCAAACTACGTGCTCTCAAGTCTTTATTCGTTTGGTAAGATTAGGAGTGAAAAAGATTTTACCATCGTTATCGGCTGCTATGTTGCAGTGTCATTTTACCAACCTTATCGGCTGCCATGTTGCAGTGTCATTTTACCAACGTTATCGGCTGCTATGTTGCAGTGTCATTTTACCATTATTATAAGCTGCCATGTTGTAGTGTCATTTTACCATTATTAACTGCTGCCATGTTGTAGTCTCAGTTTACCATTATTAACTGCTGCCATGTTGTAGTATCATTTTACCGTTATTAACTGCTGCTGTGCTGTAGTATTATTTTACCATAGTTATCGGCAGCCATGGAGCAGTGTCATTCTTGATAGATTGCGTCCCACAATAGTGTCATTCTGAGCCTCACAAAATACTTTCAAAGAGGGAATTTTCACATTTAAGAAGCTTATCAGCTGAAGATGATAAAACATAACATCAGCCGATAACAATTAAGAGAAAAACGCTTCACATTACTTCCTATGGGGAGTATAGAGTTTGATAATTACTGAGCGGTGTCTGTCTGAAAACTAAAATCAGACTATTGATAGCACTAGTCATCTCAATCTTTCTGTATTCGTGTGAGGCCTGGACCCTGATAGCAGAATTACAACGAAGAATCCAGGCACTTGAAATGAGATGATACAGAACTATCCTTTGCATCTCTTACATGATCAAGACCACAAATGAAAATGTGTGTAACACCATCAGGCGCAAAGTAGGTCAATATGAAGACCTCCTCACCACCGTCAAAAAGCGAAAGCTGAAATGGTATGGCCATGCCACTAGAGCCAACAGTCTATCCACAATAACTGCAGGCCAGCGTCCAGGGTGGAAGAAGGAAAGGTAGACAGAGAACAGGGTGGACTAACAACATCAAAGAATTAACCAGAAAACGTTTTGCGGAGACACGGGCATTGATACATGATCGAGACAAGTGGAGGGAACTGGTCAGATTTTCAGCAGCACAGTGCCTCGACAAACACACTAAGACAAGATACTGATGATGATGATGATGATGATGATGATGATGATGATGATGATGATGATGATGAAGCGTGTATGAAATGTGTTATTTTGGAATCCTTATGTGTTAGTAATTAATGAGAACTGATTTCTTCTGATTACAGAAACATTTCATTATATCGAAGTTGTAAAAATTGTTTTAAGAATAAAAATATAATTTAATTTTGGTTTGGTAAGAAAAGTGTAAGCATCAGATGCTCGTATTAAATTAATTCCGTGTACAAGATTACGAAATTACATGTTCATGTTTTATAGGGCGGTTGCCATTCCGGAGATGAACCATGTCTGTGAGGAGAAGCAGAAAATTGACAAAAGAGTTGTCCGTTTCGTCATTCCCTTTAGCGTCACGCTTAGCTGCAATGGTGGCGCTGTGTACATCGCCAGTTCCTGCATCTTTATTGCCAATCTAACCGGTTCCTCTATCAGCGCTGGGGATATCCTAATGATTGGGTAAGTTTACTTGCGTGCATCTGTTTTAGTGAGCGTGAGTGATCGTCTTTGTGTGCGTTTTTATATATGATGATAATGATTGGGGTAGTTTAATCTCTGCATCTGTATTTGCCAGTGTCTTCGAATATATACGGCGTCAACTTCGTCATCTTGCTAAGTAAAACAAACAGAAAATGATCATTAAATGGATATGGGTAAATTCGAATCATGTATCTGATAACGTTCTATACTAATGAGAGTAAATTGCGAATTTCTTTGTTGGATAAAAACGTTTAAATCTATTTCATTTTTAATTTTTTCATTTTAATGCCCACGGACCAGAGAAAAGTTACAATTTAAAATCGGAATAAACCCTGCCATACTCATTATAGATTGTATTGCTGGAAAAGTCGCAGTCTGATCAAGACAATGATAAGACCAGATACAATACTACTGATAATGACGACAATAACAACAACAGCAACTATTATTATTATTATTATTATTATTATTGTTGTTGTTCTTGGTGTTATTATTATTATTATTATTATTATTACAATAAAAATAATACAATAATGACAATAAGAACAATATTATTGTTATTAATATTTGTATTATTATTTGTACAGTATTATATTATTATTTATTATTATTATTATTATTATTATTATTATTATTATTATTATTATTATTATTATTACAGGCTGTTAACAACGATTGCTGCCATGGCTGTTCCCTCCATTCCAAGTGCCAGTGTCATGGCGGTTGTCATGATTCTTACCTCAATGAGTATACCTGTCGGTGACATAGCTCTTCTCTTGGCGGTAGAATGGTACCTGTAAGTATAAATTTTATTTTATGTTCCCTGCATGTGGTCGAACGCATTTATCTGTCCATCCATGTGATCGTTCATTTGTCTCTGTTTTAAATTCTTGTATGCGCAAATTCAACTCGTGAAAATTTCAGTGAATTTAATTTTATAGTTGTAAAACTACAGCAGTGTTATGATTAAAGATGAACATATCAGCCATTAGTTACTAATTGATTGTATTTCCTACAAATTAATGAAAAACAATTATTATCCTCACAGATGCAGTTTGTTAAAGTTATGGTGGTGATATGATATCATCCTAAAAGAGAGAAAACAAATATAAAGGAGAATAATTTACATAACATGTGCCACCAAGACTCAGAAATATAACGAAGCTGGCCACTTCTTGTTTGGGGAAATCTGTGTTGTCTCTTTTTCTTGTTTTAATTACTGTTTAATTGTTCCAATTTCAATTAACCTTAATTATCAATCTGATTAACATCAGATCGGCACCGCCCTGCATGATGAACCGACAGTGACCTCTTAGCGGCCATGTTCTGGTGGATATAGGATAATACGATAATTACCATAATAATTTTATTAGCCAATCAAATGAAGTCTTGTATATTTGCCTTTTGGATGACTGAACAGTATGGCTGAAGAGCATCAATGTGTGCCGAACGCTGCATTTTTATTAGGCAGTTCAAAGGTCACCTAAACCTTGACAGATCAACGGCCACTGTCCAATCGCTGTCAAATCTTCACGTAACACATAGATCTATCAGATTGTAATCCGAATAAAAAAAATATGTCAGTAATGTTAGTTTTAAACATTTAAATGCGACAATCACATTCTACCTCAGATTCTGGAATTTATAATCATATGCAAAATGAAGTTGTTTTCGTAAGTAAATAACACTGCAAGGTAATATAGGTTAAATTCGTACATGGATAGAACGGTCCTCTTCCTGTTTTATTCTCGATGTAAATACTGCAAGAATACAAGTCGTGGCTAATCGCTCCTGTGGCCTTATGGTTAGAGCAAATGCATTGGATGCGAGATGTCGCGGGTTCGAATCCCGGCCGAATCATACGAAAAGCTTTAAAAACTGGTACTAATAGCTGCCTCACTTGACGCTCAGCATTAGTTAGTGTTAGGAACCGCTCCGGTGGCCTAGTGGTTAGAGCGTCCGCCGCGGAAGCGGGAGGTCGTGGGTTCGATCCCTGGCCGAGTCATACCAAAGACTTACAAAAATGGTACTAACAGCTGCCTCGCTTGACGTTCAGCATTAAGAGGTTAGTGTTAGGACTGGTCGGCCTGGTGTCAGGATAATGTGACTGGGCGGGACATCATGCTACATGTCTGCGGCATGATGCCCCAGTGGTAGACATCTTTATAAACTGCCTCATTGCAGACATCGTAGCGATATGACTGAAAAATTGTTAAAGCTACGTTAAAAATCCTAAACAAACAAACAAAAGTTAGTGTTAGGACTGGTAGGCCTGGTATCAGGATAATTTGACTGTGTGGGACATCATGCTACGTGACTACGCCATGATGCCCCAGTGCTAGTCATCACTTCAGACATCGTAGCGATATAGCTGAAAATTGTTACAGCTACGATAAATAATTAATATTACACACAAAGTGTGGCTTAAATCACTAACATCGTGGTGGAATGATTAAGCCCAATATTTATTAAGCGGTGAAAATCACATCTTCTCGATAAATGACATTTGTGTCCAACGTGAATTTAGTCGTTCAAGCTTTATCTATGGACACAGTAATGTTTGTTAAAGTTATTCACTTGAGATGTCTTGATACATTTCGTATGATTTTGAGGGCACGCAATATGGTTCGTCATGCCTGTTTATTGATATGCATCTTACCTAGGCTGTTTGTCTTTGCTTTCGGTACAGGGACAGAATACGATCGACGAGCAGCGTAGTTAGCCATACATTCAACGCCGCTGTTACGTATCACCTCTGCAAGAAAAGATTAGAGGAACAAGACGAAGCTTCTCTGAGAAGAAACGAAACAGAAATGACCCTCCTGAGCAAAAAAGAAGAGAAAACTGAATTATTGGAATTGATTCATGTGATGTGATCAATTTATTGTTTCATTTAAAACGTCTTTTGTCTTATAAACGTCAAGATCATAATCACGCAGAGGGTGCACCTTAGTCGAAATGGCATCAGGCGATTGGAATTGATGAGATACTTTTTAGATCAGACAATTGCTCATTTCTTTATGCCAGAAAATAAATGAATGCTTTCGATAATATTTGCTGACAAAGTAAAGTATATGCTCACCTTTGTTGGATCGGATAAAGGGCGTTGTTGCTGTTGCACATTTCGTCATATGACTTAGGTGTTTTAGTACTTACCATTCAGCGTTTCAATTGTTAGGTATGGTATATGATTTTGTACTTACATTTTAATGTTTCTAAAAGTTAACATTGCGATTACTATATTGTACTTTTCGGTTTCATCTATACATGGTTTTACTTTTCGGTTTCATCTATACATGGTTTTACTTTTCGGTTGTATCTATACATTGTTTTACTTTTCGGTTTCATCTATACATGGCTTTTCTAGTCCCACATGACACATAGCTTCGGTTCTGTTTCCTTCTTCAACATTATAGACTATACATTATTTAATTTATTTATCAATGACTGACTTGTCATATTCATTCACTTCGCTTAATGTATTTATTTATTTATTTCGGCTAGCATTGTTTAAAATCACGAATCATTATATTCATGTCAATTGATCGATCGATCGAGAGAAACTCCATTGTGATGTTTATATAACACACCAGGGTTTGTTGTTGGTTTATTGCTTAGAAATGGCTAGCATTGTTTTGCTTGGATGTCTTATAAATGACATGTAAATCAGCCATACAATTTATAAAATTATTACGTTAATGTATAGTTTTAGTTTATTTCAATTTTGTTAGACTTTAGCTCTGCTTTTATCTTTTTTTTAAAGAATCTCAATTGAGCCTGAAGAACCTGTTTTATTATTTTTTGAGCATTGTATGACACTTAAAAAATTGTATGTCATGTCTGATTAACTAATTTATGGGCATTTGTAAAATTGATTGATTATAATCATTGATATCATGAAACCCGGTTATATATTCGTTGTAAAGTGAATTAAAGAGAAAGCTATATTCTGATAAACAAAACTACTTTTTTATACCGTTGAAATGTTTATATTTTAGTGTGTTCATTCATGTTATACCAAAAGAAAGATAGAAAGACAACAAGAACAAATATTTATGTAACGTTGCTTGTTCTTCTGTAGGGTCATTACATTTTGTCTGCTGTAAATATGTTGAGGCACTGCCGAGTACCATTTTAAAAAGGAAACATGTGGAGGGATCGCCGAGTACCAGTTTATGTACAAAACATGTCGAGGTACTGCCAATTACCATTTTATAAACGAAACATGTCGAAGTATCATCAAGCGCCATTTTGAACATAAAAAATCTCGACTATTTTATATGATGAAACATAAGGCACCGTCAAAACTCTTTTTTTAAAACTAAAATCTTGAGACGGTTGAGCATGATAGTCAAATTTCAAGTATTTTACAGACTTGTATGTTTTTAAATCCATATATGTTCCAGTTATAGTAAGTATTTACATTATTCAAGCAATGCAAATATATTTGATATGTTCCCTTTATAATAAGAGATAGTTGATTGAAACAATGCAATTACATGTATATGCTTTACAAGCATTTGCTGATGTTAAATATACCATATCATCTTTTAGTAAATATACTTTGTTATGTACTGGTTGTTATAGTTTACATTATTGAATTTATACCCTTACATTGTTGATACAATTGCAAATTAAATATGTTGTTTATAAAATAACACTCATTGGTTTAAGTCTATATCTGTATCCATATCCATCGTATGCTCTCTTTGCATTATTAAAATCATTTTGTGACAGTTTTTTTTTGTGATACTTCTTTATTTGACATAATATTGTCAAGTCACTGCCTTCTTCTTCCAGTCTTTTACTTCATTGTAATCACTCTTCACTCGTACTCATTTCATATATATTCAGATTAATGTTCAAGGTATTTATATACATGCATACACATATAAAAATAAAAATATACATATACACAAACAAAATGTTCATTGGGTTTCAAATAACAAAAGGCTGAGAAAACGTATCTTTGTCAGAAAGACACCACACACATACACACACACACAATATATATATATATATATATATATATATATATATATATATATATATATATATATATATATATATATATAAATGCAATAAACTGACAAGCAACAGTGCAAAAACTAGTATCACTCTAGCCTGAGCGCTTTCGACTCTCAATGAGTCTGTATCAAAGGCAAACGCAGAATATAGACAAGACAGACAATTAAAATACAAAAACCGTGTTTACAGAACTTTACATGTCTGTTTCTACAGGAATTAAGCCTTGAATTTTATTGTTACAACTAGTTGCGGATGCTGTAAAATGTGAAATCGATGAGCCAATGCGACACATATGTATTTGCATGTAAATTTATGTACGCGCAAATTATATCCCGGATATTTTATATTAGTAGTTAGAGGCTATTAAGCAAATTTAGAGAATTATTTAAAAGAAAATGTGTCAGCTGGAAAAGATAATTAAATTTGTGCAATTCTGTCTTTTTCTAGTCTTCTTGGTTTAAACCGCATGGTTTTAATGTTCGAAGGCGTCGTATCCAGTAAGATTCCTTTTCTTTCCTGGTTTCGGAACTCCAGTTGTGTTTGTGAGCAATTGCAATAAATGTTATATCACTGAAGGTGTGGTCAGGGGAAGAGAAGTGTTCTGCGACCGGACTTCTGTATAGCTTCTTTGTTATCCAATCAGATCTATGAAGGTTGATCCTTTTGTGTAGCCTCTCAGTTTCTCCGACACACTGCATGCTACAGATCTTACATGTGATGAGATAAATTACATTCTCTGTTTTGCACGTTTTGTTTGGACCATGTATGTTTAGTTTTTCTCTCGTCACTGTGCTAGAAAAAGTCCTGGTTTCTATCATGTGTTGACAGGTTTTGCACCTTTTATCGCGACAGTGGCCAGATTGACTAAAGTGGTCTTGATTAGTGATTGGCGCTAGCTTCGCCCTGACTAGGATGTCCTTGAGGTTTTTTGGTCTCCGGTAGGCTACTACTGGTTTGTTCGGGAGGATTAACTTTAGTGCATCCGATGATTCTACGATGGGCCAGTGTTTCCCGATGATTTTACCTATTTTGGGGTTGTCTGGATGGTAGGTCAGGATAAATGGTATCATATCAACTTTTTTCCTTCTTTCCATATTTTAGTAGGTCATCGCGGTTTGTTTGCTTAGCTATTTGGGTTGCCTCAGTAATCAGGTCCTTGTCGTAGCCTCGGTAAATTAAATGTTTAGAGAGCTCTTCAGACCTTTTTAGGAATGTGTCATCGTCGGAGCAAATTCTGCGTATTCTCAGTGCCTGGCTATATGGGATGTTCCTAATGCAGTGTTTTGGGTGACAGCTGGTTGGGAGGAGATATTGGTGTTTGTCAGTTGGTTTCGAGTAGATGTATGTATGGAGTTTGTTTTGTACCAGTCTGGTTGTTGTGTCTAGGAAAACGTGGTTTAAGTTGGAGACTTCAGCCGTGAATTTTATTGAAGGATGGAAATTGTTTGCCTTTGATATTAAATCATTCAGATTTTCTCTTCCATGTTGCCACTTCAGTTCTATATCATATATAAAGCGTACCCACTGGTATGGTGCCATTAATTTGAAGGTAGTTTTCTTCATTAAATTCAAAGTTGTTGAGTTTTAGGACCCGCTCCAGGAGTTGGACTAGGAAGTGTGTTGGTGGATTGTCTACTGTTCTTGTTCTCCATGTTCGGTAAACGCCTGTATCCCTTCGTTGTGCGGTATGTTAGTATACAAAGATGTGACGTCTAAGGAAACAAGCAATGTATCTGGCAGTAATGGTTCGCTTGCTTTGCTCTTTATGAGGTAATCTGTCGTGTCCTGAAGATATGATGGTAATTTGTGGACATATGGTCTCATAAAATGATCCAAATATTCTGATATCCTTTCTGTGGGATGCCCGTTACCAGAGATTATAGGTCTGCCTGGGTTTCCTTGTTTGTGGATTTTAGGTAGAATATAAAATCTACCTGCCCTTGGGTTTTCTGGGCTTAAGTACTTTCTCGTTTGCTGGTCTATGTGCCCGATTTGGTACGCCTCGTTAATAGCATTGGTGATGGTTTCTGCATATTCCAGTGTTGGATCATGGTCTAGCTTTTGGTAGAATCTAGCGTCACTTAGTTGTCTACTTGCTTCACTCATGTTGTCTTCCCTATTCATAACGACCACAGCCGAACCCTTATCTGCAGGCTTAATTATGATATCTGTTCTGCTTTTCAGTGAGTGTAGGGCATCTGTTTCTTCTTTTGTCAAATTAGGGCATCTGTTAGTATGGTTGATGTGTCTGGAAGTGTCGTTTTCAACTGAGTTGATAAAGGCTTCTAGATTTGGAATTGAACTTTTTGGTGGGGACCAATTACTTTTCTTTCTGAAAGTGGGTTGGTCGCAGGTTATATTTTTCTCTGACTTATCTAATGGCTGCAAGGCAAAATGGGCCTTGAGTCTTAGTCGGCGGCTAAAAACTCTTCGGTGTCCTTCTTCAGTTTCCCTCTATCGTATGTCTTTGGACGGGGACAGAAACTCAAACCCTTCGATAAAAGTCCTATTTCTGCCTCCGTAAGTTCTAACTTTGAGACATTGACCACTGTGGTGGTAACAGTGGAATTAATTTTTGCGATAGAATGCTTACAAATCTTCTTTTTACGGCGATTTTTCTTCTTACGTTTGTTTTTAGAAGAAATTTCGTCAGTTAAATTTTCTTCACAACAGTGATTTGGTTGTAAATCATGACTTCGAAGTTTTCTTTCTCTGATTTTGTATAGTTTTGCAGAGACTCTTTGTTGGTCGTTATTTAATTTGGAATAAAACGTATGCAATTGTTCCTCAGTGGAAACTGAATGCAGCTGCTGCTTTAGTTCTTCGATGGTTGCTGATTTGACTTGATATTGATGATTTAAGTTTTTCCCAAGTAGGGATGTGAGTTTCATATATATATATATATATATATATATATATATATATATATATATATATATATATAGATATATAGATATGTATATATATATATAGATAGAGAGAGAGAGAGAGAGAGAGAGAGAGAGAGAGAGAGAGAGAGAGAAAGAGAGAGAGAGAGAGAGAGAGAGAGAGAGAGAGAGAGAGAGAGACAGAGAGAGAGAGAGAGACACAGAGAGACAGAGAGAGAATTGGGGGGGGGGGAGATATGCAACAAACCGAATGAAGCAAAATAGAGACGATATATAACGGAAATGTTGTAGTGCTAGGAGAACGATGTTACGGGATACAACAACAATGGCAATAATAATAATAATAATAATAATAATAATAATAATAATAATAATAATAATTTCAAGTAATGAGTCCAATAACATTTACTGGTATAATAGTGTCCCAATGTTTGTTCACGTGTCAATAAGTGAAGTTCGACTACAGGGAAGTTTGTGTTCATTAAGAACAAATTCCACGAAGTTGTCTGTTGCATCAGCGAGATTATGTGCGCTTTAGTTATCGGCCCTCTACGAGTTAGACTTAGTGCTATGGTCAGAGAAAATATGTTTGGGATTACAGCTTGCTGGGAACAGACTCCAAACAGAGTCTTCTATCATTGCAAGAAAGTTTATATATTTTGCTCCAATACAGGATATTGTATATCACAAATGCGACCTGTTTGATGACGACGACAAAATTGTTATCATAGGGTGGAAGGCCTTGGTGAATTTAAAGAATAGTTTGAATCAGTTGCCTGGTTATTTCCTTTTCTTCTGGTCTTTAGTTATTATTGTTATTGCTGTTGGTTTTTTGTTGCTGTTTTTTTTATATGAATCCGTACAATATTAAAGGTCTATAAAATTCTTTACTTTTGCACGTCGTTCATGCAAATATTGGTATACGAAGGTTCTTTTTAGTTCCCAATGCAGGTGATTTGTAAGAGGTGTTGCTTATTAAACAAATACGTTATCAGCTAAAGAACATTGGTTAAAGCAGTGGTTTATATTCCCCGGGTCGCAACGACGTTCTGGAGGGTCGCAGAGAGTCGCCAGGATTTTTGATGGCGGCGAAACTTAAAATGTAGAAAGGGGTTTTAGGATCGCGACCCAAAATGATTGGGAACCACTGTGTTATAGACTTGACCAAATAATAATAAGGAGAAACGATCTATTTAATTATTATATGCTTCCTTGCAGGATTCAAATGGTGCTTAGGAAATATACCTCCATTGTGTCTAGGTGTGTGTTGTCTCTAAAGTGTGGATACTTGGTCATTTCATCTCACAATAAGGCGACCATTGCTTAATTATACAAAAAATAAATGAAGTGACCTTGGTTAAAAGAATGAAGACAAAAGAAAATATGACAGACTTCGTATTTTCGGAGTGTTATCACAATTTTGGTCAATAGCAGCCATAGTTGGTCGTATATTTTAAAAAAAAGGGAACAAAAGAAAGAAAACAACAAAAAAGAAAATAGTACTAAGTTTCAAAGGTCGGTAAATTGTAAGGTAACTGATTTCACTGACAGGTGAGGGCGATAGGGTGTGACCATCTTAAGATAATGGCATGTGGTCTAGAAAGTAATAACAAATATATTACAAAAAATGTTTCTTACGGAAAATATTACACATTTGCTCTCACGTGATTTAATTTTTACAAAAATGGGAAAATATGTTTTTTTTTTAAAGTTCAGCAACTGTTACTACTATTACCACTACTACTAATACGACGATGCTGATGTTGATGCTGAGTATTATTATTATTATTATTATTATTATTATTATTATTATTATTATTATTATTATTATTTCAGTTGTAATTACCGCTGCTTCTGTCGTTGTTTCGTTGAAGGTGATCATGGCAATGCCCAAAACAGAAGCTGATGATACTAGAATATAATTTGACTTTCGGCCTCATCCAATATTAACTGTCATGATTAGATAAGATGATTTTGCTTAGAAAGGAAATGAGGGTTTACAAAATCTCAGTACATGTTTCACCAGTGTGGATTTTGTTTTTTAAGCTCTCTTCAACTCCACCTATTTTATTGTGTCATACCTCTTTACCAGTGGAGAACATATTATTATTCGTCTATGCTACTCCTTAAATGTGACATATTTCAGGACATCGCTATATTAAGAAACGTCTAATAACATTTCATAATTTTGTACAGGAAAACAGAATACAAGAGGACGGAACATTTGAACAACAGTAATTGTATATCTTCAATAGGTGAGCCAAGAGCAAATCTCTCTCTCTCTCTCTCTCTCTCTCTCTCTCTCTCTCTCTCTCTCTCTCTCTCTCTCTCTCTCTCTCCACACACACACAAGATTGGTCACGAGCAAACTTTTCTATACAAATCAGCATCAGTAAAACGTAGTACCATAGGGAATACTGCTCATTATAGTGACAAATATAAGCATTAAGTACTGGGTCGTTGGTTCTTCCCTGGGTTTTTCCTGCACCAGTTATACTGGTTGTAGCCTGTCTTGTGCTGAAAAATGGCGTTAAACCAAACAACAACAATATCAAACTGCAGTATTTGAAAAAAATTGCTTTCAGTAGTATTGTTAAGCTAATTCAAATCTCTACCTAGATGATACGAGAAAAATTACAGAAACAAAGAAACAGAGCAAATGGACCAAAATTAACACAGTTAGAGAAAAAAATATTTTATATATATATATATATATATATATATATATATATATATATATATATATATATATATATATATATTGTTTTATTGGAGTCTCAAAGTCGTGCTATGTTGGAAACAGCCATGCCCTTTACCTCTACACCATTTTGATGCGTTCAGAAAACGTAACAATAATGACATAGTGCTAAATGAAAATTAGCACGATGTAAAAAATGAATGTATACATTAGGGGTTGGGGTGCCTAAACATTTTATTCAAAGAACTGCAGTAGACTGGTCAGGTGAAGTGTGTGATATGATTATACTGTGCTTGATAATACCTATAAAAAATATGGAGCTTTTTACCTCTCATGAACTTTTTTTTTAAAAATTAATTTTTATATTACGCAGGTTTATGCGACATTAAATTTGTACATAAAAACTGACCAAGCCGTTTCGTCGGAACTCAAAGGAGACTTGTATTTTTTCAGCATCCCTGGACCTCTCGCATTGCCAAATTCTCCAAGATGTAGCCGTATCTATACCATAATGAATGAATACCTTCTTTTTTGAGAGAACCTGCGTTCTTCTACTCTCTTTTTGTCTCCTTCCCTCTAGTCATGGAAAGCAGCATTGTTAACATATTATGAAAAATATTTTCCATAAATACGGTGGAAAAATCAATTCATAAACGCTAGGGAGAATTTCTTCTCTGTATCTCACCAAGGACATTGACATTCCTTGATTTGTGAGTAATTCCTTCTCATAGCAGGAAATGAGAAGAATGTTATGATAAAGTGAACAAACGTTACATAATAACTGGTGGAGAATCGGGGAGCGCCTGCCCTCTTCTCTCTTTCCGTATCCTTCCCTCTAATCATGGAACACAGCATTGCTAATAGAGTCTATGAAACAAAGTTTTCCATACATACGGCAGAAAACTCATCACATCAAAAAAGGAATGACAAGTCACTACAATACTTTCATAACAAGTAAAAGGTGGAAAACCTCTTTTCATAAAATAAATATTGAGAAATGTGTGGCTTTTGACGAACGTGCGAATAAGCTTAAATGTTTATTTAATTTCTTCATTATATTATATTTATATATGTTACGCTGGATACATTGTCACTTTGGCAGCTTATTGTATGCGTTCATTGTAGCAAAGCCATCGGTTCAGATTTGATTAAGACTTTATCGTTGTAGAAATGCAACCTTCCAATGAACGCCGACGCACTTATTTTGTTTTACGTTTTCACATGGTCATCATCCAAGTACCAAAAGGATACTCAAGAAAGCTATTCACTCATACCATTATATTCTGCAAAAAAATATGAGTTTGACTGACGCATATGGACCAGCTTATTTTTTTCAATTGCTTCAATTATAACATAACAATCCTATTAAATAGTTAGTTATATATATATAAAAGAATAAGTAAGGAATACATCAATACTAGAACTAATCAGAACCTGCCAATTGATTTCATATCTTGCACAAATAAACATAACATTCTAAACCTTTTCAAAGGTGAATATGCAGTTTTTATACGCATTATGTCATATGGTACCATAATACAATTTATTTAAGCAGTTAGTCTACATACTTATGAAATTCATTTATAGATAGCCGTGGTATAATGATTGTACATCATGCATCGGACATATACCACCTGTCGTATTTCATCACCCAGCTTGTTTACATTTTGTAATTAGAACGCCTTGTAGCTTCATGATGCAATGTTGCGTCAGTACGTGCTATTTATGCCGGTCCTCTTTTCACAAACCTGAATACAACCCCGTGACAATTTCCTACAGACAATTGTCGCGCTCTCAACAATGAAACCACCACGTGACTGGGTTCCAGTTGATGGAAATCCATTCACACACCTGTATAGGTAACCAGGTGATTAGACAATTCTGAACAAACTGTTAATGCTATACTATATATTTAATAAGATTTGGTTTGCTGACGTCACGTGAAATCTATCTATTTCATCACCCAGATTGTGTACATTTTATAATTAGAATGCCTTGTAGCTCAATTATGCAAGGTTGCATAAATACATGCTTTCTATACCCGTCCTCCCCCGTTACATGATATATAAAGGGATATAAATGGTCCGTATATAAGGGCTATGTACATATCGTGGCCTTGATAGAACTAGAGAATACCCCTTGGCTCATGCATTTTAAATATCAAATTCAGAATGGCACTGTCATTACGAAAAACGTATAGTCTGGTTTAAAACAGGACGAATGACCGCCCTACATGTACATTGTTGACATTATCTTGAATACGTGTAATCACTGACAGATCCATGATTTCTTTTCAACTTGGGCTGGGAACATTAGATAAAATGACCGAGTTTACTCGGCTTTGCTCTGAAAAATGTAGTTTTGACCCGAAAAGGAGCGAAGAGGCGAGCAAACACCCACAACCATTTGTAAAGTCGCTCCTGTATAAATATAAAAAGAAATTCGGTCAAGTTGTCCATATTGGGTAATGTGTGTGTGTGTGTGCGTCTGTCTGTCTGTATGCATGCATCTGAGTGTCTTATGATGATTTTCAGTAGTTACACGGCTGAATGATTATACTTTCTTTCACATGCAAGGTCAGTAAAACGGTGAAGGTGTGACCAAATCATTATCGTAATGAGAGCCATATTTTGCCTTCAGCATCCGATGTGTGTAAAAAGTCAATATAAATCAATAACCCGCTTATTGGTGTTCCTTTATTGTTTCCTTTTCAGATTCGTATAGAAATGAACACCGATCTTTTGACTGGAAAACAGGTTGAAAAGTACAAGTTCGACGATGGTCACGATGAAGGATCATCGCCGTCGTTTTCAACATATTCTTCTTCGATGTCATCCTGGAGAAGAAAAGGTGGTTGTATTAGGTTTATAAAGAACAACTTACTGCTTTTCTTGAGAGTACTTGGTGTCGTTCTTGGTTTTGCACTTGGCTTTTCAGTTCGTGAGACACGGCCTTCTGAAACTTTGCTAATGTGGCTTGGTATGTATATCTGGCAATTATTGATAATCCTTTTGTATGATTTAAAACAATCTGTTTGCTGTTTTCTCTAATACTAAGACATATATCAACTGCAAATTACCTTGATCGATTTTGCATTAGATTCAAACATTTTTTATATTTACTTTTAAAAAATGTATAATTTGTCAACTTTCTAAAAGTGTATAAGGGCCTAACGTTGACTTGTAGGTAATTCTAATATAGATTTTGATCTGTCCTTTGCTTTTTCCAGAACATAATACATATTTGTCATGGAACATTATCTATCTATCTATCTATCTATCTATCTATCTATCTATCTATCTATCTATCTATCTATGTATCTATCTATCTATCTATCTATCTATCTATCTATCTATCTATCTATCTATCTATCTATCTATCTATCTATCTTTCTATCTATCTATCCATCCATCCATCCATCCATCCATCCATCCTTTTTTCATGTTTCGCTGTATAGGCACATCAACATTTTGTATTTGTAGGTTTTGGTGGTGAGCTGTACCTACGAATGCTGAAGATGATGATAGTACCCCTGATATTCTGAAGTGTGGTCGCAGGTATGTTTCTAAATCAAATATCACTAAGAACCATGTTTATTAATGAATCATCAATCACTTCTGCGTGGAAGATATGCATGTGCGTTTTCAGGAATTATCACTGAACATATTTGTATCATCCATTACTTGTTATATAAACGTAGATTAATTTGTTTTATTGTAACGTGTGCGTGCATGTGTATGCGAGCATGCACGCATGTATCTATATATGCAAGCAAATATTCATGAAAACATTGAGGGTATTTAAAACTATAGTTGATTGCCTTATATATGTCTGAATGCATGTAAATTATGTACGTATTCACATAAATGTATTCATTTTTTTTTACAGGCACTGCATCGATGGATCCCAAATCGAATGGCAAGATAAGTTTGGTATCCTTCATCCTAGCTTCAAACATCCTCACTGCTGTTTTTGGGCTGACTCTTGCCCTTATACTTAAACCAGGAACATCCTAGCGTCAAACATTCTCATCGTTGTGGTTGGTGTGCTACTTATACTCATACGTAAACTAGGTATATCCTCGAATGAAACGTCCTCATTGTTGATTTTAGCACGTCTTTCTTCCTCATGCGCAAACTAACTAACTAATTAATACACTCAACTCAAACGTCCTCATTGTTGATTTTAGCACGTCTTTCTTCCTCATACGTAAGCTAAGTTAAGTAACATCCTCGACACAAACGTCCTCTTCGTTATGTTAGTATATCTTTCTCTCTCATATGTAAGCTAAGTATTACACCTGACTCAAACGTCGTCATTGTTGATGTTAGCATGTCTTTCGCTCTCATACGTAACCTATGTATACACTCGACTTAAAGGTCCTCATTGTTAATGTTAGCATGTCTTTCTTCCTCATACGTGCTCTAAGTAGTATCCATGAATCAAACGTCCACAGGGGCGCTTTGGCCTGATCTGTATTGCCCTCATAATTAAACAAAGTATATCCATGATACAAACATCCTCGGTCTGGTTGTTATTAAGTATCCCATACCTCATAATTAATTCAGGTATGCGGGACATTTAAGTTTATTGTTTTTGACAATTGTTCTTATAGATTGTAACATGTAACCAGTCCAAGCATTTATCTGCAGTTACTCTAACTCTTTCTTTAAATCCAATTATAGCTGGGGTTAAAGATCAAACTGGGATATATTTCATTTCAACTTCTCTGCCATCGAAATTAAATATTGTTCCATATATTTTCGTGTCCATTTTACTCAGGAATTTCCAAAGTCAATAAAATGGGGGTTGAGCGGTGGAGAATACCAACAATTTAGCGGTCTCAGAGCGAGAAGTGAAGAATTCTAACAATTTAGCAGTTTCAGAGTGAGATGTGGAGAATACTAACAATTTAGCGGTCTTAGAATGAGATTGTGAGAATAAATCTCTGGAAACTGTTCCATGTTAAATAGTGTAATCCGTTCTGAATAAGAAGTTTGTAATTATAATCGCAGCCCAATTAGGAATCTACTGTTTTTGAACAAAATCGGCGAATGTTTTATTTGCGAATATACATCCTATATGGCAACTGGTTTCATAAGATTACTTCAATATGCATCGCAGCATTTAAGGTTTTTACCATTTGCATCATTACCTCAATATATCTCTATCTTGACCCTGTGAACGAAAACACATTAATTTATATATATATATATATATATATATATATATATATATATATATATATATATATATATATATATATATATATATATATATATAGAGAGAGAGAGAGAGAGAGAGAGAGAGAGAGATAGATAAATAGATAGATAGATAGATAGATAGATAGATAGATAGATAGATAGATAGATAGATAGATAAATAGATAGATAGATACTCTGACTTCCTTTCTGTGTAGGAGCTAGTGGTACTCCACAAAGTAACTCCATGGTGGAAAATGCGTTACAAACGCAAGATATATTGGCTGACTTAATCAGGTAAGCTTGCTGAAAATAAAGTTTCAGTGTTTACAGCTTTACAAGCAAGGGCCGATAATCTATTTTATATTTTATTATAATGTAATAAATGTGATACATTGCATTACGAGGGATTCAGTAGATAATGTAGTCGTGTCATGATCACAGATCTCTGACAGGTTTATCGTTCCTGAAATCTGCATTCACTCTATTTATATCTGTCTCTCTCCCTTCTGAAAGTCAAGCTCGCTCACACTTCTCAATCAGCCATCACAGTCCCCAAAGAGAGCCAACGGTTAAAATGTATATTGTAACGTATCATAAATGTGGCGTCATATTTAAACAGGAACGATAACTCGTGTATATGTATCTTCCGAACACACATTGTACAAGTAATTAGCTGATACTGATGGCTTCTTGATATGATTAAATAAGTAAATAAATGAAGGAGAGAAGGAGCGAAGGAGGGAGCGATACACCAATATAGTGATAATCCGTATATTCCGAAACAATATTTTGTTTATATTTAATTCTTCTGTTTCAGAAACATTTTTCCTGACAATTTGGTCGAAGAGGCGTTCAGAAAGACCCAGACTCGGTATTACAAAGAAGATTTTACTGTATCCCAAAATTTGACCAATGGGACTAATGTCACAGAAACAGTTTTTAATTTGACCAAAGAGATAGGAAAAACAGATGCTGCTAATGTCCTCGGTATGCATTTAAATCTGGCATTTTAACTTTTAAATATCATTAAATTAATTCACATACATTTTCGTACTGAATATTGTTATCAGTGCATATTGTAGAATAGAATCCGAGTGGGTTTTGGATTAAATGAATAACACAAACACAATGTGTGAAAGATGGAAATTTATTAAATGAATTAATAAAGAAAAATATACGTCGTATCCCTTATTACAACCGCAGGTTTAAAGAGATATCTATTAGAAATAGTGCGTTAGCTTGGTTGTCTCCATTCGATATTGCATTGAAATTTAAATTTGCATTATGAATTATATTAAAACATTCATCGGAAGAATATATGTTTATTGTCATATATTTTGATAATCCAACGGAAATGTTAAATATAGATAAAAAACTCATTTGTTAAAATTCTCTGGTGTTTTAAAAAGAGAATTGCCATATATAGTTTCGATGCAAATGCAAACCGCATGGACCCATATATGCCGTCACATAATGAACCTGCTGGTCTCGGTCTATTCAGGTTCTTAGGAGTAATTAGTAGGAACAAGAGAAAAGAAACAAACCCTGATTATATAAATGCAGGTCAGGGTCTGTGTGGTTTTCAGATGAATTCGAATTATAAACTAAAAAATTGACGGTAAAGGCATTCTATTGTCAATGACAAATGAGGGCTTGTAGTTTATGAAGTATTTTCGATTATTTCAATGAGCGTTTAACAGTGAGATAAATATTGCTTTGATTTTGTTTTTTTTTTAAAAAAATGAGTTTAATTAAAATCTTTGCATCATATTTACAAACATACTAGAGCAGTTGACATAAGCCACCAAACTGATAGGTAATTTTACCTTAAACAGAAACAGTACGCGAGAAGGGAAAAGAAATAAATAAAAAATTAGATAAATAAATAAATAAATAACAAATTAAAGCCGTTTTGAGTACTTTTAATTGTGTATGTTTCAAGTATGATTTTAGCGGCAAGTCTATTGGGTATAGCGGCTGGGTCGTTGAAGGAGAAAGGAAAACCTTTTCTGGATTTCTTTGTTTCTTGCTCCGATACCGTTGTTGTTGTCGTTCGTTGGTTGATGTGGTAAGTTGCATTATGAACCTGTAACGGTTGCTAGGGTTGGGGTGGGGTGCTCTCAATATATTATTTAAATTATTATATATAGGGAGTGAAATTAGTGACAAAGAGAGGTAAAGCTCGAAGCCCACAATCAGCAATGCCGACAATTAAATTACTGAATACACAAATAGGTGAAATTCAAATCAATAACAATTTAGTACAATTCAAAGATCAAATGATAATATATAAATATATTTTCTTAATCTCAGTATACTGAACAAATATCACAACAATCAGACGCATTTCTGTACTTTACACTCCTACAAAGTGTACGCACACTACGAGGTAACCTAATAGCAAATTACAATTTCTCAAATATTATTGTAAATTGAGCATTGGAAAGGTATATATAGGTACTGACAATTTTAATAATGAAGTATATATACTGCATATAATTATAAATACAATGCAGTAATATGCTGCAACAATCGATCGAATAACTTAATGATTATTTAGAAGCTTGGTCTTTCTTGGAATATCCTAAAGGTCGCGGCAAAATTACGTATGGCTTCCGCTGAGTATTGCTTTATAACTTTCCAGCACGATATATGGGCAGTTAGTAAGTTTCTAGCGCAAAATTACTAATTTAAATTCGGCTTGAAATGGTGACCACACACTCCCTCAATTCCGATTGGACGTTGATTCTCTCCTGTTCTTTTCAACTTAGCAGACAATGCCCCCGGACCATCTGTCAATGTGGTGAGATTTACGACTCATATAAGGTCGTTTCTTCTTAAACAAAGCTTTCAACGTTCTCGTAAGACTTTTCACATCCAACAAAGCTGGGTTCTTGTACTTTTACTAAGAGAACCAACAACAGGCGCGGTGTCTAAGATATATACATGGTTTCTAACCATTTTTTAGATCCCCTGACTTACGCAATCGTGTGCAGGGCAACGTGAAAAAGCTCTTTGAATTCGTTTTAGGACCGAACCGCAGTGGCCCATTGATCAGCGCTTTGGCCTTGTATTTTCCATTTCTTATGTGCATGCATTGGTTTCAATGTATTACTATGCTAATGCAAATAATTAGGCGTTGTTTAATCCTTCTGGAGTTCTTTTAGTGTTTCCCTTTTGTATGTTTTTGATTTTTATTTGATATCTGTATAACGTAGAAGGATGTAACTTTGTAGAGTACAACACAGCATTAGTGTCTTACTAAATTTAGCCTCAATGGCTTGACGCAAAATGATAAAGCGGAATGATAAAGCAGGCAGGTGAATTTGCTTGTTCCGGAAATGTCACAGATACTAAAAATTCCTTTCAGTGTGTCAAAGGCAAAAGTTTCCAAAAAAGGAAGAAAGCACTTTCCATAATGTCTGATAGGTTATGCCCATGGTTGGTATTAATATAACAATAAGGTAGTCTACGTAAAGGCAAGGCCGGAGCACAAGAGTCAGAAGTGTAGTAAATAAAGCACGGCCAAATCTCTGACAACATGAAAATACCTTATCGGTAATATAATAAACACTAGGAATGTAAGCTTGCCCACAACCCTCCACTCTATTCGACAATTCTCGCGCGTTTTGTATCGCTTCAGAATTGCAAGGAGATTGAATGAAAAATTACAAATATCTATTCGAAAGACAGTAACCTACTACCAAAGCACAACTCTCGGATGACCATGGCATAAATCCAATCCGGCGAAATAACCTTTATTTTCACCATTGCTCTAACAAATTCTTACTTCTAAAATCCACCATATGGAAGTAGCCCATTCTACCAAGAGCTGAATAACATGATGAAAGTAATTTCCCACGATCAAATGTTTGACTTGCTTTTTATTTCAAATTGTATCATTTGATAAAATTATAATATTCATTTCTAGAACAGAAATATGTAGTTAAAGTTCGAATAGTACAAATAACGGTTGATGACGTCATTGCTCTTCAATTATTAAGACTGATGCTGGACCCGGTATATTTAAGAATCGAAATCAATGATAAACGGAAAAACTATTGGTCATTATTACATATTTTGCATGAAAATATGAAACTGAATGAAACAATAATTACTGCACCTTGCTGAAGTAAACGCGTAACTATTTCAGCCAAACTAAGTGCTCTCAAGTCTTTATGCTTTTGTTAAGATTAGGAGTGAACAAGATTTTACAATCGTTATCGGCTGCCATGTTGCAGTGTCATTTTACCAACGTTATCGGCTGCCATGTTGCAGTGTCATTTTACCAACCTTATCGGCTGCCATGTTGTAGTATCATTTTATGATTATTAACTGCTGCCGTGCTGTAGTATTATTTTACCATAGTTATCGGCAGCCATGGAGCAGTGTCATCCTTGATAGATTGCGTCCCACAATAGTGTCATTTTGAGCCTCACAAAATACTTTCAAAGAGGGAATTTTCAAATTTAAGAAACGTATCAGCTGAAGATGATAAAACATAACATCAGCCGATAACAATTAAGAGAAAAACGCTTCGCATTATTTCCTATGAGAAGTATAGAGATTGATAGTTAGTGAAGCGTGTCTGTCTGAAAACTAAAATCATACTATTGATAGCACTAGTCATCTCAATCTTTCTGTATTCGTGTGAGGCCTGGACCCTGACAGCAGAATTACAACGAATAATCCAGGCACTTGAAATGAGATGCTACAGAACTATCCTTTGCATCTCTTACATGGACCAGACCACAAATGAAAATGTGTGTAACACCATCAGGCGCAAAGTAGGTCAATATGAAGACCTCCTCACAACAATCAAAAATCGAAAGCTGAAATGGTATGGCCATGTCACTAGAGCCATCAGTCTGCAGGGCAGCGTCCAGAGTGGCAGAAGGAAAGGTAGACAGAGAACAAAGTGGACTGACAATATCACAGAATTGACTAGGAAACGTTTTGCGGAGACACAGGCATTGATACATGATCGAGACAAGTGGAGGGAACTGGTCAGGTTTTCAGCAGCACAGTGCCTCGACAAACACACTATGTCAAGATACTGATGATGATGATGCTGATGATGATGATGATGATGATGATGATGATGAAGCGTGTATGAAATGTGTTATTTTTGAATCCTTATGAAGTTAGTGATTAATGAGAACTGATTTCTGCTGATTACAGAAACATTTCATTATATCGAAGTTGTAAAAATTGTTTTAAGAATAAAAATATAATTTAATTCTGGTTTGGTAAGAAAAGTGTAAGCATCAGATGCTCGTATTAAATTAATTCCGTGTACAAGATTACGAAATTACATGTTCATGTTGTATAGGGCGGTTGCCATTCCGGAGATGAACCATGTCTGTGAGGAGAAGCAGAAAATTGACGAAAGAGTTGTCTGTTTCGTCATTCCCTTTAGCGTTACGCTCAGCTGCAATGGTGGCGCTGTGTACATTGCCATCTCCTGCATCTTTATTGCCAATCTAACCGGTTCCTCTATCAGCGTTGGGGACATCCTAATGATTGGGTAAGTTTACTTGCGTGCATCTCTTTTAGTGAGCGTGAGAGATCGTCTTTGTGTGCGTTTTTATATATGATGATAATGATTGCGGTAGTTTAATCTCTGCATCTGTATTTGCCAGTGTCTTCGAATATATACGGCGTCAACTTCGTCATCTTGCTAAGTAAAACAAACAGAAAATGATCATTAAATGGATATGGGTAAATTCGAATCATGTATTTGATAACGTTCTATACTAATGAGAGTAAATTGCGAATTTTCTTTGTTGGATAAAAACGTCTAAATCTATTTCATGTTTAATTTTTTAATTTTAATGGCCATGGAGCAGAGAAAAGTTACAATTTAAAATCGGAATAAACCCTGCCATACTCATTACAGATTGTATTGCTGGAAAAGTCGATGTCTGATAAAGACAATGATAAGACCAGATCAAATACTACTGATAATGACGACAATAACAACAACAACAACTATTATTATTATTATTATTATTATTATTATTTTTATTACTCATAACAATAATAATATAATAATGACAATAAGAACAATATTATTATTATTATTATTATTATTATTATTAGTAGTAGTAGTAGTAGTAGTAGTAGTATTATTACAGGCTGTTAACAACGATTGCTGCCATGGCTGTGCCCTCTTTTCCAAGTGCCAGTGTCATGGCGGTTGTCATGATTCTTACCTCAATGAGTATACCTGTCGGTGACATAGCTCTTCTCTTGGCGGTAGAATGGTACCTGTAAGTATAAATTTTATTTTATGTTCCCTGCATGTGGTCGAACGCATTTATCTGCCCATCAATGTGATCGTTCATTTGTCTCCCTGTTTTTAATTCTTGTATGCGCAAATTCAACTCGTGAAACTTTCAGTGAATTTAATGTTATCGTTGTAAAACTACAGCAGTGTTATGATTTAAGATGGGCATATCAGCCATTAGTTACTAATTGATTGTATTTCCTACAAATTAATGAAAAACAATTATTATCCTCACAGATGCAGTTTGTTAAAGTTATGGTGGTGATATGATATCATCCTAAAAGAGAGAAAACAAATATAAAGGAGAATAATTTACATAACATGTGCCACCAAGACTCAGAAATATAACGATGCTGGCCACTTCTTGTTTTGGGGAAATCTGTGTTGTCTCTTTTTCTTGTTTTAATTACTGTTTAATTGTTCCAATTTCAATTAACCTTAATTATCAATCTGAGTAACATCAGATCGGCACCGCCCTTCATGATGAACCGACAGCGACCTCTTAGCGGCCATGTTCTGGTGACCTGTATAGGATAAAACGATAATTACCATAATAATATTATTAGCCAATCAAATGAAGTCTTGTATCTTTGCCTTTGGATGACTGAGCCGTATGGAATCACGTTACAATTAATACTTCCAGTTCAGTACCCATATAGTAATATGTTCATTTTTACTACATTGTCGCTTGACTTTCCTGTATGCTGGCATGTACTAATGTTTCCACCAATGATCAAACCTCACCATCCCCGCATTTCCTTAAAGTTTGTGATGCATAGTCTACCTGATTAGTTATTAAACCTGTAAATGACCAGATATGCTTATAGAAACTTCATATACTTTTAGGATGAATTTATTACTTTAATACATGACTATTACTTCACATTTCTGAGTGTCACTCTGTCAAGTTTAATATTTATTTCCTATGCTTGCAGCCTGAATGTTATTTGGAAATCACTATATCTAGCACATTTTAACTTCATTTGCATACATCTTACTGTTTTCTAGATATAAGTGAAACATTTTATATCTTTTCAGGTCTAGGCTGGTATCTGGAACAAAGTGTTAGTGGTGGATCAGCTTGGAAGCTCTCCAGTAGTCTGGTGGTGATAGCAAGGTTTCATAAGGACATATGCAGTGTACTGCCATAAGTGGTCATGATATCACCACACTAATATACACATGGCTTAGATCTTCATGAGAGAGATTAGCACCATTGTTCAGTAAGGTAACGCCTGCCTAAAAACTGTATTAACCTATCTTATTGTCGCTTTTTGTAGTTATCGACACTGAAATGTAATGCAAGTTTTCTATAAAACATGGAAGTGGTCCCATCAGATGTTTAAATCTGAGTGCACTATTAGTTATACAAATAACTGCCTAAGTACCTGACACAATAAATATGGAACATAGCACCTGTTGTTGCTTCTTTAGTTTGTACACCTATATGCACCTTGACAGGCATATTGTGGTTTGTTGCCAAAATCACTATGAGTCATGCTACTTCACTACCCCTGGGAAAAATGTTCTCAGTTACACAGACCCAAACCACCATTTATTTTAAAGACCATTGATTGATCAACTTTTCTGTCTAAACTTTGACAAAATCTGTTTTCAAACTTTTATGAAAATTTAATTTTTCAATAAAATTTAGTTTATAAATTTAAATTTTAATTTAAATTTCCATTAAAATTTTAAGTGATCAAAATGTATAAATTTTAAACATATTTTCAGACAGGCCTTATCTTGTAGTACAATTAGATTTTCACAGCATTGAAAAAGTCCTATAATTAAGGAAGATATAGCAAATTTAGTTTTGGTTTCTAAAACGCACATGAATCAGCACGTACACCCTGTGGAACACCAGCACTACACACTTTCCAGCAGGTGTCACATGTCTTGTATGCAAGGAAATTCAAAAAGACTTCATGTATAAAGTTCAAATAGGTGTGGCATTCAAATATAAAAGTTTTACTAAAATTTGCCCCAAAAAGTTGGGCCTATCAGGAATCACATCACAATTAATACTTCCAGTTCAGTACCCACGAATGTCGTTCTAGTCTATTTTTAGAACATTTTTTCCTTTCTTCTTTTGGTGGTGATAGAAGAGTTATATTGATGCATCTTTGGTATGGATTTAAAGTTAATTGTTTATTCTTGAAAATAGGAGCTCTGAGAGTGGCTGTCTGTATGTATTTTGGCGACAGTGCACACTGTGTAATTAGGCCTTAGTGATGATCCGGAAGTGAAATCAGCGTTCTGTGTACATGCTGCTCTGTTTACAGTGCAGCCACTCAAAAAAGTGCCGGTCAACCCTTGACAAGAATTTCACGGTGAAGTCATCTTTGGGGGTATTTTAGATTTTCATATGATTTGTATTGATTGTCACACTGTGGAAAGGTCAGTGCTGAAAAATATATGTAGAGAACATATAGTAAAATTAGTTGTGGTGTATGGCCGTATGGCTGAAGAGAATCAATGTTTGCCGAACGCTGCATTTTTATTAGGCAGTTCAAAGGTCACCATAACCTTGACAGATCAACGGCCACTGTCCAATCGCTGTCAAATCTTCACGTAACACATAGATCTGATTGTAATCTGGATGAAAAAAATTATGTCAGTAACGTTAGTTTTAAACATTATTTAAAATGCGACAACCACATTGTACCTCAGATTCTGGAATTTATAATCACATGCAAAATGAAGTTGTTTTCGTAAGTAAATAACACTGCAAGGTAATACAGGGTAAATTCGTACATGGGTAGAACGGTCCTCTTGCTATTTTATTCTCGATGTAAATACTGCAAGAATACAAGTCGTGGCTTATCGCTCCTGTGGCCTGATGGTTAGAGCAAATGCATTGGATGCGAGATGTCGCGGGTTCGAATCCCGACCGAATCATACGAAAATCTTTAAATACTGGTACTAATAGCCTCCTCACTTGACGCTCAGCATTAAGAGGTTAGTGTTAAGACTGGTAGGCCTGGTATCAGGATAATATGACTGGGTGGGACATCATGCTACATGACTACGGCATGATGCCCCAGTGCTACTCATCACTACAAACTGTCACACTTCAGGCATCGTAGTGATATAGCTGAAAATTGTTACAGCTACGTTAATAATTAATATTACACACAAAGTGTGGCTTAAATCACTAACATCGTGGTGGAATGATTAAGCCCAATATTTATTAAGCTTTCAAAATCACATCTCGATAAATGACATTTGTGTCCAACGTGAATTTAGTCGTTTAAGCTTTAACTATGGACACAGTAATGTTTGTTTAAGTTATTCACTTGAGATGTCTTGATACATTTCGTATGATTTTGTGGGCACGCAATATGGTTCGTCATGCCTGTTTATTCATATGCATCTTACCTAGGCTGTTTGTCTTTGTTTTCGGTACAGGGTCAGAATACGATCGACGAGCAGCGTAGTTAGCCATACATTCAACACCGCTGTCACGTATCACCTCTGCAAGAAAAGATTAGAGGAACAAGACGAAGCTTCTCTGAGAAAAAATGAAACAGAAATGACCCTCCTGAGCAAAAAAGAAGAGAAAACTGACATATTGGAATTGATTCATGTGGTGTGATAACTTTATTTTTTTTTTAAAACGTCCTTTGTCTTATAAACGTCAAGATCATAATCATGCAGAGGGTGCACCTTAGTCAAAATGGCATCTGGCGATTGGAATTGATGAGATACTTTTTAGATCAGACAATTTGCTCATTTATTTATGGCAGAAAATAAATAAATGCTTTCGATAATATTTGCTGACAAAGTAAAGTATATGCTCACCTTTGTTGGATCTGCTAAAGGGTGTTGTTACTGTTGCACGTTTCGTCATATGACTTAGTTTTTTTAGTACTTACCATTCAGCGTTTCAGTTGTTAGGTATGGTGTATGATTTTGTACTTAAAACTAAAAGTTTCTGTTGTTAGGTATGGTATATGATTTTTTACTTACATTTTAATGTTTCTAAAAGTTAACATTGCGATTACCATATTGTACTTTTCGGTTTTATCTTTACATTGTTTTACTTTTCGGTTTCATCTATACATGGCTTTGCTAGTCCCACATGACACATAGCTTCGGTTGTTTCCTTCATCAACATTATAGACTATACATTATTTAATTTATTTATCAATGACTGACTTGTCATATTCATTCACTTCACTTAATGCATTTATTTGTTTATTTCGGCTAGCATTGTTTAAAATCACGAATCATTATATTCATGTCAATTGATCGATCGATCGAGAGAAACTCCATTGTGATGTTTATATAACACACCAGGGTTTGTTGTTGGTTTATTGCTTAGAAATGGCTAGCATTGTTTTGCTTGGATGTCTTATAAATGACATGTAATTCAGCCATACAATTTTTAAAATTATTACGTTAATGTATAGTTTTAGTTTATTTCATTTTTTGTCAGACTTTAGCTCTGCTTTTATCTTTGTTTTAAAAGAATCTCAATTGAGCCTGAAGAACCTGTTTTGTTATTTTTTGAGCATTTTATGACACTTGAAAAATTGTATGTCATATCTGATTAACTAATTTATTGGCATTGTAAAATTGACTGATTATAATCATTGATAACATGAAACCCGGTTACATATTCGTTGTAAAGTCAATTAAGAGAAAGCTATATTCTGATAAACAAAACTACTTTTTTATACCGTTGAAATATTTATATTTTAATGTGTTCATTCATGTTATACCAAAAGAAAGATAGAAAGACAACAAGAACAAATATTTATGTAACGTTGCTTGTTCTTCTGTAGGGTCATTACATTTTGTCTGCTATAAATATGTTGAGGCATTGCCGAGTACCATTTTATAAAGGAAACATGTGGAGGGATCGCCGAGTACCAATTTATAAACAAAACATGTCGAGGTACTGCCGATTACCATTTTATAAACGAAACATGTCGAATTATCATCAAGCGCCATTTTGAACATAAACAATCTCGACTATTTTATATAATGAAACATAAGGCACCGTCAAAACTCATTTTTTAAAACTAAAATCTTGAGAATGTTGAGTATGATAGTCAAATTTCAAGTATTTTACAGACTTGTATGTTTTTAATTCCATTTAATATCCGTATATGTTCCCGTTATAGTAAGTATTTACATTATTCAAACAATGCAACCATATTTGATATGTTCCCTTTATATTAAGAGATAGTTGATTGAAACAATGCAATGACATGTATATGCTTTACAAGTATTTGCTATTTAGCGTCTCTGATGTTAAATATACCATATCATCTTTTAGTAAGTATACTTTGTTATGTACTGGTTGTTCAAGTTTACATTTTTGAATTTATACACTTACATGGTTGATACAATTACAAATTAAATATGTTGTTTATAAAATAACACTAATTGGTTTAAGTCTATATCTGTATCCATCGTATGCTCTCTTTACATTATTAAAATCATTTTGTGACAGTTTTTAAATACTTGTTTTTTTTTACATAATATTGTTAAGTCACTGCCTTCTTCTTCCAGTCTTATACTTTATTGTAATCATTCTTCACTCGTACTCATTTCATATATATTCAGATTAATGTTCTAGGTATTTATATACATGCATATACATATAAAAATAAAAAATATACATATACACACACAAAATGATCATTGGGTTTCAAATAACAAAAGGCTGAGAAAACGTATCTTTGTAATACAGATACCACACACACACACACACACACTATATATACATATATATATATATATATATATATATATATATATATATATATAGAGAGAGAGAGAGAGAGAGAGAGAGAGAGAATGGGGGGAGAGATATGCAACAAACCGAATGAAGCAAAATAGAGACGATATATAATGGAAATGTTATAGTGCTAGGAGAACGATGTTACGGGATACAAAAACAATAATAATAATAATAATAATAATAATAATAATAATAATAATAATAATAATAATAATAATTTCAAGTAATGAGTCCAATAACATTTACTGGTATAATAGTGTCCCAATGTTTGTTTACGTATCAATAAGTGAAGTTCGACTACAGGGAAGTTTTTGTTCATTAAGAACAAATTCCACGAAGTTGTCTGTTGCATCAGCGAGATTAAGTGCGGTTACGTTATTGGCCCTCTACGAGTGAGACATAGTGCTATGGTTAGAGATAATGTGTTCCGGATTACAGCTTGCTGGGAACAGACACCAATCAGAGTCTGCTTTCATTGCAAGAAAGTTTATATATTTTGCTCCAATAGAGGATATTGTATATCACAAATGCGACCTGTTTGATGACGACGACAAAATTGTTATCATAGGGTGGAAATCCTTGGTGAATTTAAAGAATAGTTTGAATCAGTTGCCTGGTTATTTCTTTTTCTTCTGGTCTTTAATTGTTATTGTTATTGCTGTTGGTGTTTTTGTTATTGTTTTTTTATATGAATCCGTACAATATTAAAGGTCTATATAATTCTGTACTTTTGCACGTCTTTCATGAAAATATTGGTATGCGAAGATTCTTTTTAGTTCCCAATGCATTTGATTTGTAAGAGGTGTTGCTTATTAGACAAATACGTTATCAGCTAAAGAACATTGGTTAAAGCATTATATTCCCGGGGTCGCAACGACATTCTGGAGGGTCGCAGAGAGTCGTCAGGGTTTTTGATGGCGGCAAAACTTAAAATGTGGAAAGGGGTCGTGAGGCGCAGAGAAAGGATGTTTTAGGGTCGCGACCCAAAATGATTGGGAACCACTGAGTTATAGACTTGACCAAATAATAAAGAGAAACGATCTATTTAATTATCATATGCTTCCTTGTAGGATTCAAATGGTGCCTAGGGAACATACAACCATTGTGTCTAGGTGTGTATTGTCTCTGAAGTTAGTTTGCGGTGTAGCAAGTACTATCCTGAATGAAAGTATTCAGTTCTTTCCTCGATAAATTCCGCTTTTTATTTGAAAGGTTTGGTCATTTTCGAAAATTGGCCATCCTCGTTCACCCACTTACGTATTTTAGGAAAATACCACAAGCTTAGGATAAATAGGTACAATCTAAGTTAATGCTTTGTAATCAACGTGTCTTGCGTTGATCGTGTCATTTAATGTATTATGCAAGCGTTCAGTGTTGGGTCATTACTTTTTGTTTAAATACTCGAACAAAATACCAAAGCTTTTCTTAAATATTCTCCTTTGGATGTTGCCTGATCGCTTTTATGATGTAACCATACACATTCAGAACTACAACACGGAGACTTTTATATGCTGGTTTGATTTGATAAAATATAGGATAGAGCGTATTAGTGTTTCAAGCATAAGCCATGTAAGTTAACTTACCCGGATATGGATTCATTCTCCAACATGGTCTCCGAGTCTCATTTGCAACGTTCTCGAAGTATTCTTTTAATTGTACGTTATGGGTAGTGACAAATGTTGTTGCCTTTTGTGAGATTTTGTTTGGAAACATGTAACTCATCTGACGATAATTTCACATCATTGATATTCTAATCTTGCAGTTTCACCGGTTTTATACTCAGTTTCGTTGCTTCAGTACAAGTTAAAGCCTATGCACACCCCCCCCCCCCTCCAAAAACAGACCCCCACAAGCTTAAAATCTCTCTGTACTGTTGCGACTAGTGTCACGGTCCACAATATAATTCGTAGAGTTATTTACACTGTTTGTTTCACACAGAATTACAAAATTAGTTTTGAACATCTCCTTTTCGCACCTCTTGGCAGAGGAAGCATCTATGTTCTTTAACAAAACATGGAACTCAGTTCATCCTCTTTGACGCTTTTTGTACCTCCTGAATGCTAAATCTCGAGATCATGCGAGAACGAAAGGCATGCATACATTTTAAATTGATTGTCTCCAAAGAATATTTTCTTATTGTTTGGAAAAACTTGAGGCACGTGTGGCGAGTCATAAATCAGCTTCAGAGTATTTCTAATATGGCAGGGGATAATATCATTAATTGACCAACTTCAAATTTCTTAAGAAAATGGATTGACGTTTACAGATAGTATTGTTAATGTATACATTTATGATTTTCGTGTTTGTGTTAGTCTTGAAATTGATGTGGGCAGGTACACCTCACCCCACCCCATATTTACTTCACAACATATAGACAGTGAAATACTCTGAGCATCACTTGATGTCAAACATGTCCTTCGCATGTGAAAAACGCAGGTATGTGTTTTGGAGTTGGTGTGCATAAACTAATTATTACCAACCATTGGCTAGTTGGGCCATATTTGTAATATTCTTATATTTGGTTGCAATGTAGCTATCCCTAGAAAAAGAGAACTTTTTCACATCACTTATTCGTTGTTGTTATTTGTTATGATTTTTCTTTTACTTCATACAGGTCGATTCGTCAATAAATTTGAACATAAAACCCGTCCTTTATACCCTAAACCTTTCTTCACAAGACATTAGTGTCGATTTATGACATTATATATTTCATTAATGCAGCATTATTATATACGTGAGCTCAGTTCAGTGTTTGTACAACCACATCCAACTAAAGTGTAAAGGCAATAAACGAACTGCGACCTGATAAACCACCCAACAACTAGCACATGAATAAGAGGTGCCATTAAGAAACAAAGATGGTACAGTAAGAATGTTTCAAATTGAGATTTCGTGTCATATATTGAGAATTCATATTTCACATCTTCAGTCAAATTGTTGATGTGAACGCTACATTTCATATTTAGAATCTGCAACTTTATCTGTTGAATTATACAGCGGTGGCTGAAACGTCATTTTTTTTGCCTCGAGGTTTGTTGAATTACATAACGGTAATTAATATTTCACAGATGTATGTCGCAAATTCCAAAAGTACTTTGTTTGCTTTTCATGTCGTATATTTAAATTGAATTTTTAAATTACACAGCAGTTTGTTGAAAATTTCTGTTTGTATTTCGAGCTTTTAGATTTAAAGTGCTATTAATTACACATAGAGGTTAAATTTCGCCAATTCCAATTTCACACATCTGCTAATACAGCGGAGGTAAAAAAATCATTTAACATGCCAAGAACTGCATAACTATGGAAGGTATACTTTTACGTGTATTAGTTTATTTATTCTTACAACCATTTATAGTATGTATGTTGTTGACTACATTATATAAATTGTGTCAAGCGACAACTGTCTAATTTATAACCGGGAAAACGAAAATACCCGCATAAACATGATCTTCAATGACTTTTATTATATTTTTTTCCCTCTAAATTTCGTTGCTGAAGCCACTGTGGGGTACAGCCAAAGTCCCAGAGCAATAACATTAGGTATGAAGATGTAAGAATACAATCCAAGAGCAATAAAACTTTGTTTGTAGATGCATCTAGCTGAGTGCCACAAATATCATATAAAAGTAGGACTTTATATAATAGTAGCTGAGTACCACACTTAAAGGCATACAACCTAAGTAAAAACGAATGAAATTATATATTTATTTTTTCAGTTCACGATTACTTAATTAGATGAATAATTACGATTCAGGCTGTTTCTGAGGCCGAAATCAGGCTAGTATCGGAAATTTTGTGATAAAAAACGCGATTCTGAATTATTGTCTGCAGACAAAAATTCGCTGTTTGCCACACCTATATTCATGTAACCTCTGTGTTGACCTCTCCCGAAGATTAAGAATTTTAGCCATGCGCAAACACGTGTTTACAAAAATAATAGCGTGTTCACAACTAGATCGAAAACCAAAACTTAGATTCTGAAAGGAGGGGGAAAACAAAGCTCTTTGGGCAAATTATGGCAGCACACGCATATGTATTGGTGACCAGCATGAACCATGGAATAAAAAGAAGTCCACTTTGAGCCTGGAAACTAATCCAGAGGTCGCCAAATTCTTGTTGGATACTGGTGAGTCTCAATTTTGCAATGAACAGTCAAGTTTTTATACCGCTATTTTATATCTGTATTGTTAACTCATTATCAAAACTCTTAAAATAACATATTTTATATAAACTGGCATTATTCCATTTAGCTTGAAATAAAATGCCACAGCCCTGCAACAATATCGCTGAAAACCGCATGTACGTTACACCACTACTGCTATTTTTGAGGCTATCAAAGGGGCATTAATGATCATCATTTTAGCTCGCAACCCACAGGCACTTGATTCTGATTAAATTCATGTATACACTCACCATATGGTAAGTGTATACATGAATTTACTCTGAATCAAGTGCCTGTGTCGCAACCATAAGACTTTATTTAGAGGCAAGCAGTCACTTCTGTTTTTTTTTTGTTTTTAAATAAAAAAATTATATATTTTTATATATAATGTAAATGGTGATGGCTGTAAATGAAAGTAATGCAATACAGTTAAGTATATATCATGCATACTATTATTTGTAAAGTATATAATATTATTGTGTCTAATAAAACATTTATTGTCCCTTGCTATATTAGGTAATGAATTGAATGGCAGTGCAAGGAAAACATCAGAAAAATGTCACAGAAGACATGGCCACAACTTCTACACCTGGACCAACAATTCATAGGATACAAATTCCTGCTGTATCTGATATAACCACATCATAATCAGATATGGCATCTGTGTAAGTATTACTACATTTTTAAAAACTATTATGTATATTTACTTGTTTACAAATATTTTGGTAGATGCACATCTAAGGATTTACTTGGAAATGTATCATTCTATATTAGTTTAATATTTTGCAGTTGGTAAAGATTGTACATTTTGTTAAAATCTGGTTTGTTTTATTTAGAATAATATTTTTGTTGTAAATTGTTTGTTGGCATATGTCTATTTTTTGTTATTGATCTGTTCCTCTTCATGCTGTATGTATTTTAGTTAAAAGGCCTCAAGGGAGAATAGTCTTTGACTAAATTAGTCACCCCTTTAAATAAGTTATTATTATTATTATTATTATTATTATTATTATTATTATTATTATTATTATTATTATTATTTCTTGAAGCATTATCATTCAGGTCATAATAACCAAGATAAATGATAATTTCTTTTGATACAAAACTAAACATTCCCATGTTCAACATTATTATTTACACATTTCAAAATTTTATTTTAAGGGATTCAGTCTTGTCTGAAGTTGATGGAAAAGTCTAAAAGTTTTATCAACCCATTTGAGAAAGTATACTAACAAAAAAATTTGTGATACATACATAAAAGAGAATATTTAAGTTAAGTATCCTAAAAAAAACAATCATTATGATACATGCATGATATATGTAACTAAACTAAAAGTATATGTATAGTATTGTATTGGTATTTGTGGATGGTATTTGTGTATGAAACAGAAAGTTGCTCCCACAAAATCTTTTTTTTCTGTGTATTATCAAAAAAGTAAAAATTGTGTATTTACAATTTATCTTAAATATAGTATCAATGCATAATTGAAATAATGAAGTTATACTGGTTATCACAGAAAGAAAATGAATACATTGTATTATAAATACAACCCACAATGAGGCCATAGTTATGGTTTGTCCATTTAATACACATGGAGAGGGCACGGGGGTTTACCCAAATGCATATGCTTGTGTATGGGGGTGGGTGGTCTACTGATAATATACATGCACATATACCTCGATAGTAATTTGTCTAATATGTAAACTGCTTGACTGGGTTCAGTTGGCGTTTGAGTTTTAGTGGACAATAGACACACTTTTTAAAGTTATGCTGCTTATTTCTTTGATGCAGCCAGACATTCAACATTGGTGGATTATCTGTTACATTAAATAAATAGTATTGTTAATCCTTGATCTTTTCTGTGTGGATTAAATATTGGCTGTTCTACAGAATGGGGAGGGCAATCGCATGTATGCAGATGGTGTGTGTGTAAATAAAAAGTATGCATGTGTACAGGGAGGGAGGGATCAAGCTTTGCCCGACTTTTGCACACATGTCCATAGTTGGAATCAGATTTTGTTTCTGGACTTTTTACTTTTTTGCTTGCAATCTAATTCACACCGGTCTGAGCTATAAACATACAGGTGAACAATTGCAAAAGTAGGATAAATTGGGGATGGAAGTAAAAAGTGGCCAGGTGGAAAATGATGGGTCAGAAGAAGGAAAAACTCCCACTTTTACCCTTATGCCGAATGATGTTTCTAGCACACCTAGGTGTATATCTAATCAAATCTCTTGGAAACAGATGTATTTCAATGTATTCAAAATTAGCCCACAAATGCGCTCCCTACCCCCAGGTGACAAGGAAAAAAAATAGTATGGGTGGAATGAGTTGATTATTCTCTGCCTGTATAATGCTACTATACATTGGCATTTTCATCGAAACAGATTAATGGGGATTTATAAATGTTAATAGTTCTCTGCATCTGAATCAATTTATTTATTTAGTCATTTTACTTTGTTTCAGAAGTACAGCAGAACTGGAGAATTTCCAGAATTTTGATTTTATTGTATGCCTCCAAAAGACATTCATATAAGCCATGAGCTTTCAGAGCTAGGAATCTGTTGGCAGCTCTTGATTATAACAATCATATTGACAGAGATGTGATTGTAAACACAGATGGAACAATAAGGTAATAAACTTTATTCTTGTTAATGTAATAATTCTTCTTTGTTAAAATATTAATGCTTTACCTGAAAGTTGATAAACCATCTGTTTGTGGTACAATTTTATCTTTTACAGAAGACATTTTTTAAAATAAATTTCAAAAACCAATTTTGGTTAGAATTAGTCTAATGTAATCAGAAAATTCTGTAAAGAATCTAAACATTTTTATGATATATGGGTAAGGTACAGATTTGCTATTTTGACATTTTCATCTGTAGCAAAATGATTTGTTACATGTAATTGTATGCAGTTTTTATTTGGACTTTTGAGAATTAAAAAAATATAAAATGACATTGTCAGTGAAATGTTTGCATTTTCTTGTCAGATACCAAAGATCATTCAACAAAAAAGTGAGAGATGGTCTGCATACCCAAAGAAAGCTGATCAACAGTACCTGTATATTCAAGAAACAAATATGAAAATATTGAAATGAGGTTAGATGATAAAGTTGGCATGAACCAGCCAGTTGTTTTGGATATAAATGATCCAAGGTGAATATCTGATGTACTTGCTCCAATACCACCACCACCTACAGAAGAGATTGTTACAAAGCAGAAATCTCATTTTAAGTTAAAATGATTTAGGCCTTTTAGTCAGGTAACAATTGTTGATATCAAATTGATATGGAGAGACTATTCTAGTGATTGTATGGTAAGAAATGATCCCTACCATGGACCCATATAGACTTTGACTAAGTCTTTGTTGAAGTGCCTACCATGAGCTGAAGTCCAGCATCTGTTTGATTTCCAAATAGCAGTATATCTTCAGACCACTGTTGATTATGTTCTTAAAGCTTTTAAAAAAAACATGCATTTGAACAACAAGATGTAAGACCTTTTCTAACTTTTCATACCCATTGCATTTATACTTGTCTTATATGTATGTTTAGATTGAGGTAAATGCAGTGTATTTTGGCCATATGATGTATAAAAAAGCACAGCAGAGGCTATACATTGTAAATCATTTAATCTTATAGAAGTAACAAGATGAAAATTATGTAATTACAAGTCTGTATTATTGCATAATAAAGCACTTTTTAGTAATTTTATTTTCTAAATGTTTTGTGTAAAATTGCATTCAGAAAGATTTCTAGTATACTTTGAAAAAGAAAAAAAATGTACATTGGAGCAAATGACTTCAATCCATACTCTTCATCTTGATTTAATTGCTCCCGCTAAACATGCCATTAAAGTTTCACATACAGTTTTAAACTGATTTTATAAAGAAAATAATGCTGTTAACTTCATTCTTTTTTTAATTAAAAAATAAATAAATTAGAAATGATATTCACCGACTATATTTGTTAACAAATTACTATTTACATACTGGTTTTGACCGTTCCAGTGGCCTAGTGTTAAGCGCATCCACCTCATATGCAAGAGGTTGGGGTCTTTGATCCCTGGCCAAGTCATACCAAACACATAAAAATGGTATTAACAGCTGCCTCATTTGGTGCTCAGCATTAAGAGGTTAGTGTATGGACTGGTTATCCTACTGTCAGGATAATGTAACTGGGTGTGATGTCATGCTACATGTCTGCGGCATGATCCCTCAGTGCTAGACATCACTATAAACTGCCACATTTCAAACATCATAGCAACAATATGACTCAAAACTTGTTCAAGGTATGTTAAAAATCCAAATCACACACACTGTTACAATTTTGAAACAGAATTTGGCATATTTCCATCACTGTATAGTAGGCCCAATTTCATGAACTTGAGCAGTGATATATTGTTGCAAACAGGGTTAATGGTCAATTAGCAATTAAAACACCCCTGTGAATGTGTAAGAGTTTGTTTGTCTGTGTAGGCTAATTAGTATCAACACTGGTAGCATGACCCCTGCATTCCTGAATTTGATATGTATATCTGAGCCAGTTTTGCATTGTACTTCGTACAATATATATACTAATCAGTGTGTGTGTGTGTGTGTGTGTGTGTGTGTCTAGCTACCCTAATTTTAAAAGAAATGCAATAAGAAACATACATGGGGGTGAGGGCATGGGCTTAATTTCAATATTTGTTTCTCTGCAGTAGTTTGTTTAGGTGATGTACTAAAGTTTGGCATTGAGTAAATGGTAATCACTTTTGTAAAAAGTATAAAAAGAAGCACAAGATACTAAAACATAAATGTAATTTCTATAGAACTGTCTAGTATTTTGGAATGGGATGTCTGTAATCAATCTGTTATAGTAATGGTACACTAGTTTTTCATATAAAATGTCTCTGAGAGACAAAGAGAAAGGAAGAATGGAGGCAGACATTAGACGGACTGGAGGCAATTGGACTACCAGTCCAGAGAAAGATCATACAGATGAGTGGGAACACAGGACAGGAGGAAAATAAATTACAGTCAGATGATAAAATAGGCCATAACTTGGTCGAGTTAAAGACGAGTGATAGGGTTTTAATTTGAGTTTCATTTGAGAGATGACTGTTATTTAATGATATTAAATTGTTTTTTATTTTACTTTCACATTTTGTGTATTCATTAATTTAACTGTCGGCACCACTGACTGGGAGCTCTGAGCATTGCATCTCTCTATCACTACTTCAATTCCTCATAAAAACAAGCCGGGAGGTCTTTTGTAATAATTTAAATAATATTGGGAGCACCCCACCCAACCTAAATAACACGGAAAATCTCTATATATTATATGCCATAATTATTCTTAGATGATATCCTTCATTTTTATGCCTGATTGTACTCTTGAATTAAAGTTATCTTAAAGTTAAGTACATGCACATTTGTACATATATAAGTTTAGTACATTACACAATATATAACAGTTGTACAGTGTATGAAGTTGTGTACATTCATCTGGGTATTTATATAAAGGGTATAATTATTTCTATGGTAAATGAACACATTTAAAAAACTGAAAATTTGATGCATTTTATTTGTGTCAAGTATATTTGATTTAGTTGTAATAAGACGGCTGATGATGCACATATTATGTGATATAAGCATTCAATGTTGCTTTTGATGAACTAGTATTTAAGTCTTAAAAACCTTATTCTGTTTCCAGAGCCAATTTTTTTCACATGTAATTGAAATTAATGAGCAGTATCTGGATAGAATAGTATCCTAGTGTTTGTAGTTCTGTTGATATTTACAAGCCAATCTTTATTCATGAAACACTGCAACAAGTTTTGCTTTTTCAACTCATGACTATGCGTTATTTATCATTTAACTTAATGTGTTACTGTATATGCACAATTAAAATCATGTTCACCAGTGTACTTTTGTTGTTTACATCCTTTGCATCCCAAGACAATGCTAGTCAACTTCAATTCATGTTTTTAATAAGCAGTCTCCTCACAGTTGCTTTCAAAACATAGCCATACATATAATCATTCTTTAGTGGGTAGGTAGCTAAAACAATGTTTAACAAAACTTGTTCATGCAAAATAAAAATTGCATACTACAAAAGATATGCTTTATACAACTTAAAATAAGCATAAATTTCATTATTCACACATCACATCATTGGATAGATCACCCAAGTCTTCCTTGAGTAAATCCAAAATGGTACTGGCCAAAATTATTTATCCATTATACGCCATACACAACAGCTTGGAATGACATGTCTGTTGCCAGTACTTATGTATCCATTAAGTCCATAAAATAAATTGCCTATTAGCAGTATGCCATTTCCCCCGGTGGTATTATCATCTTCTGCTGCCTTTTAATAGTGGTTCTGATTACAATGATACAAACTATCACATTTTTAGTTGGTTTATCTTACAACGTAACACAATCTCACAAACACGACAAGTAAACACTTTAAAGAATCGCCCCTTAAAGGAACCTCTTATTGTCAGGATTTTCCATCGTATTGACTTTTTTGCCTACTTCTTGTAATTTATCATATATAATGATAAATCTAGAAGCAATACATATATTGTGGGTGACTATAAAGAACTAAGGAGAAGGACAGACGAAGAATAGGGCAATAATTACTCAAAAGCGAAACATATGCTTACCTCGACTTCACGTGACACTGCGATTACGGAGAATATCGGTAAATTCCGTTTCTGCATAATTAATTAGCAATCCGTACAAAAAATCGTTATATTTTCATTGATTAAACTTACAGATGTACATTTTTTGAAACTGAATGACCTGTAATTACTCATTATTTCTACTATACTTTTCATAATATCATGCATTTGCAAGAACAAAGAAGTCGAAAATCTTAGGTTGTATGCCTTTAATTTTGTTTATATTATTTTCAAGCCCGTATTAGTGGGAAGTGAGATATAGAAGTAAATTAGTTTTGCGCGGATGGCATCTGTGTTGTCAACGGTTTCGGCTTTTTGTTCAAAGATTTTAATCTGTTTATGTGGCCGAGTGGTCTAAAACGCTTACACTTAGGGATGTGTCCGTGGAATCGAGTGTCATATTCAGCGAATGTGGGTATGTGAGAAAGCTTGCCAGTAGCTTCTCGTGGGTCGGTAGTTCTTTCCAAGATTTTCCCAGGGTTCTTCCTTCACCATTAATACCGGCGGCCATGTACAGCCTATTGTGTGAATGAAAAATGGCATTAAACCCTACAACAACAATAATAATCTGTTTATAGTTCCTAACCAGGTTACATATTCTGGTCATCCTTGCAATGAATGACTATGGCTCAAACCCAAGCAGCTCTGTAACATCCGCAGTACGTCCCTTTAATTTGGTTTCAAGTTCACAGACAATTGCGTAAATTTAGGTTGTCCTTCTTATGCGTTCGTCATGATAAAGCCAAGGCAATTCATTCTGGGACATGCTTTTCAAATGTTAAGATGTTTTCGTTTGATTAATTGTGCTAAACTCTTTCATGTTTTTTTTTCCATGTTTCTTGACAATAATAACCTGCCAATTGACCGTACAACTATGCTAACATTTTAGAATAGTTACGGTTGTGTTGTTTTTCTTGTTGTTATTTTTCCTTACGTTTATTTTACCACGGATGAGGTATGTCATGTTTGGGGCACACCATTATAAAGCTATGGCCCTTCTGTGACACAATCCCAAATTATCACCTTCGATTTTCGTGCCAGAAGGTCATGTATTGACGCCATGTGATAATCACAATTCAAACACGAGCTCTTTTCCGAGATGACAGTTATTAATACCGCGTGTACTAAACAGTATCATGCAATATAAAACAGTGTCATCCAAGCCATTTTTAAGATATTCTACTTGCCCCAAACCCATTGGTTTTACTGCTATGGGACGCAAGTTCTTCTTCCTAGCCGACTATTGGCATTTCACTATCAACATACTGCAGAGTAACTATGGAAGGTGTTCATGACCTACACCAGTTTCAAGCACAACACAAGCCCGAAACAACTAGTTCACAACTATGACCATATCTGTAATTAGTAAACAATACTAGCTGAAAAAGTCACACCATAGCTAGCCTTAAGTTAGGAAAATTGCCAGGAGACTGGATCATGTCACCTTAACCAGAAAACTAAGTAATTAAAATGGAACCTTCAACCCCAACTATGTAATTCAACAGAATATTTTAAAACTCAGCAGATGAAATATAACTTGCAATATCAACAATTTAATTCAGCATATAACAATAGAATTCTCGACACGTGAGACAAATCCGTAAGACCAATTCTATTGTCCCGTTGAGCCAGCTGAACTTACACGAGCAGTGGGCAAAACATTATGGTCGTCAATTTATGTCATAGGGTGTGGCTGTAAGAGTCGCTTATCTGAACCACGCACTGAAGGATTTTGTTAATGCCCAGTGCTGAATTAAACCCGATTGAAGCCCCTTAGGCAGTTAGAATCTTGGGGCGCCCCTCGCAAATTATTTCCATTTCAATATTATTTTGATCCGTTGTCGCGGGGTCCCTTGAAGGGATGGAGCCCAGAGGCCAGTGCCTAATCTGCCTATTTGGTATACCAGCACCACTCATGCCTGGTTTATACCTTTCCTACTGCCGTCTCACCTCTGTCTGCGTGGGTTCTAGTCTAAGATTCGGCTAATGTAGTTATATGAGAAAGCTTGCCAGTAGCTTCTCGTGGGTCGGTGGTTCTTTCCGGGGGTTTTCCTCTGGTTCTTCCTCCACCAATAATACTGGCCGCCATGTATATTATCGTGTGCTGACTAAGCTCCGGGACTGTGTGCTGAAATGGCGTTAAACCCTAAAACAAACAAACAAACAAACAAAACCTTACCTTGAGCACCCACAGGAGACAGCTCGAGTGGCCTTGTGGCCAGAGAAAACGCCTCAAATGCGAAAGGTCACGGGTCCGAACACTGGCCGAATCAAATGAAAGACGTAGAAACATGGTAATGTACTTACAGCTGCTTAGCATCAAGAGGTAAGTGATTTTGAACTGGTCGGACCGTTGACCGACTAATGTGACAGGGTGGGACATCTTGCTACATGTCTACGGCATGATGATCCAATGCTAGACATCATCTTAAGCTGCCACACTGCAGACTTCGTAATGATTTGACTCAAATTTCTTTTAAATCTAGGTCAAGATTACAAATCATATCACACATTTCCCTCAGGAAGATCGGTCTTGAAAACGGCAAGATAGGAATCCAGTGGATCTCCTACACAGCTTGTACTAGTTCCCTATATAAGAAATACTTGTCTAACAGTTACATCGTCTTCACGGGCTGTATTATACATTATTTTAAGCCTGTCAGTTGCCCGATGGATCACTGTTCGGATTGTACTACATAATTTGTACAATTCTGTCAGGAAAACTGTGTATCACCTGAACGGGTTGTACTACATAATTTGTACAAATCTGTCAGGATAACAATGTATCACATAAACGGTTTGTACTACATAATTTGTACAAATTTGTCAGGATAAAAATATATCACCTGAACGGGTTGTACTACATTATTTCTACAAATCCATCAGGGTCCTGGCGGATCACAACAAATAAATATATAAAATAGTTGTCAGAATCCCAGTTGGTCACCCGAGTTGTACTCTCATGTATACAAGTATGTTAGGAGCCTGATTGGTCATCCATACAGTCTGTACTAAATAATAAATACAATTCAAAATGTTTATAAATGGACAGATCTTTAACAGTTTTCATGACTTTTGTTCCTTAGGGAGGTTCAATTTTATTTTTAAATGAACATATATTTAACAGTTTTCATGATTTTTATTCCTTAGGGAGGTTCAATTTTATTTTTAAATGAACATATATTTTACAGTTTTCATGAGTTTTGTTTTTCAGGGAGGTTCAATTTTTTTTTTATGAATGGACATTTTCATGATTTGTGTTTTCAGGGGGGGGGGGAGGATTTTAAGAAATGATTATGTTATATGTCCGATAAACACGTCACCTCAGTATGACAAGTGCCTTTCTTATAAGTGTTAATTTTGCATATAATGAAGAACAAGTACGTTTTGTTTTCTGAAAACTACGGATAACAACCGAAAGTGCCATAAGAGTGTATCTACATTTATTCGGGTTTTTTCTTGGTCAATGAGAATATATATTCAAAATACGAATATAAAAAATCCGATTGAAAAATTAAGTAATAACTGGATGGGAGCCGATCTAATATCGCATTTGGACCTGTTTACGATAATAACCGAACGCAACTGCTGACCACTTTCGGTATTTAGTGAAAACAAAGCGTGACGTCACATTTTGAACACTTGTTGTAAACAATGGCTGAGTCGGTATCGTTGGGAAATACAGATTGTATGTGGTCATGATCCCAACAAAGTTTGCACACATCTTTAATTATGTAATCTTCCATTCGTGAGATAGTGTACATTATACGTGCTTCCTTACAAAGTAGCATATACGTAATAATCTTTAAAAGCCAGACCCTTCAATTTTTTGTCCGAGTTTAGTGGGATTTGAGGACTAGGATAAATTTAGATTTTGGGAAGAAAATCAAATCAGTCCTTGATCTTGATTACAAATATCGTTTGCTCTGAATTGATCAAAACCGAACGAATTGAATCAATCATATTACGAAGAAAAAAAAATCTTATTAGAACATAAGATCAGGTTTCCCCTCCATCATCAATTCGAAAACTAATGATAGGTCCCTAATAACTGTGAAGCTTGGTAACACGCAAACCACGCGCTACCTGGATAGAGAAAGTGATTTTAACGTGCGCTAAATATAATGCAGTGTAGTTAGTCATCGAAATGCGAGATGAATCCTGGTTTAGAAAGGGTGCACTCATGTGTAGGCTTAACTCCGGGTCAAATTTTAGAACAGCCCATTCATTTTCTTTCGCCTAAGCTTGTGCATTATAAAGCACACACAAGAAGTATCGTGTACAGACCCAGGATTGAATAGGTAGGTTAGTGAAAACATTAGGACTATTTTTTCTATATATATTATGTATATATATTATCTGTATGTATTTATCTGTATATATATATATATATATATATATATATATATATATATATATATATATATATATATATATATATATATTATCTTTATGTATTTATCTCACATAACTATATTAGCCGAATCTTAGACTCGAACCTACACAGACAGAGGTGAGACGGCCGCGATCCGTAACGGAAAGCGCTTTAGACCACACGGCCACTCGGGGCCCCTGGCTCATATTGCAGATAAAATGTATATTGAGTGTGGATACTTGGTCATTTCATCTCACAATAAGGCCACCATTGCTTAATTATAAAAAAAATAAATGAAGTGATCTTGGTTAAAAGAATGAAGACAAAAGAAAATATGACAGACTTCGTATTTTCGGAGTGTTATCACAATTTTGGGCAATAGCAGCCATAGTTGGTCGTACAGTGGTACCTCGGGTTACGAACTTAATTCGTTCCAGAACTCGGTTCGTAACCCGAAACGTTCGTAACCCGAAACATTGAAATCAATGAAATAGAGACAATCAGTTTCAAGATGAAAGAATCGTTCTTTTTTATTAACATCAGGTCGTTTACCTGACAAAACGCAAAGAATATGTGTACTTCACGTATTAAATAAAGAGAAAGAAAACAACCAAATAAAATAAATGTAAAATAAAAAAAGATTTAGTACATCTTTCTTACCAAGAAAACGATCATGGGAAATTTGTCACTTTGTTTGCTATTCTGAATCATTAGTTTCAGGAGTTTCTTGTCGCTGTTTCTTGGCAGCCAACTGGGAATCTTTCTGCACCAAGAAACTATCAAGGGAAATTTGTCGCTTCCTTTGCTGGAGAATCTTTCTGAAGTGGGCCATCGCGTTATCATTCATCAGGTTTACTGCCCTGTTAGCAACACGTTTGTTTGGATGATGGTTCACAATGAAGTCTTCGACGTCTGCCCACTTGCTGCAAATTTCTTTAGTCCTGGCAGTTGATAAGGTCACTGGCTCCTCACCATCGGACGACTGCTACTTTTACTGCTGTGTAGTAAGGCCAATGAAAGCGAGGCTATGCACGCGTGCAAAACTAGGCTACTAGGCTAGCGCTAAGCGATGTTAGTACTGCGTGGCCTTCGTTTGAACTGTACGTCGAACTGTACGCGATCGTTTTTCTCCAACGTTAAACCTTGCTCTCTCTCTCTCTCTCTCTCTCGCCTTCGTTCGTAACCCGAGGCACTGTTCGTTACCCGAGACAAACTTTGTTCGAAGTTGTTGTTCGTAACCCGAATTGTTCGTGACCTGAGGCGTTCGTAACCCGAGGTACCACTGTATATTTTAAAAAAATGGGAACAAAAGAAAGAAAACAACAAAAAAGAAAATAGTACTAAGTTTCAAAGCTCGGTAAATTGTAAGGTAACTGATTTCAATGACAGGTGAGGGCGATAGGGTGTGACAACCTGAAGATAATGGCATGTGGCCTTGAAATTAATAACAAATATATTAAGACAAATGTTTCTTACGGGAAATATTACACATTTGCTCACACGTGATTTAATTTTTACAAAAATGGGAAATATGTTGTTTTTTTAAAGTTCAGGAACTGTTACTACTATTACTACTACTACTAATACGACTATGCTGATGTTGATGCTGAGTATTATTATTATTATTATTATTATTATTATTATTCTAGCTGTAATTACTGCTGCTTCTGTCGTTGTTTTGTTGAAGGTGATCATGACAATGCCCAAAACAGAAACTTATGATACCTGAATATAATTTAATTTTCGGCCTCATCCAATATTAACTTTCATGATTAGATATGATGATTTTGCTTTGAAAGGAAATGAGGGTTTACAATATCTCAGTACATGTTTCACCAGTGTGGATTTTGTTTTTCAGCTCTCTTCAACTCCGCCTATTTTATTGCTCTTCAACTCCGCCTATTTTATTGCATCATACCTCTTTACCAGTGGAGAACATATTATTATTCGTCTATGCTACTCCTTAAATGTGACATATTTCAGGATATCGCTATATTAAGAAACGTCTAATAACATTTGATAATTTTGTACAGGAAAACAGAATACAACAAGACGGAACATTTGAACAACAGTAATTGTATATCTTCAATAGGTGAGCCAAGAGCAACTCTCTCTCTCTCTCTCTCTCTCTCTCTCTCTCTCTCTCTCTCTCGTTTGTATTTATGTAGTCAATACGAAAATTCATTTCTTACATTTACTGTTTTAAGTATATATTTTATGTATATATATATATATTATCTGTATGTATTTATCTATGTATGTATATATATATATATAGGTGTGTGTGTGTGTGTGTGTCACTGTAAATGTTATTGAATATACAATATTGGTCCACCCCATTATAATATGTCGCAGTAGCTCGCGAATGTCCCAAGATGAAAAATTCCCGAAATTCGCACGTTTCGGAAGCCGTAACTTCAGTTTGGTACAACGTAGAAAAGCCAATGAGGGCTTGATGAATAGAAAAATATCTCAGGAGTAAAACAAGTCATATAGAATGGTTGTGTGCTTTTAAATACGGAAATAGAGAATGAAATGGAGGGTCATGGGTGGAACCAAGAATTTGGAAGTTACAAACCTTCTCTTTTTTATAGTATATAGAGAGGGTCATATGTCACTGGGTCATTGGTGTAATCTAAGGTATTTGTTATCACTCTGCATGATTTTTCCCATGACGATTATTGTTTTTTTTATTTCACATCAAGCCCGCGTCGAGCACCTGTGGTTAGGACTGGTAGGCCTGGTGTCAGGATAATGTGACTGGGTGTGAACTCACTTCATGCTACGTTTCTGCTGCATGATGCCCCAATGACATCATAGCGATATGACTTAATTTCTTTTAAAGCAACGTTAAAAATACTAATCAAACAAACAAACAAACTAGGTTCATAACATACGTTACGTTTCGGAGTAATTATGTAACATTCGTATCTTCAGTTTGCCACGCACGACTCGTGGTCGAGAAGTATAGTACATTGTTTTATCAAGTCTGTCGCGATTCACCCCTCAGGAAACAATTTTAATATCGTTCAGCATAGTTACTTTCATTATCATATTGTTAAGCTTCGTTAAATGCATATATAGCCTAATTAATGAATAATATGCGGTTGCATGCTATAGACCTTGGCAAACCACCACAAAATGTGCAGACAGGACAGTCTGTCCTGTTGATCTACTTAAGCCTTAAGATTGAATGGAAATACTGTAAACAGTGATTTATAAGCACAATAATTACTACGCAGAATTAATGCACGAAATATTTACAATGCTGTAAATCAACAGTCAGACGAGTGCTGTCGTTCCATTATTGCCTTTGACCTAGACTAACTAACAGATAAACACCTGCGGATGGATGAAAATTGCATGTATTGTGATCGAGTTGTAGCATCAATTCTTCGCCCCAGGTCGACCGTAATGCTCGGGCATATTCATTCCATCTAAAATTAGAAGCCAGCATTGTAAACACGGATTTTATATGCACAAATATTGAATGACAAGGCAATGACCTCGCTTCTCGTAGTTTATCGCGAATTCACGGTATTCACTTTTGAATATGATCGATTATTTTTTTTTTATTTAACCTAGCTTTATCAAGTTTATAATTTATAATTTGGATGAAATGTATATGGTGATGTGGTCTCTATTTATCTGTAGGATTAAGAAGATTGGACTTAAACTGTTCGATGCTAAACCAGTACTTTTTTTAATTATCACTAGGATATTATTTGAAGCCGGGTCACAGCCGGGTTAGTAGTCCACGGCGATCTTCTATTTAGAGCTGCCACATCTCTACGAGGCGCCGTAGCGGACACAAGGAATGCATCACAATTAGTATTTCCAGTTCTAGTCCATTTTTTAACATGTTTTCCTCTCTCATTTTAGTGGTGATAGAAGAGTTATATTGATGCATCTTTGGTATGGATTTAAAGTTAATTGTTTATTCTTGAGAATATGAGTTCAGAGAGTGGTTGTCTGTGCGTATTTCGGTGACCGAGCACATTGAGTAATAAGGCCTTGGTGATGATCTGGAAGTGACATCTGTGTTCTCTGTACATGCTGTTCTATTTACAGTGCAGCCTCGCAAAATATGCTGGTGAACCCTTGACATGAACTTTACCGTAAATTTATCGTTGGAGGTCTTTTAGATTAACAAATGATTTGTATTGATTGTCACGCAGTAGAAAGGTCAGTACTGAGAAATATATGTAGAGAACATATAGTATAACTAATTGCGATGTATGTCCACATGCTGTTCCAATCAGATAGTTGTAGTTGAAATTTCGATGCCGTACGTCGAGAAATACTAACATGACGAGTTGGATAAAATCGTATGATCTTAAAGTTCCATTATCTAGATCGATATTTTAGAATTTATTTTCCTTTGGCGAACTTTTACAGTGTATATTTTGAATGAAGCAGTGATGGTTGGAATTTCAATATCATTAGGCGAAAATCTCCAATTCACACGTTGAATGTATATATTGGTAATGAGAGTTTCATTTCATATTGCGAGTATTTCGATTTCATCTGGTGAATTTCACAGCAACGAGAAGCAGCCCCCATGGTTAACAACAACGCGTTCTGTTCACGAGAGCGACCTCTAGCGAAACATTTCATAGCAATTAACGACTTGTGAATCTTTAAACTACAAATACATGAAATGTAACGACGACTCATAATTGAATACGCGAATGAAGCATCTTAATTGTTTTAATTGTTTTAATTGTTAAAGTGAACATCGTGTAATCTTACTTTTAACACCAACAAATCATTTCTTGACTATATGAAAATAACAATTCTGACAAGCACAAAATATGTCCAATCACCATATCGGTGATTGGACATATTCAACAGATAGAACGAATCTAAAGACTAAGCATACGAAATGGAACCTTCAGCCCAATCATTGTGATTCAACATGTTACATTGAAACTCTCGACATATTACATTAATATTTCAACTACCGCATTTTAATTCAGAAAGATACATTCTAAAAGCTCGACATCAAACATCAAACGGATGAAATATAAATGCTCAGCTTACGAAATGGAACTTACAACATAAACTCCTTGACCATTATGTAAATTAGGACTTCTCGACGTATGACGTTGACATTTCAACTACCGCCGTATAATTCAAACGACACAATCTAAAGCATCAACATATAAAATATAACTATCAACCAATGCTGTTTAATTCAACAGATACAAAACTATAAAATCTCGACCTAGAAAATGGAACCGTAAGGACAGACATATTTTTATACAACACGTAATGTTGGAATTCTTGACACCTGACATTAAAAAGTTAAACGGCAATGTTTAATTGCACCAGCTTTTGTCCTTTACGGCGCCTGATACTGGAAGCATTCTGTTCTTCCCATCGAAAGCACTTCGCACGTGCAGCATAGGATGAACCAAACTTACTGTTTCGAAATATCGTACAATGTACATAAATTCCCATCGGTTATCGTTGTACAGAAGAAAACGAAACTAGATTACATGTATTTAATAAATATAAGCAGTTAAACAATTTCGTGATACCATTCCTCATAATCCAGGTATTATGGTCCCTACAGAGTTAAAAGAAAATAAGTATATCCCACATTTGTATCGGAACGCCGAACACATTGGAGCAAAGTGTATTTTAAAAGAACATACCCTAAAGGCCAATATAGTCTGGCCTGGGCTTGTATCAAACCTGCCACCATTTTTGGAGTTTAAAGTTGAAAGGAAAACAAAGTATAAATAGCTAGTTTATTTAATACGCCGTCACGAGGACGAGTATACCATAAGATTAATTTTCTGCCTTTTCTGTATTGTTTCAGAAGTAAATTGTAAGGGCATTTCATAAACAAATATGGGAAAAGTTACGGAAGCTGGTTCGCACCATCGTAATAGCTGCCGCCAGAAGTGTTTTGGACATGTGAGGAATAACTTGCTTCTGATTCTGACGATGTGTGGAGTTGTTCTTGGTTTTGCACTAGGATTTGGAATCAGAGAAACAAAACCTTCATCCGATCAGTTGATGTGGATTGGTATGTTCCAATCACTTGTAGCATTTTAGTTATTCGTTTCACCGATTAGAGGAAGAATATGAAATTGTTATTGTTGTAGTAGGGTTTAACGCCATTTTTTTTTTAGCACAAGATAGGCTATCCATGGCGGCCAGTATTAATAATGGAGGAAGAACCCGGGAAAACCCCAGAATATATATTTATTAAAGGAAAATTTTTGATTGGTGAATGCTATTACAATATGACACCACGATATTTGCTAATATTTAATAGCTGTAATTTCAAAAGTTATCTGGTATATCTGCGTTTTGACCTCAGTTTCTTATTTACACCATATGTGTGGTCTAAATTAATTAGCCATTGTCTCCAAACGATATATTTAAAGCTTATTTTGTCCAATTTACGCTTTATTTGTATCGGCTAGGAATAATTTCGGTTATAACTTAATCCTTGGCACCGTGTGCAAATAATAATCATTCATTACATATCTGTCTGTGGATAGGAAAAATTAACCCTTGGGATCAGACATTTGCATCAAGCAGTCTGCAAAGTCAAATTTTCTGGCCCCAACTTCTGACCCTAGTGTAGAGTATCCAAAATCCTTGACTCTGAAGTAGATTTCGGACCCCAGTAGGTAAAATATTTGTATCCTTCACCGCAGCATATGAATTAATTTATTAATATGTAATACATAATGCAGTATTGAGTTTTTTGCTAGTCTAGTGATCCTTAATACCCAGATGACGTAAAGCAATCACTTTTATAAAAACGAATTTGTATTGCACGAATAATAATAATAATAATAATAATAATAATAATAATAATAATAATAATAATAATAATAATAAGATTATGCCCCTTTTAGTCATGAACATTATCCGAGATTTAAAATTAATAATAGTACCGCTTAGTGTTTTTTTTTTTTATTACAGGATTTCTTGGAGACCTGTACCTGAGACTCTTGAAGATGATGATAGTTCCACTAATAGTGTGTAGCGTCATATCTGGTAATATGATACGCATGCGCATGGGCATGCCAGCACACATAAACAATCGTGATCCGTAATCGTACTCATCGAAAATTTAATATTGATTCAAATTTATGGTACACCATTTATGTGCAGTTCATCCCCCCCCCCCCAGCCCTAAATTATATTGCACATTGTTATTTATAGCCAGTCACTTGTAATCAGCCAATAGGAAGACAGTGGCAGTTTATATTGAATTTTGAAATAGATCGAAATATTTATGTTGCCTGTAAGATACGTATAGAGGTTGCTTTAGTAATATTTATAGTTGCAGTTAGTGGTAGATGTGGTTGTAATAGTTGTTTTATTAATATTATTAAATATTGTTAATAGTAGTAGATGTAGTGAGACTAACTAGAAAAAAAGAAGACAGCGGGATTTCAAATTTAGCTTGCGAAACAGATCAAGCTGTGGTAATAATAGTAGTAGTATTAATATTATTTTTATTTTTATTATAATTATTAGTAATAGTAGTAGTATTAATATTATTTTTATTTTTATTATAATTATTAGTAATAGTAGAAGTAGTACTAGTAGTACTAGTAGTAGTAGTATTAGCAATAGCAGTAGTGATAGAAGTGGTGTTTGTGGTAGTACAAGTAGTAGTAATTGTTGTTTTATTAGTAGAAGTAAGTATTCATAATTATGTTACTGAATGTTTTTTTTTTGAAATATATGAACGAGTATTTTTCTAATAGTAATGCACGGCCTTAAGAGTGCAGTATTAGTCTGAAAAAATGAGTTCATATTTTCCCATTCAAATGTAAATTTTGTATTGTAAGCTCATTTTGTTTTTCCTCCCAAGGCTTAATAGTTAAAAGAATACTTAACAAGACAAAATGATAACACTACAAGAAGCAAAGTAATGGAATTAAATCAATATTCCAAAATAAATAAACATCTGTAGATTCATCAATACATATTAAATATAGTAATGCGCACAAAGAACCCCCCCCCCCAACAATCTTAGAATTTTATCACGCCTGACAATAAATAAGTTATTGTTTTGGTCTACTTAAAATAACAAGTTCGATCATATTTTGCATTACTTCACTTTCAAACAACTTTTCCGGTTGGTCTGGAATGGATACATTATTTTCTCTTAATTCAATTCAATTTTGCTTTTCTGCTTGTGATGGACTGGATGAGTTAGCTGAGTCAATTCCGAACGCTATTCATGTGATTTGAGTAGTCGACTGGTATTGAATCAACCGCACCTCTGTTCGTTCATTTATTGTTTGAACAATAATGTGCAAAAACTGTTAATTGTTTTAAACATAACTGTTAAAAGATACTAATGAATGACACGCTCATTTCGTTTTGAGTGAATACAGGATAATGTGATTTCTCTTAGGAATGTAGTAGAAATTTCTCAAGTTTTAGAACCCAGGACATTTGGCCATATCATTCGGATTTGCTTACCTAACAGTAAGTACATTTTGAGGAAATTCAAAATGTACAAATGTAAGTATATTTTATTGTCATTCTAAATATCAACTTAGTACATGACCTGTATGGCTTTTTTCACTAGTCTGCATGCAAACGTTGTATTAAAAGACTTAAACGGGAAAATTTTCAAAGCCAGCGGACATACGACATCGTTGTCTTTGCTCATTAGTTCTGAACCTCCTAATTGTCAATTTGCAAAGCAGCGACTGTGTGACATCTATTGGAAATACAACATCGTTGACGTTGCTCATTGCTTCAGTTTCATTTTGTTTTCTCCCATGTATTATTGTGACTGACTAATACAACGGTACTTCCCTTATAGATTTGCGATATCCCATGGCCTCAGTATACTTTTCAATGCTTTCGTTATAGGCCCTAGAGAGCACTGGTCATAGTCGGAACCATTCTATTTGAAAAACAGTTACGAATAGTGCTCCTAAATAAATCTTTAAATCGTATTTCCAATGCTGCGTCTCGTACATTTGTTTCGGACATTGCGAATATCACGTTCATTTGTTTGCTTCTTTGCAAGTTTAATTTTGTCACTCAGTGAGCTCGTCCACATCGTTAACTTTATCATCTCTGTTTTCAAATGAACGAAGCAGGCAAATATAAAAGACGAAAAGCTCAACCGCTGCTTCATGAGCGTACCTTGTTTGCAAGTAGTTTCTAATACAAGACTAGTATAGACATCTGTGTCTTGCAATCTGAGACCTTACAGAAATACTGCACGATTCTAACAATGTAAAATAACTTAGAACAATAAGCATTAAATAATAGCTGTGGTGATGGTGGTGCTCGTATTTGTGGAGCAGTGGTAGCAGCAACAACACCATTACCAAAGACATTATTTATAATTAGCTTAAATGTAGTCCTAGGATACGTCACAAATAATATCAAAAAACATGTTGTAGTTTGTTTTTAAAACAATGTGAACCCTTGTGAAAAATTTAATTTCATATTTATTGCTGTTGTAAACATTTCGTTGAAGTGAATCATTTTCTCGCAATCAACCTTGTGAAGAATTTTTTTGATGTATACATTTTGCTATTATTTTGATTTTTGGATCGCGATCAGGTCACATTAATGTTAATGTGTGTCCTAACTGAATATGATTGTAAATGAAATATGCGAGAAATATGAAAGAAGTTAAAGTAAGCTGTTGACAGCAGATTAAAATAAAGAACGTCAGTTATTTTTTTTTTTTTGCATGTCTATTTGACTATTGTTTATACAACAGAAACTGGGTAATTTGTGTACGAAATATTAATTACGTTACAATTTATAAATTGTGTTCTGCCATCAGAATCTATTGTAATTATTATTATTTTTTAGTGAGGCATGAAATAAAAAATAAAAAATGGTTTAATATAAAAATAAATTATATATAAAACAAATATTGTGTACAACAAGTTTTAAAAAATAGATTGAAATTTTTTGTTTAAAACAAATAACAATTAGAAAATCAAATTCATCCGCGAGTTTCGAACCGCGACATTTTTTTGGTCGCCGGGACACAAAAATAAAAGTTTTAAAAATGACAAACAAAATGGGATGAACGAGTTTAAATTAAAGTTTAAACATAAAAATACCAACAAAAACTAAATACAAATTAAAACAAATTCAGATACCTATGCACAATTCGAATTCGCAATCTCATGTTTGGCAGCCGGTACAAACAAAAGAAAGACAAACGTGGGTGATTATCTATAAGATGGTATTTTTTCCTAACAACAGGGACAGCTTCGTTGGATCCCAAAGCAAATGGAAAAATCAGTCTGGTTTCCTTCATCTTCATAGTGATAACTAATACCATTGGCAGCATCCTAGGTGTTGCAGCTGGCGCAATTTTCCAACCAGGTAAGTTGCAGTATAATATCGAACTTCAACACAGCCAAGTCCAATTCAAAAAAAATTAAAATTTGATATTCAATCTCCTGGTGGAAGATCTGACAGCGACCACCTATGGGTCTTGTTCTGATGTCCTTTGAGTTAGATAAAGTTAATGCAGTTTTCATAAACTGAAAGTGGATCAGATCGTTGGGCACACTAGCTATACTGCTGAATCTCCCAAATGCGAATATATAAGACTTCATCTGATTGGTTGATAAAACGAACGATTATGGTAGTAAAATAGGACCACAAGACCATGACCCCTAAGAGGTTGTGGTCAGATCTTTTCTCAGGACAGTGGAGATCTGATTTTAATCAGATTGAATTCAATTGCATTTTTCAAATTACTGGACAATCTTATTACAATTATGTCATTCGGTCTGTAACGCATACAAGTTTATTTGTCTTTGTCCTTTTCGATGTTAATCCGGTCAGAATTATCATTATTTTATGTTATATGGTTTCCAGATTCTAATTATTGAGACTCTATGTTTATCTCGACGATCTCGCGAAGAAAAAGAGTATGAAAAAGAGTATGTACATAGGTTGCAACTTGCAAGCTTCCTGAACCAAAACACGTGTTAGACTTTATGAGGTAATTGACACAGGATGTTTGGCTATTTTCAACAAAGCCATATGGGTATTACTCGTGGTAATACCATTTGGTCGGCTACTTCCGCGTGTCTTTGCATAAAACACGTTATTACGCGAAATAACCTATCTGTGCCATAAATTATCAAAATAAAATAACTAATAATATTATACTGCACTTGAAAAATTTTAAGGATCTTAAAATATGAATTCCGAAATGAGTTTGTGTAATAAACCCAGAGTTGGTTGCATTTTTCATCGGAAAAGTGTAATTACCACGCGGAAAATATTTGCAACGGAAGACGATTATAATCAACACATATTAGATTGTGTTTTACAGAAGACGATTGTAACTATATACATGTATTTCAAATGGTAGATTGTGTTTTACAAAGACAGTCGATTGTGTTCTACATGGAATATGTCGTTTGCACACGGTATATTGTGTTTTACAGAGAAAGATTTTAATTTCCACAGAGTATATTGTTTGGCAGAGAAAGATTGTAGTTAGCACATGGTAGATTGTGTTATGCAAGGAAAATTTAATTATACACGGTACATTGTGATTTAGATAAGAAGATTGTAACTACCACGCAGTAGACTGTGTTCTAGAGGATTTTTAATTACCACGTTATGAAGTTCAGTCATATGATGGTTAACTTTACAGCCATCTTTTATAAGCTGTCATGTAGTGGATGTGCTAGAAAACATCATACGGACCAATGTTAAGTACAATGCAACAGTGTGTGTGTGAGAGAGAGAGAGAGAGAGAGAGAGAGAGAGAGAGAGAGAGAGAGAGAGAGAGAGAGAGAGAGAGAGAATTATTAGTAGTAAAGAAACGAGTATGTTGATGAGCTTCATTATTTTCGTAAAACACTACTTACAAAATAATGAGTAGTACAAACAATATACAGTTAGATGCGTATTTCAAGATGGCGGTGTCTGTTTTGAAGTTCCCTTTGAGTACTCTGTCATCTTTAAAATGATGTAGTCCACCAAACATACTTAAGTGGTAGATATTTATTTAGACTGGTTTCTCATATCTGAGCAATGTTGATTTCTTCAAACAATTACATCAAATTCAGATACAATGCCCAGAAGTCCAACGTATTCCTCACAACGTTCCCTCTAAGCTGCTCGCGCAGCTGCTCAGGAATCCCCGTGCAGCTGAATTGTCAATCCAACGTTAAATTCTGCTCGTCTCCGTAATGCTTGCACAATGCAGCGAACACTGCGCGCACATCTACCATTCGCTCAGAGGGAACGTTGATTCCACATGTTAGTGAGTTAGGATGGTGAGACAGTAATATCGTATCACCATTAATTCTTAATTAGACTAAATTTCACTATAAACTAATGGAACGAGAACATTCGCTTCATGTTCATGTGCTTGAATTGAAAAATGAAACTATATTAAATCCATAAAAACTGGTTTTTATATATTGTTTTACTTTTGTAAGTTTTTATGATATATCAGAAAAAAACAGCATAATGTCTAGATAAATCTTTAATTTGCAATGGAAACCAAAATAAAGAATGTTGTATTTCAACTCCAACGTTTTGCCTATTTTGATCGTTTCTGACTTTTACCAGGTAAAGGTGGTAGCTTTCAACAAAGGGAAGATACTGTAAATAGTGGGTCAGCTCTAGAAACGCAGGATATAATAGCGGATCTAATAAGGTACTTTCGTTTTTTTATATCTTCGTATCATTTGAACAAGTTGCCATTAATAAAGCATATAATGAGAAGAACAAATGCTTATTTAGTTTATAGTTGGTAAAAATGTTTCCTTTACCTCCTCGTGCTTTTAAATAGTTGATACACCTACTGATAGGACACGAGTTAATTTAGACTGGAACGGGTAATGAACATATATACATGTATCTGATCTCTCTCTCTCTCTCTCTCTCTCTCTCTCTCTCTCTCTCTCTCTCTCTCTCTCTCTCTCTATATATATATATATATATATATATATATATATATATATATATATATATATATATATATATATATATATATATATATATATATAATTTTGCACTCTAGGAACTTTTTCCCCGACAACTTATTGGAAGCTACATTCCGAAAGACCCAAACCAGGTACAGCACCCTGACTGAGACCGTCGAAAGGAATACTTCAAATGGCACTGTGTTAGTTGATACAATGGTCAAGTTGACGAAAACTGTTGGAAAGACAGACAGCGCTAATATAATAGGTACGAGTTCATAATATGTATAATCTAAGGATGATTCAAGTGTCAATTACGTTGTTGGAGCTGAGTGTTGTGTAACTGCGGCAAAAGATGTTTGAACGGTAGTATGTGAATAATAATGCATTGTGGCCTATACCCATCACCTGTGTTCGAGTCTAAGATTCGGCAAATGTAGTTATGTGAGAAAGCTTGCCAGTAGCTTCTCGTGGGTCGGTGGTTCTTTCCGGGCTTTGTTCGGTTTCTTCCTCCACCATTAATACTGGCCGCCATGTATAGCCTATATTGTGCTGAAAAAAGGCGTTAAACCATTAAAAAAAAAAAAAAACATCACCTGACGTGTGAACGAACGTTCTTTATCTACCTTTTTTAATGCTTTGTTACAAATCCAATCAGACATTTTGACTTTCTTGTTTTGTCCAATGGCCAGTCTGAGGATAAGGATAATTTTAACATGAAAGAGGCCTTTGCTTGAACTGAATATTTATTTTACAAAAAGAAAAACCATTGTGGATATTTTCCTATAAAATGGATCTGAAATTAGCAACATACCAATATAACTGCTTTTGCGGCCATAATTTGAAGTCAAATAAAGCATAGAATGTCTTTTTGTTCAGTTTGCGGTTTGAAGATTTGTGAAGTGCGTTGATGCTGTACTTGTTTTTTTTTTCTTCAAACACAGCATTTACTACAGGCGCTAGTGAGTACATCTAGTTGTTGTTTTTCCTCAGAAAGATATGTTGCTAGAGTTAACGATTAAAATCTTTACTTATCATTTACTTTCCATCAAACGTAGAATGCAGTTTAAATTGTCAATGTTTTCATGATAAGGTACAGTTTTCCACACCGTACGTTTTGCTCTCATTATAACAGTTGATAAAGAGACTGGATTATATGTCAACGTATCCAGATCGAATAATGTTGGAGTTCTTTATCTCTTTAAACTTAACCAGCACATTTAATAATTTCTTTGGAAATAAAAAATTTACTCGACCCTTCAGCCAATCAAAAGCCTCATTTTTCATTCTAGTATTTGCTTCGTTTGGTTTTTTGATGTTGAGGACTTTGATGAACGTGAATTAAATCATTCTACCATGTTAATTTTGTTTCAGAATTTAAATAATTACTCCTAGAAACATGATGAAATGTATTCCATATAATATTTTGAGAAATTCGTCGATAAAGGTATATGAGAATTTTCTGAAAGTATGAATGGTATGACGCATACTTTCTCCTATCGAAAACGAGGTTGTAGACCACGCGTTTAAATAATGAACACTTTCAGAACTAAACAGAGATGGACAAAAACAAGCACATCAGTAAAGATGATACTGGTAATATCAAAAGGAATTAAAGAAGAAGTGGGAATGGAAATAACAAGCATTATATGAGCGGCCTTATCAAAATCCTTTAAACATTCCAAACTCTTGTAAATACGGGCATCAATATATGATACACTTCCTGTATTGAGTCCCTAGGTTCGTGTAATATATGATGCGAAGATCGGAATGCATTCTAATAAGCGCTGGCATTTTGTACAGAATAACTTTTGCTTTGCAGGTTTGATTGTAGCGTGCACTCTTGTTGGCATCGCTGCGTCAACGTTGAAAGAGAAAGGGAGACCACTTCTACAATTTTTTGTCTCGGCATCCGATATAGTTATCGTGATAGTCCGGTGGTTTATGTGGTATGTTATCTTTGACTTAGTATATTTCAGCCACATTTTAATTGCATAAGCATTCATATATATATATATATATATATATATATATATATATATATATATATATATATATATATATATATATATATATATATATATATATATATATATATATATATATATGGTGAATACATACATATTGTAAACAATTAATCCTTGCCAAAGAGACTGAAATATTTTTAAAGGCATTGTTCAGTTGCAAACGCTACATCAGAATAATTAAGCCGGGAGATTTATAATTTATATTGAATGATAAATACACAAGGATATGATGTTAAGATTTGCTCGTTGAATTTTCTGTGATTATGTAAATTTTTAAACACTAATAGAAAATATCCCAAGTAAATTTTTTTACCATCATTATCCTAAATTTTGCTTTAAGCCAAATAATTGTATTTTTAAGGCTTTCTTATTGTGATGCATTTATCAGGCAAATAACTACATGTTCAATACAGAATGATGTGATTATATTTCGAATTAGGACCACACCAATTGGCGTGATAAGTCTGATTGCCGTGGCAATAGCAGGCACTACAGACATCGTTAGCGTTTTCGGATCAATGGGTATGCTGGTTGCTACAGTTGCGGTTGCCATAGTAGTCCATCAGCTAATTGTCTTGCCCGCCATACTGTTTGCCTTCACAAAGAGAAATCCATATGCCTTCCTGCTCTCCATAGCGCGACCCTGGGTGATTGGCTTCGCGTCCACAAGCACGTGAGTTGTATATCTAGGATGTCGCTTAGTAGTGGTAGTTGTAGCAGTAGAGATATTAGTCGTTGTAGTAGTTGTAGTTGTATTATTATTATTATTATTATTATTATTATTATTATTATTATTAGCAGTAGTATTGATATCATTAGTAATGGTAATATTAATAGTATTATTGTTGGTGATGGTGATGTTACTAGTAGTTGTAGTTGTATTATTATTATTATTATTATTATTATTAATATTATTATTATTATTATTATTATTATTATTATTATTAGCAGTAGTATTGATATCATTAGTAATGGTAATATTAATAGTATTATTGTTGGTGATGGTGATGTTACTAGTAGTTGTAGTAGTTGTAGTTGTATTATTATTATTATTATTATGATTATTATTATTATTATTATTATTATTATTATTAGTAGTAGTAGTAGTAGTAGTAGTAGTAGTAGTAGTAGTAGTAGTGATATCATTAGTAATGGTAATATTAATAGTATTATTGTTGGTGATGGTGATGTTACTAGTAGTTGTAGCAGTAGCAGTGGTGGTGGTAGTAGTAGTAATGATGGTAATAGTACAAGTAGTAGAAGTAGTGGCAGCAGTACAAAAAGTGCCGTTATTACTACTCATAAGACTAACAGTAACTGTAGTTGTATTAGTAGTTCTGGTCTTGGACATAATAGTAGGAGTGATTGCACAAGAAGATCTTCCTACGTCTTCATCGTATCCATAGCGAGACCCTATATGGTTGACTTTGTTGTCACAAACACGTTAGTTTTCCATCGGAAATGTTCCGTAGTACTTAGCGGTCGTAGTAGTACTGCCAACACTGATATTATTAGTTGCAGTAGTTGTGGTGGTGGTGAGAGTAATACGTTCACCTTCGCAAGGAGAAATAAAAAGGCCTTCCTCCAATCGATATACGTGACACTGGCCTTTCACTGTCACAAGCAATGAAACTGATGTATCTTGCATGTTCCATAATATTTAGCAATAGTGGTAGTTGACGAGGATTAAAGTTCTCATACTACTACTACTACTACTACTACTACTACTACTACTACTACTACTACTACTACTACTAATAATAATAATAATAATAATAATGAGAAGAAGAAATGCAAACATAAGTTGGAAAGTAATTTTTTATGGAGATGGATGAGGACAAAGTTTCACTATCAGTGAGGTAAGAATTAACTGAATGGCCGATTTCTTCAAGACAATCATTGCTGGATTTAGAAACAAGCAAACACAGTTAGAACATGGACATCAACAACAACTAAATGATAAAGATACTACTAGTACTACTACAACTAACCATCATCTAATTGTATAATTGCCAGGTATCTTAAAGATGTCATCATTTCTATCTTTGAACTGTTTATTCAATTCTCTGCGGGATCAGATGTTATCCGGATAGGTGCAGGAATAGTAAGGGAAATAACTCGATAGCTTTTAAGTCATGGAGACACTGAATACATTTCATTTGCAACCGAAATAATGGGAATTGAGTCAGAAAAAAGCTAATGATTTTATCTGTGTTGTTTTGTTTTCATTTTGAAATTTCAGGTGGTATAAATTTGAATTAATGAACATGAGTACATTTGAAAAAATTTATTATTGCATAATTTATTGCTTTGTAATTCACTTAATTCACTGAAACCTGTGATGAACTGTTCCGTTCGATCTTTGTATAGGGCTGTAGCAATCCCAGAAATGATAACTTCCTGTGAAGACACAAACAAGATAGATAAGCGAGTGGTTAGATTTGTGATTCCATTTAGCGTAACACTGAGTGCCAATGGTTCAGCTCTCTACATGGCAGCAGCATCCATTTTCTGCTACAATCTATCTGGAGCAGAAATGTCGGCCTTTAATTTCGTCCTTATTGGGTGAGTACTCCATCATATTACTAATATTCAGATTAGTCGTGGTCACGACATAACGTCATGTGACTATGGCATAGTAGACCTTGACACACACCTACTGGTAGTTTGACACACACACACACACACACACACACACACACACACACACACATACATACATACATACATACATACATACATACATACATACATACATACATACATACATACCGTACCATCTATTGTTCTCTGACAGTCACAATATATGACATCATCGGTATGTTACATTCTGACAAATTCTTAACCGCCATTTTGTGTTGATTTAAAACAATATGAATGATATTTGTTCGATAATACAATATTATGTTATTTTTGCAATGTTTGTTCTGAAGACAATGGTATTATTCATTTTCCCACAACACACATAAATGCATGCACACGCATTCATGTAAATAAAGAAAGAGAGAAAGAAATAAACAAACAAAAAAAAATAACAAGAAACAAATAAACAAACATAGAAAAATTAATAAATAATAAAAAAATAAATAGATCAGTTAATAAATAATTATATACTCAACCGAACTGATTTTCAGTTTCATACATTCACACAACGTACATCATGTTGCAGTAGTCTTAGCAATTCCATGCAGTAATAATTGAGTAGTATATGCCATCAGGGCTGGATCGTCTTCATTTCGATTGCACTCATTAGTGGTATAGGTTTTCAGTATTTTGAAGTAACAGGCATCAATGTTTCCTTTAAAAAAAGCTTTTAAGGAGAAGCAAAATTTCTTAAAGTTAGTTTTGTTTCTGTTTATTACAGAAGGAATAAGTTAGTTATAATTATGGACATAAATTCAAGCCTCATATTCTCGAAGTTAAAAATGTGAAACATTTGTTTGTGTAATTTTAACATCTAAACCTCCTGTTTTTGAGCTTAAGAGTCTGAACAAATGTAAACTTCCTGAGACAGGAAAACAAAATTAATATTTTGTGTCTATGCAATTTGTCCAAATTATCAAGATTTATTCCGACTAGATATAATGAATCATATACATCGAATAAAACCGAACAACTTTGCATGCAGTTTAAATCTACAATTATATATATTGGTCCAGTGGCCCAGTGGCGAATGCGCAGGTCTAGGTCTGCAATGGATTCGATTCGAACCCTACTATCTAATTGCCAGGGGTCGACATGCGTGGTGTCGATGTAAACATGGCTCTAGATAATATATGCCCCAGCAGTAAATAACCTCCATGTCATGGCACACTAAACCCAACGCCCAAAATTTTGTCTGCCTTGCATGCGTTCTTGTGTGAACACGTATTCCAATGGTTTTTTTTTTTTAGCTCTGTCCATTTGTTTAGTTTACGAACGAATCTATTTTAATATATTTTATTTTTATCTTATTTTTTCCTGGCAGAATGACGATGTTAAAGATATTAAACATGTTAATTTTGTGATTGCATTTTCATATCTGTACTAGAATACTGGCGACTGTTGCATCAATGGCTATACCATCTGTTCCTAGTGCCAGCATTGTGTCCATTGTCATGATCCTAAACTCTCTCGGCTTGCCAGTAGACATGGTCTCCCTTCTCATAGCCATGGAGTGGATATTGTAAGTACTATTATGTCACCCTCTAAAAGTAAATGAAAGCGTCCCAGTCATTGCCCATCTAAATGTAAATGAAAGTGTTCTCGTCATTGCCCCTCTAAATGTAAATGAAAGCGTCCTCGTCATTGCCCCTCTAAATGTAAATGAAAGCGTCCTCGTCATTGTCCCTCTAAATGTAAATGAAAGCGTCCTCGTCATTGCCCCTCTAAATGTAAATGAAAGCGTCCTCGTCATTGCCCCTCTAAATGTAAATGAAAGGGTCCTATTCTTTGCCCCTCTAAATGAAAGCGTCCTAGTCATTGGCCCTCTAAATGTAAATGAAAGCGTCCTAGTCTTTGCCCCTCTAAATGAAAGCGTTCTAGTCCTTGGCCCTCTAAATGTAAATGAAAGCATCCTAGTCGTTGCCCCTCTAAATGTAAATGAAAGTGTTCTCGTCATTGCCCCTCTAAATGTAAATGAAAGCGTCCTCGTCATTGCCCCTCTAAATGTAAATGAAAGCGTCCTCGTCATTGCCCCTCTAAATGTAAATGAAAGCGTCATAGTCTTTGCCCCTCTAAATGAAAGCGTCCTAGTCATTGGCCCTCTAAATGTAAATGAAAGCGTCCTAGTCCTTGGCCCTCTAAATGTAAATGAAAGCATCCTAGTCGTTGCCCCTCTAAATGTAAATGTAAGCGTCCTCGTCATTGGCCCTCTAAATGTAAATGAAAGCGTCCTAGCAATTGCGCACCCATTTGATTATTTCCGGTTACACTGATGATTAATACGAATATCTAATCTGTATTTCCGTGTCTCACCAAAAAGACTAGAAATATTTTATGCATTTTGAATGTTATCTTCGCGATGACATCTGTTTCATCTACCGATTCAAATTCTACAAGGGGGCCCCGAGTGGCCGAGTGGTCTAAAGCGCTGTCCGTTACGGATCACTGCCATCTCACCTCTGTCTGCATGGGTTCGAGTCTAAGATTCGGATAATTTAGTTATGTGAGAAAGCTTGCCAGTAGCTTCTCTTGGGTCGGTGGTTCTTTCCGGGGGTTTTCCGGGTTCTTCCTCCACCATTAATACTGGCCGCCATGTATAGCCTATATTGTGCTGAAAAATGGCGTTAAACCATAAAAAACTAAACAAAACAAATTCTATAAACACTAATTTGTTTTTAATTAGTTTCAGACTGTGCATACAAATATGTTTAAAGCATAGTAGTCAGTGGGGGAGGGGGGAACTGAGGGAGATGAACATTTTATATGATTTTTGAATATCTTGTCCTAAATTATCTGAATTATTACCATACAAATCAAACTGGTTCTTTCAGGCAACTCACGCACATCATTCATGTATTTATGTACATCTGTCATCGTCTATACAATTATGAAAACTGTGCTGCATTGTTTTAAAACAGCGATTATAAAATATTCTGCAATTTGTCCTGTAATTTCTTCCATGTGTTATTTATGGGCAGATTTGTGGACGGATGACCCAAATGATGACATTCATTAAGTTCACTGGAACGAATAACGTCCATGAAAACATGTTAACGTTTAACGTATACTGATATTTTCAAGCAGGCTAGATTAGCAATAAGTATGAACTCTTTTCATGTTTTTATGAAACGCTTGACCTGTTTTCATGCGTTTTGTTTATTCTAATACAATTACCATTTTAAAGAAAATTTATTTTTTATCAAATTTACAGGGACCGGCTAAGGACAACAAGTAGTGTTGTCAGTCACACAATGTGTGCCGCTGTAACGTACCAGTTGTGTAAAACAAATTTGAGACAACTTGATATGGAAATGAAAGTAGAACAGGATACAGAGAAAAGGTGCATTTCTGACCAGGATCACAGGGACGACCTCTTGAATGTAAAGCTGTAATATGACACCGATGGGTGGATAAATGGTGTTGGTGGTGGAAAAGGAACACTGTTCATGACTGGTTGTATTAACTAAACTCGTGCTTATCGCATTAATTGACAGTTTTCATATCATTACACTAATGGAGTCAGTCAGCGGTTATTGCAACTATTATGCTCTCTAAGAAAAGCATTACTACATTTTTCGGATTTATCCAGTACATTTTGTGACCTGAGAAAGATTTTTCTTACATTACAAATAGAAAACAACACACAAGTCCAAAATGAAAACAAATATTGTTCATTGAGTTCAGGTTCGTGACTTTTGAGCGTGATGACAATGCAACGAGATCTGGTTCCAGAAACTGTATTTTCAAATACAAATTGGAATAATTTCATTAAAATGTAACTGATTCATTTACAGTTTTTCATTATTGGAACATGTGGCTTAAAATGACTTGTTAAATAACCGACATATTGTAGAATTCATGGTGCAAAATGAATGTAACCTTCCAATGGTTAACACAGCCGTGATATTTAATTGCATGTTGGATTTCGTTATTGTGCTTGTTTTGCATCACGTAAGCTCGTATCATTTCATGGTCTTGTTCTTTTCACTAATATTCTCATACCGTCTTAAATTATATCTTTTATGAAGTTATTATTTGGGAGAAATAAAGAATGGGAGCTCCGCGATCTTTCTTTATTTTGATCGCTTAATCTGTGCATAAAACGTTTCTTGTGTTGGTACAGTTACAGTACAGTTACAGTACAGTTGGTACAGTTACAAGTAACCATGAATGAAAGTTCCTGTTTGATTTCAACTCATCTTTGTAGCTTCAGCTATATATATTAACAATATTAACATTAGGGAACCACACACACACACACACACACACACACACACACACACACACACACACACACACACACACACACACACACATATCCCCATATATATATATATCATAAAAGTGAAAAGTATTGTTTATGTGAAAAATTACCAGCACCCTCCGCTGTGTCTCTGTCTCTGAGAGACTTGCAAAAATGGTACTAGCAGCTGCCTCGCTTGGCGCTTAGCAATAAGAGAATAGAGTTAGTAGCAACAGGGGATGATTTTTTCATAATTATATAATATATAACAATAGAATGTTTTCTGAATAATTTGAGAGTGCAGATTTCAAAAATGAACCCATCTTTATGATATCTTTTCAAATAAATTCACAGGGAGGATTCAAACACACGTACCGTCCACCATTTTTAATATTGGTCTTTGTCAATTTTTGAAAATTCCTGACCTCAAGTTTTTTCAAGCTGAAATTTGCATATTTCTTACATATATTTTATATATAAATGTTTTGTGAACATTCAGCTTTAAGAATAAATTGACTTTTTCTATGTTCCAGGTAATTCAGAAGCCCTCCTTGTGCCTTGTTATCACCCCCCCCCCCCCCAACATTTCTGCAGTAAATACTATATTTTTGAGTCATACACTAGTGGAAATTATATCTTGCTTTTAAAAAGGAATGTTTTCTGATTAATTTGAGTGTGCAGATTCAAATAAATTCACAGGAAGCATTCAAACACATGTACCGTCCACCATTTTTTGGTCTTTGGTAACTTTTTGAAAATTCTTGACCTCGTGTTATTTCATGCTGAAAGTTGCATATTTGTTACATATGATTATAATTTATATATAAATGTACTGTGAACATTCAGCTTCAAGAATAAATTCACTTTTCTGTGTTCTAGGTACTTCTGAAGACTTTCTGTGCCTTGTTATCCCCCCCCAATATTTTTGCATGAAATAATATAATCATGAGTCATACCAAGTTGAAATTGTATGTTACTCTTACAACCAATAGTGCATATTCATTAGTGTTCTTATAAATATATACATTGATCTGAAATCACAATTTAATACATGACAATTGCTATTTTAGAATTTAATTATCATAAGATATATTTGGTCAGTTCTCATATCTATGAAATAAAATCAATGACAAAAGAAAGAAAAAGTGGTGTCAGAGATAGAGAAGAAACTGACACCGAGTTGGTTCTCAAGAGATATTTATGATTATTTGTTTAAATGGAGAAATTCTACATATCGATTCTCTAATAATTGGCTTATGATGACAACATTCTAATTGATATTCACAAAAAATGGCATTAAATTTTAAATGCATTTGTTTTCATTCTTCAAAATTCTGAAAAATGATTTAACTTTGTTTTATTATCTCTTTTCCGTCTCTACTAAGTATGAACATTTTCATTTTAATACCAGTGTCACTGATAATATCCCAGTGATCACAATCACATACATATTATCAATAGTATCATTGAATCAGTGGGTGATACTCCCGTCGAGTCTCTAATATCGAAAATATATTACACAACAAACATCGTACAAATATTTTGTAATAAGTTTGGTATCATGAATGACAGTACGTCTCTATAATCAGATTCCTTGCTATAAACGTCTGCCTTTTCATACAATCAAGTTTTCGTGTGTTTTTTAATTCAAATTATGTCGTATTGTTGTAATTGTCGACATTTTGTACGTAAAGAGTTATTGTTCTTGCTGGCATGGGTGACCTTTGAAAAAGACGTAATTTGTGGGTTTTCCGCATATATTCGCACAACTTTTACCAATATTCTCGTAAAAACAACTCCAAAGTATTTAAAAAGAAGGCGTAGGTGAGCGTATATGCTCGTCTATTTAGTTTTTCAGCATTTTGAAAAATTTGTTTTTTGTTTTTTTCCGCTGAATAAGTTGTAGAAAGGCCCAATGTCATATACACTAATGATATACATTTGTCCATTCAACCGTGAATAGATTCGGAAGTAACAATGTCGGCTTTTTAATATTAAAGCGGAGAAAGTACGGTACTATAACGAGGTTGACATTTTGAGAAAACGTTAATCTTGACCGCCAGTGCACTCTAGCAGCGTCCCCTGTTGCTAGTGTTAGGACTGGTCGGCCTGGTGTCAGTATAATGTGACCAGGTGAGACATCATGCTACATGTCTACGGCATGATGCCCCAGTGCTAGACATCACTATTAACTGCCATGTTGCTGACATCGTAGCGATATGACTGAAAAATTACTAAAGTTACATTAAAAATTCAAATCGCTGTCTCTATGTCTCTTTCTTTCTTTCTCACACACACACACACACACACACACACAGAGAGAGCGGGGAGAGAGGCTGCTGAGGCTTTGTGAAGGTAGTCGTTGGGGGTAATAAAAGAAACGCACCAATATTGCGTGATGTCATGAGTGCAAGACTCCAGACGAAAATTATTGAACGCAGGGGACATTTTCAGAAGTAGCAAGGTAATAAACAAGAGAAGAGGACCTCGGATCAAATCAACTGATAAAAGTGTAGTATGATTTTTATTTTCAACGGATGCAGCATTCACTGTTAAATCACACGCTTACACTTTAAAGCTGACCTCATTCAAATATATCCAGGTACATTAATTTTGACGTTTGGTGAAATGTACGTTTCGGAGAGTTTGTAAATAATGATCTTAAAAGAAAGGAATAAGGATGCATGCATATACAAATAAAACGAACAATTACCATTTAAAGTCATGTGTGTTCAAATTGTAAAAAGTATCACCTATTACTGAAATAGTCGGTACTGAACGCCTACCTGACCTGATCACTTGTATTATAATACTTACCATTACTTCTGGATATTACATTGTTCAAAAAATAGAATAGAATCCATAAAAGTAAAAACAAATATATGTTAGATCTTTCCGGCTTTTACATGTTCTGACATTTCCTCGGTAATATGCAAACACTGAGGAGGCGGGACCTTCTTCATAAATGGCCAACATCTAGCTTCTACTTGAATGCTATTTTAAGCTCCAAAACTTTAATCCCGGGTCTATATCATTAAAAAATATAGTTTAAACCATTATGTAACCCTGTACAATGAGGTTTATTTTGATCAGGTAAGTATTGATGTGTTATCGCGCAAGAAAATATTTCATGATACCAGTATATATGCTATATATTTACAGGATACTTCTGAATCAGGGTTAATCTATGTGTATCTATTATTTTTTCTTCAGAGTGGGGAGCTATTGACATTGTTAGATACATATTCTATGTCTCGTTTCTTTCCATTCCGTTCCTAAATGTTTGCACGGCATTACACATGGTTTCCGCGCCCTAATCGAATTGATAATCATTGCCAGAGATCAGTGTTTGTCCTATGTGTTTCTGCAGATAGGATGTGTTGAATTGTTGTATTTCGTTTTCTTTACCTAAAAGTCTATATGTTTACAATCGAACATTTTTTTTAATTTTTTAAATTAGGATAATTAAAGAAAAAATTAAAAATGTTCAATAGTAAATGTCTGATGGGGTTTCGATAGGTTGAGCAATGTGGGAGTGGCAGAAGGGTATGCGTTAGCAACACCATTCTCTAGTGGACCAATCATACCTGCATCTTCTATCAAACTGTCCCTTTGTTTCTGATGTATTGACAAAAAAGGATTTATTTAGAGATGGAGTCAGGAAATTTAGGACATCTGAGAGTGGCAGAAGGGCACCAATTAGCGGCACCGGTCCCGAACAGAAAGTCCTCCCATCCGCCTTTCATACAGTGGACAATAGTCATACTCTAGTAGTACCTCCATTTTTGTTTATAAGGATTTTGAAAGAATTGATTTACTTGTGCCCCAAGTGTTAGTGTATCTGTATATTTCTTTCATCCGTTTGCTTTAATGTTTATGATATTGCTGTTTTGCCCATTTTTTTCAGATAATCTAATGTGACCCCTACTAAATCTACTGACGTAATATCACTGGTATCACAAAGTCATTTTACCTTACTTCAAGAAGCACTGGCCGTGTTCCGGTGTATTTTCTTGTGAGTAGTATTAACACAATGTTAAACACTGCGAGCTTCGTTCTATTAAAGTGTTAAACTGATATATAAACTGCATTGTTTTGTTTCAGAAGGGTACATCGCAACCTGGAAAACAGGTTTAATTTTGCTGCGACGAAGCCTCCCCATTCCGTTCCAGGAATGCATGCCTATTTGCTAGTTTTGTTTTCGTTTTCTTCCCGTACCATAATATTTGAAATTATATGTATATATTTATTGTACAGCTTTCCCCAAAAACTAACCATAATATTTATGATATATTTAAAAACATCACTGTATTTTTTAAATTTTTTTATCTTTATAGTGTTAAGAAGAATATTAGGGAAAAAAATGCGTATTTGGGTTTTAATGTACGTTTTAACGTCCTCCCGTTGTTTTTCTGTTTTTCCAATTAAGGATTAACCGCTCCGGTGGCCAAGTGGTTAGAGCGTCCGCTGCGGGAGCGGGAGGTCGTGGGTTCGATCCCCGGCCGAGTCATACCAAAAAGACTTTCAAAAATGATACTAACAGTTGCTTCGCTTGGCGCTCAGCATTAAGACTGGCCGGACTGGTGGTGTCAGGATAATGTGACTGGAAGGGACACCATGCTACATGTTTGTGGCATGATGCCCCAGTGTTAGACATCACTATAAACTGCTTCACTGCAGACATCGTAGCGATATGACTGAATTTTTTTTTAAAGCTACGTTAGAAATCCTAATCAAACAAACAAACCAATTTAGGATAAAATGCTTCTTTATGAATGCACCTTTTTAACACAAAGGACATAGCCGATATAGTATGTCTTTTAAAGAATACTTCTCCCGTCATCCAGACATCGTGGAGATACTTATGGATTAAGTTTTGTATCGGTGTCGAATGTATTTTGACCATCTTTTCCATTCTGTATCCCGACCGTTCCGGGTGCCTAGTGGTTAGAGCGTCCGCCTCGAATGCAGGAGGTTGTAGGTTCTTTTCCCCTGTCAAGTCATGACAAAGACTTACATAAATGCCACTAACAGCTGTCTCGCTTGGTGCTCAGCACAAGAGGTTGCTGTTAGGACTTTTTGGCCTGGTGTCAGGATAATTTGACGGGGTGGGACATCATGCTACATGTCTGTGGCATGCTGCCCTAGTGTAGGGCATCACTATAAAACTTTAACACTGCATACATCGTAGCGAAATGACTGAATAACTTAAAGATTTGATAAAAATCTATATTGCAAACACACATTCTGGACCCAAAGTTATTCCCGTGTTTCTATATTCCGTTTTAAATGGTATATTTTAAAACTAAATTCCTTAGTTAATTATGGACGTTTGGTATATCTTCATTTCCATAAAACTTTGTAATCGCTTTGCTTAAAAAGTATGTTGTTAAAATTAAATTAAAAATACCATTCTTCTGTGTGGTTTAATACATTTTTTTTTAATTATTTAGACTATGGTCCTAAAATAAGTAATTAAACATGCGAGGCATCAGGCTTTTAAAAATATCAAGAAATATAATACTCTAAAATGCAATGTAAAATATTAAAAAAGGAACTGTTGGTATTGCAAATTAAATTCCCCCACATAATTACAAGTCTTGATGATTAAATGTCTGGAAAAACTTTAGTGGAAATTCAAATAAAAGCCAACGCCAAAAGTGTTGATATGTCTGTAGTGGCCCGTGTCGTGGTGATGTACCAGCAGTCTTATGCTGGATCATGATAATACAATCCTAGAATTATTGGAAAGTTTAATTTAAATTGCAGCTTCCACTTCAAACAATGTTCTTTCGGAATAGCACTTTATATTTCCAGTAATAAATAATCGGAATAAATACAGTTGTACTACTAAATCGGAATAAATACAGTTGTACTACTAAATCGGAAAAAATATAGTTGTACTACTAAATCGGAATAAATACAGTTGTACTACTAAATCAGAATAAATACAGTTGTACTACTAAATCAGAATAAATACAGTTGTACTACTAAATCGGAATAAATACAGTTGTACTACTAAATCAGAATAAATACAGTTGTACTACTAAATCAGAATAAATACAGTTGTACTACTAAATCGGAATAAATACAGTTGTACTACTAAATCGGAATAAATACAGTTGTACTACTAAATCAGAATAAATACAGTTGTACTACTAAATCGGAATAAATACAGTTGTACTACTAAATCGGAATAAATACAGTTGTACTACTAAATCAGAATAAATAAGTTGTACTACTAAATCAGAATAAATAAGTTGTACGTCTAAATACAGCACTACTAAAACGGATTATTCCTCTTATTTGTGGAATAAATTAACTTTCTAGAAAAGCAAGATTATACGGCCCTCTACCGGACACCAAAGCAGTTATTAAACAATTATCGGATGTAAAGTTTTCTTCTTGAAATTTAATAATCTTCACAATATGTTTACAAAGTATTAAATCTTTTATAATTAGAAGTTTATTAAGAAAAATATAAAATGTATGATAAACATGACCCGGGAATTCACGGGCGAATTTCCGATGTTCTTGACTCAGATTAAGATAAGTTTTAAAACCAAAATCAATGAATCACGTCAGTTAGAAAATAAACTTGACTTTAAACACTGTCAAGTCCGAAGTACAATTACTGTAAAGTCTCGAATTTTTAAGAAGTATTTAACCTTAAAGTTGAATGCATTGAGCATGACAGTCTTGTCACATTTAAGCAAAAAAAAACAGTCTTTTGTGAAGGGTCACATAGACCTTACATCTAAACATCCCCAAGTCAGTGTTAAACTTAAAAGGTATTGCAATGCTGTAAACATTTGAGCTAACAACCAAAATCACTTGATATAAACCCTTATCACATTATCATTTTCAACGGGAAATTGACATGAAACGTAGATCAGAGATTCTCATCTATCCAAAATTTCACATAAGGAATTTGGATCCAAGGAAGCCTAAAATCTATAGTTCTTTTTTCGTTAAAGACGACAAGAGGACCAGGTGGGTGTCTTGTAAAGAAAACGGGGTTTTGTACAAGAACTCACAAACAGTGAAAGAGAACAGCACTGAGGTAAGCAATTTTAAATTTTCACGTAATTTTCCAGTTTTCATTGTTTTGTAAGACATAGATGATCGAGAGAGAAGAAGAATGATGCACGAAGAGATAAGTAAAAGAGAAGATGTCATAAGAGACACATAAATACTAAGAAGGCGAGAGAAAAGAGGCAGATTTATGCAGAGAATAAAATGAGAGGAAGCTAGAGGTAAAGACAGATAGGAAGAGAGAGAGAGAGAGAGAGAGAGAGAGAGAGAGAGAGAGAGAGAGAGAGAGAGAAGCAAAGACAGGATGCACAGCCTATCGTGTGCTGAAAAATGGCGTTAAACCCTACTACAACAACAACAACAACAACAACAAATGGAGTTAAAATAAAAACGATGATATGTTTACTGACATATTTAGTTCATTAACAGGATCGAGTGAACAATCGAAGTCAACGTCTGGTACATTAGCATAACTTGTTTTTTAGTTTGGCTCTATTTCCATTGTAGCTGTTCAGACCCCTGAATCTCAGGATGCTAATTTTAACAATCCGTCTCAGGATTCTCTCAGAATACACCTCAGAATTGATTCGTCGCAGGATTTCGTCACATGATTGTAAGTCTCAGGATTACACGTCTCAGGAGCTATTGTCTCCCTTTGCTGCCAACTTCCATCCAAATTAGTTCGTCTGATTCCTTCAACAACATTTTTTACGAGGGAATTTCTCACAAATACCTCCGGAAACTACTCTTGCTTTTCTTGCAGAAAAGCTTATACTGATTAAAATTAACGACGAGACGATATTAAAAAATAGTAAAGTTTTGCGTGGGAAAGACGCCCCATAACTACTGTAACCAATTAGTCAAAATTCTCTGACGCCTTTCTCAGAGGCGCCAAAATCTGGTCAGCTTGACCTGGTAGTTTGATAGTTACATAGTTTCTGCGAGTGTTCAATTGTGACAGCTTTAAGATGAAAATAAAGTTTACCCCTAATTGCCTGTCTCGCTGGTGTCTAAACACATGCTTAAATACGAATAGGATTATCCCGTCGAAAGGACATACCAAACACGGCAGTATGACCATTGATACGCGCCTGTTCTCCAGAAATGTAATTATTTGTTCTCTGGTCTAAAACTAATGTATTCTTGTTAGATCGCCAGAAATTTGTCCCTTCACATTGGCCCCTCCTTGAAGAGTAAAATCAGGGTGTTTGCTCTCCAAATATTTGGAGATCTAATCTAATCCAGTTAGACTACCTTAGACGTCCATAGTCTACTTAAACAGTCAGCACCTACATTCTCGCTGCCTGGACTTGGTACTGCTGTATAAATAATTACAATCTCATTAATCATCCATTTGTCAAATTAGCTTGAGCAAAATAGGCAAGTGGTTGGTGGTTCGTTTCCAAACTAAACTTCCGTCCATACAGGTAATGTTGGAATTTAGATATCCCAAAGATAATGGCCAAGCATTCATTCTCAGAGATCGAATATTTGCGTTCGGTAGTTGACAATTTTCTACTACCGTAAGCAGCTGGGAATAAACGTCCATAATGCACATGTAACGGTACTGTCCCTAAACCTATATCACAAGTAATACAAATATTCTCGTCACATCAGGCAATTTCATTATTGCGTCTGACGTCAGTCTGTCTCTTAACGTCTGAAAAGCTCTTTTACATGCGTCTGTCCATACAACTTTCGTCGGAGCTTTTTTCAGAGTTAAATCAGACAATTGGCTTGCAATAGCGCCAAAGTGAGCAATATCTCGACTATAATACCCTGCCAGTCCCAAGAAAGATCGAACTTCCGTCTTAGTGGTCGGTCGTACTGCGTCTCTACGTTGGTGTACCTTTGAACTAACTGGCGTTAACGAGTTTTTACTGAGGGTATGACCTATGTGAGTTAGTTTTCTAAACCCTATATGGCACTTAGATGATCGTGCCGTCAATGCCCTTTGTCGAATTCGCTCTAACACATTTTCAGCACAATGATATGATCGTCTCAAGTAGCTGTTGCTATGAGTAAATCGTCCCTGAACTTTGAAATTCTTAATGGTTAAGTAATTTTCGCATTATACGTGTGAAGACACTCGGCGCATTCTTGAACCCGAATAGCATGACCACCCACTGGAAGGTCCCATCTAGAGCTGCGAAGGCGAGTTCACTTCGAACTGGTATTTGCCAGTGTCCCTTGGACCGATCGATTTTCAAAAATACTTCGCTTTGGTCACATCGGCAAATATGCTGTCAGAGTCAGGTAAAAGTTCCACCTGGAATTTCGTCATCCTGTTCAACGTCCTGTAATCGACGCAAAATATGTGTGTGTCGTTTTTCTTCTGTACCAACACAACTCAGCTGGTTCTATAACTCTCAAGTCTATAATAGCTTGAATTTCATTTCGGAAAGATTCTAATTTTGTATTTGGTAACAGATATGGTATCAACTCTCGTCTAGTACTTGCAGGGTGAACTCTTCCAGATCGTTTTGTCAAGACGATTGAATAATCTTGGAGTACCGACTCCACTTTTGGCGTTGCTATGACGTTAACGTCCTTATGAAGCACGATGTCGACGTAGGTGTCTTATCTTGTCAAAAGATAAATAGGGAGTACTTCCGTCTCTCCTCCGTTTTGTTCCGTTACAACAGTAGCATCCATGATCTATTTGGGTGTTTCTCTATCACGGTATTGTTTTAGGAGATTTAAGTGGTATAACCTTTTCTTGTCTCCTACCCGAATACGGTATATTCGTCCACCCTTTTTCTCCGTTACTACGAATGGTCCCCGCAATGAGAATTGAAGGCTGTTGTGCTCCAACGGTAGCAATAACAAAACCTTGTCACCAACCTCGAAGTGACGTTCCTTCGTATTTTCGTTTTAATATTTGGCTTGACGCCTCTTTGCATCACATAGATTCTTCTGAGGTAATTTGGAAACCTTTTCGAGCTTGTTGCGGAGACTTTCTCATTCGTTCATAATTGTTTTAACACAGCCATGGGTCCCCTGATTTTTCTCACATAGACTAACTCAAAAGGTGAAAATCCCAAACTTGCCGTTTATGCTTCTCGATACAAAATATTATTGCGGGAAGGTATCGATTTAAATCCTTAGGTCGACCGTCAAATAGCAGCCTCAGATTATATTCCAATGTCCCATTGAAACGCTCCACGAAATCATTGCACTGCGGGTGGTACGGTGTTAGTCGTCATGTGTCTAATAGAGAGTATATATTGACCTATTCCATCACCTGACTAACGAAATGCGTCCCCTGGTCAGTTAGTATCTCCTCAGGGACACCAACTCTAGACCAAACACTTAACAAGACCTCAGCCACAGTGACTGTGCCGATGTTCTTCAAGGTCACTGCCTCTGGCTACCGAGTGGCGTAATCTACTATCGTTCTTATATAACGATTACCGCCTCCTGCCGCCGACCATATCGTACCTACCAGGTCCATCGCCACCCTCGAGAAATATTCGTCAATCAGTGTGGTGGTCCCTAGTGGCACAGGTCGATGAGAGGTGTTAGGTGAATCCTGCTTACACTTGTCTCACGACAAACAATGCATCTGAACATCCCCATACACACCTGGCCAGTAAAACACCCTCATTAAGAAGTATTAAGGTGGATACAGATGTGGTATTCTAGAAGTATTAAGGTGGATACAGATGTGGTATGCTCGTGTTAAATGGCCAATATGCTATAGTATGACGATATTATGATAAAATGCTGTACTGATAATTAATGCCAGTTATCTTAATGTTTATATTCTATAATCGTTGAATGTGGTACTACTCCAGACGGAGTATGACTGCTTAGCATGCCATAGGTGTTACCCCTCCCAGGACACCCCATACACAGGACACTAGACATATATAGAATGACGAAGGATAGGTGTATATTCATAAATGATGTCAGCGTTTGGGTAAGCTTGGACCCAAATTATTATATTGATGAATGTTATTTGAGCTTTTGAATGCAAATTAGTATTTGTAATTGTTTTCTTGGATTAATACATTCTCCAATACCTATCTAATAAAAACATAGAAGCATGCATATCAATTATACATGTTTATGAGTTATGAGAATAAAAAAAAAAACATTTCTCAATGATTTTACCGATATCCTGGCTTGTTTGATCTTCCTTAGTAATATTATTGTATATAGCTTATCGGCATGCACGAATTAATCCATTGTCTTGCTGTGTGTACGAATGGACCAGTATTCTAATGATCTAAACATTGCAGGTCATTGACAATCTTAGCTCTGTGCACATGGGTTCGAGACATCAGGTTACGCCAATTAGGGGTCGTGAAAAGACTTGCTAGTAGATTTCCTTTTTGTCTGTGGTTCTTCCTGGTGTGGGTTCCTACTCATCCAAATATACATGATGCCATGTATAGATTGTCATGTGTTGAAAAATGTCATTACATACATGACAACCTCATCAACAAAAAGAATTATCGTGTTAATTGATCGTTTCGCCGCTTCTGTGTTATCTTTAATTTTATTTCTCGTTTAAATTTGGTCGCGTTTTCAATTCATTGCCTGTTCATATACCAGCATCTCCAGACTATATTTTCATTTTCATTTGAGTGAACCTGTATGGAATATTTCGCCAAAAAAACCAAGCGCAAATAAATAGAGGAGCTGAGGATTCTAGTATACAATAACAATTTTTTTTTAAAGTAGGTGGCTCTCTGGCATCTGGATCACAAAAATGTTTTTACTTTTGAATAGCATCCCGCATCAGCGAATTAATTGTTAGTCTATCCCGAGGCTTTGTTTCAAAAAGATCAAGCTCTTAATTTCAAAGTTTAATACAAAGAGGATTTTTCCTTTTGAGAAGATTTAGCTATAAATTGTACCAATTGATCCGGCCTTTTGATAACAGTTTTTACAATATGCATGATATAGTATGTGTTTGCAAACGTTAACATTAACGTCATGTATTTGATGTATAAGTATTACCCTTGTTACATGTTGTTAACACACATGGTTAAAATCTTATAATGAAGTATTCATATTATTAAAACGTGGCGTAGCAAACTATGGTACACTACTAAGTAAAATTCTCTAATTTGTCCGACAACATACAGTTTTTGTTTACTGGTAGCAATGTAGTTACATAAAATAATTATAATCCACATTGATTGCTTAAAGCAGAGTGTCTTACTAAATGTTAAATTGCCCGATTGTTTCAACAGTCACAATATATATATATATATATATATATAAGATTTTAACCATGTGTGTTAACAGCATGTAACAAGGGTAATACTTATACAACAAATATATGACTTTATATATATATAGTCTTGTTGTCGCTCAGCTTGCTTTTTAAATTGCAATAGCTGATACGTGCTTTACATGGTCTACTGTAACAATTGTAACCTTTTCTAGGTATGACTTAACTTCTAAGTCCAGTATGGCTTAGTTGATTTTATTCTAGCAATAGGTTTTGTCTTGAAGTTCTTTTCATCATGTTATTTATGCTTTACTTGGACTGTTTAGGTCGATTATTTATGATTCGCTATTGATCTTTATGTTGCATTATCGCCAGTTGGTTGTTCAAATTGTTTATCGTCGCAACGTTAAATTGAATGGTAGTAAATCCTGTTTGTAATGACATTAATGTTAAAGTAGTGGACATTTAATTTCAGAATCGTCTATATCAGAATTTTTACTTTGTACATATGTTCGTCCCCACTGAGAGGATTTCTAATCTTCTGACATGAGACCTTTGTTAACATTAATTTGTGTATGTAACAATTGTTGGTCTCGTATTCACTGATTAATTGGCATCATATGTTGCATTGTCCATGGCAAAATATAATATATGTTCATCTATTTTGTTGTCATGGATTCCTAAAGAACTCTTTCGTCTTGATATCCTAGTGTCATTACTATTGCCTTTTGGTTAATTTAGGTGCAAATCTAATTAGTTCCCATCTACGTACATATGTCATTCGAAATACGAAATAGTGTTTTTCACTTGAATGTACTCGTTTATTTATGTCAAAATATATCTCGCCATAGCTACAAAACATATTAGCAAAATTCTTCCATTTCATGGGTTATGCTTTAAAGCATTTCATGGCGGTCCGTGACGTTTTGGCGCCGCCGGTTTGGCGCGACCGTTTTGGCACTCGGATGTTTTGGCGTGGGCCGTTTCGGCACCGGACGTTTTGGCACCGACAAAAGGGGATTAACATCAAAAGATTACACATTATCCTTAAGATAATTAGAGGCCATGTCGGCATTTACAAAATGATTAAGAATTAATAATATAAGCAGGACGCTTAAGATAATTGACTCTATTGGTATATTGTCCTGTGAGTCATGACCACTTAAGGATTAATAATTTACCTTTTGATGTCTAACGTGTTATTCATATTTAAAAACGAAAGCAATGATAAGGTAAAAGAAGTCCACGCAAAGGATTACCAATTTAGACATTCAGGTTCAAACCCACTTTTTTATAGTTGTCTGTTTATATAAGTGTGCTGTCAAATGTATTAACGTAAGTTTTTTTTCGGAAAGGAGCGTTATCAAATCAAAGCGTAGTCAAGAAAAGTACGTGCACGATGGATATCAATACTTTGTTGATAAATACAGTGTCGATAAGCTTAAAACATTTTGGCGATGCGAGTTGAAAAACGAATGTAAAGCCCGTCTTCACACAACTGCGGATGACGGCCAGTTCATTCTACTGATAATGAACATAACATAGTTTTAGTTAAGTTATTTTAATAACATAAAGACTGATCATTGGAATAATTCTACTTTTATTTTTCACTTTATATTTCACTTACACATTACATCTCTTTGATCGCTGATCTAATCAATGTTGTCCTTACCTGTTCCACTAATGTAAGGTTACCTCTCAACAGGAATAACAATTGCTCGGCGCAAAAGTGGCCGCTGCCAAACCGGCCCGGGCCAAAACGCCAAAAGGTCCTGCTTCGTTTCATGGAGGCGATTGCAATTAGGTATATTTTCAACAGTAGGTAATAGTTCTGCTTGTTGAGATTGTTTGAATGTTTGCTGAAATTTCCTGTTATAATGTACCCATATTCTGTTATAAAGTAACATTACCTAGCCCATATCCTTTTATAAAGTAACATTACGTAACCCAAATCCTGTTATAAAGTAGCATTACCTAGCCCATATCCTGTTATAAAGTAACATTACCTATCCCATATCTTTTTATAAAGTAACATATCCATGCCCACATCATGTTATAAAGTAACATTATTTAACCCATATCATGTTATAAAGTAACATTACCTGTTATACAGTAACCTTGCCTAGTCAATATCCTATTATAAAGTAACATTGCCGAGCCCATATCCTGTTATAAAGTAACATTACCATGCCATATCCTGTTATAAAGTAACATTACCATGCCATATCCTGTAAAAAAAGTAACATTACCATGCCCATATAATGTTATAAAGTAACATTATCTAGCCCATATTCTGTTATAAAGTAACATTACCTAGTCAATATCCTATTATAAAGTAACATTACCTAGCCCATATCCTGTTATAAAGTAACATTACCTAGCCCATATCATGTTATAAAGTAACATTACCTAGCCCATATCCTGTTATAAAGTAACATTACCATGCCATGTCCTGTAATAAAGTAACATTACCATGCCCATATAATGTTATAAAGTAACATTATCTAGCCCATATCATGTTATAAAGTAACATTACCTAACCCATATCCTGTTATAAAGTAACATTACCTAGCCCATATCCTGTTATAAAGTAACATTACCTAGCTCATATCCTGTTATAAAGTAACATTGCCTAACCCATATCCTGTTATAAAGTAACATCAACTAGCCCATATCCTGTTATTGGTCCAACAATATATAATATAACTTGATCTGATAGCAGTATCTGGAAATATGACATTGTGTTTAGCCTTTTTATTATATTTCTTTTCTTTCGTTTGCTTCTTTATACCTCCAAATCAGAAGTTTTAAATTCTGCCTTTGTCAAATAAAAGTGAGTACTTTGGGCAAGAGGCACTACTTTTCTGTGATCGTTAATAAGGTTGTCACCAGTTTTGAGTCTTTTTAATTTAATATTTGCAACGACGTGACTGCAAGACTGTCCTTTCCCCTCAATACATGTACAACACTCATTGTCAACGATCCCCTCCATGGTTCAAATTAAGAAAGCTTTTGTGCTCTATTTACTGACTATAATGTGCGTATATCTCCCTTCGTGATACTTTTATTCTCCATGTTCGATATATTGTGCAAACTTGTATCCATATTTCCACTTTGGAGGTCGATATAAGTTTGCAAGCTTTTAAAGTTATTTATTTATTTTCCATCAATATTCCTTTTCGATGCTCCAACATCACGATCATCATCAGTCTCTTGACCTAGTGTGGTCGTTGCGTCATTGTGCTGCTGAACATCTGACCAGTTCTTTCCACTTGTCTCGATCATGTGCCAATGCCTGTGTCTCTGCAAAACATTTCCCTGGTCCATTCTATTATGTTGTCACTCCACTTGTCTACCTCTCCTTCTACCACCTTGAAAACTACCCTGCAATACTGGTGTGGATAGACTGTTGGATCTAGTGACATGGCCATACTATTTCAAATTTCTCCTTTAGACCAAAGTGAGGAGGTCTTTATAATGGCTTATTCTGTGCTTGATGGTGCTACGCACCTCTTCATTTCTAATGTGGTCCATGTATGAGATGCCAAGGATGATTCTGTAGCATCTCATTTCAAGTGCCTGGATTCTTCTTTGTAATTCTACTGTCAGGGTCAAGGCCTCACATGAATACAGAAAGATTGAGATGACTAGTGCTCTGACTAATCTGATTTTAGTTTTCAGACATATTTTTGTCTCTCCAGATGGGTCTTAGCTTTGACATAGCTGCCGTTGTTTGTGCTGCTCGTGACACAATATCTGCTCTTGATCCCTCTTACGTGATTATGGAACCAAGGTATTTTAATTGGCCCACTGTTTCCAGTTCCTGTCCTCTGACTTTTATCTTGGTTGAGATTTGTTTGCCACTATTTGTCATCCGCTTTGTCTTCTCGGCACTTATCTCCATTTCAAATCTGAAATATGTTTCAGCCAGGTTCTTCCCTAAGGTGGCAAGCTCGTCTTCACTGCCTGCAAGACCATCAATGTCATCTGCAAAGCGGAGGTTGGTGATGTTACGTCCTCCAATGCTGACTGTTCCACTGTGGTTTTCCAGGGCTTGGCTGATGATGCGCTCTACGTAGATATTGAAATGTGTGGCTGACAGCAGACAGCCTTGCCGTACTCCAACTGTAGTCTTGAACCAGTCCTCCATAGAACCTTGAGCAATTACTGCACTAGTATCCTTGGCGGCTGCTTGATGGTATTGGTCAACGTTTGACATATGTTGTACTTCTTCACTGTGGCCCACAATGCCTTATGCCACACTCTGTCAAAAGTCATCTATGAACACACGATAGATGTCTTATTGAAGTTGTGAGTGCTTTTCACAAAGAACCCTAAAATTGAATATTTGTTCTGTTGAGCTTCTTCCACTCCGGAACCCTGCTTGTTCTTCAGCGATTATTTCTTCTGCTTGTGGGTTCAGTCTGTGCAAGATGATCTTCAGCATCACCTCACTGGCATGGCTGATCAAACTGAGTTTTTGTAATTTTGGCACAGCTGGAGATTGCCTTTTTGGTGAGTGTTTTGATTAGTGACTGGGTCCACTGTGTTTGCCATTCGCCTGTCTGCCAAATGTTGTTGCAGATTTTTGTTAGTAGCTCTATCACTGATTCCCCACCATTCTTGATAAGTTCAGCTTGGACATTGTCTACTCCAGTTGCCTTCCCATTCTTCAGTGATCTTATTTTTGACTCCACCTCTTCTTTAAGAAATGGAAATCATCATCATTTGCGGAATTTGGAACTTCAAGAACCTCTGGGTCACCTGTGGACGGATGGTTGCAAAGTTCTTTACAATACCCAGTCAATCTTTCTGCAATGTCACTTGCTTATGTGAGGCATTTTCCATTTTCGTTTTGAATGGTACTGACTCTTGGTTGCTTCTGTCTGGTGAGGTCTTTCACAATTTAATATGCCCTTTTGCTGTTCTTCTTTATCAGACTGCTTTCTATTTCTGTGCACATTTGTGCTATCCAATCTCTTTTTGCTTTCATCAAGTTTTTCTGATATTCTTGTTTATTTCGTTATACTCCACTGCCCTGTTGTGTGTCTGGTGTTTTTGTGGTCTCTTCGGGCATCACACAGATTCAGAATCTCTTCTGTTACAGGTTTGCCCAGGGTTACCCAAGGTTTTTCTTTGGACGATGGAGGCCAATGATGTCCTCGGCAACTGTTTTCATGACTGTGTTTAAAGTGTCTGTCATCACTTTAACATCAACATCACAATTATACATCAAATATTCTTGAATCTGAATTATATTAAATTGTTTCTACGTGTTATATGTTCATCGCCAATTCATTTAAACTATTACATAAAAGAATATTTTAAATGTACAAAACTGGGTTACATCATAAAGCATTGATAGTTGTGGTCCATACCGTATACCGTAGAGTAGTGAGCTTCATTAGTCTGAATTTGTAGGTTCGAATAGAACCACTTGGTTGAAACTGCATTCATTAAAGATCATATGAGTCAGTCATGTTAATGACCACCACAATTTCACTACCACAGACAATATCATATTTTGCTAAAACGAAGAAGGTAAAATAAAATATTAAATTGGATTGCGTAAGCTTTCTATCAGCAGTGACCTAGTGAGAATAAATCCCTTTCCTTATTTATTTCCTAATAAGTATATCAGAAAGGTTGTTTTCTTGTCTTATGGCACAAGTTAGTACACAAAAAGGTGTGGATATTGTTCTTGAGTTGCGTCGTACCCGTTTTTAATCCATGTAGCAACCTTTTTGACTTAACAGTTATTACAATAGGTTGTCGTAGAAAAGAAACCGATTGGGTTTTGGATTAAATGCATAACTCATACACAATCTGTGAAAGATGGCAATTTATGAATTATTTAGTAAAGAAAAATATATGATGTATACATACAGTGATTCGTACACGCTATCAACATATTATTGATTCAATCAATCTATACAACCATTCAAAAATTGAAAATAAACACAAACATATCATATCAATCTGAAATAAATATTTAAGAAAACTCATGGATTTCATATACGTTTGAAATTATAGTATGTACTGTAAGATATTCACATAATTTCACGTATGGCCTACAATTAAGATTCCAACAATCTCAAGGTATTCAAATATGTTTCAAATGTTCTACACTGTAAGTGAGATTCACAAATCTCCTGGAATACAACAAAGAATCAAAATAATCTCATGTAAATGAAAATGTATCCAACTGACACAACAATTGGAACTCACATATGCTTATTGATCCATGTACAGTCGTCCAATTCACAAACTGATAAACCACACATTTTCACCGTGTCCTTGGGTTGGCCTACCCTTCACGGATCCACTACACATACAGTCATACGTATACACAAGTAGAGACAGCATACATCCCCTTTGAATTAGCTACGTCTACAGTCGTGGCTCCACCACATCTACAGACATACGTACATACATATTGACAGCTCAAGATAGCTCAACTCGTCAGCTAAACGCGTCAGCTAAAATCGTCTCTGTCCATATCATATCATTACATATTTTACGTAGACACGAAGGGTACTGACCCCGTTGTTAAATGTTTCGCAGTCGTATGATTTGTAGATAGTTTGAATTGTTGTTTTTAAATATTTGACATACACTGTTGTATGACCCCGAGATTCGGGTCATACATATTGGCAGAATAAGTAACATACTGCTAAATGACATCGCCGAAAAGAAGAGAGGCTTTGACTTTCCACTAGGCTCACTATTCAAAAACAAATATATGAAGCCGCTAAGAAGAACGTCACAAACATAGACCATTTAGCCAAATTATTCCACTACAGTACTAAGATCACGGAGAGTTCCAGCTGCATAGAGCCCTTCGAGAGAACTAACAAACTAATGTTAAGGAACATATGTACACCACTTCCAACAACCTTCTCTCCTGTAGACCTTCCTGACCAATTTGCAAATTTCTTCCCTGACAAAGTAAAAGCCATTAGAGATTCTCTTTACAGCACAATTGCAATTGACTCGTCACATACAGTTATGATGCCGAATTTCAGGGACAACAATTAGGAGCATTTGAACCTGTTTCTATTGATTTAGTACGGACAATCGTGATGAAAATTGCACCAAAGTCTTGTGATATTGATCCAATTCGGACATCACTGCTGCTTGAGTGCTTAGAACCAATATTGCCTTCACTAACTGATGGTATTAATATCATTCTCCCATCGGAGAATTCCTATCATTTTTCAAGACTGCCATCGTTAAAGCCTCTGCTAAAGAAACCAACACTTGACCATAACGATTTAAAGAACTACTGCCCAGTTTATAATTTCCCATTCATATAACAAATCTTAGAAAAGGTTGTTCAAACCAAACTTGTAACTCATTTGAACTCAAACAGTCTTTTTAGCAATGTACAGTCTGCATATCGCCCTTGCCACAGTACGGAAACTGCTCTTCTGAAAGTATTTAATGACATTCTCTCTCCTTTGGATAGTGGAAAGATTAAAGTCCTCACTCTTCTGGATTTATCTGCAGCATTTGACACAATAGACCATGGTATATTACTTCACCGTCTCCAGCATGTATCTGGCATTCAGAATATAGCCTTACAGTGGTTCAAGTCCTACTAGTCAACAGGACAGAACTTATATCTGCAAATGGAATACTTTTCAGCCCAGTTGACGTAAGTTGTGGTGTTCCACAGAGATCTGTTCTTGGACCTGTTCTCTAGATTCTATACACTCAGCCGCTCTCAAGTGTCATAGATCATCACCCAGTGTCTCACCAATTGTACGCTGATGACACCCAAATATACAAGTCTAGCCACCCAACTGAAGTTGATGCTACCATCCATGGAGTAGAGAGGTGCATTTCTGATGTGAAATCATGGATGACATGTAACTAGCAGCAGATGAATGCTGATTAAACTTAGGCTATTCTGATCATAACAAAAAGACTTTCTCATTCACATCCTTTACCTCAGACAATAAATATAAGCAACACCTTCATTAAATTCTCACAGTCAGTACGAAACCTAAACGTTACTCTAGACAGTACTCTCACATTGCACCAAGATGTCATGAACATATGCAAGGCTGCATATCTTGAACTGAGACGCATCAGTTCCATTCGTAAATATCTTTCAGTTGATGCCACTAAAACACTTGTGTGTTCCTTAGTACTTTCAAGACTGGACTATTGTAACTCAATTCTGTCTGGTTCGTCACAATATTTACTCCATAAACTTCAAAAGTTCAAAACACAGCTGCACGGATCATTTTTAGAGTACCTCGATCAGAGCACACTTCGCCACTGCTCAGTACCCTACACTAGAATCAAACACAACATTTGTTATCTGTGCTTAATGACAGACTCTAGTCCAACATACCTATCCAGCCTCACCAATGTGTATACACCAGCTAGATACTTACGCTCTTCTTCTGACAATCGTATACTCATTGTTCCCACGGTGAAAACAAAGTGCTTAATGACAGACTCTAGTCCAACATACCTATCCAGCCTCACCAATGTGTATACACCAGCTAGATACTTACGCTCTTCTTCTGACAATTGTATACTCATTGTTCCCACGGTGAAAACAAAGTCATATGGACAACGTTCTTTTGCATTCCAGGGCCCAGCGACGTTGAACGAATTGCCCATTGAAATTAGACACAAAAAGAGAGTGGTCCCATTTAAGAGTGCTCTTAAAACTCACCTGTTTCGACTACAGGAACAAACATAGAGACCTAATCATGTTTTGTATCTTATATATATTCAGCATGTTTTTATGTTTTCAAATTTCATTGTTTTTGTTATTTGTTTTTCTGTAGTGTAATTATATCACTATTGATGGTGCAAAGCGCTTAGAGCTTCGAAAGATTAAGCGCAATACAAAGTCCTCATTATTATTATTATTATTATTATTATTATTATTATTATTATTATATAGACGTTTATGCACCAGTATTTATATTGATCAGGTAGTGCTGATACAAACAATGCTTTGAATGACTGCGATCTACTTACTTTGGTGATGAGTGGTACTCCAGATAAGTTCAATATTGCTGTGTATGTGTAAGAGTTGTTTAAATCCAATATCGTGTGATTGTTTGCAATATATCAATATCGTGTGATTGTTTGCAATATATCAATATCGTGTGATTGTTTGCAATATATCAATATCGCTTGCTATTTGGTTATATGCACATAAATATAGCAAAATGTATTAAACTAGACATATAAAGACGTATCATATGTATTTAAATGTTAAACAACAGGCCTTTCGATATAATTACGTATGAGACTTCTCCAGTCGCTTAAGTTTAATAATACATTTGTAATACAAGATTAAATTCCTGTTTGTCTATACTTTACATTTCTTATAACGTTTGCGTTGCCCGATGAATGATTTATTGTAAAGTATTAAATACAATTTTATATATTTTTCCTTTCTTAATAGTTTTCAAATTTCATTGTGTCAAGTATGTGTCACAATGTCTGAGATTCGTCGATTATGAACGGTCTGAATGATAAGTAATATACTATCTAGAAATCGTTTCAAAAGTGATAGTCTAAATGAAATTAAATACATCGGATACTGAGAAAGGCTAAACATGTACACTATAAACATAAAATATGTATTATCCATCATTAGAATTTTTTTTTCTTCTAGATATTATATTTATCTTAAGATGCGAATGTATCATAATAACCTATCATAGTGATAGTTTACCACCTGAGACTAAATTAATGCTATTGAATGACAATAAAGAAGCGCATGTTCATCTTTTATAATCATGAAATGAAACTAACTAATGCCCTGATCAGGTTACAAATTAGACGATTATTATGTGATTTCAATTAGCAACACTTATACCGTAGATAACGGTTTGGAAACGGACAGACCAATATGAAAATTGTAGATCCTGATATGCAATGGAATAATGCTCGAATACATTAGTGTCCAGTATATTCGTCGTAATTAGGAGTTAAGGTAACATTATGGAGCCTTATGTAAAATTAGGTAATTAAACGAATGATAGGTCTACGGTATTTAGATTCTAGTTAATATGGGTAAATACTGTATATGAAGGGTTGGCGACGCATATAAAGCAAGAAAACGGGAACATTGCCTATCCAAGGCAACCGATGCTGCATGGATCGGTAATGGGACGACACACTGATGATTTGGAAATTTTGTCTGTCCCGCAAAAGTAAGTTTTGTTTAGCATACCTTGTGGTTTAATTTCTTACTTTAAGAAACCAAAAGTGATTCCATGTACAAAGAATAATGGTGTTTCATAATTGTAGTAAATGACTTTAGTTCCTATGTTGGGAAATAATAAAATAACGTATAAATAATTATGATGAACTATGTTATATACACAGATACATATATACATGTAGTATACTATATTCCTAATGCTCTACGAACTTGTTTTAGTCGTAACACAACATCCCATATTAAAAACATGTCAGGAACATTAAAATGTTTCATCATTAAAAAAGAGTATTGCCTGTTTTGACAGTTGATACACATGACATATATTTGAGATTCTTCTCAGAGCAATTTGTTCCATAAATTTCATACGAAATTTACAACAAATTCAAATGTATGAGTTTATTGTTTTATCCATTGAATTATAACTGAATGCATTGAATATGTATATGGCGTCACTATTTTGTTCTAATTTTTAAGAAATATTGAAAATATAAAATGTTGTAATGAATCATGTGAAACATTAAGTCATGAGGAAACAATATGCGCCAACGTGACAGAAAACACTAGATAAAGTGGATAACGTTGATTGGTACTAACGACACGATCATGAAGAAACAATACTGTAGTGGATAATCCGTAGCGGTTACGAAACATTGGTGAATCCGCAGTCCTTAATCGTACACGATAATAAGCAGTGGTTAATCGGTAGTGGCTAATAATTAGCGGTTTTTATTAGTGGTTCAATATCGCATATGTACCACATATCAATGCAGCACGAGCTTTTTCGAAGTAGAATACTGTTTTCGAACGCTTGTACAGGACGACGTTGAGAAGTCGACTTAGTGTCTATCACAATCACAAAAAATGGCAAGGACCATGCAAACGGCTAGGAAATCCACCAGAGGGAGAAATTACCCTGGTATGATGTAAATGCGGTTTGCTTGTAACAAAATAGAGACAAATAGATGGAAACAAAATACTAAAGGATACTAAAGGAAATAACTAAAGAAGAAATAAAATCATCATGGAGAAAAGTGAGTTGAGCTCAGACATAACATACGGACAGCACGAGAAAAAATGGCTTCTGCTAGAAAAGCAATGACTGAACTACAAAAATATTTCAGAACGAAGAGGGTAGAACTAGACGATGGGGATTACATTGAGTGTAGATACAAAGAAGGGACACAACAAATTATATTTCCAGACCTTAATGGTGTAGCGCTACATCTGTACTGGTACATCTCAAAATCATAGATGAGGAAATAATACCAAAAATCTACTCCATAAACTACACTAAAAAGGGATATGATATTAGATACAGAGGGAACATACCAGCACTGAAATATGAAGAAACCACTATATGTGGTCACAGAGCAATCATCCAAACTCCCCAACCAATTATGAGAAAGATAAAGAAACAAATGGGAGAATTGCATATAAATGGAGTACCAATAGAAGTACCAATTGAAACTGTAGTATCATGGTTTGAAGAAAAATTTGGAATCAAGGTGGAAAAATTTCGCTTAGGGAAAGTACCGGGTTTCAATATCTTTAATGAAGCAAGAATACTAGAGATAGAAAGAACCAAACTCAGGACAATAAAAAGAATATGATTCCTACGTGGGTTTTTGATCACAACATGGTACAAAGGCTGTATCTACTACAGGAAATGTAGCAAGTGCGGGATAGTAGGGCATACACCCAGACAGTGTACGATGGAAGAGACGCGAGATGAAACCAAAAATGGACAAGAAATAGAACAAAAAACAAAAGACAAGAGGAACATAGAAGAAACAAGACCAATCCTGAACAAACAAATTACGAACTCACAAGTAATAAACAACAAGACAATGAAAGAAACAGATCAAGAGTACCTGAAATCCCAAATGCCCAGCAAACCACAACCAAGGCCAAGAAAATCACAACTAAAGACAAAGGACAATACTACAAAAGAAACAGAACAACAAATAAATGTACATGAAACATCAAACGGCCAGCAAACCACAACCAAGGATGAGACTCAAAAGAAAGATGAGACTCAAAGGAAAGAACAACAAAAACAACAAGCAACAATACAACCGGATAAAGAAGAAGAAGAACAACAACAAACAACAAAACAACTGAAAAAGAAACGGAAACTGGACAGAAAAAGAAACAGCAAAGAAAACACAAATAAAACACAGGAACAAGAGAAACAACAAATAGTACAAATGGCTACAAAAGAACAACCCTTAAGAGTCAGTAATGTTGAGCAAATGGATATGCCATCAAGCGAAAGAGAAAGAGAAGACCAAGAAAGATGGGATTATTTGTATAATGATGAAACGATAGTAGAAGAAAAGTCAGCAGAAGAACTCTATTTAGAAGGGAGGAAACAAAGAAGGACAGAAAAAAGAAGAAGAAACAGAAAAGAACAAATGGAGAGACAAAAAGAACTGTATTTTGATGAATGCCTGATGTAAATTTTAAAAAAAAAATAAAAAAATAAAAAAATATATGATTACAAACTTATAAGAATAAAAATAAATAATATAGCACACACTTATATCAAAAAAGGGAGAGCCTTTCCTTTAAATGGTCTGAGAAGATCAGAGGAAAGAAGACCTCTCCCAAAAAAAAGTAAAGGACGACGGAACATTTTAAGGCTAATTTCAATAGGGGCAGTTTGACCCGGGAATGATCAAACTGACTGTAAAGCAATCATTAATACGAAGATTATGTTCTGGCACCAGAAACCACGTAGACTCAGTTTCGCTCAGCATTTCGAAGGCGTAAATGCAATCCGCAAACACCATTGTGCGTGTCGCGAGCAAAATCATTGCCCAGACCCACCGAGAAGTAAATGTTCTTTCCATTACATTTCTCATATTTTGATTCATCTACTTTATGACGATGACATCTATGACGATAAAGATGGAGATAACAACATCATATTCCAAATATATTACACTGTTTCCTCATTTGGTTGATTCTTTAATAGTGTTCCATCGTCGCGACAATGTTTACTCTCCGTTATATTAATCGTTGACTTTTAGCTCTAGGAAAAACCGGGAAATAACTAGATGACATCATGACTAAAGCGACCATGTCTAATATTTCATAAACGGTTGTTTCGGATTTCATCCTCATGCGGTTTGTTGTGCAAAAATCAATTTTACATTTGTAAGTGATGAACATAAAAACAATACCCTGCATTTGAAATGGAATCTGATTTAAACTTTACCTTAAATCAGTATTACGCTCAGGAATAATGAGAAAGAATGTTATTCCTTCGCTTTTATTATTGATGATAATGGGACTTCAGAGTTGTCAATACAATGTTTGCCACAATATTTTCTATATTTACGGTGGCCCTTTTCAACTAAAATATCTCTGATTTTATAGTGTAAACATGTGTTTGCTTTTGTTTGATTTTGTGAAAACAGTATTGATAAATTTAGGACAGTTTTAAATACATATAACATATTGTTTTATATTTTACATAAGATAACCTTTTATTTTATTTGTTTAAAAAGCGTCGAAATTATAGATCATTAATGTGTGACAATTGCTAATGAAATATTAAATAGGTACTTATGGAATAATTAAAATGACTTCCACGTCAACTAAGTTAGCATCCGGTGCTTCTCTATCGTTTTTTATATTATTATTGTTTATTGTCACTGGACCTATGACTAACGTACTGATTTTGGATGATCTGACTTCATGTGTTGAGTGTGGTCTTTATAATGAATTTGGCGACCTGTGTTATCGCTTTAGACATTTTGTTACTATTTTGATATTCATCGTATTTCTTTTGCTATAACGTCTCATTATGGCGTGTTGTTTGACAGACCACTTTCTTTGGCTACTATTAAACAAAATTTGAGAATTAACGCCACTCCTCAAAAAGTGTACACCTGCCAGAAAAAGTTGTGGCTAGTAATATTTCCAGTAATCGAAAATTGGACGTGGCCCAGATGATTATTTTACCAATTTGGTATGCGAGGAGTTAAAACCAGACATATTAATACGCTCTACGTTACTAAGGAAATTCTAATTGCTGAGGTTTAACGTGACTTAAATAAATGACCGGACTTACAATTTATTTAGATTTTTGTAAGAATACTTGATAGATCGTTGTATCATATATGTACCATTCTTAGACTCTTAGACTATTTGTTTAGATTTAATTTGGGATAGAAGTTAAACACATGTCCCTAGAAAGACATATGTAGCCAACAGAAACTTTTTTTTCACTCTAAGATACAAGATAAGAAAACAAAACCGCTATATGCTTATTGAAACATGACTCCATTATATTTTCTAGATATGAACATTACCCGATTTTCGCTGCCATGCTCTGGAAGCTACCTCGGTCATTACAGCACCAGTGGTACAGTTCACAAAACGAACAAAAAATGGATACCTTTGTCGCGCATTGCAACATGACAAGAAGACATGAACTTCGACAAACATAAGCACCACATGCAATGAGTTATCATCTTGTTAAATTAACCAAATGTGAAGTACCTGAATACATTATTGTATCACTGAGTAAACAAAATTGTTTTTCCAAACGACAACATCTTAGCATTATGTAATACATGTATTTGTGGAGTACAAATACAAATATTTATCAGATAGTTTACAGTTAGTAATATCACATATGTACGAAAACCATGTCCATCCATTCACATAATGCTTATAATGAATCGTCCAGCCTCCATAAGTACGCACGGCTTATTGTTATGATAACATACTCAACCGTATACCAATTAGTATTATATATAAATGTAAAGTGATACAATAATTACAATCCATTGGGATATTTACCATCTGCAATAGTTTCGCTTGAGCTAAACGTGCCTCGGTTCACAGAGTAATAATCCATTTGAATCAGTGCATAACTATAGGTAATGTGCTCTGGGTGGAGCTTTTGTTCGAGTATAACAGTAAATAAGTACTATAATGTGTAACACTATTTCCTAACTCTGAGTTACAATGTACCAAATATTCTTTACGTTGGATTTATACACAATGAGCTTTTAATTATCCAACTTTTGTATACACCGTCAAAAAAGTAAACTATTCTGATAAATACATTCCACTCTTAAAATAATTAGTTGCCTACAAATCACAAAAAAGGTAACCAAATATCAAAGTTTCGTATTTCAGCTGAATTTAATGTCATAAGGCATTATATCTGAATGTAATATTATGTACATGAAGCTCTGTGTTTGGTGCGATTATATTGAAATTTAGTTTAAACATTACTCAATCAATTAAAACGCAAGCTATAATTGGCTAAGAGCGTTTGCAGGTCAGTATAAATTATGTATTAAGTCTACTCACGCATGGTATGTGTAAACGATAAACATTCTTTAAATGGTAATGTAGAATTTGACATTTTCTCGAAAATAATTGACCAGGTGTCATAATTCTATTTAGTTCCAGACGTTCTTAAGCAACTCGGCAAGAATGGCAAATGTAGCCATTGGTTTACTTATCGTTTTTGCCACGACTGCCAGCAATACAGCATTGGCATTGGCTGACATTGACCTCTGGCCATATTTTATGAATACAGACGGAATCAAAGTGAACAAAACGAAATTGTTCCTTATGACATCAAAGTTTCATCTAGTACCTCCAATATGTTCAAACACAAATTTAACAACTTTAGAAACTTCACTTGAGCCAATCACATCCAGACCATGCAGCTGCATGGAAATGTGCAAGAGACCCAAATGTTGTATTGACCATCCTTATAGTGCAGTGCCATACAGTTGCGTCAATGTGCTTGTGTATCCCAAAGGTGTAAATTTTAAAGCAGAATACCAGATGGTAACATCATGTGAGCTCCATGGAATACATTATGCGGAAATGTGCAACATCTATACAAATACCAGTCTAACATTTGATGATCCAATAGTTACATCTATAAGCAGTGGCCAAACCTACAAAAACAGATATTGCGCTTTGTGTCACCTGGAACAAGAAAACGATTTAGTTAGCTGGGTATTTAATCTCTATTGTGTGCACGACTTGACAAAGATGGCGTTGACCTCTTCGGACATCATGTCACTGCTTACGAGTAACATAAGAAATGGGACATGCCTTCTCGCATACTTTCCAGGCAGGCTTTATTATTTTCAGAACAGTGTTTGTTTGATGTCACAAACTCTGTGCCAGAACGAATTCAAACGTGCAATGTGTCTGGACTTTTTAGTGCTTATGATGCAGATTTATATTGGGCTTGTGAACACTTTGACCTACCATATCACGGGTTCAAAAATGTGTTTTGTTATATTTGTAATCCAAGCATTGTCTCAGAAAGAAACGATTATTCTATTGACCAGTGTAATATAACTGGGCTCTGGCAGAACTTTGATTTAGACATATTCGAAGGATGTGATTCAATTCCAAACGAGCCTCGCTGGCGGCCGTTTAAAAACTGTACTGTTTTATATGTAACGTTTACGACGCTAATATGGACCCTACAAAGTTTCATTTAATGCCGTTATATGCAAATACGAATATCAGTGTGTCAGAGTGGTATCAGAGTGATGGGAAGCAATTTACAACTTTAATTCGAGCTTATAATTTAAGCACGGATGAGGCTGTATCCATAGGAGTTGTGAAACGGAGATATGCAAACATTTGTCGTGACCGCCTTTTTTGTCCTCAGACAACCACGGATGCCAAAGAAGATGCTGATTACTGCGTTTCATGCTCATGTTCACCGGCATGCCCAATGCAAATGTCATGCTGCAGAAGATATATTGCAGAAGAAGAAACATATATGTGCATACCTGATGAACTACATTCTAATACAAGCTCATCGTCGGAGAACGCTTATTTGGCCATCACTACCTGTCCCGTACAGACGGATGGGCTTCTACGGAAAAAGTGTGAGGATCCAAACACTGAAGATATTTTACAAGTTTTACCCGTGATAGCTTCTGACGAAGTCATATTCAGAAATGTATACTGTGCCCAATGCAATGATATTTTTCAAAGCAAACCTCTTGATCTAATTGTTCAGTGCAATATGTATGTAGATCCAGCACTGTTCCCGACGCTTCAAGAATTTCTAGAGGTTGCATTAGAGGCGAACTGTGAATTAAAATACTTACCTAGTCCAGGTTGCGATGAAACACAAAATTACATTTCGAAATGTAATACGACGGGTATGTGGGGAACATTTAATAAGAAAATAAAATGGGCATGTGAAGTGAAGGATGAAATCATAAAATCTTCCCTTGAAATTTTAGAATACTCTTTTGTTGAATACATGCACTTTTATTGTTACATATGTAAAACAAAAGAACACATGCCACTGTACAATAACTGTAACGTGACAAAACACTGGAAAGAATATAATAACAGTATTACTAATCTTTGTAAGGACATATATGGTGACTTTGTCTGGGGACCTTTTAAGAATGTATATTGTCTAATATGCAACATACCAGAAAAGATAGACACAATTTATGACGATTTAGTCTTGATACATGATAACATTTTCCAGCCTACATATCGGATGATATTCCAAGTGTCACCAACCTTTTTCGAAATATACAATCAAGAGGAGATTACCAGTTTGTGTTCAGAAGAAGCGGTAAGTAAAATCAACCGATGCTAAGAAAAATCCCTTCTGTAGCGAACAATGAAAAGGTTATGCATGTGTAAATATGTGTATATATGTGATGGCCTGTGTAAATATTACTTTCATCGTCATTTTACAGCGCCTCTGAAATTATTTTTCATAGTTCGCGCTATATTAAATAAAGTAATTTGTAATATATAATTATATGGTTAATATGATTAGCAACGATAACGATGTTATCTTTCCATTATATTTGTGTTAGTTATAAACCGCTAAGCTCCTACGCTAATATCACCTAATATATCAAGATATGTTATTATGAAAAAGCATGCACATATTAATGGGTTTCGATTAGATATGCAGTACCATTAGACCAACGTGTTCTTACACATTGTATTTCTCGTGACGCATTGTGCTTCTACTCTACAATAAGATTATTTTGAGATTCCAAAAATTGAGGGTATCGTGATTGCTTCGAACAATGAAGTTTGTTCAAATATATACGACATATTATAACCACAAATGCAAGCTTCCGAACTGACGTTAAAAAAAGTGGTGGTGGAGAACTATAACGTTAAAGGTTGTAGACATAACTTAGCGATTGGATTGTAATGTTCCTTTATTTTTTGTATTGATATAGAGTCATCTGCTGGTATATTCTTTCCTGTCATTATGGATAACAATGAAAAGAAGTTGTACATACATGTACATCATAATCATCATCATCATCATCATCATCATCATCATCATCATCATCATCATCAGTCTATTGAACTAGGGTTTTCGTTAAGGCACTGTGCTTCTGAACATCCGACCAGTTCCCTCCACTTGTCTCGATCATATTCTAGTGCCTGTGTCTCCGTGTAACTTGTCCTGGTCCATTTTGTTATGTTGTCAGTCCACATTTTGCTCTGTCTACCTCTCGTTCTGCCACTTGGACACTGCCCTGCAGTACTGTTGTGGATAGACTGTTGTCTCTAGTGAAATGGCCATACCATTTCAGCTTTCTCTTATGAGAGTGGTGAGGGGATCTTTATAATGACCTACTTGGTGCCTGATGCTGTTACGCGCTTCTTCATTTGTTATGTGGTTCATGTAAGAGATGCCAAGGATGGTTATGTAGCATCTCATTTCAAGTGCTGGATTCTTCGTTGTAATTTTGATGTCAGGGTCCAGGCCTCACATGAATCCAGAAAGATTAAGATGGCTAGTGCTCTCAATAGTCTGATTTTAGTTTTGAGACAGATATTTTTGTCTCTCCAGATAAGTCTTAGCTTTGACACAGCTGCCGTTGTTTGCGAAGCTCGTGGCAAAATGTCTGCTCTTGATCCCTCTTCGGTAATTATGCAACCAAGATATTTGAATTTGCCCATTGTTCCAAGTTTCTGTCCTCTGACGTTAATCTTGGTTGAGATTTGTTTGCCACTGTTATTCATCAGCTTTATCTTCTCGGCGCTTACCTCCATGTCAAATCTGGAAGATGTTTCATCCAGGTTCTTCCCTAAGGTGCCAAACTCATCTTCATTCCCTGCAACCCATCAATGTTGTCTCCAAAGCTTAGGGTTTTGATGCTACACCCTCCATTGCTGACTGTCCCACAGTGGTTTTCCAAGGCTTCACTCATGATGCGCTACGTAGATGTTGAAAAGCGTGAGTGACAGGAGACAGCCTTGACGTACTACAACTTTCGTCTTGAATCCATCCCCCACTGAACCTTGAGCAATTACCACGCTGTTAGCCTTTGCGTTTAGTTCCTTGATGGTGTTGGTCAACTTTTGACTCATGTTGTGCTGCTTCGATGTGGCCCACAATGCCTCAATCCACACTCTGTCAAAAGACGTTTTGAAATCTTTGAACACATGATAAACCCCTTGTTATTGTTGTGAGCACTTTTAACAGAGAATCCTAAGACTGAATATTTGCTATGTTGTGCTTCTTCCACTCCGGAAGCCTGCCTTTTTTTCAGCGAATATTTCTTCTGCTTGTGTTTTCAGTCTGTTCAAGATGATCTTCAGCATCACTTTACTAGCATAGCCGATCAAATTGATAGTTCTGTAATTTTGGCACAGCTGGAGGTTGTCGTTTTGGAGGAGTGTTATAATCAGTGACTGAGTCCACTGTGATGGCCATTCGCCTGTCTTTCAGATCTAGTTGCATATTTTTGTTACTAGCTTTGTCACTGATTCCCCACCATTCTTGATACGTTTATCTGGGATGTTGTCTACTCCAGCTGCCTTCTGATTCTTCAGTGATCAAATTGCTGACTCCATCTCTTCTTTGAGAATTGGAAAATCATCATCATTTGTCATTTGTGGAGTTTGGAACTTCAGGCATCTCTAGGTCTCCTGTGGACGGGTCTTTATCTTTCCGCAATGTTACTTGCTTTTCAGAGGCATTTTCCATTTTCATCTTGAATGATATTGACTCTTGGTTGCTTCTGTGTTGTGAGGTCTTTAACAATTTGGAATGCCTTTTTGCTGTTATTCTTTATTCGATTGCTCCCTTTTTCTGTGCACATATGTCCAATCCAATCTTCTTTTCCTTTCTTTCAATTTTTTGCTGATTTTCTTGTTGATTTTTCGGTACTCCACTGCCGCTGTTGTGTGTCTGGTGTTTTTTAGGTCTGTTCAGGCATCACACAGATTTAACTTCTCTTCTGTAACCCAGGGTTTATTCTTTGGGCGATGTAGGCCAATGATACCCTTGACAGATGTTTTCACGACTGTGTTGAAAGTGTCTGTCATCACTTTTGTTTTCTTTTTAATGGTTTAACGCCATTTTTCAGCACAATGTAGGATATACATCGCGGCCAGTATTAATGGTGGAGGAAGAAACCGGACAAAGCCCGGAGAGAACCACCGACCCACGAGAAGCTACTGGCAAGCTTTCTCACATAACTACATTTGCCGAATCTTAGACTCGAACACATGCAGACAGAGGTGAGATGGCAGTGGTCCGTAACACACAGCGCTTTAGACCACTCGGCCACTCGGGGCCCCCTGTCATCACTTTAACATCAACATCCATCAGAAGAAGTGGAGGAAATTTTCCTCCAATTGTGATTTGGAATGACTTGCAGATGTTAATGTCCTTCAGCTGTTCAAAGTTGAAATTTAGCCTGATTTTCTTGGGCTTGTTAATTTTCTTTAGCCTCAATCGGAAGTTCATAATGACGAGGTCGTGATCTCTGCCAACATCAGCACCTGTGAACGTTCTTGTTTTTGCTCTATTGATGCCAGATCGGTAACTGTCTTGAGCCAGTATGTGTTCGATCTGGTTATGATGGGTTCCATTTGGTGCATTGCATGTCTAGATCGTGAAGTTTTATGTTGGTCCATGGTGTATGCTAGTACCAAGTTGTTGTAGCTTGCGAACTCTAGCAGCCGTCTCCCTCTTTCATTAGTAAGCTCATTGCAAGAAGCTACACAATAATCATCCCAGTCTTTTAGAGCATCTTAGCCAGCTTTGGCATTCCAGTCTCATTATTGAATCAGGATGTCTTATTTACTTAACATATTTATTATATGCTGGAGTCTGTTGCAAAACGCCTCTATTTCTTGATCATCATGATCAGTAGTTGCAGCAAGGACTTTGATCATTTTGATGTTAAGAGGAGACGCTTTCAGACGAATGGAGATGATTCTCCTAGATATGGGGCCACATTCAAGTACATATCCATTGATGATCTTGTTTACATGGAAGCCTATTCTATTTAAGGACTTATCCAACTCTCCACTATAGTATAATATATGCCAATCTTCAGTTTGGTGTTCTCCTAGGGATTTCCATCTTACATCACAGAGTCCCATGATGTGTTATGTGTAATGTTCTGTCTCATGTGTCAATTCTAGGAGTCTTCCAGTTTGAGTCGGAGTTGTAATGTTCCAGGTGGCGATATCGATGCTGTCTATCGCTCTGATTTCATGCAAAGTACCAGTAGCACACTTGTCACCTCCGTCCTGTTGGACAACGGCAGGCGCGGTTCTTGTTGACCTGTGCAACAACCGTTCTGGTATGGTTATTTCAGATTTGTCCGGCATTATCAGTGTGTCTTGAGCAAAAGTCGTCTGGCGGAGCCCATTACTCTCTAGACCAAGGAGTTGCCAAAAGGGGATGTAGTACATCGTCCAACTGCCTTATGATCTCCACTCCAGATTTTCTTTTAGTGTGTACTCCCTTAGCCTTTGGATAACCAAAGCCAATCTGCAAGGCAGCAGGAGACTCGGGTATGGGCGTGTTCGTCCATTTCCCGAGCAGATAAAACATCTGTCACTGCCATCAATGTATGTATATATATCGACAACGTATATTCTTTTCTTTCTATATGAATACCTATGCAAAGACGTTGTACACACACACTCATATATATATATATATATATATATATATATATATATATATGTTTCCTACCTGAAATATTTTCAGCATTTGATATGTTTTCTAACTTCATGGTGTTTTGCTTTTTTTCTTTTGTAATCCTATCATTATAGATAGTGTTACGTGCTTAGGCTCGAATAAGCAGCAACACAGAAAGAGTGAAAACTAACAAGCTTGTAAAACTTTAACAAACAATTTTATTGAGTACTAATATTTTCATAAAAGAAAATATTTAAGCTTAGGTTTTAGAGAATCAAGTCCAAAAATAATCTAATATAGAATTCACAAAAATAATTCACTAATTGTATTGCAAGAGTCCTGATAAATATATGTTCTAATAGTTCCAGGTTCGATTATTGACGATGTAATCCAAAATGGCTGACGATGTCACGTGATTTAGTCAGTTCTTCTTTTTGTAATAATCCAAATGAAAATCTATGATACATATTCTTTTCCAGAGAAATAAAATAATTCCTCTTACTCCAACGAACTGAAATAATTTCCAATATAACTCAAAACACAACTATTAATTTAAAGCCCAGAGATTCTACTGAATTGTTCTCTCCTAAACAATAATTTAAATACCTGTTTTTACGTAAACAAGGGATCATGTGATTTTTCAGAAGGTCACAGAACGAACCTACGATCATAAAAACACGTACACATAAAATGTTCTAGATGAAAATCAGCCATTCCCCCCCCCCAGAACTAAAAATAAAAAGTTGTCCTTGAAATTAACCAATCATTTTAGAAGCTTGTTGACAATCTCTGAAGCAGGGTCAGAATTGAGGTCAACCTCTGTTGTTTACAAACAGAGTCTATGTCAACCTGAATTTTCCAGAATAGATATCTCCCAATTAAGGAATTTTCATTACATATTCGAATTTGACAATTATAAACAAAAAATTCAAATCAAATAGACGTAACAATATTATTATTATTATTATTATTATTATTATTATTATTATTATTATTATTATTAATCTCTCTCTCTCTCTCTCTCTCTCTCTCTCTATATATATATATATATATATATATATATATATATATATATATATATATATATATATATATATATATATATATATATATATATATATATATAAATTAACGATTTCTTTGAAAGTTGCCAGGATTGGGCGCTGCATAAAAACAAACGAAACCCTTATGGAAAGAATTAAACGGAATCAACACGCAGGTTCTCTTCGGAACCTGATTATCATATTGTAAGGTATTCCCGATAATAAAATTTGTGCAATATAATCATTTCAAAGTTACAGTACATTATGTGCTGTTATACATAACCGTGTCATTTGTAGTACAGGGACTGGGATATTATATTTTAGCATACAGAATGGTGATTGATTGATAGATGGTGACTGGTGAATGGTAACTTGTGATTGATTGATATATGGTGACTGGTGAATGGTAACTTGTGATTGATTGATAGATGGTGACTGGTGAATGGTAACTTGTGATTGATAGCCGATAACTGGTGAATGGTAACTTGTGATTGATTGATAGCCGGTAACTGGTGAATGGTAACTTGTGACTGATTGATAGATGGTGACTGATGAATGGTAACTTGTGATTGATTGATAGATGGTGACTGGTGAATGGTAACTTGTGACTGATTGATAGCCGGTAACTGGTGAATGGTTACTTGTGATTGATTGATAGATGGTGACTGGTGAATGGTTACTTGTGATTGATTAATAGCCGGTGACTGGTGAATGGTTACTTGTGATTGATTGATAGCCGATAACTGGTGAATGGTAACTTGTGATTGATTGATAGCCGGTAACTGGTGAATGGTAACTTGTGACTGATTGATAGATGGTGACTGATGAATGGTAACTTGTGATTGATTGATAGATGGTGACTGGTGAATGGTAACTTGTGACTGATTGATAGCCGGTAACTGGTGAATGGTTACTTGTGATTGATTGATAGATGGTGACTGGTGAATGGTTACTTGTGATTGATTAATAGCCGGTGACTGGTGAATGGTTACTTGTGACTGATTGATAGCCGGTGACTGGTGAATTGTAACTGGTGATTGATTGATAGCCGGTTATTGGTCAATGGTTACTTGTAATTGATTGATAGCCGGTGACTGGTTAATGATAACTTGTGATTGATTGATAGCCGGTGACTGGTGGATGGTTACTGGTTAATGCTGAGTGTAGTGCTAAATGAGTAAAGTATGAAATTCAACGGAGTGACATGTATGCTGTATCTCCGTATATGCACCTATTGTATGAGTGTTATGGAAATGGTGCTCATTTGGGTTTTTGTATCCAGTGTGCTGCTGTTGGGATTTTCATTAACCCGAAATAAGATAAAGGACATTACGAGGTGAAGAATAAAGGTTTATGTACCATTAAGGCTGCAGAGAACGAGAGATTATACGGATTGTCAGAAAGGCCGGGATAAGCAGATCGTTCTTGGTTGTTCCTAAACCGCATGACAAAGCTTTGAGACTGAGGAGACCTTTCGGATTTGTGTTCGACTCAGCAAGATACATGTCCCAATGTTGCATATAATTTTTGATTATTTGACTAAAATTTAGTGATATTTCACTATTTGGGTGAAAACTCGTAATATATCACTGTTTTAGTGAAAACTCGGCACATTTCACTATTTGACTGAACAATGTCATATTTCTTTTTTGGGTTGAACTATATCATTATCGTGTGGAGATTGTCCATGTTTACGTGAATCATTTTTGCCATTGTTTTTGTGGAATCCTCTTTAATATTTTCTTTTATATCGGTTGACATTTTACTTCAATCGCAATTCATTTTCAGGTTCGTGCGTATTTCTTAAATATTCGATATTTGGATTTTATCGGCGATGTAAATAAACAATGTATCTATGTCACCATCAAAAGTGTTCTGTGCTATAATCCGACTCCAACCCGGATTTCCTGCTACAAGAATGACTATTATGATGTAATATCATTATGATTGCAATTTGTGCTGTACATTTACTTCCTTTTCTTCTAAGTCAATGTGGTCTTCTTTTTTGCATGCAGGATACTTAATATCATCAGCAATATTATTGATATTTGATTATAATAATTGGCGTGATCATTATTATTAGTAAGAGGAGGATTACTAATTAGATAATATTAGCCGTCTTCTCATAAATTATCTCTTAATGATAACTTAGGTTATAAATTAGAACATATTCTCGCAATACACATATAAGAACACAACCCAGCTGACAGACGCATATGAAGATACGTGTCAACATTAAGGCAGTGACGAATAGCACACGTGGCCTACATACCTTTATCTTGTTTTTAATGCTGCTGTAGTTTATTAAACAAATTACATCGAGGAGGAATAACTCTACCCTATCACGGAAAGAGTCCTTAGGCCGAGGGTGTACAAGTCCAGTTAGAGAATATTGTACATTAAGGTCAACGTTCTGAGATAAATTACTACATAGGCATGGGCTGAGACGTGTTTCATACAAAGGCAGATACAATAGAGATGAAACAGAAAATGATAGATAATATCATTGAATGTCTGTTGCAAAACTGGAAGCAAATAAAAACAGGATCACTTTAATGTATCCTTGAGCAAGTCTCGAAGAACAATACTGACATCTTGTAAAATATACAATAAATAAGGGTAACGTGAAATAGCGAAAAATGAACTTTTTGTAAACGCAGACAATATGAACAATTTAACGACAGAATCCAGATTTGTTTAACATCGGTGGATTGTGCATTTAGACAATAACAAGTTCGCGATTGGTAACAAAATAATAAGCAATGTCAGTTAATGATTGGAATATCAATTCGGTTGGTATCCGTATAAATGTACGTGAGATATTTTCTTCAGGGTTAAATTGGTACAATTATTGTATGTTCCTGAAGCTAGGAAATGTGGAAAACTGCTTTTGTACGGTACAAACAATTACTAACAGCATTTGTTAAAATATAATAAATATAAGCTTTTCAAGTCCGCGCATAGACGTTTATTTTTTATTGAGGTTACATAGCAATACTCACACAGTACTTAAAGAGTAAAATGACGGTTTTACGGATCGGATAGAAGATGGTCGACAAACATAATTAAAAGAAAATCATAATATAGATTACAAAGATCCTTTTTTCAGAATTCGTAAATAGCACCATGTGGCTAGATGTCCTAACATGATCCATGATTCGCAATATTACTCACCTCTCATTCAAGATGGAGAATATTTTAAATGTCTGTTCTTAGCATGTAAACAATGTTATACGCATGCAAAGGGTATTTATTGAATAAAGTAAAAAAAGCCATTATAAATCATGGTTAGAAGTTTTCTGAGGACGATACTAAGCTATGCAATAGATGTACAGTGAATTGTTAGGATAAATCGCTAGCATCACACATATGGATGATAATCTGATATCATATATTATTATGTAGTCATAGCAGCATTAAGTTCAAACAATATTTGTATACAAAGGTGTATTTGCCAATGGACATATGTTACGTATATGTGATATAAGTCATTTATATTTATTTTTATTGTGAGTGAACACCAAGTGTTGACCTCATTTCTGACCTGGTTTCAGAGTTGTAAACAAGCTTGTACAATGATTGGTTGGTTCCAAGGACATTGAGGAGGTTTATATAAACATCTTTCTAATTTTAGTTGGGTCATACGCTGGGTACGCGAGTTTTTGAACGTAAATTTGTTCTAATATTTTCTAGAACATCACGTGACCCCTTGTTTACGTACAAAACAGATATAAAAACTATGTTTTGGGAGCGAGCTATTCAGTAGAAGTTTGGGCTTTTAGAATACTAAGTTGTGTGTGTCTTTTTCTGAGTTATTTATAATTACCGTGTACTGGAAATTGTGTCAATTCGTTTGGATCAAGATGAATTATTTTGTCAGTTATCTGGAAAAGAATATGTGCTCATAGATTGCCATTAACAAGAACTTACTTCATCAAGAGACATCGTCTTCCATATTGGATACTTCGCTGGAATTCGATCTTAGAATTATTTCGATCTTAGAATTATTTGGACAATTTTATTACCAGGACTTTTGCAATTTCTCTAGTAGATAATATTTTGAATTATTCTGGATTAATTTTGGAATTGATTCTTAAAAGCGTAAGTATATTTTTCTTTTCTGAAAAATATTTGTACTGTAATATTTGATTATCACTCAGTTTTGTAATTATTCGAGCTTTAAAGAGCTGTAATCGAATCAATGCAAATTAATGTCTAAACATCTTACAAACTGGGATAAAAAAGTAGTCCGAACATGAAATTTATGATTTAGAAAATAATTTGCTGTCCTGTTAACGCTATATGATAATCATTAATCAGTTCCAATTAATCTTGCATGAAATGTATCCAATAAATAGTTAATAGTTTATTGATAACAATGGTTCAAAGAATGTTTCGTTTCCGTAATTATAACAAAGCAGTCATTTGCCTTTAATTTTGTACGTAAGCATTTGTGATTTGTTACCGGAAGCCTTACTTTGAAAAGCCAGTTGCTTCATAATGGAGATTACTAGCTTTTCACAATTGCTTGAACAAATCTTTGAAGTCAATACTAGGTTCAGATGATCAGTTGTGACTTTCATTATTTATGTGCGTTGCGTTATGACGATGTATATTTTTGTTTTTAGATTTTCTGTAGTGTAGTCATATCAATATAGATGTCGTAAAGCGTTTAGAGCTTCTAAATGTTAGGCGCTATACATACATACATATATATATATATATATATATATATATATATATATATATATATATATATATATATATATATATATATGTGTGTGTGTGTGTGTGTGTATGTGTGTATAGTATATATATACCTTCTTTATTTCTTCCGTTTTAACCACTATCATAATCATTTGGACTATTTGTGTTTCAAGACGCCATGTGAGAAAATACTTTGTTCTGTTATTATTATTATTATTATTATTATTATTATTATTATTATTATTATTATTATAATTACTGTAGGGTTCTTACGTGTTGTTATTACTGTTATTATAGCATTCACGTTATGTCTTCGTAGACACCATGTGAGAAGGTACTTTGCTCTGTTATTATTATTATCATTATTATTATTATTATTTGTAGTAGTATTGACAATATTATTATTATTTCTATTATTATTATTATTATTATTATTATTAGTAGTAGTAGTAGTAGTAGTAGTAGTAGTAGTAGTAGTAATAGTAGTAGTAGTAGTAGTAGTAGTAGTAGTAGTAGTAGTAGTAGTAGTAGTATTTCAAGGTTCTTAAGTGATGTTATTAGCGTTATTAATAGCATTCACGTTATTTTTTCGTAGATGCCATGTGAGAAGATACTATGTTCTGAGGGAAAGGTATACCAAAACAATTCATGCGATTATCCAATCGAAGCCGCATTGAGTGAAATGGAATATGGAATGTATTTCAGAGCCGAGATTGGCGGACGTAGCTCCAACATTAGTTACGACATTTCCTCCATTACTGATACGGTAATCATAACTATAGTATGGCCAGAATTGAATAAGTATGATTCTATAATTGAGTCATATAATTTTCATGTATGGACATCTTTGCCGTGTAATGCATCACTCTTGGCCGAAGATACAGTATTTTATGCATTTGTATCCATGAAAATTAGCAAAATTACTGGAAGTTTCAAACTTCTGGAGGAACATTTCACAAAAAAGATGGAGGGCAAGTTTGTTTTAGATGACACTGAGTTTATTGTGAAATTAGTGCCTGACTTCAAAATGTTGTACTTGTTCCAAAATGTAACAATTATGTCTGAAACCGGTTGCTATGTACAGCGTGAGTCGTTTGAAGACAATGCTGGGGATCTTAAAGTCTTTTCTGACATCCTGACATGCACTCAGAACGAAATTCGTAACGGTTTCGTATTAGACAGTTATCAAAACGTTTACATACCCATTATAAATACTACCCTAAACAAATATCAGTTCGAGTTCATCAACCCAACAATTATAAAAATATGTACCCATTTGTTTGACGAAATTCAAAATATCACAACTTCGCAATTCGAATCTAAGCTTGATATTTTGTCCAGATTTAAAGAAATATACACTCTATTTAGCTTCTCATGCACTTGTTTATCTATACTTTGCTTACTCGTGACACTTTTAACATATCTGATTCACTCCGAGTTAAGGACAAGACCTGGTAAACTGAATATCAGTCTAGTTGTTTCTTTGCTTCTATCCCAGTCCAGTCTACAGTTCGGACTAAGTCAAACGGATTCTCAATACGTCTGTATTTTCATGGGCATTTTCATTCATTTCACATTGATTTACACATTTGTTTGCTTTAATATTTGTACTTGGAATATCTACATAACCTTTAGCAGTAATCTTGCCACTATGAACCAGCTCTCCATGAACCGTGACGTCCCAATTAATTACATCCTGTACATGTTTGGTATCCCGTTTGTAATAGTGATTATTACTGTCGTTTTTCACGTTGTATGGTCACATTCGGAATATTTTGGTTACGGTGGACGAATTTGCTTTCTATCGGACAACCTTACAGCTATTGTTGCGTTTATAGCCCCGGTACTCCTTATTTGTATCACTAACATTGTGTTGTATTCTTTGACTTTTCGTTCCCTTTGTAAAAATCCCGGAATCAGAACTAACCAAAGCAAACGAAGGGAGTTCTTCATATTTTTACGGTTATTCTTTATAACAGGGATTTCTTGGATCTTACAAGTAGTTGATGCTGTTTATGTACAAACACCGTTATCGTACGTTGTTACGTTTGTCAACGCACTTCAAGGTGTTTTCATTTTTCTGGCGTTTGTTTGTAACAAGAGAGTGTTGCACCTTTTTAAAACTCGGCTGCAAAAACCGACAATTGCGACTAACGCTTTGCCTTTGTCTGGTATTTAATAATGGTGAATCTGATGTATATTGTATTTTGGAATACCAGTAAAACCGCAATATTTAATTTATTCAGAATCTCAGTGGTCAGAAGACAAAAGCTGTAATCAATATCTGTAGAACTTTGTAAAACCCTTCAATGTGTGGAAGGCATTGAAATTAAATTCTATTTCGTTGCACCGCTAAGAAACAATAATAGCACATGATATGTAAATAGTTTAGTTATTCCTACGTTTTAAGAAAAAGGAAAATTAGGTTATCCTGCCCATTAGACCTCTGTATGATCTTCGGCTCTCCATGCATTTCCTGAAATCCCCGACGCCGAGTTAACAAACAGCAAAGTAGACAATGTTTCCAGATTGAAACTGTCTTTTTTTGCCTCAATTTTATGGTGTTTACATAAACATTGTTGGAACAATTTTGAACATAATCAGCGCCCGATGTTACTTGAATCCGGGCATTTTCAGAGATACTTCGTGTTCATAGTATTTGTCTTCAATAAGCGGGATTTGAATCTTTTATCCACTTGGCATAACGAACATGATTTCTGTATGAACCATGCGTACCAAAAATGTCAATCAGTTGATACTAGTACAAATAATATAACCGTTATCTCAGTGTTTACCCTGCTGGCGTCACATGCAATATGTTTTGGGTTCAAATTCTAACCAGTTGCATCTTACTTCCATTGCATTGGCATTAAATTGTTTATCAATTGATTATTTCACATTAAACATTAGGCAATCAATTAATACATCAATCGAACATTTAGAAATACAGACATCGTTGAAAACAGTAAATTGAGGTAAGGAGAAATGGTACCTGCAAATTCATCGTTAACGAATTTGTTCCCGGGAATATTATGGTGCATTAAACAATCCAACTGCCTTTTAATGCAAATCCTAAACAGTCAATTGACCTTTGAGGAATTTTCGTCTAGTTGTAAGCAAATGCAAGAGTGACATCATTTTGTTCCGTTCATGAGACTCAGGAGGATTCAACGATCAAACATCAATTCAATGGCAAGTATGTCTTCGATATCAGATATTGTGACCAGATTTCTCCACCCTACTTAGAAAACGTAGCTTACTTTGGAATTGTAAGTATTAATCTTTAGTTAAGATCAGGTGGATCGTTTAGTGATATCGAAAATGAATACAGATTGTTGGAATTTTAAAATATAGGGTCATTGCTTGTTCATTATTTTGTTTAAACTATTTGTTTATATTTATTATATTTAGCTTGTATGAAAATACAATGCTTTAAAATCATTAGTACAATATAAAGGTTAGTATATGCTACATATTCGTGATTAGTTGTTCTTGTGCTTCATTCGTGTTTTTGCCTTACATATTTTAACATTATAGCCTACTTATTGCTAAATACTCATTACTTAATATGTTATAACATCTTAAGTTTTATACATTTCGTATGGGCCACACTGGCCTATTTATACTTCTTCTCTTTGATTGTGTCTTATTGATATTTACATGTTTATTTATTATTAAATTATTAGTTTTAATTTATTGCTTTATTCTCAGCCATTATTTATCATTATTAGATTGTTTGAGACTCGCACTGAGTTTGTTTGGCGGCGCTGCAACATTCTAAGTGGTAATCATCGTCAATTGTCACTGTATGAAAATTGTATGAGTTTCTCAACAATAAATAATACCAGAGATAAATAATACCAGAGATAACATATTTCAATATTATAGACTCAAATGCATAATCATAAATAATTCCTTGTGCTAATAGTTAAAACTATACGATCATATTAGCTTTTTGTGAAATACATATCCGTATAAATATGACTGCATGGTATCAAATGAATTTCAATAATGTTTATTGTATTACTTAGTCTTGCGTGTTGTCTTCATATATTATTTTTACTCGTCAATATTTTGTCACAATGGATGTCATTTCAACACTTCAGAAACATTATATTAAATTTTTCTCATGCTTGAAGCCGTTGAGTTGTTATTTCCTTAGCGGGCATGTCTGTGTTTAGAAAACATACATGACATTGTGTATTTGTTATGTCATATATTAAAAATGAATGTAAGAAACTAGGCTATTCACATAATACATATGAAATATGCTATATTATACCTTAATATGGAATAACGTTATGGAATAAGCCAATGGAAGTTGGTAGGTTATATAAAACCGTTCCTGAACATCTAAACAACCTCGCAGACATACCCTCCAAAAGCCTGTTTAAGACATTTTCAAATTCAGTAGAAAAAACCCATCAGCTATTAAAAGAAATTAACAGTTAGCAAATAGAAGTACTATTGATAATAAGCAGGTATTGAAACCTAACATAGTAAGGTAATACTAGCCAGATATTCTCATCCTTTCCAGTAAGCAGTTATCTCCTACGAACAAAACGGAGATATAAATAAGATATCAAAACCATTTGACAGCCATCACCTCACAGCATAAAGTGATAATAATCTGCTAGCAACACCAAAGTGTAAGTTATCATCTACCTGTCCGCGATAGCTACTAACATGTCGATGTGTTAACAGTCTATTGTTAGAATCAGAAAAAATATAAATTAAGATTTTAAGATACTATAAATTCCAGTGAATAACTCTATTCAATATATTTATCAGAGCACATTTGTATTTTGCATAGGAACGTACTCAATTTAATTCAATCATTTAAACAAAAGGGATTCAACCCCAAAACAACTGGTCACAACATATATATATATATATATATATATATATATATATATATATATATATATATATATATTATACAAGTTGAAAGTGCTAGATATTATAGCACCAATGATAAAGACTTCAGACTTACCATATTATATAGTTTTATACTTGACCTCAGGTCAGAATTGGCATTTTCTAATTGACATTTGAAGCGTTGGTATATGGTATATCAAATTTGGATCCGCCCATGGCGCAATAATACAAATATATAAACATTCTTTCAACCGCAGGCCTATATATCAATGATGAATTTCTCCTCTTTCAATAATCATAAATGTGATTAAAAATAATGATATAAATAATAACGATAAAAAGTAATAATAATCCCAGTTTTCAAAATTATATTAAAGCGTTAAACAGTTTCATCGCAAACCTTTTTATATTCCCCACTCGAGCGTTGATGACTCAAATAAGCACACATATGGAGTGAGAGAAAAATATAACGAGCTGGACGAAAACTGTAAAACTAAACTTGTTTTCCAAATAACCTACTGTCTCGTCGTAACGGTATGTTTGCCCTCACCTTAGGATAAATTTATAGTGTTCATAATATCAATGATACTGTTACACGCACAGGGGTATTCACTTTACCGAGCGGTGTCAAAACCCTGGCGCGAATCCCGCTGAAAGTCATATGTTTTCCCCAAATTTCCAGTTAAAAAAAACTTGCCCAAAAGTTAATTAACCGTACATTTGCTCGGTTTTTCTTCATTATCATCAGATTTCCGTACTGCCAGCCGGTTATGATATAGGAAATACACTAGTATTCACTCTCTCACTGGAAATTATTTAACTGCGTCCCTGGGCAAGTCAAAGTACAATTTTACCGGCCTATTACACTTATATAATTACACATATTTTCCACAATGGACTCATAAACGGTATCTACAAGGTCCGAACTTTTTTTTATTCTATTGTGTAATTCACTGGTTTCCTACCATAAATACTGCCACCTCAACCACAACACTATTATACACCACTAGAATTTAATATGGAATATGTTACACAGGGACAGTCATTCGGATTGGACCTAAATTCACTATTAGTACCCTAGCATGGTTGAAACTCACTAATACTCGGTTCAGTGACGTTTGCTCCTACTAATTGGCTAATCATTTCGGGATAGGAATATTTCCATGGCGCCGAATCCAAAAAATCACACAAATAAATCTAAGAATCGCTTGAAAACGGGACGCTATCAAATGTGCATACTATAAATTTATTACAATACATAGTTGCAATAACTAGTGACACTAGGTCTAGATGTTAAATTTGTCGGTTATAGAGGCAAACATACTGTATTATTTGAATCCTGTGTTGGTCTTGTTTCTTAAACCTATTATAATGGTCTAAAATAAATTACTAATTATTAAATATAAAAATGTCAAAATCGTTGCTCCCGTTCCTGTCCTCTCTCTCTATCTGTCTCTCTCTCACTGTCTGTCTCTCTCTCTCTCTGTCTCTCTCTCTCTCTCTCTCTCTCTCACTCTCACTCTCTCTCTCTCTCTCTCTCTCTCTCTCTCTCTCTCTCTCTCTCTCTCTGTGAATTATCGTTGGTTGGTACAGACGAAAATCCATACAAATATTTCGCTTGTGTCATACTACGATGTCTTTGGACCTATGATCGATGGTACTGTTCAAGCCGTCGAAAGAAGGAGTACGGGGAGAGAGAAAAAGAAGGGGAGAGTATATTTATAGTCTTTAGGAATGTTAATTAAAGCAGAATAATGTGTTTGAAATGCACTACTTTCTTCATAAAAACATATTTGATGTTTAAATCATATGTGTGTCTTATACTGATTTAATAAATGTAAATACAACTGGAAACTGAAAATAAGACAAAATCAAAAACATCTTGTCAATTTTCCTATGTGCTTGTGAACATGACAAGAAATCATAGAAGAAAATTTTGTAGTGGACACAAAAAAAGAGATTTGACGTGTTCATTCACTTGGTGAACACACAGTTGCCAGGGGCATATTGCAACACTATTTAAAGTGCAAATATGTTTATGTGTATGTAATATAAATAAAATATATTCATAGTATGCATGATGAAGGACTGATATACCACTCGCTGTAAAAGCCTCGTTTCCTTTCCATGTAGCATGTATGCATCTTGTGGTATATCATAGATACATTGATACAGCGATACGTCTCAGGCATAACTCATAACATCTTAAGATATCTACTTAGACCACATTAAAGTCAACACTTTCGTGAACTGGCATTGGATGGTGTCATGGGGTGGGGTGATTGATTATTATTTATTTAAGATTTTTGCCCACTGTCACGGGGTTGTATAAATATAATAATAATACATACTATAACCCGCCCGATTTTGGTACTCTATCTAAGAGATGACCGCCCTAGAGTAGAAATACGTGGTGAACTTATAGATGGAAACATATATAGTGATCTAAGCATATATATTGAACAAACAAATACGAGCCCTCTAAAGGTCAACCAACAATTCTATCAGTTACATAAACAATTTTGAAAATTCCTTTCGTTAGGAATATACTCTGCTTTTATAAATACAACTTTCACCGAATTACAAGAAAACTCAAATAGATTTAAATAAACTAGCCGATCTGTTACTGATAGCTTTAGTTCATTAAAAGGATCGAGTGACACGATCGAAATCTTGTACGACTTCATAACCTGCTAGTCCTCAGTTTCCGTTTCCTCTGTTGCTGTTCAGAAACTTTGCATCTTAGAAATGCTACTTTCCACCATCCGTCTCAGGACACACTCTGAACACGTTAGATTTTCAGCACGATGCAGAATATCATTACAGGATTATATCTCACTGCATTTCCCTCTAGTATCTTTTCCTGAGTATACATCTCAGGGTACGTAATATCAATAAGTCCAAAAAAACTATTTCTCTCTTTTAAAAAAGATATACATAACACCTTAAGACTCTCGGTATACATGATACAGGTTAGAACTTTCATTCCTGGTTTGGAATCAGATATTTATATCAGTAGTAAACATATGATAAGGCTATTAATCGACTGCACATGTCCTCGATTGACCATAGTTAGTCGAATTGCTAATTAACCACGTCTTGACCTTACACATTAACGCACCATACTCTAGGCATGGGATTCTGGCCCATCCTTAATTTACACAGCAAGTAAATGGAGTGAATTCCAGCCCTTGCAGTCAATACACGCTGACTCTTAATCATACGTGAAATCTAAATCCGGTGAATTCACACGGATTCTCGTAAATCATATTAACTAATGTAATGCATTATATTCCTAGAACTTAGTTTCTATACAAACACGACAACAAATTAAACAATAAGTAAAACTGATCTAAAAATTAATGTAAGATTTCCTATGCATAACTTAACCTAGTATTCATGCTAACACGACAACAGAGTAAACAATTCAACTTATCTAACAATTAATGTACGACTTCCTAGGCAAAACTCAACATCGCTATAATTAAAAAACATTATTATACGAATGTATTAGATAAAATCACGCATGACGTATAGACTCAGCAAACATTACATAAATCGCATCAACAAATTACATGGAATTGTGACACTATACTTTTTTGGTTTTGGCACGCAACTAGATTTGGCGGCTTGCCTGGACCACACTTTTTACGAATGAATTTCTTTCAAATTCCACTCGGAGCCTGTACTGAATTTTCTTTTCATCATCTTGGAGGAAAAACCTCAGATTGACTTCAATTTCAATAAGGCAATATTAAACCCTATGCAATTTTGTGTGAAAACACACTCCTTATTTAACGTAACCAATCAGAATAAACTGTCTTTGCCGCCATTTCGTTCAGAGTCGCTAAAGTCGGATCAGCCTGACCTGGTAGATTTAAGTAACAGAATTTCTGCGGTTTTTCAATTTAGACAACGTTCCCATGAAAATAAAGTATACCATGCCCCTAACAGTCAGTCTGGCTGTTGGATAAACAACGGTTAGAAACAACATTCACATTATAAAGTGACATTACTACACGGCAGTATAGCGATATGATACGCGCGTGTCTCCATAAATCTAATAAATGGTTATCTGGTGTCAACTAATATATTCTTCATATATCGCCAGAAATTTGCTTCTTCACAGGTGATAAATATCACTAGCCTTACCAGTGAGTGCACATAATAGTGATTGTGAACGAATGCTCTCTTAGCCATTTTACATTTTGCAGCAACATCTGTACAATTCATAAAGCATTTGTTTACTTATCTATCCCTGAAAGGGGGCACTAACCTTATGTTCTTTGCAAGATCAAACCTTTCCTTTCGATTTGAAGTTTGAACGTGCTTTTCACTTGGCATGTTTATTTCATTCATTATCGTTTGAGATTTTCTCAGTTTACACCCACATCTGTATCTCTCTCCTCCTTCTCACATAGTATTATATTTCTCTTTGTTCTATATCTCTCTTCTCCTTCTCCTTTATAATTGGATTTTTTTTTCTTGTCACTGCATTTGTCTTTTATTCTACTCTCTCTCTCTCTCTCTCTCTCTCTCTCTCTCTCTCTCTCTCTCTCTCTCTCTCTCTCTCTCTCTCTCTCTCCTTTTTAAGATTGTAACTGCAGGTGTTGTTCTTTTATAATCGCAATTGTGTTTCTTTTTTGTAATCCTCTTTCTGAAGTTCGAGCTTCCTCCACTCCAGTTTACTTTTAGATCAGATTCTGAGACAGTCTTACTGAATGAAGCCAAAATACCTTTATCCAAAACTTTTTTTCTACCAAATACTGTACCAAAATATTTCTTATGTCTTGTTTCGTTAAGGAAGATTTCGCTTCAAAACGATCCTAATATCTGTCAAGCTGAATTATGTCATATTTTTTTAAAAGGTCTAAATATTCCTTGGTCGGATTGGAAAGAAAGATTTCCACTTTTTGGTGACAGTTTAATTCATTTTGCCAATTCCACTTAAAGCAAAATTGTAAAATATAGGAAAGTTTAAAATTTATAAAACACAACGTTTAATGAATTATTTTAGCCAAACACCAAATCTCCCGCGCGAGCTACCTAATTCTGTACTACGTGTTTAGACTCAAATTAACAGTAACACTGGAAAATATTGTAAAAATGGAAAATGAAATTTGTTTTAAGAATCATAGCCAAAAACAATCCTAGAATAGTCTAACAATTGAATTACAAATGTTCTTGTAATGCAATTTTCTAATAGTTTGAAGTTCTTATTCTTTTGGAAAATCCAAGATGGAATGCGATGATGTATGCTGTAGTCTGTACTGTGCTTGTCCACAGTTCCTTGTCGAAATAGAATATTTAACACTCCAGTGATGGAAATCCGAATAAAATTTTGATAATCTGTCTTTGTCCAAGAATTATATATGAGCACATCAAATATTTCCAGATATACGAATTCATCCTATAAATTACAAATGAACTGAAGAAGTGTTAACATGGATTTAATAACTGGCTACAAAACGACAATGACTTAACGTCATTTATACAAGCGTAACAACTGAGAATATTGTTCTGAAACACAGATTTGTCTTGTATTATATTACGCACTTCGAAACAATTCCCAAATTGCGATATCGACAAAAGGGTGAAGTGGAGTAAAATGATCTTGTTTATGTCACGTACGCCTAATATGACCTAGACAATAACTAATCTTTTTCTTATAAGATGTTGTTTACTTCTTTATTCTCTAGTCTAGTCTAGACCGAGTCAACATCCAGTCATGTTAAAATACAAATCAAACATGTTTACATGGCTGCCACTAACCCTGAATCAAGGTCAGGATCTAGGTTAACATTACTTGTTTACCCCGAAAAATAGATTTTCTAAACAAAACACATCATCTCTAGTAACTAAATTTAGATCATAAAAGCATTAATAATTTTTTTTTATTTATAAAAAAGACAAAGAAACAATTAAATCAAACTAAATATTGATTAAACAGATATATGTAACAGTTTCCCTTTGCCCCATAACGATAAAAGTTATTAATTATATATGGTATATCAGAAACATATAAAATGTATTTTTAAGAATTACAAACAGTGTTCATGAAATAGTACTTTTCGACGTAGGAGAGTGTGCACATGCTATTAAATTATCTTTGTGCTTGATTTGTTTGATTGTAAGATTATATTCCTGTAACAATGAAATCCACCTTAGTAGCTGAAAGTTGGAGTTGGAGTAAGAACTGGCTAGCTTCATGTATTGCTTAAACTTATCAAAAGCAGCCTGACATTTTCAGTACAAAGTGACTTGTTTTACGAACTCAATAAATTTGTCAAAGATTAGTAATTTTGAACAAACTGTTATAAAATTTCCCATAGTACACAGGCATACCTAAAATGGCATCAGCTGCATTGTATTAACATGCAAGGGAAAATCAGAGATAGTTTCGATCTTTGCATCTATATTTTTAACTTACCCATGCTCCACGATATGTCCTATAGACGTTACATTAGCACGGCAGATTTCACTTTTAAATATATTAATTGTAAAATTTGTATCGATGACTCTGTCAAAGAAAGATCGAGTTGTTGCTAAACGTTCTTTCTAGGTGTCGTTGTTGATGATGACATCATTGATGTAATCATGATAATTATATAGACCAGGGGTGATAATATTCATAAGACGTTGAAAAGTACTTGGTCAACCTTTCGTCCCTAACGGCAATACTTTATATTGGTAAAATCCATCTGGAGTCACGAATGCCGACATTTACTTTGCTAATTCCATTAGTGGAAATTGCCGAAATCCTTTTAGAAGGTCAAATTTGGTAACATACACGATTATTTGGTAACATACACGATTATTTGGTAACATACACGATTATTTGGTAACATACACGATTATTTGGTAACATACACGGCATTTCCGACCTTACGGAAATTTACCTTTTTCGCAATTTTACTTTTTTTAAAATCGTAGAATGGACCCTGTGCACTTTACTAAATCCAGTTATAGATAATAACTACAATTTGACGTCATAATTAAAAATTACAGAGCTTAAACAAAAGTATGGAGCAGAAGTTACAAAGATATAGATATCCATAAAAATGTATATACAGGAAAACTGCTACGGGCATCATTATGACAATATAACGAATTTTGTTTACTATGCGTTTGCTAATTAATTCTCGGCAAATTATTCGAAGAATATGAATTATGAACTATGACACTTTTAAAATTAGGTATCATGTTCTATAACATTTTCAGTATATGTCAATACAATTTAAGATTTGAACACATTTCTCAACAACGAACCAAGAGCCATAAGTAAGTTTGAAAAATATTTTTGTAATGTTAACATGAAGTCCGAGTTAGGTGAACACTTTGTAATTATCACGGAATAAAACAAAATGCTAACAACCATACAAAAAAGATGATGATAGTGTCGGTTATAAAGAAAAATAGTAATAAATCAAGCGCAAATTGTATTATCATTGAGAAACAAGATCATTAAACTCATTAAACTCATAAAAACTGTATTTTGTGTCTATGGTTACATGAATTGATATAAACATGTCATTCATTTAGATGCTAATGCTGAGAATTAGAACAGGTAAATAAATATAAATAAATGTAAATTAAATCAAATTTTCAAGTTAGAGACAAAAAAATTGTTTTCATAACAAAGTTTTATTTTACAGGATATGAATGTGAAATGTATTTAATATTTATGAGCAAGATAGTATAACCAGCTGCTGAGTATACGGAATTAAGTACAAACGAAGGAAAAAAAAACTTAAATAAACGGGATATTAACCGATTCAGTTATTGGATAGACTGGTATATTATTTTTATTGATGTGGAAGCAATCCCACACGTATTTCCAAATATTTATATGACATTACCAGTAGTACCTCAGACTTTCCAAGGCAGTCAAAATTCTCACTTTTCTTAGATTGTTTGGCATTGTACCCTGTATAATTTGACATTTTTTTCTCAGTCATGCACGCATTCTGAAATACATTAAAACTCTTATAGTCTTATATTATGATAAATGTAAGACAGAACTAATACATTTTACCATCCTCAAAAAAACACCTTTTACTGATAGTATTAGCTTGAATCTAAGTTGTATATCTTACCCTCCATTCTCAAATGTATTTTATGTGGAACAGGCAATATTGATATACAATTGTTTGAAAGGGGATATATTCCGGAATGGTGTTATTGCCGTAGGCTGTATTTGATCGGTTATTATTATATTGATGACTTGTATTGCACATTGTTATGATAATTGTTTCTTTGGATTAACATATTCACTAGTATTAGTATTAAAAAAAATTATGTATTATCCCTCCAAATAAAACAGAAAATGGCATGCAGATACATTTTACATATGGTATTAGAAACAATCATGTCACTGTTTTACCGATACCATAACATGTTTCATTCCCAATATTAATACTGTTTTTATTTACCTTATTTGCATCACATATGTCATCCATTGTCTTGGCCTTTACATTTTATTGGCATCTCAGTCCTGTCTACGTTTGTTCAAGACTCAGGCTAGGACAATGTGGTTATGTGAGTAAGTTTGCCAGTTAATAACCTGTGTATCAGTGGTTCTACCATGTTGTTTCTCCGTTTATGTATGTGTGTGTGTGTGTGTGTGTGTGTGTGTGTGTGAGAGAGAGAGAGAGAGAGAGAGAGAGAGAGAGAGAGAGAGAGAGAGAGAGAGAGGGAGAGAGAGAGAGTCTATGAAAATTATTTGCATGACATTGACAATCCTAAAATTAATGTTTATGGGATTGACAAATTGGATACAAAATTAAACAATGTTCCGGATTGAAGATTTTGCCTTTGTTGTCAACTCTTGGTCCATCAAGTTAAGCAGCAACTTACCTAATGGCAGATAACTGTTTGCGTGAGCTTCAGCCTCCTGATCAGCTCCATATATTTACCTATCCTTACACGGAGGCTGCAATTGATGATGTTCGCGTTCATCACACACACACACACACACACACACACACACACACACACACATATATATATATATATATATATATATATATATATATATATATATATATATATATATATATTGTTCTTGTTAATCCGCAGCTTAACTCTTTTGCTGCAGCTATGTCCTTGTCATGTACGGATAGACTCAAGTTACGTCTATTCCAGAAGAGTAGCAATTGTAATTTACTTGAAAGAAAGAATACATTCGTTTGTTACGGTTCTGGATTCAATGTGGTGTTAGTCGTATTCACTGCCTCTTCGTTTTCTTCAAAGATCCTTCGGTCATTACATTATGCCGCTTCAAACAAGCATAAATTAATATGATTTTGACCTCCGTCAATACGAGGTCCAACAATAGTAGTTTCTGGACGTTATTCCTAGTTTTACTGAAGGCTAGATTTTCATGCCTTTAAATACACACTCAGTCTTTGAATTGGTCCGTGGGTTTGTGTTCAGCTGTATGTACCGTATCATCTGTTGCAACGTATTATTGAACCCTGTCAACCCTGCAAATACACATAATTTGTTTAGTGTACACCTGAGTTTTTTTGTGATGGATTATACAGCAATTCTTCCTGCTTACGTTTGACACCAGCATTGTGCTTCTAGAAAGTTTTAATCAAAGTCAATCAGTGAGGCTGTGCTGGTATCACAAGGACTACATTTTCGAACGGTTTGTGTTTAAGGATTCCGGTCATTGTGAACCTTATGCAAGTAATGGATTCGCTGGGGACATGATTGTCTCATAGCTAATTGTTCGCTTTATCATAGCGTCTCCTAACATCCCGCAAAAGAGAAGCAGATGCCGCAGTAGAAATCACGATCGTTGCGCAAATGCATTCTGATATTGTTACAAGTATATGCTCTTAAACTAAGTAATAGAAAAGAATGATGAGATCGAGCTTTGTACAATTCAGTAAATAATTGTTTCATTAGAAAACAAAGTGAAATGAGAAAATTGAACTTACGGAATAGCAAATTGCATCTAAAAATAATCCAAAAACAACAGACACAAGTCTGAATAATTTAAAGTCCTGAATAAAATTGTGCACTAATACATCCGAAACTGACGGCTATGATGTTTATTTCTCAGCTTATCTGCCTTCAATTTTGATAACCTGGTTCAAATTCCTCTTAAATCGTCAACCGTTGTGTCAACTGCCCCAGGGATACCACTACGTTTTGCATTACTCAACTCTCAATCAGTAGGATCACCGGAATAGTGCCCAGAAATAGTTAATTTTATCAACGACCAGAAAATCAACGTCTTCTTGCTGACAGAAGCATGGCGAAAACCATCAGGCGATGAACACAAGTGTGCGGAACTCTCGCGGAGGTGGAATTACTGTCATCACAAAGAATTCCATTGATAAAATACCTTAAGTACAACACAACCTTCAATGTCTGCCACACATCGTTTGAACTAATCCAAACAACACTCACATTGGATCAAAGGGCAGTCCATTTCCGCCTTCGTCCTAGTAGAGAATAACAAGCTGACTGAATTTCTCTTTTTGGAGCAGTTTCCAAATCTTCTGGAGTATGGACATTTGAAAGGTGGCAACCTAATTATTCTTGGAGATTTCAACTTTCACTTTGATTGTCCTGGAAACACATACACGTCAAAACTTCCATTCATGTTTTCAATCTTAAACAGTCAGTTAACCAACCCACCCATAAACTTGGTCACATTTTAGACTGGTTTCTTTATAGACCTGATGATAATATTCTGCAATCCACCCTTGTAGCTCACGAACTTTCATCATATCACCTCAGTCCCTAACCCTCCACCTCTATTTGCTACTAAGAGAAACCTCTGTATGATAAATAAAACCAAATTCATGCATGACATCCATGAAAACCTAACAACTTTATTACATCCAACAGCGGAAAAAAGCTGATAACTGCTTTCGTTAATTGATTCAAAAACATGCCCCAGCCACCAAATGCAGAGTATCAATAAAAAAGTGTGTTCTCCATGGTATAGTAGTGTTAGGGACCAGCTTCGCACTGCTAAAAGACATCGCAGAAAAGCAGAGAGGCTTTGGCTTTCCACCGGTCTCACTATTCATAAACAAATCTATGAAGCCATTAAAAAGAAAGTCACAATCATAGACCATTTAGCCAAATTATCCCACTACAGTAGTAAGATCACAGAGATTTCCAGCTGCAAAGAGCTCTTCGAGATAACTAACAAACTAATGTCAAGGAACAAATGTACACCTCTTCCAACTACCTTCTTTCCAGTAGACCTTCCTTACCAATTTGCAAATTTCTTCCGTGACAATGTACAAACCATTAGAGATTCGGTTGGCAGCACAATTTCAACTGACTTGTCGCCATACAGTTATGATGCAAAATTTCAGCGACAACCATTATAAGCATTCAAACCTGTTTTTAATCATGATGAAGAGTGCACTAAAGGCTTTTGAACATGATCCGATTCCGACATCACTGCTGCTTGAGTTCTTAGACCCACTATTACCTTCACTAACTGCTGTTTTTAATATCTCTTTCACATCGGAAGAATTCCCATCATTTTTCAAAACTGCCATAGTAAAGCCTCTGCTAAAAAAACCAATACTTGAAACATAACGATTTAAAGAACAACGGCCCAGTTTCTAATCTCCCATTCATATAAAAAAAATCTTAGAAAAGGTTGTTCTAACCCAACTTATATTTCATTTGGATAGTGGAAAGATTACAATCCTCACCCTTCTGAACTTGCAGCATTTGACACAATAGACCATGATATATTACTTCACCGTCTGCTGCATGTATTTTGCATACATTCCAGACCAGTTGACGTATGTTGTAGTGTTCCACAAGGGTCTGTTTGTGGGCCTGTTCTCTTCATTATATACACTCAGCCGCTCTCAAGTGTCATAGATCATCACCCAGTGTCTAACCAAATGAACGCTGATGACAACCAAATATACAAGTCTAGCCACCCAACTGAAGTTAATTCGACCATCCATGGAGTAGAGAGGTGCATTTCTGATGTGAAATCATGGATGACATTTAACAAGCTGGAGATGAATGATGATTAAACTTATCAAAACACAAAGACTTTCTCATTCACATCCTTTACCTCAGACAATATATATCAGCAACACCAACATTAAATTCTTACAGTCAGTTCTCACAGTCAGTACTCTCACATTGCACCGGCATGTCATGAACGTATGCAAGGCTGCATATCTTGAACGGAGACGCATCAGTTCCATTCGCACATACCCTTCAGTTGATGGCACTAAAACACTTGTGTGTTCATTAGTACTTTCAATACTGGACTATTGTAACTTAATTATGTCTGGTTCGTCACAATATTTACTCCATAAACTTCAAAAAAGTTTAAAACACAGCTGCACGGATCATCTTTATAGTACCTCGATCAGAGCACACCTCACCACTGCTCTGTACCCTACACTGGCTATCAAGTCGATACAGAATCAAATACAAAATTTGTTCTCTGTGATATGTTTCACAGACAGACTCCAGTCCAACATACCTATCCGGCTTCACCCATTTGTACACATCAGCTAGATACTTACGCTCTTCTTCTGACAATTGTATACTCATTGTTCCCACTGAAAATGAAGTCATATGGACAACGTTCTTTTGCACACCAGGGTCCGACGATGTGGAACGATTTGCCCATTGAAATTAGACACAAAATACACAGTGGTCCCTTTTAAGAGTGCTCTTAAAACTTATCTTTTTCGACTGCATGGACAAACCTAGAGACCTAATAATGTTTTGTATCTGATATGTTTTCAGCATGTTTTTATGTTTTGCAATTTCATTGATTTTGTCATATGTTTTTCTGTAGTGTAGTCATATCATTATAGATGGTGTAAAGCGCTTAGAGCTTCTAAAGATTAGGCGCTATACAAAGTCCTAATTAGTATTAGTATTATTATCGAGTGTTGATGGGTCAACAACGTTTGTTGAATCACAATATTATTCCAGGTTTGAATTTACTATCAAATTCAATCAATATCTCATTTCAAAAGAAGCAACAGAACACTTATATTCATAAATATAATCAATAATTTGAACAATCACCTTTTTGAGATGTAATTAAATAATAAAAACTAATAAAATACTAACCAGCTGGCACCGTCAAGTCTGTGTGTGTGTGTGTGTTTAATGTGAGTTCGACTCCTTTGGTCTTGGCTGGATCGTCCCATCTCCTCTCGAAGTATTGTAGAGGTGTATGGAATCGAGATCGCAGCTGACACGTCAGGTGTCATGGGTGACCTCTGTCTCGTTTGCCACTAGGAAAAGTCAAAGAACTCCGTGAAATTAGTAGTCGCACTCTATTCGACACCAGGACTTCTTTTGAACAGCCAGTATTGTCATATCGTAAAGCTCCTAAACGTCAGTTAACTCGTATCGTCACACATTATTTAAACAAGAAGTCAACGTCCATCTTTGCGTGGCTGCTTTCGACAAGAATTGCGACGGAAATTGGAAAATAGGTGTATGTGGCGTTTTGGAAGGAACAGTAGGCTGTCAACATACTGTAGTTGGCCCAGGGAGATTGAAATGTACTTTATCCACGTTGTTGGTATTCAAGCGGATGCTAGATATACAGGCTGTCAAGATGGATTCCATATAAATATGGCGGACATTTACACCCAGGTTCTAAATTCTATGACCTGAACTATTCTTTATTTCCAATAAATATGGACCATACGTTTGAATGCTCTTTGAGCTGCGACTTTTAACAATGAACCTAAAACTTGCAAATGCCTGCAATGACAATCCTTATTTAATTACGTTTGTCTCTGTTTTGAAAGATGACAACATGTGGCTGGCAGAATCCGGCATCGCCCATATCATGGGATCAAGTTCCACACACCCAGCTAAGAACTCTGGATCCCGCCGTTGGTTTCTGTATTCGATGCTGATCTCCCTAACAAGGTCTTCCTAAATGTTGTGTACAGATATATCAAGAAAAAATAGTTGTCTTTATTTCGAGCCAATATCTGCTTGAAACCAAGGTAAAGAAGTTATTTTCCTTTACCTCTTTTGTTAATAGGGCCAACCCGTCGTGAGAGCATATTTGTGTAAAGATTGGGTTGCTATTTTCTTTTGTTACGGCCTTTCCTGAAGCTGGTTCCGACTGTGGCGGTGGAACATAGAACTAGTACTACGCAAATAGTCGTTATAGCTAATATTGGTGATAGTTAAGATACGCATCTTCGTGGACGATTATGTCGAACGTATTTGCTAGTCACAGTGTTAGGATTTATCACGGGACAAACATGTATGTAATATGTTTATGGGTGGTGTTCCAACGAATAGACATTCCTCTGGTATGTTTTATTTAATGAATACAATTTATCGGACTTTCTCCCTTAAATCAGAGCTGTTTACCAAAATCAGATCAGTCCTTAAGTGATGCAATGATTGTAAACTGATAAGGTTATTTTATCTATAAAAATGTGTTCGATATATTTTAAAGGACGTTACACTACAATCGTCAGCCATATCTTGGCTATAGTATCAAGATAACATAAGCGAAATAACTGTGTACATGTAGGGACCCCCCACACCTATTTAAGACTGACATGTCCAAACTGTCACAATCTACAGGTTGCCTACGATTATTATGTCGATATTTCCCTCAATCAAAAACATCCCACTTCTGATACCAATGTAACAGGATTGAAATCAAATGGATGCTTGCAACATAATTTGAAGGTATATCAGTTTATGAAACAAAACATAAATGTTCTCTATAACACATACATAAATTAAATCGTTGACCCACCCACAACATATAATATACGACTACGGTACTGAGCATGTTACAGATTCACATAAGAAAATTATGGATATGGTTCTCACATTAACAATATGCGGAATGCAAACGAATATTATTTACAGAGCTATACGATACAAATGAATAAACCAACCAAAAGGTATGGTTCACACAACCATAGGTTACAATGCAGAACAAACGTTCATACGACCAGGGGTAAAATACTGCGGTACACCGTGGTATATGAGTGTCTCGCATCGGGTGACCTACGAGGAGATGCATGAATTGTTCAGTCACTCAAAAACTGAACCAACCTAAAATAACGCTGTATGCATCTACGAATTCAATTAACCAAATAACCAAACTGTTCTAAATGGCATACCAAATTATTTTCTTGCCTTATTCTGTGACAGACTACTCATTCTAGTGAAATCATAGAACCGTTAGGTTAGGTAGTTTGTTTTCACTAACACAGTTTAGAATTATTTTAATTTCAAACATGAAAGCTATCCTGCCTTAGTTCAATTTCTCTCAGGAGTTTATTTCAAAATCTGCATGTATAAATGTAAATGCGCTCGTCTCAAGTCTACTAATAGACAACACGTGTAATAGTATTTATATGTAACCTATGAGCGAGTAGATTGTTGCCTTCAAATATTTAATTTTCACCTTTATAATTGGTGTATGTTTATTTTACAAAACAAAACTGTTATCCTCGTTTCGCTCTAATGTCCATCAATTCATATGTATAATATCATCGATGAATATATTTCTCATCTAATGCAACACTTGGCATTTTGAAATTTTATATTTCATGAATTTATTTGAATTTGCTGGTTGAACATATTATTTCTTCAGACACTGCAATATTTGAAGAAACTCTCATGTATATTAGAATTCAGGGGACATAAGTCTGTCATGTGTCAGAAACGGTAAAAAAAACTAGTAGTATCCCTTGATTGATCTCGATGTATCAGCAAACATTTCAAAGAAGAAAATTGCTTCTGAGACATAAATAATTAGTGGTCCTTACGTTATTCAAATGCAGGAAGCTGTTGATAATTCCGGTTATATATTGTGACTGCGATTCGCCTCTGTGATAAATCCCAACCATTGCTGTACTTTTGTTTTATGTTTGTATTTTAAAGTACAATATTTCTTCAAGATTTGCAGGTTTCCATATTCAAATTGAAATATTGAAAATAGTCTCAATATTGTCTTATCCTCTTTGTATTAATAAAGTATTTAAATCTTATGTTACTGATGTATGTTACAGCCGTCTACCCAAAATTAATTTGTTCTCAAATTACACTAAATCAAATAGGGATAAATGAGAAGAAATTAGGTATAATCCGTGGAAGTTACTAACAGGTGCCCATGCAAGATTATATTTAGGTCTGATCAAAGAAACATCTTGCAGAATAGTCAATCAAAAACTGCAACGATACATTTCTTCTGTGCACGATTGCTTATTATGATAAAACGATCTAAGTGGTTAGAGCGTCTGCTTCGGATTGAACCCCGCCGAGTCATACCAATGACTTGCAATTGCCTCGCTAGGTACTCAACAGTAAGAGATTAGTGTCAGAACTGGTCGACCTTGTGTCAGGATCTTATGATTAAACTTGTTAAAACTAAGTAAGTTAAAAATCCAACACATACATAATTAAGACTATGATTTCCATCAATACAGAAGACTAAACCTAAACAACATTATTATATAACAAACTAGAACATTTTATGTCATGTCTCTAGTATTGACTGTGGCTATATCTCAAATTTACATGCGACCGCTGAAATAAAAATAAAATTTCTGTTCGCGATGATGATGATGATGATGATGATGATAATGATGATGATGATGATGACGACGATGGTGGTGGTGGTGGTGGTGGTGACGACGACGACGACGATGATGATGATGGTGATGATGAAATTATAACAAGTACAATTAATAGCCTGAGAGATGAAGACCACACTCAAGAAATCAGTTCGAGAAATTACTTTTTGTATTATTCTTTGAGTAGGAAATACAATGTGGCAACAAAACTGTTTAGATGATAATGATGTATTAGAGCTGTTGAAGCCAACAATTACTCTAAATATCTAGAAAGCAAAATTTATAAATATGAGGCGAATACGTCTTTATTCTGGTCAAAGCTTGTTATAATTAAACTTGGGAAACAGCAGTGGGCTTAGGTTAAATAGCTTACTAAATTGGCAATCAGAAATGACAGCATTTCAAGCAGAACATTGATATAGACAAGAGATCAGAACATTGAAGAACTATCTAAAAAAGATATAGAAAGGACAGTGCATCCAATCAAATGAAATTTCAATAGTCTTTAAAGTGCATTACATTACAACGGAGATAAACCTTAAATTAATGCCTAGAAAAACATAATCTCTGTGGGAGATATTTCCATTACCATTACCCTACGTCATGTTTGGTAACGTTATATACCGTTATAAGAGATCGAGTGACCTTTAACATTACAACGTACATATATCTTTTGAGTTAATGGATTAAAAAGTTTAACACATACACTATGATTATCCGCTAGCACGGGAAGTGATATCACTCGTCCCCATATCATTGTGCAAATTAGTCTTTGATAAATTGTAGCACTTATTGATGACTAGGTGTATTTCGATTTTTATAACTTCTGAGATCTTAAAGACAACTATCTAGGTTAGCATTGGCTTGACTGTATATCATCTGAAAACTATCCTACCTTAATCTTTGAAACTTCAAATAGTATTCATATTTAGTTCCATATTTAAAAACAAAAATGTTTTCATCGAATTTCCTGACGAACATGGATACATGAGATATAGTCGAATTAGTCTGCTATTGAAACCAATCAAACGAAAACATACTCGATAGTATGCATTTTAACACCAGATTATTTACATTGTTTGTGATATAATAGATATATAACATTATTCTAGAGAGATGATTAAAGATTAGATTAGATAGATAGATGACATTGATTAGATAGATAAGATTATATAAGATTAGATAGATAAGACTTTATTAGATATATAGATATAATTAAATTTGATAGATCAGATTAGATTAGATTCGATAGATAAGATGATATAAGAATAGAGAGATTAGAATAGATAGATAAGATTAGATAGATAAGATTAGATTATACATATAAGATTAGATCTTGTAAATAAGATTAAATTAATTGGATAAGACTAGATTAGACAGATACGATTGGATTAGATTGACGGAAGGGATGGATGGATAAATGGATAGATAGAGAGGCAGCCGGATGGACGGATGGACATATGGACAGATATATAGACAGACAGACGGATGGACAGATATACAGACAGAAGAACAGATATACAGGCAGACAAACAGATGGCTAGACAGACATATGAACAGATGGACATACGGATTGACAGATAGTCAGACGCATGGACGGACGGACATACGAATATATTTTTGGACGGTCGGACGGACGGATATACGGTCGGACAGATGGATATATTTATGGACGGACAGTCATATAGATAAATATATGTATTCATGGATAGACAAACAGTCAGACAGACATACAGACAGATATACGGACGGACAGACAGACATACATACAGACACAGACTTACACAGACATACAGACACAGGCACAGACATACACAGACAGATGGATGGATGGATGGATGGATGGATGGATGGATGGACTAACGGACAGACAGACAAACAAACATAATATGTCCAGCTGGAAGTCGTAAAAAGCAACTGCTACTTAATTTGATAATTAGGTGGCTCAAGTGGGATAGATTGTATTTAATTGCACAATCTGTAGACGATCAACGATGCTAAGAAGTGATAGAAGACTTTAATGAAAATGCAAAGATGAAAAATGAAGATTGTGATGACGTTATCGAATTTATTATTGATACTGATGAAGCGCCACCCGTAGATGACCTTGATTGAAAATTAATAATTTTTGTTGTGTATAATGACGTAATGCTTGACAAACAGTCCAATCATGCTCGGATATTGTCTCGAGGTAGGAACAGAACACTGATGTTATTTATGTAACCGAGAGGTATACACAAATACCTAATATGGTCTGGGATAACTGTAATATCTTAGCTGTATTTAACGGCATTGATACCCATACATTTGTAAATATTCACCAAACTTGGTGCGGCGGGGATATGAATATAATTAAGTTTAGAAATTTGTTTAATATTAAAAATAATAATAATAATCAGGACTTTGTATAGCGCTAATCTTTATGAACTCTAAGCTCTTTACAACATCTATAATGATATGACTACAGAAAAACAAAACACGAAAACTAAACAATTGGGAAACATACAAAATGCTGAAAATATTTAAGGTACGATACGTTATTAGGTCTTTAAGTTTGCTCTTGCAGACGAAAAAGGTGTGTTTGAAGAGCAATCTTGAAAGGGTTCAGAGTGTCATTGTGTCTATATTCAAAGGCTAATTCGTTCCACATTGCTGGGATCTGGTATGCATACGAAGAGAGTAAGTATCTTGCTGGTGTGTACACATGGATGAGGCCGGATAGTTATGTGGGACTGGAGTCCGTCTGTGCAACGTTACACAGAGAACAAATTTAGTGTTTAATTCTGTATCCAATTGTAATCAAGTGTAGGGTAGAGAGCAGTTATCAGGTGTGCTCTGATCGAGGTACTCTAAAGAGGATCCGAGCAGCTGTATTTTGAACGTTTCTGGAGTAAATATTGAGACACACCAGACAGAATTAAGATATGTGTGAATGGAATTGATGCGTCTCAGCTCAAGATATGCAGCCTTGCATATATTCATGACATGGTGGAATGTGAAAGTACTGTCATGAGTAACACCTAGGTTTCGTGCTGGCAGTCTGAATATAATGTTGGTGTTGCTGATATTTATAATTTGAGGTAAAGGACGTAAATGAGAAGGTTTTTGTGCTGTGATTAGTACGGTCTCATCTTTATCACCAATCATCTGCAGCTTGTTACATGTCATCCATGATTTCATATCAGAAATGCACCTCTCTACTCCATGTATGGTAGCATCAACTTCAGTTGGGTGACTAGACTAGTATATTTGGGTGTCATCAGCGTACAATTGGTGAGACACTGGGTGATGATCCATGACACTTGAGTGCGGCTGAGTCTATAGAATGAAACGAACAGGTCCAAGAGTAGACCCTGTGGAACACCCCAACATAGATCAACTGTGCTGCAGTTTATTTCATTTACATATACATTTTGTGTCCTGTTGATTAAATAGGACTTAAACCACTGTACGGCTGTATTCTGAATGCAAAATATATGCTGTAGACGGTGACGTAATATATCATGGTATATTGTATCAAATGCTGCAGACAATTCAAGGAGGTTGATGACTGTAATCTTTCCGCTATCCAAAGCAGACAGAATGTCATTAAATACTTTCAACAGAGTAGTTTTAGTCATGTGACAAGGGTGATTTGCAGACTGTACATTACTAAAAGGACTGTTTGAATTCAAATGAGGATACAATTTGGGTTAGAACAACGTTTTCTATGATTTTGATATGAGCGGGAGATTAGAAAATGGGCGGTAGTTCTTAAAATCAGTATGTTCAAGTGCTGGTTTCTTCAGTAGTGGTTTTACGAAGGTAGTTTCGAAACATGATCGGAATTCCCCATATGAGAGAGAGAGAGAGAGAGAGAGAGAGAGAGAGAGAGAGAGAGAGAGAGAGAGAGAGAGAGAGAGAGAGAGAGAGAGCAATAACATCAGTTAGTGAAGGAAATTTTGGGTCTAAGCACTCAATCAGCAGCGAAGTTGGAATTGGATCAAGTTCTCATGACTTTGGTGCACTCTTCATCACGGTTGTCCGTATGTCCGGTTGTCCGTACGAAATAAATAGAGACAGGTTCAAATAGAGACAGGTACTAATGGCTGAAATTCTGTATCGTAACTGTATGGTGAAAACTAGTCAATTGAAATTGTGTTGTTAAGTGTTTGTCTAATGGTTTGAACTTTGTCACGGAAGAAATTTGCAAATAGGTTCAGAAAGTGTACTGGAGAAAAGATAGTTGGAAGTGGAGTAGATTTGTTCCTTGACATTAGTTTGTTAGTTAACTCGAAGAGCTCTTTGCAGCTGGAACTCTCCCTGATCTTAGTACTGTAGTGAGATAATGTATCTACATGGACTTTGTTTGTTACGTTCTTCTTAGCGGCTTCATATATTTGTTTATGAATAATGAATCTGGTGGAAACCCAAAGCCTCTCTGCTTTACGGCTATGTCTTTTAGCAGTGAGAAGCTAGTCGCTAACACTGCTATACCAACGGAGAACACTTTTTTATTGATACTCTGCACTTGGTGGCTGGGTTATGTTTGTCAAGCAATAAACGCAGGCAGTTATCGAGTTGTTCTGCTGTATGAGGCAAGCAAGATGTTAGATTTCCCTGGATGTCATGAATTAGTTTCGTTCTATTTATCATACGGATGTTTCTCTTAGTAGCAAATTAAGGTGGAGGGTTAGGGACTGATACGTCGAGATGGATTGTAATGCAGATGTAATCTGATGCAAATTCGTGGGATACAAGCGTGGGTTGTGGAATATTATTATCAGGTCTATGAAGAATCCAGTCAAACGTGTAACAAGGTTAATGGCTGGGCTGGTTAGCTGACTGTTTAAGGTTGAAAACTTGAATGGAGTTTTGATGTGTGTGGGTTTCCAGGACAGTGAAAGTTGAAATCCCAAGAATAATGAGGTTGCCACCAATCGAATTTCCATATTCCAGAAGATTCGGAATCTGCTCCAAAAAGAGAGATTCAGTCAGCTTGTTTTTTCTACTTTGTGGAGGGCTGTGGACTGACCATTGTTCCAGTGTGAGTGAAAATTAGTCAGACTGTCAACCCAACGGTGATGTATATTTTGTTATGCATGATCTCTGCTCGAGATACAGAATTGGTCTTGATATTTGTTTTTGTTTTTTTATGGTTCAGCACAATATAGGCTATACATGGCGGCCAGTATTAATGGTGGAGGAAGAACCCGGAAAACCCCCGGAAAAAAAACACCGACCCACGAGAAGCTACTGGCAAACTTTCGCACATAACTACATTAGCCGAATCTTAGACTCGAACCCACGCAGACAGAGGTGAGATGGCAGTGATCCATAACGGACTGCGCTTTACACCACTCGGCCACTCAGGGCTCCCAGAAATAGTCTTGATAAACGTTTTGGATAAAAGAGTGATATATGACAATGATTTGATTCACAGCGACAGGGAGGAATAAGAGGTCATTGGAGTAAACAGCACCTACATACATTTAGAAAAATATTAAAACGATAGTCACAAAAATACCTAACCCAATTAGAGAAACTCTCGGTAAGTTAGAGGCTTTAGTTTAGTGTTATTGACGTTAATTGTTTATTTTTTATTTTTTGTAAGAAGCCTCAGTTTACACAAGTTCATCTGTTCGTCCGCTCTGCTGCTAAAGGCTCAAGAGCGAAAAATGAGAAGAGCAATTTCTCAACTTACGTGTGACAATCTGTTGAAGCGATGCTCCCTGTGTTCAAGGATAGTCCTAATACACTTTCTCTAGATCATCCCTTACAAGCACCAAACCATCAGGTGTATCAGTATTTGAAATGATAGGGTGAATAATTTAGATTATTTGGATCTATATATGTTTAATTAGTCCTACACAAAATGAACGATCATGGCCCAATTAAAAATCCCACACACACAATAAACACTACAACAATTTTTAAAAATTGTACATTTTATTCTGAGAAATCACTACTTAAATTTACATCAAGATTTCTACTTCGCAGTAAATCTGAAATCGAGTTATAGCTATTGCAATGTCACATCTGGTGTAAGGGAGATAACTGAATGGTATACAAAAGGTGTGATATATTTTCCTGGTAAACAAATTAGTTCACGAAAAGCAGCAGAGAGGGTGAACAGACCACGTTTTCAAGCAAAATTAAGGCTTACAGATCATGTTTTCGAGCAAAATATGGGCTATAGACTACGTTTTCAAGCAAAATATAAGGCTTCCAACAAAATCTCATTTAACCAAAAAAAAAGTCTCTATTTTTGCAAAAACGGAGATTTTACGATTTTTTAATCAATTTTGCTCGCAACGATGTGGTCATCCACCCTCTCTGCTGCTAAAGTTTTCAGTTCTGGGTTAATAATTCTTTTACGATTTCAACCGAATATTTGATCCAGTCCGATACGATATCGTGTCCGAGGATCATGTAGATTTATTGTTGCGAATCCGTGCGGAGTCGACTGAGCATGACTAAAGAAATCTCGAAATTGATTGAAGTCCATATCAGAGCACCATGTCTGCCAAATATTTCTAAGAGTATGAGTATCAACTCCGTTGAATACAGCAAGAATATTGCAGTTATCTCTGATAACTTTTGGAACCTGAGTGTAGCGTTGAGTGACATATATCACGTCAGTGTTTTTATGCCTGCCTCTGGAAAAGATCCTAGCAGGATTTTTTTGTTTATCCAACATTATATCGTCGTATACGACTAAATTGTTAATATCTCCATCAATATCATCAATACTCGGTGCTTCATCGATATCGGTTATAAAATCAATGGCGTTCTCACCCTTAATTTCTGATGCATTCTCGTTAAAATCCTTTAACACTTCATAACATCGTTGATCATCTACGCTAGGGGCAATTAAATACAACTTATCCCACTTCATCCATCTCATTATTAAATTGAGCAACAATTGCGTTTTACCGGATCCAGATGGACCGATTATAATCATCCGGATAGAGTTTGGTAGCGCTGCATGATGCTTAATTGGTTCTCTTGTTTTAGTCGCCGAAAAATCAATTATATCCATATCTCTATACATAAATTATGGATCTATATTGTGTGAAGTGTAAAACGCGTACTAGCACAAATGATGTGACGACGGTTACAACTAAAAATAACAGATCAGCACTTACTGGTAGATGTGCAACATGTGGTACAAAAAAATTTAGATTTGTTTCTACAAAATCAAAGATTTTACAATTCGGAGATGTTTTAAAAAAAAAACGAGGAGGTGATATCGCAGCCAAATTGGCAAAGCTCCCTGGAACCCCATGGGCAAAGTACCCCGGAGAAAAGCACCTTCCAGGATATAGCTACTGTGGACCGGGAACCAGACTTGATATCAGACTCAATGATCAAAATCAGTCCCGACCCGGTGAAGAACCAATAAACGCCATTGATAAGGCCTGTCACCTTCATGATGTTGCTTATAAAAGCAGCAATCTGCAACACAGGCATCTAGCAGATGTGAAATTAATTCATGCGTTAAATGCTATTCCTGATAAATCCTTCAAAGAAAAATTGGCTTCATTTTTGATAAAATCGGCTATGAAAAGCAAATTGATGTTAGGTGCCGGTAATTAATAATATGGAATCAATTTATTATTCCCCAAGAGGATACTGGAGGGGTAAATCAGCAGTCCATAAACTCGCTAGCGCTGCAAAAGTGAAAAAAAACCACTGCGGCTAATTGGTTATCCAAACAGGCACTATGGCAAATTTATCTACCACCGCCTAAACAAATTCAATTCTCGCATTTTGATGTGACCGCTCCTAATGAAGTTCATCAGGCTGATATATTATTTCTGCCACATGATCGTGGTTACAAATACGCATTAACCGTAGTTGATATTGCAAGTCGATACAAAGAAGCAGAACCGTTAAAAACAAAATCAGCCACTGAAGTCGCTTCTGCATTTGAAAGGATTTATCGACGAGGTCCTCTGCACTGGCCAAATCTATTGCAGGTTGATCCTGGCAAGGAATTTCAGGGTGCAGTGTTATCTACAATGAAACATCATAATGTCACCATACGACGAAGGCATACTGCGCTACATCGCGATCAGGCCATTGTAGAACGATTTAATCGGACGATTGCTGAGCGGTTATTTGGATATCAATACGCAAAAGAATTCATTCAAGAAAAGCAATCCCGTGAATGGGTCAAAAGGTTACCAGCTGTGATTACCGCACTGAATAATGAGATTACTAGAACAATCAACATGAAACCTAGCAACGCTATTAAAAAGAAGTCTATACCCGTACAACCACAAAAAGATTTCAAAGAACCAATTCTTGGTAGTAATGTCACTGTTAGGTACTTATACGAACCAGGAGAGCTTGAGGGTGGTAAAAAAAAGGGCTACTGATCCTATTTGGAGTGTTACTGCACACAAGATATCTAGTATAACACGATCTACGGGTAGACCTCCAGTCTATAAACTGGATTCAACTGCCCCTCAACGAGGATTTACTCGACAACAACTACAGGTAATTCCCGAGGATACTCAATTGCCACCGCATGGTCTTAACTAGCGCCGTTGCGTCTATTGCACTCAAGACAAGTCAACATCACATTGTTTCTGACATGACCGAGACTGTTATTTTTTCTGTCTACGGTAAATTGGCGAGGATCTTTATTCGAATACTGCCAACGCATTATACAATTGCAACTCGCGCAGTGATTATTCTGTTGTTGTTTCAGCGTAATTATTAATTTAGCATCAATATCAAATTCTCGTTGTTTTTTTTTTTGTCCTGTTGTTTGTAACCCGAGAGTTTTTTATTAATGATGCTAACATCAATATCACTTATTGTTGTGTCATTATCATCGAAAACAACTCTTCGAAGTTGATTTATTTTTCGTACTCTGGATACTGCGAGATAGACTAAATTCGACCATTCGATGCGATTATCTACGATCCAAACAATTGTATCCGATATAGTCAATCCCTGTGAAGAGTGTATTGTTGCTGCGTATCCTAGCGTCCACGGGGATTTATTAGCACGCAATGCATCTTCAACGACATTGATATCAACCAGCACAATATCATTTAATACGAGAATTTGTTTTTCACTCTGTCCTGGAATATCAACTTCAATGTTCTGTTTTCGTGTATCCGATGGCCTATAACAAAGGGGTACTGGAAGCGTTGCAAATTTTTCTTTATGCAATTCAAATAACTTCATCTGAAGTGTGTCCCTGACTATTTTTCTACTTGCAATTATCAAATCATTTGGTCTCCATGTTTCCCAGAAATCATTCATTGGAGTTTCTGAAATCACTTCACGCGCTATTTCGCATTGGATTCTATCCGGTTGTAATCTAATTAGCGCTTTGAATTCTCGTAATCGTTCATCAATTGATCTATAATCAGTGGTAATTTCTTCATAATAGTCTACAAAACCCCTTAGCCATTCATGTGGAGATGCACCGACAAATGGTGGTGGTTGGCCGTGATCACCGCACATGACGACTTTTGTGTTTTTGTTTAACAACCACTCGAGAAATGTTTGTAATACATCTAATGACACTGTGCATATTTCATCCCAAATTATGATTTCAGGAATGAATTTATCACCCATACGCTCAGGAGTCCATTTGTCACCCTTCCATCGAAAGAAACTATGGTAAGTACAGGCATTTACCCCTCGCTGTATCATCTCTCTGGCGAGTCTGTGAGTCGGTGTTAACACAATCATGGTTGACCGACGAAATAATTCAATTGCACGAGTTGTCTTTCCTGACCCACCACAACCGTTTAAATAAACTGTCTTGTATCTACATACTGGATCAGATACCGGTGGTGCATTAGAAAATTCTGATTGAATTTCAATACGGTTACAACAAAGATATTTATCATCCATGGCAACGTCTGCCGATTCACAATACTCATGTAGCATCTCCTTTTTAAATCGCCAACGCCCCCAATTTTCTTCGGGATCTGTGAATGCCGCTACAGCTGATTTGTACTTATTGTGTATATACATCGAATCAGTGGCCACTCTAACCGCGGTATTAGGAAATCTATTTATCATCGAAAATAGATTAATAGAAGCATAGGCTAGCATAGATGATCTTAAATGTGTATACTGGGAATTATATCCATCACAGTAGGTAACAACCGTACCTAATTTCTCACCATTGGATAGAAAAGCATCCTTACGGGATACAAGTTTTCCCTGTTTCATTAAATCCGTTACAATAAAATCGTATTCAGCGACGTCTATGATCAACCGCGAAGAATATTTTGCATTGTCGTATCGTCCACCCTGGGTAAATTTACCGATTATTCTTGGTCCAAAATCTTTTGCTTGTTCTTTTTTAATTTCAAATAACTTCTTAGACCGATTCATGATTTGTTCTTCATTGAAATCAGGGAATTGTTTTCGCTGTTCGCTGATTATTCTATCTAGATCGGGTTGTGGTAGCCAAACTTCTTTCTGAGCTCGATAGCATATAATAGCCTCGGAAACAATCAACGATATTAGCATACCACAATTAATCATATATCTCAATAGCACTATTGGCATCCAGGCCTTTTCAGATAGGTGTCTACCGAGCCAAACATAACTACACGGATGTAACCCTGTAGCGAATTCAAATGATATCACACGAGCGAATCCGGTTAAATCAAAATCAGGTAATGGTCCATTAATCGCAACACGAGTCATTTCATGCGTGGGGTGTCCAAATCGTTTGAAGTACTCAGCACATTCCCCATACCCGAGAAAACTTCCGGGATAACACGCGGATATATCAATTGAAATCATACCATCACGTGAGTATTTCGTATTCCACAGTCCTCCATGACCAAATTTGACGCAACTCAATTTAACATCCTCGAGAAAATCACTTCGTGTTGGACGCCATGAGTTTTTTTCTCTTGCGAAGTGAGCTACCACTGATGGAATAGTAAAACTATCCGTGAGTAGTTTTTCATGGAAACTCTCCGGTGAAAAATCACTAGCGATTTTTCTCATTCTGTTATCTAATTCTTCAACGCGATATAATTCACCATTTGGTCTTACAAACTGATCGAATCCTATTTCGGGATCTTCATCACTTCTAAGTAACCACACTGACACAGGATCATCTTTACACAACGCATGAATAGCATCGAATAATTTCTCTTCATAGAAAACATCCCCGGAAAATTCCGGGGGGATATATTTCACGGTTCGTTCTCGTGGAAATACTGTTACCGCAGGTGTCCACGCGTGTTTGTTATGATCAATAATTTGTATTGGAGCTCCTCGCGATTGATATTTCGGTTCGTATAAAACCTCTCCGGTTATTGTTGTTACTGATATTGGGAATTTTAATGATGCTTCTAATTTAGCTATATCAGAAATCTTTGCACCATGCTGTTTCACTGTCAGTTCCCATTCGGTTATTTTCATACGTCGCAGATCAGTTAGTTTATTTCCTCGGGATGCATTTGTGAAGTGTTCCATTACCCGTGTTGCCACGCAATTCAGTGAACTAGAATATTTCATAGGAGCTAGTTTTGCGATATCGGGTTTATCATTTAACGGATATATCCCATAAACCATTGCTGTTACGGGATAAGATCTTTCGTAGTATGGTTTGTCAATGCCGGTTAGAGATCCTGGTTTGGAATCTCTACTCACAATGACAGCTTTTTTATTCTTGAGAATTGGTTCAAATTTATCCCTAATAATCCATTTGCCATCGACTTCAATAATGAATTTTATTCGGAAAAAATACCTTTTTTCCCCAACACGTGAAATTATCACTGCTGCTTTTTCATCAGTCATGGTAGCATCAACAACACCATCAATTCGAAATGTTGACCAACAATAAGATGCTCCATCACGCTTGAATTCATTAAAACAGTCTCTGATTTTACTAATCATGGCTTTATCAAGAATTGTATTCTTTGGTGTATTAGAAACTATATCGAGATTGAATTGAGCATCTTTCCAGGGTAATCTCTTGGACGTTTTTTTTGGTTTATCGAGATTAAATTTAGGATTAATTTTTAATAATCTCTTAAACTCTTTCATGTTTCCGTCTATTAAACGTTTTTTTGGTTTATCGAGATTAAATTTAGGATTAATTTTGTTACGTTTTTTTGGTTTATCGAGATTAAATTTAGGATTAATTTTTAATAATCTCTTAAACTCTTTCATGTTTCCGTCTCTTGGACGTTTTTTGGGTTTATCGAGATTAAATTTAGGATTAATTTTTAATAATCTCTTAAACTCTTTCATGTTTCCGTCTCTTGGACGTTTGAGATTAATTTTAGGATTAATTTTGTTACGTTTTTTGGGTTTATCGAGATTAAATTTAGGATTAATTTTTAATAATCTCTTAAACTCTTTCATGTTTCCGTCTCTTGGACGTTTGAGATTAATTTTAGGATTAATTTTGTTACGTTTTTTGGGTTTATCGAGATTAAATTTAGGATTAATTTTTAATAATCTCTTAAACTCTTTCATGTTTCCGTCTCTTGGACGTTTGAGATTAATTTTTAATAATCTCTTGTTACGTTTTTTGGGTTTATCGAGATTAAATTTAGGATTAATCTTCAATAATCTCTTAAACTCTTTCATGTTTCCGTCTATTGGACGTTTTTTTGGTTTATCGAGATTAAATTTAGGATTAATTTTCAATAATCTTTTAAACTCCTTATCAGCATTGAATTCAGCATTTTTCGAAGGCGTTCTCCTTAATTCCCTCATGCTATAATTAAAACAAGCATTTAAATGAAGAATTTATATATAATAAATCACTGCAAGTGGCTTATGATTGGATCAGTAACCCCGTGTAACAAATCATGCAGAAATGAGTTTTGTGGGTATCATATGCAAAGCTTTCGACGTGGAAGCCTTGGCCCGTTACAAAATCATAAGAACTCCTCAAGACTACATCGAAAGATTTATCATTAAACCAAACAATGAATTAGACAAACAATAGTATTATGTATACGAATGAACCAAGAATTCAGACACCATCCCTTGATTACAAATTATGAAGCATCCAGTGATGGTGTTGTAAGACACTGTAGACTGAAGAAATCAGTTGGTGCTGTGAATAATCAAGGGTACTTGATGTTTACTGTTGGGAAGAAAACTTATCTCAATCATCGTTTCGCATTTGAATGTTTTTATGGATTGATCGAGGATGATTCTGTCATTGATCACAAGGATTCTAATCCGAAAAACAATTCTTTATCAAATCTGCAGGCTGTTACTCAAAGTGAGAATACCAAACGAGGAAAGACTGGAAAATGCAAAACGGTTGGGAAGAGACCTGTGAAATCTTTGAATACGATAACTAACGAAGAAAAAATATTTCAATCAATAACCAGCGCCGGTATGCATTTCGATATTTGTTCACCCTCACTACGATTTGTTGCAGAGGGGATTTATCGATCGGCTATTTCAAAAAGGACGGGACAAAAAGTTCAATTTAGTTATGTCTAATGCGTCATATTTTCCATTTAGAAATATATCATTATTATAGAATAATGAATTCTGAAAACATGAATAGCATTTTATCCGAGATTTCAAAATTGAAAAGTTGGGATATTGAACTATCAGATGGGTTAAATCCTGATCAAATCATGTCTGATTTTCAGGATATAGAATACGGAGTTAGCACTAACAAGTATATGCTACCAAAGAAGTATGCGCTCATCAAGAGAATTCAGAATTCTATTCGGGACTCTCTCGCATTTTCCAGTGACGTAAGTGTGTTCGCTCCGTTGTATACCATCGTAGAACGAATACGAAAAGAATTGGGGTACGAATACGAATTGAAAAAGGAGGTTAATTCTAAAATTAGAAACCTACGAGTATTAATTCAAGAAAATGAACAATTTTGATTGACCGACCATTTATCATTATTTGATTGACCGACCATTTATCATTATTTGATTGTGACCGTCCCTCATAGAGATTTTCATTTTTTTTAGCATTTTTTGATTGACAATGTCAAAAACAGTGAAAATATTTCACACTGAATAAAAATTGATGGACGGTTCAGATTGATCAAAATAGAATGAGGGAAGTGTGGTATTAATTATTTTATATACAATTTCCACACTTCCCTCAAACCTGATAGGATGAAATAACACTTCCACGATGATGTTAGGTCGGGTTCGGGAAAATTGTTTCACAATTGAAAAATTGTTTTGCAATTGAAAAATTGTTTCTGATTTCAAATAATGGTCAATGAAGCATTAACAACCCGATTGGCTCGTGAACGACTGGATGCAATCAGGAGATTTGTACCAATTCGTGACTCTGTACGGAATAAACTACAACAACGACAGAGTCTTCAGACTGATTTTGCTGCGGGATCTGAAGAATTGTTTAAACCAGTAACCACAGCAACGAAGGAGATAGAGCGTGCTATACTGGGAGATGATCCTGACGGTAAAAGAAAAGAAGAGGGTCTTATTCCTGTGTTAGAAAAAATAGCAAAAAGAACTAAACAAACAAAAAAATCCTTGCAATCACTTCCTCAGGATATATCAACCGCTTCGAAACGAAAATTTAAAGGATTTCAAGAAGAACTAGTTAGTGGACTACCTAAATCAATTATATTTACCTAGAGCGCTAAACAACAAATTCTCAACGAGGATATAGACAATTTAGGTGAATTCGCTGCTAACAGCTATGATTCACAAGAGAAGTTTTTCACGGACAATTATTCGGATTATAGAATGTCACATAATGAATGGGCTGATATAGTGTATGAAATAAATACTGGGAGTTTAGATAGAAGGATGAAGGAATACAGAGACTTCAAGAGAAAATTTCAACTCCAAATAAGACAGCCATACGATGAGAAGAAATTTCTGGGGAGTGGTCTAGTTGGAAACGCTAGCGTTTCATGTCCTGGTAGTGTTCTCAGTGATATATCACGATTAGAGGTTCTTGTAGGAGGGTTCCGAGCTGGAAATAACTCACCGGAAATAATTAATGAAGCAGCTGATATCTGTAGACGATTATTTCAGGGTGGTATCATGGATATCAGCACATATCGAGATTTCATTGGCGAGTTAGTGGAAAGTGGGTATCATAGTGACTGAATTGAAAAGTCAATTGATTAGATAAATAACAATTGAAAAATTGTTTCTGATTTCAAATAATGATCATACACTACAATCATGATAAACCAACCCCCGTCTACGTAGTTAATTCACGGTTTCCGGTTTATAGAGCATACTACGGAGATGGTTTAGGTAATACCATTTTAGGGTTATTTGCGAGAATGGCTCCAAAAGTGATGCCGTTGGCTAAACAATTAGGAATGAAAGCAATTGATGTTATTCGTGATAAGGGTATTGGTGCTGTTGGAGATCTTGCTGGAAAAGCGTTTTCAACTGCGAAGAATAAATTAACATCATTAGTGAAATCACGGATGAAATCCAAAGGATTTTCACAACCGTTACCGTCTACAGCGGAAATGCCTGCAAGTGTTAGTAGAATTATAAATAACGCAGTAGATGAAAAATTAGCGTCGATGGTTTTAACCCCCGACCAAAGCAATATTGCAAATATGATAGCAGGAAGTGGCTTTAAAAAACTACGTCGATGAAATGGAAAATCGCGATTTAGACTCTGATAAATAGAATAAAATGTTCAAAAAGTCACATGATCCAGCGTTTGATATAGACGCCCCAGTTGGCAAGGATAATTCTGTACGCGATTATCAATATTACGCCTATCATGCAATAGACCCAAATAGTCGAGCAAGAATCGATCTTCAAGTCCATGATACCAGTAAATACTTTCTACCCGCTGAAGCGTTTATTGAAGTAGAAGGAGAAATTGTAACAGCTGCTGATACTCCTGCTGTACCAGCACCGTATCCAGCTGGTACTCAAGTCGGTTTTGTCAATAATGGTATCATGGCGTTATTTGAGAGTGCAAAATATCTCATTGATGGAAAAGAAATTGAGGCGATAGATCGCGATGTTGATGTGGCTACAACAATAATCGGGTTAGCGAGATATTCCGATGATTATACAAGATCAGCAGGACCTTCTATGATGTTTGCAAAAGATGCTACAAATACCGCTGGAGGAAAACAATTTGTTGTAAGACGACCAAAGAATAATGCTGGCACCGCTAATATTGATGCCGAAGATATGACTATAAACAACGATGTTAATTTCAATCTAGGAGCTGCAACACGTATTTCAATGTTGCAAGGAGCGCGTAAATCATTTTCATGCGCGATTCCACTGCATCATATATTTGGATTCTGTAGAAACGTCCGAAAAGTTATTTATGGAGCGAAGAATACAGTATCGCTTGTACGAAAGAGTGATGATAGTGACGCAATCTGGAGGATTCCAGCAGACAATGCAAATCCAAATGCTGATGCCGGTAAAGTCAATTTAACAAAAATATCATTGTGGATGCCAGTGTTGACTCCAGCAATTACCGCAGAAGAACGATTACTATCATTTATGGACCAAGGAGGAAAATCATTACTAAGTTGGCTAACCGTGAGTACAGATGTTAAACAATCAAATATCAACGGGTTATTCACTTGGAACCTAGCATCAAAACAAGGTGTTGCTGCGCCACGTCATATATTTATTGCGTTACAAGATAACGCACGAGTTGGCAATCAACTCTTCAGTCATATGATATTTGATCAATTAGGTGTGAAAGACGTCTCACTGAGAATAAACGGCCAACAGGAACCATCCGAGGATATACAACTTAATTACACAGAAAATCATATTGCACGAGTTTATCATCGTCTGTTGTCATTTATGGCACGCGATCAAAATGTCGATACTGGTCTGCAAATATCACAATACGACTTTAAAAATCTATATCCGATCTATTACTTCTCACTGGAACATCTCGATTTGATGAGACAATCTGTTGTTGATATACATTTTAGAGCTAATGTGACTCGTGGTGCTATTGCTGATTATAGAGCGGTTGCTGTCATTCTCAGCGACAAATCAATGCTACTTGAAGGTGTTGGTGGAAGAATGAGAGTGGTAGATGCACCAGTGGAAAACATGTAATTGAAATTGTAAACGATTTAGAATCAATCAATTATGTATAATGTCATATAGTAATATTAGTGTTGCGTTAACTCCCGGTCAATTAAAAAAATTGCAATCGGAATCAGCTAAAAAATGTGAACCACAATCACGTTGAAACCCAACCAAATGACTGGTGGTGCAAATAAACTATCGCTGACAACTCGTCAGGTGAAACATTTCAATGATGCACTAGTAGCAAAAAAGGGTGTTCAGATTACTCTTTCTGCGGCTGCTATCAAAAATATGATTAAAACAGGCGGTATATTTCCGTTGTTAGCTGCGATTCCAGCATTGATTGCAGCAGCAGCCCCAGCGGTGGCTAAAGCGGCAGCGTTAGGAGCCGTTGGTACTGCAGCAGGAATGGCACTAAAGAAGGCAACTGGGAAAGGATATAAAAAAAGGGAAAGGGTCTAAGACTACCAGGAACCCCGTATTCGTGGTACAGCGGAAAGGGTCTAAGACTAGGACCGGTTTATTAATTGGAGAGTCTATGACTCAGGAACCTATGGTTCCCATGTCCAATTTTGATTTACTCGATGCTGCTAAAAAACTCGCGATTAAAAACTTCAGAGGTGTCTTTATGAAAGATCAATTACCACATCAACCAAACAGCGTTGAAACCGGAATCATTAATTTAGATAACAGCACCGGACCTGGAACTCACTGGGTTGCATACGCTATTGATCCACGTGGGATTGTCTATTTTGATTCATATGGATTAGCCCCACCAAAAGAGTTTATGCGTTATATAAAAACCCTTCCAATGAAGACTTGGTATTCTACGCTACCAACACAAACGATGATTGACCCACCAATATGTGGCAGCGAAGTATTAAATGTCCTTAACGCTATTTCTAACTCCTTGAGTAACCCAAACGGAAAACCACCACATGTTGTCGTGAATGAATACACTAGTAATCGCTGGAGAAAATCGAAGATTTTTCAACGAAGTCGTCAAAAACGATTTTAGAGAGAGAAAGAGTTTTACAATAACATGATTGATATTTGGGGGAGATCTTTGAAACCCAAACCCGATGACACTGCAACCGGTGATGTAAAAAAACTAATCAAAGATGAAATAGCTGAGACGTTAAATTTAGTAAATGTTGACCCGAACGAAATAGTTGTATTTCAGGACAAACAGGGTAAATTGAAAAGCAGTGATGTGTCATTGGATGATATTTTGATACGGCAGCGCGACGCCGCTGAAAACTCTATTGCGCTATATTCCAACAGTGGACAACTTAAACCAGGCGCACTTGTGTCTACAATCACCGACGCGATTGACGCCCACAAACGTGATCTGGAGGATTATATACGAGGTTATAGTACTTTTCGCAAAAATGTCGTACATAAATTCTTTGGAACCCCGCTTGTGGTTGGCATGACTCTCGCTGAAATTAAAAACTATCTATCGCTATTCTTTTTTAACAAGGACGCGGGAAGGATGATGAATGAAAATGAAATCAAGGCAAATTATCTCGAGATTTCTAAACTAATAGAAGATCAAAAACCGACTAACGACGTCATTGTTAAGTTTTTTGGAACCCCGCTTGTGGCAGGCATGACTCTCGCTGAAATCAGTGAGTTTATCGGCAAACACACTCACAATGCCTACATCGCTAATAGTTTCTTTGGTGTCCCGGCTACATCTACGATGACTCTCAAAGATATTAATATGTTTATGGTGAGACAAACAACACTTAATACCATCGTGGATAGATTTTTGGGGAGAACACCTGTTTCTGAAACCACATCGTTGACAGGTCCAACCCTCGCTGAAGTTAAAAAAGCTATTGACGAACAAAAATCCGCCAGTGAAATGGTTAATAATTTCTTTAGAGGACCTGAAGGTTACGATACCACTACGACATATTTTGACCTCGCTAGTGATTATAAACTCCGAGTAGATATGGAATTTAGCTCCTTTTTGATTTCATTTTTTAAACGCCGCAATAAAACGTTGATGAAATATACTGAAATAGATAAAACCTATTCCGACGTCATTGACGATATTCTTAAACTAAAGGGGAATTTTGAGCGGGTACAAAAACCAGTCAATGACATTGTTGATAAGTTCTTTGGAATTCCACACAACGCGGGTATGTCTCTCGTTGAAATTATCGCGGCTATCAATAAGGTAAAAACTCCACATAGTGTAAGCGTCAATAACATCGTGTACACGGTTGATAGTGGGACTTTTGATTGGATCCGGGGAAATGATAATTATCTTCGTGTTGGCAACAGACATACTGGTGCACCAGGTTGCTACCGACTTACAATAATACATCACCGTAAATTTGATTTGGAATTCAGCAACACAAGTATCCGCGGTGTTAACACGCTGACATATATATTAGATAAAGTACCAAAACCTCCACCCTATATACCAATCCCGCTTACGATTGTTATAAGCAGTCCCGACGAATTCGTGATTAGGGAGTCACTACCCTGGATAATAGAATTTGTATCCGGTGTCCCCTCATCCGATCCTAAAACCACTTCGTTGGTGGGATAATTGAAAACACTAGTTGGTTTAAAATAACAACAATGATTCCATCATCGTCGTAATATCGATTCGACACCGTGAAAGAGTTTTCCGCGAATTTGAAATTACTTTCCGCAAACTTGAAAACACAATTGAAAACACTAGTATTTTTAAAATAAAAATGATTTCATCAACGCAATGTCGCTATGATCAGGTCAGAGAATTTCAGACTAGACTCAAAACCCTCACTGAGAAGTATCAAATAAAAATAAAAAAATACCGACGAAGAATCACCGCAATTGATATTACTATGTACTCGGTGTCAAGCGTTCTCGCTGGCGCCGGAATAATACTTGCATCGGTTATAATGATTGCCCCGGTCGTAGTTCCAATTTGCATTTCTGCGGTGGCTACAATCGGGGGTATATCAACCGGGATAGCAAAAAAGATATCATCATGCAGCCAGAGTAAACTGCAGAATTACTTAATTCAATTTCATATTGCATCAACCGCATATTCGCAGTTATCCTTGATGATATCGTCGTCACTCGATAATACAATTATATCAGATAGTGAATTCTCAGCGATGGTCAGTATTTTTGATTCCGCGATATCGAAATTAGAGCGACAACATGAATATAATAACAATGACAACACCGATGGAATTGGAAAACACGAACCCAAAAACCAAAATGATCTCAATAATCTCAACCATACCAGATTGTGAGTTCTCAGTGATGGTCAGTATTTATGATTCCGCGGTGTCAAAATTAGAAATACAACATGAGTATAATAACAATGACGACACCGATGGAATTACTTCAACAAATAGTGGAGAACACGAACCCAGTACAAACAAGCATGATATCAATAACATCAACGGAACCCGAGTTTAGTGTGAATTTCCCTAGCCCAGTCCCCGTGAAGGAGATAGCGCTAGCAAAACTACGAGTGTATCACAGTTGGCCTAATATCAGATCAAAATCATTTGGTGGTCAACAACCCAATAATTCTTTAGTGTTTGCAAATAAGAATAAACCCGACGGAACCCCAGACTGGAACGTTGTTTCGATACCAACCGGATCATACCAAATCGAACAAATCAATAATGAATTCGCGCGTAGAATAAAATCGATTACTGGAACAGAATCGAAAATCGCTATAACAGTTCATGAGCCGACGCTATCATCCGCAATTGAGATAAGCACAGAAGGATACGTCGTAGATATCTATCAGAGTTCTATTAGAACCGTACTAGGATGGCCTGAAAAACCACCGGAAAAATCCACCACCGACTTAACCACGGACGTAGAATCATATCATGAAATCAATCCCAGTTATCGAGATAATTTATCTGATATAAGAAAAGGAAAAATCGCCGATAGATTTATATTCACCAACAAAGACACATTGCAATGGGATTTTATCATTAAAAGAACAACCGACTCATCTGTTACTATTTCATTTACGCTAACTGACGTCCGTGGTTATTTTAATGAGATTAAACAATTATATGACACACAACTAGAACAACTACGGAAAACAAGATCGCAAAAACACGTTGAAATAATAAATCAGCTTATATCGGACATGGAATATATCTATGAACTAATTATTCAAACAATAATTAATGACAACAGCGACAATAAACAACGATTCCTAACCGATTACAATATCACAGAAGACAATCTGCGTAATTTCAAGTTTCCGAAATACAACGCTGATGAATTAGCAAGAATTGTTAAAACCGATATCAAAGCGCTACAAAAATCAGATTCAACTGTCCTCCTCAAATATAATAATGATCCAGATGGTGGCGGTAGGCATATCGCTCCGTTCAACGTGAATATTTCATCGGTGATTGCGCTCAATTTAGTATGTGATGTTATCGAAGGAAGCTATCAGATTAATCTAGAGCAATCAAATCAAGCTCAGCAGGGATATATTCTTTATTCGTTTGCACCAACAGCTCCTCCAGGATTCCTAATTATTGAAAACCCAATTAATCCTGTCTACATGCGATGCCATAATAATTCATTAACCAGAATTAATTTCAAACTCACCGACCAGTCAAATAATCTGATTGATTTACAAGAAGAGGTGTTAGCGATTAGTTTGTTTGTAAAGTCCTAAGGACTTGATCAAATATTCGGTTAAAATCATTTATTATTTTTTGTTAACCTGTAGCAGCAGAGAGGGTGGATGACCACATCGTTGCGAGCAAAATTGATTAAAAAATCGTAAAATCTCCGTTTTTGCAAAAATAGAGACTTTCTTTTTGGTTAAATGAGATTTTGTTGGAAGCCTTATATTTTGCTTGAAAACGTAGTCTATAGGCCATATTTTGCTCGAAAACATGATCTGTAAGCCTTAATTTTGCTTGAAAACGTGGTCTGTTCACCCTCTCTGCTGCTCGAAAACATGCATTAATATGCATGCAATTAAATTATTCAAAATTAATTATTGATAAAATTGAGAGCCTAAACTGAAATGTTCAAGAATGTAACATTATAGACCTGAAGGGATACTTACATAAAATGACAATTCAGCACAATGGGATGAAAGATGTCAAATTATGGTATGGATTAATAAAACGATGTATATTCTACATATACAGTGATTTTCTCATGCTCGCTCGAAGCATACATCTCATTATATTGCTCCATCAAAACATTCACAAATATGAAAACAAATATGATTCATATATTCAAATGTATGACGGTAAGATTCAAATAATCTCATTTTATTTCGTACAATGAAAGTGAGATTCAAATAATTTTATGGAATGAAAATAAGATTAAAATAATTTCATGTAATCACAATGACTCATATTATACTCGAATAAAACAATGGAACAAAAATATGATTCAGTTTTGTACAGCAGTATGGTACACACACACACACACACACACACACACACGCACGCACGCACTCACGCACACATACATACATACATACATACATACATACATACATACATACATACATACATACATACATACATACATACATACATACATACATACATAAATACATACATACATACATACATACATACATACATACATACATACATACATACATACATACATACATACATACATACATACATACATACATACATACATACATACATACATACATACATATATGTGTGTGTGTGTGTGTGTGTGTGTGTGTGTGTGTGTGTGTGTTAAAAGCAATACAAATGTTTCCACTGACATACCACACAGTTATCCCGATTTCTTAGATTGGCCCACACTTGTATCGGACGCTCACACCCGTCATGGATTAACAATACCAGCACACACATACGTACAGACAGCAGTCAGTTTTCTTGAATGAGGTTAGCCCACATGTGTTGGCCACGCCCACCCTTCACGGATCCACCATGCGCACATACATACTTATATACATACTTACAGACAGATACAATGAAACCAAACTGGTCATAAAATCAGGTACATAATTAAATCTATAGATACATGCTAATAAATTATACCCTTATTAGCAACTTGTAACAATTCAAAAGTTCGCAACGTTTCAAGTCTGCCTAGTAGTAGAGACATCATTTCACATTATGACATTATAAACAAAACATGGCCAAATCGTTCTAAGGCGTAATCGAATTATTTCTTGACTTTTACTGTGACACGATGCTGTGGAGGCCTTAACAATTATTCAGTTCTGTTGACGGAGATGAGCAAGCTGTTGCATGTTGGATAGTACATGCTCTGTGTGATGCCTTAATGTGTTGTGTAACTTTCCGTAGTCACATTACTTTGACGGACTTGAATTAAAGGAAAATACATAAAATGACTGTTAATGGGAACGCCTCACAAATTATTGCCCTCAAATAAAACAATTCCATTGGGGAAAAACAGGTTGTGCATTAATAAATGGACACTGTCATGAAGTATGTGTCTTTTACTGATAAATTTAGGCTTGATCATGAGGATTCGCAAATTTAACAATTTTTAATTTTCAATTTAATGGATTTTGAAGAATTTCTCTAGACCAATAATGAAGTGGCTAAAGCTAGATCGTGAGTTGAGTAATTGATGTGTTTACAGCAAAGTTTCATTATACTCACTGACTTCCGTTAGATTTAAATAGGTATTATATCTCTGAGTGTGCTTATACCGAACACTTGAGTCACAAGCTAAACTGTACTCGCAAGAAATGTTTAAGGGCTAATATCACAGAGTTTATCAATATTCTGAGTATATTTGCAGCAATTTGGAGAAAAAAATACAGGTATGTCATCGCTTCTTTATTACATCCCCTGAATCACTACAGCTATTTAATATCAAGTTATGAGACCATGGGAGGATATTTTACTCATATAAACCAATGTTACTGATCCATCATAATTTAAGTTTGAGGATATTTATCGAATAATTGAAGAATTTTATTGGTTGATACTTTTTTTATTTGCTAAATGATGCAAAAGCGGTTTCGCTACAAGTTCTCACAACATTTGATAAGCCCGTCCCATACAAAGTAAAATGATACAAATTAACCAAACATGAAAAGTGGCAGAAAAAAAGGACGATAAATACAATAAAAATAAATTATATATATATATATATATATATATATATATATATATATATATATATAGATATATATATATATATATATATATATATATATATATATATATATATATATATATATATATATATATATATATATATATATATATATATATATATATATATATGTAGATAATGCAAGTAGACAATGAAGTTATCAAATGTCGGAAGAAGTTGCATAGTTGCATTGAGCATGTAGTACGCCAATGTAAATATCAGTTGGTCATTATACAGTGTGAAGAATACTGATATTATTAGCAGCCTTTATGTTAATCATCAACATTAATGGTTACGAAATTAGTTTAAATTATTTAAATATTGCATGTTATGTTGTGCTAAAAAAAATGTGTTTACAGAGATTGAAACACGCATTTCATTAAGACTTAACTTATTAACTTTTGCCTCTGATATATGTAATGATATGCAATTTCTTCTTGATACTAGATTGTATATCAAGACGATTCTATTATACAGATTGCTTGATGTGGTTACATTGGTTTATGGCTTTAGTATGAATGATAGAGTAAAGATGATAAGAAGGACGGCTATGCTTTAACGGGGTAATATGCGTTTTATACTTAAGAAATCGTTTTCCGATTTTCAATATTCAGGTAGAATTAGCAGATTCTGTTTTTGAACATCCATCCCAGACTACATCGGCGTATTGTAAAATCTGCCTTATATAGAATAAGTGAATTATATCTAAGTAATCTCTACTGAAGATATTTCAGATATGCTATGGGCATAATGTAACGTAGAATCCAGTAACTTTCTGTTATGAGTCTATTCTTCTCACCATGCACGTTATCTATTGGCATAAACGGAAAACCCAGTATAGAGTCATTTATTTGTATTACAATGTATCGGAATATTAGAGGAGAACTGGGGATCTCTAAAAGAAGTATATTAAAGCGATGATTATTCACTTTCTGACTTGTCGAAGTGTTTGTCCAACATATTACATGTTACATTTTTGTACAGGTTGTCAAATAAATCACATCGGTTGATGATCACATATTGTTATAACGTTGTTAAAATACTTATTTGTATTGGATCTACTAACGTAGGTACTTTATCTTACATTTCTACATTGAGACCACTGATGTATGTTACATTTAGATAATTAAAAATGGAATTTTGTATTTTGTGTCTGTTTAGTTCAAATTATATAACATTGCATATTATTGGATCTTCGGAAAGCGAGAATTAGTTAATGTTTGTAATATATTCTTACGCTGATTTTATTTGATAACATTAGGCGACTCCTATATTTATTAATTAAATGCATGATATTTGCTTGAAACGATTGAATAACGGATATAGTTCATCGAGAGGATGCAAATACTAGACCCAAGAGATGAAATGTATCCGTTATTCACTCGTTTCAAACAAATATTCCTTTTATTTTAAGGTCACATATATTGGCTACCTAAAGTTAGCGACACAGTGAATTAACAGATTTCTTACGGTAATGTCAGCTGTTTACCGTACATTCTTTGATATGTGTGCCTGCGCACAAAATTAGTTTCACATCAGATTGATAAAAATTAACTGATATTTCCAGAATAAAAAAAAACTACAAGTTTCAAGGAAAATTGATAGTGATTATTAAAAAAAAAAAACAACCACAAGTACACGTAATTCACTGAAAAAAATAAGTTGGGAGGCAAGTATGTTCTGACCTAAAAATGTCACTGCAGCGAAATATCAGAATTATTTTAATTAGAAAATCAAATAATTTACTGCTTAGCATCAACTAAAAGGCTTATATTTGGTCATGAAGAATTATATTGTATTGTAAAAGGATTTATATTTTTACATTGTTATGTATATTTAATTTAATTGTTTGTGTGTTTGTTATCTTTAATTTGTTTTTCATATTTCATTACATGCTATTTCAATGTAACCTTGTATACTGGACTTGATCTTGTTCAAAATTGATTTAATTTATGCTTGACCCGCATGACCTTTCAATTTCATTTTATGTCAACAACTAATATATAGCTGAATTATTATCTATGTTTATGAACTTATTATCATAAGTTGTATTAATACAAGAAGGAAATATCCTTTTTAGGTCAGGTTTGTGGACTTTCCTAAGTGAATTATAAAGTTATGATTTTGATTTTGTAAACATCAGGATCATTCTAGAAAGTTATTTTCCATTAGCTCATAGTATTTTTTAAAGGAAATTCTAGTGTGGGCTGAGGCCAAGTAGAGATTTATTTTTATTTATTGAATATTGAATACTGAAATTGTGAGGATATGGTCATCGGTGCTTTAACATCTAGCACATTCAAGTTGTATTATGTTGAGACCAGTTTGGGCTGAATTTAATTTTTCGTCCAAATATTTTTTCTGGAAATACAAAAAAAGCTTTTAAAAAAATTCTTGTTTAGATAAATTCATAGAATTTATACTGAATTCAGACCTGTAATTATGTTACTGTGAATCAGACAAAATATCATTGACACATCAGCACTCCATAAGCTATCACAGACACGTCATCGGCTTCAGTGTTGTGATTTAACTGGACTCTTAATGATATTTATTCAGGACTTTAAATTACTGGGACTTGAGTCTGTAATTCTTGGATTATGTTGAATTGTGATTCGCGATACTGAAAGTTGTGTTTTATCATTTTTACTTTGGATTCTAGGGTAATAAATATGTTACATTTTACAAAGTGTTGTTCAATCTTTTTTATTACTTATTTTAAGAGCATGGACTCGTAATACTCTGTTGTACATGTTGATGTGTTAAAAGCCTTATGCTGATGAGTAACATTACGGACTTTGTACAGCACATAAGCAATTATATCTGAATTGTTGCATCATACAAATATGCTTTTAATTTTTAATGTTACGCGTCTAGACAAACGAAAATTGTGTTCATCTATTTTACTTTTATTCTCATATACATGCGTCCTAGATGCAGTATAAGTAAACAGGTGTAATATATATTCGTGATGATAATCCTAACAATAGCACACTATTTAGTGAAGATATTTGTAAAATAAAAAAGCTATTATTTCAAAATAATTTTTGCCAATTTAATAATCAAAATTACATCTAAATAATGGTTACTGCAATGGGTAGAACTATGGCTCCTTCATAGATTATTAGCAAAAAGGTTTTCTTCAAAACGAAAAGATTAATCTATATTTTTGGTTTAGATTTTCAGATTACATCCATATGATATGGAACCATTCAGAGGAACAACTAAAACATTCATTGATTGGCTGAACCATTTTGACCCAAGAATAAATATTACTGAAACTGTATCTAGTACACATGTTTTGTTTTTAATTGTAAATGTAACAACACAATTTTGGTAATAATATCATTACACATGTTCATGACAACGAAACTAAAATCCGCCAATGTGTGACATATTATTTAGTTCATTTAAAAATGGTATAACATATAGCCAGGCCAAAATATACCAACGCATTATTTCAGATGAATGTCAATTACAAAATTCGTTGAATAAATTAAAACCATATTTCCGTATTCTAACTCAATATGATGCTTTAAACACAGCAACATGTACAATATTAAAAATATAATTCCTGTCACAATACAAGTTAATAATACCAAATAAAGGCCATATAATACATAATAGTGAAGATTTATAAATATATCAGATACAAAAGTCGGAAGCACACTTACAAAATATAAACCAATATTCCTGTACAGAAGACCCATGGGTCTGCAAGAGTTTTTAATTACAATTAAACATACAGAAAATAACAAAAGATAATTGTGGTCATCTCAGTGTCACAGACATCGGTATTCTTAATGTACAATATAAGATAAAGCAATTTTTTTAGCAGCGCCAATACAAAATAAGTATTTTTTTCAACGTTATAACACTAGCTGCGTATTAACTGTTGTGATTTTTTGATAACCTGTAATAAATGTAATATGCAATACGTTGGACAAACACTTGAAGAAGTTTCTATGAAAATAAATAATCGTCGCTTTCATTTAAACATTTGTAGTGATCCTCAGTTATTCTCTAATATTGCAATACATTTTAATACAAATAATCACTCTCTACTCGATATTTCTTTCATGCCAATACATATTTTGCATGGAGACATGAATAGACTGATGAAAGAAAGTTACGAGATTCATATGGTCAATACTTTGTATCCTAATGGTCTTAATAATACCAAGGCATTATATAAAATTGTATAAAATGTTAATTATCTGTTTTAGAAATATAGTTATATATGACTGTCTCTATTTTATAATTTTACTGATTCAGTTTTCATTAGCGACTCCTGTATGTTTTCAATCCTGTCAGATATATATATATATGTTATATATATATGGATGTAAACGGTCACGTGATATTGATCTGGAATTTTTTAAACTTTGATAAATTCCGCGGACTACTTTTGGTTTCATGTTTCTAGATTATTTGATGTGAAATTGTATCTATAGCAAAGCCTTACACCGTCATAATAGCACCATCAAGATCGCACCCACTCATTCATGTGATTTCCGATAAACACAATGGCGAACCAATGATTTAAATCGACCATTAGGACTGACTCTAAACGTAAACTTTATGATGATTCCTATTTAGAAACCGTGTATTTACCAAAGAATACTTGTTTAAAGTTAACAAACAGGATACTACACATTTATGATTTATACAGGGATCCACAGGATACAAAACACACACACACACCACACACATATATATACATACATGTATGTATGTATGTATGTATGTATGTATGTATGTATGTATGTATGTATGTATGTATGTATGTATGTATGTATGTATGTGTGTGTGTGTGTGTGTGTGTGTGTGTGTGTGTGTGTGTGTGTGTGTGTGTGTGTGTGTTTGTATGTATATATGTATGGATGGATGGATGGATGAATGGATGGATGTCTGGCTGGCTGGCTGGATGTGTGTGTGTTTGTGTGTGTGTGTATCTTTGTATGTATGCATGTATGTATCTTTGTATGTATGCATGTATGTATCTTTGTATGTATGCATGTATGTATCTTTGTATGTATGCATGTATGTATCTTTGTATGTATGCATGTATGTATCTTTGTATGTATGCATGTATGTATCTTTGTATGTATGCATGTATGTATCTTTGTATGTATGCATGTATGTATCTTTGTATGTATGAATGTATGTATCTTTGTATGTATGCATGTATGTATCTTTGTATGTATGCATGTATGTATCTTTGTATGTATGCATGTATGTATCTTTGTATGTATGCATGTATGTATCTTTGTATGTATGCATGTATGTATGCATGTATGTATCTTTGTATGTATGCATGTATGTATCTTTGTATGTATGCATGTATGTATCTTTGTATGTATGCATGTATCTTTGTATGTATGCATGTATGTATCTTTGTATGTATGCATGTATCTTTGTATGTATGCATGTATGTATCTTTGTATGCATGCATGTATGTATCTTTGTATGTATGCATGTATCTTTGTATGTATGCATGTATCTTTGTATGTATGCATGTATCTTTGTATGTATGCATGTATGTATCTTTGTATGTATGCATGTATGTATCTTTGTATGTATGCATGTATGTATCTTTGTATGTATGCATGTATGTATCTTTGTATGTATGCATGTATGTATCTTTGTATGTATGCATGTATCTTTGTATGTATGCATGTATGTATCTTTGTATGTATGCATGTATCTTTGTATGTATGCATGTATCTTTGTATGTATGTATGTATCTTTGTATGTATGTATGTATCTTTGTATGTATGTATGTATGCATGTATCTTTGTATGTATGTATGTATCTTTGTATGTATGCATGTATCTTTGTATGTATGCATGTATCTTTGTATGTATCCATGTATGTATGTATACTGAAACTATGCATATCATCTCGCCTTTTCCCAAAATCTTTGTCTAATGATAAGATTCAACCATATTTCTAACCCATTATTGTTTTTGAAACAGCTAGTATGTTAACTGAATAAAACATATCTGTTTGGGAATAACTGAATAAAACATATATGGCTGGGAATAACTGAATAAAACATATATGGCTGGGAATAACTTAATAAAACATATCTGGTTGGGAATAAGTGAATAAAACATATATGGCTGGGAATAACTTAATAAAATATATCTGGTTGGGAATAAGTGAATAAAACCATATGCTGTTTCGAATAACTGAATAAAGCATATCTTGTTGGGAATAACTGGATAAAACATATTTTGTTGGGAATAACTGAATAAAACATATATGGCTGGGAATAACTGAATAAAACATATCTTGTTGGGAATAACTGAATAAAACATATCTGTTTGGGAATAACTGAATAAAACATATATGGCTGAGAATAACTTAATAAAACATATCTGGTTGGGGAATAAGTGAATGAAACATATCCGGTTGCGAATAACTGAATAAAGCATATATTGTTGGGAATAACTGAATAAAACATATCTTGTTGGGAATAACTGAATAAAACATATCTGTTTGGGAATAACTAAATAAAACATATATGGCTGGGAATAACTGAATAAAACATATCTTGTTGGGAATAACTGAATAAAACATATCTGGTTGGGAATAACTGAATAAAACATATACGGTTGCCCGAATAACTGAATAAAACATATCTTGTTGGGAATAACTGAATAAAACATATCTGGTTGGGAATAACTGAATAAAACATATCTGGTTGGGAATAATTGAATAAAACATATGGCTGGGAATAACTGAATAAAACATATCTTTTTGGGAATAACTGAATAAAATATATCTGGTTGGGAATAACTGAATAAAACATATCCGGTTGCGCGAATAACTGAATGAAACATATATGGTTGGGAATAACTGAATAAAATATATCTGGTTGGGAATAACTGAATAAACCATATCTGGTTGAGAATGCCATTTATGTTTGGGGGGGGGGGGGTACTGAATATATAACGTCTGTGTAATTGGCTTTCAGAAATATCCAATATCGACATGAGCAAATATTCACAAAGGGTACACAATCAAAGACTAATATTTACATGTTAATTTGAATATAAATTGATACATTCTGGGAAAAGAGGGATATATATATATATATATATATATATATATATATATATATATATATATATATATATATATATATATATATATATATATATATATATATATATATATATATAGAGAGAGAGAGAGAGAGAGAGAGAGAGAGAGAGAGAGAGGCCCTAATATACACAGGATCCTAGTCATGATGTTATTATAGTAATGATCAAGTTTATAAGTAGTCTTGAGTGCCACTCGAAAGAAAATACTTGTAAAATATGTGGGACTATTCAGCAACATGTTGACATGAATAACAATTTCATATGTTGGTTTACACCAATTCAATCCATTGCAAGCTAAGAAAATCGGCAACACTATCTAGAAATCAAACAATCTTCCATACATTTTCATATATATTAACAACAGCATTAATCTTCATGCTGATCCGTATCATATTATATTTTCATGTAAACAAATTATCGGTTGTTTTAGCTTGTAAAAGTGAAACTTCTGAATTCGTCAGCAATTCAGCTACAGACTAATACATGTACAACATTGCAATAAGTACAATATTGCGATAATTATGATATTGCGATAATTACAGTATTGTAATACGTACAATACTGTGATAAGTACAATATTGCGATTAAAACAATATTGGGATAAGTACAATATTGCGATAACAACAATATTGCGATAAATACAATATTGCGATATGTTGCCATTCGTACATTTTAATGCGCGTTGTTCTTTGTATTTTTTTGTACTCGCAGTATAAGTTAGGCATTTGATCTGCATAATAAAACATGCATTGAAATACATAATTGCGTGATATACATCTAAATTTATGTCCCTCTTTACAGGATATAGCCGTTTAGAAGCAACATTTGAATGTCCCAAGAATATGCATGACAAGTAAGTCGTAACACTAGCTTCTAACCAAAGTTTATAGAAAGGAAGCATCTAGCTTCTTCAATGGATATGTTTGTGTTTCAGTATTAACTCGACAGGAAGTGTGTCAACATTGGACCTAAATATTATTATGAATGATTAGACATAGCCTTGTTCTAGTCAGAACATCCGATAGCAAGTGTCTTCAAATATCAAAATGCTTTTGCTTTTTGTAAACAAAATTCATAACGATTTACCAAATTTAATTTGATATGTTTTCCTTAGTCATATAAATGAATCGATTAATTCGAGGGCTTACATCACACGTAGATGCGCTCCATAAAGCAAATATTTTAAAATAAACATTCGTACATAAAATACGTCTGTAAAGTACAGGACGACAACTCGAGTTTCTCAACTGTAAGGTTGTAATATATGCTGAATTATTTTACGACAAAGAACAATTACACACATATTATTTCAGCTAGAGCAGCGATAGTGATTATCAACTGCCTATAATTATGTTCCACATTTATCATATCTATATACTAATTTTGTGAATCACTGGTGATATTCTCTTATAAAATACAAAGAATATACACTCAGTTCCTCAAGTCACGGGCCCCAACGCCTTACCTGCACGCACCTATCCTATTCCATTTCGACCATCACCGATAAACTCCGCCTATAGCGGTAACTTTGTCGCATCACTTTTGATGAGGTGTGCATCGTTGAAATGCTATAAGGATTAGTGCTTGCTGGAAATAAGATGGGTATCGTATCTAGCGAATCTGGGTTCGAATCTAGTATAGTACGAAATAAATTAATCAGTCCGTTATGATTGTCTTATTTATTCGTACAGCAAACACCTGGATAACAAACGTCCCGCAGGGATCAGTCAACTACAAGATAAGATAGATGAACGCAAAATGCTTGAGTCCATGATCGAAAAGAAGAAAAAGAGAACTGTATTTTGGTTCACTGTTTCCGCTGGTCTGGCTTTGATGATGGTTCGCCCTTGGGCGTGGAAACCTACACCTGCATTACTTTTATTCGTACCAGCATTTAAGAAAGAGAAACTACCTTGAGTGCGTGAATTCTTTATGTCATCACTCGGAATGGTACATTGTACATATATGCTGTTTCATATATTGAAGTTCAAGATTGGACGAAGCTTGACAAGAAGAGTATACATTTGTGCTTCGAACAGAGTAGCGTCATAACCTAGTTCGATTTGTGTTTTATCAAAATAACCTATATGCTCAGCATTCCTAAAATAAATCCCTTTTTATTTCATTACTGAAATTGTAATATTCTATATATATATTTCTTTTCAACGCAGTCAAAATTCCAACCCTCTTTAAGAACGGGATAATTGATGAACAATAAAGTTTAGACCATTATTTCAAAATGTTGCAATAATAGATTAACTAAATAGGTGTGTTATTGGAAGCATAGTTTGGTGGTCGCTTTTAAGAAACAATTACAAATTCAAACTCCATTCTTATGAAAGCAAATTTTTTAGATTGTGTTCTTACTCATACAATATTATAATTTCCCTGCATGTAGAAATATGTTAAACAGTAAAACACCAAAACAAATAGTGTGCCATTCAAATGATAAACCTGGACGTATATCAAACTTCAGGAAATAAGTCTAACAAATATACCACTGATGGTAAATAAACTTGAATATTGAGTATTAAGCATGTATGTCATCATTGTAAACTGAATAACTGATTATGTTTAAAGAAAGGAGATTACTATCGCACCATCATACAATCCAACACATCACTTATACCATCCAATATCCATACACCTAATCCAAAATGGAATGTCAGGCACCTGTAACACTGTGACCGATTTCAGGCTATAACTAGTGTTGACAGCCCAAGTCCCATAAACCCTTCTCCACCGTAAACCCTTCCTTCTCATAAACATTCAGCTGCATAAAACCATTCCCATATTAAACTTATGGACCATTTTTACATAGAATTTCCCGTATTGCTTCCAAATATTATACTTTGACCCCAAGTGACATATATTACTACTACTTCTTTATTCCATATTACAGCACTAGCTCATTAAGCCGAATGATAATTCACGTTGATATCTTATCTTACGTTATCTTACGTTACCAAGTCGTTGCAGTAAAATACGTGGCGAGGTAGTGTAAAGATGACAGCTCACTTTAAATTTATACTAGCACGTGGTATGAATCAAAATTAATGTGCCCTGTACATCAAGGGAGAACCGAAATAATAATAAATTGCATGTGAAAACATTTTTACATGTTGTGTACGTCAATCTATGCTTTAATCGCTAAAATCACAAATGATATAGGCTTGTACGGTTTCTTAGTTTGGCGCTCGTCTTTAATTTATTGACATCCTACTTCTGTCCAAGTGGGTTTAAATCTAAAGCTCTGCCAATGTGAGAAAGCCTGCTATTAGCTTCCCATGGGTGGTGATTCTCCTCATTCATTCATATATATATATATATATATATATATATATATATATATATATATATATATATATATATATATATATATATATATATATATATATATATATATATTGCTATGCCGTTACTCATGTATATTTCGATCAGTTGAATCTAGCGACTGCACGTTGTTGTGATTGAGTGTAGCCATTTTGAGATGTCCCCTCGTACATCGATATGCTCGTTACCCATTCGCGTATTTTGTACAACAATACAAGATTTTAATATTAAAGTACCTGCACAAACATTCGAAGATGAGAATAATATAGATCTGTCATGACTGATTTTACCGTCTTACATTATGTTAAATTAGGAGAATTCAAACACGGAGTTGTGTGTACTTCTGTCGTGATATCATGTCTCTCACGCATGGTCGATTTGGATTGGTCGATCGATTGCAATACCCACCAATCCATGCTTTGTTTACCAGAATGTTTATACGTGCCAAACTTGTATATAAGGAGCGCCGCTGCTTCAAATCGGTACCAGATGGGATTAGGGCAGAGAGGAGTAGAAAGAAAAATGCAGAAGATAGGTAGAAAAAGGAATGGTGAAGCTTGATAACTAGAATAAGGATTAATAAATCAAGAGACAAAAATGAGAGAGGTAATTGTTTAAAGAGAAAAGATTTATTGTATGAAATTTAGAAAAGTAATTTGGAACTTAGATTTTAAAATGCAAGTTCTCATAAGCAGACGAAATTTCTACACCCGAATTTCAGAACCCAAAGTAAGATTCTGAAATTCAGATCTTATAAATTTAAAAGAATATAATATGTCCACTAAATAATTTTTAACACTCAGGCTTGATTTTAGATAATCGAGATATGTCCACTATGGTTCTATTTACTGATATATTTCACTACGTACAATTTGAATATGTAATCTGGTAAAAAGGATGTAACTTGTTTAACAAATGAGAAATGATTGAATAAATACGTCCTGATTTTTAAAAATCTTTCTATATTGTTGTTTTATCTCGAATGTTAGAGTCAAACGAACCCTTGTAGCTTCAAGGTCTGAAAATAATAATTTTCCAGACCCCTTGAGGTTACAATATATATAATCGAAGCGAATAGTTTCTTGAAGCACTTATTATCTTTTCTCCATTTTCAATCAGAAATATTTTGTTTTGGAGCTATCATAATGTTCCGAAAACAAAGGTGAACTCTGCTGCCAATAAGTAAACACTAAATGATCTAAAATGGTGCTTTGACATGTCAGATGCTATATTTGGCTGAAGTAAAATATAGGTAACATTGCAATAATTATTTTGCGTTGATTTTGGTAAAACAAGGTTTCTATATTTGTCTAAACTTCCTCATAATAATATATATATAAGTATTTGGTTATAAATTATCGTGCATTCGGTATCAATCGGCAGCATTGAAAACTATTTCAAATGTATCCACTTTTCAAGAATTCAAATATCGCACTTATATATAATATACTCGGCTTCGTTATATATATATATATATATATATATATATATATATATATGTATATATATATATATATATATATATATATATATATATATATATATATATGTATATATCTAGGTAGGTAGGTAGATAGATAGGTAGATAGATAGGCAGACAGATGTGTGTGTATGTGTGTGTGTATATTTAGTTTAAAATCCAAAAGGAAATTGTGACAGCTAAAACACTCTTTAAAGCAGAATTTAACAATGTGCACGAAACTCAAAAAGGACAAATGATTCAGATACAGACAATAATATTATGTATTTACTATGAACACAATTAAATTAAATAGCATCACTTAATTAAGGCTTGGTATAATTTTACAAATAATGAGTTCTTTTTATATTATTGGTGATGAGTTGTAGAAATACTTCCACTTCTCAAAAAGGCAATTGACACATCAAAATACAAAGGTCATTCAACTTTATATAAAGTATTAAGACACACAGTCAGATACATGCAGACAGTATTAAAAAGAGTCATAAAGATCATATAATTATTGAAAACGTTTATTTTTCTCAAAACATGAAATTTATTTTCCAATGCACGTTTTAGCGAGTAAACCAATTATGCTTAAGCCATGTGTACCTGACGTTCGTTCGCATTTAATCCGCACCTCCTTACAGAAGCAAGTTACTCAGCTCTTTCTTAAGCTCATACGTCCTACGTCCGTCCAGGAACAGAAACATTACAGCGGCCGAATAGTTTGTTATTAAAATCATCATGTTACTACAGCCCAAGGAAATTAATAGAGAACAAATTGACCCTTAGTTTTGTACAGTTAGGTTATTTCAACATCATCAAATCGACAACCAAATATCTTGTGTATACGTGTCCAATGCTCGAATCTTTTTATTGCTTGCACCCAAATCGATGTACAGCTTTCGCAAAGATTTAGATAATTCGATAGTCAATCAATTCTGATCATGTTTAGCGAGTTATGGCATATATTTATCTAACAATATGCACTCGAACGGCATGTTATCATTCAGGCATTCTGGTCTTTATTTCATCCAAGTTACAGATTACGAAAATTATGGATTCAGTCTTGATTTTTTCCGAGCGTTTTACTCCTCAATTTTCTCAAAAGCGAACACCATTCTAACAATGAAAGCTTTACCCTTTAATCAAATTCATTGTTAAGATCTTTCCTGAAACTGCTGGAAATAACGTCCAGAGTAGAGTGTTATTTAAGTAATGGATCATGACTAAGGTTTGATTATACAATACTCTAATATCATGAGGATTCATTTATATCAATTCTGATCTGTGCGATCATCTGCTGATTTAGATCATTTAACCATCATTGATCTAAATTATATCACTGAATTATAAATATTTAAGACATTATATTATTAATAATTCCATTTTCATGTACAGTTAGATTAAAATTAAACAAGATCTTGTGTAAATTGTTAGATTAAGCACGCGTTTGACATGTTTTGCAGAGTTACTGCCAGAAAGTGTTTTTATACCTTTGTGATATAATCAGTTAACATATTAACCTAGGAAGCACCATATAAATGCACTTGTGGAATACAGGTTAATTATTAAGTTAACTTACATATATATATATATATATATATATATATATATATATATATATATATATATATATATATATAGCAAGCAATCATTGAGGAAATTTGAAAATATCAATGCATCCGGGTTCGTTTGTACTTCGAATGTATGATGTATTTGTTTATTTAGTTTTTTTTTGTTTCGCTTTGGGGTTGTATCCCAATGTAATCAAATTTTGTTGTACTGTCTTATATCGTAACCTATATCTGAGCGCATCGAACTCGTGCCTTTCGAATAAGTCTAATTCATTCAACAGAGTTACCGCTTTATTAAGCCATAATGTGTTGTTTTGTCCTTCCCTAATGCCTTTAAAAAAGGTATACATGTATAGCGAAATTGTCCTTTATTACCATAAAACCTAAACGGATCAACAGCTGCTTATAACTATCAACCAAAATCTTGATGATTTCAGTTCCTTTCTTGAGTCGGTATCTAGAAACAAAATAAGGAAACACGAGTGTATCACAATGTGTAAAACGGATGCAGGCTATTGAGATATAATGAGAAAGGATGTCGCCACAAGGAACATGAAACTTAATTGTCAATTCGTATGCTACATTGCTGTTCCTGTCAAGATGCCAATAAACTATAAAGTAATGAAACTGATATTACGCCTTAGTGTATAAATAATTATTTTAAAAAATAACAACAAATACATAACAAACAATTCCATGAATTAATCTTGAACCATTTAAACCCATGTATTGGACGAAATCAGCATTATCAGTGTGTCTTGGGCAAACGTAGTCTGGCAGAGCCCAGACAAGTGGGGCAAACTGTTCATATGTTCAGCAGCACAGTGCCGCAACAACCATACTAGGTCAAGAGACTGATGATGATGATTGGACGAAATGAAAAGCCATTAGAACTGTGAGGAAGTCACTTTCATTTAACCTACAGTCCAAATCCAGAGTAAAATCTGATGTGTCAACTTATAAAAGGAGCCTAATATAGAAGTTAACAAATTATATATTTAATGTAAATGAAAAGCAAATATCTCAGTTCGAAATAAACTCCCCACAACGTAAATAAAATGGTCGATTCCCTTGACTCTGTAGAGAGCAAAGTTGCAAAGATTGTTTGCTCAATATTTGCTAATAAGTATAGATATTGCTTTCTTGAAATGCATTATTCACGAAAAGTTTACATTATCAACGAGGACCTACAAATAATAATTTTTAAACTATTACGCATATTTGTTCTTGTGCGCGAAATTAAACACACACACACACACACACACACACACATATATATATATATATATACATATATATATATATATATATATATATATATATATATATATATATATATATATATATATATATATATATATATATATATATATATATATATATATATATATATATATATATATATATATATATATATAGTAAGTGTTGAAGTGGGAGAAAGAACAAGGGAACACCCGGTATGGATCACCGACACACTGAAATCTACTTGCAGTTTTCACCATATATCCATATAAACCAAGCCCGAGACTCGAACCAACGTGGACGGTGGTGATATTTCCTTGATTGTAAATGTGGGCGCTTTTGAACCACTCTGCCACACTGGGCCACAAGGAGTGGGCAGATAGACAGAGAAAAGGAACTTACGAAAACTAATAATGTCATTTTAACAAGGATGGTTTTGCAAAAGTATATCAAGGGAATGAACAGCTGTACCGGAAGTGGTCTTGCTGGCAGATGGTGGATGTTACCAACAACGATCTTCTACAAACCGATAGATCTGAAGGAAGACACAAATGTATAACTTTAGCTGTCGTTACGTACTATATATATATATATATATATATATATATATATATATATATATATATATATATATATATATATATATATATATATATATATATATATATATATATATATATATATATATATTTATATATATATATATATATATATATATATATATATATATATATATATATATATATATATGTATGTATGTATGTATGTATATATATATATATATATATATATATATATATATATATATATATATATATATATATATATATATATAGAGAGAGAGAGAGAGAGAGAGAGAGAGAGAGAGAGAGAGAGAGAGAGTGGGCGCTCACACTTAAGGGAAGGGGGCACTTTAGTTCTAAACATGTTTTGAACTTGATCCGTAAAATTTAATAACTGAAAACCACATGTTTTTCTCCTCCCACTAATTCTGCAAGTTCCCCTGGGGAGGAGTAACATAACGCTTAACCTGGTTACAATTCGTTTGAAACGATGTCTAGCTTCACTTGTTTGTTACACTTTTTCTCATTGTTGTATCAAGGACACCTGTCCTCTGTTTGATGGAGAATTTTAACTTACAACAATTATTCACGAATAATTATTTCCCAATTGAATACTACAACACTGGTCTTTTACACTTACATATCTAATCATCTAGGGTTTAGTTCTTGCGAGGGACATATGTGGTGGAGGGGATCTAAATTTGGATATACGGGGTGAAGCTTATTTCGGGTTTAAGAATATAAATTGTTTTGTATCATTTTGGTGCTTTATCTGAATGGATAGGAGCGTTAAAATGATCAATAATCATAACATTCTGGGTATTACTGACATTCAAATATTTAGAGATAGAAAAAAAAAATTCCATTCTAAGACACTTTAATATTTTTTCAACACCTTACCATGGATACTGAGCATGCGCATTGTCTTCTCCATATAAGGTAACCAACATGTATATCTTGATTATCAGATACGTGTTAATTGCTACAGTTAAAAAAATATTTCGTGCTAAATTAAGATCTTGTTTTAAACAGGACACTCATTGAAACTTATTGGAATGAAACTCGTGGAAAAGTAATCATTTAGATTCACTTTTTAGTTGCTGGTAGTCAATCAAAATCGAATTAGTTTTATAAAGGATGGGTAACTTGACCAAACAAACAAAACATGATCTAAGTAATCAGACCAACATGTCGGCCATACTATCCACAACCAAAGGAGTTCATTCCATATCCGGTATAGATCTATTTAGCTAACAAAAACTGTTTCAAACAAAGGGCCCCTTGAGAATGAAACGTTTCTGTCCTTAACAAGTAATATAAAATGACCACTAAGAGAGTAGAGTAATGTTAAGTGACTAATCAGAAAGTACTATCAAAGTACTATTCAGAGAGTAATATAAAATGACTAATAAGAGAGTAATATTAAATGACTAATCTGAAGGTAATATAAAATGACAAAATCAGTGTAATATCAAAGACTAATAAGAAAGTAATATCAAATGACTAATAAGAGAATAATATCAAATGACTACTCAGAGAATAATATCAAATGACTATTAAGATAATAATATCAAAAGACTAATCAGATGGTAATATCAAATGAATAATCATAAATAATATCAAATGACTAATAAGAGAGTAATATCGAATGACTAATAAGAGAGTAATATCGAATGACTAATAAGAGAGTAATATCAAATGACTAATAAGAGAATAATATCAAATGACTATTAAGATAATATATCGAATGACTAAGAAGAGAGTAATATCGAATGACTAAGAAGAGAGCAATATCAAATGACTAATAAGAGAGTAATATCAAATGACTATTAAGATAATATATCGAATGACTAAGAAGAGAGTAATATCGAATGACTAGTAAGAGAGTAATATCAAATGACTAATAATAGAGTAATATCAAATGACTAATAAGAGAGTAATATCAAATGACTAGTAAGAGAGTAATATCAAATGACTAATAAGAGAGTAATATCAAATGAATAATCATAAATAATATCAAATGACTAATAAGAGAGTAATATCAAATGACTAATAAGAGAGTAATATCAAATGACTAATAAGAGAGTAATATCAAATGACTATTAAGATAATATATCGAATGACTAATAAGAGAGTAATATCAAATGACTAATAAGAGAATAATATCAAATGACTATTAAGATAATATATCGAATGACTAAGAAGAGAGTAATATCGAATGACTAAGAAGAGAGTAATATCAAATGACTAATAAGAGAGTAATATCAAATGACTAATAATAGAGTAATATCAAATGACTACTCAGATAATAATATCGAATGTCTAATAAGAGAATAATATCAAATGACTATTAAGATAATATATCAAATGACTAATAAGAGAGTAATATCAAATGACTAATAAGAGAGTAATATCAAATGACTAATAAGAGAATAATATCAAATGACTAATAGGAGAATACTAATGGTTATTTTGTTTTCTTAATCCATGCGACATGTTGTTAATAAATATAATCCAAAAAGTGCATAAACATGTGACATAGTATACATATATCCGTATAACTGTATCCATATCCATTTTATTTATATTAGCCACGTCAACTGCTTCTGTGTTTTTGGACATATAACATGCTTCGATAAGTCAATAACAAAACAAAGGATCGTCAAAATGGCGTAGCGAAGTACATTTACTGAATACAATATTTCATCACGTGAAACAATGTCTTCTATAAGAACCACGAAAATGTGAAATATGTGACTGTCGACAATCGTATAGATTGATCGAAAAACAGTACCTTTGTAGTTTGGTAACATTTTAAGTGAGTGTATCATTATATGGAATACACATATATATGTATGTATGCGAGAATGACTGATTGAGCTCATTCTCCGCAGTAAATCAACTAACTTAAGTATCACGACAATTAAGAAATATTTAGGTTTCAATCGATCTATCGTGAGAGCTTTAGTCAAAGTATGAAAATGTGTCACGAAGTGTTACGTTACGGTTATGCACTTGAGATTTTCTTTCCGGTCAACAATCACTGTTCGTATGCATACGTATTAAACAACAATGAATTAGAGACAACAAACACCTACCTTAGGACAGAAATACGCATATAATCTATCATACATGCACTATACATTTCATGATTTGTTTGGGTGTAGATAGGAGCATTCTTTCAACTGTAAAATGAACATTTTCGATGTATATGCTTCTTTTAAATATGTCAGATAATGATGAGGGCAATCCCGTATGAAATAAGGCCCATATATTTAACCTTTCAAGAGCATACACTCCGAAGATATTGTCGTGCAACCTTCAGAGCACAAATATACCAGTCTACGGCCATTGTCTCCGGTAATAGAAGGAAAATCTAATGAAATAAATATATTCTATCAAAGAATATAGTTATAAATCGAGAAACAAACAAAAGACGCACGATATAACATGTATATGCAGGCAACTGGAAGACACAAATAGAGCGAATATAAAACATTCAAATGGCACCATACTGGAATGGTCTACAGCTAATCATGAAACAATAAATATTTGAACAAAATTGATGTACGCATTATGCACTTATACATATTACAAACGTCCGTATGAACCCAAGGGAATTTACATGAAACGGTGTTTATGTAGATCTTCTACCTATTCTACCTATCGGCACCAGCTCGTGGTATTACTCCAAGCGGATATGCAGCAACAGCTGTGTCTCGTGCAGTTTGTACCTTAAGAAATTGTCTATCACCTGCATATCGGCACCCTCTAATAATGTGTCTCCTACGTCGGTAAAACTTAATAGATGACCACTACATGTTGGCCCGCCCCACCATCTGAAAAAACGTCTGATAGAGCTCCCGTGTCTGCTTAATGCACTATCTTTGACGAATAACAAACACTAACAGTAATTGTGCTAATCCAAGAATTGTTATCAGCAACAGTGTTGTCCAAGGACGCAATTTTTGTTTTCTATTAATTTATGTGGAGTTGTTAAAATTAGACATTGTGTCGTTTCTAATAAAAGTACCTCGTTCTCCTACCACGTATGACTTACCATCTGTTTTTACAAGTGTTCCTTCCACTTCAGAGAATGTCTCGGCGGCAAGACCTATCTACGTGTATCTTGAACTCTAACTCTACATCGTTTGGAACACGAGCATCATAAGAATAATATTGATTGACTTAATCTTGACCTATTCAGACTTAATCTTGACCTATTCAGACTTAATCTTGACCTATTCAGACTTAATCTTGACCTATTCAGACTTAATCTTGACCTATTCAGACTTAATCTTGACCTATTCAGACTTAATCTTGACCTATTCCGATACAGGATAAGATATAACCTTGCACATTTTTTTATACTGTTCCTGTTTGTCTAAACTACTATCAGGGTAACTGGCTATCTGCAATTCGATGTTGAAGGTATATTTTGGGTTTCTGGTGCTGCTTGTTTGTTTCATAATAGGGAAAGTAATGCATTATCACAAGCAAATTCGTGCAATCGTTGATTTGCAGATTAATTTATGATCTTTCTAAAATCGTTTTGCTTCTTAGTTTTACTTGCAGAGGCTATACTATAGTAACCGAAAAGTTGATCTCGGATTGATGGCGACAATATAACCAACTGTTACACCTGCTTTATCCCGGGGAATGTCGATCGCCTGCATACTTAGTTATTATGCAATTGGAAGCGCTTTCGGATCTAGTCTTCATGGACTACCATGAATCCACTGGTGTGCGATTTATAATCCTTTCTTGTCATTGACTTAAAATATGGCGACACTGTCAAATATACTCCACGGGCAATTTCTGCTTAGACTCACTAGGTGCCATACCAACGATTCGATTTATGGACGCATCTTTAAAATAAATTTCATCCCGTGTACAGATGACGAACCGATAATCTTATAACTCAAACTCGGAAACTTGAGCTGTCATAATTTTGTCGAGAGCTTCATTGTCAATAACAGCTGAGACACAACGATTACACCTCTGTACATCACCACCCACCTGTGCTATTTCAGAACGCGTTGCTCATGTAGGCACCTTGGTATGATACAGCGCTGTTATTTCGCGAAGATGCTTTAATGAGAACAAAGAAGCCCTTGTCAAAGTCCTAGCATTACAAATATGTCAGCTTTTCTGATACAGTTTGAAAGCCTTATTCTATACCCTCGCGTAAATTGCTTGATCTGAATCAACAGTCCGTATACTATTTTTATAATGGAATCCATCCTATAGTTTTATATTAAACATTGTAGAATCTACTTTATGCACCCGGATCAGAAACTTCAGTCGGTTTAATCTTGGATATTATTTCACTGTCTTATGTATAATTCGCGATGGATATGGTACAGTCGGATGTATCTAAAATCATAGATATGAAAACAATAGTGTTAGTGAGTCTTTGCCTGTGTGCGCGATAATACACGTGACCAGATTCGCGTGGACGACACAGCTAATTATGCGCTTTTCTCCAATATCCGAGCACCTAAGTCAGCACCAAAGTCAGCACCTAACGGGTTCAAATGAGATATACAGTATTCCTTACAGTATTTTCTGCCGACGAGTTCATTTTTTCCATGGACGATTACATGAACTGTTCTAATAATTGTCCATAATTCAACTAACCATTTCACATATTTTGCTTAAACACAGTACCGTGCAGATTGAGGTCTTAATTTATGGGAATCCAAAATTATAGGAAACCGTCTTGTAACTAATCTGAATGGACTGTTATAAACAAATCAGGAAAGCTACGTAAGTGTGCCTTAAGACGGTTTCGACCCACATGGGTTCAATTAATCCGTCATTAATTGTTGCACTAGCCGGCATACTTCCATTCGTAGATTTTATCTAATAATTATATCTTTTATGATTCCTTGTATAATTCGGATATGGTTTTTCTATAGAAAGTGGTTACTAAATCTATATCGCTGTTTAGTAAGGGATGATGCCATTGTTATATTCATGTCAAAGTATTTTTTAGAATTCCTATATTCACTGTTATCATCACTGTATACGTTGTTTTTATAGCTAATTTTAGTCACTGACGAGTCTGTTGTAGTCAATGACCTTAAAATGTCTTTCAAAATATTAAGGACTAATTTTCTACACATTTGGTTGTATTTGTTGGTAATGCATACATCGTTGTGCTTCCAATATAAATCCTGAATCGATTGATTTATTAAGACTCTCCGGATATGTATTTGAAAAATCATTTTTGTTCGGAGTACCTTTTCACAATCATATAAGACACATTAAAGAAACATAGCTATTTAATCATTGTTGTAACTTTATCAACAAGCCATTGGATGGTGTTAATTTCATCACATCATTAATTTCATTACCACATGAATTTCATTACAACATTAATTTCATGGCATCATTAATTTAATTACAACATTAATTTCATGACATTAATTCCATTACCACATTAATTTCATTACCACATTAATTTCATTATCACATTAATTTCATTAAATCATTAATTTCATTACCACATTAATTTCATTACCACATTTATTTCATTACCACATTAATTTCATTACATAATTAATTTCATTACCACATTAATTTCATTACATCATTAATTTCATTACCACATTAATTTCATTAAACCATTAATTTCATTACATCATTAATTTCATCACATCATTAATTTCATTACCACATTAATTTCATTACATCATTAATTTCATTACCACATTAATTTCATTACCCCATTAATTACATTAACACATTAATTTCATTACATCATTAATTTACTGACATCATTAATTTCATTACCACATTAATTTCATTACCACATTAATTTCATTACCACATTAATTTCATTACATCATTAATTTCATTACCACATTAATTTCATTACCACATTAATTTCATTACCTCATTAATTTCATTACCATACGCATTTAACTGTGAACATTTTGCAAATATTTTATACAAAATTAATCCGTTTTCGCTCGGATTGTGCTAGGCAAACAGTATTGTTTAAAGTTTGCTAAGCATGCAAATAATTGTCATGGGTTATACACGAATGTCTTACAACGTTCATGAGTGTGTGTATTCCGTGTCAATTACGGCGGATTAAATATGCAACATCAAACGAGTCAATGCAGAATGTTACATTTATTAGATAGGTCAATAAATTACTATTTATTTTTGAGAACTGAAAGGTACGCATAAAAAAGTTATTTTGATCTAACACAACTTCAAACAAGCTTCAGCACTGATCAGTAGCACGTAACACAGCGTTATCTCGTGGATCTTGACATTAATATTAATCGGTCTGTCACTAGTGTGACTACACTCACGTGCATCATTCTACAATTCCAATAATGGTGTTCTTTTTGTTTATCATGCTGGCGTTGACATAGATCGTGAGCATTGACGTAAAAGTACATGGAAGTTGTTGAGTACCTGTACTTGTGCATCATTCCTGTTATTTACCCTCTCATTTACTCGTGTATGTATTTGTCACATCAACCCGTGGGTTATGTTACTGTGATCAGTATGACAATAGTAGATTGTTTGCTTATTGAACTAGATTACTGTCATCTAACCCAATATCAATTTGTCCTCACATCACATTATAACCCGTAAGCATATCCGTGTGTTATCATAAGGCCCATGCGCCACAAGCATTTGCGTGCACACTCGAAATCCTTAATTTGGAAAACATCATAGGTTGGGTAAATGATTTTGGCCTCGACAAATATCAGTGATTAGATCAAAAGTCCAAAGATCTTTTATTATACTTATATTCTTACAGCCTAATCTGTATCCGCTTTCATTTTCTTTGCATTGGCAATCAGCTGTACCGATGTGCCTGCACATAGAAAATATGATGCAATGTAAATAGTATGTCTTTCGCTGAATAAGTACGTCCTTGTGAGTTTTTTTCCCTTCATTTAGCCTGAAATACTTAAATAATCTATTTGCGTATTAATAGTTACACTTAAAGACAACAAGAATTAAGGCAGACTTTAAAACTAACATGCATTGATACATAATACCATTCTTTAAGTTCATTCGAATTGTGGCAAAATTCCGGTTATATGTATAGCAGTGTTTATGTTTTACGGCATGCCTGCACAACACAAGAAACCGTTCAGTGCCGGTGCAAGGCATTTTCGTGCCCTAGGCGAGATCAGATATCCGGGGCTTCCCTTCCATTCACGCCCTCCACCACTCGCCCATCATGAAATAAATCCTTAGCACAGCGCCCTATGCGACTGCCTAGTTCGCCTACCGGAAGCGCGGGCCCTGAAACCGTTTATATAATAATACATGCAATTTTAAACCAGAAGAGATTGTTACATTCACGAAAGACAGAAGCACTCGGTCAATGTAGTTTAATAAAGAATCAGGCGTATACAAGGCGTAGATTCTTTGTATTATATTTGTGGCAGCGTCATGAAGTAAAGAGCTAATAGTAATATAACTGGCGGTATATACGGTGATATTGGTATTTCTCCGTGAAAATAATATAGCTTAACACTTATGAGTTATAACCACAACTATCTTAACAATACCAGCTATTCAATCTTAAACAAAAGACAATGGTGTTACGACTAGAGTACGAATTGTTATAATCTATGACTAAACTAACGATGACAGGCTGCACCTATATTACACTACAACGGGTTTCCGGTTTCACAGATCGCGTTTTCACTCGTTCAAAGTCTCGGCAACTTCTAGATTAAACCCCGCAACTCTCATAACCGGCAGTTATTTTTGTGCCAGAATCCATGGAAAATTTTCGTTCATCCTTAGTCTTTCAAAAATTGCCTCATCTTAATTATGTACACAGTCTCTATTAAAGGCATTATAATTGAACAAAGCTAGAAATTAGGGTTCATACAAGATATTTTAATGAGGAATAATAGATTTTAATAAAAATACAAGTAAAAACCTAATAGAGGCCCATTGAGTGCATGCGACTGTTAGTAACAGTAGTTGTAGTGTTAGTAATTGTAGCAGTAATTGTGCTAGTAGTAGTGATGGTGTTGCCATTACCATCAGCACCATCACGGTATTATTGGGAGAACTATAAAGTGTAAGTAATAATAACTCTACAGCTGCATTAGCAGCAAACAATAGCGTTTGCAGTATTCTGAGCAAGATATTTTGTGTGACGTGTGAAAAATGAAAGTTTCAATATCGGTTCGGTATTTTTCCAGTTTCACCAGCCCAGTTTAACTAACCTGTAAAATTCTATCTGTCGCAGATATTAGTCGCAAGACATTTTCATCCAGGAATGGGGAATAGTGACACCCAACGTCATTTAATGAATTGTTTGGCAATTTATATATAGTTTTCTTTTTCTAAATTTCTACTTACATTCCCGCTTAGTTACCTACATAGACACCTACATGCCCACCTACTTCTCCTAATGAACTTTCTAAGATCATTATATCAAAACACATTCCAAATCATTATCAATTTGTCATATGAAAATTTGTACTACTACCAGAAACATATGCCAATACCGACCATTTAAATGAGTCATGAAAAATATTATACAATGTGTGTTTGTTTTTGTGGGTTTTAGATTGCATATCTTACATATTACTGAGTATAGTGTGCACGAGGAAATATAACTTATGTGGTTTTCGCAAAATACACACCGAGACAACCCAGCTCGGCTGGCATAGACGCGAGCCTTGGAATACGAGTCACACGTTCTTCGAACTGAACTACCGCGGTTTCTGTAACAGTGAAAAATACAAAATAAAATGTTCACGTACTCCATATATTACAGATATCACAAATATCATATTTTTTTTTAAAGTTTAATATTTTAGACGACTTGACGAAACAGACAGGTCGTTTCGATTGCATATTTTCTGGGATATCCCGAGATGTAACGATTGATAACGATGTTTGAACAGATCCTCTCAAAGAAATAAACATTGCAGTAATCACAATCTAGTTGCATTCACTCCAAGGTTGACAAGATACAATTAGCCTGTATTACTTTCCTTAAAATGTCGAGCCAAGGCTAATGCAGTAGAAGTATACATTGTTATGAACAAGCATCGCTACAAGTAGTATTAATCTGGGATAAATACAGCAAAGGACACATTATGTTCTGCCCGTCCAAACATCTTTATAAAGATTTATCATCATGAAACAAATCAGAACCTGACAGCGCTGTTACTAAACGTTTCAAAACCGTTGCTACCATTGCCGACACAAATGCTATTAAAAGGTCAAGATATGTGGTGTGAATCTAAACTTACTTTACATGTTCCATTGCTTTATTATTAAACTCACCATGACTGCAACCTCCGACCTTCAAAAACCACAAATCTAAATGCAACCACAAATCAGTTTGGGTAAGAAACCCACTCTAGAAATGAACAGTAATTCTGCAAAATCAATTTTTATTCGAGCAAGACTAACTCTGACCTTCGATCTTTTGACTCTAAGATCATCATTAATTAGCTATCCAATCCTGATATATATATATATATATATATATATATATATATATATATATATATATATATATATATATATATATATATATATATATATATATATATATATGATATTTAAGATAGCAACGCAAATGTTGAAAATCTGAGTTCTGTCATGCAGGGATAGGTATGACTTAGAGGTTAAAGTATCCGACTCGGATGAGGGAGATCGTGGATTCGATCCCCAGCCGAGTCATACCAAAGACAAGCAAAAATGGTACTAACAGCTGCCTCGCTAGGCTCTCAGCATTAAGAGGTTAATGTTAGGACTGGTAGGAATGGTGTCATGATAATGTGACTGGGTGGGACATCATGCGACATGTCTGCGACAGATGCCCCAGTGCTTGGCATCACTATTAACTACACTGGAGACATCATAGCAATATGACTGAAAAATTGTTAAAGCTACGTGAAAATCCAAATGAAACACACGCTATTTAACATCCGGTATTTGCACTTTAGTAGCTGTCTCTTCTCTTTTTTTTTTCTTTTTCTTTGTAAGCTGTTTATTAAAGTTTCTTTTAACATTAAATCAGCCGTGTTAGCATAGTAAGTTACAAGCTCTGCATCTATGTTCTGCAGAAATCGACGCAACAGTGACTAGTTCTAATGTTATTAACCGAGAGGAAACTTGTCAAATATTTCTCTTTCTCACCAAACTTATTGTATCGGCATTATTTGTAAATGTGATAACAAGATTCAGAAAACAGTTTTCTTTCTGCCTCTGTTTTTCTTTTTCTTTTGTCCTGTAATATACTAACAATATAGTCAGTGAACACAATGGCGATTCCTTCTAACAATTAAACACTTGTGCTTATCAGATAATCTATGGAAACTGAGTTACACGGACAAGGAAACGAACACACACGTAAAAATAACGCGCAATCTCTTTAGAAACCCATTCGGTAGACTGCAAAAGTTACCAACTCTTAAGTTACACAAGTATATGCGGCTTTTTACCATTACAATTTGCCTCTGCACCAGCAAAAGATGAGACTGTCGATATTTATGTTCCGCCAAGGTACCTTTAATAGCACAACCCAAGCGGAATGCTTTTGTATAGACCGTATGGGTGGCATAGACTTTGCGATATTACAGTATTGGATTTGGTCCTATTTAAAGAATTGCACAAGTTATATGTTGATGACAATGGACCGTTATTGAATAAATTGGTAAACTTTTCATGTATTTTAGACGTACATTATTTGTTGTTGTCATGCTTTTTCAACTATTTGCTTGAAATCACAAATTGAAAAATTATAAATTGAATTTGCAATTTTCAGTATAGTATTAAAGCCAGAGATTGCACAAAATGACCAAATCTTAACATTGCTTTTAAATATTTTGTTTTGGACAAATGTACAATAAGGTGCAACATATTCAGTCAAACGGTACAAACATCTGAAGTAATATTTCAATCGTAGAACAGATGTGTAAACGTTTCGTTCTGATCCTTACAGAAAGTTAAGTTATCGTCCTCTAATATGTTATTTGTTGTTATTATCCGTGAACATTTTTCTATGAATTAATTTATAATTAAAAGAGATCAACAATCTATCATTTGTACAATGTTTTGTCCGGCTATTAACTCTTCACTACTCAATTTTTTAAATTTAATACTAGTATACACGTCTGATGGATAGTTGTGTTAGTTCCCTCAGAACGGCGTTCTAAAGAAACTTCAGCGAGGTTTATTTTAGCATGTTCATCATTTTATAATCTTGCTTTTAAATCTTGTTACGAGCCAAATGAACCATGACTGCATCATCCCATGACGTTGAAACTTTGTAAATTATCGAATTGTTTTTCGAAAGAAAGTCGCATCAGGTATTTCGTTTTGTAATTTCAAACGGTATACAATTACTTCAATTCTGGCTTAATTATACTATCTGTATTAATAGACCATTATCAGTGGAAAATATTTTAAAAACCGCGGTATTTGATTTTCGAGTTTCCTCTTTCCGTTCCGGTATTGCCCAGAGTACATGTCTCCAAAACTGTTTTTAATGATCTCAATAAATATCTCAACTTTTTTCATGGTCTTCTTATTCGTCAAATACAGCTTTTAATAAATTGTGCCATGTATTCACTACAAACACTGTTTGATACCTTGGGGCCCCTAGTAGACAGGGCGGTTTACAGCGCTCTCCGTTACGGATCACTGCTTTCTCACCTGTGTCTCCGTGGTTTCGAGTCTCAGATTCGGCCAATATGGGTATGTGAGAAAGTTTCCCAGTGGTTTCTCGTAGGTTGGTGGTTCTTTATTGGGTTTTTCCGGGTTCTTCCTCCACCATTAATACTGGCCGTCATGTATAGTTTATCGTGTGCTGAACAATTGCTTTAATCCCTACAACAACAACAACAACAACAACAACGACTACCTCGACTAATTACCTGATGAAGTGACTCCCTCGATTAAATTTCTGATCATTTGACTACCTCGATTAAATTCCCGATGATTCGATTACTTCGATTAATGTCCTGATGATTCGACTAACTCGACTAATTTCCTGATGATTCGACTAACTCGACTAATTTCCTGATGATTCGACTACTTCGACTAATTTTCGACTGTTTCCTCGTAGACAACAACAATACATTACTGTGATGAAGATTATCATCACTTTCATTGTCATGACAATCATTATGATAATCATCATCTCTTTCGTAAAAAGTAGATCTATTACTTGTTCACTGGCAGTGCATTTTTTGACTAAAATAATGTTGAACAAAAGCATGTCTTCAAACTTCTAATCATAGCAATGTAGTATCACTACAACGAAACAAATTTAAGTCTGAGAGCAGACTTTTTTTTGTATATTTTGAGAATTTACATTTAGTGTAAAATCTCTAACCATGTAAGCAATTATTACAGTTTTTATCTGACAAAATATTAGGCATAATAACAAATCGATAGCATTCGTTCGATACATCTATATTTCGTATTCAGTGTCATATTTATATTTTCATATTGAACCTTCAACACCCACAAAAATGTTTTGTCCCCTCTCGGAAATGGAAAGGTGGAATGGGCGGAGAACGCAAGATTGTTAGAGCCAGAAGTTTGTATCCTGATTTGAATGACAAGGTTTTTGAATGGTTTTGCACTGGTCGAATGATCCAAGAAAAAGCGATAATTTTGTCAGTTGTAATGGGATATGACGACTTTACCGCAAGTAACGGATGGTTGCATAAATTTCAAGTCAGACGCAATATTAAGAGTTCTGTCCTTAGTGGAGAATCAGTTAATGTTAAGAATGAATTTGTCGAAGATTGGAACAAAAGATTGAATGATATATGCAAGAGATATGACAGCAAGGATATATTTAATTGTGAGAAGATGGTTTTTTTGTAGACTGTTGTCAGCAAGGTCGCGGGTACGAGAAAGGGGATTCATGTAAATGCTATTCACATTTGTCACCCCACCCCCCTCTAGAAAGGCCACCCTCATTATAAAGCCACTTTCCTGCTGCAATAGGGGTGGCCTTATAACAGGGGGACTACTGTATATATGTACTTGTTTGCTTTAATGATCAAATTTTACAAAATGTGTATAATGGAGTCTCCTGCAGGTGTAAATTCTGATTTCTGCCCATACTGAATTGCAAATCCACTTGACACATTTTATTCCAGTGTGAAAAAATAGCAAAGTCATGCACTCCGTATCTACCTACATAAGAAAATGGTCAAGAGTTCAGTGTTATGTTTTCCATATGAAAAACGCGTTTGTCAGGGACTGACATTCAACTGGCCAAAAAGAATTTCCAGGAATTTAAGTTAAGAACCTTTCAAAATAATTTTAATTGCCGAGCATTTAAGTCATCTCTAATATTCTTCAGCAATAAGATTTTCAAACTAGCTGTTCATTTAGGACCAACAAGACATGAAAGGAAGTCTTCTGGTGGAAACCTCAAGATGACATGACTTACTGTTCTTTTGGAGTAATGAAGAGATTTTCAAGATGGCTGCCATGATTGCAATATTGGAAAACAGGTTGGCACCATTTACACTTAGGACAAGCAAAACATTACAAGTCTTTTGGTGAAATAACAATATCGATATGACTAGTCATCTGGAAGTAGCAACAAGATACTCAAGATGACCATTATGGTGGCCATATTGGAAGTCAGATCAGCTAATTTGACATGGTAAATCATATCAAAGTTTGAATGGTCTTATTTTCTTTTCATTAATGATGCTATCTTGGGTTTCAAGTATAAAATGGTCATTATGTTTGCACTGATAGCAAAAATCCAATCTATCGAGTCGTATTTCCATTTCGTCTTCTGTAGAGTTTTGACTGCCTCATCCTCTTGTTGATATATTATATCTCTGCCAAAAGAGAGAAAGCGATAATTAATTAACTTGATGCAATTATGTAGTAAATTGTATAAAGCCTAAAACAGACACAGTATCTTCTGGAATTGTTGTGACGAATATTTAAAAATCTGTGTATCTAGCCAGTTACACGCTTCTGAAGTTACTCATTCTTCTTAATCTTTCTCGAAATGATGAAACCTACATATTTTGCTAAAATCAAAACGTCGTAAATTTAATAAAGAAAATTAAATCCTGTTTATTCTGTAATTCTCTTCAGCCAGACCTTAATCTGATATTTTGCTAAAATAAAAACGTCGTAAATTTAATAACGAAAATGAAATCCCGTTTCTTCTGTAATTCTCTTCAGCCAGATCTTAATCCCACATCCTATTCCTCTTTGATACAACATTGGTTTTGAGGAATTAAAATAACAGAACTAAACGCGGACGTTTGGGAGCAAGGGCATGATGAGGAGTCATAGCTGTTTGGAACATAGAATATAAAGACTTTAAATTATACAAAAACGGATAATAGTTAATATTTGTGTGGATAGAAAGCAATAACAGTGAAATATTTAGACTGCGTAAATGAAGTGACAAACTTTTGTAGAAACACTACATGATCAGAGTGACATTGCTATGGAGATCAGAGACTGAGACCCTATAGTATGCAGTTCCCTCGAGCTGACCCTGGCTTATATCACGGCTCGTGCAAGACACTGTTGAATGTGACAATGACAGTACGAGAAAACTATTGAGACATTCAATCATAAGTTTTAAAATAAACAAATTTAACGATAGGATAATGTAGGACAGAAAGAGTAGAGATCTTACCGGATTCTCCTGCAAAGATTTATTCACAAAAAGTAAATAGAATACAGGTTTTAAAAAAAATTTTGTTGGATTTCGTACTTTTGTAAAAATACATTTCGGAGACTTCATCAAATAATGATAAATCTCATCGTTTGCTCTTCGTTGAACAACACAGCACAAGATATTTAACCAAGTCGAATATGCGCCTTGATGTAAATTGTAACAGTTTACAATCTAATCCATTCCTACATTTGATCATCCGTTCTTAACATGTATTTGTCAGCTGTTTTCTGCACGAATTCCTCTAGACGACATTTATATTAAGCAATGGTCGTGTAGATTTTATTTTCTTTCTAAATGTCTGCATAATTGATTCAGCAGGGTAAGCATTTCCATGAATTCCGTAAGCGTTTCAAAACAGTTTCTCTGAAGAGCGTTTTCAGCAACAGAAAATATTGTTCTGTTTGATATTGACTATTATGTCTCTTTTGTAATGCAGGGTAGGGTGTGTTCCTTAAAATGATTAACGTTTTCATTCCACATCGCAAAACCAACTTCGTCTTTGAGTGTTTGCTAATCTCCAGAAACGAAGGAAATCCTGGGGGCATTTTGATAGCTCTCAGAAACTGATAGACTGTGTTAAACCCCGGGTTAGGAGGTGACATTCTGTCTTCTGCTGACTGGTGAAAACATGTATTCTTCATTCGTTAATATTATGTTCGAGTCATCTTCAGTACTAATATAACAAAAGTGATTTTTGTTGATTTGACCCTTCAACTTGAATGTAACGGATATCAATATTTGTACGTATTATCTTTACAAAGATTTTAAAATATCTCAACGTATTATCTTTACAAAGATTTTAAAATATCTCAACCACTTTCTTGGTCGTATCCCTCACTTTGAACTAGTAATAAATTGGATTGTGAACTAGAAACAAATTGATGCAGATTCAAACCCACCATCCAATGTCCGTAAGAAGACGCGTCATTACCTATCTATTTTAATCAATGCTTATAACATTTATAATAAAGAACATAACTAAACCGGTTTTTCTGAATACATCAACATTTAGTTATGTTCTTTATTATAAATGTTATAAGCATTGATTAAAATAGATAGGTAATGACGCGTCTTCTTACGGACATTGGATGGTGGGTTTGAATCTGCATCAATTTGTTTCTAGTTCACAATCCAATTTATTACTAGTTCAAAGTGAGGGATACGACCAAGAAAGTGGTTGAGATATTTTAAAATCTTTGTAAAGATAATACGTTGAGATATTTTAAAATCTTTGTAAAGATAATACGTACAAATATTGATATCCGTTACATTCAAGTTGAAGGGTCAAATCAACAAAAATCACTTTTGTTATATTAGTACTGAAGATGACTCGAACATAATATTAACGAATGAAGAATACATGTTTTCACCAGTCAGCAGAAGACAGAATGTCACCTCCTAACCCGGGGTTTAACACAGTCTATCAGTTTCTGAGAGCTATCAAAATGCCCCCAGGATTTCCTTCGTTTCTGGAGATTAGCAAACACTCAAAGACGAAGTTGGTTTTGCGATGTGGAATGAAAACGTTAATCATTTTAAGGAACACACCCTACCCTGCATTACAAAAGAGACATAATAGTCAATATCAAACAGAACAATATTTTCTGTTGCTGAAAACGCTCTTCAGAGAAACTGTTTTGAAACGCTTACGGAATTCATGGAAATGCTTACCCTGCTGAATCAATTATGCAGACATTTAGAAAGAAAATAAAATCTACACGACCATTGCTTAATATAAATGTCGTCTAGAGGAATTCGTGCAGAAAACAGCTGACAAATACATGTTAAGAACGGATGATCAAATGTAGGAATGGATTAGATTGTAAACTGTTACAATTTACATCAAGGCGCATATTCGACTTGGTTAAATATCTTGTGCTGTGTTGTTCAACGAAGAGCAAACGATGAGATTTATCATTATTTGATGAAGTCTCCGAAATGTATTTTTACAAAAGTACGAAATCCAACAAAATTTTTTTTAAAACCTGTATTCTATTTACTTTTTGTGAATAAATCTTTGCAGGAGAATCCGGTAAGATCTCTACTCTTTCTGTCCTACATTATCCTATCGTTAAATTTGTTTATTTTAAAACTTATGATTGAATGTCTCAATAGTTTTCTCGTACTGTCATTGTCACATTCAACAGTGTCTTGCACGAGCCGTGTTATAAGCCAGGGTCAGCTCGAGGGAACTGCATACTATAGGGTCTCAGTCTCTGATCTCCATAGCAATGTCACTCTGATCATGTAGTGTTTCTACAAAAGTTTGTCACTTCATTTACGCAGTCTAAATATTTCACTGTTATTGCTTTCTATCCACACAAATATTAACTATTATCCGTTTTTGTATAATTTAAAGTCTTTATATTCTATGTTCCAAACAGCTATGACTCCTCATCATGCCCTTGCTCCCAAACGTCCGCGTTTAGTTCTGTTATTTTAATTCCTCAAAACCAATGTTGTATCAAAGAGGAATAGGATGTGGGATTAAGATCTGGCTGAAGAGAATTACAGAAGAAACGGGATTTCATTTTCGTTATTAAATTTACGACGTTTTTATTTTAGCAAAATATCAGATTAAGGTCTGGCTGAAGAGAATTACAGAATAAACAGGATTTAATTTTCTTTATTAAATTTACGACGTTTTGATTTTAGCAAAATATGTAGGTTTCATCATTTCGAGAAAGATTAAGAAGAATGAGTAACTTCAGAAGCGTGTAACTGGCTAGATACACAGATTTTTAAATATTCGTCACAACAATTCCAGAAGATACTGTGTCTGTTTTAGGCTTTATACAATTTACTACATAATTGCATCAAGTTAATTAATTATCGCTTTCTCTCTTTTGGCAGAGATATAATATATCAACAAGAGGATGAGGCAGTCAAAACTCTACAGAAGACGAAATGGAAATACGACTCGATAGATTGGATTTTTGCTATCAGTGCAAACATAATGACCATTTTATACTTGAAACCCAAGATAGCATCATTAATGAAAAGAAAATAAGACCATTCAAACTTTGATATGATTTACCATGTCAAATTAGCTGATCTGACTTCCAATATGGCCACCATAATGGTCATCTTGAGTATCTTGTTGCTACTTCCAGATGACTAGTCATATCGATATTGTTATTTCACCAAAAGACTTGTAATGTTTTGCTTGTCCTAAGTGTAAATGGTGCCAACCTGTTTTCCAATATTGCAATCATGGCAGCCATCTTGAAAATCTCTTCATTACTCCAAAAGAACAGTAAGTCATGTCATCTTGAGGTTTCCACCAGAAGACTTCCTTTCATGTCTTGTTGGTCCTAAATGAACAGCTAGTTTGAAAATCTTATTGCTGAAGAATATTAGAGATGACTTAAATGCTCGGCAATTAAAATTATTTTGAAAGGTTCTTAACTTAAATTCCTGGAAATTCTTTTTGGCCAGTTGAATGTCAGTCCCTGACAAACGCGTTTTTCATATGGAAAACATAACACTGAACTCTTGACCATTTTCTTATGTAGGTAGATACGGAGTGCATGACTTTGCTATTTTTTCACACTGGAATAAAATGTGTCAAGTGGATTTGCAATTCAGTATGGGCAGAAATCAGAATTTACACCTGCAGGAGACTCCATTATACACATTTTGTAAAATTTGATCATTAAAGCAAACAAGTACATATATACAGTAGTCCCCCTGTTATAAGGCCACCCCTATTGCAGCAGGAAAGTGGCTTTATAATGAGGGTGGCCTTTCTAGAGGGGGGTGGGGTGACAAATGTGAATAGCATTTACATGAATCCCCTTTCTCGTACCCGCGACCTTGCTGACAACAGTCTACAAAAAAACCATCTTCTCACAATTAAATATATCCTTGCTGTCATATCTCTTGCATATATCATTCAATCTTTTGTTCCAATCTTCGACAAATTCATTCTTAACATTAACTGATTCTCCACTAAGGACAGAACTCTTAATATTGCGTCTGACTTGAAATTTATGCAACCATCCGTTACTTGCGGTAAAGTCGTCATATCCCATTACAACTGACAAAATTATCGCTTTTTCTTGGATCATTCGACCAGTGCAAAACCATTCAAAAACCTTGTCATTCAAATCAGGATACAAACTTCTGGCTCTAACAATCTTGCGTTCTCCGCCCATTCCACCTTTCCATTTCCGAGAGGGGACAAAACATTTTTGTGGGTGTTGAAGGTTCAATATGAAAATATAAATATGACACTGAATACGAAATATAGATGTATCGAACGAATGCTATCGATTTGTTATTATGCCTAATATTTTGTCAGATAAAAACTGTAATAATTGCTTACATGGTTAGAGATTTTACACTAATTGTAAATTCTCAAAATATACAAAAAAAAGTCTGCTCTCAGACTTAAATTTGTTTCGTTGTAGTGATACTACATTGCTATGATTAGAAGTTTGAAGACATGCTTTTGTTCAACATTATTTTAGTCAAAAAATGCACTGCCAGTGAACAAGTAATAGATCTACTTTTTACGAAAGAGATGATGATTATCATAATGATTGTCATGACAATGAAAGTGATGATAATCTTCATCACAGTAATGTATTGTTGTTGTCTACGAGGAAACAGTCGAAAATTAGTCGAAGTAGTCGAATCATCAGGAAATTAGTCGAGTTAGTCGAATCATCAGGAAATTAGTCGAGTTAGTCGAATCATCAGGACATTAATCGAAGTAATCGAATCATCGGGAATTTAATCGAGGTAGTCAAATGATCAGAAATTTAATCGAGGGAGTCACTTCATCAGGTAATTAGTCGAGGTAGTCGTTGTTGTTGTTGTTGTTGTTGTTGTTGTAGGGATTAAAGCAATTGTTCAGCACACGATAAACTATACATGACGGCCAGTATTAATGGTGGAGGAAGAACCCGGAAAAACCCAATAAAGAACCACCAACCTACGAGAAACCACTGGGAAACTTTCTCACATACCCATATTGGCCGAATCTGAGACTCGAAACCACGGAGACACAGGTGAGAAAGCAGTGATCCGTAACGGAGAGCGCTGTAAACCGCCCTGTCTACTAGGGGCCCCAAGGTATCAAACAGTGTTTGTAGTGTACATGGCACAATTTATTAAAAGCTGTATTTGACGAATAAGAAGACCATGAAAAAAGTTGAGATATTTATTGAGATCATTAAAAACAGTTTTGGAGACATGTACTCTGGGCAATACCGGAACGGAAAGAGGAAACTCGAAAATCAAATACCGCGGTTTTTAAAATATTTTCCACTGATAATGGTCTATTAATACAGATAGTATAATTAAGCCAGAATTGAAGTAATTGTATACCGTTTGAAATTACAAAACGAAATACCTGATGCGACTTTCTTTCGAAAAACAATTCGATAATTTACAAAGTTTCAACGTCATGGGATGATGCAGTCATGGTTCATTTGGCTCGTAACAAGATTTAAAAGCAAGATTATAAAATGATGAACATGCTAAAATAAACCTCGCTGAAGTTTCTTTAGAACGCCGTTCTGAGGGAACTAACACAACTATCCATCAAACGTGTATACTAGTATTAAATTTAAAAAATTGAGTAGTGAAGAGTTAATAGCCGGACAAAACATTGTACAAATGATAGATTGTTGATCTCTTTTAATTATAAATTAATTCATAGAAAAATGTTCACGGATAATAACAACAAATAACATATTAGAGGACGATAACTTAACTTTCTGTAAGGATCAGAACGAAACGTTTACACATCTGTTCTACGATTGAAATATTACTTCAGATGTTTGTACCGTTTGACTGAATATGTTGCACCTTATTGTACATTTGTCCAAAACAAAATATTTAAAAGCAATGTTAAGATTTGGTCATTTTGTGCAATCTCTGGCTTTAATACTATACTGAAAATTGCAAATTCAATTTATAATTTTTCAATTTGTGATTTCAAGCAAATAGTTGAAAAAGCATGACAACAACAAATAATGTACGTCTAAAATACATGAAAAGTTTACCAATTTATTCAATAACGGTCCATTGTCATCAACATATAACTTGTGCAATTCTTTAAATAGGACCAAATCCAATACTGTAATATCGCAAAGTCTATGCCACCCATACGGTCTATACAAAAGCATTCCGCTTGGGTTGTGCTATTAAAGGTACCTTGGCGGAACATAAATATCGACAGTCTCATCTTTTGCTGGTGCAGAGGCAAATTGTAATGGTAAAAAGCCGCATATACTTGTGTAACTTAAGAGTTGGTAACTTTTGCAGTCTACCGAATGGGTTTCTAAAGAGATTGCGCGTTATTTTTACGTGTGTGTTCGTTTCCTTGTCCGTGTAACTCAGTTTCCATAGATTATCTGATAAGCACAAGTGTTTAATTGTTAGAAGGAATCGCCATTGTGTTCACTGACTATATTGTTAGTATATTACAGGACAAAAGAAAAAGAAAAACAGAGGCAGAAAGAAAACTGTTTTCTGAATCTTGTTATCACATTTACAAATAATGCCGATACAATAAGTTTGGTGAGAAAGAGAAATATTTGACAAGTTTCCTCTCGGTTAATAACATTAGAACTAGTCACTGTTGCGTCGATTTCTGCAGAACATAGATGCAGAGCTTGTAACTTACTATGCTAACACGGCTGATTTAATGTTAAAAGAAACTTTAATAAACAGCTTACAAAGAAAAAGAAAAAAAAAAGAGAAGAGACAGCTACTAAAGTGCAAATACCGGATGTTAAATAGCGTGTGTTTCATTTGGATTTTCACGTAGCTTTAACAATTTTTCAGTCATATTGCTATGATGTCTCCAGTGTAGTTAATAGTGATGCCAAGCACTGGGGCATCTGTCGCAGACATGTCGCATGATGTCCCACCCAGTCACATTATCATGACACCATTCCTACCAGTCCTAACATTAACCTCTTAATGCTGAGAGCCTAGCGAGGCAGCTGTTAGTACCATTTTTGCTTGTCTTTGGTATGACTCGGCTGGGGATCGAATCCACGATCTCCCTCATCCGAGTCGGATACTTTAACCTCTAAGTCATACCTATCCCTGCATGACAGAACTCAGATTTTCAACATTTGCGTTGCTATCTTAAATATCATATATATATATATATATATATATATATATATATATATATATATATATATATATATATATATATATATATATATATATATATATATATATATATATATATATATATATATCAGGATTGGATAGCTAATTAATGATGATCTTAGAGTCAAAAGATCGAAGGTCAGAGTTAGTCTTGCTCGAATAAAAATTGATTTTGCAGAATTACTGTTCATTTCTAGAGTGGGTTTCTTACCCAAACTGATTTGTGGTTGCATTTAGATTTGTGGTTTTTGAAGGTCGGAGGTTGCAGTCATGGTGAGTTTAATAATAAAGCAATGGAACATGTAAAGTAAGTTTAGATTCACACCACATATCTTGACCTTTTAATAGCATTTGTGTCGGCAATGGTAGCAACGGTTTTGAAACGTTTAGTAACAGCGCTGTCAGGTTCTGATTTGTTTCATGATGATAAATCTTTATAAAGATGTTTGGACGGGCAGAACATAATGTGTCCTTTGCTGTATTTATCCCAGATTAATACTACTTGTAGCGATGCTTGTTCATAACAATGTATACTTCTACTGCATTAGCCTTGGCTCGACATTTTAAGGAAAGTAATACAGGCTAATTGTATCTTGTCAACCTTGGAGTGAATGCAACTAGATTGTGATTACTGCAATGTTTATTTCTTTGAGAGGATCTGTTCAAACATCGTTATCAATCGTTACATCTCGGGATATCCCAGAAAATATGCAATCGAAACGACCTGTCTGTTTCGTCAAGTCGTCTAAAATATTAAACTTTAAAAAAAAAATATGATATTTGTGATATCTGTAATATATGGAGTACGTGAACATTTTATTTTGTATTTTTCACTGTTACAGAAACCGCGGTAGTTCAGTTCGAAGAACGTGTGACTCGTATTCCAAGGCTCGCGTCTATGCCAGCCGAGCTGGGTTGTCTCGGTGTGTATTTTGCGAAAACCACATAAGTTATATTTTCTCGTGCACACTATACTCAGTAATATGTAAGATATGCAATCTAAAACCCACAAAAACAAACACACATTGTATAATATTTTTCATGACTCATTTAAATGGTCGGTATTGGCATATGTTTCTGGTAGTAGTACAAATTTTCATATGACAAATTGATAATGATTTGGAATGTGTTTTGATATAATGATCTTAGAAAGTTCATTAGGAGAAGTAGGTGGGCATGTAGGTGTCTATGTAGGTAACTAAGCGGGAATGTAAGTAGAAATTTAGAAAAAGAAAACTATATATAAATTGCCAAACAATTCATTAAATGACGTTGGGTGTCACTATTCCCCATTCCTGGATGAAAATGTCTTGCGACTAATATCTGCGACAGATAGAATTTTACAGGTTAGTTAAACTGGGCTGGTGAAACTGGAAAAATACCGAACCGATATTGAAACTTTCATTTTTCACACGTCACACAAAATATCTTGCTCAGAATACTGCAAACGCTATTGTTTGCTGCTAATGCAGCTGTAGAGTTATTATTACTTACACTTTATAGTTCTCCCAATAATACCGTGATGGTGCTGATGGTAATGGCAACACCATCACTACTACTAGCACAATTACTGCTACAATTACTAACACTACAACTACTGTTACTAACAGTCGCATGCACTCAATGGGCCTCTATTAGGTTTTTACTTGTATTTTTATTAAAATCTATTATTCCTCATTAAAATATCTTGTATGAACCCTAATTTCTAGCTTTGTTCAATTATAATGCCTTTAATAGAGACTGTGTACATAATTAAGATGAGGCAATTTTTGAAAGACTAAGGATGAACGAAAATTTTCCATGGATTCTGGCACAAAAATAACTGCCGGTTATGAGAGTTGCGGGGTTTAATCTAGAAGTTGCCGAGACTTTGAACGAGTGAAAACGCGATCTGTGAAACCGGAAACCCGTTGTAGTGTAATATAGGTGCAGCCTGTCATCGTTAGTTTAGTCATAGATTATAACAATTCGTACTCTAGTCGTAACACCATTGTCTTTTGTTTAAGATTGAATAGCTGGTATTGTTAAGATAGTTGTGGTTATAACTCATAAGTGTTAAGCTATATTATTTTCACGGAGAAATACCAATATCACCGTATATACCGCCAGTTATATTACTATTAGCTCTTTACTTCATGACGCTGCCACAAATGTAATACAAAGAATCTACGCCTTGTATACGCCTGATTCTTTATTAAACTACATTGACCGAGTGCTTCTGTCTTTCGTGAATGTAACAATCTCTTCTGGTTTAAAATTGCATGTATTATTATATAAACGGTTTCAGGGCCCGCGCTTCCGGTAGGCGAACTAGGCAGTCGCCTAGGGCGCTGTGCTAAGGATTTATTTCATGATGGGCGAGTGGTGGAGGGCGTGAATGGAAGGGAAGCCCCGGATATCTGATCTCGCCTAGGGCACGAAAATGCCTTGCACCGGCACTGAACGGTTTCTTGTGTTGTGCAGGCATGCCGTAAAACATAAACACTGCTATACATATAACCGGAATTTTGCCACAATTCGAATGAACTTAAAGAATGGTATTATGTATCAATGCATGTTAGTTTTAAAGTCTGCCTTAATTCTTGTTGTCTTTAAGTGTAACTATTAATACGCAAATAGATTATTTAAGTATTTCAGGCTAAATGAAGGGAAAAAAACTCACAAGGACGTACTTATTCAGCGAAAGACATACTATTTACATTGCATCATATTTTCTATGTGCAGGCACATCGGTACAGCTGATTGCCAATGCAAAGAAAATGAAAGCGGATACAGATTAGGCTGTAAGAATATAAGTATAATAAAAGATCTTTGGACTTTTGATCTAATCACTGATATTTGTCGAGGCCAAAATCATTTACCCCACCTATGATGTTTTCCAAATTAAGGATTTCGAGTGTGCACGCAAATGCTTGTGGCGCATGGGCCTTATGATAACACACGGATATGCTTACGGGTTATAATGTGATGTGAGGACAAATTGATATTGGGGTAGATGACAGTAATCTAGTTCAATAAGCAAACAATCTACTATTGTCATACTGATCACAGTAACATAACCCACGGGTTGATGTGACAAATACATACACGAGTAAATGAGAGGGTAAATAACAGGAATGATGCACAAGTACAGGTACTCAACAACTTCCATGTACTTTTACGTCAATGCTCACGATCTATGTCAACGCCAGCATGATAAACAAAAAGAACACCATTATTGGAATTGTAGAATGATGCACGTGAGTGTAGTCACACTAGTGACAGACCGATTAATATTAATGTCAAGATCCACGAGATAACGCTGTGTTACGTGCTACTGATCAGTGCTGAAGCTTGTTTGAAGTTGTGTTAGATCAAAATAACTTTTTTATGCGTACCTTTCAGTTCTCAAAAATAAATAGTAATTTATTGACCTATCTAATAAATGTAACATTCTGCATTGACTCGTTTGATGTTGCATATTTAATCCGCCGTAATTGACACGGAATACACACACTCATGAACGTTGTAAGACATTCGTGTATAACCCATGACAATTATTTGCATGCTTAGCAAACTTTAAACAATACTGTTTGCCTAGCACAATCCGAGCGAAAACGGATTAATTTTGTATAAAATATTTGCAAAATGTTCACAGTTAAATGCGTATGGTAATGAAATTAATGAGGTAATGAAATTAATGTGGTAATGAAATTAATGTGGTAATGAAATTAATGATGTCACGAAAATATGATGTAATGAAATTAATGTGGTAATGAAATTAATGTGGTAATGAAATTAATGTGGTAATGAAATTAATGATGTCACGAAATTAATGATGTAATGAAATTAATGTGTTAATGTAATTAATGGGGTAATGAAATTAATGTGGTAATGAAATTAATAATGTAATGAAATTAATGTGGTAATGAAATTAATGTGGTAATGAAATTAATGATGGGATGAAATTAATGATGTAATGAAATTAATGGTTTAATGAAATTAATGTGGTAATGAAATTAATGATGTAATGAAATTAATGTGGTAATGAAATTAATTATGTAATGAAATTAATGTGGTAATGAAATAAATGTGGTAATGAAATTAATGTGGTAATGAAATTAATGATTTAATGAAATTAATGTGATAATGAAATTAATGTGGTAATGAAATTAATGTGGTAATGGAATTAATGTCATGAAATTAATGTTGTAATTAAATTAATGATGCCATGAAATTAATGTTGTAATGAAATTCATGTGGTAATGAAATTAATGTGGTAATGAAATTAACACCATCCAATGGCTTGTTGATAAAGTTACAACAATGATTAAATAGCTATGTTTCTTTAATGTGTCATATATGATTGTGAAAAGGTACTCCGAACAAAAATGATTTTTCAAATACATATCCGGAGAGTCTTAATAAATCAATCGATTCAGGATTTATATTGGAAGCACAACGATGTATGCATTACCAACAAATACAACCAAATGTGTTGAAAATTAGTCCTTAATATTTTGAAAGACATTTTAAGGTCATTGACTACAACAGACTCGTCAGTGACTAAAATTAGCTATAAAAACAACGTATACAGTGATGATAACAGTGAATATAGGAATTCTAAAAAATACTTTGACATGAATATAACAATGGCATCATCCCTTACTAAACAGCGATATAGATTTAGTAACCACTTTCTATAGAAAAACCATATCCGAATTATACAAGGAATCATAAAAGATATAATTATTAGATAAAATCTACGAATGGAAGTATGCCGGCTAGTGCAACAATTAATGACGGATTAATTGAACCCATGTGGGTCGAAACCGTCTTAAGGCACACTTACGTAGCTTTCCTGATTTGTTTATAACAGTCCATTCAGATTAGTTAAAAGACGGTTTCCTATAATTTTGGATTCCCATAAATTAAGACCTCAATCTGCACGGTACTGTGTTTAAGCAAAATATGTGAAATGGTTAGTTGAATTATGGACAATTATTAGAACAGTTCATGTAATCGTCCATGGAAAAAATGAACTCGTCGGCAGAAAATACTGTAAGGAATACTGTATATCTCATTTGAACCCGTTAGGTGCTGACTTTGGTGCTGACTTAGGTGCTCGGATATTGGAGAAAAGCGCATAATTAGCTGTGTCGTCCACGCGAATCTGGTCACGTGTATTATCGCGCACACAGGCAAAGACTCACTAACACTATTGTTTTCATATCTATGATTTTAGATACATCCGACTGTACCATATCCATCGCGAATTATACATAAGACAGTGAAATAATATCCAAGATTAAACCGACTGAAGTTTCTGATCCGGGTGCATAAAGTAGATTCTACAATGTTTAATATAAAACTATAGGATGGATTCCATTATAAAAATAGTATACGGACTGTTGATTCAGATCAAGCAATTTACGCGAGGGTATAGAATAAGGCTTTCAAACTGTATCAGAAAAGCTGACATATTTGTAATGCTAGGACTTTGACAAGGGCTTCTTTGTTCTCATTAAAGCATCTTCGCGAAATAACAGCGCTGTATCATACCAAGGTGCCTACATGAGCAACGCGTTCTGAAATAGCACAGGTGGGTGGTGATGTACAGAGGTGTAATCGTTGTGTCTCAGCTGTTATTGACAATGAAGCTCTCGACAAAATTATGACAGCTCAAGTTTCCGAGTTTGAGTTATAAGATTATCGGTTCGTCATCTGTACACGGGATGAAATTTATTTTAAAGATGCGTCCATAAATCGAATCGTTGGTATGGCACCTAGTGAGTCTAAGCAGAAATTGCCCGTGGAGTATATTTGACAGTGTCGCCATATTTTAAGTCAATGACAAGAAAGGATTATAAATCGCACACCAGTGGATTCATGGTAGTCCATGAAGACTAGATCCGAAAGCGCTTCCAATTGCATAATAACTAAGTATGCAGGCGATCGACATTCCCCGGGATAAAGCAGGTGTAACAGTTGGTTACATTGTCGCCATCAATCCGAGATCAACTTTCGGTTACTATAGTATAGCCTCTGCAAGTAAAACTAAGAAGCAAAACGATTTTAGAAAGATCATAAATTAATCTGCAAATCAACGATTGCACGAATTTGCTTGTGATAATGCATTACTTTCCCTATTATGAAACAAACAAGCAGCACCAGAAACCCAAAATATACCTTCAACATCGAATTGCAGATAGCCAGTTACCCTGATAGTAGTTTAGACAAACAAGAACAGTATAAAAAAATGTGCAAGGTTATATCTTATCCTGTATCGGAATAGGTCAAGATTAAGTCTGAATAGGTCAAGATTAAGTCTGAATAGGTCAAGATTAAGTCTGAATAGGTCAAGATTAAGTCTGAATAGGTCAAGATTAAGTCTGAATAGGTCAAGATTAAGTCTGAATAGGTCAAGATTAAGTCTGAATAGGTCAAGATTAAGTCAATCAATATTATTCTTATGATGCTCGTGTTCCAAACGATGTAGAGTTAGAGTTCAAGATACACGTAGATAGGTCTTGCCGCCGAGACATTCTCTGAAGTGGAAGGAACACTTGTAAAAACAGATGGTAAGTCATACGTGGTAGGAGAACGAGGTAATTGTATTAGAAACGACACAATGTCTAATTTTAACAACTCCACATAAATTAATAGAAAACAAAAATTGCGTCCTTGGACAACACTGTTGCTGATAACAATTCTTGGATTAGCACAATTACTGTTAGTGTTATTCGTCAAAGATAGTGCATTAAGCAGACACGGGAGCTCTATCAGACGTTTTTTCAGATGGTGGGGCGGGCCAACATGTAGTGGTCATCTATTAAGTTTTACCGACGTAGGAGACACATTATTAGAGTTTGCCGATATGCAGGTGATAGACAATTTCTTAAGGTACAAACTGCACGAGACACAGCTGTTGCTGCATATCCGCTTGGAGTAATACCACGAGCTGGTGACGATAGGTAGAATAGGTAGAAGATCTACAGAAACACCGTTTCATGTAAATTCCCTTGGGTTCATACGGACGTTTGTAATATGTATAAGTGCATAATGCGTACATCAATTTTGTTCAAATATTTATTGTTTCATGATTAGCTGTAGACCATTCCAGTATGGTGCCATTTGAATGTTTTATATTCGCTCTATTTGTGTCTTCCAGTTGCCTGCATATACATGTTATATCGTGCGTCTTTTGTTTGTTTCTCGATTTATAACTATATTCTTTGATAGAATATATTTATTTCATTAGATTTTCCTTCTATTACCGGAGACAATGGCCGTAGACTGGTATATTTGTGCTCTGAAGGTTGCACGACAATATCTTCGGAGTGTATGCTCTTGAAAGGTTAAATATATGGGCCTTATTTCATACGGGATTGCCCTCATCATTATCTGACATATTTAAAAGAAGCATATACATCGAAAATGTTCATTTTGCAGTTGAAAGAATGCTCCTATCTACACCCAAACAAATCATGAAATGTATAGTGCATGTATGATAGATTATATGCGTATTTCTGTCCTAAGGTAGGTGTTTGTTGTCTCTAATTCATTGTTGTTTAATACGTATGCATACGAACAGTGATTGTTGACCGGAAAGAAAATCTCAAGTGCATAACCGTAACGTAACACTTCGTGACACATTTTCATACTTTGACTAAAGCTCTCACGATAGATCGATTGAAACCTAAATATTTCTTAATTGTCGTGATACTTAAGTTAGTTGATTTACTGCGGAGAATGAGCTCAATCAGTCATTCTCGCATACATACATATATATGTGTATTCCATATAATGATACACTCACTTAAAATGTTACCAAACTACAAAGGTACTGTTTTTCGATCAATCTATACGATTGTCGACAGTCACATATTTCACATTTTCGTGGTTCTTATAGAAGACATTGTTTCACGTGATGAAATATTGTATTCAGTAAATGTACTTCGCTACGCCATTTTGACGATCCTTTGTTTTGTTATTGACTTATCGAAGCATGTTATATGTCCAAAAACACAGAAGCAGTTGACGTGGCTAATATAAATAAAATGGATATGGATACAGTTATACGGATATATGTATACTATGTCACATGTTTATGCACTTTTTGGATTATATTTATTAACAACATGTCGCATGGATTAAGAAAACAAATTAACCATTAGTATTCTCCTATTAGTCATTTGATATTATTCTCTTATTAGTCATTTGATATTACTCTCTTATTAGTCATTTGATATTACTCTCTTATTAGTCATTTGATATATTATCTTAATAGTCATTTGATATTATTCTCTTATTAGACATTCGATATTATTATCTGAGTAGTCATTTGATATTACTCTATTATTAGTCATTTGATATTACTCTCTTATTAGTCATTTGATATTACTCTCTTCTTAGTCATTCGATATTACTCTCTTCTTAGTCATTCGATATATTATCTTAATAGTCATTTGATATTATTCTCTTATTAGTCATTTGATATTACTCTCTTATTAGTCATTCGATATATTATCTTAATAGTCATTTGATATTACTCTATTATTAGTCATTTGATATTACTCTCTTATTAGTCATTTGATATTACTCTCTTATTAGTCATTTGATATTATTTATGATTATTCATTTGATATTACTCTCTTATTAGTCATTTGATATTACTCTCTTACTAGTCATTTGATATTACTCTCTTATTAGTCATTTGATATTACTCTATTATTAGTCATTTGATATTACTCTCTTACTAGTCATTCGATATTACTCTCTTCTTAGTCATTCGATATATTATCTTAATAGTCATTTGATATTACTCTCTTATTAGTCATTTGATATTACTCTCTTCTTAGTCATTCGATATTACTCTCTTCTTAGTCATTCGATATATTATCTTAATAGTCATTTGATATTATTCTCTTATTAGTCATTTGATATTACTCTCTTATTAGTCATTCGATATTACTCTCTTATTAGTCATTCGATATTACTCTCTTATTAGTCATTTGATATTATTTATGATTATTCATTTGATATTACCATCTGATTAGTCTTTTGATATTATTATGTTAATAGTCATTTGATATTATTCTCTGAGTAGTCATTTGATATTATTCTCTTATTAGTCATTTGATATTACTTTCTTATTAGTCTTTGATATTACACTGATTTTGTCATTTTATATTACCTTCAGATTAGTCATTTAATATTACTCTCTTATTAGTCATTTTATATTACTCTCTGAATAGTACTTTGATAGTACTTTCTGATTAGTCACTTAACATTACTCTACTCTCTTAGTGGTCATTTTATATTACTTGTTAAGGACAGAAACGTTTCATTCTCAAGGGGCCATTTGTTTGAAACACTGTTTTTGTTAGCTAAATAGATCTATACCGGATATGGAATGAACTCCTTTGGTTGTGGATAGTATGGCCGACATGTTGGTCTGATTACTTAGATCATGTTTTGTTTGTTTGGTCAAGTTACCCATCCTTTATAAAACTAATTCGATTTTGATTGACTACCAGCAACTAAAAAGTGAATCTAAATGATTACTTTTCCACGAGTTTCATTCCAATAAGTTTCAATGAGTGTCCTGTTTAAAACAAGATCTTAATTTAGCACGAAATATTTTTTTAACTGTAGCAATTAACACGTATCTGATAATCAAGATATACATGTTGGTTACCTTATATGGAGAAGACAATGCGCATGCTCAGTATCCATGGTAAGGTGTTGAAAAAATATTAAAGTGTCTTAGAATGGAATTTTTTTTTTCTATCTCTAAATATTTGAATGTCAGTAATACCCAGAATGTTATGATTATTGATCATTTTAACGCTCCTATCCATTCAGATAAAGCACCAAAATGATACAAAACAATTTATATTCTTAAACCCGAAATAAGCTTCACCCCGTATATCCAAATTTAGATCCCCTCCACCACATATGTCCCTCGCAAGAACTAAACCCTAGATGATTAGATATGTAAGTGTAAAAGACCAGTGTTGTAGTATTCAATTGGGAAATAATTATTCGTGAATAATTGTTGTAAGTTAAAATTCTCCATCAAACAGAGGACAGGTGTCCTTGATACAACAATGAGAAAAAGTGTAACAAACAAGTGAAGCTAGACATCGTTTCAAACGAATTGTAACCAGGTTAAGCGTTATGTTACTCCTCCCCAGGGGAACTTGCAGAATTAGTGGGAGGAGAAAAACATGTGGTTTTCATTTATTAAATTTTACGGATCAAGTTCAAAACATGTTTAGAACTAAAGTGCCCCTTTCCCCTAAGTGTGAGCGCCCACTCTCTCTCTCTCTCTCTCTCTCTCTCTCTCTCTCTCTCTCTCTCTCTCTCTCTCTCTCTCTCTCTCTCTCTATATATATATATATATATATATATATATATATATATATATATATATATACATACATACATACATATATATATATATATATATATATATATATATATATATATATATATATATATATATATATATAGTACGTAACGACAGCTAAAGTTATACATTTGTGTCTTCCTTCAGATCTATCGGTTTGTAGAAGATCGTTGTTGGTAACATCCACCATCTGCCAGCAAGACCACTTCCGGTACATTTGTGGACAACATCTGTTCATTCCCTTGATATACCTTTGCAAAACCATTGTTGTTAAAATGACATTATTAGTTTTCGTAAGTTCCTTTTCTCTGTCTATCTGCCCACTCCTTGTGGCCCAGTGTGGCAGAGTGGTTCAAAAGCGCCCACATTTACAATCAAGGAAATATCACCACCGTCCACGTTGGTTCGAGTCTCGGGCTTGGTTTATATGGATATATGGTGAAAACTGCAAGTAGATTTCAGTGTGTCGGTGATCCATACCGGGTGTTCCCTTGTTCTTTCTCCCACTTCAACACTTACTATATATATATATATATATATATATATATATATATATATATATATATATATATATATATATATATATATATATATATATATATATATATATATATATATATATATATATATATATATATATATATATACATATATATATGTATATATATATATATATGTGTGTGTGTGTGTGTGTGTGTGTGTGTGTGTGTTTAATTTCGCGCACAAGAACAAATATGCGTAATAGTTTAAAAATTATTATTTGTAGGTCCTCGTTGATAATGTAAACTTTTCGTGAATAATGCATTTCAAGAAAGCAATATCTATACTTATTAGCAAATATTGAGCAAACAATCTTTGCAACTTTGCTCTCTACAGAGTCAAGGGAATCGACCATTTTATTTACGTTGTGGGGAGTTTATTTCGAACTGAGATATTTGCTTTTCATTTACATTAAATAGATAATTTGTTAACTTCTATATTAGGCTCCTTTTATAAGTTGACACATCAGATTTTACTCTGGATTTGGACTGTAGGTTAAATGAAAGTGACTTCCTCACAGTTCTAATGGCTTTTCATTTCGTCCAATCATCATCATCAGTCTCTTGACCTAGTATGGTTGTTGCGGCACTGTGCTGCTGAACATATGAACAGTTTGCCCCACTTGTCTGGGCTCTGCCAGACTACGTTTGCCCAAGACACACTGATAATGCTGATTTCGTCCAATACATGGGTTTAAATGGTTCAAGATTAATTCATGGAATTGTTTGTTATGTATTTGTTGTTATTTTTTAAAATAATTATTTATACACTAAGGCGTAATATCAGTTTCATTACTTTATAGTTTATTGGCATCTTGACAGGAACAGCAATGTAGCATACGAATTGACAATTAAGTTTCATGTTCCTTGTGGCGACATCCTTTCTCATTATATCTCAATAGCCTGCATCCGTTTTACACATTGTGATACACTCGTGTTTCCTTATTTTGTTTCAAGATACCGACTCAAGAAAGGAACTGAAATCATCAAGATTTTGGTTGATAGTTATAAGCAGCTGTTGATCCGTTTAGGTTTTATGGTAATAAAGGACAATTTCGCTATACATGTATACCTTTTTTAAAGGCATTAGGGAAGGACAAAACAACACATTATGGCTTAATAAAGCGGTAACTCTGTTGAATGAATTAGACTTATTCGAAAGGCACGAGTTCGATGCGCTCAGATATAGGTTACGATATAAGACAGTACAACAAAATTTGATTACATTGGGATACAACCCCAAAGCGAAACAAAAAAAAAAATAAATAAACAAATACATCATACATTCGAAGTACAAACGAACCCGGATGCATTGATATTTTCAAATTTCCTCAATGATTGCTTGCTATATATATATATATATATATATATATATATATATATATATATATATATATATATATATATATATATATATATATATATATATGCAAGTTAACTTAATAATTAACCTGTATTCCACAAGTGCATTTATATGGTGCTTCCTAGGTTAATATGTTAACTGATTATATCACAAAGGTATAAAAACACTTTCTGGCAGTAACTCTGCAAAACATGTCAAACGCGTGCTTAATCTAACAATTTACACAAGATCTTGTTTAATTTTAATCTAACTGTACATGAAAATGGAATTATTAATAATATAATGTCTTAAATATTTATAATTCAGTGATATAATTTAGATCAATGATGGTTAAATGATCTAAATCAGCAGATGATCGCACAGATCAGAATTGATATAAATGAATCCTCATGATATTAGAGTATTGTATAATCAAACCTTAATCATGATCCATTACTTAAATAACACTCTACTCTGGACGTTATTTCCAGCAGTTTCAGGAAAGATCTTAACAATGAATTTGATTAAAGGGTAAAGCTTTCATTGTTAGAATGGTGTTCGCTTTTGAGAAAATTGAGGAGTAAAACGCTCGGAAAAAATCAAGACTGAATCCATAATTTTCGTAATCTGTAACTTGGATGAAATAAAGACCAGAATGCCTGAATGATAACATGCCGTTCGAGTGCATATTGTTAGATAAATATATGCCATAACTCGCTAAACATGATCAGAATTGATTGACTATCGAATTATCTAAATCTTTGCGAAAGCTGCACGTCGATTTGGGTGCAAGCAATAAAAAGATTCGAGCATTGGACACGTATACACAAGACATTTGGTTGTCGATTTGATGATGTTGAAATAACCTAACTGTACAAAACTAAGGGTCAATTTGTTCTCTATTAATTTCCTTGGGCTGTAGTAACATGATGATTTTAATAACAAACTATTCGGCCGCTGTAATGTTTCTGTTCCTGGACGGACGTAGGACGTATGAGCTTAAGAAAGAGCTGAGTAACTTGCTTCTGTAAGGAGGTGCGGATTAAATGCGAACGAACGTCAGGTACACATGGCTTAAGCATAATTGGTTTACTCGCTAAAACGTGCATTGGAAAATAAATTTCATGTTTTGAGAAAAATAAACGTTTTCAATAATTATATGATCTTTATGACTCTTTTTAATACTGTCTGCATGTATCTGACTGTGTGTCTTAATACTTTATATAAAGTTGAATGACCTTTGTATTTTGATGTGTCAATTGCCTTTTTGAGAAGTGGAAGTATTTCTACAACTCATCACCAATAATATAAAAAGAACTCATTATTTGTAAAATTATACCAAGCCTTAATTAAGTGATGCTATTTAATTTAATTGTGTTCATAGTAAATACATAATATTATTGTCTGTATCTGAATCATTTGTCCTTTTTGAGTTTCGTGCACATTGTTAAATTCTGCTTTAAAGAGTGTTTTAGCTGTCACAATCTCCTTTTGGATTTTAAACTAAATATACACACACACACATACACACACATCTGTCTGCCTATCTATCTACCTATCTATCTACCTACCTACCTATATATATACACACACACACATATATATATAACGAAGCCGAGTATATTATATATAAGTGCGATATTTGAATTCTTGAAAAGTGGATACATTTGAAATAGTTTTCAATGCTGCCGATTGATACCGAATGCACGATAATTTATAACCAAATACTTATATCTATTATTATGAGGAAGTTTAGACAAATATAGAAACCTTGTTTTACCAAAATCAACGCAAAAATAATTATTGCAATGTTACCTATATTTTACTTCAGCTAAATATAGCATCTGACATGTCAAAGCACCATTTTAGATCATTTAGTGTTTACTTATTGGCAGCAGAGTTCACTTTTGTTTTCGGAACATTATGATAGCTCCAAAACAAAATATTTCTGATTGAAAATGGAGAAAAGATAATAAGTGCTTCAAGAAACTATTCGCTTCGATTATATATATTGTAACCTCAAGGGGTCTGGAAAATTATTATTTTCAGACCTTGAAGCTACAAGGGTTCGTCTGATTCTAACATTCGAGATAAAACAACAATATAGAAAGATTTTAAAAAATCAGGACGTATTTATTCAATCATTTCTCATTTGTTAAACAAGTTACATCCTTTTTACCAGATTACATATTCAAATTGTACGTAGTGAAATATATCAGTAAATAGAACCATAGTGGACATATCTCGATTATCTAAAATCAAGCCTGAGTGTTAAAAATTATTTAGTGGACATATTATATTCTTTTAAATTTATAAGATCTGAATTTCAGAATCTTACTTTGGGTTCTGAAATTCGGGTGTAGAAATTTCGTCTGCTTATGAGAACTTGTATTTTAAAATCTAAGTTCCAAATTACTTTTCTAAATTTCATACAATAAATCTTTTCTCTTTAAACAATTACCTCTCTCATTTTTGTCTCTTGATTTATTAATCCTTATTCTAGTTATCAAGCTTCACCATTCCTTTTTCTACCTATCTTCTGCATTTTCTTTCTACTCCTCTCTGCCCTAATCCCATCTGGTACCGATTTGAAGCAGCGGCGCTCCTTATATACAAGTTTGGCACGTATAAACATTCTGGTAAACAAAGCATGGATTGGTGGGTATTGCAATCGATCGACCAATCCAAATCGACCATGCGTGAGAGACATGATATCACGACAGAAGTACACACAACTCCGTGTTTGAATTCTCCTAATTTAACATAATGTAAGACGGTAAAATCAGTCATGACAGATCTATATTATTCTCATCTTCGAATGTTTGTGCAGGTACTTTAATATTAAAATCTTGTATTGTTGTACAAAATACGCGAATGGGTAACGAGCATATCGATGTACGAGGGGACATCTCAAAATGGCTACACTCAATCACAACAACGTGCAGTCGCTAGATTCAACTGATCGAAATATACATGAGTAACGGCATAGCAATATATATATATATATATATATATATATATATATATATATATATATATATATATATATATATATATATATATATATATATATATATATATATGAATGAATGAGGAGAATCACCACCCATGGGAAGCTAATAGCAGGCTTTCTCACATTGGCAGAGCTTTAGATTTAAACCCACTTGGACAGAAGTAGGATGTCAATAAATTAAAGACGAGCGCCAAACTAAGAAACCGTGCAAGCCTATATCATTTGTGATTTTAGCGATTAAAGCATAGATTGACGTACACAACATGTAAAAATGTTTTCACATGCAATTTATTATTATTTCGGTTCTCCCTTGATGTACAGAGCACATTAATTTTGATTCATACCACGTGCTAGTATAAATTTAAAGTGAGCTGTCATCTTTACACTACCTCGCCACGTATTTTACTGCAACGACTTGGTAACGTAAGATAACGTAAGATAAGATATCAACATGAATTATCATTCGGCTCCATGAGCTAGTGCTGTAATATGGAATAAAGAAGTAGTAGTAATATATGTCACTTGGGGTCAAAGTATAATATTTGGAAGCAATATGGGAAATTCTATGTAAAAATGGTCCATAAGTTTAATATGGGAATGGTTTTATGCAGCTGAATGTTTATGAGAAGGAAGGGTTTACGGTGGAGAAGGGTTTATGGGACTTGGGCTGTCAACACTAGTTATAGCCTGAAATCGGTCACAGTGTTACAGGTGCCTGACATTCCATTTTGGATTAGGTGTATGGATATTGGATGGTATAAGTGATGTGTTGGATTGTATGATGGTGCGATAGTAATCTCCTTTCTTTAAACATAATCAGTTATTCAGTTTACAATGATGACATACATGCTTAATACTCAGTATTCAAGTTTATTTACCATCAGTGGTATATTTGTTAGACTTATTTCCTGAAGTTTGATATACGTCCAGGTTTATCATTTGAATGGCACACTATTTGTTTTGGTGTTTTACTGTTTAACATATTTCTACATGCAGGGAAATTATAATATTGTATGAGTAAGAACACAATCTAAAAAATTTGCTTTCATAAGAATGGAGTTTGAATTTGTAATTGTTTCTTAAAGCGACCACCAAACTATGCTTCCAATAACACACCTATTTAGTTAATCTATTATTGCAACATTTTGAAATAATGGTCTAAACTTTATTGTTCATCAATTATCCCGTTCTTAAAGAGGGTTGGAATTTTGACTGCGTTGAAAAGAAATATATATAGAATATTACAATTTCAGTAATGAAATAAAAAGGGATTTATTTTAGGAATGCTGAGCATATAGGTTATTTTGATAAAACACAAATCGAACTAGGTTATGACGCTACTCTGTTCGAAGCACAAATGTATACTCTTCTTGTCAAGCTTCGTCCAATCTTGAACTTCAATATATGAAACAGCATATATGTACAATGTACCATTCCGAGTGATGACATAAAGAATTCACGCACTCAAGGTAGTTTCTCTTTCTTAAATGCTGGTACGAATAAAAGTAATGCAGGTGTAGGTTTCCACGCCCAAGGGCGGACCATCAACAAAGCCAGACCAGCGGAAACAGTGAACCAAAATACAGTTCTCTTTTTCTTCTTTTCGATCATGGACTCAAGCATTTTGCGTTCATCTATCTTATCTTGTAGTTGACTGATCCCTGCGGGACGTTTGTTATCCAGGTGTTTGCTGTACGAATAAATAAGACAATTATAACGGACTGATTAATTTATTTCGTACTATACTAGATTCGAACCCAGATTCGCTAGATACGATACCCATCTTATTTCCAGCAAGCACTAATCCTTACAGCATTTCAACGATGCACACCTCATCAAAAGTGATGCGACAAAGTTACCGGTATAGGCGGAGTTTATCGGTGATGGTCGAAATGGAATAGGATAGGTGCGTGCAGGTAAGGCGTTGGGGCCCGTGACTTGAGGAACTGAGTGTATATTCTTTGTATTTTATAAGAGAATATCACCAGTGATTCACAAAATTAGTATATAGATATGATAAATGTGGAACATAATTATAGGCAGTTGATAATCACTATCGCTGCTCTAGCTGAAATAATATGTGTGTAATTGTTCTTTGTCGTAAAATAATTCAGCATATATTACAACCTTACAGTTGAGAAACTCGAGTTGTCGTCCTGTACTTTACAGACGTATTTTATGTACGAATGTTTATTTTAAAATATTTGCTTTATGGAGCGCATCTACGTGTGATGTAAGCCCTCGAATTAATCGATTCATTTATATGACTAAGGAAAACATATCAAATTAAATTTGGTAAATCGTTATGAATTTTGTTTACAAAAAGCAAAAGCATTTTGATATTTGAAGACACTTGCTATCGGATGTTCTGACTAGAACAAGGCTATGTCTAATCATTCATAATAATATTTAGGTCCAATGTTGACACACTTCCTGTCGAGTTAATACTGAAACACAAACATATCCATTGAAGAAGCTAGATGCTTCCTTTCTATAAACTTTGGTTAGAAGCTAGTGTTACGACTTACTTGTCATGCATATTCTTGGGACATTCAAATGTTGCTTCTAAACGGCTATATCCTGTAAAGAGGGACATAAATTTAGATGTATATCACGCAATTATGTATTTCAATGCATGTTTTATTATGCAGATCAAATGCCTAACTTATACTGCGAGTACAAAAAAATACAAAGAACAACGCGCATTAAAATGTACGAATGGCAACATATCGCAATATTGTATTTATCGCAATATTGTTGTTATCGCAATATTGTACTTATCCCAATATTGTTTTAATCGCAATATTGTACTTATCACAGTATTGTACGTATTACAATACTGTAATTATCGCAATATCATAATTATCGCAATATTGTACTTATTGCAATGTTGTACATGTATTAGTCTGTAGCTGAATTGCTGACGAATTCAGAAGTTTCACTTTTACAAGCTAAAACAACCGATAATTTGTTTACATGAAAATATAATATGATACGGATCAGCATGAAGATTAATGCTGTTGTTAATATATATGAAAATGTATGGAAGATTGTTTGATTTCTAGATAGTGTTGCCGATTTTTCTTAGCTTGCAATGGATTGAATTGGTGTAAACCAACATATGAAATTGTTATTCATGTCAACATGTTGCTGAATAGTCCCCACATATTTTACAAGTATTTTCTTTCGAGTGGCACTCAAGACTACTTATAAACTTGATCATTACATATAATAACATCATGACTAGGATCCTGTGTATATTAGGCCTCTCTCTCTCTCTCTCTCATCGTCTCATTCTCTCATCTCATCCTCTCTCTCTCTCTCTCATCTCTCCTAGTCTATACTATATATATATATATTATATATAATATATATCTATCCCTCTTTTCCCCAGAATGTATCAATTTATATTCAAATTAACATATAAATATTAGTCTTTGATTGTGTACCCTTTGTGAATATTTGCTCATGTCGATATTGGATATTTCTGAAAGCCAATTACACAGACGTTATATATTCAGTACCCCCCCCCCCCCCAAACATAAATGGTATTCTCAACCAGATATGGTTTATTCAGTTATTCCCAACCAGATATATTTTATTCAGTTATTCCCAACCATATATGTTTCATTCAGTTATTCGCGCAACCGGATATGTTTTATTCAGTTATTCCCAACCAGATATATTTTATTCAGTTATTCCCAAAAAGATATGTTTTATTCAGTTATTCCCAGCCATATGTTTTATTCAATTATTCCCAACCAGATATGTTTTATTCAGTTATTCCCAACCAGATATGTTTTATTCAGTTATTCCCAACAAGATATGTTTTATTCAGTTATTCGCGCAACCGTATATGTTTTATTCAGTTATTCCCAACCAGATATGTTTTATTCAGTTATTCCCAACAAGATATGTTTTATTCAGTTATTCCCAGCCATATATGTTTTATTTAGTTATTCCCAAACAGATATGTTTTATTCAGTTATTCCCAACAAGATATGTTTTATTCAGTTATTCCCAACAATATATGCTTTATTCAGTTATTCGCAACCGGATATGTTTCATTCACTTATTCCCCAACCAGATATGTTTTATTAAGTTATTCTCAGCCATATATGTTTTATTCAGTTATTCCCAAACAGATATGTTTTATTCAGTTATTCCCAACAAGATATGTTTTATTCAGTTATTCCCAGCCATATATGTTTTATTCAGTTATTCCCAACAAAATATGTTTTATCCAGTTATTCCCAACAAGATATGCTTTATTCAGTTATTCGAAACAGCATATGGTTTTATTTACTTATTCCCAACCAGATATATTTTATTAAGTTATTCCCAGCCATATATGTTTTATTCACTTATTCCCAACCAGATATGTTTTATTAAGTTATTCCCAGCCATATATGTTTTATTCAGTTATTCCCAAACAGATATGTTTTATTCAGTTAACATACTAGCTGTTTCAAAAACAATAATGGGTTAGAAATATGGTTGAATCTTATCATTAGACAAAGATTTTGGGAAAAGGCGAGATGATATGCATAGTTTCAGTATACATACATACATGGATACATACAAAGATACATGCATACATACAAAGATACATGCATACATACAAAGATACATACATACATACAAAGATACATGCATACATACATACATACAAAGATACATACATACATACAAAGATACATACATACATACAAAGATACATGCATACATACAAAGATACATGCATACATACAAAGATACATACATGCATACATACAAAGATACATGCATACATACAAAGATACATACATGCATACATACAAAGATACATACATGCATACATACAAAGATACATACATGCATACATACAAAGATACATGCATACATACAAAGATACATACATGCATACATACAAAGATACATGCATACATACAAAGATACATGCATACATACAAAGATACATACATGCATGCATACAAAGATACATACATGCATACATACAAAGATACATACATGCATACATACAAAGATACATACATGCATACATACAAAGATACATGCATACATACAAAGATACATACATGCATACATACAAAGATACATACATGCATACATACAAAGATACATACATGCATACATACAAAGATACATACATGCATACATACAAAGATACATACATGCATACATACAAAGATACATACATGCATACATACAAAGATACATACATGCATACATACAAAGATACATACATGCATACATACAAAGATACATACATTCAAACATACAAAGATACATACATGCATACATACAAAGATACATACATGCATACATACAAAGATACATACATGCATACATACAAAGATACATACATGCATACATACAAAGATACATACATGCATACATACAAAGATACATACATGCATACATACAAAGATACATACATGCATACATACAAAGATACATACATGCATACATACAAAGATACACACACACACAAACACACACACATCCAGCCAGCCAGCCAGACATCCATCCATTCATCCATCCATCCATCCATACACACACACACACACACACACACACACACACACACACACACACACACTACATACATACATACATACATACATACATACATACATACATACATACATACATACATACATACATACATACATACATACATACATACATACATACATACATACATACATACATACATACATACATACATACATACATACATACATACATACATACATACATACATACATGTATGTATATATATATGTGTGGTGTGTGTGTGTTTTGTATCCTGTGTATCCCTGTATAAATCATAAATGTGTAGTATCCTGTTTGTTAACTTTAAACAAGTATTCTTTGGTAAATACACGGTTTCTAAATAGGAATCATCATAAAGTTTACGTTTAGAGTCAGTCCTAATGGTCGATTTAAATCATTGGTTCGCCATTGTGTTTATCGGAAATCACATGAGTGAGTGGGTGCGATCTTGATGGTGCTATTATGACGGTGTAAGGCTTTGCTATAGATACAATTTCACATCAAATAATCTAGAAACATGAAACCAAAAGTAGTCCGCGGAATTTATCAAAGTTTAAAAAATTCCAGATCAATATCACGTGACCGTTTACATCCATATATATATAACATATATATATCTGACAGGATTGAAAACATACAGGAGTCGCTAATGAAAACTGAATCAGTAAAATTATAAAATAGAGACAGTCACATATAACTATATTTCTAAAACAGATAATTAACATTTTATACAATTTTATATAATGCCTTGGTATTATTAAGACCATTAGGATACAAAGTATTGAACATATGAATCTCGTAACTTTCTTTCATCAGTCTATTCATGTCTCCATGCAAAATATGTATTGGCATGAAAGAAATATCGAGTAGAGAGTGATTATTTGTATTAAAATGTATTGCAATATTAGAGAATAACTGAGGATCACTACAAATGTTTAAATGAAAGCGACGATTATTTATTTTCATAGAAACTTCTTCAAGTGTTTGTCCAACGTATTGCATATTACATTTATTACAGGTTATCAAAAAATCACAACAGTTAATACGCAGCTAGTGTTATAACGTTGAAAAAAATACTTATTTTGTATTGGCGCTGCTAAAATAATTGCTTTATCTTATATTGTACATTAAGAATACCGATGTCTGTGACACTGAGATGACCACAATTATCTTTTGTTATTTTCTGTATGTTTAATTGTAATTAAAAACTCTTGCAGACCCATGGGTCTTCTGTACAGGAATATTGGTTTATATTTTGTAAGTGTGCTTCCGACTTTTGTATCTGATATATTTATAAATCTTCACTATTATGTATTATATGGCCTTTATTTGGTATTATTAACTTGTATTGTGACAGGAATTATATTTTTTATATTGTACATGTTGCTGTGTTTAAAGCATCATATTGAGTTAGAATACGGAAATATGGTTTTAATTTATTCAACGAATTTTGTAATTGACATTCATCTGAAATAATGCGTTGGTATATTTTGGCCTGGCTATATGTTATACCATTTTTAAATGAACTAAATAATATGTCACACATTGGCGGATTTTAGTTTCGTTGTCATGAACATGTGTAATGATATTATTACCAAAATTGTGTTGTTACATTTACAATTAAAAACAAAACATGTGTACTAGATATAGTTTCAGTAATATTTATTCTTGGGTCAAAATGGTTCAGCCAATCAATGAATTTTTTAGTTGTTCCTCTGAATGGTTCCATATCATATGGATGTAATCTGAAAATCTAAACCAAAAATATAGATTAATCTTTTCGTTTTGAAGAAAACCTTTTTGCTAATAATCTATGAAGGAGCCATAGTTCTACCCATTGCAGTAACCATTATTTAGATGTAATTTTGATTATTAAATTGGCAAAAATTATTTTGAAATAATAGATTTTTTATTTTACAAATATCTTCACTAAATAGTGTGCTATTATTAGGATTATCATCACGAATATATATTACACCTGTTTACTTATACTGCATCTAGGACGCATGTATATGAGAATAAAAGTAAAATAGATGAACACAATTTTCGTTTGTCTAGACGCGTAACATTAAAAATTAAAAGCATATTTGTATGATGCAACAATTCAGATATAATTGCTTATGTGCTGTACAAAGTCCGTAATGTTACTCATCAGCATAAGGCTTTTAACACATCAACATGTACAACAGAGTATTACGAGTCCATGCTCTTAAAATAAGTAATAAAAAAGATTGAACAACACTTTGTAAAATGTAACATATTTATTACCCTAGAATCCAAAGTAAAAATGATAAAACACAACTTTCAGTATCGCGAATCACAATTCAACATAATCCAAGAATTACAGACTCAAGTCCCAGTAATTTAAAGTCCTGAATAAATATCATTAAGAGTCCAGTTAAATCACAACACTGAAGCCGATGACGTGTCTGTGATAGCTTATGGAGTGCTGATGTGTCAATGATATTTTGTCTGATTCACAGTAACATAATTACAGGTCTGAATTCAGTATAAATTCTATGAATTTATCTGAACAAGAATTTTTTTTAAAAGCTTTTTTTGTATTTCCAGAAAAAATATTTGGACGAAAAATTAAATTCAGCCCAAACTGGTCTCAACATAATACAACTTGAATGTGCTAGATGTTAAAGCACCGATGACCATATCCTCACAATTTCAGTATTCAATATTCAATAAATAAAAATAAATCTCTACTTGGCCTCAGCCCACACTAGAATTTCCTTTAAAAAATACTATGAGCTAATGGAAAATAACCTTCTAGAATGATCCTGATGTTTACAAAATCAAAATCATAACTGTATAATTCACTTAGGAAAGTCCACAAACCTGACCTAAAAAGGATATTTCCTTCTTGTATTAATACAACTTATGATAATAAGTTCATAAACATAGATAATAATTCAGCTATATATTAGTTGTTGACATAAAATGAAATTGAAAGGTCATGCGGGTCAAGCATAAATTAAATCAATTTTGAACAAGATCAAGTCCAGTATACAAGGTTACATTGAAATAGCATGTAATGAAATATGAAAAACAAATTAAAGATAACAAACACACAAACAATTAAATTAAATATACATAACAATGTAAAAATATAAATCCTTTTACAATACAATATAATTCTTCATGACCAAATATAAGCCTTTTAGTTGATGCTAAGCAGTAAATTATTTGATTTTCTAATTAAAATAATTCTGATATTTCGCTGCAGTGACATTTTTAGGTCAGAACATACTTGCCTCCCAACTTATTTTTTTCAGTGAATTACGTGTACTTGTGGTTGTTTTTTTTTTTTAATAATCACTATCAATTTTCCTTGAAACTTGTAGTTTTTTTTTATTCTGGAAATATCAGTTAATTTTTATCAATCTGATGTGAAACTAATTTTGTGCGCAGGCACACATATCAAAGAATGTACGGTAAACAGCTGACATTACCGTAAGAAATCTGTTAATTCACTGTGTCGCTAACTTTAGGTAGCCAATATATGTGACCTTAAAATAAAAGGAATATTTGTTTGAAACGAGTGAATAACGGATACATTTCATCTCTTGGGTCTAGTATTTGCATCCTCTCGATGAACTATATCCGTTATTCAATCGTTTCAAGCAAATATCATGCATTTAATTAATAAATATAGGAGTCGCCTAATGTTATCAAATAAAATCAGCGTAAGAATATATTACAAACATTAACTAATTCTCGCTTTCAGAAGATCCAATAATATGCAATGTTATATAATTTGAACTAAACAGACACAAAATACAAAATTCCATTTTTAATTATCTAAATGTAACATACATCAGTGGTCTCAATGTAGAAATGTAAGATAAAGTACCTACGTTAGTAGATCCAATACAAATAAGTATTTTAACAACGTTAAAACAATATGTGATCATCAACCGATGTGATTTATTTGACAACCTGTACAAAAATGTAACATGTAATATGTTGGACAAACACTTCGACAAGTCAGAAAATGAATAATCATCGCTTTAATATACTTCTTTTAGAGATCCCCAGTTCTCCTCTAATATTCCGATACATTGTAATACAAATAAATGACTCTATACTGGGTTTTCCGTTTATGCCAATAGATAACGTGCATGGTGAGAAGAATAGACTCATAACAGAAAGTTACTGGATTCTACGTTACATTATGCCCATAGCATATCTGAAATATCTTCAGTAGAGATTACTTAGATATAATTCACTTATTCTATATAAGGCAGATTTTACAATACGCCGATGTAGTCTGGGATGGATGTTCAAAAACAGAATCTGCTAATTCTACCTGAATATTGAAAATCGGAAAACGATTTCTTAAGTATAAAACGCATATTACCCCGTTAAAGCATAGCCGTCCTTCTTATCATCTTTACTCTATCATTCATACTAAAGCCATAAACCAATGTAACCACATCAAGCAATCTGTATAATAGAATCGTCTTGATATACAATCTAGTATCAAGAAGAAATTGCATATCATTACATATATCAGAGGCAAAAGTTAATAAGTTAAGTCTTAATGAAATGCGTGTTTCAATCTCTGTAAACACATTTTTTTTAGCACAACATAACATGCAATATTTAAATAATTTAAACTAATTTCGTAACCATTAATGTTGATGATTAACATAAAGGCTGCTAATAATATCAGTATTCTTCACACTGTATAATGACCAACTGATATTTACATTGGCGTACTACATGCTCAATGCAACTATGCAACTTCTTCCGACATTTGATAACTTCATTGTCTACTTGCATTATCTACATATATATATATATATATATATATATATATATATATATATATATATATATATATATATATATATATATATATATAATTTATTTTTATTGTATTTATCGTCCTTTTTTTCTGCCACTTTTCATGTTTGGTTAATTTGTATCATTTTACTTTGTATGGGACGGGCTTATCAAATGTTGTGAGAACTTGTAGCGAAACCGCTTTTGCATCATTTAGCAAATAAAAAAAGTATCAACCAATAAAATTCTTCAATTATTCGATAAATATCCTCAAACTTAAATTATGATGGATCAGTAACATTGGTTTATATGAGTAAAATATCCTCCCATGGTCTCATAACTTGATATTAAATAGCTGTAGTGATTCAGGGGATGTAATAAAGAAGCGATGACATACCTGTATTTTTTTCTCCAAATTGCTGCAAATATACTCAGAATATTGATAAACTCTGTGATATTAGCCCTTAAACATTTCTTGCGAGTACAGTTTAGCTTGTGACTCAAGTGTTCGGTATAAGCACACTCAGAGATATAATACCTATTTAAATCTAACGGAAGTCAGTGAGTATAATGAAACTTTGCTGTAAACACATCAATTACTCAACTCACGATCTAGCTTTAGCCACTTCATTATTGGTCTAGAGAAATTCTTCAAAATCCATTAAATTGAAAATTAAAAATTGTTAAATTTGCGAATCCTCATGATCAAGCCTAAATTTATCAGTAAAAGACACATACTTCATGACAGTGTCCATTTATTAATGCACAACCTGTTTTTCCCCAATGGAATTGTTTTATTTGAGGGCAATAATTTGTGAGGCGTTCCCATTAACAGTCATTTTATGTATTTTCCTTTAATTCAAGTCCGTCAAAGTAATGTGACTACGGAAAGTTACACAACACATTAAGGCATCACACAGAGCATGTACTATCCAACATGCAACAGCTTGCTCATCTCCGTCAACAGAACTGAATAATTGTTAAGGCCTCCACAGCATCGTGTCACAGTAAAAGTCAAGAAATAATTCGATTACGCCTTAGAACGATTTGGCCATGTTTTGTTTATAATGTCATAATGTGAAATGATGTCTCTACTACTAGGCAGACTTGAAACGTTGCGAACTTTTGAATTGTTACAAGTTGCTAATAAGGGTATAATTTATTAGCATGTATCTATAGATTTAATTATGTACCTGATTTTATGACCAGTTTGGTTTCATTGTATCTGTCTGTAAGTATGTATATAAGTATGTATGTGCGCATGGTGGATCCGTGAAGGGTGGGCGTGGCCAACACATGTGGGCTAACCTCATTCAAGAAAACTGACTGCTGTCTGTACGTATGTGTGTGCTGGTATTGTTAATCCATGACGGGTGTGAGCGTCCGATACAAGTGTGGGCCAATCTAAGAAATCGGGATAACTGTGTGGTATGTCAGTGGAAACATTTGTATTGCTTTTAACACACACACACACACACACACACACACACACACACACACACATATATGTATGTATGTATGTATGTATGTATGTATGTATGTATGTATGTATGTATGTATGTATGTATGTATGTATGTATGTATGTATGTATGTATGTATGTATGTATTTATGTATGTATGTATGTATGTATGTATGTATGTATGTATGTATGTATGTATGTATGTATGTATGTATGTATGTATGTATGTATGTATGTATGTATGTATGTATGTATGTGTGCGTGAGTGCGTGCGTGCGTGTGTGTGTGTGTGTGTGTGTGTGTGTGTGTGTACCATACTGCTGTACAAAACTGAATCATATTTTTGTTCCATTGTTTTATTCGAGTATAATATGAGTCATTGTGATTACATGAAATTATTTTAATCTTATTTTCATTCCATAAAATTATTTGAATCTCACTTTCATTGTACGAAATAAAATGAGATTATTTGAATCTTACCGTCATACATTTGAATATATGAATCATATTTGTTTTCATATTTGTGAATGTTTTGATGGAGCAATATAATGAGATGTATGCTTCGAGCGAGCATGAGAAAATCACTGTATATGTAGAATATACATCGTTTTATTAATCCATACCATAATTTGACATCTTTCATCCCATTGTGCTGAATTGTCATTTTATGTAAGTATCCCTTCAGGTCTATAATGTTACATTCTTGAACATTTCAGTTTAGGCTCTCAATTTTATCAATAATTAATTTTGAATAATTTAATTGCATGCATATTAATGCATGTTTTCGAGCAGCAGAGAGGGTGAACAGACCACGTTTTCAAGCAAAATTAAGGCTTACAGATCATGTTTTCGAGCAAAATATGGCCTATAGACTACGTTTTCAAGCAAAATATAAGGCTTCCAACAAAATCTCATTTAACCAAAAAGAAAGTCTCTATTTTTGCAAAAACGGAGATTTTACGATTTTTTAATCAATTTTGCTCGCAACGATGTGGTCATCCACCCTCTCTGCTGCTACAGGTTAACAAAAAATAATAAATGATTTTAACCGAATATTTGATCAAGTCCTTAGGACTTTACAAACAAACTAATCGCTAACACCTCTTCTTGTAAATCAATCAGATTATTTGACTGGTCGGTGAGTTTGAAATTAATTCTGGTTAATGAATTATTATGGCATCGCATGTAGACAGGATTAATTGGGTTTTCAATAATTAGGAATCCTGGAGGAGCTGTTGGTGCAAACGAATAAAGAATATATCCCTGCTGAGCTTGATTTGATTGCTCTAGATTAATCTGATAGCTTCCTTCGATAACATCACATACTAAATTGAGCGCAATCACCGATGAAATATTCACGTTGAACGGAGCGATATGCCTACCGCCACCATCTGGATCATTATTATATTTGAGGAGGACAGTTGAATCTGATTTTTGTAGCGCTTTGATATCGGTTTTAACAATTCTTGCTAATTCATCAGCGTTGTATTTCGGAAACTTGAAATTACGCAGATTGTCTTCTGTGATATTGTAATCGGTTAGGAATCGTTGTTTATTGTCGCTGTTGTCATTAATTATTGTTTGAATAATTAGTTCATAGATATATTCCATGTCCGATATAAGCTGATTTATTATTTCAACGTGTTTTTGCGATCTTGTTTTCCGTAGTTGTTCTAGTTGTGTGTCATATAATTGTTTAATCTCATTAAAATAACCACGGACGTCAGTTAGCGTAAATGAAATAGTAACAGATGAGTCGGTTGTTCTTTTAATGATAAAATCCCATTGCAATGTGTCTTTGTTGGTGAATATAAATCTATCGGCGATTTTTCCTTTTCTTATATCAGATAAATTATCTCGATAACTGGGATTGATTTCATGATATGATTCTACGTCCGTGGTTAAGTCGGTGGTGGATTTTTCCGGTGGTTTTTCAGGCCATCCTAGTACGGTTCTAATAGAACTCTGATAGATATCTACGACGTATCCTTCTGTGCTTATCTCAATTGCGGATGATAGCGTCGGCTCATGAACTGTTATAGCGATTTTCGATTCTGTTCCAGTAATCGATTTTATTCTACGCGCGAATTCATTATTGATTTGTTCGATTTGGTATGATCCGGTTGGTATCGAAACAACGTTCCAGTCTGGGGTTCCGTCGGGTTTATTCTTATTTGCAAACACTAAAGAATTATTGGGTTGTTGACCACCAAATGATTTTGATCTGATATTAGGCCAACTGTGATACACTCGTAGTTTTGCTAGCGCTATCTCCTTCACGGGGACTGGGCTAGGGAAATTCACACTAAACTCGGGTTCCGTTGATGTTATTGATATCATGCTTGTTTGTACTGGGTTCGTGTTCTCCACTATTTGTTGAAGTAATTCCATCGGTGTCGTCATTGTTATTATACTCATGTTGTATTTCTAATTTTGACACCGCGGAATCATAAATACTGACCATCACTGAGAACTCACAATCTGGTATGGTTGAGATTATTGAGATCATTTTGGTTTTTGGGTTCGTGTTTTCCAATTCCATCGGTGTTGTCATTGTTATTATATTCATGTTGTCGCTCTAATTTCGATATCGCGGAATCAAAAATACTGACCATCGCTGAGAATTCACTATCTGATATAATTGTATTATCGAGTGACGACGATATCATCAGGGATAACTGCGAATATGCGGTTGATGCAATATGAAATTGAATTAAGTAATTCTGCAGTTTACTCTGGCTGCATGATGATATCTTTTTTGCTATCCCGGTTGATATACCCCCGATTGTAGCCACCGCAGAAATGCAAATTGGAACTACGACCGGGGCAATCATTATAACCGATGCAAGTATTATTCCGGCGCCAGCGAGAACGCTTGACACGGAGTACATAGTAATATCAATTGCGGTGATTCTTCGTCTGTATTTTTTTATTTTTATTTGATACTCCTCAGTGAGGGTTTTGAGTCTAGTCTGAAATTCTCTGACCTGATCATAGCGACATTGCGTTGATGAAATCATTTTTATTTTAAAAATACTAGTGTTTTCAATTGTGTTTTCAAGTTTGCGGAAAGTAATTTCAAATTCGCGGAAAACTCTTTCACGGTGTCGAATCGATATTACGACGATGATGGAATCATTGTTGTTATTTTAAACCAACTAGTGTTTTCAATTATCCCACCAACGAAGTGGTTTTAGGATCGGATGAGGGGACACCGGATACAAATTCTATTATCCAGGGTAGTGACTCCCTAATCACGAATTCGTCGGGACTGCTTATAACAATCGTAAGCGGGATTGGTATATAGGGTGGAGGTTTTGGTACTTTATCTAATATATATGTCAGCGTGTTAACACCGCGGATACTTGTGTTGCTGAATTCCAAATCAAATTTACGGTGATGTATTATTGTAAGTCGGTAGCAACCTGGTGCACCAGTATGTCTGTTGCCAACACGAAGATAATTATCATTTCCCCGGATCCAATCAAAAGTCCCACTATCAACCGTGTACACGATGTTATTGACGCTTACACTATGTGGAGTTTTTACCTTATTGATAGCCGCGATAATTTCAACGAGAGACATACCCGCGTTGTGTGGAATTCCAAAGAACTTATCAACAATGTCATTGACTGGTTTTTGTACCCGCTCAAAATTCCCCTTTAGTTTAAGAATATCGTCAATGACGTCGGAATAGGTTTTATCTATTTCAGTATATTTCATCAACGTTTTATTGCGGCGTTTAAAAAATGAAATCAAAAAGGAGCTAAATTCCATATCTACTCGGAGTTTATAATCACTAGCGAGGTCAAAATATGTCGTAGTGGTATCGTAACCTTCAGGTCCTCTAAAGAAATTATTAACCATTTCACTGGCGGATTTTTGTTCGTCAATAGCTTTTTTAACTTCAGCGAGGGTTGGACCTGTCAACGATGTGGTTTCAGAAACAGGTGTTCTCCCCAAAAATCTATCCACGATGGTATTAAGTGTTGTTTGTCTCACCATAAACATATTAATATCTTTGAGAGTCATCGTAGATGTAGCCGGGACACCAAAGAAACTATTAGCGATGTAGGCATTGTGAGTGTGTTTGCCGATAAACTCACTGATTTCAGCGAGAGTCATGCCTGCCACAAGCGGGGTTCCAAAAAACTTAACAATGACGTCGTTAGTGGGTTTTTGATCTTCTATTAGTTTAGAAATCTCGAGATAATTTGCCTTGATTTCATTTTCATTCATCATCCTTCCCGCGTCCTTGTTAAAAAAGAATAGCGATAGATAGTTTTTAATTTCAGCGAGAGTCATGCCAACCACAAGCGGGGTTCCAAAGAATTTATGTACGACATTTTTGCGAAAAGTACTATAACCTCGTATATAATCCTCCAGATCACGTTTGTGGGCGTCAATCGCGTCGGTGATTGTAGACACAAGTGCGCCTGGTTTAAGTTGTCCACTGTTGGAATATAGCGCAATAGAGTTTTCAGCGGCGTCGCGCTGCCGTATCAAAATATCATCCAATGACACATCACTGCTTTTCAATTTACCCTGTATGTCCTGAAATACAACTATTTCGTTCGGGTCAACATTTACTAAATTTAACGTCTCAGCTATTTCATCTTTGATTAGTTTTTTTACATCACCGGTTGCAGTGTCATCGGGTTTGGGTTTCAAAGATCTCCCCCAAATATCAATCATGTTATTGTAAAACTCTTTCTCTCTCTAAAATCGTTTTTGACGACTTCGTTGAAAAATCTTCGATTTTCTCCAGCGATTACTAGTGTATTCATTCACGACAACATGTGGTGGTTTTCCGCTTGGGTTACTCAAGGAGTTAGAAATAGCGTTAAGGACATTTAATACTTCGCTGCCACATATTGGTGGGTCAATCATCGTTTGTGTTGGTAGCGTAGAATACCAAGTCTTCATTGGAAGGGTTTTTATATAACGCATAAACTCTTTTGGTGGGGCTAATCCATATGAATCAAAATAGACAATCCCACGTGGATCAATAGCGTATGCAACCCAGTGAGTTCCAGGTCCGGTGCTGTTATCTAAATTAATGATTCCGGTTTCAACGCTGTTTGGTTGATGTGGTAATTGATCTTTCATAAAGACACCTCTGAAGTTTTTAATCGCGAGTTTTTTAGCAGCATCGAGTAAATCAAAATTGGACATGGGAACCATAGGTTCCTGAGTCATAGACTCTCCAATTAATAAACCGGTCCTAGTCTTAGACCCTTTCCGCTGTACCACGAATACGGGGTTCCTGGTAGTCTTAGACCCTTTCCCTTTTTTTATATCCTTTCCCAGTTGCCTTCTTTAGTGCCATTCCTGCTGCAGTACCAACGGCTCCTAACGCTGCCGCTTTAGCCACCGCTGGGGCTGCTGCTGCAATCAATGCTGGAATCGCAGCTAACAACGGAAATATACCGCCTGTTTTAATCATATTTTTGATAGCAGCCGCAGAAAGAGTAATCTGAACACCCTTTTTTGCTACTAGTGCATCATTGAAATGTTTCACCTGACGAGTTGTCAGCGATAGTTTATTTGCACCACCAGTCATTTGGTTGGGTTTCAACGTGATTGTGGTTCACATTTTTTAGCTGATTCCGATTGCAATTTTTTTAATTGACCGGGAGTTAACGCAACACTAATATTACTATATGACATTATACATAATTGATTGATTCTAAATCGTTTACAATTTCAATTACATGTTTTCCACTGGTGCATCTACCACTCTCATTCTTCCACCAACACCTTCAAGTAGCATTGATTTGTCGCTGAGAATGACAGCAACCGCTCTATAATCAGCAATAGCACCACGAGTCACATTAGCTCTAAAATGTATATCAACAACAGATTGTCTCATCAAATCGAGATGTTCCAGTGAGAAGTAATAGATCGGATATAGATTTTTAAAGTCGTATTGTGATATTTGCAGACCAGTATCGACATTTTGATCGCGTGCCATAAATGACAACAGACGATGATAAACTCGTGCAATATGATTTTCTGTGTAATTAAGTTGTATATCCTCGGATGGTTCCTGTTGGCCGTTTATTCTCAGTGAGACGTCTTTCACACCTAATTGATCAAATATCATATGACTGAAGAGTTGATTGCCAACTCGTGCGTTATCTTGTAACCCAATAAATATATGACGTGGCGCAGCAACACCTTGTTTTGATGCTAGGTTCCAAGTGAATAACCCGTTGATATTTGATTGTTTAACATCTGTACTCACGGTTAGCCAACTTAGTAATGATTTTCCTCCTTGGTCCATAAATGATAGTAATCGTTCTTCTGCGGTAATTGCTGGAGTCAACACTGGCATCCACAATGATATTTTTGTTAAATTGACTTTACCGGCATCAGCATTTGGATTTGCATTGTCTGCTGGAATCCTCCAGATTGCGTCACTATCATCACTCTTTCGTACAAGCGATACTGTATGCTTCGCTCCATAAATAACTTTTCGGACGTTTCTACAGAATCCAAATATATGATGCAGTGGAATCGCGCATGAAAATGATTTACGCGCTCCTTGCAACATTGAAATACGTGTTGCAGCTCCTAGATTGAAATTAACATCGTTGTTTATAATCATATCTTCGGCATCAATATTAGCGGTGCCAGCATTATTCTTTGGTCGTCTTACAACAAATTGTTTTCCTCCAGCGGTATTTGTAGCATCTTTTGCAAACATCATAGAAGGTCCTGCTGATCTTGTATAATCATCGGAATATCTCGCTAACCCGATTATTGTTGTAGCCACATCAACATCGCGATCTATCGCCTCAATTTCTTTTCCATCAATGAGATATTTTGCACTCTCAAATAACGCCATGATACCATTATTGACAAAACCGACTTGAGTACCAGCTGGATACGGTGCTGGTACAGCAGGAGTATCAGCAGCTGTTACAATTTCTCCTTCTACTTCAATAAACGCTTCAGCGGGTAGAAAGTATTTACTGGTATCATGGACTTGAAGATCGATTCTTGCTCGACTATTTGGGTCTATTGCATGATAGGCGTAATATTGATAATCGCGTACAGAATTATCCTTGCCAACTGGGGCGTCTATATCAAACGCTGGATCATGTGACTTTTTGAACATTTTATTCTATTTATCAGAGTCTAAATCGCGATTTTCCATTTCATCGACGTAGTTTTTTAAAGCCACTTCCTGCTATCATATTTGCAATATTGCTTTGGTCGGGGGTTAAAACCATCGACGCTAATTTTTCATCTACTGCGTTATTTATAATTCTACTAACACTTGCAGGCATTTCCGCTGTAGACGGTAACGGTTGTGAAAATCCTTTGGATTTCATCCGTGATTTCACTAATGATGTTAATTTATTCTTCGCAGTTGAAAACGCTTTTCCAGCAAGATCTCCAACAGCACCAATACCCTTATCACGAATAACATCAATTGCTTTCATTCCTAATTGTTTAGCCAACGGCATCACTTTTGGAGCCATTCTCGCAAATAACCCTAAAATGGTATTACCTAAACCATCTCCGTAGTATGCTCTATAAACCGGAAACCGTGAATTAACTACGTAGACGGGGGTTGGTTTATCATGATTGTAGTGTATGATCATTATTTGAAATCAGAAACAATTTTTCAATTGTTATTTATCTAATCAATTGACTTTTCAATTCAGTCACTATGATACCCACTTTCCACTAACTCGCCAATGAAATCTCGATATGTGCTGATATCCATGATACCACCCTGAAATAATCGTCTACAGATATCAGCTGCTTCATTAATTATTTCCGGTGAGTTATTTCCAGCTCGGAACCCTCCTACAAGAACCTCTAATCGTGATATATCACCGAGAACACTACCAGGACATGAAACGCTAGCGTTTCCAACTAGACCACTCCCCAGAAATTTCTTCTCATCGTATGGCTGTCTTTTTTGGAGTTGAAATTTTCTCTTGAAGTCTCTGTATTCCTTCATCCTTCTATCTAAACTCCCAGTATTTATTTCATACACTATATCAGCCCATTCATTATGTGACATTCTATAATCCGAATAATTGTCCGTGAAAAACTTCTCTTGTGAATCATAGCTGTTAGCAGCGAATTCACCTAAATTGTCTATATCCTCGTTGAGAATTTGTTGTTTAGCGCTCTAGGTAAATATAATTGATTTAGGTAGTCCACTAACTAGTTCTTCTTGAAATCCTTTAAATTTTCGTTTCGAAGCGGTTGATATATCCTGAAGAAGTGATTGCAAGGATTTTTTTGTTTGTTTAGTTCTTTTTGCTATTTTTTCTAACGCAGGAATAAGACCCTCTTCTTTTCTTTTACCGTCAGGATCATCTCCCAGTATAGCACGCTCTATCTCCTTCGTTGCTGTGGTTACTGGTTTAAACAATTCTTCAGATCCCGCAGCAAAATCAGTCTGAAGACTCTGTCGTTGTTGTAGTTTATTCCGTACAGAGTCACGAATTGGTACAAATCTCCTGATTGCATCCAGTCGTTCACGAGCCAATCGGGTTGTTAATGCTTCATTGACCATTATTTGAAATCAGAAACAATTTTTCAATTGTGAAACAATTTTCCCGAACCCGACCTAACATCATCGTGGAAGTGTTATTTCATCCTATCAGGTTTGAGGGAAGTGTGGAAATTGTATATAAAATAATTAATACCACACTTCCCTCATTCTATTTTGATCAATCTGAACCGTCCATCAATTTTTATTCAGTGTGAAATATTTTCACTGTTTTTGACATTGTCAATCAAAAAATGCTAAAAAAAATGAAAATCTCTATGAGGGACGGTCACAATCAAATAATGATAAATGGTCGGTCAATCAAATAATGATAAATGGTCGGTCAATCAAAATTGTTCATTTTCTTGAATTAATACCCGTAGGTTTCTAATTTTAGAATTAACCTCCTTTTTGAATTCGTATTCGTACCCCAATTCTTTTCGTATTCGTTCTACGATGGTATACAACGGAGCGAACACACTTACGTCACTGGAAAATGCGAGAGAGTCCCGAATAGAATTCTGAATTCTCTTGATGAGCGCATACTTCTTTGGTAGCATATACTTGTTAGTGCTAACTCCGTATTCTATATCCTGAAAATCAGACATGATTTGATCAGGATTTAACCCATCTGATAGTTCAATATCCCAACTTTTCAATTTTGAAATCTCGGATAAAATGCTATTCATGTTTTCAGAATTCATTATTCTATAATAATGATATATTTCTAAATGAAAAATATGACGCATTAGACATAACTAAATTGAACTTTTTGTCCCGTCCTTTTTGAAATAGCCGATCGATAAATCCCCTCTGCAACAAATCGTAGTGAGGGTGAACAAATATCGAAATGCCTACCGGCGCTGGTTATTGATTGAAATATTTTTTCTTCGTTAGTTATCGTATTCAAAGATTTCACAGGTCTCTTCCCAACCGTTTTGCATTTTCCAGTCTTTCCTCGTTTGGTATTCTCACTTTGAGTAACAGCCTGCAGATTTGATAAAGAATTGTTTTTCGGATTAGAATCCTTGTGATCAATGACAGAATCATCCTCGATCAATCCATAAAAACATTCAAATGCGAAACGATGATTGAGATAAGTTTTCTTCCCAACAGTAAACATCAAGTACCCTTGATTATTCACAGCACCAACTGATTTCTTCAGTCTACAGTGTCTTACAACACCATCACTGGATGCTTCATAATTTGTAATCAAGGGATGGTGTCTGAATTCTTGGTTCATTCGTATACATAATACTATTGTTTGTCTAATTCATTGTTTGGTTTAATGATAAATCTTTCGATGTAGTCTTGAGGAGTTCTTATGATTTTGTCAGGGACGTTGTCAGTGTCAGGGACTTTTTCAGGGTCATAATTTCTGATTGATTGTCCATTTTTTATTCTTTTATCATAATAACGCTTCAACTCCCTGTATCGCTTTCCACCGCAATTCAAACACAACTGAGATTTTCCCCTAACCCCAACCCCATATCGTATGCAGGGTAACGGGCCAAGGCTTCCACGTCGAAAGCTTTGCATATGATACCCACAAAACTCATTTCTGCATGATTTGTTACACGGGGTTACTGATCCAATCATAAGCCACTTCCAGTGATTCATTATATATAAATTCTTCATTTAAATGCTTGTTTTAATTATAGCATGAGGGAATTAAGGAGAACGCCTTCGAAAAATGCTGAATTCAATGCTGATAAGGAGTTTAAAAGATTATTGAAAATTAATCCTAAATTTAATCTCGATAAACCAAAAAAACGTCCAATAGACGGAAACATGAAAGAGTTTAAGAGATTATTGAAGATTAATCCTAAATTTAATCTCGATAAACCCAAAAAACGTAACAAGAGATTATTAAAAATTAATCTCAAACGCCCAAGAGCATGTAACATGAAAGAGTTTAAGAGATTATTAAAAATTAATCCTAAATTTAATCTCGATAAACCAAAAAAACGTAACAAAATTAATCCTAAATTTAATCTCGATAAACCAAAAAAACGTTTAATAGACGGAAACATGAAAGAGTTTAAGAGATTATTAAAAATTAATCCTAAATTTAATCTCGATAAACCAAAAAAAACGTCCAAGAGATTACCCTGGAAAGATGCTCAATTCAATCTCGATATAGTTTCTAATACACCAAAGAATACAATTCTTGATAAAGCCATGATTAGTAAAATCAGAGACTGTTTTAATGAATTCAAGCGTGATGGAGCATCTTATTGTTGGTCAACATTTCGAATTGATGGTGTTGTTGATGCTACCATGACTGATGAAAAAGCAGCAGTGATAATTTCACGTGTTGGGGAAAAAGGTATTTTTTCCGAATAAAATTCATTATTGAAGTCGATGGCAAATGGATTATTAGGGATAAATTTGAACCAATTCTCAAGAATAAAAAAGCTGTCATTGTGAGTAGAGATTCCAAACCAGGATCTCTAACCGGCATTGACAAACCATACTACGAAAGATCTTATCCCGTAACAGCAATGGTTTATGGGATATATCCGTTAAATGATAAACCCGATATCGCAAAACTAGCTCCTATGAAATATTCTAGTTCACTGAATTGCGTGGCAACACGGGTAATGGAACACTTCACAAATGCTTCCCGAGGAAATAAACTAACTGATCTGCGACGTATGAAAATAACCGAATGGGAACTGACAGTGAAACAGCATGGTGCAAAGATTTCTGATATAGCTAAATTAGAAGCATCATTAAAATTCCCAATATCAGTAACAACAATAACCGGAGAGGTTTTATACGAACCGAAATATCAATCGCGAGGAGCTCCAATACAAATTATTGATCATAACAAACACGCGTGGACACCTGCGGTAACAGTATTTCCACGAGAACGAACCGTGAAATATATCCCCCCGGAATTTTCCGGGGATGTTTTCTATGAAGAGAAATTATTCGATGCTATTCATGCGTTGTGTAAAGATGATCCTGTGTCAGTGTGGTTACTTAGAAGTGATGAAGATCCCGAAATAGGATTCGATCAATTTGTAAGACCAAATGGTGAATTATATCGCGTTGAAGAATTAGATAACAGAATGAGAAAAATCGCTAGTGATTTTTCACCGGAGAGTTTCCATGAAAAACTACTCACGGATAGTTTTACTATTCCATCAGTGGTAGCTCACTTCGCAAGAGAAAAAAACTCATGGCGTCCAACACGAAGTGATTTTCTCGAGGATGTTAAATTGAGTTGCGTCAAATTTGGTCATGGAGGACTGTGGAATACGAAATACTCACGTGATGGTATGATTTCAATTGATATATCCGCGTGTTATCCCGGAAGTTTTCTCGGGTATGGGGAATGTGCTGAGTACTTCAAACGATTTGGACACCCCACGCATGAAATGACTCGTGTTGCGATTAATGGACCATTACCTGATTTTGATTTAACCGGATTCGCTCGTGTGATATCATTTGAATTCGCTACAGGGTTACATCCGTGTAGTTATGTTTGGCTCGGTAGACACCTATCTGAAAAGGCCTGGATGCCAATAGTGCTATTGAGATATATGATTAATTGTGGTATGCTAATATCGTTGATTGTTTCCGAGGCTATTATATGCTATCGAGCTCAGAAAGAAGTTTGGCTACCACAACCCGATTTAGATAGAATAATCAGCGAACAGCGAAAACAATTCCCTGATTTCAATGAAGAACAAATCATGAATCGGTCTAAGAAGTTATTTGAAATTAAAAAAGAACAAGCAAAAGATTTTGGACCAAGAATAATCGGTAAATTTACCCAGGGTGGACGATACGACAATGCAAAATATTCTTCGCGGTTGATCATAGACGTCGCTGAATACGATTTTATTGTAACGGATTTAATGAAACAGGGAAAACTTGTATCCCGTAAGGATGCTTTTCTATCCAATGGTGAGAAATTAGGTACGGTTGTTACCTACTGTGATGGATATAATTCCCAGTATACACATTTAAGATCATCTATGCTAGCCTATGCTTCAATTAATCTATTTTCGATGATAAATAGATTTCCTAATACCGCGGTTAGAGTGGCCACTGATTCGATGTATATACACAATAAGTACAAATCAGCTGTAGCGGCATTCACAGATCCCGAAGAAAATTGGGGGCGTTGGCGATTTAAAAAGGAGATGCTACATGAGTATTGTGAATCGGCAGACGTTGCCATGGATGATAAATATCTTTGTTGTAACCGTATTGAAATTCAATCAGAATTTTCTAATGCACCACCGGTATCTGATCCAGTATGTAGATACAAGACAGTTTATTTAAACGGTTGTGGTGGGTCAGGAAAGACAACTCGTGCAATTGAATTATTTCGTCGGTCAACCATGATTGTGTTAACACCGACTCACAGACTCGCCAGAGAGATGATACAGCGAGGGGTAAATGCCTGTACTTACCATAGTTTCTTTCGATGGAAGGGTGACAAATGGACTCCTGAGCGTATGGGTGATAAATTCATTCCTGAAATCATAATTTGGGATGAAATATGCACAGTGTCATTAGATGTATTACAAACATTTCTCGAGTGGTTGTTAAACAAAAACACAAAAGTCGTCATGTGCGGTGATCACGGCCAACCACCACCATTTGTCGGTGCATCTCCACATGAATGGCTAAGGGGTTTTGTAGACTATTATGAAGAAATTACCACTGATTATAGATCAATTGATGAACGATTACGAGAATTCAAAGCGCTAATTAGATTACAACCGGATAGAATCCAATGCGAAATAGCGCGTGAAGTGATTTCAGAAACTCCAATGAATGATTTCTGGGAAACATGGAGACCAAATGATTTGATAATTGCAAGTAGAAAAATAGTCAGGGACACACTTCAGATGAAGTTATTTGAATTGCATAAAGAAAAATTTGCAACGCTTCCAGTACCCCTTTGTTATAGGCCATCGGATACACGAAAACAGAACATTGAAGTTGATATTCCAGGACAGAGTGAAAAACAAATTCTCGTATTAAATGATATTGTGCTGGTTGATATCAATGTCGTTGAAGATGCATTGCGTGCTAATAAATCCCCGTGGACGCTAGGATACGCAGCAACAATACACTCTTCACAGGGATTGACTATATCGGATACAATTGTTTGGATCGTAGATAATCGCATCGAATGGTCGAATTTAGTCTATCTCGCAGTATCCAGAGTACGAAAAATAAATCAACTTCGAAGAGTTGTTTTCGATGATAATGACACAACAATAAGTGATATTGATGTTAGCATCATTAATAAAAAAACTCTCGGGTTACAAACAACAGGACAAAAAAAAAACAACGAGAATTTGATATTGATGCTAAATTAATAATTACGCTGAAACAACAACAGAATAATCAATGCGCGAGTTGCAATTGTATAATGCGTTGGCAGTATTCGGATAAAGATCCTCGCCAATTTACCGTAGACAGAAAAAATAACAGTCTCGGTCATGTCAGAAACAATGTGATGTTGACTTGTCTTGAGTGCAATAGACGCAACGGCGCTAGTTAAGACCATGCGGTGGCAAATGAGTATCCTCGGGAATTACCTGTAGTTGTTGTCGAGTAAATCCTCGTTGAGGGGCAGTTGAATCCAGTTTATAGACTGGAGGTCTACCCGTAGATCGTGTTATACTAGATATCTTGTGTGCAGTAACGCTCCAAATAGGATCAGTAGCCCTTTTTTTTACCACCCTCAAGCTCTCCTGGTTCGTATAAGTACCTAACAGTGACATTACTACCAAGAATTGGTTCTTTGAAATCTTTTTGTGGTTGTACGGGTATAGACTTCTTTTTAATAGCGTTGCTAGGTTTCATGTTGATTGTTCTAGTAATCTCATTATTCAGTGCGGTAATCACAGCTGGTAACCTTTTGACCCATTCACGGGATTGCTTTTCTTAAATGAATTCTTTTGCGTATTGATATCCAAATAACCGCTCAGCAATCGTCCGATTAAATCGTTCTACAATGGCCTGATCGCGATGTAGCGCAGTATGCCTTCGTCGTATGGTGACATTATGATGTTTCATTGTAGATAACACTGCACCCTGAAATTCCTTGCCAGGATCAACCTGCAATAGATTTGGCCAGTGCAGAGGACCTCGTCGATAAATCCTTTCAAATGCAGAAGCGACTTCAGTGGCTGATTTTGTTTTTAACGGTTCTGCTTCTTTGTATCGACTTGCAATATCAACTACGGTTAATGCGTATTTGTAACCACGATCATGTGGCAGAAATAATATATCAGCCTGATGAACTTCATTAGGAGCGGTCACATCAAAATGCGAGAATTGAATTTGTTTAGGCGGTGGTAGATAAATTTGCCATAGTGCCTGTTTGGATAACCAATTAGCCGCAGTGGTTTGTTTCACTTTTGCAGCGCTAGCGAGTTTATGGACTGCTGATTTACCCCTCCAGTATCCTCTTGGGGAATAATAAATTGATTCCATATTATTAATTACCGGCACCTAACATCAATTTGCTTTTCATAGCCGATTTTATCAAAAATGAAGCCAATTTTTCTTTGAAGGATTTATCAGGAATAGCATTTAACGCATGAATTAATTTCACATCTGCTAGATGCCTGTGTTGCAGATTGCTGCTTTTATAAGCAACATGATGGAGGTGACAGGCCTTATCAATGGCGTTTATTGGTTCTTCACCGGGTCGGGACTGATTTTGATCATTGAGTCTGATATCAAGTCTGGTTCCCGGTCCACAGTAGCTATATCCTGGAAGGTGCTTTTCTCCGGGGTACTTTGCCCATGGGGTTCCAGGGAGCTTTGCCAATTTGGCTGCGATATCACCTCCTCGTTTTTTTTTAAAACATCTCCGAATTGTAAAATCTTTGATTTTGTAGAAACAAATCTAAATTTTTTTGTACCACATGTTGCACATCTACCAGTAAGTGCTGATCTGTTATTTTTAGTTGTAACCGTCGTCACATCATTTGTGCTAGTACGCGTTTTACACTTCACACAATATAGATCCATAATTTATGTATAGAGATATGGATATAATTGATTTTTCGGCGACTAAAACAAGAGAACCAATTAAGCATCATGCAGCGCTACCAAACTCTATCCGGATGATTATAATCGGGCCATCTGGATCCGGTAAAACGCAATTGTTGCTCAATTTAATAATGAGATGGATGAAGTGGGATAAGTTGTATTTAATTGCCCCTAGCGTAGATGATCAACGATGTTATGAAGTGTTAAAGGATTTTAACGAGAATGCATCAGAAATTAAGGGTGAGAACGCCATTGATTTTATAACCGATATCGATGAAGCACCGAGTATTGATGATATTGATGGAGATATTAACAATTTAGTCGTATACGACGATATAATGTTGGATAAACAAAAAAATCCTGCTAGGATCTTTTCCAGAAGCAGGCATAAAAACACTGACGTGATATATGTCACTCAACGCTACACTCAGGTTCCAAAAGTTATCAGAGATAACTGCAATATTCTTGCTGTATTCAACGGAGTTGATACTCATACTCTTAGAAATATTTGGCAGACATGGTGCTCTGATATGGACTTCAATCAATTTCGAGATTTCTTTAGTCATGCTCAGTCGACTCCGCACGGATTCGCAACAATAAATCTACATGATCCTCGGACACGATATCGTATCGGACTGGATCAAATATTCGGTTGAAATCGTAAAAGAATTATTAACCCAGAACTGAAAACTTTAGCAGCAGAGAGGGTGGATGACCACATCGTTGCGAGCAAAATTGATTAAAAAATCGTAAAATCTCCGTTTTTGCAAAAATAGAGACTTTTTTTTTGGTTAAATGAGATTTTGTTGGAAGCCTTATATTTTGCTTGAAAACGTAGTCTATAGGCCATATTTTGCTCGAAAACATGATCTGTAAGCCTTAATTTTGCTTGAAAACGTGGTCTGTTCACCCTCTCTGCTGCTTTTCGTGAACTAATTTGTTTACCAGGAAAATATATCACACCTTTTGTATACCATTCAGTTATCTCCCTTACACCAGATGTGACATTGCAATAGCTATAACTCGATTTCAGATTTACTGCGAAGTAGAAATCTTGATGTAAATTTAAGTAGTGATTTCTCAGAATAAAATGTACAATTTTTAAAAATTGTTGTAGTGTTTATTGTGTGTGTGGGATTTTTAATTGGGCCATGATCGTTCATTTTGTGTAGGACTAATTGAACATATATAGATCCAAATAATCTAAATTATTCACCCTATCATTTCAAATACTGATACACCTGATGGTTTGGTGCTTGTAAGGGATGATCTAGAGAAAGTGTATTAGGACTATCCTTGAACAAAGGGAGCATCGCTTCAACAGATTGTCACACGTAAGTTGAGAAATTGCTCTTCTCATTTTTCGCTCTTGAGCCTTTAGCAGCAGAGCGGACGAAAAGATGAACTTGTGTAAACTGAGGCTTCTTACAAAAAATAAAAAATAAACAATTAACGTCAATAACACTAAACTAAAGCCTCTAACTTACCGAGAGTTTCTCTAATTGGGTTAGGTATTTTTGTGACTATCGTTTTAATATTTTTCTAAATGTATGTAGGTGCTGTTTACTCCAATGACCTCTTATTCCTCCCTGTCGCTGTGAATCAAATCATTGTCATATATCACTCTTTTATCCAAAACGTTTATCAAGACTATTTCTGGGAGCCCTGAGTGGCCGAGTGGTGTAAAGCGCAGTCCGTTATGGATCACTGCCATCTCACCTCTGTCTGCGTGGGTTCGAGTCTAAGATTCGGCTAATGTAGTTATGTGCGAAAGTTTGCCAGTAGCTTCTCGTGGGTCGGTGTTTTTTTTCCGGGGGTTTTCCGGGTTCTTCCTCCACCATTAATACTGGCCGCCATGTATAGCCTATATTGTGCTGAACCATAAAAAAACAAAAACAAATATCAAGACCAATTCTGTATCTCGAGCAGAGATCATGCATAACAAAATATAAATCACCGTTGGGTTGACAGTCTGACTAATTTTCACTCACACTGGAACAATGGTCAGTCCACAGCCCTCCACAAAGTAGAAAAAACAAGCTGACTGAATCTCTCTTTTTGGAGCAGATTCCGAATCTTCTGGAATATGGAAATTCGATTGGTGGCAACCTCATTATTCTTGGGATTTCAACTTTCACTGTCCTGGAAACCCACACACATCAAAACTCCATTCAAGTTTTCAACCTTAAACAGTCAGCTAACCAGCCCAGCCATTAACCTTGTTACACGTTTGACTGGATTCTTCATAGACCTGATAATAATATTCCACAACCCACGCTTGTATCCCACGAATTTGCATCAGATTACATCTGCATTACAATCCATCTCGACGTATCAGTCCCTAACCCTCCACCTTAATTTGCTACTAAGAGAAACATCCGTATGATAAATAGAACGAAACTAATTCATGACATCCAGGGAAATCTAACATCTTGCTTGCCTCATACAGCAGAACAACTCGATAACTGCCTGCGTTTATTGCTTGACAAACATAACCCAGCCACCAAGTGCAGAGTATCAATAAAAAAGTGTTCTCCGTTGGTATAGCAGTGTTAGCGACTAGCTTCTCACTGCTAAAAGACATAGCCGTAAAGCAGAGAGGCTTTGGGTTTCCACCAGATTCATTATTCATAAACAAATATATGAAGCCGCTAAGAAGAACGTAACAAACAAAGTCCATGTAGATACATTATCTCACTACAGTACTAAGATCAGGGAGAGTTCCAGCTGCAAAGAGCTCTTCGAGTTAACTAACAAACTAATGTCAAGGAACAAATCTACTCCACTTCCAACTATCTTTTCTCCAGTACACTTTCTGAACCTATTTGCAAATTTCTTCCGTGACAAAGTTCAAACCATTAGACAAACACTTAACAACACAATTTCAATTGACTAGTTTTCACCATACAGTTACGATACAGAATTTCAGCCATTAGTACCTGTCTCTATTTGAACCTGTCTCTATTTATTTCGTACGGACAACCGGACATACGGACAACCGTGATGAAGAGTGCACCAAAGTCATGAGAACTTGATCCAATTCCAACTTCGCTGCTGATTGAGTGCTTAGACCCAAAATTTCCTTCACTAACTGATGTTATTGCTCTCTCTCTCTCTCTCTCTCTCTCTCTCTCTCTCTCTCTCTCTCTCTCTCTCTCTCTCTCTCTCTCTCTCTCTCTCTCTCTCTCTCATATGGGGAATTCCGATCATGTTTCGAAACTACCTTCGTAAAACCACTACTGAAGAAACCAGCACTTGAACATACTGATTTTAAGAACTACCGCCCATTTTCTAATCTCCCGCTCATATCCAAATCATAGAAAACGTTGTTCTAACCCAAATTGTATCCTCATTTGAATTCAAACAGTCCTTTTAGTAATGTACAGTCCGCAAATCACCCTTGTCACATGACTAAAACTACTCTGTTGAAAGTATTTAATGACATTCTGTCTGCTTTGGATAGCGGAAAGATTACAGTCATCAACCTCCTTGAATTGTCTGCAGCATTTGATACAATATACCATGATATATTACGTCACCGTCTACAGCATATATTTTGCATTCAGAATACAGCCGTACAGTGGTTTAAGTCCTATTTAATCAACAGGACACAAAATGTATATGTAAATGAAATAAACTGCAGCACAGTTGATCTATGTTGGGGTGTTCCACAGGGTCTACTCTTGGACCTGTTCGTTTCATTCTATAGACTCAGCCGCACTCAAGTGTCATGGATCATCACCCAGTGTCTCACCAATTGTACGCTGATGACACCCAAATATACTAGTCTAGTCACCCAACTGAAGTTGATGCTACCATACATGGAGTAGAGAGGTGCATTTCTGATATGAAATCATGGATGACATGTAACAAGCTGCAGATGATTGGTGATAAAGATGAGACCGTACTAATCACAGCACAAAAACCTTCTCATTTACGTCCTTTACCTCAAATTATAAATATCAGCAACACCAACATTATATTCAGACTGCCAGCACGAAACCTAGGTGTTACTCATGACAGTACTTTCACATTCCACCATGTCATGAATATATGCAAGGCTGCATATCTTGAGCTGAGACGCATCAATTCCATTCACACATATCTTAATTCTGTCTGGTGTGTCTCAATATTTACTCCAGAAACGTTCAAAATACAGCTGCTCGGATCCTCTTTAGAGTACCTCGATCAGAGCACACCTGATAACTGCTCTCTACCCTACACTTGATTACAATTGGATACAGAATTAAACACTAAATTTGTTCTCTGTGTAACGTTGCACAGACGGACTCCAGTCCCACATAACTATCCGGCCTCATCCATGTGTACACACCAGCAAGATACTTACTCTCTTCGTATGCATACCAGATCCCAGCAATGTGGAACGAATTAGCCTTTGAATATAGACACAATGACACTCTGAACCCTTTCAAGATTGCTCTTCAAACACACCTTTTTCGTCTGCAAGAGCAAACTTAAAGACCTAATAACGTATCGTACCTTAAATATTTTCAGCATTTTGTATGTTTCCCAATTGTTTAGTTTTCGTGTTTTGTTTTTCTGTAGTCATATCATTATAGATGTTGTAAAGAGCTTAGAGTTCATAAAGATTAGCGCTATACAAAGTCCTGATTATTATTATTATTTTTAATATTAAACAAATTTCTAAACTTAATTATATTCATATCCCCGCCGCACCAAGTTTGGTGAATATTTACAAATGTATGGGTATCAATGCCGTTAAATACAGCTAAGATATTACAGTTATCCCTGACCATATTAGGTATTTGTGTATACCTCTCGGTTACATAAATAACATCAGTGTTCTGTTCCTACCTCGAGACAATATCCGAGCATGATTGGACTGTTTGTCAAGCATTACGTCATTATACACAACAAAAATTATTAATTTTCAATCAAGGTCATCTACGGGTGGCGCTTCATCAGTATCAATAATAAATTCGATAACGTCATCACAATCTTCATTTTTCATCTTTGCATTTTCATTAAAGTCTTCTATCACTTCTTAGCATCGTTGATCGTCTACAGATTGTGCAATTAAATACAATCTATCCCACTTGAGCCACCTAATTATCAAATTAAGTAGCAGTTGCTTTTTACGACTTCCAGCTGGACATATTATGTTTGTTTGTCTGTCTGTCCGTTAGTCCATCCATCCATCCATCCATCCATCCATCCATCTGTCTGTGTATGTCTGTGCCTGTGTCTGTATGTCTGTGTAAGTCTGTGTCTGTATGTATGTCTGTCTGTCCGTCCGTATATCTGTCTGTATGTCTGTCTGACTGTTTGTCTATCCATGAATACATATATTTATCTATATGACTGTCCGTCCATAAATATATCCATCTGTCCGACCGTATATCCGTCCGTCCGACCGTCCAAAAATATATTCGTATGTCCGTCCGTCCATGCGTCTGACTATCTGTCAATCCGTATGTCCATCTGTTCATATGTCTGTCTAGCCATCTGTTTGTCTGCCTGTATATCTGTTCTTCTGTCTGTATATCTGTCCATCCGTCTGTCTGTCTATATATCTGTCCATATGTCCATCCGTCCATCCGGCTGCCTCTCTATCTATCCATTTATCCATCCATCCCTTCCGTCAATCTAATCCAATCGTATCTGTCTAATCTAGTCTTATCCAATTAATTTAATCTTATTTACAAGATCTAATCTTATATGTATAATCTAATCTTATCTATCTAATCTTATCTATCTATTCTAATCTCTCTATTCTTATATCATCTTATCTATCGAATCTAATCTAATCTGATCTATCAAATTTAATTATATCTATATATCTAATAAAGTCTTATCTATCTAATCTTATATAATCTTATCTATCTAATCAATGTCATCTATCTATCTAATCTAATCTTTAATCATCTCTCTAGAATAATGTTATATATCTATTATATCACAAACAATGTAAATAATCTGGTGTTAAAATGCATACTATCGAGTATGTTTTCGTTTGATTGGTTTCAATAGCAGACTAATTCGACTATATGTCATGTATCCATGTTCGTCAGGAAATTCGATGAAAACATTTTTGTTTTTAAATATGGAACTAAATATGAATACTATTTGAAGTTTCAAAGATTAAGGTAGGATAGTTTTCAGATGATATACAGTCAAGCCAATGCTAACCTAGATAGTTGTCTTTAAGATCTCAGAAGTTATAAAAATCGAAATACACCTAGTCATCAATAAGTGCTACAATTTATCAAAGACTAATTTGCACAATGATATGGGGACGAGTGATATCACTTCCCGTGCTAGCGGATAATCATAGTGTATGTGTTAAACTTTTTAATCCATTAACTCAAAAGATATATGTACGTTGTAATGTTAAAGGTCACTCGATCTCTTATAACGGTATATAACGTTACCAAACATGACGTAGGGTAATGGTAATGGAAATATCTCCCACAGAGATTATGTTTTTCTAGGCATTAATTTAAGGTTTATCTCCGTTGTAATGTAATGCACTTTAAAGACTATTGAAATTTCATTTGATTGGATGCACTGTCCTTTCTATATCTTTTTTAGATAGTTCTTCAATGTTCTGATCTCTTGTCTATATCAATGTTCTGCTTGAAATGCTGTCATTTCTGATTGCCAATTTAGTAAGCTATTTAACCTAAGCCCACTGCTGTTTCCCAAGTTTAATTATAACAAGCTTTTACCAGAATAAAGACGTATTCGCCTCATATTTATAAATTTTGCTTTCGAGATATTTAGAGTAATTGTTGGCTTCAACAGCTCTAATACATCATTATCATCTAAACAGTTTTGTTGCCACATTGTATTTCCTACTCAAAGAATAATACAAAAAGTAATTTCTCGAACTGATTTCTTGAGTGTGGTCTTCATCTCTCAGGCTATTAATTGTACTTGTTATAATTTCATCATCACCATCATCATCATCGTCGTCGTCGTCGTCACCACCACCACCACCACCACCATCGTCGTCATCATCATCATCATCATTATCATCATCATCATCATCATCATCATCGCGAACAGAAATTTTATTTTTATTTCAGCGGTCGCATGTAAATTTGAGATATAGCCACAGTCAATACTAGAGACATGACATAAAATGTTCTAGTTTGTTATATAATAATGTTGTTTAGGTTTAGTCTTCTGTATTGATGGAAATCATAGTCTTAATTATGTATGTGTTGGATTTTTAACTTACTTAGTTTTAACAAGTTTAATCATAAGATCCTGACACAAGGTCGACCAGTTCTGACACTAATCTCTTACTGTTGAGTACCTAGCGAGGCAATTGCAAGTCATTGGTATGACTCGGCGGGGTTCAATCCGAAGCAGACGCTCTAACCACTTAGATCGTTTTATCATAATAAGCAATCGTGCACAGAAGAAATGTATCGTTGCAGTTTTTGATTGACTATTCTGCAAGATGTTTCTTTGATCAGACCTAAATATAATCTTGCATGGGCACCTGTTAGTAACTTCCACGGATTATACCTAATTTCTTCTCATTTATCCCTATTTGATTTAGTGTAATTTGAGAACAAATTAATTTTGGGTAGACGGCTGTAACATACATCAGTAACATAAGATTTAAATACTTTATTAATACAAAGAGGATAAGACAATATTGAGACTATTTTCAATATTTCAATTTGAATATGGAAACCTGCAAATCTTGAAGAAATATTGTACTTTAAAATACAAACATAAAACAAAAGTACAGCAATGGTTGGGATTTATCACAGAGGCGAATCGCAGTCACAATATATAACCGGAATTATCAACAGCTTCCTGCATTTGAATAACGTAAGGACCACTAATTATTTATGTCTCAGAAGCAATTTTCTTCTTTGAAATGTTTGCTGATACATCGAGATCAATCAAGGGATACTACTAGTTTTTTTTACCGTTTCTGACACATGACAGACTTATGTCCCCTGAATTCTAATATACATGAGAGTTTCTTCAAATATTGCAGTGTCTGAAGAAATAATATGTTCAACCAGCAAATTCAAATAAATTCATGAAATATAAAATTTCAAAATGCCAAGTGTTGCATTAGATGAGAAATATATTCATCGATGATATTATACATATGAATTGATGGACATTAGAGCGAAACGAGGATAACAGTTTTGTTTTGTAAAATAAACATACACCAATTATAAAGGTGAAAATTAAATATTTGAAGGCAACAATCTACTCGCTCATAGGTTACATATAAATACTATTACACGTGTTGTCTATTAGTAGACTTGAGACGAGCGCATTTACATTTATACATGCAGATTTTGAAATAAACTCCTGAGAGAAATTGAACTAAGGCAGGATAGCTTTCATGTTTGAAATTAAAATAATTCTAAACTGTGTTAGTGAAAACAAACTACCTAACCTAACGGTTCTATGATTTCACTAGAATGAGTAGTCTGTCACAGAATAAGGCAAGAAAATAATTTGGTATGCCATTTAGAACAGTTTGGTTATTTGGTTAATTGAATTCGTAGATGCATACAGCGTTATTTTAGGTTGGTTCAGTTTTTGAGTGACTGAACAATTCATGCATCTCCTCGTAGGTCACCCGATGCGAGACACTCATATACCACGGTGTACCGCAGTATTTTACCCCTGGTCGTATGAACGTTTGTTCTGCATTGTAACCTATGGTTGTGTGAACCATACCTTTTGGTTGGTTTATTCATTTGTATCGTATAGCTCTGTAAATAATATTCGTTTGCATTCCGCATATTGTTAATGTGAGAACCATATCCATAATTTTCTTATGTGAATCTGTAACATGCTCAGTACCGTAGTCGTATATTATATGTTGTGGGTGGGTCAACGATTTAATTTATGTATGTGTTATAGAGAACATTTATGTTTTGTTTCATAAACTGATATACCTTCAAATTATGTTGCAAGCATCCATTTGATTTCAATCCTGTTACATTGGTATCAGAAGTGGGATGTTTTTGATTGAGGGAAATATCGACATAATAATCGTAGGCAACCTGTAGATTGTGACAGTTTGGACATGTCAGTCTTAAATAGGTGTGGGGGGTCCCTACATGTACACAGTTATTTCGCTTATGTTATCTTGATACTATAGCCAAGATATGGCTGACGATTGTAGTGTAACGTCCTTTAAAATATATCGAACACATTTTTATAGATAAAATAACCTTATCAGTTTACAATCATTGCATCACTTAAGGACTGATCTGATTTTGGTAAACAGCTCTGATTTAAGGGAGAAAGTCCGATAAATTGTATTCATTAAATAAAACATACCAGAGGAATGTCTATTCGTTGGAACACCACCCATAAACATATTACATACATGTTTGTCCCGTGATAAATCCTAACACTGACTAGCAAATACGTTCGACATAATCGTCCACGAAGATGCGTATCTTAACTATCACCAATATTAGCTATAACGACTATTTGCGTAGTACTAGTTCTATGTTCCACCGCCACAGTCGGAACCAGCTTCAGGAAAGGCCGTAACAAAAGAAAATAGCAACCCAATCTTTACACAAATATGCTCTCACGACGGGTTGGCCCTATTAACAAAAGAGGTAAAGGAAAATAACTTCTTTACCTTGGTTTCAAGCAGATATTGGCTCGAAATAAAGACAACTATTTTTTCTTGATATATCTGTACACAACATTTAGGAAGACCTTGTTAGGGAGATCAGCATCGAATACAGAAACCAACGGCGGGATCCAGAGTTCTTAGCTGGGTGTGTGGAACTTGATCCCATGATATGGGCGATGCCGGATTCTGCCAGCCACATGTTGTCATCTTTCAAAACAGAGACAAACGTAATTAAATAAGGATTGTCATTGCAGGCATTTGCAAGTTTTAGGTTCATTGTTAAAAGTCGCAGCTCAAAGAGCATTCAAACGTATGGTCCATATTTATTGGAAATAAAGAATAGTTCAGGTCATAGAATTTAGAACCTGGGTGTAAATGTCCGCCATATTTATATGGAATCCATCTTGACAGCCTGTATATCTAGCATCCGCTTGAATACCAACAACGTGGATAAAGTACATTTCAATCTCCCTGGGCCAACTACAGTATGTTGACAGCCTACTGTTCCTTCCAAAACGCCACATACACCTATTTTCCAATTTCCGTCGCAATTCTTGTCGAAAGCAGCCACGCAAAGATGGACGTTGACTTCTTGTTTAAATAATGTGTGACGATACGAGTTAACTGACGTTTAGGAGCTTTACGATATGACAATACTGGCTGTTCAAAAGAAGTCCTGGTGTCGAATAGAGTGCGACTACTAATTTCACGGAGTTCTTTGACTTTTCCTAGTGGCAAACGAGACAGAGGTCACCCATGACACCTGACGTGTCAGCTGCGATCTCGATTCCATACACCTCTACAATACTTCGAGAGGAGATGGGACGATCCAGCCAAGACCAAAGGAGTCGAACTCACATTAAACACACACACACACACAGACTTGACGGTGCCAGCTGGTTAGTATTTTATTAGTTTTTATTATTTAATTACATCTCAAAAAGGTGATTGTTCAAATTATTGATTATATCTATGAATATAAGTGTTCTGTTGCTTCTTTTGAAATGAGATATTGATTGAATTTGATAGTAAATTCAAACCTGGAATAATATTGTGATTCAACAAACGTTGTTGACCCATCAACACTCGATAATAATACTAATACTAATTAGGACTTTGTATAGCGCCTAATCTTTAGAAGCTCTAAGCGCTTTACACCATCTATAATGATATGACTACACTACAGAAAAACATATGACAAAATCAATGAAATTGCAAAACATAAAAACATGCTGAAAACATATCAGATACAAAACATTATTAGGTCTCTAGGTTTGTCCATGCAGTCGAAAAAGATAAGTTTTAAGAGCACTCTTAAAAGGGACCACTGTGTATTTGTGTCTAATTTCAATGGGCAAATCGTTCCACATCGTCAGACCCTGGTGTGCAAAAGAACGTTGTCCATATGACTTCATTTTCAGTGGGAACAATGAGTATACAATTGTCAGAAGAAGAGCGTAAGTATCTAGCTGATGTGTACAAATGGGTGAAGCCGGATAGGTATGTTGGACTGGAGTCTGTCTGTGAAACATATCACAGAGAACAAATTTTGTATTTGATTCTGTATCGACTTGATAGCCAGTGTAGGGTACAGAGCAGTGGTGAGGTGTGCTCTGATCGAGGTACTCTAAAGATGATCCGTGCAGCTGTGTTTTAAACTTTTTTGAAGTTTATGGAGTAAATATTGTGACGAACCAGACATAATTAAGTTACAATAGTCCAGTATTGAAAGTACTAATGAACACACAAGTGTTTTAGTGCCATCAACTGAAGGGTATGTGCGAATGGAACTGATGCGTCTCCGTTCAAGATATGCAGCCTTGCATACGTTCATGACATGCCGGTGCAATGTGAGAGTACTGACTGTGAGAACTGACTGTAAGAATTTAATGTTGGTGTTGCTGATATATATTGTCTGAGGTAAAGGATGTGAATGAGAAAGTCTTTGTGTTTTGATAAGTTTAATCATCATTCATCTCCAGCTTGTTAAATGTCATCCATGATTTCACATCAGAAATGCACCTCTCTACTCCATGGATGGTCGAATTAACTTCAGTTGGGTGGCTAGACTTGTATATTTGGTTGTCATCAGCGTTCATTTGGTTAGACACTGGGTGATGATCTATGACACTTGAGAGCGGCTGAGTGTATATAATGAAGAGAACAGGCCCACAAACAGACCCTTGTGGAACACTACAACATACGTCAACTGGTCTGGAATGTATGCAAAATACATGCAGCAGACGGTGAAGTAATATATCATGGTCTATTGTGTCAAATGCTGCAAGTTCAGAAGGGTGAGGATTGTAATCTTTCCACTATCCAAATGAAATATAAGTTGGGTTAGAACAACCTTTTCTAAGATTTTTTTTTATATGAATGGGAGATTAGAAACTGGGCCGTTGTTCTTTAAATCGTTATGTTTCAAGTATTGGTTTTTTTAGCAGAGGCTTTACTATGGCAGTTTTGAAAAATGATGGGAATTCTTCCGATGTGAAAGAGATATTAAAAACAGCAGTTAGTGAAGGTAATAGTGGGTCTAAGAACTCAAGCAGCAGTGATGTCGGAATCGGATCATGTTCAAAAGCCTTTAGTGCACTCTTCATCATGATTAAAAACAGGTTTGAATGCTTATAATGGTTGTCGCTGAAATTTTGCATCATAACTGTATGGCGACAAGTCAGTTGAAATTGTGCTGCCAACCGAATCTCTAATGGTTTGTACATTGTCACGGAAGAAATTTGCAAATTGGTAAGGAAGGTCTACTGGAAAGAAGGTAGTTGGAAGAGGTGTACATTTGTTCCTTGACATTAGTTTGTTAGTTATCTCGAAGAGCTCTTTGCAGCTGGAAATCTCTGTGATCTTACTACTGTAGTGGGATAATTTGGCTAAATGGTCTATGATTGTGACTTTCTTTTTAATGGCTTCATAGATTTGTTTATGAATAGTGAGACCGGTGGAAAGCCAAAGCCTCTCTGCTTTTCTGCGATGTCTTTTAGCAGTGCGAAGCTGGTCCCTAACACTACTATACCATGGAGAACACACTTTTTTATTGATACTCTGCATTTGGTGGCTGGGGCATGTTTTTGAATCAATTAACGAAAGCAGTTATCAGCTTTTTTCCGCTGTTGGATGTAATAAAGTTGTTAGGTTTTCATGGATGTCATGCATGAATTTGGTTTTATTTATCATACAGAGGTTTCTCTTAGTAGCAAATAGAGGTGGAGGGTTAGGGACTGAGGTGATATGATGAAAGTTCGTGAGCTACAAGGGTGGATTGCAGAATATTATCATCAGGTCTATAAAGAAACCAGTCTAAAATGTGACCAAGTTTATGGGTGGGTTGGTTAACTGACTGTTTAAGATTGAAAACATGAATGGAAGTTTTGACGTGTATGTGTTTCCAGGACAATCAAAGTGAAAGTTGAAATCTCCAAGAATAATTAGGTTGCCACCTTTCAAATGTCCATACTCCAGAAGATTTGGAAACTGCTCCAAAAAGAGAAATTCAGTCAGCTTGTTATTCTCTACTAGGACGAAGGCGGAAATGGACTGCCCTTTGATCCAATGTGAGTGTTGTTTGGATTAGTTCAAACGATGTGTGGCAGACATTGAATGTTGTGTTGTACTTAAGGTATTTTATCAATGGAATTCTTTGTGATGACAGTAATTCCACCTCCGCGAGAGTTCCGCACACTTGTGTTCATCGCCTGATGGTTTTCGCCATGCTTCTGTCAGCAAGAAGACGTTGATTTTCTGGTCGTTGATAAAATTAACTATTTCTGGGCACTATTCCGGTGATCCTACTGATTGAGAGTTGAGTAATGCAAAACGTAGTGGTATCCCTGGGGCAGTTGACACAACGGTTGACGATTTAAGAGGAATTTGAACCAGGTTATCAAAATTGAAGGCAGATAAGCTGAGAAAGAAACATCATAGCCGTCAGTTTCGGATGTATTAGTGCACAATTTTATTCAGGACTTTAAATTATTCAGACTTGTGTCTGTTGTTTTTGGATTATTTTTAGATGCAATTTGCTATTCCGTAAGTTCAATTTTCTCATTTCACTTTGTTTTCTAATGAAACAATTATTTACTGAATTGTACAAAGCTCGATCTCATCATTCTTTTCTATTACTTAGTTTAAGAGCATATACTTGTAACAATATCAGAATGCATTTGCGCAACGATCGTGATTTCTACTGCGGCATCTGCTTCTCTTTTGCGGGATGTTAGGAGACGCTATGATAAAGCGAACAATTAGCTATGAGACAATCATGTCCCCAGCGAATCCATTACTTGCATAAGGTTCACAATGACCGGAATCCTTAAACACAAACCGTTCGAAAATGTAGTCCTTGTGATACCAGCACAGCCTCACTGATTGACTTTGATTAAAACTTTCTAGAAGCACAATGCTGGTGTCAAACGTAAGCAGGAAGAATTGCTGTATAATCCATCACAAAAAAACTCAGGTGTACACTAAACAAATTATGTGTATTTGCAAGGTTGACAGGGTTCAATAATACGTTGCAACAGATGATACGGTACATACAGCTGAACACAAACCAACGGACCAATTCAAAGACTGAGTGTGTATTTAAAGGCATGAAAATCTAGCCTTCAGTAAAACTAGGAATAACGTCCAGAAACTACTATTGTTGGACCTCGTATTGACGGAGGTCAAAATCATATTAATTTATGCTTGTTTGAAGCGGCATAATGTAATGACCGAAGGATCTTTGAAGAAAACGAAGAGGCAGTGAATACGACTAACACCACATTGAATCCAGAACCGTAACAAACGAATGTATTCTTTCTTTCAAGTAAATTACAATTGCTACCCTTCTGGAATAGACGTAACTTGAGTCTACCCGTACAGGACAAGGACATAGATGCAGCAAAAGAGTTAAGCTGCGGATTAACAAGAACAATATATATATATATATATATATATATATATATATATATATATATATATATATATATATATATATATATATATATATATATATATGTGTGTGTGTGTGTGTGTGTGTGATGAACGCGAACATCATCAATTGCAGCCTCCGTGTAAGGATAGGTAAATATATGGAGCTGATCAGGAGGCTGAAGCTCACGCAAACAGTTATCTGCCATTAGGTAAGTTGCTGCTTAACTTGATGGACCAAGAGTTGACAACAAAGGCAAAATCTTCAATCCGGAACATTGTTTAATTTTGTATCCAATTTGTCAATCCCATAAACATTAATTTTAGGATTGTCAATGTCATGCAAATAATTTTCATAGACTCTCTCTCTCTCTCTCTCTCTCTCTCTCTCTCTCTCTCTCTCTCTCTCACACACACACACACACACACACACACACACACACACACACACACATAAACGGAGAAACAACATGGTAGAACCACTGATACACAGGTTATTAACTGGCAAACTTACTCACATAACCACATTGTCCTAGCCTGAGTCTTGAACAAACGTAGACAGGACTGAGATGCCAATAAAATGTAAAGGCCAAGACAATGGATGACATATGTGATGCAAATAAGGTAAATAAAAATAGTATTAATTTTGGGAATGAAACATGTTATGGTATCGGTAAAACAGTGACATGATTGTTTCTAATACCATATGTAAAATGTATCTGCATGCCATTTTCTGTTTTATTTGGAGGGATAATACATAATTTTTGTGAATACTAATACCATTGAATATGTTAATCCAAAGAAACAATTATCATAACAATGTGCAATACAAGTCATCAATATAATAATAACCGATCAAATACAGCCTACGGCAATAACACCATTCCGGAATATATCCCCTTTCAAACAATTGTATATCATTATTGCCTGTTCCACATAAAATACATTTGAGAATGGAGGGTAAGATATACAACTTAGATTCAAGCTAATACTATCAGTAAAAGGTGTTTTTTTTGAGGATGGTAAAATGTATTAGTTCTGTCTTACATTTATCATAATATAAGACTATAATAGTTTTAATGTATTTCAGAATGCGTGCATGACTGAGAAAAAAATGTCAAATTATACAGGGTACAATGCCAAACAATCTAAGAAAAGTGAGAATTTTGACTGCCTTGGAAAGTCTGAGGTACTACTGGTAATGTCATATAAATATTTGGAAATACGTGTGGGATTGCTTCCACATCAATAAGAATAATATACCAGTCTATCCAATAACTGAATCGGTTAATATCCCGTTTATTTAAGGTTTTTTTTCCTTCGTTTGTACTTAATTCCGTATACTCAGCTGCTGGTTATACTATCTTGCTCATAAATATTAAATACATTTCACATTCATATCCTGTAAAATAAAACTTTGTTATGAAAACAATTTTTTGTCTCTAACTTGCAAATTTGATTTAATTTACATTTATTTATATTTATTTACCTGTTCTAATTCTCAGCATTAGCATCTAAATGAATGACATGTTTATATCAATTCATGTAACCATAGACACAAAATACAGTTTTTATGAGTTTAATGAGTTTAATGATCTTGTTTCTCAATGATAATACAATTTGCGCTTGATTTATTACTATTTTTCTTTATAACCGACACTATCATCATCTTTTTTGTATGGTTGTTAGCATTTTGTTTTATTCCGTGATAATTACAAAGTGTTCACCTAACTCGGACTTCATGTTAACATTACAAAAATATTTTTCAAACTTACTTATGGCTCTTGGTTCGTTGTTGAGAAATGTGTTCAAATCTTAAATTGTATTGACATATACTGAAAATGTTATAGAACATGATACCTAATTTTAAAAGTGTCATAGTTCATAATTCATATTCTTCGAATAATTTGCCGAGAATTAATTAGCAAACGCATAGTAAACAAAATTCGTTATATTGTCATAATGATGTCCGTAGCAGTTTTCCTGTATATACATTTTTATTGATATCTATATCTTTGTAACTTCTTCTCCATACTTTTGTTTAAGCTCTGTAATTTTTAATTATGACGTCAAATTGTAGTGATTATCTATAACTGGATTTAGTAAAGTGCACAGGGTCCATTCTACGATTTTAAAAAAAGTAAAATTGCGAAAAAGGTAAATTTCCGTAAGGTCGGAAATGCCGTGTATGTTACCAAATAATCGTGTATGTTACCAAATAATCGTGTATGTTACCAAATAATCGTGTATGTTACCAAATAATCGTGTATGTTACCAAATAATCGTGTATGTTACCAAATAATCGTGTATGTTACCAAATTTAACCTTCTAAAAGGATTTCGGCAATTTCCACTAATGGAATTAGCAAAGTAAATGTCGGCATTCGTGACTCCAGATGGATTTTACCAATATAAAGTATTGCCGTTAGGGACGAAAGGTTGACCAAGTACTTTTCAACGTCTTATGAATATTATCACCTCTGGTCTATATAATTATCATGATTACATCAATGATGTCATCATCAACAACGACACCTAGAAAGAACGTTTAGCAACAACTCGATCTTTCTTTGACAGAGTCATCGATACAAATTTTACAATTAATATATTTAAAAGTGAGTTCTGCCGTGCTAATGTAACTTCTATAGGACATATCGTGGAGCATGGGTAAGTTAAAAATATAGATGCAAAGATCGAAACTATCTCTGATTTTCCCTTGCATGTTAATACAATGCAGCTGATGCCATTTTAGGTATGCCTGTGTACTATGGGAAATTTTATAACAGTTTGTTCAAAATTACTAATCTTTGACAAATTTATTGAGTTCGTAAAACAAGTCACTTTGTACTGAAAATGTCAGGCTGCTTTTGATAAGTTTAAGCAATACATGAAGCTAGCCAGTTCTTACTCCAACTCCAACTTTCAGCTACTAAGGTGGATTTCATTGTTACAGGAATATAATCTTGCAATCAAACAAATCAAGCACAAAGATAATTTAATAGCATGTGCACACTCTCCTACGTCGAAAAGTACTATTTCATGAACACTGTTTGTAATTCTTAAAAATACATTTTATATGTTTCTGATATACCATATATAATTAATAACTTTTATCGTTATGGGGCAAAGGGAAACTGTTACATATATCTGTTTAATCAATATTGAGTTTGATTTAATTGTTTCTTTGTCTGTTTTATAAATTAAAAAAAAAATTATTAATGCTTTTATGATCTAAATTTAGTTACTAGAGATGATGTGTTTTGTTTAGAAAATCTATTTTTCGGGGTAAGCAAGTAATGTTAACCTAGATCCTGACCTTGACTCAGGGTTAGTGGCAGCCATGTAAACATGTTTGATTTGTATTTTAACATGACTGGATGTTGACTCGGTCTAGACTAGACTAGAGAATAAAGAAGTAAACAACATCTTATAAGAAAAAGATTAGTTATTGTCTAGGTCATATTAGGCGTACGTGACATAAACAAGATCATTTTACTCCTCTTCACCCAGTGCAGTGACAAGAAAAAAAAATCCAATTATAAAGGAGAAGGAGAAGAGAGATATAGAACAAAGAGAAATATAATACTATGTGAGAAGGAGGAGAGAGATACAGATGTGGGTGTAAACTGAGAAAATCTCAAACGATAATGAATGAAATAAACATGCCAAGTGAAAAGCACGTTCAAACTTCAAATCGAAAGGAAAGGTTTGATCTTGCAAAGAACATAAGGTTAGTGCCCCCTTTCAGGGATAGATAAGTAGACAAATACTTTATGAATTGTACAGATGTTGCTGCAAAATGTAAAATGGCTAAGAGAGCATTCGTTCACAATCACTATTATGTGTACTCACTGGTAAGGCTAGTGATATTTATCATCTGTGAAGAAGCAAATTTCTGTCGATATATGAGGAATATATTAGTTGAGACCAGATAACCATTTATTAGATTTATGGAGACACGCGCGTATCATATCGCTATACTGCCGTGTATAGTAATGTTCCTTTATAGTGTGAATGTTGTTTCTAACAGTTGTTTATCCACCAACCAGACCGACTGTTAGGGGCATGGTATACTTTATTTTCATGGGAACTTTGTCTAAATTGAGAAACCGCAGAAATTCTGTTAATTAAAACTACCAGGTCAGGCTGATCCGACTTTAGCGACTCTGAACGAAATGGCGGCAAAGACAGTTTATTCTGATTGGTTACGTTAAATAAGGAGTGTGTTTTCACACAAAATTGCATAGGGTTTAATATTGCCTTTATTGAAATTGAAGTCAGTCTGAGGTTTTTCCTCCAAGATGATGAACAGTACAGGCTCCGAGTGGAATTTGAAAGAAATTCATTCGTAAAAAGTGTGGTCCAGGCAAGCAGCCAAAACTAGTTGCGTACCTAAATCACAAAAGTATAGTGTCACAATTCCATGTAATTTGTTGACGCGATTTATATAATGTTTGCTTTGTCTATACGTCTTGCATGATTTTATCTAATACATTCGTATAATAATGTTTTTTAATTATAGCGATGTTGAGTTTTGCCTAGGAAGTCGTACATTAATTGTTAGATAAGTTGAATTGTTTACTCTGTTGTCGTGTTAGCATGAATACTAGGTTAAGTTATGCATAGGAAATCTTACATTAATTCTTAGATCAGTTTTACTTATTGTTTAATTTGTTGTCGTGTTTGTATAGAAACTAAGTTCTAGGAATATAATGCATTACATTAGTTAATATGATTTACGAGAATCCGTGTGAATTCACCGGATTTAGATTTCACGTATGATTAAGAGTCAGCGTGTATTGACTGCAAGGGCTGGAATTCACTCCATTTACTTGCTGTGTAAATTAAGGATGGGCCAGAATCCCATGCCTAGAGTATGGTGCGTTAATGTGTAAGGTCAAGACGTGGTTAATTAGCAATTCGACTAACTATGGTCAATCGAGGACATGTGCAGTCGATTAATAGCCTTATCATATGTTTACTACTGATATAAATATCTGATTCCAAACCAGGAATGAAAGTTCTAACCTGTATCATGTATACCGAGAGTCTTAAGGTGTTATGTATATCTTTTTTAAAAGAGAGAAATAGTTTTTTTGGACTTATTGATATTACGTACCCTGAGATGTATACTCAGGAAAAGAAACTAGAGGGAAATGCAGTGAGATATAATCCTGTAATGATATTCTGCATCGTGCTGAAAATCTAACGTGTTCAGAGTGTGTCCTGAGACGGATGGTGGAAAGTAGCATTTCTAAGATGCAAAGTTTCTGAACAGCAACAGAGGAAACGGAAACTGAGGACTAGCAGGTTATGAAGTCGTACAAGATTTCGATCGTGTCACTCGATCCTTTTAATGAACTAAAGCTATCAGTAACAGATCGGCTAGTTTATTTAAATCTATTTGAGTTTTCTTGTAATTCGGTGAAAGTTGTATTTATAAAAGCAGAGTATATTCCTAACGAAAGGAATTTTCAAAATTGTTTATGTAACTGATAGAATTGTTGGTTGACCTTTACGAGGGCTCGTATTTGTTTGTTCAATATATATGCTTAGATCACTATATATGTTTCCATCTATAAGTTCACCACGTATTTCTACTCGAGGGCGGTCATCTCTTAGATAGAGTACCAAAATCGGGCGGGTTATAGTATGTATTATTATTATATTTATACAACCCCGTGACAGTGGGCAAAAATCTTAAATAAATAATAATCAATCACCCCACCCCATGACACCATCCAATGCCAGTTCACGAAAGTGTTGACTTTAATGTGGTCTAAGTTATACAACCCCGTGACAGTGGGCAAAAATCTTAAATAAATAATAATCAATCACCCCACCCCATGACACCATCCAATGCCAGTTCACGAAAGTGTTGACTTTAATGTGGTCTAAGTAGATATCTTAAGATGTTATGAGTTATGCCTGAGACGTATCGCTGTATCAATGTATCTATGATATACCACAAGATGCATACATGCTACATGGAAAGGAAACGAGGCTTTTACAGCGAGTGGTATATCAGTCCTTCATCATATATTTTATTTATATTACATACACATAAACATATTTGCACTTTAAATAGTGTTGCAATATGCCCCTGGCAACTGTGTGTTCACCAAGTGAATGAACACGTCAAATCTCTTTTTTTGTGTCCACTACAAAATTTTCTTCTATGATTTCTTGTCATGTTCACAAGCACATAGGAAAATTGACAAGATGTTTTTGATTTTGTCTTATTTTCAGTTTCCAGTTGTATTTACATTTATTAAATCAGTATAAGACACACATATGATTTAAACATCAAATATGTTTTTATGAAGAAAGTAGTGCATTTCAAACACATTATTCTGCTTTAATTAACATTCCTAAAGACTATAAATATACTCTCCCCTTCTTTTTCTCTCTCCCCCTACTCCTTCTTTCGACGGTTTTAACAGTACCATCGATCATAGGTCCAAAGACATCATAGTATGACACAAGCGAAATATTTGTATGGATTTTCGTCTGTACCAACCAACGATAATTCACAGGGAGAGAGAGAGAGAGAGAGAGAGAGAGAGAGAGAGAGAGAGAGAGAGAGAGAGAGAGAGAGAGAGAGAGAGAGAGAGAGAGAGAGAGAGAGAGAGAGTGAGAGAGAGAGAGAGAGAGAGAGACAGAGAGTGAGAGAGAGAGAGAGAGAGAGAGAGAGAGAGAGAGAGAGAGAGAGAGAGAGAGAGAGAGACAGTGAGAGAGAGACAGATAGAGAGAGAGGACAGGAACGGGAGCAACGATTTTGACATTTTTATATTTAATAATTAGTAATTTATTTTAGACCATTATAATAGGTTTAAGAAACAAGACCAACACAGGATTCAAATAATACAGTATGTTTGCCTCTATAACCGACAAATTTAACATCTAGACCTAGTGTCACTAGTTATTGCAACTATGTATTGTAATAAATTTATAGTATGCACATTTGATAGCGTCCCGTTTTCAAGCGATTCTTAGATTTATTTGTGTGATTTTTTGGATTCGGCGCCATGGAAATATTCCTATCCCGAAATGATTAGCCAATTAGTAGGAGCAAACGTCACTGAACCGAGTATTAGTGAGTTTCAACCATGCTAGGGTACTAATAGTGAATTTAGGTCCAATCTGAATGACTGTCCCTGTGTAACATATTCCATATTAAATTCTAGTGGTGTATAATAGTGTTGTGGTTGAGGTGGCAGTATTTATGGTAGGAAACCAGTGAATTACACAATAGAATAAAAAAAGTTCGGACCTTGTAGATACCGTTTATGAGTCCATTGTGGAAAATATGTGTAATTATATAAGTGTAATAGGCCGGTAAAATTGTACTTTGACTTGCCCAGGGACGCAGTTAAATAATTTCCAGTGAGAGAGTGAATACTAGTGTATTTCCTATATCATAACCGGCTGGCAGTACGGAAATCTGATGATAATGAAGAAAAACCGAGCAAATGTACGGTTAATTAACTTTTGGGCAAGTTTTTTTTAACTGGAAATTTGGGGAAAACATATGACTTTCAGCGGGATTCGCGCCAGGGTTTTGACATCGCTCGGTAAAGTGAATACCCCTGTGCGTGTAACAGTATCATTGATATTATGAACACTATAAATATATCCTAAGGTGAGGGCAAACATACCGTTACGACGAGACAGTAGGTTATTTGGAAAACAAGTTTAGTTTTACAGTTTTCGTCCAGCTCGTTATATTTTTCTCTCACTCCATATGTGTGCTTATTTGAGTCATCAACGCTCGAGTGGGGAATATAAAAAAGGTTTGCGATGAAACTGTTTAACGCTTTAATATAATTTTGAAAACTGGGATTATTATTACTTTTTATCGTTATTATTTATATCATTATTTTTAATCACATTTATGATTATTGAAAGAGGAGAAATTCATCATTGATATATAGGCCTGCGGTTGAAAGAATGTTTATATATTTGTATTATTGCGCCATGGGCGGATCCAAATTTGATATACCATATACCAACGCTTCAAATGTCAATTAGAAAATGCCAATTCTGACCTGAGGTCAAGTATAAAACTATATAATATGGTAAGTCTGAAGTCTTTATCATTGGTGCTATAATATCTAGCACTTTCAACTTGTATAATATATATATATATATGTTGTGACCAGTTGTTTTGGGGTTGAATCCCTTTTGTTTAAATGATTGAATTAAATTGAATTAAATTGAGTACGTTCCTATGCAAAATACAAATGTGCTCTGATAAATATATTGAATAGAGTTATTCACTGGAATTTATAGTATCTTAAAATCTTAATTTATATTTTTTCTGATTCTAACAAAAGACTGTTAACACATCGACATGTTAGTAGCTATCGCGGACAGGTAGATGATAACTTACACTTTGGTGTTGCTAGCAGATTATTATCACTTTATGCTGTGAGGTGATGGCTGTCAAATGGTTTTGATATCTTATTTATATCTCCGTTTTGTTCGTAGGAGATAACTGCTTACTGGAAAGGATGAGAATATCTGGCTAGTATTACCTTACTATGTTAGGTTTCAATACCTGCTTATTATCAATAGTACTTCTATTTGCTAACTGTTAATTTCTTTTAATAGCTGATGGGTTTTTTCTACTGAATTTGAAAATGTCTTAAACAGGCTTTTGGAGGGTATGTCTGCGAGGTTGTTTAGATGTTCAGGAACGGTTTGATATAACCTACCAACTTCCATTGGCTTATTCCATAACGTTATTCCATATTAAGGTATAATATAGCATATTTCATATGTATTATGTGAATAGCCTAGTTTCTTACATTCATTTTTAATATATGACATAACAAATACACAATGTCATGTATGTTTTCTAAACACAGACATGCCCGCTAAGGAAATAACAACTCAACGGCTTCAAGCATGAGAAAAATTTAATATAATGTTTCTGAAGTGTTGAAATGACATCCATTGTGACAAAATATTGACGAGTAAAAATAATATATGAAGACAACACGCAAGACTAAGTAATACAATAAACATTATTGAAATTCATTTGATACCATGCAGTCATATTTATACGGATATGTATTTCACAAAAAGCTAATATGATCGTATAGTTTTAACTATTAGCACAAGGAATTATTTATGATTATGCATTTGAGTCTATAATATTGAAATATGTTATCTCTGGTATTATTTATCTCTGGTATTATTTATTGTTGAGAAACTCATACAATTTTCATACAGTGACAATTGACGATGATTACCACTTAGAATGTTGCAGCGCCGCCAAACAAACTCAGTGCGAGTCTCAAACAATCTAATAATGATAAATAATGGCTGAGAATAAAGCAATAAATTAAAACTAATAATTTAATAATAAATAAACATGTAAATATCAATAAGACACAATCAAAGAGAAGAAGTATAAATAGGCCAGTGTGGCCCATACGAAATGTATAAAACTTAAGATGTTATAACATATTAAGTAATGAGTATTTAGCAATAAGTAGGCTACAATGTTAAAATATGTAAGGCAAAAACACGAATGAAGCACAAGAACAACTAATCATGAATATGTAGCATATACTAACCTTTATATTGTACTAATGATTTTAAAGCATTGTATTTTCATACAAGCTAAATATAATAAATATAAACAAATAGTTTAAACAAAATAATGAACAAGCAATGACCCTATATTTTAAAATTCCAACAATCTGTATTCATTTTCGATATCACTAAACGATCCACCTGATCTTAACTAAAGATTAATACTTACAATTCCAAAGTAAGCTACGTTTTCTAAGTAGGGTGGAGAAATCTGGTCACAATATCTGATATCGAAGACATACTTGCCATTGAATTGATGTTTGATCGTTGAATCCTCCTGAGTCTCATGAACGGAACAAAATGATGTCACTCTTGCATTTGCTTACAACTAGACGAAAATTCCTCAAAGGTCAATTGACTGTTTAGGATTTGCATTAAAAGGCAGTTGGATTGTTTAATGCACCATAATATTCCCGGGAACAAATTCGTTAACGATGAATTTGCAGGTGCCATTTCTCCTTACCTCAATTTACTGTTTTCAACGATGTCTGTATTTCTAAATGTTCGATTGATGTATTAATTGATTGCCTAATGTTTAATGTGAAATAATCAATTGATAAACAATTTAATGCCAATGCAATGGAAGTAAGATGCAACTGGTTAGAATTTGAACCCAAAACATATTGCATGTGACGCCAGCAGGGTAAACACTGAGATGACGGTTATATTATTTGTACTAGTATCAACTGATTGACATTTTTGGTACGCATGGTTCATACAGAAATCATGTTCGTTATGCCAAGTGGAGAAAAGATTCAAATCCCGCTTATTGAAGACAAATACTATGAACACGAAGTATCTCTGAAAATGCCCGGATTCAAGTAACATCGGGCGCTGATTATGTTCAAAATTGTTCCAACAATGTTTTTGTAAACACCATAAAATAGAGGCAAAAAAAGACAGTTTCAATCTGGAAACATTGTCTACTTTGCTGTTTGTTAACTCGGCGTCGGGGATTTCAGGAAATGCATGGAGAGCCGAAGATCATACAGAGGTCTAATGGGCAGGATAACCTAATTTTCCTTTTTCTTAAAACGTTGGAATAACTAAACTATTTACATATCATGTGCTATTATTGTTTCTTAGCGGTGTAACGAAATAGAATTTAATTTCAATGCTTTCCACACATTGAAGGGTTTTACAAAGTTCTACAGATATTGATTACAGCTTTTGTCTTCTGACCACTGAGATTCTGAATAAATTAAATATTGCGGTTTTACTGGTATTCCAAAATACAATATACATCAGATTCACCATTATTAAATACCAGACAAAGGCAAAGCGTTAGTCGCAATGGTCGGTTTTTGCAGCCGAGTTTTAAAAAGGTGCAACACTCTCTTGTTACAAACAAACGCCAGAAAAATGAAAACACCTTGAAGTGCGTTGACAAACGTAACAACGTACGATAACGGTGTTTGTACATAAACAGCATCAACTACTTGTAAGATCCAAGAAATCCCTGTTATAAAGAATAACCGTAAAAATATGAAGAACTCCCTTCGTTTGCTTTGGTTAGTTCTGATTCCGGGATTTTTACAAAGGGAACGAAAAGTCAAAGAATACAACACAATGTTAGTGATACAAATAAGGAGTACCGGGGCTATAAACGCAACAATAGCTGTAAGGTTGTCCGATAGAAAGCAAATTCGTCCACCGTAACCAAAATATTCCGAATGTGACCATACAACGTGAAAAACGACAGTAATAATCACTATTACAAACGGGATACCAAACATGTACAGGATGTAATTAATTGGGACGTCACGGTTCATGGAGAGCTGGTTCATAGTGGCAAGATTACTGCTAAAGGTTATGTAGATATTCCAAGTACAAATATTAAAGCAAACAAATGTGTAAATCCAAGTGAAATGAATGAAAATGCCCATGAAAATACAGGACGTATTGAGAATCCGTTTGACTTAGTCCGAACTGTAGACTGGACTGGGATAGAAGCAAAGAAACAACTAGACTGATATTCAGTTTACCAGGTCTTGTCCTTAACTCGGAGTGAATCAGATATGTTAAAAGTGTCACGAGTAAGCAAAGTATAGATAAACAAGTGCATGAGAAGCTAAATAGAGTGTATATTTCTTTAAATCTGGACAAAATATCAAGCTTAGATTCGAATTGCGAAGTTGTGATATTTTGAATTTCGTCAAACAAATGGGTACATATTTTTATAATTGTTGGGTTGATGAACTCGAACTGATATTTGTTTAGGGTAGTATTTATAATGGGTATGTAAACGTTTTGATAACTGTCTAATACGAAACCGTTACGAATTTCGTTCTGAGTGCATGTCAGGATGTCAGAAAAGACTTTAAGATCCCCAGCATTGTCTTCAAACGACTCACGCTGTACATAGCAACCGGTTTCAGACATAATTGTTACATTTTGGAACAAGTACAACATTTTGAAGTCAGGCACTAATTTCACAATAAACTCAGTGTCATCTAAAACAAACTTGCCCTCCATCTCTTTTGTGAAATGTTCCTCCAGAAGTTTGAAACTTCCAGTAATTTTGCTAATTTTCATGGATACAAATGCATAAAATACTGTATCTTCGGCCAAGAGTGATGCATTACACGGCAAAGATGTCCATACATGAAAATTATATGACTCAATTATAGAATCATACTTATTCAATTCTGGCCATACTATAGTTATGATTACCGTATCAGTAATGGAGGAAATGTCGTAACTAATGTTGGAGCTACGTCCGCCAATCTCGGCTCTGAAATACATTCCATATTCCATTTCACTCAATGCGGCTTCGATTGGATAATCGCATGAATTGTTTTGGTATACCTTTCCCTCAGAACATAGTATCTTCTCACATGGCATCTACGAAAAAATAACGTGAATGCTATTAATAACGCTAATAACATCACTTAAGAACCTTGAAATACTACTACTACTACTACTACTACTACTACTATTACTACTACTACTACTACTACTACTACTACTACTACTAATAATAATAATAATAGAAATAATAATAATATTGTCAATACTACTACAAATAATAATAATAATAATGATAATAATAATAACAGAGCAAAGTACCTTCTCACATGGTGTCTACGAAGACATAACGTGAATCCTATAATAACAGTAATAACAACACGTAAGAACCCTACAGTAATTATAATAATAATAATAATAATAATAATAATAATAATAATAACAGAACAAAGTATTTTCTCACATGGCGTCTTGAAACACAAATAGTCCAAATGATTATGATAGTGGTTAAAACGGAAGAAATAAAGAAGGTATATATATACTATACACACATACACACACACACACACACACATATATATATATATATATATATATATATATATATATATATATATATATATATATATATATATATGTATGTATGTATAGCGCCTAACATTTAGAAGCTCTAAACGCTTTACGACATCTATATTGATATGACTACACTACAGAAAACCTAAAAACAAAAATATACATCGTCATAACGCAACGCACATAAATAATGAAAGTCACAACTGATCATCTGAACCTAGTATTGACTTCAAAGATTTGTTCAAGCAATTGTGAAAAGCTAGTAATCTCCATTATGAAGCAACTGGCTTTTCAAAGTAAGGCTTCCGGTAACAAATCACAAATGCTTACGTACAAAATTAAAGGCAAATGACTGCTTTGTTATAATTACGGAAACGAAACATTCTTTGAACCATTGTTATCAATAAACTATTAACTATTTATTGGATACATTTCATGCAAGATTAATTGGAACTGATTAATGATTATCATATAGCGTTAACAGGACAGCAAATTATTTTCTAAATCATAAATTTCATGTTCGGACTACTTTTTTATCCCAGTTTGTAAGATGTTTAGACATTAATTTGCATTGATTCGATTACAGCTCTTTAAAGCTCGAATAATTACAAAACTGAGTGATAATCAAATATTACAGTACAAATATTTTTCAGAAAAGAAAAATATACTTACGCTTTTAAGAATCAATTCCAAAATTAATCCAGAATAATTCAAAATATTATCTACTAGAGAAATTGCAAAAGTCCTGGTAATAAAATTGTCCAAATAATTCTAAGATCGAATTCCAGCGAAGTATCCAATATGGAAGACGATGTCTCTTGATGAAGTAAGTTCTTGTTAATGGCAATCTATGAGCACATATTCTTTTCCAGATAACTGACAAAATAATTCATCTTGATCCAAACGAATTGACACAATTTCCAGTACACGGTAATTATAAATAACTCAGAAAAAAACACACACAACTTAGTATTCTAAAAGCCCAAACTTCTACTGAATAGCTCGCTCCCAAAACATAGTTTTTATATCTGTTTTGTACGTAAACAAGGGGTCACGTGATGTTCTAGAAAATATCAGAACAAATTTACGTTCAAAAACTCGCGTACCCAGCGTATGACCCAACTAAAATTAGAAAGATGTTTATATAAACCTCCTCAATGTCCTTGGAACCAACCAATCATTGTACAAGCTTGTTTACAACTCTGAAACCAGGTCAGAAATGAGGTCAACACTTGGTGTTCACTCACAATAAAAATAAATATAAATGACTTATATCACATATACGTAACATATGTCCATTGGCAAATACACCTTTGTATACAAATATTGTTTGAACTTAATGCTGCTATGACTACATAATAATATATGATATCAGATTATCATCCATATGTGTGATGCTAGCGATTTATCCTAACATTTCACTGTACATCTATTGCATAGCTTAGTATCGTCCTCAGAAAACTTCTAACCATGATTTATAATGGCTTTTTTTACTTTATTCAATAAATACCCTTTGCATGCGTATAACATTGTTTACATGCTAAGAACAGACATTTAAAATATTCTCCATCTTGAATGAGAGGTGAGTAATATTGCGAATCATGGATCATGTTAGGACATCTAGCCACATGGTGCTATTTACGAATTCTGAAAAAAGGATCTTTGTAATCTATATTATGATTTTCTTTTAATTATGTTTGTCGACCATCTTCTATCCGATCCGTAAAACCGTCATTTTACTCTTTAAGTACTGTGTGAGTATTGCTATGTAACCTCAATAAAAAATAAACGTCTATGCGCGGACTTGAAAAGCTTATATTTATTATATTTTAACAAATGCTGTTAGTAATTGTTTGTACCGTACAAAAGCAGTTTCCCACATTTCCTAGCTTCAGGAACATACAATAATTGTACCAATTTAACCCTGAAGAAAATATCTCACGTACATTTATACGGATACCAACCGAATTGATATTCCAATCATTAACTGACATGGCTTATTATTTTGTTACCAATCGCGAACTCGTTATTGTCTAAATGCACAATCCACCGATGTTAAACAAATCTGGATTCTGTCGTTAAATTGTTCATATTGTCTGCGTTTACAAAAAGTTCATTTTTCACTATTTCACGTTACCCTTATTTATTGTATATTTTACAAGATGTCAGTATTGTTCTTCGAGACTTGCTCAAGGATACATTAAAGTGATCCTGTTTTTATTTGCTTCCAGTTTTGCAACAGACATTCAATGATATTATCTATCATTTTCTGTTTCATCTCTATTGTATCTGCCTTTGTATGAAACACGTCTCAGCCCATGCCTATGTAGTAATTTATCTCAGAACGTTGACCTTAATGTACAATATTCTCTAACTGGACTTGTACACCCTCGGCCTAAGGACTCTTTCCGTGATAGGGTAGAGTTATTCCTCCTCGATGTAATTTGTTTAATAAACTACAGCAGCATTAAAAACAAGATAAAGGTATGTAGGCCACGTGTGCTATTCGTCACTGCCTTAATGTTGACACGTATCTTCATATGCGTCTGTCAGCTGGGTTGTGTTCTTATATGTGTATTGCGAGAATATGTTCTAATTTATAACCTAAGTTATCATTAAGAGATAATTTATGAGAAGACGGCTAATATTATCTAATTAGTAATCCTCCTCTTACTAATAATAATGATCACGCCAATTATTATAATCAAATATCAATAATATTGCTGATGATATTAAGTATCCTGCATGCAAAAAAGAAGACCACATTGACTTAGAAGAAAAGGAAGTAAATGTACAGCACAAATTGCAATCATAATGATATTACATCATAATAGTCATTCTTGTGGCAGGAAATCCGGGTTGGAGTCGGATTATAACACAAAACACTTTTGATGGTGACATAGATACATTGTTTATTTACATCGCCAATAAAATCCAAATATCGAATATTTAAGAAATACGCACGAACCTGAAAATGAATTGCGATTGAAGTAAAATGTCAACCGATATAAAAGAAAATATTAAAGAGGATTCCACAAAAACAATGGCAAAATGATTGCGTAAACATGGACAATCTCCACACGATAATGATATAGTTCAACCAAAAAAAGAAATATGACACTGTTCAGTCAAATAGTGAAATTCTATGAATTTTCACTCAAGTAGTGAAATATGCCGAGTTTTCACTAAAACAGTGATATATTACGAGTTTTCACAAATAGTGAAATATCACTAAATTTTAGTCAAATAATCAAAAATTATATGCAACATTGGGACATGTATCTTGCTGAGTCGAACACAAATCCGAAAGGTCTCCTCAGTCCCAAAGCTTTGTCATACGGTTTAGGAACAACCAAGAACGATCTGCCGCTCCCGGCCTTTCTGACAATCCGTATAATCTCTCGTTCTCTGCAGCCTTAATGGTACATAAACCTTTATTCTTCACTTCGTAATGCCCTTTATCTTATTTCGGGTTAATAAAAATCCCAACAGCAGCACACTGGGTACAAAAACTTAAATGAGCACCATTTCCATAACACTCATACAATAGGTGCATATACGGAGATACAGCATACATGTCACTCCGTTGAATTTCATACTTTACTCATTTAGTACTACACTCAGCATTAACCAGTAACCATCCACCAGTCACCGGCTATCAATCAATCACAAGTTATCATTAACCAGTCACCGGCTATCAATCAATTACAAGTAACCATTCACCAATAACCGGCTATCAATCAATCACCAGTTACAATTCACCAGTCACCGGCTATCAATCAGTCACAAGTAACCATTCACCAGTCACCGGCTATTAATCAATCACAAGTAACCATTCACCAGTCACCATCTATCAATCAATCACAAGTAACCATTCACCAGTTACCGGCTATCAATCAGTCACAAGTTACCATTCACCAGTCACCATCTATCAATCAATCACAAGTTACCATTCATCAGTCACCATCTATCAATCAGTCACAAGTTACCATTCACCAGTTACCGGCTATCAATCAATCACAAGTTACCATTCACCAGTTATCGGCTATCAATCAATCACAAGTTACCATTCACCAGTCACCATCTATCAATCAATCACAAGTTACCATTCAGCAGTCACCATATATCAATCAATCACAAGTTACCATTCACCAGTCACCATCTATCAATCAATCACCATTCTGTATGCTAAAATATAATATCCCAGTCCCTGTACTACAAATGACACGGTTATGTATAACAGCACATAATGTACTGTAACTTTGAAATGATTATATTGCACAAATTTTATTATCGGGACTACCTTACAATATGATAATCAGGTTCCGAAGAGAACCTGCGTGTTGATTCCGTTTAATTCTTTCCATAAGGGTATCGTTTGTTTTTATGCAGCGCCCAATCCCGGCAACTTTCAAAGAAATCGTTAATTTATATATATATATATATATATATATATATATATATATATATATATATATATATATATATATATATATATATATATATATATATATATATATATATATAGAGAGAGAGAGAGAGAGAGAGAGATTAATAATAATAATAATAATAATAATAATAATAATAATAACAATAATAATAATAATATTGTTACGTCTATTTGATTTGAATTTTTTGTTTATAATTGTCAAATTTGAATATGTAATGAAAATTCCTTAATTGGGAGATATCTATTCTGGAAAATTCAGGTTGACATAGACTCTGTTTGTAAACAACAGAGGTTGACCTCAATTCTGACCCTGCTTCAGAGAGTGTCAACAAGCTTCTAAAATGATTGGTTAATTTCAAGGACAACTTTGTATTTTTAGTTCTGGGGGGGGGGGGAATGGCTGATTTTCATCTAGAACATTTTATGTGTACGTGTTTTTATGATCGTAGGTTCGTTCTGTGACCTTCTGAAAAATCACATGATCCCTTGTTTACGTAAAAACAGGTATTTAAATTATTGTTTAGGAGAGAACAATTCAGTAGAATCTCTGGGCTTTAAATTAATAGTTGTGTTTTGAGTTATATTGGAAATTATTTCAGTTCGTTGGAGGAAGAGGAATTATTTTATTTGTCTGGAAAAGAATATGTATCATAGATTTTCATTTGGATTATTACAAAAAGAAGAACTGACTAAATCACGTGACATCGTCAGCCATTTTGGATTACATCGTCAATAAACGAACCTGGAACTATTAGAACATATATTTATCAGGACTCTTGCAATACAATTAGTGAATTATTTTTGTGAATTCTATATTAGATTATTTTTGGACTTGATTCTCTAAAACCTAAGATTAAATATTTTCTTTTATGAAAATATTAGTACTCAATAAAATTGTTTGTTAAAGTTTTACAAGCTTGTTAGTTTTCACTCTTTCTGTGTTGCTGTTTATTCGAGCCTAAGCACGTAACACTATCTATAATGATAGGATTACAAAAGAAAAAAAGCAAAACACCATGAAGTTAGAAAACATATCAAATGCTGAAAATATTTCAGGTAGGAAACACACACACACACACATATATATATATATATATATATATATATATATATATATATATATATATATATATATATATATATATATATATATATATATATATATATATATATATATATATATATATATATATGAGTGTGTGTGTACAACGTCTTTGCATAGGTATTCATATAGAAAGAAAAGAATATACGTTGTCCATATATATACATACATTGATGGCAGTGACAGATGTTTTATCTGCTCGGGAAATGGACGAACACGCCCATACCCGAGTCTCCTGCTGCCTTGCAGATTGGCTTTGGTTATCCAAAGGCTAAGGGAGTACACACTAAAAGAAAATCTGGAGTGGAGATCATAAGGCAGTTGGACGATGTACTACATCCCCTTTTGGCAACTCCTTGGTCTAGAGAGGGATGGGCTCCGCCAGACGACTTTTGCTCAAGACACACTGATAATGCCGGACAAATCTGAAATAACCATACCAGAACGGTTGTTGCACAGGTCAACAAGAACCGCGCCTGCCGTTGTCCAACAGGACGGAGGTGACAAGTGTGCTACTGGTACTTTGCATGAAATCAGAGCGATAGACAGCATCGATATCGCCACCTGGAACATTACAACTCCGACTCAAACTGGAAGACTCCTAGAATTGACACATGAGACAGAACATTACACATAACACATCATGGGACTCTGTGATGTAAGATGGAAATCCCTAGGAGAACACCAAACTGAAGATTGGCATATATTATACTATAGTGGAGAGTTGGATAAGTCCTTAAATAGAATAGGCTTCCATGTAAACAAGACCATCAATGGATATGTACTTGAATGTGGCCCCATATCTAGGAGAATCATCTCCATTCGTCTGAAAGCGTCTCCTCTTAACATCAAAATGATCAAAGTCCATGCTGCAACTACTGATCATGATGATCAAGAAATAGAGGCGTTTTGCAACAGACTCCAGCATATAATAAATATGTTAAGTAAAAAAGACATCCTGATTCAATAATGAGACTGGAATGCCAAAGCTGGCTAAGATGCTCTAAAAGACTGGGATGATTATTGTGTAGCTTCTTGCAATGAGCTTACTAATGAAAGAGGGAGACGGCTGCTAGAGTTCGCAAGCTACAACAACTTGGTACTAGCATACACCATGGACCAACATAAAACTTCACGATCTAGACATGCAATGCACCAAATGGAACCCATCATAACCAGATCGAACACATACTGGCTCAAGACAGTTACCGATCTGGCATCAATAGAGCAAAAACAAGAACGTTCACAGGTGCTGATGTTGGCAGAGATCACGACCTCGTCATTATGAACTTCCGATTGAGGCTAAAGAAAATTAACAAGCCCAAGAAAATCAGGCTAAATTTCAACTTTGAACAGCTGAAGGACATTAACATCTGCAAGTCATTCCAAATCACAATTGGAGGAAAATTTGCTCCACTTCTTCTGATGGATGTTGATGTTAAAGTGATGACAGGGGGCCCCGAGTGGCCGAGTGGTCTAAAGCGCTGTGTGTTACGGACCACTGCCATCTCACCTCTGTCTGCGTGTGTTCGAGTCTAAGATTCGGCAAATGTAGTTATGTGAGAAAGCTTGCCAGTAGCTTTTCGTGGGTCGGTGGTTCTCTCCGGTCTTTGTCCGGTTTCTTCCTCCACCATTAATACTGGCCGCGATGTATAGCCTACATTGTGCTGAAAAATGGCGTTAAACCATTAAAAAGAAAAAAAAAAGTGATGACAGACACTTTCAACACAGTCGTGACAACATCTGTCAAGGGTATCATTGGCCTACATCGCCCAAAGAATAAACCCTGGGTTACAGAAGAGAAGTTAAATCTGTGTGATGCCTGAACAGACCTAAAAAACACCAGACACACAACAGCGGCAGTGGAGTACCGAAAAATCAACAAGAAAATCAGCAAAAAATTGAAAGAAAGGAAAAGAAGATTGGATTGGACATATGTGCACAGAAAAAGGGAGCAATCGAATAAAGAATAACAGCAAAAAGGCATTCCAAATTGTTAAAGACCTCACAACACAGAAGCAACCAAGAGTCAATATCATTCAAGATGAAAATGGAAAATGCCTCTGAAAAGCAAGTAACATTGCGGAAAGATAAAGACCCGTCCACAGGAGACCTAGAGATGCCTGAAGTTCCAAACTCCACAAATGATAAATGATGATGATTTTCCAATTCTCAAAGAAGAGATGGAGTCAGCAATTTGATCACTGAAGAATCAGAAGGCAGCTGGAGTAGACAACATCCCAGATAAACGTATCAAGAATGGTGGGGAATCAGTGACAAAGCTAGTAACAAAAATATGCAACTAGATCTGAAAGACAGGCGAATGGCCATCACAGTGGACTCAGTCACTGATTATAACACTCCTCCAAAACGACAACCTCCAGCTGTGCCAAAATTACAGAACTATCAATTTGATCTGCTATGCTAGTAAAGTGATGCTGAAGATCATCTTGAACAGACTGAAAACACAAGCAGAAGAAATATTCGCTGAAAAAAAGGCAGGCTTCCGGAGTGGAAGAAGCACAACATAGCAAATATTCAGTCTTAGGATTCTCTGTGAAAAGTACTCACAACAATAACAAGGGGTTTATCATGTGTTCATAGATTTCAAAACGTCTTTTGACAGAGTGTGGATTGAGGCATTGTGGGCCACATCGAAGCAGCACAACATGAGTCAAAAGTTGACCAACACCATCAAGGAACTAAACGCAAAGGCTAACAGCGTGGTAATTGCTCAAGGTTCAGTGGGGGATGGGTTCAAGACGAAAGTTGTAGTACGTCAAGGCTGTCTCCTGTCACTCACGCTTTTCAACATCTACGTAGCGCATCATGAGTGAAGCCTTGGAAAACCACTGTGGGACAGTCAGCAATGGAGGGTGTAGCATCAAAACCCTAAGCTTTGGAGACAACATTGATGGGTTGCAGGGAATGAAGATGAGCTTGGCACCTTAGGGAAGAACCTGGATGAAACATCTTCCAGATTTGACATGGAGGTAAGCGCCGAGAAGATAAAGCTGATGAATAACAGTGGCAAACAAATCTCAACCAAGATTAACGTCAGAGGACAGAAACTTGGAACAATGGGCAAATTCAAATATCTTGGTTGCATAATTACCGAAGAGGGATCAAGAGCAGACATTTTGCCACGAGCTTCGCAAACAACGGCAGCTGTGTCAAAGCTAAGACTTATCTGGAGAGACAAAAATATCTGTCTCAAAACTAAAATCAGACTATTGAGAGCACTAGCCATCTTAATCTTTCTGGATTCATGTGAGGCCTGGACCCTGACATCAAAATTACAACGAAGAATCCAGCACTTGAAATGAGATGCTACATAACCATCCTTGGCATCTCTTACATGAACCACATAACAAATGAAGAAGCGCGTAACAGCATCAGGCACCAAGTAGGTCATTATAAAGATCCCCTCACCACTCTCATAAGAGAAAGCTGAAATGGTATGGCCATTTCACTAGAGACAACAGTCTATCCACAACAGTACTGCAGGGCAGTGCCCAAGTGGCAGAACGAGAGGTAGACAGAGCAAAATGTGGACTGACAACATAACAAAATGGACCAGGACAAGTTACACGGAGACACAGGCACTAGAATATGATAGAGACAAGTGGAGGGAACTGGTCGGATGTTCAGAAGCACAGTGCCTTAACGAAAACCCTAGTTCAATAGACTGATGATGATGATGATGATGATGATGATGATGATGATGATGATGATGATTATGATGTACATGTATGTACAACTTCTTTTCATTGTTATCCATAATGACAGGAAAGAATATACCAGCAGATGACTCTATATCAATACAAAAAATAAAGGAACATTACAATCCAATCGCTAAGTTATGTCTACAACCTTTAACGTTATAGTTCTCCACCACCACTTTTTTTAACGTCAGTTCGGAAGCTTGCATTTGTGGTTATAATATGTCGTATATATTTGAACAAACTTCATTGTTCGAAGCAATCACGATACCCTCAATTTTTTGAATCTCAAAATAATCTTATTGTAGAGTAGAAGCACAATGCGTCACGAGAAATACAATATGTAAGAACACGTTGGTCTAATGGTACTGCATATCTAATCGAAACCCATTAATATGTGCATGCTTTTTCATAATAACATATCTTGATATATTAGGTGATATTAGCGTAGGAGCTTAACGGTTTATAACTAACACAAATATAATGGAAAGATAACATCGTTATCGTTGCAAATCATATTAACCATATAATTATATATTACAAATTACTTTATTTAATATAGCGCGAACTATGAAAAATAATTTCAGAGGCGCTGTAAAATGACGATGAAAGTAATATTTACACAGGCCATCACATATATACACATATTTACACATGCATAACCTTTTCATTGTTCGCTACAGAAGGGATTTTTCTTAGCATCGGTTGATTTTACTTACCGCTTCTTCTGAACACAAACTGGTAATCTCCTCTTGATTGTATATTTCGAAAAAGGTTGGTGACACTTGGAATATCATCCGATATGTAGGCTGGAAAATGTTATCATGTATCAAGACTAAATCGTCATAAATTGTGTCTATCTTTTCTGGTATGTTGCATATTAGACAATATACATTCTTAAAAGGTCCCCAGACAAAGTCACCATATATGTCCTTACAAAGATTAGTAATGCTGTTATTATATTCTTTCCAGTGTTTTGTCACGTTACAGTTATTGTACAGTGGCATGTGTTCTTTTGTTTTACATATGTAACAATAAAAGTGCATGTATTCAACAAAAGAGTATTCTAAAATTTCAAGGGAAGATTTTATGATTTCATCCTTCACTTCACATGCCCATTTTATTTTCTTATTAAATGTTCCCCACATACCCGTCGTATTACATTTCGAAATGTAATTCTGTGTTTCATCGCAACCTGGACTAGGTAAGTATTTTAATTCGCAGTTCGCCTCTAATGCAACCTCTAGAAATTCTTGAAGCGTCGGGAACAGTGCTGGATCTACATACATATTGCACTGAACAATTAGATCAAGAGGTTTGCTCTGAAAAATATCATTGCATTGGGCACAGTATACATTTCTGAATATGACTTCGTCAGAAGCTATCACGGGTAAAACTTGTAAAATATCTTCAGTGTTTGGATCCTCACACTTTTTCCGTAGAAGCCCATCCGTCTGTACGGGACAGGTAGTGATGGCCAAATAAGCGTTCTCCGACGATGAGCTTGTATTAGAATGTAGTTCATCAGGTATGCACATATATGTTTCTTCTTCTGCAATATATCTTCTGCAGCATGACATTTGCATTGGGCATGCCGGTGAACATGAGCACGAAACGCAGTAATCAGCATCTTCTTTGGCATCCGGGGTTGTCTGAGGACAAAAAAGGCGGTCACGACAAATGTTTGCATATCTCCGTTTCACAACTCCTATGGATACAGCCTCATCCGTGCTTAAATTATAAGCTCGAATTAAAGTTGTAAATTGCTTCCCATCACTCTGATACCACTCTGACACACTGATATTCGTATTTGCATATAACGGCATTAAATGAAACTTTGTAGGGTCCATATTAGCGTCGTAAACGTTACATATAAAACAGTACAGGTTTTTAAACGGCCGCCAGCGAGGCTCGTTTGGAATTGATTCACATCCTTCGAATATGTCTAAATCAAAGTTCTGCCAGAGCCCAGTTATATTACACTGGTCAATAGAATAATCGTTTCTTTCTGAGACAATGCTTGGATTACAAATATAACAAAACACATTTTTGAACCCGTGATATGGTACGTCAAAGTGCTCACAAGCCCAATATAAATCTGCATCATAAGCACTAAAAAGTCCAGACACATTGCACGTTTGAATTCGTTCTGGCACAGAGTTTGTGAGATCAAACAAACACTGTTCTGCAAAATAAGAAAGCCTGCCTGGAAAGTATGCGAGAAGGCATGTCCCGTTTCTAATGTTACTCGTAAGCAGTGACATGATGTCCGAAGATGTCAACGCCATCTTTGTCAAGTCGTGCACACAATAAAGATTAAATACCCAGCTAACTAAATCGTTTTCTTGTTCTAGGTGACACAAAGCGCAATATCTGTTTTTGTAGGTTTGGCCACTGCTTATAGATGTAACTATTGGGTCATCAAATGTTAGACTGGCATTTGTATTGATGTTGCACATTTCCGCATAATGTATTCCATGGAGCTCACATGATGTTACCATCTGGTATTCTACTTTAAAATTGACACCTTTGGGATACACAAGCACATTGATGCAACTGTATGGCACTGCACTATAAGGATGGTCAATACAACATTTGGGTCTCTTGCACATTTCCATGCAGTCACATGGTATGGATGTGATTGGCTCAAGTGAAGTTTCTAAAGTTGTAAAATTTGTGTTTGAACATATTGGAGGTACTAGATAAAACGTTGATGCCATAAGGAACAATTTCGTTTTGTTCACTTTGATTCCGTCTGTATTCATAAAATATGGCCAGATGTCTATGTCAGCCAATGTCAATGCTGTATTGCAGGCAGTCGTGTCAAAAACGATAAGTAAAGCAATGGCTAAATTTGCCATTCTTGTCGAGTTGCTTAGGAACATCTGTAACAAAGAGAAATTATGACACCTGGTCAATTATTTTCGAGGAAATGCCACATTCTAAATTACCATTTAAAGACTAATCATCGTTTACACGTACCATGTGTGAGTAGACCTAATACATAATTTATACTGACCTGCAAACGCTCTTGACCAATAAAACCTTGCGTGTTAATTGAATGAGTAATATTTCAACCAAATTTCAATATAATTGCACCAAAAGCGGAGCTTCATGTATATAATATTACAATCAGATATAATGCCTTATGACATTAAATTCAGCTGAAATACGGAACTTCGATATTTGGTTACCTTTTTGTGATTTGTAGGCAACGAATTATATTAAGAGTGGAATGTATTTATCAGAATAGTTAATTTAATGACGATTTATAAAAAAATTGGAAAAACACATCTTATCACGTAAAGAATGCTTTATAGTTCAAAGCTCATTGTGTATAATTCCAACATGGAAATAAAATTTAGCACATTGTAACTCAGAGTTAGGAAATTATGATACAAATTAAAGCACTTATTTACTATTATACTCGAACAAAAGCCCCACCCAGAGCACATTACCTATAGTTATGCACTGATTCAAGAGGAGTTTTACTCTGTGAACAGAGACACTTTTGCTCAAGCGATACTAGCGCCGATGGTAAAGTTCCCAGTGGATTGTAATAATTGCATCACTTCACATTTATATATAATACTAATTGGTATACGGTTGAGCGTGTAATTATAGCAACAAGCCGTGGATACTTATGGAGGTAGGACAATTCATTATAAGCATTATGTGAATGAATGGAAATGGGTTTCGTATATGTGGTGGTATTGTAACCTTTCTTATAAATATTTGTATTTGTACTTCGCAAATACATAGAATACATAACGCTAAGATGTTGGCTTTTGGAAATGGTTAATTTCTCAATGACACAATAATGTATCCAGGTAATTCGCATGTTGTTTATTAAACAATATGACACCCTTGTTGGCCACTCATTGCATGTGGTGCTAATGTTTTTGGAAATACATGTCTTCTTGTCTTGTTGCAATGACCGAGGTAGCTTCGAGTGCATGACAGCGAAAATCGGGTAATGTTCATATCAAGGAAATATAATGGAGTCATCTTTCAATATGCATATGGCAGTTTTTTGTTCTTATCTTGTATCTTATAGCGAAAGAAATATATTTATGTTTGCTACATACGTCTTTCTGGTGATATGTTCTTAACTTCTATCCCAAATTACATCTAAACAAATAGTCCTAGAAGGGTACAAATATGATATAACGGTCTGTCTAGTATTCTTATAAGAATAAAAGAAAATTGTTATCCCAATCAATTATTTAAGCTACCTTAAACTTCAGCAATTAGATTTTCCATAGAAACGTAGGGGGTCTTAATATGTCTGGTTTTAACTCATCACATACAAAATCGGTACAAGAATCATCTGGGCCACATGCAATTTTTTACTAGTGGAAATATTATTCTCCATAACATTTCCTGGCAAGCGTACAATTGTTTAGGAGAGGCGTTAATTTTCAAATTTTGTTTAACTGTAGTCAACGAAAGCGGTTTGTTTAAACAATACGACATAATGATTCGTTATAGTAAAGCAGCTACGACGAATATCAAAATAGTGCCAAAATGTCCAAAGCGAGAATACAGGTCGCCAAATTCTTTATAAAGACCACATGCAGCACACGGAACCAGATTATCAAAGGTGAGTGGGTTAGTCACTGGTCAAGTGACAAGAAACAATAACAATATAAAAACGATATAGGAGCACCGGATTCTCACCTAGTTGACATGCAAGTTATTTGTTATTAAACCATCAGAATCATTTAATTTTTCATCAGAATTTGATCTATAATGTCGATGGTTTTTAAATTAAAATAATAGGGTATCTTTTGTTAAAAATCGTACAATATGGCATTTGTGTTTAAAAACTGTCCTACATTTATCAATAATGTTTTCATAAAATAAAACAAAAGCAAACAAATGTTCAGAATAATAAATAAGAAAGACTTTTTATTTAAAGAAAATTTTGTTGCTATTTAAAGAAAATTTTGTTGCAAACATTGTATTGACAACTCTGAAATCCATTATCCTCAATAGTGAAAACGAAGGAATAATGTTGATTCTCATTATTTCTAAGTGTACTATTGACTTAAGGTGAACTTCAAATCAGATTCCAATTCAAATGCATTTTTTTTAGTATTGTTTCTCATATATAAACGTAAAAGTAATTTTGCACCACCTACCAAGTGAGCATGAAATACGCAAGAACCGGTATGAAAGATTAGTCATAGGCCCAGTAGTCGTGACGTCATTGGGTTATATCCCGGTATTCCTTAGAGCTAGACGTCAACGATTAGAATAACGGAGAGTAACCATTATTAAAAGGATCAAGCAAGTGATTACGCAGTGTAATATATTTGGAATTTGATTGTGTTATCTTCATCTTTATCAATATCATCATAGCCGTCATCATCATAGTGTAGATGAACCTAAATATAAGACATGTAATGGAAAGAACATTTACTTTTCAGCGGGTCTAGTCAATGATTTGATCGCAACACTCTAAATGGTGTTTGCGGATTGCATTAACGCCCTCGAAATGCTGTGCGAAACAGAGTCAAAAAGGTTTCTAGTGTCAGAGCATTATCTTCGTAATAATGGTTGTTTTGAAGTCAGTTTGACCATTCCCGGGTCAAACCGCTCCGATTCAAATTACCCTTGGAATGTTCCGCCTTGCTTTACAAGCATTCGCAAATAGTATTCTCTTTCAAAAAAGCTCGTCATGCATTGATATGTGGTACAAATGCGATATTTAACCACGACGTTTAAACCGCTACCATATAAGCCACTACCAATTAACCCCATCTTCTTAACGGCTACTGATTAACCACTACAGATCTGTTTTTTTCATGTTCGTGTCGTTAGTACCAATTATACCAGTATACCTAGGTTCTTTCTGTCACGTTGGCGTATATTTTGTCCACATATTTTTTTTCACCAATATTTTTCAAATTAAAACAACATGGTGACGCCAAATACGATACAAATAAATTGTGAATATACTCAGTTGTAATACAATGAATAAAACATAAAACATCGTGTATTTTTGTTTGATGATTTAACGCCATTTTCAGCACAATATAGGCTATACATGGCGGCCAGTATTAATGGTGGAGGAAGAACCCGGACAACCCCCGGAAAGAACCACCGACCCACGAGAAGCTACTGGCAAGTTTTATCACATAACTACATTTGCCGAATCTTAGACTCAAACACACGCAGACAGAGGTGAGATGGCAGTGGTCCGTAACGGACAGCGCTTTAGACCACTCGGCCACTCGGGGACCCTTAAAAAACATCGTGTACACATGACTCATAATTTTAAATTTCTTTGAAACTTCGTATGAAATTTATAGAACAAATTACTTTGAGACGAATTCTCAAATCTTTGTCATGTGCATCAACTGTCAAAAGAGGCAATACTCTTTATTAATGTTGAACAACATTTTAACGTTCCTGACATATTTTAAATATTTAATGTTGTGTTACCACTACAGCAATTTCGTGCAACATTAGGAATATAGTTATACTATATATAAATGTTCGTTCGTTACATGTACAAATGTTGAGACATTTCCAGTTCATCATACGTAATGATACATTATTTAATTATTTCCCAACATAGGAACTAAAGTCATTTACTATAATTATGAAAAACCATTATTCTTTGTATATGGAGTCATTTTACGTTGTTTCTTAAAGTAAGAAATCAAACCACAAGGTATCGTAAACAAAACTTACTTTTGCGGGACAGACATAATTTCTAAAGCATCAGTGTGTCGTCTCATTACCATTTCATGCAGCATCGGTTGTCGTGGATTGGTAATTTACATGTGTTCTTGCTTTATATGCTCCGCCAACCCTTCAGATACAGTATTTACCCATATTAACTAGAATCTAAATACCGTAGACACATATCATCCGTAACATTCCCTAATTGTACGTAACGCTTTATACTGTTATTTTAAACTCCTAATTACAACGAATATATTGGACACTAATTTATGGGAGCATTATTCCACTGCATATCCGGATCTACGATGTTCATAATGGAGTGTCCTTGTCCAAACGGTAATCTACGGTATATGTGGCGCTGATTGAAATCACATAATAATCGACTAATTTGTAACCTGATCAGGGTATTGGTCAGTTTCATTTCCTGATTGTAAAAGATGAACGTGCTTTTCTTTATTGTCATTCAATAGCATTAATTTAGTCTCAGGTGGTAAAATATCACTATTATAGTTTATTATGATATATTCGCATCTTAAGATAAATATAATATCTAGAAAATAATAAAATGTTAATGAAGGATAAAAACATCGGACGTATTTAATTTCATTTAGACTATCACTTTTGATTTCTATATTGTATGTTACTCATACAGCAGACCATTCATAATCGACGAATCTCGGACATAGTGACACATTGAAATATGAAAGCTATGAACACGTGCAAAGGAAAGATATATAAAATTGCAATTAATACTTTACAATAAAACATTCATTGGGCAACGCAAACATTATAAGAAATGTAAAGTATGAACAAGCAGGAATTTAATCTAGTATTACAAATTTATTATTAAATTTAACTGAATGGAAAAGTCTCATACTTTATTATATAGAAATGGATGTTGTTTAACATGTAAGTACATATACATCTTTATATAAGTATAGTATAATACATTTTCCTATCTTTATGTGCATATGACCAAATAGCACGCGAGATTGATATATTGCAAACAATCAAACCATATTAGATTTAAGAAACTGTTACACGTTTGCAGCAATATTGAACTTATCTGGAGTACCACTCAAAACCAGAGTAAGCAGAACGCAGTGATTCAAAGCATGGTTTGTAACAGTATTGCCTGATATGCGTAGATACTGGTTCATAGACTACTATATAGTTTTCAATATATTGCCAATTTGTATGCCTAGAATTTCAGTCGTGCAACAGTGTATGTCAAATATTTAAAAACAACAATTCAATCAAAATATCTACAACTCATAGGACTGCGAAACATTTTATACAACGAGATCAGTACTCTTCGTGTCTACGTAAAATATTTTTGGAGTGAATACAAGTCTCAAAAACGTAATGAAATTCTAGTGACTTGAGTTGTGTAGCAATAAAGTACCATATTTCATAAGTTTGAATGGCCTCTATTGGGAATTAATTTACAATCTACTTGTCTAGATACACATGTCCTCCTGCAACAAAAGATTAACATGATTAGATTGTCTTATTGTAAAGCTATCAAATCGTATACAAGTTTTAACACTGCAAAATGTACAAAATATAATTCAGAGACATTGTGTGAAATACAAATAATTCTTTTATAAAAATCGTTTAAGGGATGTCATTTTTATGAACATCGAAATTTAAAAAATAAATTAAATAGTAAAATTATACTTTGTCTATATTAAAACATGCAATGAAACCCTCTCATGTTATTATGCATGAAAACAGATTCAAATTGATCAACATATGTCAATATATATTTTAGAGTAATACCATCAAGACTGAGTGGTTAAGGTAATATTTATGTTGAAACTACACAAAATGTTAGAAAACGCAACAAGTAAACAAATTATTCTCAAATCTTCTTTGGACGAGTACTTTTGTTCAATATAAATAAGGGAGGACATATTTGCAATAGAAGATCGTCGTTATTTCAAAGCCAGCTTGAACTTACTCAATTAGATAATTATTGCCACAGTATATATTCAAACGACCATTTGGGATCAAAGTGAATAATTTTCACGTAACATTAATAAATAACACTTTAAGATTATCTGCATTTTTTATGCATATAACAAGCAATACTTTCGTCCCGTACTAATTTAAACATACCAACATAACAATCAAGCTTTGAAATCTGCCCTGGTGGCAAATGTGTCGAGAACCTCATCAGAGTTATGGCATCGAACTTAGAAAATGATAAACAGTGGCGTAGCGAGGGTGTTCGGTGCCCGGTGCAAGGTTCATATTCCCCTACCCCACCCCCCTCCACTGCGTAGCGGAGAGTATTTGACGCCCAGGGAAAATGTATACATTTTACGCCCCCAGTCTTACTGAAGCATAAGACAACAGTAATCAATACTGAATACAACATAATAATACAATCATCATAGAACGGCAATCTCAATCATCCAGACATTCTGGCAGAGACTTAGTTGTTTACTTAGTTGTTTCTAATGAAGCATACTTTGTAAAAGTATACACTGAATCCTCCAATCCTCTTATTCCGCTGTCCCCCAAACTTGCACCTCCTGCACTCCCTATCTACGCCACTGGTGACAAAGTAGAACGAATAAGTCTTTGCGGTGTTCATGTACAAACACGTGCATGCAGTGGGTGACCAATATGATGACTACATACGTGGCGGAGTCGAATAAAAACATCGGTATACGCAGTCTGGTAAAGCTAATGCACGCCGATAGGATCAAACTGCAGAAGCTAATTTGGTGTAACTACGTGTGCTTCCTAAAGGGAGCCAAGTTCGGTTTGTAATGCTTGCTTTTTTATGCATAATCTTACATGTGCAAGTTCATCCCGCACAAGTATACCACGGAAATGTTTGACCTTTTTTGCCATTGCGAGTTGATTAGATCGGATATTGGGCCGGCAACAGCGATCCCACACTGCCGTCCTTGACTTCGAGTGTGCTCTTGATGCCAAGAGAATAGCCCAAAAACATTACAAAGTTTTTCTCTTACTAGGCGCTGTACGTCCCAAAACGGATTTTCCAGGGCGATCCCTGATTCAGTTCTGTAATTCCTATCGCAGCAGATTATGAACACCATTGAAGATGCATCTGCTGAAAGCGATATAATGGCTGTGATTAATGGAAATATTTCACTCGTTGGTTGCATTGTGGCCACTTGTGATTTTCACAAGATTTTGTACCTGATGTTGCATCGTGTTTGGCCAAATTAAACCGATTAAAATCAGGTTGGTTTTATTTAACGGGTGCATGTTAGGTCATGTTGTACAAGAGAGGTTACGTATTGTGCTAGTCTATTTCCAGTTCTTGTACTGACTAAAGCCAAAATTAATTTCGTGATTGGACATTATTGCTTAAAACTGTCATAAATTTATACACAAAGCCACGAATTTCTTATAGATTCGTCAATTAACCTCATTCATCCACATATGCAAAAAAAAAATAACATTAGAATGCTTAGGAGTCAGACAGTATATCAGAGTCAATTTGCTGGATGCCAATTTGATGTTTCAAAAATCTACAATACTTAGTAGATGGAAATCAGTTTTAAAATAGTTGAAAATACAATTTTGAAATTGTCTGTGAAACGTTAAAAGACAGAAAACATAAATAATTGCACGAAAGCCACAATTCGTATGAGTGTGTGTACGTGGGTAATGTGGATCTTTAACGTTGCTATAACAATTTTTCAGTCATATTGCTACAATTATCCTGACACCAGGCCGACCATCCGTACCACTGACCTCTTAATGCTGAGCGTCTAGCAAGGCAGCTCTTAGTACCATATTCTATAAGTCTTTAGTATGACGCGGCCGCTGTTTGATTCATCCCGCATTGAATGCGAAAGTTCTAACCGCTAGGTTACCGGATAAAGGTTCTGCACCAGTGATTATGTTTTGTAATAAAAGACTATATAGGCGTGAATGAAAGAAAATTAGCAAACAAAACACATTACAATACGATAGATAAACCAGTCTTCCAAGTTGTAACATAGATTGTTAATCAATTGGTAATGGATACATTTTATGGCAAAAGCATGTAATGTACTCCACATGGCGGCCAGTAAAAGCAAGATCTAGTCACATTTATACATTGCCGTCAATGGTGGGTCCTGTTTAAACTTCCCACTGGCAGGCCGATTGTATTAGATGAAGTAAGCGATTATTATTTGCACCGTTAGCAGCGAAACGTCCATCTTATTTTAGTTTATTTATATAAAGGTAGAATTATCAAATTTCCAGAGTAGAGCTTCCTCGTTACACTGGTCGTGAAAGCGTGTATATAAAAATTGGCAACATGGTGGGCTCAAAGGCATCGCGGAATTGCTTTAGAAATTCAACTGACCCGTAAAAGCCAGAACACGAACGTTTAGAATTATTCAGACTGTCTTTGGAAACCAACGATTCAAAATACAATGGGAACTGGAATTTACTAATTTCAGCGACAGCTAAGGAGAAACCAATTCGTTAATAGCTTAATGACGTAGGGTCAGAAAGATGTGAGTAAGAAATGTCAGTTTCTCCATGGGGACAATATGAGATTCCTAAATGACATTGTCCTTATTTCGACTTTATCAAGAAATGTATGTGATCAATTCTTTGAGACTGTATAATATTGATCCCTCGATTAAACTAAATGCAAGATTAAACGATAAGTCCGTTTATTGTCTGGATACTAATGTTTTTTTAAAGGAGCCAGTGACGGAAAGACAGGCCTATTAGACACTAAATTCATTTTTTTTTTCAAACCAAAAGATACGCAACAGCTACCACAAAAATCTTTCTCCTATCCATAAAAAGACTTTCAGTGGAATTCAAAAGTCGCAAATCATTAGATTACATAGACTTTCTACGAGGAAGGAAGGTTTTCTATGAGGACATATACACTGTTTAAATCCTATTGGGGAAGTGGTTATACAAAGCGATTGTTTAGAAAAATTAAACTAGCACAATCAATTAATTTAATTCGTATGCACATACATTTGCAACGGCTAAAGCCTGCAGCATTAAATTCTAAGTACGTGCTCACGGTTTGGAAGAATCAAAAACTTATTCTAGTCATGTCAATCACCAGACATAAATTGAACAAAATTTGTCCTCAAATTCATGAAACGTTATTTATCCGACCTCATACGAATAGTATGGAAAACAACATGTTGGGCATATTAATCTCAGCGAGAGTAACTGTTCCAATTAAAATGATTTGACAATAATAACAAAGAAAACAAATCAGCGGCAAATAATATTAACAACACTGTACAGTCCTTGAAAGATTGCACACTAGAATTGAAAATTATGGGATGTAGAAAAGTAAAACCTATCATCCCGTGGGCCTTTAATCTTCAAAAGGAACATAGGAAATTGTACCTATATCCCAGAATATAAAAAAACAACTTTGTTATGCCTAGAAATATTTTAATATTTGTCGTTACGCATGCGTACAACGTTATCTAGGGTTAGCAAGTGTTTTCCCTGGTAAGCGACGTAACCAACATGTATCTCGCCGGAAATTACTTGCGACGTGGGACATTATAATAATGATATGCACGGGTATTTTATCCTGAATATTACGCACTGTCCTATAGATTTAAGTAAGATCAAGTTATAACCGACACACTGGTCGCATTGGATCTTGTCGAGGAGTGCACCTTCTCGATTGTGTTCTTAAGCTATAGGGGTGAGTGTTAAATATATATTTCATTTTATATGCGAAGTTTAATGAATTTGTATTATTCATTTATTGCAACGCAGATTTGAAACGTTGTCAACTGTTAATTACAAGATGATATTAAGAGTTTAATGTATTAACATTTTCCAGAACTCATTATTATTACCAGTTTTATTGTAGCGGACGATTTTAGCTGACGCGTTTAGCTGACGAGTAGAGCTATCTTGAGCTGTCTATATGTATGTACGTATGTCTGTAGATGTGGTCGAGCGACGACAGTCACCGTTGACGTAGATAATTCAAAGGTGATGTATGATGTCTGTACGTGTGTATACGTATGACTGTACATGTAGTCGATCCGTGAAGGCTGCGAGCGGCCAATACAAGTGTAGGCCAACCCAAATACTCAGAGAAACTCTGCGGTTAATCCGTTTGTGATTCGTACAACTATGCAAGGGTTAATAAGCATATGTTTGTTCCAATTGTTGTGACTATTGGATACATTTTCATTTACATGAGATTATTTTGAATCTTTGTTGTCTTCCAGGAGATGTGTGAATCTCACTTACAGTGTAGAACATTTGAAACAGATTTGAAAACCTTGAGATTGATAAAGCCAAATTTCTAATCCCATATTGACAATGTTAGAGTAACTCTTTTGCTTATTATGTGAATATCTTACAGTGCATACTGTTATTTGAAACGTATTTGAAATCCATGAGGTTTCTAGAATATGTGTTTCAGATCGATATACTATGTTTGTGTTTATTTTCAATGAGTGAAAGCTTGTATAGACTGATTGAATCAATAATATGTTGATAGCGTGTGAGAATCGTTGTATTTATATATCATATATTTTTCTTTACTAAATAAGTTCATAAATTTACATATTCTACGACAACCTATTGTAATAACTGTTAACTCAATAACAGCCCAGGCGACTACATAGATTCAAAACGGGTACGCCCCAACTCAACAAAAATATCTACACGTTTTTGGGTACACACTTGTGCCAAAATTCAGAAAATCAACCTTTCTTATATACTTATTAGGAAGAAAATACGGATAGGGATTAATTCTCTGTAGATTACTGCTGATAGGAAACTTACGCACTACAATTTAATTGTTTTATTTTACCTTCCTCGTATTAGAAAACAAAATGATATTATCTGTGGTAGGGACATTGTGCTGATCATACAAAGGGAACATTGAAGCTGGTTGGAACGGTCATCTTTCTTATTGCCCAATATTGTTATTAGCAGCAAAATAAACTTCACTTTCTTGTAGTATCATTCACTGACATTTTATTTGGATCTTACATCTTCTTTGGATCTAGTATAGACAGGACACTCGTTGTTGAGTTATAATTGTATCCTGCTTGAATTGTCTCCCCCATCTGGGGAACTCAGTCCGCTATATTCCTCCAACTGAATGTTGTTTCTGCTCTTGCAAAAAAACAGGATGGTCGAATCGCAGAAATGGGTCATTATCAAGACTGACTCACACAATCTTTAATGGATACACTTTGAACCAACCTGTTCTGTTCGAACCTACGAATTCAGACATAAGGAAGCGGTATACAGACCACACATATCAATGCTTTATGATGCATCCCAGTTTTGTACAATTTTAAATATCATTTTTATGTAATAGGTTAAATGGATTGGTGATAAACACATAACATGTAGAAACAATTTAATGTAATTCAGATTCTAGAATATTTGTTGTATAATTGTGATGGAGGAGCATTGATAAAGAATATTAGTAAAATACATGAATAACTTGAAAAGCTAGCAAAGTTTTATCTACCTGCAGAGTGGAAACATGGATACAATTTCGCACAATGCATCAAACTTGGATAATACAATAATCGCGAAAGGAGACATACGCCAATTATAGTCAGAAACTAGCGCAAAACTAGGCTTTTTATTTCAATCATGGAGGGTATTGTTGAGAATGAATGGTGTACATGTATGGAGGGGGAAGGACAGTCTTGTAATCATGTCAGTGCTTTTTTATTGAACATTGAACATGGTGTGAAATATAATCTTACTGAGGTAAGCTTAACTGATTGTTACTTTATAACAGGATATGGGCTAGGTAATGCTACTTTATAACAGGATATGGGTTAGGTAATGTTACTTTATAACAGGAAATTCTCAGCAAACATTAAAACAAAGTAACCCATGAAATGGAAGAATTTTGCAAATATGTGTTGTAGCTATGGCGATATATATGTTTGACATAAATAAATGAGTACATTCAAGTGATAAACACTATTTCGTATTTAGAATGAGATATGTACTTAGATGGGAACTAATTAGTTTTGCATCAAAATGAAGAAAAAAAAGACAATACTAATGACAGTAGGAGGTCAAGACGACAGAGTTCCTTACGATTCCATGACAACGAAATAGATGGACGTATATTATATTTTGCCATGGACAATGCATAATATGATGCCAATTAAACAGTCAATACGAGACCAAAAAATGTTACATACACAAATTAATTATAACAAAGGTCTAATGTCAAAATAATATCTGTGTGGACGACAATATGATAGCCAACTATTTACAAAGTCTAAATTCTGGTATTGACTGCTGAAATTAAATGTCCACTAATTTAACATTAATGTCATTGCAAAAAGGATTTACTACCATTTAATTTAACGTTTCGGCGATAATAAATTTGAACAAACAACTGGTGATAATATAACATAAAGATCAAGAGAGAATCATAAATAAGTGACGTAAACAGTCCAAGAGAAACATAAATAACATGATGAAAAGAACTTCAAGATAAAATCTATTGCTAGACTAAAATCATACTGGACTTAGAAGTTAAGTCATACCTAGAAAAGGTTACGATTGTTACAGTAGACCATGTAAAGCACGTATCATCTATTGCAATTTAAAAAGCAAGCTGAATTACAACAAGAATACCAATTGCGGGTATAAATGATGAAGTTGAAACCATTAGTAATGATTTAAATTTATGGCAGAAATAATGTCTAAGGATTAAGTCCAAAACATAGTGACAGATGAAAAAATCTGTCAATTTAACATTTTGTAAGACACTCTGCTTTAAGCAATCAATGTGGATTAAAATTATTTTATGTAACTACATTGCTACCAGTAAACAAAAACTGTATGATGTCGGACAAAGAAGAGAATTTTACTTAGTAGTGTACCATAGTTTGCTACGCCACGTTTTAATAATATGAATACTTCAGTATAAGATTTTAACTATGTGTGTTGAAAGCATGTAACAATGGTAATACTTATACATAAAATACATGACGTTAATATTAACGTTTGCAAACACATACTATATCATGCATATTGTAAAAACTGTTATCAAAAGGCCGGATCAATTGGTACAATTTATAGCTAAATCTTCTCAAAAGGAGAAATCCTCTTTGTATTTGTTACGTGCTCAGGCTCTAATAAGCAGCAACACAGAAAGAGTGAAAACTAACAAGCTTGTATAACTTTAACAATGATTTTATTAAGTACAATTATTTTCATAAAATAAATAAACTTACAGTTTTAGAGAATTAAATCCAACATTAATCCAATATAGAATTCACAAAAATAATCCACTAATGGAATTGTAAGAGTCCTGATAAATAAATGTTCTAATAGTTCCAGGTTCGAATCTTGACAATGTAATCCAAAATGGCTGACAATGTCACGTGATGCAGTTCTTGATTTAATATCATCCAGATGAAATTATGAAACGTATGTCCTGTTTCCAAATAAATAGAATAATTCTTCTTTTCCAAAGAATTGACACAAAGTCCAGAATAAAATTAACACTCAAACATGAAATACACAACTAATAACTTACAGCCCAAAGATTCTACTACTGTTAGCTTCCAAAATTCAGCTATATATAACTGTTCTTCTGAAGTAAACAAGTGATCACGCGCTTTTCTAGAAATTGATAGAAGGTCAGAGGAAGAGTCTACCTTCACCTAGGCACGTAATAATAAAATAATCCAGAAGAAAATAAGCCACTAATTACTAGAAATAAAAAGTTGTCCTTGAAATTAACCAATAGTGTTAGAGACTTGTTGACAATGTCCAAAGCAAGTTCAGGAATTAGATCCACAAGCCAAGGTCAAAACATGTTTACAACTAGAGTCTAGGTCAAACTGAACTTTCCAGAATAATTTCCCAATTAATGAATATTAAAACCTAAATGACAAATTTGGATTTAACAATAATAAATAAATAAATTAAATCCAATAGCCGTAACAGTATTAAACTTTGAAATTAAGAGCTTCATCTTTTTGGAACAAAGCCTCAGGATAGATTAACAATTAATTCGCTGATGCGGGAAGCTATTCAAAAGTAAAAACATTTTTCAGATCCATATGCCAGAAAGTCACCCACTTAAAGAATTTTTTTATTGTATACTAGAATCCGTAGCTCTATTTACTTGCGCTGGATTATTTGGCACAATATTCCATACAGGTTCACTGAAATATAAAATGAAAATAGAGTCTGGAAATGTTGGTATATGAACAGGTAATGAATTGAGAACGCTACCAAATTTAAACGAGAAATAAAATTAAAGATAACAAATACGCAGGGAAACGATCAATTAACACGAGAATTGTTGTTGTCGATGAGGTTGTCATGGATGTAATGACATTGTTCAACACATGACAATCTATACATGGCATCAAGTATATTTAGTTGAGTAGGAACCCTTGTAAACACCTGGAAGAACCACAGATAAAAAGGACATTTACTAGCAAGCCTTTTCACGAGCCCAAATTGGCGTAATCTGATGTCTCGAACCCATGTGCACAGAGCTAAGATTGTCCATGACCTGCAAAGTTTAGCGCATTAGAACACTGGTCCATTCGTAGACACAGCAGGAGTATCGATTGTTTCCTACATGCCGATAAGATATATCAAACAATATTACTAATGTGGATCAAACATGCCAGGATATCGGAAAATTCGGTGGGAAATGTTTTGTTTCTTCTCACAACTCATAAACATGTACAATTGATAAGCATGCTTCTATGTTTTTATTGAAGGGTACATATAATATTAGTTATTAAATTGATACTGGAGAATGTATTAATCCAAGAAAACAATTACAAATACCAATTGGCATTCAAAACTTCAATCGCATCCATCAATATAATCATTTGGGTCCAAGGTTGCTCAAACGCTGACACCATTCATGAATATATACATATCCTCAGTCATTCTATATATGGCTAGTGCCTGGTGTATGGGGTGTCCTGGGAGGGGTAACACCTGTGGCTGACTAAGCAGTCATACTCCGTCGGGAGTAGCTTTCCCACATGTGGTCCCACTTGGCACTCAACTATCACCTATGACTCCTAGACGCTGTGACATGCGCAGTGGTCACATCCCAGAAAATGGCCTCGATTGGCCGGCTAAACAAGGTTGAGAGTAGCCGACGGGTCATAAACCCTCGGTGAGTTAGCCTTTGTCTACCTAGAATATGACGACTGGATTCGGCAACCTGTTCAACAGGCAGAAAGGCGATTCTAAGCAAATTGCCATTTAGCGTGGAGCGTATAGCTCGACTAACATGTAGGACGTTCTGGTCATCCACTGTACTCAACTCCATACCGGCCGTCTCGACATTGTCGTGCTGCTGGACTCAAAGAGTTATGGGCGAGAAAGTTAGGACAAAGAACCGCAAAACTATGCCTCCCTTAAAACAATGGCAACACGCAAGCTATTCTTGTCATCCACCAATTCCATTAAATCATGCACTAAAGTGCTCTTGCGACAGGCAAGCGACGTAGCGGCAAGTGTACGTACAATGGCAGCCGTAGCCACAAACATGCGCTCATGAGTACGGCAACCACTCTTAAGAAATGCACTGCGTACCTCTCTGGCACAAGGAAAGGGCTAGAAAAGGTGCCCTAAACATTGCCTGCTTGAAACGTACCGAGCCAACATTACGCGGCAGTCGGAAACCCCACTCCGGTGTTAAAAAAGAAGAACATGACGATTGTTCCTGTCACTATCGGCCCATGGAATGTGCGTTCCTAATTGGAGAACCTCCATAATACAAATAGAACTTACCAGATACAACGTGGACATTGCTGCCTTCAGCAAGACCCGAATTGCAGGAGAAGGACAACACAAGGAAAAGGGCTACGGATACATTTTGTTTTGTAGTAACTGAAGAACGCAGTGAGGCTGTTGTCAGTTTCGTAGTGACGATATCACCGATTGACGAATTGACTTGTCCTCCCAAAGGTGTAAATGACAGATCCATGACCATGAAACACCCCTTTTGACTGGACGAAAGCACTTCACCATCATCGGTTGCCATGCTCCAAATATGAACAACTAAGATGAAATGTCGTACAAGATCTATGATGATTGTCGCTCCGTATTAGCTGACGTTCTAATGACAGATAAGCTCATAATTCATGTTGATTTAAATGCAATGGTAGGCTGTGATCACGTTGCAAGAGATAGAGAGCTAGGAAAAGAGCGAGTGTGTCATTATAACAGTAACGGTCTACCTTCGCTCTAGACCTTTGCCGACCATGAACTGCTGATCAACAATACTGTCTTCCGCCTCCCTAACCGTAACCAGAAGTCCTGGATGCACCCACTCTCTTAGCATTGGAATCTCATCTAGTAAGCAGAAAGCAATACGTTCTCACCAGAGATAAATCACCTGGTTCCGACTCCATCCAAGCTGAAGTCTACAAGCATCAAGAGACGATCCCCCATATACTCTTCCACAATCAACTTTTTAAAGCGCACAGGAAACTGCAAGTCAAGAGAAATGTCAAAAGCAAAACGGCGACCTTTTCTCCATCTACGTTGACTTGAGGCCTTTCATTCTATCAGCAGAAAATGTTTGTGTAAGGTACAGACCAAGTACGGATGCCCGAGAAAAATTAAATGCATGGTGCAGCATTTCTACTAGGGCATGCAGGCACGAATCGAAGACAATTGAGAGACATCTAAGCAATTCTCAGTAAACAATGTCGTCAAATAGGGTTGTGTTCTGGCACCGACTTTGTTCGGTCTAGTGTTCTCCGCAATGCAGACAATTGTTTGCAGAGACGGAGATGTTGGAGTCGACATTAGATACCGTATAGATGGAAAACTATTCAATCCCACGAGGCTTCAAGGGAAAACCAAGGTTATGACAGACATCATAACGGATTTCTTATTTGCTGATGACTGATAATCAATGCTCGCTCAGATGCCTACTTGTAATGCATCGTTGACATGTCCTCCAGCTCCTGTACAAGTTTTGTTTTCACCATTATTACCAGAAAGACTGAAGACCTGCATCCGCCTGACCCTAAAAAGCCCTATACTGAGCCAAAAAATCACCGTCCTTGGCTTAAACCTCAACGTAGTGTGAACCACTTCACCTACGTTGGTTTCACACTGTCACAGAGCATCATTGTTGACGATGAGGTGAACCTTCGCTTGTCCAGAGCAAGTTCAATTTTTGGAAGATTGTATGCCAACGTTTTGGAAGAAACGGGACATCAGCATCCAGACTAAACTAAAGGTATCCAATGCAATTCTGCGCAACACACACTACATTACGCATGCGTTTCATGGATGGAGTACCAACTCCACTCCCGGAAGCTGATCGTCGTTCACACCACAACTCTTTGGAACATCCTCAACATGAAAAGACAGGATAAGATACAGACACTACGTTACTCTCCCAGGCAGGTCTCCCCAACATCCACATCATCCTGATCCATTGCCAGCAACGTTATCGTACGCTTGATTGACTGAGCTAAAGATTAATGACAATTTTCTCACCCCGATACTATCAAAAATATTTTCTGTCTGCCGCTCTAATTCAAATGGCTCTTTTTAACCACAAGTAGCCAACTCTTGAAATAGTTTTCCTTCACTCAATGCGCTAAATCATATTAGTCAAAGTTTTCATTCTCGACATGATGGGGCAACTCTACTCTTTCTTTCATAGCACGATCTTCTTCGAAGCATTGCACTCTCTCATTACGTTGCTCGTAAAATTTCCAACATCATAACCGAGCTTCTCTGAACATGGTCATGTTCTTTATGTCAGATATTTCAGTGGTTGCTTCGTATCACTGAAACAAGTCTCTTCCATATCACCCCATCTCTGCCTTTTGTTGCAATAATTATTCCCTTTCGAAGCACATCTCAACACTGATATCCATATCAGATTTGTTCCTGGTACAATTAAGGCCTTGGCCAATTCAGTCTTAAATAGCGGCAAGCTTTTCAATGCATTGTGACCCCTACATCGATAGGGGATATATAACTTTTTGTGAAGTCTGATGGCAGTACTTTATTAAAACAAATTGAGTCACAAACTACCTACGTTTGTTTCCTCAGTACCAGATAAAATGACTTGGCCCGTTCATTTTTTCCCTTCATAGAAAGAGTGCCCAGCTTTTGCATGGGGATATGAAAATTCTATACCTACCTTTTCGGAAGGGAACGTACGTTACAAACGGTGCATCAGCTGCTTTTATACTTGAAGAAGGCACAAATCGCCAGTGCAATATTGATGTGTTAGGCGTTGTCTATGCAACCGTATAGCTTCCGAAACGAGGCGATTCGAGGATCAGAAATTGTGGATTCTGATTTGGTAAGTAGGGTGTAATTAACAGATCATTTTCGTTCAGTATTCCAGCATTGAATATTGTAACAATGGTTTATGTTCACGTTCGGTGATTTTTTTCTGAACGTGTTACCACTTTTTAAGAGGGGATATATTGTCACAGACTCGTATAAATGATACCCGAGGATGATTAATGTATATAGTGAGTTCAATCCATCCAATGCCGCACGTGCGAAGTGCTTTCGAAAGGAAGAACCGAATGCCTTCAGTGCACGGGCAATATCTGTGTATAAATAACTCGCTATAGTTAAAACTTTGTACACTACGGATTGTCTTCTTCATCTACTATACGGACTTGCACCTCTTCAGCTGTAGAGTTATGCAAGTTTAATACTTTCTTGTATAGAAGAGTTCACCATTGTACCATCAAGTCAATTTTTGTATGTGTGCAACGTACCGGTGGTTTACGTTGTATAATGCACCTATTTCCATTCTTGTTTGCGACGTAGCAAATGCTTTGTATTATTAATAGAAGGCCACATTTTTTAGAAATATTTAGTACAGTATGATTCTTATCGAGAGGGGTTCTTTTACGTCTGAACTCGGACAGTACACGGTGTTGGATATGTTTTCAGCTGTCCAGAGTCTAGAGAGACCGGTGTTGTCTAGCGTCTCGAGTGCCCTGAGCTCTCGGGAGTGTCTCGTGTGTCTGGACTGGCTAGAGTGTCCAGAATGACCAGAGCGTTCAGATTTATTGGTATGATCCGGTTCTACGTAGTGCAAGCTGAAACGCCAACCACGGAAAATAACTGTAGCAGCTGTGGAACTGAACTTTAACAGCAGTGGAGCTGTAAAAAAGTGTGTTGATGACGGAGTGTATCTCCTTGCATATTCCAGTTAAAGTGTATAATTGATTCCGTATATTTATAGGCTGCAGCGGACAGGTATGAAAAAGCTAAAGCTGTTCAACTATGAAATTATACCGATTTATCTTTATTTCATAATTTGTACCATTATAATTTCCGACCCCATAATATTTAAATTACTTTCATTATTTCGAAATTATCTCACATTAGCCAAGTTTGTTTCACATAACAATGTGTAGATTCGTTTCCTATAATATAGTCATTATTCCATTTTGATGCCGTATATTGCCACTGAAAAGTCAAGAGCTAAACTACACGGCAGTTATCTATAAAGAAATTTCAATTCGACGCAAATATATTTCTCTTACATAGTTAGGGCGTATTTAATGGAATGTAATATTCTTTTAAGACAATTATATTCTATCAAGGAACGATGCATTTTTAGGCCATAATAACCCAAGTTTTCAAATTGAATAAATAGTATATACCTTTAACAGAATAAAGTCATTGTACGGTAGGAAATAATGATCATGAGTAAACACAAAATGCACCCCTGATTTCAAGAAAATAATAAATAAAAAATGAAGAGGTTAATACAGTGCTTGGATAAAATAATGTCATAAATTCTTTTCAGTTAACGAATAGCTAAAGTTTCAGTCTACTGGACTTTCCACACACAAACACACACACACACACACACACACACACAATCAACGTTTCATAGTTACGTCACTAAATTAGTCGAGTTTTCTAATTCTGAATGAAGACTAGGAGTAAAAGATACGGAATAATTCATAAAGTAAAGTTTGACAAAATACAGTACTGCATTACTTTCATGAAATTAATAGTTGGACTGTTTCACATTTATTCCTAATGTGCGCTCTGGAGACTTCGATTTCTTGATTAAATATAACTACTTGATCTCACCAAAGATATCCAGGTTCACAGCAGGATAAACATGACATAAATAAATCAAAATGTAATAGTCCATCAATTGTGTGAAATGTTTTAATTTACATGACATTGAAGAAACGAAAAATATTTGATACCGCTTTGTCTGACAAAGATTTAATGAATTCTTCAATATGTTGAGATCATATTATGACGGTCACTTTAGTGCAACAATTTCTTGCTTCTGAGAGTTAGAGTTAAGCGGAAAAGTAATGGTTGAAACAGTCGGAAGATAGTATATATAGTAAGTTTCTTATAATCAATGAGCAGACAACAATAATTTATGCTTGCATCATTTTCCTTTTATCACAGTTGCATCTTTCCGCAGACAGATGCTTTTGAGTGAAATATTAATTGTTCACCAACACAGTATAAAACACGAACGAAACATCTTATACAAAAAAACATTGTCTCTAAAATTACTAGGCAAATCAAAGAAAATATCAAAAATTAAATCCCACCTGCTGAAAAATTAGGGAGAATCTAACACTAACACCATAGATGTAGATAAGACTAGTACGTACCCGAGTTCCATCACAACGTTTAGTCATTATGAATAAAAGGTCAGCTCATTTGATAAGCAAACAAACATCGGTATCGAGTTTACTTTGTTTAACCTAAGTGGTTTTCAATAACTGTGATGACTATTTAAAGGCAAAGGTGTGAGTTAATGGATAGAGACATAAATTCCTTACAAACTATTAAGCGATGCAGCAAAGTAGAGATGAGGCTAACATAAACTGAAGGTTAAGACTATTAAAATAAGCGATTAATTACTAATAATTAATCACGTAATGGACGATAATGCATCCATCCATCAATTAATCCATTGGGCTCGTGAAAAGGCTTGCTAGTAAATGTCCTTTTTATCTGTGGTTCTTCCAGGTGTTTACAAGGGTTCCTACTCAACTAAATATACTTGATGCCATGTATAGATTGTCATGTGTTGAACAATGTCATTACATCCATGACAACCTCATCGACAACAACAATTCTCGTGTTAATTGATCGTTTCCCTGCGTATTTGTTATCTTTAATTTTATTTCTCGTTTAAATTTGGTAGCGTTCTCAATTCATTACCTGTTCATATACCAACATTTCCAGACTCTATTTTCATTTTATATTTCAGTGAACCTGTATGGAATATTGTGCCAAATAATCCAGCGCAAGTAAATAGAGCTACGGATTCTAGTATACAATAAAAAAATTCTTTAAGTGGGTGACTTTCTGGCATATGGATCTGAAAAATGTTTTTACTTTTGAATAGCTTCCCGCATCAGCGAATTAATTGTTAATCTATCCTGAGACTTTGTTCCAAAAAGATGAAGCTCTTAATTTCAAAGTTTAATACGACGGTCAGCGCTTGTTTATGCGTCTTCGTCTGGTAGAAACAAAATATAATCCTGATAAATCTCGTTAGGTGTTTTGACGACAAACCATCCACATAGAGTGTTCTTTAGGGGCAGTAAATAAATATGCCATAATGCTTGTCGCGATTGCCAATCTTTGTCAACTTGTCATCATCCCTAGCTCGATTTGCTAATTTGCTGATCGTTTTGGTGTCTTTCAATAACCACTGAGTCTGAAATAAATTGATGTCCTAATAAGTTGTTAATATTGCGATGCTAGTATTTCAATTAACGTATTGCCCGAATAATATACATCGTCAGATGAAAAACGTTTCCCAAATAGTACTCACCACAGTAGACATCAGTTTATTTATGCAGCTTACCTAAGCTTGACTGTTTGCCTCAGTAATGCATCAAACTATTCTATCCGAGCGTCGCTAGATCTTTCAATATCGCTCTCCACACAAGAGGGACATCAGTGGTTGTGCCACTAACGAATAATTACGTGCGGGTAACTTAAACTAGCATATGAAGTTGACCTCTCTAAGGAAAACTATTTCAAAAAAAATATTTAAAACAAAAAACACATTGTATGGGAAGGGTGTTCACCCCTCCGTTTATATATATATATATATATATATATATATATATATATATATATATATATATATATATATATATATATATATATATATATATATATATATATATATATATATATATTTATATATATATATATATATATATATATATATATATATATATATATATTTATATATATATATATATATATATATATATATTTATATATATATATATATATATATATATATATATATATATATATATATATATATATATATATATATATATATATATATATATATATATATATATATATATATATATATATATATATATATATATATATATATATATATTGGCAGTGTATTTGCTTAAGGATATTAGTTTAAGGGAGACTAAATGTGAGACAGTCGGATTTAGAAATATAACTTATTCCTTCAGATTATCCGACCATCCGTATGTATTGTGCGAGGCTGAGTGATGTACTCCTCAGCCAGAATATTTCAAGATAGTCATGAAATGTTCTGGACTGTTATTAAATACTACTGAGCGTACATCAAGGCAGGGTCACTCGATCAAAGTGAGGCTACAACCAAGATGATATAAGCATCCGAGTTCAGTTTCTGTAATGCTTATTAGTTTATATTTGTACTAAATTGATACTTTGTAACGAAAGCCATTGACTTCAATGGAGACTGTATACACAAGGATTATGTTGCGTGTTATGACAGGTTCATGAACGCGATGTTCATGCTCCTCATGTAAGGTTATGTCGACAAGAAATGTATTATCAAGTACAATGAGACAATATTATATGCATAACAGTTTGGATGGTTTATACCAGGGTATCTTAGTTCGCAGCCACATTAAGTTGTCTTTCCCACGTGGAGCCATTGGCATTGATTCTTGCAAATCATATGTATTAGTGTTCTATTGTTTCCTAAAGATCACCTTGTCGACATGGAAAAATTGAAGTTGTGCAAAACTTAGTACTGTCCAAAACTACTCACCTAGGGTTTACCAAACCCAACACCTAAAGACAACCTTTTCGTACATCTGTGTGGTGTGGTTGAAAAGATATAGTCAAATGGAACGTTGTATGTAAAGCGTTATTTTGTAGGAAGTTTTGAAATGGCATACAAATGTTTATACATGCATTAAAACTCATTTCGGTGAAATTACGTGTCACCTCTAAACCTAAACTGAAAGAGCTTTTAACAACTAACATGACAAATATAGATGGTGGTTTTTACGTTGACCACAATCACATCTATGATAAAGTTTAGAAATGCTAATAATACATTCTGAACTGATACATTTTGCAGTATATATTGATTTACAATATAAACTGACTGTAGATAAGCGCAGGATTTGTTTAAAATTCCTACATGCATTAGTTTTAATATTAAAGTTGTAAATTCTAGTGTTGTGAGCATGCACTGGGTGAATAATTTTTTTTTTTGCATGAAGATTACTTAGTCATTAAAACGATTTATAGATTAATAGTTTCAAGGCATGCTCAGATCCATCCGGTTTTTTTTCTTCTAACAAACTTCATATTGTGTTCTTGTAGCAACATTTTTTTTGTTAAAATACAGTAATATATGTAAAGGTCGGGTTTAACTATGAATCGTAGTGAATATTTCTGTCGAGGAATATTTCTTTATGAGCACTCTGTATTTCCAGAGAATAGATAATGCATTGTATGTCTCATTCCAAGAATATTACCTTTTTACAAGTTCTCTGCGTTTTCTAAGAGAATAATCACAGAAGTAAAGAACTTAAAGAAATAAATTCCAACACAAACGAACTAGTGACCAACACAATAGTACAATTGGAATCTGCTTAATTTTAAGCACGAACAAATAATCTTTCCAATGACAAGATTATATGGTCCTCTGTATGACATCAGGCCACAGTTAAACGTTTGTACAAAATAAAACATTGACTAATGCAAAATGAAAAATAAACTTTCCGAACGTTCTTAGCTTTTACTTTATAAAATGTTAGTCATTATTAGAAAGTCTATTGCTGAAATTACCATCGAGAACCTGGACAATGACAAGTACAATAAGAAAACTGTAGGGGAATCCCAACACCCTGGACCCAGTCCTAACGAAATATATTTACGTATATAAATAATGAACCTCATCATAAACCAATGCACATAAAGAATATATTCGCTATTTATTAGCTATTTACAAACTAAACAAAATGAATCAATGATTTCAGTTCAGGTAAAACAATAAACTTGATTTTTGTGTGTATGTTTGTGTACGTGTAGAAAAGTTTACCAGAAATATCCCTTCATTTTAGCCTTTTCTCTCTCTTTCTCTCACCCTGTACTGGTGCTCGTTTTATTGTAACGTAACGTGCACAAATAGTGAACTCTGAGATGGTCATTGGGATAGTTCCTAAACCCAATGTTACCTATGTACTGGCAAAATTAGACAGATATTATTATAATGTATCTAATTACTTTCAGCGTGAGGGACCCCTCATTGTTTTAGTTCACTTTTTTGTAAATTATTTTGTTAATTGTTTTGGGGGAAGGGTAATTTTTGAAAACTTATTACTCGATTTGATGTTTATATTCCTGGATAAAAGGTAACCATAAACGGCTTACCCTATAATAAATTCAGGACGGGAATATCCGTCTGTTAGAAAATAGGACCGTAAAATTCAGTTTGCAATGTAAGGTCTCTCCTCTTTTTTTCTTTGACTAACAAACGTGTCTAAAGAAAGAACAATTACTGTGGTACTTACCCGTAAAATATGAAGAAATAAAATCCCCTCCATTGTAAACAATACTATTCGGAGAGTTTACTGCAATGCTGCACTTAACTAGATATGTGTTGTTCTTCTGAGTGGCCGGAATGAACTAGTCAAACATTACGTAGGGATGTCAAGGCCGTGATATTATGCAGTGTCAAAAGAGTTCCTTCCCTCAACTCGGAACAAACACTGTATGTATTTTTTTTACTTATTACATCTTCCGTGTTTATTCACACATTCAAAAAAATTAAATGTATGCTTTTTAAAAAATTAGGTAAGCACTTTGCGTTATACAACAAATCCTCGTTACGTAATTGGGACTAGGTCTTGATATATACCACGGCCATTAGATTCTGAAGGAACTAATGGTAACACTCTCCTCCAAGCATGAACGTAGCCAATTCTCGCAAATCAAATTCTGACAACGCGATGGTTTCATTTTACTTGTTCGATATTACCTGCATATTTAGTCACTCATAACCTAACACCACCGTAAATAAGACACTATCCACCTTGTCCCATGTACCATTTAAGTACCATACTGATTCTAAGTGACCACGTTTACGCCAAAATTATTCGTTTCTTCGTGCCTTGTACACTTAGGTAGATTGTAAATTCCTATACTTCAGGACCGAAGACGTTTTCCACCCACCAACATCAAAATAATGTCATCAGTCCTCTAAAGCGTCTGCCTGGTGTATAATTCCGATATCAGGTGATCATTGACTAGCAAATAATACTTTCAACTGTTTCCGAAATCTGACAAATATACTGGCGTTTTGGGGATAGTTACATGTTTCCTAAGATATTATGATTGTGTAGCGTTTTTGAGGAAAGGCATGTCCTTAAATTTTAACTCAAGACGTAATGATATGCAGACATGCCCCACCCCCGCGATGGATAAAACCTTACTCCATCACTGCATGAGGACCTGAGATCAAATATGCAGAAATTGAACATGAAGGTAACTATTCCCTGAGCCGATGTACTTCATTTGATATTACCCATTCAAGCCGTTTCATCAAATGAAATTGAATATTGTGATACATGCAATATTTTCTTATACAGTTTTGAATTTTTAATATAAAATAGAAATTAAGCGTGAACGTAGGACGTTATCTTCATTTTGCAGTTCTTGCTATATTGGTTTTAACAACTTGTAATTTTAAAGAATTCTTCACCATGAAATGTTCTTAATATTATCCACAAATCCTAGTTGCTTCTCTTTAAAATAAACAAGTTAATTACAACTCTTCAAATGAAAGTTCCTTTATTGCATTTTATTGCCTGTCGAATATAAGTTGCATTCCTGTATTACAGATAAAACAGAAGCCAAACAAATGCATCACCATCTCATTAATACTAGTGCAATGCATGCATTTTCTAAACTGTATGAGAGCTTGATGACTGCAAACCCATATTTCACATTGGATCAAAGTTAGATCAGATGGGTGGTTTCCAGAATTGTAACAAGCTCAGCTCAATCATATTAAAAATCATCCCATCATTTATACATGTATCTCAGTCACTAACAAGACTTATATAAGTTTTTGATGGCATAAACCCATCTTACAAGTACTGTTAGATAAGATACATAACCACCTTAATGGTTACAAGTAATTGTACATCCACGATATATGACACATGACCAGTGATGCATGAAGTGTATGCCCATACCATTTATGTTCACTTGGTCTTCTGGCTTGGTGTGGAACGAAAATTAAACCACTTTACAAAACATATTTATATATGAACTATCTGACCCCATGGCCCCTAAAAAAAGAACCTATGATCAGGAATAGTACTGACAACTGTATTATGTGACGATGTTATATTCAGAATGTAAACTGAATTGGATTAGATATGTGGAAAAATAAGTCTGCAGTATCTGTCTTGATCTCATGGCCCTAATAAGGAGCAGATAATATGTGCAGAAGTGGTCAAGTAATTAGAGTTGGGCAGTATGTGATGATTCAAATGATTAAGTAATCTGTGCAAGATAATACTGCAATAAAAGTGCTGATAGAAGATTTAACAAAAGCTGTCCACAGTCTGCACAGATACATCAAGGAACACGTACTTGCATTTGAACTATACAGTACTAGATACTTCAGTTTTATGATCATACAAAAGCCAGTCATTTGCAAGAGTGAAAATATTGATCCTTGGGGGAATTCAGTTTTATCTTTAACACAATATAATGCAGGCTTATTTCAATCTCACATTTATTTGCCCAAAAGAGACTTGACAAATTTCATCATTAGATGAAAAAAATTCACATGCGTGCAAACAGATAAGGCTATACTGAAACATGAATGATAACAAAATCATAGTTAAAATTATCATAATAAAAAGTTCTACTTCTTGATGTTACAGCCTTACTAAGGGACATAACCTTTGGTCAACATTTGTACAGGGAGATAAGTATGGGATGATATTTTATTCAGTGAATTAAGTGCATTGTGCTCCTCTGTGGACAAACTTTAGTGAATGTATAAAAAGAAAATAGGTTATTGGTTCAATTTCTTCAACACTTTCCAATATGGAACAGTCCTTCTAACATGTCTATAAACTAACATTTTATTCAGTTTTGAAATGATGAAAAAGTAGACTTGCTCAATGATGACAAAACGGATTAAACGCAAGAGTGTATATTGAAATCTCTGTGGAACTATGACATTGGTTCAAATGTCATACAAAATATCATAAGTGTCAAGGCCAGACTGTTCATGAATTTAGATGTGTACGTATTTTTGTACAACGATATATATCATTTTTATATTGTTTAAAATAATTTTATTATATTTTCATATTTTAATTTAGATGTAGAGAGTAAGCAGTCTGAAATTTAAACAAATATTTTTTATCTTTTTAGGATCATATTTTATTTCCAATTTTTTAAAGAATTGGATCAAAAGTTCATAAAAATATAATAGTATTAAAACTTTAAACAAATGGTGTCTTAACTATTGACCTTATGGCCCTACCATGGGACTTGACAAAAGGTCAGGAATAATAAAATCCATAGACTCAGTGTTTGAGAACAGCAACAACATCAACAATTATAACAACAATAATACTAATACGAAGAAGAAGAAGAAGAAGAAGAAGAAGAAGAAGAAGAAGAAGAAGAAGAAGAAGAAGAAGAAGAAGAAGAAGAAGAAGAAGAAGAAATAACGAGGAGCATTTATATTACAGTTCAGATATTAAGTTTATGAAGTGAAAAATCCCGTTTGACAAAAGATACGAGCTTGGAAAATAGCGTTGGACACAAGTTTATAATGTGGTATACGTTTGAACAAAGTTAATTGTTATATATACCTTAGAACAAATGTTACTTATTTAGTATACCGTATAACAAAATTTACTATTTTGGTGTCCCGTTGAACAAAGGTTACTAGTTTGGTAAACCCTTGAACAAAGGTTACTAGTTTGGTATACCCTTGAACAAAAAGATACTAGTTTGGTATACCCTTGAACAAAACGTTACTAGTTAGGAATAGCCTGGAACAAAAGTTACTAGTTTGTTATAGCCTTGATCAAATGAACAAAATTGGTACTGCCTTAAAACAAAATTAATACTTTGGTATACTATTGAACATAACTTGCTTGTTTGGTATACTCTTGACTAACAGTTAATAGTTTGGTATATATTGCCTTGAACAAAAATTAATACTTTGGTAAATCCTAGAACAAATGTTTATAGTTTGGTATACTCTTGAATAAAAGGTACTAGTTTGGTATATAAACCCTAAAACAAAGTTGCTAATTTAGTATACCTTTGAAAGAAAAGTTACTAGTATGGTATACCTTTGACTAAAATGTTTCTACTTTGCAATGATATTGTTTAATTAAACCTTGTACTAGTTTTAGTATACCCTTGAACAAAAGCATCTAGTTTGGTGTACCCTTGAGAAAACGATAGTGTTTATTATCCACCTGAACAAACTTACTAGTTAGGTATAGCGTGGAAGAATGTTATTATTTAGCTATATCCTGGAACAAATGTTCATAGCTTGGTAACCTATAGATCAAAAGGTACTAGTTAGGTATACCCTCGAACCAAAAATGTACTAGTTTGGTATACCCTTGAACCAAAAATGTACTAGTTTGGTATACCCTTGAACCAAAAATGTACTAGTTTCGTATACCCTCGAACCAAAAATGTACTAGTTTGGTATACCCTTGAACCAAAAATGTACTAGTTTGGTATACCCAGGAACAAAGGTCTTACTATGGTATAGTCTAGAACAAAGTGAATATGCAAAGTTACTTTCATACTTTTAATTATTCTTGTTTGGATTACAATAGTTCAAATTCTATCTTTTGTCATTTTCTTTCTTTTTAGTACGTTGTGTTTAACCTTTGTCTAACCAGGTAGATACGTATTATATCAAGTGGACGAGGATGCAAATCAACACAAAAAAGAACCTTGTGTGGACGTTAGGGCATAATTCAAAACCATAATTATATAAAAGTTGTAGGCTAAATTATTAAACCAGTAGGAACGTTAATGTCCATTTTAATAGAATGTAGGTAATGTATTATATGCAATAAAAACCCAGTGAACTAGAACAACTGTATTCCATGCAATATTCACCGTGAAATTTAACAATATATTTCATGTAATATGCACATAGTGAAGTATAAATACTGTATTACATGTAATATACACCGTGAAATATAACAATATATTTCATGTACTATGCACATAGTGAATATAACTACTGTATTACATTTAATATACACGGTGAAATAAAGGAATATATTCCATGTCATACACACACAGTAAACTATAATTAATGTATTCCATGTATTTCACACAGTATACTATAATTACTGCACACATGTAATACGTACAATAAATTATACCTACTGTACTCCATAGATACATACCTTGTGAACAATAACTAATGTATACCATGTAATACAAACACTGTCAACTGTAACTACTGTATTCCATGTAAATACACAGTCTGAAGTATAACTACTGTACTTCATGTAATACACACATTGTGAACTATAACTACTGTATGCATGTAATATACACACTGTATTAAAATCATAATGTAGCAAGATTAAATGATTTAAAAAAATCAAAATAAAATGTACACAGAGATGATGTCATAAACAGTATCCCACATAGTGTATGTAAATAAAATAGGAGTTAACTCCCTTTCATTACTCGAGAAACTCTCAACATTAGATGTACATTCATAATACTTTCACAGCGAATAAAAAGAACAGGTAAGATCATTTTAACAAAGATAAATCATACATTACATTAGGCATGTATGGCTCTATGCTTTGCAGGAATCAATTTGATTTAAGTAGACACTACTTTCTTGCCTTGATGCATGATATGATTGAACACAGGTAAATTAGGAATAACTAAACTTATATTTAATTTGACCAAAACGATTAAGACATCTGCAACTATTAAGTTGAATACAATATTTGCAACGTGATCTCTGATATATAATACAATAATTAAATTTATATATAACTTAATGAATTATATAAATACATGACTCATGATTTATCTTAGCATTGCATCAGCAGAGCCAGTGAAAGAGATAATCCAGGATGGGGAAGAAAGCATATTAAAACCGTCAAATAGAAGACAGTTCTACCAGCGGAGATCATTCGAGCAGGAGGTGAAGAGATAGTCACAGTCCTGAAAACAATCTGCAAACAGATATAGCAGGCTGACAAATTAACTATCCACATGGTCTCGGTGATTGTGCTCTCTAAGAAAGGAAACCCAAAGCTATGCTAAAACAACAGAACCATCAGTCTGATCAGTCACCCAAGCAAAGTCATACTGAAGATAATTCTCAACAGACTAAAGCCTCAAGCAGAGAAATTTACCTCCACAGCATATGCGATCAAGATAAGCACACACAAAAACCTGTTGACAAACAACACCAACAGCATCAGTGAAGAAATAAAGATCAATGGACTAAAGCTTGAAAGAGTCACAAGCTTCAAGTACATGGGATCAATTATCACAGATGAGGGCTCCAAATCAGAACTAATTTGCAGGATTGACCAGACAACAACAACAATAACAAGATTGAGACCAATATGGATATATACCAACAATGCTCTTGGTTCTAAAATAAGGCTGATGAGCTGCAAGTCTTTGCCACACAAAGGAAGCCTCCAATTGGGAACATTATGGACGTAGCGTATCTAACTCATAACGTGTTCCTGGTGTAATGAGTCGCCAACATTGACATTTTTTGACTAGCTACTTAGCAGGCAGCACAGGAGAAATCGGCTTCACTACCGTTATCCAAACATGACGAACACTGGTTCTTGATTTCCTTCGTCGTTATTAGGTTTTGCTATGATAATGGAACCCAGCCTTTCAAGGTTGGACTGAAGACATTTTCCACAAACCCCCATCAATATTGTGCTATCATTCCTCTACAGCGTCTGCCTGGTCCACAATTCCGATATCAGGTGATCATTGACTATCAAATACATGTAATACTTTCAACTGTTTCCAAAACTGACAAAGTTACTGGTTTTTTTTGGGATGGCTTAGTTTCCTAAGGTATTATGATTGTGCAAAGTATTTGAAAGACATGTTCGGAATCTTTACCTCAAGATGTAATGATATGCAGATATATCCCCCCACCCCACCATGAATAAAGCCTTGCTCCATCACGGCATGAGGACCTGAAATCAATTTCTTAAACATTTCTTGATCACTAATTATAAATAATTATTAGTGTATTAATATCCCTGATATAATAAATTGTGTAACTCTGGGCACAGGAGTATGACGTGTTATCAATAAAATACGGCAAAATCTCTGAAAACATGAAATGCCTTTATCGGATATATAAATGAACACAATTAGTACAACGGCGACGAAAAATCTCTGTTCGATTGAATTTTATCACGCGTCTTTTATGGCTTTAAAGTCGCAAGAAGAGTGAAAAACTACATATATACATTCAAAAGACTTCCGGAAAGATGGCCGCCATCACCTAACTGCTTGAGTTAGGCTCTTCCGTTTTTGTGCTATTTTTCATGATATATGTGCTTGATGTCTATCTTCGTGTATATTATTGTGTTTCATCAAGCATTGGCTGTTCAGTTCGTACGTGTTAATTCATCTACTTGTTTTCGAAACGAGAACAAATTGAATTTCTCTCAGCTGTTTTATTCTACTGTTAAGACGTCATTTGTTTTTGAATAAACCGCCATCACGTGATCGCCAGTCAATCCGCTTACGCAATGATCGACCCTCAATAATTGCTTTAAATGACTATACCTTGGCTCTTGATACTACATTGTGCTAAAGACTTAACGAACTACATTCTTCATTACTTAAATGTAAACGTAAGCAGAAGAAGAAACGTTGTTTCAACGCTGGCTGAAGTAGAACAAGTAAACGAATTTGAGTTATCTCCCTTTCGTCGATAACAAACAAACAATTTAAAACTTTTGCCATTAATTCTGAATACCTGGTTCAAACTCCTCTGAAATCATCAACCGTTGTGTCAACTGTCCCAGGGATACCACTACGTATTGCATTATTCAATTCTCAGTCAGTAGGATCACCGGAAAAGCGCACAGAAATAGTTACTTTTATCAATGACCAGAATATTGATGTCTTCTTCCTGACAGAAATATGGTTAAAATCATCAGGCGATGAACCAAAGTGTGCGGATTTAACACCATCGATTACTCCATCAAGTTGTTACCTCGCAACTCTCGCGGAGGTAGAATTGATGTCATTCCAAAGAATTCCATGATAAAATACCTTAAGTACAACACAATCTTCAATGTCTGCCTCACATCGTTTGAACTAGTCCAAACAACACTCACACTGGAACAAAGGTCAGTCCATTTTGTATGTCTCTACCGCTCTCCCTCTAGTAGGAAAAACAAGCTGACTGAATCGCACTTTTTGGAGCAGTTTCCAAATCTTCTGGAGTATGGAAATTCGATAGGTGGCAACCTAATTATTCTTGGAGATTTCAACTTTTACTTTGACTGTCCTGGAAACCCATACATGTCAAAACTATATTTCATTCATGTTTTCAATCTTAAACAGTCAGTTAATCAACCCACCCATAAACTTTGTTACATTTTACAGTGTTTACTTTATAGACATGATGATAATATTCTCCAATCCACACTTGTATCCCAAGAACATGCATCAGATCACCTCTGCATTATGTGCCATCTTGACGTATCAGACCCTAACCCTCTACCGTTATTTGCCATTAAGAGAAACCTCCGTATGATAAATAGAACCAAATTCATGGATGACATCCAAAAATTCATAACAACGTATTTACATCATACAGTGGAACAACTTGATAACTGCCTGCGTTCATTGATAGAAAAACATGCCCCAGCCACCAAATTCAGATTATCAATAAAAATGTGTTATCTATGGTATAGCGGTGTTAGGGACCAGCTTCGCACTGCTAAAAGACATGGTCGAAAAGTAGACATGCTTTGGCTTTCCACCGGACTCACAATTCATAAACAAATATATGAAGCCGCTAAGAAGAACGTCACAAACATATTCCATTTAGCCATATTATCCCACTACAGCACTAAGATCACGGAGAGTTCCAGCTGCAAAGAGCTCTTTGAGATAACTAACAAACTAATGTCAAGGCACGATACCTTGCTGGCGTGTATGAAGGGGAAACTATCGCCACAATCAATGCATGTAGATTCCAATCGTCTTTGATTCAAATTGTAAATGGCAGCTTGCATCTGCTGCTTACTCGTAGGCGTGAGTATCAAATATCGTGTACAACATTTCGGTTGCGTATATTATTATTATTATTATTATTATTATTATTATTATTATTATTATTATTATTATTATTATTATTATTATATCGTTCTTAATAATTCGTAGACCACAAGAAAAAATATTTTTGCCAACATATACTATAAATAGTTGAAACAACTGAGGTGATAACGGCATACAATGATGTAATGGATAAGAGCATTAATACATAATATGAAAAATACAAATCCAGGTAAATCAAAAGGAATGTTGTTCTTGTAAAACTTACTTTCTACTCCATAAAATATAAGTCAAACATTTGGACCGGCATATATAATCTTAGTCAAACTTCCAGACGTTGAAAAGGCAGCTCTTAATCAAGACAGTGGCGTGACCACCGTGGATGCAGGTACAATAAGGGATGTCCTTTGGGTAAGGCGAACGAGAAAACCGCCTTGGGCTACATGCTTTCAGGCAAAGCAATTTTATTTTGCTCTTATTTTCATTGGGGCCCCACGCTCATCACTTGCTGCATTGGACCCTGCATGCTGTCATGGGCCACGCACATCATATGGCCTGGGATCAACCGTGATGTGGGGGCCCGGCCCAACTAGGTCAGGTCTAAAATGTCAGTAACGGCGGACTGTGGTAGTACAAAATGTTTGCATATATGTTTCATACATTGATGTTAGTTATATAAATGTTACCAATGATTAAAACGTGTTTATGTCTTGTTGTAAACGTTGTTTCACCTTATTTACTTTTTTTTAACCATTTTGTATAAATATTCAGTCTTGCAATATAATACATAAGTTGTATCATGATTGAGCTGGCGAATAACATATAATTTTGCACCAATTTCTCATTGTTCTATATCAGAATATCGTCTTGTCAAAATACTTGAAGCCAATATGTTTCATTACTCGGATCTTTCAAAATATAATAAAGTAATGATGACACATCAATATAATAACTATAATCAAGCTGTTATATTTGTTTAGTTATAATGGACTCTGCTGTTTTGTTAATTCATTTAAATCTTTCAGTTTCGAAAATCTGTTAGTGATAGCAGTTATTGTCCTCAACAAGTTAATAATATATGTACTAGGATCATTCATTCAGTCACTTATATCTTCTTGTTTTTATCGGATGTCACTAATTGTTAGATGCCGGATATAAACTGCAATAGGTTGTAAAGATATCTATATGTAAGAACAATTTAAAACAAGTCACATGCATCGGAACTGTGATGTTCAATAAAGATATTTATTTTCAAGAATCTATGGTCTTAGTCAAATGCTCAGAAAAAGCTAAGTCCATCACGTTTACAAAATTCAGGAAATAATTTACGTATATTTACCAAAATTGGAAAATGTGAAATGGAACTTTTAGTATTTTGAATTCAATCCTAAATAATCCTAAATGTTACATCACGACTCTAAAAATAGGGTATTTTAAACAGTTCCGGTGGTGCAATGACTAAACTACTTTCTTGATAATGTACTGAACATAAATAGCTTTAAATTAAACACTTCCCTCGCGATGATGCAGAGCAGAACTTTCCGAACACATACGAAGGAATGTTTTAATTCAAAAGCGATGTATAGTGATCAACTTCAATGAATAATATTAGTAAATAATTTCTGTCGAATTATATCTGACGACCAATGTGAATTCTGCTCACATATGGATGCATGATCTAGAAAATAATTAAATTGTTTTTATAAAATACCTTTTGACACATAATATAAATTCAACCATACAACATTTATTCAAATTTAAATGTATGTATGTATGTATGTATGTATGTATGTATGTATGTATGTATGTATGTATGTATGTATGTATGTATGTATGTATGTATGTATGTATGTATGTATGTATGTATGTATGTATAAATGTAGGTATGTATGTATGTATGATTTTAACTGCCAAATGATAATTACTTCCGTATGTCTCGCCTTAATAACCATAGGCAAGAGGAACTTAGTTTTCGCTCTGAAACATTTGTTTTATTATGTGTATATATGATATTCACGTCAGTCCGATCTTTGCCTTGTTCCTCATTTGGCGTTATTTTAGTGCTTGAAATCCTGACCACTATATAACTAACAAACAGCGGTAATATTTACCTTGATGATCTGTATGTGTATGTGTTTATGTGTTGTGTGTCTACGTGTGTCAACGCCAGCTAGAGGTGTTACGCCCTCCAAGGACACCACATACATTCCATACATTAATGTCGTAATATTGATATAGAGAGTATAGAAAACTATTCTCACAATTCCGTGCTTTATCTTCTCTACATTTTTTGGTTTGATGTCATATGTGACTGATACATTAACACTTGTCATAAATAAATACAAAGCATCACGTTTACATGCATGCACATATCTCTCTTAATCATTCACTATATATTATATATATATATATATATATATATATATATATATATATATATATATATATATATATATATATATATATATATATATATATATATATATATATATATTTATATATAATAAAGACGGATTGGTCGATTTAAGATAACTTGCCTCTTAGGCATTAAACGGTAGTTATTTTATTTAAATATAAAACTTCCTGTTAAGAGCGCTTCTTGTTACTTCAATATAGTTTCCTATTTCAAACTCTTGTATATTATTGCCATGTTCTCAAGGAAGACCTTGAAACAAGTTTTATTCATCTCAGATCCATCGCATACAGAAAGGTTATATTTCATTTATTCGATGTTTAAATGTTGCGTTCACGACGGCTAAGCTAAACAGAAAATATCATTGATCCGTTTGGTACCAGCCGTCAATTATTGCATCATTTTCAATAAATATAGGGTTGCTTCTCTTCTTTCCAGGGGTAATAGTTTCGGAGCATGCCACTGTAAGTCTGCGTCTCCTACCTTGCATAGTACTAAATATGTGTTGACCACATTAACTTGTTGGCTTCATAGGATATCCCTAGGATGTTTGTAATTTATATTGTATTTATGTCTCATATATAGAGTATTAAACCATTCTACTTCTTATTAATTTGCAGGAAACCATATAACCTGTATATTCTCAATCGTCAAAGATCTTACGTATATTGTTATGAAGATTACAGTGATGGTTGTTAGATTTTATTGCAATGTGCAGAAAACCTGTTACCATTGCTATTTGTCTTTTTAATTTTCACATTCGCCACTCTTCTCGTAGCTTCGATAGGTTCAATAATGTTCAACGTTTTAAGGGATGACTCAATCAGATGATAGTGAAATAACAATGTTTAAAGATCGTGCGAAGTCATAATTGCAGTCACTAATTTATATCTCCGATATGGATGACCAGAAGAAGACTATAAGTAGAATATAAACTGCAAATACATTTATGCATTTTCCTTACTTCTGGACTAATTGTTAAAAACAAGTATTTATCAATCATAACTGAGTTGCGCATTTTGTTGTGCGTCATGTTGTAAAGGAATATTAAGTACGTTACTGCAATGTCAATGTTAACAGTCATTCTGCGACTCTTCTTTTTAACTTTTTAAATTGAACCAAGGTTTGTTGAAACTGCAATTTTATGTTCATGCCACAAAAACAAATACGCAGATGTCCTACGCTGTTTCTTTTTGTTTCCATAGAAAGTGAAAACAACATCTGATTCATTTCATTCTACATGGCAAACAGTCCAAGTAACTATATTTTCTTACCTTATTTATTCATTTCACCTACGGCAACTGTTGTTACAAGTATCTATATCAGAAGGTTACATATGCAGATTCGGTACAAGACGAGAAACTTTCATTGCTTAGTATTTTATACAGGACCATTAGCTTTGTAGTAAATTTCACTACTTTGTAACAGTTTTGCAAAGTTTGTCAATTCAATTTATCTACTTAATTTTCTTTGAGGATACTACATGGAACCGCATTAAATAAAGCCATGAGTCCTATAATGCAAATACCTCTTTCTCGTTTCCATAAGGCACACATATATCGTGTACAACATTTCTGTTGCGTATATTATGATTATTATTATTATTATTATTATTATTATTATTATTATTATTATTATTATTATTATTATTATTACTTTCAACTCCATAAAATACAAGTCAAACATTTGGACCGGCATATATAATCTTAGTCAAACGTCCAGAAGATGAATAGGCCGCTCTTAATGATGACAGTGGCATGACCACCGTTGATGCTGGTACAATCAGGGACGACCTTTGGGTAAGGCGAACGAGAAAACCGCCTTGGGCTACATGCTTTCAGGAAATGCAATTTTATTTTGCTTTTATTTTCATTGGGGCCCCACGCTCATCGCTTGCTGCATTGGACCCTGCATGATGTCATGGGCCACGCACATCCTATGGCCTGGGATCACCCGTGCTATGGGGGCCCGGCCCAACCAGGTCAGGTCTAAAGTGTCAGTAACGGCAGAGTGTGGTAGTACAAAATTTTTGCATATGTTTCATACTTTGATGTAAGTTATACAAATGTTACCAATAATTAAAACGTTTTCATGTCTTGATGTAAACGTTGTGCCACCTTATTTACTTTTTTAACCATTTTGTATAAATATTCAGTCTTGCAATATAATACATACGTTGTATCATGATTGAGTTGACGAATAACATAATTTTGCACCTATTTCTCATTGTTCTATATCAGATTGTCGTCTTGTCAAAATACTTGAAGCCAATATATTTCATTACTCGGATCGTTTCAAAATATAATAAAGTAATGATGACAGATCAATATAATAACTATAATCAAACTGTTATAATTGTTTAGTTATAATGGACTCTGCTGTTTTGTTAATTCATTTAAATCTTTTAGTTTCGATAAACTGTTAGTGATATCAGTTATTTTCCACAACAAATTAATAATATTTGTACTAGCATCATTCATTCAGTCACTTATATCTTCTTGTTTTTATCGGATGTCACTAATTGTTAGATGCCGGATACAAACTGCAATAGATTTTAAAGATATCTATATGTATGAACAATTTAAAACAGGTCACATGCATCGGAACTGTGATGTTCAATAAAGATATTTATTTTCAAGAATATATGGTCTTAGTCAAATGCTCAGAAAAAGCTAAGTCCATCAAGTTTACAAAATTCATGAAATAATTTACGTATATTTACCAAAATTGTAAAATGTGAAATGGAACTTTTAGTATTTTGAATTCAATCCTAAATAATCCTAAATGTTACATCACGACTCTAAAATTAGGGTATTTTAAACAGTTCCGGTGGTGCAATGACTAAACTACTTTCTTGATAATGTACTGAACATAAATAGCTTTAAATAAAACACTTCCCTCGCGATGATGCAGAGCAGAACTTTCCGAACACATACGAAGGAATGTTTTAATTCAAAAGCGATGTATAGTGATCAACTTCAATGAATAATATTAGTAAATAATTTCTGTCGAATTATATCTGACGACCAGCAGCAGAGAGGGTGAACAGACCACGTTTTCAAGCAAAAATAATGCTTCCTACGAAACCTTATTTTAACCAAAAAAAATAAGTCTCCATTTAGCAAACGGAGACTTTACGATTTTTTAATCAATTTTGGTCGCAACGATGTGGTCATCCACCCTCTTTGCTGCTGGAACTTTCAGTTCTGGTTAATAATTCTTTTACGAGTTCAACCAAATATTTGATCGAGTCTTTAGGACGAAAATCATTTATGATTTCACAAACAAACTAATCGCTAACACCTCATCTTGTAGATCAATTAAATTATTTGACTGGTCGGTGAGTCGGAAATTAATTCTCGTTAACGAATTATTATGGCATCGCATGTAGACAGGATTAATTGGGTTCTCAATAATTAGGAATCCTGGAGGAGCTGTTGGTGCAAACGAATAAAGAATATATCCCTGCTGAGCTTGATTTGATTGTTCTAGATTAATTTGATAGCTTCCTTCAATTGCATCACATACTAAATTGAGCGCAATCACCGTTGAAATATTCACATTATGAGGGGCAATATGCCTACCGCCACCATCTGGATCATTATTATACCTGAAGAGGACAGCTGAATCTGATTTTTGTAGCGCTTTGATATCGGTTTTAACAATTCTTGCTAATTCATCAGCGTTGTATTTCGGAAACTTGAAATTACGCAGATTGTCTTCTGTGATATTGTAATCGGTTAGGAATCGTTGTTTATTGTCGCTGTTGTCATTAATTATTGTTTGAATAATTAGTTCATAGATATATTCCATGTCCGATATGAGTTGATTTATTATTTCAACGTGTTTTTGCGATCTTGTTTTCCGTAGTTGTTCTAGTTGTGTGTCATATAATTGTTTAATCTCATTAAAATAACCACGGACGTCAGTTAGCGTAAATGAAATAGTAACAGATGAGTCGGTTGTTCTTTTAATGATAAAATCCCATTGCAATGTGTCTTTGTTGGTGAATATAAATCTATCGGCGATTTTTCCTTTTCTTGTATCAGATAAATCATCTCGATAACTGGGATTGATTTCATGATATGATTGTACATCCGTGGTTAAGTCGGTGGTGGATTTTTCCGGTGGTTTTTCAGGCCATCCTAGTACGGTTCTAATAGAACTTTGATAGATATCTACGACGTATCCTTCTGTGTTTATCTCAATTGCGGATGATAGCGTCGGTTCATGAACTGTTATAGCGATTTTTGACTCTACTCCAGTAATCGATTTTATTCTACGCGCGAATTCATTATTGATTTGTTCGATTTGGTATGATCCGGTTGGTATGGAAACAACGTTCCAGTCTGGGGTTCCGTCGGGTTTATTCTTATTTGCAAACACTAAAGAATTATTGGGTTGTTGACCACCAAATGATTTTGATCTGATATTAGGCCAACTGTGATACACTCGTAGTTTTGCTAGCGCTATCTCCTTCACGGGGACTGGGCTAGGGAAATTCACACTAAACCCGGGTTCCGTTGATGTTATTGATATCATGCTTGTTTGTACTGGGTTCGTGTTCTCCACTATTTGTTGAAGTAATTCCATCGGTGTTGTCATCGTTGCTATACTGTTGTTGTCGCTCTAATTTTGACACCGCGGAATCATAAATACTGACCATCACTGAGAACTCACAATTTGGTATGGTTGAGGTTATTGAGATCATTCTGGTTTTTGGGTTCGTGTTTGGGTTTGTTTTTGGGTTCGTGTTTTCTAATTCCATCGGTGTTGTCATTGTTATTATATTCATGTTGTTGCTCTAATTTTGATATCGCTGAATCAAAAATACTGATCATCGCTGAGAATTCACTATCTGATATAATTGTATTATCGAGTGACGACGATATCATCAGGGATAACTGCGAATATGCGGTTGATGCAATATGAAATTGAATTAAGTAATTCTGCAGTTTACTCTGGCTGCATGATGATATCTTTTTTGCTATCCCGGTTGATATACCCCCGATTGTAGCCACCGCAGAAATGCAAATTGGAACTACAACCGGGGCAATCATTGTAACCGATGCGAGTATTATTCCGGCGCCAGCGAGAACGCTTGACACCGAGTACATAGTAATATCAATTGCGGTGATTCTTCGTCGGTATTTTTTTATTTTTATTTGATACTCCTCGGCGAGGGTTTTGAGTCTAGTCTGAAATTCTCTGACTTGATCATAGCGACATTGCGTTGATGAAATCATTTTATTTTAAAAACGCTAGCGTTTTCAATTGTGAAATCCGAAGGATTTTCCTTTCAATTATCCTATTATTGACCTGGTTTTAGGATCTGATGAGGGGACACCGGATACAAATTCTATTATCCAGGGTAGTGACTCCCTAATCACAGACTCGTCGGAATTTTTTATAGTAATCGGAAATGGGATTGGTATAGAGGGTGGAGGTTTTGGTACTTTATCTAATATATATGTCAGCGTGTTAACACCGGTGATACCCCAATTACTGAATTCCAAATCAAATTTACGGCGATGTATTATTGTAAATCGGTAGCAACCTGGTACACTAGTATGTCTGTGGCCAACATAAAGATAATTATCATTTCCCCGGATCCAATCAAAAGTCCCACTATCAACCGTGTACACGATGTTATTGACGCTTACACTATGTGGAATTTTTACCTTATTGATAGCCGCGATAATTTCAACGAGAGTCATAACTGCCACAGGTGGGGTTCCAAAAAACTTATCGACGACGTCGTTGGCAGGGGTTTGTACCTTTTCGGATTTTTCTTTTAGTTTAATAATATCGTCAATGACGTCGGAATAGGTTTTATTGATTTCGGTATATTTCATCAACGTTCCATCGCGGCGTTTAAAAAATGAAACCACAAGGAGGTTAACTCCAAAACCTGTTTGGGATTTATAATTCCCGTCGAGTTGAGAATATGTCGTCGTGATATTGTAACTTTTAGAACCCTCAAAGAAATTATTAACCATTTTGTTGATGAGTTTTTGTTCGTCAATAGCGCTTTTAACTTCAGCGAGAGTCATGCCAGCCACAAGTGGGGTTCCAAAAAACTTAACAACTACGTCGTTAGTGGGTTTTTGTACCTTCTCAAAATCTTCGCTTACTTTAAAAATCTCGAGATAATTTGCCTTGATTTCTGAAGCAGTCATCATCCTTCCAGCTTCCTTGTTAGCGAAGAATGAATTCAACAAGTCTTTAATTTCAGCGAGAGTCATGCCAACCACAAGCGGGGTTCCAAAGAATTTATGTACGACATTTTTGCGAAAATTATTATAACCTCGTATAAGATCATTCAGCTCACGTTCGTTGGTAGCAATCGCGTCGGTGATCGTAGACACAAGTGCGCCTGGTTTAAGCTGTCCACCGTTGGAATATAGCGCAATAGAGTTTTCAGCGGCGTCGCGCTGCCGTATCAAAATGTCATTCAATGACACATCACTGGATTTCAATTTACCCTGTTTGTCCTGAAATACAACTATTTCGTTCGGGTCAACATTTACTAAATTTAACGTCTCAGCGATTTCATCTTTAATTAATTTTTTTATATCCTTGACAGAATCAGGGGGTGCAGTGCCATCGGGTTTGGGTTTCAAAGATCTCCCCCAAATATCAATCATGTTATTGTAAAACTCTTTCTCTCTCTAAAATCGTTTTTGACGACTTCGTTGAAAAATCTTCGATTTTCTCCAGCGATTACTATTGTATTCATTCACGATAACATGTGGTGGTTTTCCGCTTGGGTTACTCAAGGAGTTAGAAATAGCGTTAAGGACATTTAATACTTCGCTGCCACATATTGGTGGGTCAATCATCGTTTGTGTTGGTAGCGTAGAATACCAAGTCTTCATTGGAAGGGTTTTTATATAACGCATAAACTCTTTTGGTGGGGCTAATCCATATGAATCAAAATAGACAATCCCACGTGGATCAATAGCGTATGCAACCCAGTGAGTTCCAGGTCCGGTGCTGTTATCTAAATTAATGATTCCGGTTTCAACGCTGTTTGGTTGATGTGGTAATTGATCTTTCATAAAGACACCTCTGAAGTTTTTAATCGCGAGTTTTTTAGCAGCATCGAGTAAATCAAAATTGGACATCGGAATCAAAGATTCCACAACCATCATAGACTCTCCAATTAATAAACCGGTCCTAGTCTTAGACCTTTTCCGCTGTACCATGAATACGGGGTTCCTGGTAGTCTTAGACCCTTTCCCTTTTTTTATATCCTTTCCCAGTTGCCTTCTTTAGTGCCATCCCTGCCGCGGTACCAACGGCTCCCAACGCTGCCGCTTTCGCCACCGCTGGGGCAGCCGCTGCAATCAATGCTGGTATTGCGGCTAACAATGGAAATATACCACCTGATTTTATCATGTTGGCGACTGCGGCTTTTGAAAATTCTATTTGAACTCCTTGCTTATTTTTCATTGCATCATTGAAATGTTTTATTTGACGATCCGTCAGTGATATTTTATGTGTACCGCCAGACATCTGCGCTGGTTTTAACGTTATTGTGGTTCCACATTCTTTAGCGGATTTTGATCGCAATTTCTTGACCTGACCATCAGTCAGCTTGACACTAACAACACTATATGTCATTTTATTGTAAAACACATTTATGCTTTCAATTGATCTAATTGGAAACTCTTCAAGTTTCATTTACAGATTTTCCACTGGTGCATCAACGATTCTCATTCGTCCGCCAGCCCCTTCTAACAACATTGATTTGTCGCTGAGAATAACAGCAACCGCTCTATAATCAACACCACCAGGATCTATACGAGCCCTAAAATGTATGTCAACAACGGATTGCCTTGTTAAATCAAGATGTTCCAGTGAAAAGTAATAAATTGGATACAAGTTCTTAAAATCGAGTTGCGATATTTGCAAACCGGTATCAACATTTTGATCACGACCCATATATGACAGCATCCGATGATACACACGTGCTATTTGGTTGTTTCCGTAATTAAGCTGTATATCCTCAGATGGTTCTTGTTGTCCGTTTATTCTCAGTGAAACCTCACTTACCCCTAACCGATCAAATATCATATGACTGCGTTCTTGGGAACCTAATCGATTCCGATTCTGCAGCGCTATAAATATATGACGTGGAGCTGAAACGCCTTGTTTGGCTGCTAAGTGCCATGTAAATGTACCATTAACATCATCCTCTTTAGCATCAGTCGTTGTTGTTAGCCAACTTATCAATGATTTGCCACCTGTGTCCATAAATGAAAGTAGCCGCTCTTCTCTGGTAATTGATGGGGTCATTACTGGCATCCACAATACTATTCTACTCAAAACAACTTTACCTTCATCGGCACCAGTACGCCAAATTGCATCATTGTCATTGCCTTTTCGTACTAACGCGATTGTGTGTTTGGCTCCATAGATGACTTTTCTGACATTTCTGCAGAATCCAAATATGTGATGGAGTGGAATCGCACATGAAAAATATCGCTGCTGTCCTTGCAACGTTGCTACTCGTGTTGCAAATCCTAAATTGAAATTACCATTAACGCCTCCGAGAATATCAAACGCAGCTCCTGGTCTAGCTCGACGTTCTGGATTAGTTGCTTCTCGTTGATTTGCTTCTGCAGTATCTTGTGCTGTTAACACTTTAATGTATTGAAGGTGGTCAGCGTTATCAGAGGTATCCTTTGCAAACATCATAGATGGACCAGCCGATCTTGTATAATCATCGGAGTATCTTGCTAGCCCGATTATTGTTGTTGCAACATCAACCTCGCGGTCTATTGATTCAATTTCTTTTCCATCAATGAGATATCTTGCACTTTCAAATAACGCCATTATACCATTGTTGACGAAACCAACTCGGATATTTGGATCATTTGCATATGGTGGATCATTATGAGTTTGTTACGAGTTTTCCTTCTACTTCGATAAATGCTTCACATGGCAAAAAGTATTTACTGGTATCTTGAACTTGAAGTTCAATTCGCGATCGTAGGTCGGGTTGTATTGCATGATAGGAATAGTATTGATAATCGCAGACGGAATCATCTTTGCGCACTGGGGCTTCCATATCTAACGCGGGATCAGCTGTTCGTTTAAACATTTTATTAAAATACTAGTGTTTTCAATTGGTGAATTGCAAAGCAATTTCATCTTTATAATCATCGTCGTTGAAAATTCTTCGAATTTCTTTTTTGTTTCAAACCACTTCCTGCTATCGCGTTCATGATAGCGCTATCTGTTACCGGTGAAGCTGTCAATTGTGACGAAGTCAATTGCGCTAGTTTTTCTTCCACTGCGTTATTTATTGCTTTGCTGATTTTTGCAGGCATCACTGTAGTTGATGGCAGCACTAATGACGAAGTCATTCCTGGTTTCACCACTGACGAAGTCATTCCTGGTTTCTTTCGCACCAATGATGCTATTTTATCTTTCGCGGCAGAAAATGCCTTTCCGGCAAGATTTCCAACGAAATTGATTCCCTTATCACGGATAGCATCAATGGCTTTCATTGATAATTGTTTAGCTAACGGCGCTACCTTGGGAGCCATTCTTGTAAATAACCCCGCAATGGTATTGCCGAAACCATCTCCGTAATATGCTCTATAAACAGGCAATCGTGAGTTCACCACGTAGACGCTTACTGGTTTATCATGATTGTAGTGTATAATCATCTTGTTATAAAACTAGTAGTTTTTCAATTAATGATCAATCGCTTACATCCATAAGATGTTCATCATAACGTTGGGCGTCTCTGTGATTTTCAACTAATTCAGCAATAAGTTCTCGATATACATCAATGTCCATGATACCGCCGGCAAATAATCGTCTACAGATATCAGCTGCTTCATTAATTACTTCCGGTGAATTATTTCCGGCTCGTTTCCCTCCGATGAGAACCTCTAACCGTGATATATCACTGAGAATGTTACCAGGGCATGTCACGGTAGAGTCAAAGACTCCAGCGTTGAAATCATTTGGATTTCTAATCGAATATCCTTTTCCACTTGCTTTCTCAGTTGTACCAGTTGCGCCCTCACTATCATCAAGTAATTGCCTTTGTCGGCCTCGATCTTGTTGTTTTTGTATACCATAACTATCAACTCCTGCTTTAAAAGTTCTGTACTCAATTGTATCCTTTTTCAAATTACCAGTAATATCCTTGTTTATTTTATACAACCAATTAACCCAGTCATCTCGGCTTATTTTACTGTTTTTATACTCGTCTTTTAAAAACTCTCCCCTTGAATAATAGTTTTGGACAGCGAAAATACCAAAATCCGCATAATCTTTGAGTTTTGTTAATTCAGGTTGTTTGATTTCTGTTATAGCTTCTTCGGTGAATTTGTCTATAAAGGGAATACCTTTTGGGGTGACGACATCAACAGGTTGTGGTTCAGGTGTGGAAACTCTTTGAGTTTCAGGTGCAGAATCATCAATATCAGCTAATCGTTCATATTCGCGCTGAGTTTTTATATCACTGGATAACTGTTGTATCCCTGCGCGTGTTTGTCCGGTCTCTGCTGCTATCTTTTCAAGCACACCAAGAACAGGCACTTCTCGTCGCTTGCCTTCCTTAGGAATATCTCCGTATATTGCTCGTTCAGTTGCTGTTTTCACATCTTTGGTCGCACTTGTTATCGGAGTAAACAGTTGTTCACTTGACACAGAAAAGTCAGTCTGCGCTTGTTGTCGTTGTTGAAGTTTCTCGCGAAGTCTGTCTCGAACCGGTATAAACTTTTTAATTGCTGCTAGCCGCTCTCGGGCTAATTTAGTTGTAAGCGATTCACCAACCATATATTGTTTGTGAACTAAATTTTCAAATGTAAAACCCTTTGGGTTTCTATCACAATTAAAAGATAAGTTATTAAATAACTTAGTTATTAAATAAAATGTACTATCAAGCTAACGTATCCATCTTCGACAGGGTTAAACTGTACGACGCTATCCGCGAGTGTTTCAGAAATAACCTCGCTGGGGGTTTCAGAATTGTAATATCTGAGAACGGCGATGAACGATTTGTGTTAACGACGCGGCAACAACAACAACTACGTGAAAATGGAGGCGTCGCGGTGATTACTTGCTACTACAACCAGATCATCCATTATGCACATAACTGTATGGGCAAGTCCAGACTGATGAGCATTCTTTCAGGAGAAAATCCTATGTAACTTGTGTAACAAGTGTTACAAAAAACGCTAAAAAAAAATTATTTTTAATACAAATTACTGAAAGCCTATTTTATAGTAACGCTCACGTGGTTAAGATACGGGTTTTTCCTCGTTTAACATTTTTCTAAGATCACGAACCTTAGAACTAATTTCATCTCGTTTTTGATACTCTTGGCCGAGCTTTTGACGTATTGCTTCAACGGTGTTAAATAGCGTTATGAATAAATTAATGTCGTTACCGTACAAACAAGCATTGATGGACTTTTGAATTCCTTTCACGAGCCTGTACATCTTGGGTAAAACATAACGACCCTTACTACACTGATACTCAATGTCTTCATATTCCGTGGCAATCTTGTCAGCGTCGAGATCTTCAGATAATACTACCCCGTTATTTTTTAACTTTGAGATTTCGGCAATTATAGCATTTACATCTTTGATATCCATTATTTATTTTTTTATATATAATACATTTTATCTTTAATTATAATTATTAGAAGAAAAAAAAACAAAAAACACTCATTTGGCAATCTCGCTGGCGCCCTATGACGTCAGAGAGACCCAGAGGTTACATATACGACAACACATCTTTGGAACTCCTTGGTTGCCTTCGCATCCAAGTAAGCCCAAGGGGACCCGAAACATACATCTCCGGAAGGGAGGCCTAAGGTGGCAAACGCCATCTTAGACCGCCCAGAAGATATGCTTGGGGTGACGTTACAACATGTACTTAATTAAGGATGGATATATTCAATGAAACGATGATGGAATTTGTGATGTAATGATGTGGGCGTGGTAAACCAAACCAACATGGCAACCCATGAAATCGAATTCATGGTTGCATGAGTTGGAAAAAAACACCAACCCACGCTACCGAGAATGCGATGGCATGAGTTACAATGTTGGTTTGGCTGAGGGGGATCGCCCCTCCCCCCCAATTAATAGAAAAAACATCTTCCGTTTCGCCATCAAATAATGTATCTGCTATGGGGACCGAACACGTAGTTGATAGATCTATGTTTACAAGACAAACACGATACCATTACACCACGGAATAGTCATACAGAATAAAGATTTTTTAATATATATATCTTCTGATATACTTAACAATAAGAGATTTTTAAAATAGACAATTTTATGCTGCAACAATGAGAAATATTTTAAACAAAATAATACAGTTGTTAAATAAAACAGCGTTTTTACTCTGTTATAATTCTCTAGATAAAATACATTATCAATTAGATCACAAAGAGCTGTATACAAGGAATTTTAACCACGCCCACCTACTTCAATGAATAGGAAACACTCGCGTTCCGGCTGAGCGAACATAGGTAATGCGTTAGATTATAAAGAATTTTTATACTGAAAAGAACGAGTTAGCTGTCTGCTTTACTGCTAGTCCACCCACCCCCCACACATGTGATATGTAGATAAATAAAAATACAACTATTTAAATAATGCAGTTTTAGCCCACAAGCGACAATAAAAAGTTTTATTCTCTATCGAAACTCATGTATTATATCTCCATTACAGTCACGTGGGCGCGCCTAGTCAAGTACAGGTAATATAGCAGGCGACAAATTCCTTTGACGTCATAATACAAGGGAACTTAGTAGGTAGAGTGTTTTGAGTGGTTGGATTTGTCCATGCGGATTTATCTCCCTTGAATCGTTTCAGGTGTATACGAATTTTATTTTATGACCATTTTTTTTAGACAGAGATGTTTTAATTAAATTTTGTGCAACAAATCGAATTGAAGGCATGCAAATGTCAAAGTATCTACTGGCTTCGTTTATCGAATGAAAGATTCTCTCCTCGCTGGTTTCTAAATCAAACGATTTAACTCCCCTAGGACGTTTTGCATATTTGCCAGTTCCACCTAATTTTGCATTCAGACTTTGTGAGACGGCTTGAAGATTCTCAAGACAATTATCAGTCTTCACGCCATTTATGTGATCAATCACAAATCCGTCTTCGATTAATCCGTTATGACATTCAAAAATAATTCTGTGACAAAGATATGTTTTATTTCTAGCACTAAACAACAAATAACCCATATTATTCAGATATCCAACCGTTTTTTTAGTCTGCGGTGCCTGACAACACCATCACTGGAGGCTTCGTAATTAACAAGCACTGGATGAGGTCTGAAATCTTGGCTCATTTGTATAATAATACTATTTGTCTAATTTATTATAAACCTCTTGATATAATCTTGAGGGGTTTTGATGACTTTGTCATTGAACGAGTCATTGATTCGTTTGTCATAATAGCGTTTTAGTTCCCTGTATCGTTTACCCCCACAAGCAAGACACAACTGCGATTTCCCCCTTACCCCAACCCCACATTGGAGGCATGGGAGAGGACCTTTTGAACCGTTTCTCACACTTTGCATATGATACCCACAGAATTCGCTTCTGCATGATTTGTTACACGGGGTTGTTGATCCAATCATAAGCCACTTGCAGTGATTCATTATACTATATTTTTCTATTTAAATACTTGTTTTAATTATAACATGGAGGAGTTCAAGAGATTATCGAAAATTAAGCCCTGGAAAAATACTAAATTCAATCTTGATAGGGAGTTCCAAAGATTATCGAAAATTAAGCCCTGGAAAAATACTAAATTCAATCTTGCTAGGGAGTTCCAAAGATTATCGAAAATTAAGCCCTGGAAAAATACTAAATTCAATCTTGATAGAGTCTCTGATACACCAAAACGTCTAATCGGTGATAGAACTATACTCGGTAAAATCAGGGAGTGTTTTAATGAATTCTACCGAGACGGTGCAGCATACTGTTGGTCGACATTTCGAATTATTGATGAAGATGTCAATGTACCCATCATCGATGCTACTATGAACGATGAAAGAGCAACTGAGATAATTTCACACCTTGGCGTAAAATCCAAAGGTAAATTGCAAAGCAATTCCCATGAGAAATTCAAGGGTGTAAAATCCAAAGGTGGAAATCCAAAGGTAAATTGCAAAGCAATTCCCAAACAAAGCAATTCCCAACAAAAGTATTTTTTCAGAATAAAATTCATTATCGAAGTCGAAGGCAAATGGATTATCAGGGATAAATTTGAACCAATCCTCAAGGATAAAAAAACTGTCATTGTAAGTAGAGATTCCAAACCAGGAATTCTAACTGGAATTGACAAACCATACTACGAGAGATCTTATCCCGTAACAGCAATCGTTTATGGGATATATCCGTTAAATGATAAACCCGATATTGCAAAACTAGCTCCTATGAAATATTCACCGTTGACTTCGTCAAGGCTCAATTGTGTAGCAACACGGGTAATGGAACACTTCACAAATGCATCCCGAGGAAATAAACTAACTGATCTGCGACGTAGGAAAATAACCGAATGGGAACTGACAGTGAAACAGCACGGTGCAAAGATTTCTGATATAGCTAAATTAGAAGCATCATTAAAATTCCCAATATCAGTAACAACAATAACCGGAGAAGTATTATACGAACCGAAATATCAATCGCGAGGGGCTCCAATACAAATTATTGATCATAACGAACACGCGTGGACACCTGCAGTAACAATATTTCCACGAGATAGAACCGTGAGATATATCCCCCCGGAATTTTCCGGGGAATTTTCCGGGGAATTCGTCGGGGATGTTTTCTATGAAGAGAAATTATTTGATGTTATTCATGCGTTGTGTAAAGATGATCCTGTGTCAGTGTGGTTACTTAGTAGTGCTGGTTCCGAATCAGGATTTGATCAATTTGTAAGACCAAATGGTGAATTATATCGCGTTGAAGAATTAGATAACAGAATGAGAAAAATCGCTAATGATTTTTCACCGGAGAGTTCCCATGAAAAACTATTGACGGATAGTTTTACTATTCCATCAGTGGTAGCTCACTTCGCAAGAGAAAAAAACTCATGGCGTCCAACACGAAGTGATTTTCTCGAGGACGTTAAATTGAGTTGCATCGAATTTGGTCATGGAGGACTGTGGAATACAAAATACCATCGTGACGGTATGATTTCAATTGATATATCCGCGTGTTATCCTGGAAGTTTTCTCGGGTATGGAGAATGTAGTAACTATTTTAAACGATTTGGACACCCCACGCATGAAATGACTCGTGTTGCGATTAATGGGCCATTACCTGATTTTGATTTAACCGGATTCGCTCGTGTGATATCATTTGAACTCGCTACAGGGTTACATCCGTGTAGTTATGTTTGGTAGACATATATCTGAAAAGGCCTGGATGCCAATAGTGTTACTACGATATATGATTGATTGTGGCATGCTGATATCGTTGATTGTTTCCGAAGCTATTATATGCTATCGAGCTCAGAAAGAAGTTTGGCTACCACAACCCGATCTAGATCGTATAATTAGCGAATTACGAAAACAATTCCCAGATGGAAATTCGAAGAATTTCAGTGAAGAACAAATCATGAATTGGTCTAAGAAGTTATTTGAAATTAAAAAAGAACAAGCAAAGGATTTTGGACGAAGAATAATCGGTAAATTTACCCAGGGTGTAAGATACGACAATGCAAAATTTTCCTCGCGGTTGATCATAGACGTCGCTGAATACGATTTTCTTGTAACGGATTTAACGAAACAGGGAAAACTTGTATCCCGTAAGGATGCTTTTCTATCCAATGGTGAGAAATTGGGTACGGTTGTTACCTACTGTGATGGATATAATTCCCAGTACACACATTTGAGAAGTTCTATGCTAGCTTATGCTTCTATCAATTTATTTTCGATGATAAATAGATTTCCTAATACCGCGGTTAGAGTAGCTACTGATTCGATGTATATACACAATAAATACAAATCAGATGTAGCTAAATTCACATCCCAGGAGGAAGCGTGGGGATGTTGGAGATTTAAAAAGGAGACGCTACATGAGTATTGTGAATCGGCAGATGTTACCATGGATGAGAAGTACTTAAAATGTGATGAGATTCAATCAGAATTTTCTAATGCACCACCGGTATCTGATCCAATATGTAGATACAAGACAGTTTATTTAAACGGTTGTGGTGGGTCAGGAAAGACAACTCGTGCAATTGAATTATATCGTCGGTCAAACATGATTGTGTTAACACCGACTCACAGACTCGCCAGAGAGATGATACAGCGAGGGGGAAATGCCTGTACTTATCATAGTTTCTTTCGATGGAAAGGCGATGAATGGACCCCTGATCGAATGGGTGATAAATTCATTCCTGAAATCATAATTTGGGATGAAATATGCACGGTATCGTTGAGAGTATTAGAAACATTTCTCGAGTGGTTGTTAAACAAAAACACAAAAGTCGTCATGTGCGGTGATCGCGGCCAACCACCACCATTTGTCGGTGGATCTCCACATGAATGGCTAAAGGGTTCTGTAGACTATTATGAAGAAATTAATACCGACCATAGATCACTTGATGAACAATTACGCGAGTTCAAAGCACTGATTAGATTACAACCGGATAAAATCCAATGCGAAATAGCGCGTGAAATAATTTCAGAAACTCCCATGAATGATTTCTGGGAAACGTGGAGACCAAATGATTTGATAGTAGCAAGTAGAAAAATAGTCAGAGACACACTTCAGATGAAGTTATTTGAAACGCATAAAGAAAAATTTGCAACACTTCCAGTACCGTTGTGTTATAGGCCTTCGGATACACGAAAGCAGAATATTGAAGTTGATATTCCAGGGAAGAGTGAAAAGCAGATTCTCGTGTTAAATGATATTGTGCTGGTTGATATCAGCGTCGTCGAAAATGCATTGCGTGCTAATAAATCCCCATGGACGCTAGGATACGCAGCGACGATACATTCTTCACAGGGATTAACTATATCGGATACAATTGTTTGGATGGTAGATAATCGCATCGAATGGTCGAATTTAGTCTATCTCGCAGTATCCAGAGTACGAAGAATAAATCAGCTTCGAAGAGTTGTCCTGACAGAGTCAGGCGATGATGAAATCATTTGTGGCGATGATGACACCACAATGGATGATGCAAGCATCGTTGATGTTAGCATCATTAATAAAAAAACTCTCCGGTTACAAACAACAAGACAAAAAAAACGAGAATTTGACATTGATGCTAAATTAATAATTACGCTGAAACAACAACAGAATAATCACTGCGCGAGTTGCAATTGTATAATGCGTTGGCAGTATTCGGATAAAGATCCTCGCCAATTTACCGTAGACAGAAAAAATAACAGTCTCGGTCATGTCAGAAACAATGTGATGTTGACTTGTCTTGAGTGCAACAGACGCCGGGGTGCCAGCACCCTGGGTGCTAATTATGACCCCGCGGTGGTAATTGAGTATCCTCGGGAATTACCTGTAGTTGTTGTCGAGTAAATCCTCGCTGAGGAGCAGTTGAATCCAGTTTATAGATTGCTGGTCTACCAGTTGATCGTGTTATACTAGATATCTTGTGTGCAGTAACACTCCAAATAGGATCAGTAGCCCTTTTTTTACCACCCTCAAGCTCTCCTGGTTCGTATAAGTACCTAACAGTGACATTACTACCAAGAATTGGTTGGGAAACGCTAGCGTTTCTAGGGAAATCTTTTTGTGGTTGTACGGGTATAGACTTCTTTTTAATAGCGTTCCTAGGTTTCATGTTGATTGTTCTAGTGATCTCATTATTCAGTGCGGTAATCACAGCTGGTAACCTTTTGACCCATTCACGGGATCTTTTATCCTGAATAAACGCCTTCGCGTATTGATATCCAAATAACCGTTCAGCAAGAGTCCGATTAAATCGTTCAACAATTGCCTGATCGCGATGTAGTGCAGTATGTCCTTGTCTGATGGTGACATTGTGATGTTTCATCGCTGATAAAACAGCGCCTTGAAATTCCTTGCCAGGATCAACTTGTAACAGATTTGGCCAGCGTAGAGGGCCTCGTCGATAAATCTTTTCAAATGCAGAAGCAACTTCAGGTGATGATTTTGTTTTTAGCGGTTCTGCTTGTTTGTATCGACTAGCAACGTCAACTACGGTTAGCGCGTATTTGTAACCGTTGTCATGTGGTAAAAACAATAAATCAGCCTGATGAACTTCATTAGGGACAGTCACATCAAAATGCGAGAAATTGATTTGTTTAGGACGCGGTAGATAAATTTGCCATATTGCCTGTTTGGATAACCAATCCGCCGCTGTAGTTTTTTTCACTTTTGCAGCGCTAGCGAGTTTATGGACTGCTGATTTACCCCTCCAGTATCCTCTTGGGGAATAATAAATTGATTCCACATTATTAATTACCAGCACCCACCATCAATTTGCCTTTCATAGCTGATTTTACCAACCACGAAGCCAACTTTTCTTTAAAAGATTTATCAGGAATAGCATTTAACGCATGAATTAATTTCACATCCGCGAGATGCCTGTTTTGCAGATTGCTGCTTTTATATGCAACATCATGAGCATGACACGCCTTATCAATAGCGTTTATCGGATACTCGCCGGATCGAGGTTGATTTTGATCATCAAGTCTGATATCTAATCGTGTTCCGGGACCACAGTAGCTATATCCTGGAAGGTGCTTTTCTCCGGGGTACTTTGCCCATGGGGTTCCAGGGAGCTTTGCCAATTTGGCTGCGATATCACCTCCTCGTTTTTTTTTAAAACATCTCCGGATTGTAAAATCTTTGATTTTGTAGAAATAAATCTAAACTTTTTTATACCACATGTTGCACATCTACCAGTTAGTGCTGATCTGTTATTTTTAGTTGTAACCGTCGTCACATCATTTGTGCTAGTACGCGTTTTACACTTCACACAATATAGATCCATAATTTATGTATAGAGATATGAATATAATTGATTTTTCAGCGACTAAAATAAGAGAACCAGTTAAGCATCATGCAGCGCTACCAAACTCTATCCGTGCAATTATAATCGGGCCATCTGGATCCGGCAAGACTCAATTGTTGCTCAATTTAATAATGAGATGGATGAAGTGGGATAAGTTGTATTTAATTGCTCCTAGCGTAGATGATCAACGATGCTATGAAGTGTTAAAGGATTTTAACGAGAATGCATCAGAAATTAAAGGTGAGAATACCATTGATTTTATAACTGATATTGACGAGGCGCCATCCGTGGATGACCTTGATGGGAGCATTAACAATTTAGTCGTATACGACGATGTGATGTTAGACAATCAAAAAAACCCAGCTAGAATATTTTCCCGGGGGCGTCACAAAAACACTGATGTGATATATGTCACTCAACGCTACACTCAGATTCCAAAAGTGATCAGAGATAACTGTAATATTCTTGCTGTGTTTAACGGCGTTGATACACATACGCTACGAAATATTTGGCAGACATGGTGTTCCGATATGGACTTCAATCAATTTAAAAATTTCTTTAGTCATGCTCAGTCAACCCCGCATGGATTTGTAACAATAAATTTACATGATCCTCGGACACGATATCGTATCGGACTCGATCAAATATTTGGTTGAAATCATTTATTATTTTTGTTAACCAGAACTGAAAGTTCCAGCAGCAGAGAGGGTGGATGACCACATCGTTGCGACCAAAATTGATTAAAAAATCGTAAAGTCTCCGTTTGCTAAATGGAGACTTATTTTTTTTGGTTAAAATAAGGTTTCGTAGGAAGCATTATTTTTGCTTGAAAACGTGGTCTGTTCACCCTCTCTGCTGCTCGACCAATGTGAATTCTGCTCACATATGGATGCATGATCTAGAAAATAATTAAATTGTTTTTATAAAATACCTTTTGACACATAATATAAATTCAACCATACAACATTTATTCAAATTTAAATGTATGTATGTATGTATGTATGTATGTATGTATGTATGTATGTATGTATGTATGTATGTATGTATGTATGTATGTATGTATGTATGTATGTATGTATGTATGTATGTATGTATGTATGTATGTATGTATGTATGATTTTAACTGCCAAATGATAATTACTTCCGTGTGTCTCGCCTTAATAACCATAGGCAAGAGGAACTTAGTTTTCGCTCTGAAATATTTGTTTTATTATGTGTATATATGATATTCACGTCAGTCCGATCTTTGCCTTGTTCCTCATTTGGCGTTATTTTAGTGCTTGAAATCCTGACTACTATATAACTAACAAACAGCGATAATATTTACCTTGATGATCTGTATGTGTATGTGTTTATGTGTTGTGTGTCTACGTGTGTCAACGCCAGCTAGAGGTGTTACGCCCTCCAAGGACACCACATACATTCCATACATTAATGTCGTAATATTGATATAGAGAGCATAGAAAACTATTCTCACAATTCCGTGCTTTATCTTCCCTACATTTTTTGGTTTGATGTCATATGTGACTGATACATTAACACTTGTCATAAATAAATACAAAGCATCACGTTTACATGCATGCACATATCTTTCTTAATCATTCACTATATATATATATATATATATATATATATATATATATATATATATATATATATATCTATATATATATATCTCTCTCTCTCTCTCTCTCTCTCTATATATATATATATATATATATATATATATATATATATATATATATATATATATATATACATTTTAAGATAACTTGCCTCTTAGGCATTAAACGGTAGTTATTTTATTTAAATATAAAACTTCCTGTTAAGAGCGCTTCTTGTTACTTCAGTATAGTTTCCTATTTCAAACTCTTGTATATTATTGCCATGTTCTCAAGGAAGACCTTGAAACAAGTTTTATTCATCTCAGATCCATCGCATACAGAAAGGTTATATTTCATTTATTCGATGTTTAAATGTTGCGTTCACGACGGCTAAGCTAAACAGAAAATATCATTGATCCGTTTGGTACCAGCCGTCAATTATTGCATCATTTTCAATAAATATAGGGTTGCTTCTCTTCTTTCCAGGGGTAATAGTTTCGGAGCATGCCACTGTAAGTCTGCGTCTCCTACCTTGCATAGTACTAAATATGTGTTGACCACATTAACTTGTTTGCTTCATAGGATATCTCTAGGATGTTTGTAATTTATATTGTATTTATGTCTCATATATAGAGTATTAAACCATTCTACTTCTTATTAATTTGCAGAAAACCATATAACCTGTATATTCTCAATCGTCAAAGATCTTACGTATATTGTTATGAAGATTACATTGATGGTTGTTAGATTTTATTGCAATGTGCAGAAAACCTGTTACCATTGCTATTTGTCTTTTTAATTTTCACATTCGCCACTCTTCTCGTAACTTCGACAGGTTCAATAATGTTCAACGTTTCAAGGGAGGACTCAATCAGATGATATCGAAATAACAATGTTTAAAGATCGTGCGAAGTCATAATTGTAGTCACTAATTTATATCTCCGATATGGATGACCAGAAGTAGAATATAAGTAGAATATAAACTGCAAATACATTTATGCATTTTCCTTACTTGTGGACTAATTGTTAAAAACAAGTATTTATCAATCATAACTGAGTTGCGTATTTTTTTGTGCGTCATGTTGTAAAGGAATATTAAGTACGTTACTGCAATGTCAATGTTAACAGTCATTCTGCGACTCTTCTTTTTAACTTTTTAAATTGAACCAAGGTTTGTTGAAACTGCAATTTTATGTTCATGCCACAAAAACAAATACGCAGCTGTCCTACGCTGTTTCTTTTTGTTTCCATAGAAAGTGAAAACAACATCTGATTCATTTCATTCTACATGGCAAACAGTCCAAGTAACTATATTTTCTTACCTTATTTATTCATTTCACCTACGGCAACTGTTGTTACAAGTATCTATATCAGAAGGTTACATATGCAGATTCGGTACAAGACGAGAAACTTTCATTGCTTAGTATTTTATACAGGATCATTAGCTTTGTAGTAAATTTCACTACTTTGTAACAGTTTTGCAAAGTTTGTCAATTCAATTTATCTACTTAATTTTCTTCGAGGATACTACATGGAACCGCATTAAATAAAGCCATGAGTCCTATAATGCAAATACCTCTTTCTCATTCCCTTAAGACACACGTTATGTAGAACAATACAGTTCACATTTTGGAAAAAAATAGCTGAGAATTTAAAGTGACCAAGATACCAATGATCATTTTATTATTGACAATGCTCCTGAAGTAGATACGTCACTAGCTATATATATATATATATATATATATATATATATATATATATATATATATATATATGTATGTATGTATGTATGTATGTATGTATGTATGTATGTATGTATGTATGTATGTATGTATGTATGTATGTATGTATGTATGTATGTATGTATGTATGTATGTATGTATGTATGTATGTATGTATGTGTGTTTGTGTGTGTGTGTTTGTGTGTGTGTGTGTGTGTGTGTGTGTGTGTGTGTGTGTGTATGTGTGTGTGTGTTGATCATGATTATCCGGTCAAGAAATTTATCGTTGTGTTTTATGAGTTGGTACCTGAGGCATATTGCCAGAGGTTTATTAATCTGAAAACGTTTATATAAGATTGATAAAGATTATGACAAACTTATACAACTAATATTAGTTGAAGAATTCAAGAATTCAATCCATTTTGAGGTCAAGAATTACCTACCCAAAGTCCATGTAAAATGTTTGGATGATGATGCTCGTACAGTTGATGTATATCCCTTGGCTTTCAAGTTTCATTTGTCAATATGTTTTTCTCTCAACAGGTTCATAATACGAAACTGATTTATTTTGATACGAATACATACATAATTTGATTTGGCGGAACCTATACAGATGAAACGTCTGGTATGATAAAGTACTTTTCATTATTATAATATTTTATTAGATGAAGTATATGCTTTCATTCATAGAGTTAAAGTTACCACCACTGTAAGTAAAAATAGAATAGGACGATAGGTATGAGAGGCAAATACGAATATTCTGGAAGGAGTTTCTAATATACGTAACAAAAGTGACTGTTTTGTTTGTACTAGAAAGTGTTTACAAAATAGCACTTGAGTTTAAATACTAACATATAATTTTATATTGTATCATTTCTTTTTTATGACATCTCCCATCTGTATAATTACATTAGAGATAACCTGACAAAAAGAATTATGTAATATTAGTCTTCATTATGTCACATGTACTTCGGTGTAATAACTAAACCAGTATGACCGATTCAAAAGAGACATAACAGTATTGCTGTTCCTGCAGATAAAAAACTGAAGAAATCCATGTTATACGCTCTGAATATTAGTGGAAAATGGGTATTGATAATGTGCGAAACAAAATGCACATGTATTGCTCCTAAAATGTATATTACTTCGGCCATTGCATGTTAAGGTTTACTGTTAAAATATACAAACATAGTTTGCCTCACTAAATTAGTTTTAAAAGATAATAATGGAGCATGATATATTTATTTGATCAAGATTATACCTGATTATACCTGATTTTGGAAATCGAAACCTTAGCGGCAATAATATGTACACCGATCACAGGTTTTATGGCCGGATGTAAGAAGGCTAATCAGCGGGTAATGGGTGGTGGGGGTTTCCCAAGTAAGTGTTATAAGCTAATATGTTTAAGAAAACAATGCTTTCGAACATGAAATAAATTCGAAATTGAATTGATACAGGGGTGTCATCACGCATTAATTGGCTGCTATTAATTAAATAGTCGTTTTAACAATAATGGTAGGAGAATCGTTAATAACTACACTAACTCTTGAACGATGAGCCGCGATTAAAAGATTTATTCCGGTGAGAGATTCCGTCAGAAAAAATTGCAACAGCGACAAGAATCTCATGTTAATTTTGTCTCAGACGCTGAACAATTATATATTTAAACTTATTACAACAGCTACTTAGAAAACTGAAACTACTACTGAAAGAGCTATATTGGAAGATATTAAGGACGAGGATATAGGAAAAAGCTATTCTTCCTGAGCTTGAAAAATAGCTAAGAGAACCAAGCAAACAAAAAAGACTGTATTAGATCATACAGCTGATATAGTCGCTGCACAACCTTAACCTCAACCTCAACTTCAACCAGAGGCAGTCGCTGAAGATTCTATAAAAAAATTCTGAAAAAAATCTCAAAAGTTTACTGATAGTATGATTATTAAGATTAAAGAAAGTGTTATAAGTTATTTGGCTAAGTTTTGCTTTTGAAAATTATAATTATAATCGTATTTAAAACCTGAACATCTTAAATCTGTAGTTAATAAAGATACGTGGAATAAATGTATATTTCGAATAAGATATGATTATGATAAGTCTTCAAATGATCGTGAGTTATTTAAATTATACTAAGACTTAATACAAAATAATCATGAGAAGGTGGTTCAGCTTGAGCGTCAACGTAGTTCGCGACGTTTTCCGCCGTCGTATGAAGAATCTCTTCAACTACCGGAAAAATTAAAATCTCTTAGAATGGAAGAATCTGATGATGCACCTGGTATTACTGGCAGAGGATTATCTCATGGTAGTGGTCTTGTTACCTATCCTAACAATCTTCTCTCCGATGTAGCACGATTATAAATTCTCATATCGGTAAACGAGCTGGAAATGACTCACCGAAAATAATTAACGAAGCCGCTGATATTTATAGACGATTATTTCAAAGTGGTATCATGGACATTAGAGTATATCGTGAATTTATTGATGAACTCGTTGATGGTTATCACAACAATTGATTGTCTTTGAATATTAGTCACGCGATTAGATAAATTATAATTAGATAAGATGATCATACACTATAATCATCATACGCCAACTATGAATTACCTAGTAAATTCACGGTTGCCTGTTTATAAAGTATATTATTGTGACAGTCTTGGTGATATTGTTCAATGATTATTCATAAGAATGGCCCCAAAAATAGCACCAATTGCTAAAGAATTATTGATGAATGCAATCGGTGTTATTCGTGATAAGTGTATTAGCGCTGTTGCTGATGTCGCCGGTAAAGCGTTTAATGCGGCTAAATAAAGATTAGTAACCTTGATTCGACGACGAAACAACCACCACCGGTAAAACTACCGTCTACGGAGATTATGTCAGCGAGTGTTAGTAAGATTATAAATCAAGCTGCAGATCAAATATTAGCTTCGTTGATAAATCAAGGTGGTGACGCGCAAAGAAATATTGCCGCAAATTTAATAGCGAGTAGTGGTCTAAACACACGAGCGAGATCACAATTTTGATCGAGAAATATATAATAAAATGTTCAAATCCTCACCCGATGTAGCCTTCAGTGTAGACGTACCGGTTCTCAGAGCTGATTCTGTACGCGATTATCAATGTTATACTTATCCCGTGATACAACCTTATTCCAGATCTAGAAATGAACTTCAGGTTCAGGATACAAGTAAATATTTCTTACCCTGTGAAGCTTTCATCGAAGTAGAAGGTCAACTCGTAACAAATGTTGTAGCTAATACAAGATATGATTGGTTTTGTCAATGATGGTATATTATGGAGCTGTTTAGTAGTGCTAGATATATGATTGACAGAAATCCAATCTATCGCGCACAATGTTGATGTTGCCACAACAATAGTAGGTTTAGCTACATATTCAGTCGGTTATACAAGATCGGCTGGTCCGTCGATGATGTTCGCTAAGGATATTACCGATCACGCTGATCATAAGCAGTGTATAAAAGGGATCCCAAAAAAGTTTGTGCTGCTGATGCTAACTCTTATGTTGAAAGTGTTGTTATTAATACTAATCCTAATTACAACCTATGGTTTTTCTACGCGATTCCACTATCTCATATTTTTTGGATTATCTAGAAATGTTAGAAAGGTTATCTTTGGAGCAAAGCATACCGAAGTTTGCACGCGAAAAAGTAATGACAATGATGCAATCTGGCGTGCTGCTTCTGTTTCTGATGGTAAAGTAATTCTATCAACTCTCATTGTAGATGCCGGTAAATACTCCATTGATCACCATGTAGGAAAACTTTATATCGTTTATTGACAAGGGCAATAAATCATTAATATCATGGTTGGCGGTTTCGACGGATACGATGACGAATTCTCTTACTGGTGCATTTACATGGCATATAGCATCAACACATAGTGTTTCTTCTTCCAGGCATGTATTCGTTGCGTTACAGAATAAGGCGCGAGTAGATCCGACTGATAAACAAGAACGTTGCCATATGCTATTCGATAAAGTGGAAGTTAATGAAATCTCGTTAAGAATAAACTGTCCACAAGAACCATCTGAAGATATTTTGCTTCATTACACCGATAATCAAATAGCACTAATATATCATCGTTTATGGGACGCGATCAAAGTGTTGATACCGGTCTGCAAGTACCAAAATTTGATTTTGAAAATTTATATCCGATTTATGACTTTTCGTTGCAAACCTCGATTTAACCAGACAGAATGTCGCTGAAATACATTTCCAAGCTCGTATAACAACTTTCTTCTGCTGTTGGAGGTGGTGATGGTCCCTATAAAGCAATTTCTGTCATTCTCAGCGATAAATAGATGTTACTCGAAGGTGCTGCTGGACGAATGAAAGTAGTTTACGCGCCAGAAGAAAACATGTAGACAATTAGATCAACCTCATATTAAATAAAATGTCATACAATCGTGTTAAAGTCACCTTGACTCTAGGTCAGGCGAAGAAATTACAATCAAAGAACGCGAGTACATGTGGAACAACAATAACCTTAAAACAAAATCAGATTTCTAGCGGTGAACCAATTAAAAAATCGCTGACCAAAACTCAACTTAAGCATTTCAATAAAGCGCTAAAAGCGAAACCAGTGTTCAGCTTAATCAGCTCCGTCTGCGGTTAAAGATTGGATTAAATCAGGTGGAATATTTCCTCTCCTCGCCGCAACCGCAGCCGCAGTCGCCAAAGCTGCTGCGCTAGGTGCTGTTGGAAGCGATGTTGGAATGGCACTAAAGAAAGCTACTGGAAAGGGGTATAAAAATAGGGGAAAGGTCTAAGACTACCAGGCAGTCGTTTCACGAGATAGGGAGCCGGCTTGAGACTCCCAGGAAGCGTTTATTCGTAACTCCGCTCTTAAATTTTAATTTAATCGAAGCTGCAAAAAATATATAATAAAAAATTTCAGAGGTGTTTTTATGCGAGATAAATTACCACAACAGCCAGCTAATACTGAAATCGGTATTATTAATCTAGATAATAACACTGGACCAGGAACTCACTGGGTCACATATGCGATTGATCCGCGAGGAATTATTTACTTTGATTCCTACGGGCTAGCGCCACCTTAAGAATTTTTAATTATATAAACCAATTAAAATCTCCTCAACAAGTAAATATTTGGTATTCGGCGTTGCCAACACAAACGATGACCGATCCTCCGATATGCTGTTAAGAGGTTATTAAGGTCCTTAGAGCTATATCAACATCAACCGCACCGCCTCATAAAATCTTTCATGAATATACCAGTAATAACTTTTTTAAGTGAGAGAGAGAGAGAGAGAGAGAGAGAGAGAGAGAGAGAGAGAGAGAGAGAGAGGGGAGAAATACAACTGACGGAGTTTCAATTGAAGTTGTAAAGTAACTTATCAACGATAAGCGCAGTATTCTCCTACGCATGTTTTTGAACACACAATATTTGTTCCGTTTAATATCCATTTGCAAAGAATTTTCTCCATTGCTATCCAAATAATATCGATAAATTTAATTGACTATATAATTTGCCCAATAGATATATGGAAGATATTTCCAAGATTACTGACATAACACCGTATCGTCCGTGGAAGGTTTTTAGCCTTATTATATGGATGATATAATACGACAGCGGACGTGGAGATCAAAAACACAAAATAGCATCAATCAAGTAAAATATGACTTTGTAGCATATGGAACTGAATATGTATGGTCGACATATAGGACAACGCGCAAAAATAATATTATGACCGATGATCGAGCCTCCGAAATATTATCCAGGATAAACCGCCAATCACGGCGACACTATATTCAAGTGAAATTCAGTAACATGTCGAAATATCAATGGTAGGTTTATAATAAACGTGAACGCGTACGGATAACAAAAGAGATGCAAATGATCATCGATGATAAAATTAAACCGGGAATGTTAACTGGGATTGATTGAGCATACTATGATCATGCATATCCGCTAATCGTAGCGATCTACGGAATGTTTTGATAAAAACACCGGATATAATTAAACTCCCCCCCCCCGATGAGATTTTCATCGTTGCTGAATTATGTTATCGACCATTTCAAGAATGTGAAACGCGGAAATGGGTTAACTGATCTGAGACGTTAAAAAAATAAATGGGTGGATTCTGTAAAAGATAGCGCAGCTTCAATAAAGGATGTTGCCGAATTAGAAAGAAAAAATGTTCCCAATAATCGTTAAAACGATCACAAGAAAACTATTATACGAATCAAAACATAAAAAGAGTGGAACTCCGATTAAAATCATCGATCATAATTCACACGTGTGGACAAACTACGCCATATATTTCCACAAGATCGAGTTCTAAAATATTACTCCGGTGATATATTTGATTTCGTTTACGAGAAAGGTAAAACTGATCGAGTATCAGTATAGTTATTTAAAAGCTCCGAAGATCCTTAAGATCCAATAGTGAACTATACCGTACAGAATCACTTCAACCTAAGATGAGTAAACCCGCAATGAGATATTTCAGATATACAACGTAATTATTGAGTAATTGTTTTACCATTCCATCTGTTGCAGCTCATTTTGGTCAGAAAATGAATTTATGGGCACCAACCCGACTTGAATGTAATTGATGTACAATCGAGTTGTGTCACGAACGGCCATGGTGGACTGTGGAATTCAAAGTATGATTACAAGAGTGCTATTTTCGTTGACACGATTGCGTGTTACCCCGGAAGTTTCCTTGGGTATGGTGAGTGTAAGAAATATTTTACGCGGTTTGGCCATCTTTATCATAAAATGACCAAAGTTGCCATAAACTTACCTTTACCCGATTTTGATTTGACAGGATTTGCTCGCGTCACATCATTTAAACTCACTGAAAACCTTCATCCAATCTGTTATGCCTGGTTTGGTAAACATTTATCAACGAAGAAATGGGCACCGATAGTATTATCAAGGTTTATGCTTGATCGCATGATGCTGACATCGTTGATTGTCAGTGACGCGATTACATCATATCGGAAACAAACTGCATTTTGGTTACCGACACCTAAAATGATTCCTGGAGAATGGAGTACAAACATCGACGAGGAAAGAATTGTGAAAGATCTCTGCAGGAGAATAATTGGTAAAGTTACATAAGGTGAATCATGCGGTAACAAACGACGTTGTACACGATTGATTCTAGATGATGCTGAGCGTGATTTAATACTCGAAGACACAACGAACAATAATATATTTACATCGCGACAAAATGCTTATTTGTCAAATGGGGAAAAATAGGAACCATCATTGAATATTTTGACGGTGAATCACGATAATAAGGACATTTAAGATCTTCAATGCAAGCTTATGTTTCAATAAATTTATTATCGATGATATACAGATTTTCTAACATCGCGGTCAGAGTCGTGACAATTTCGTTTTATTTTAACCGGGAACATATTAAATCTCTCAAAGCGTTTACTACAACCGGTAACGAATGGGGATTATGGAGAATAAAGTAGTAAACATTGCACGAATATTGTGAATCAGCAGACGTTACCATCGAGGATAATATCGCGGAGAAACGATATTAGAATTGTCGTTGTCATCGTCTGTATATGATCCAATATCTAGAAATAAAACCGTTTACTTGCACGGACCAGGAGGATGCAGTAAGACAACTCTCGTTATCGAATTATTTGTAAAGAATTCTGACGTGATTGTGTTAAAATCCGAGCACAGACTTGCCAGGGAGATGACAATTCGCACAGTAAATTCTTATACCTATCACAGCTTCTTTCGGTGGAAAGATGACGCTTGGACTCCTGATCGAATGGGAACAAAATATATTTGCGGGATTATAATGTGGAATGAAATATTACAGTATAGTTGACAATATTAAAAACGTTTCTGGAATGGCTGCCAACATAAAATACCGCTGTGATAACGTGCAGTGATCACGGTCAACCACCACCATTTACAGGAGTATCACCTCATGAATGGCTGGAAAAAACTGCAGATTATTATGAAGAAATTAATACCGATTAAAGATCACTTAATGAATTGTAAAAATCATTAAAAGCATCAATAAGAATACAATCGAATAAAATCCAAGGCGAAATAACACGTAATTTCATAATCGCGAGTAGAAAGAGTCAGAGATATACTTCAGATGAAATTATTTTACGTTCATGAAGAAATGTTTCCAACGTGGCAAGGTCCATTACGTTATTGACCGATTGATACACGACGTGGGAACATCAATGGTGATATTCCCGGGAAAACAGAAAATCAAACAAAATCAGACACTCATATTAAATGATATTGGTTGACATCGCTGTTGTGAGAGATGCAATAAACGCTGAAAAATCTTCATGGAAGCTATAATACTCAATGACGATTCACTCATCTCAAGGTTTAACTATTTCTGATACAAACGTTTGGATCATCGATAATTACATAGAATGGTCGAACTTAGTTTACTTAGCGGTATCTCGAGTAAGAAGAATAAATCAACTCGAAAGAGTTGTTGCAAATTTCAACAATAATAATATCATTAACGATATTATCAACGATACCACGATAAGAAAAAAACTCGCCGGGTATAAACACAGTGACAAGGAAAATAATAGTGAATTTGATCTGGAAGTTGAATTCATCTTGAATTTAAAACAACAACAAGATAACCATTGCGCGAGCTGTAATTGTATAATGCTATGGTCAGGTAAAGATCCACAACAATTTATCGTAGATATCAAAGATAGTAATCGTGGTCACACCCAAGAAAATGTAATGTTGACATGTCTTGAGTGTAATGGACGTCTTGGTGCCAGTGAAGATCCTGTGGTGATAATTGAGTATCATCGGGAATTACCTGTAATTGTTCACATGTAAATTCACGTTGAGGAGCAGTTGAATCTTGTCTATAGATTTCTGGTCTACCTTTAGATATAAAAACACTAGATATAGTATGCTTGATTACACTCCAGATAGGATAGGTTGACCTTATCACCTTCAAGTTCACCAGGTTATTGTAAATACCTCATAGTGACATTACCTAATACCGGTTGTGTTGAAAAATCAGTCCGTTGTATATTTATAGTCTTTCTTGTAATCGCGGTAACAGGTTTCATTGATCATTCGAGTAATTTCATTATTCAACGCGGTTATCACACTCGGTAATCTTGCAGCCTATTCTCCTATTGTCGTCGATAAATTCTCTCGCGTACTGATATCCAAATAACCGAACTGCAAGTGTTCGATAAAATTGCTCGACAATTACCTAATTGCCGTAAATTGCAGTGTGTCCTCGTCTGATAGCGGGACTATGTTGTTTTTGATGATACCTCACCTCGAAATTCTTTACTGGGATCAACCTGTAATGGCTTTGGCCACCGTAGAGGTCCTCTTCGATAAATTCTTCTAAACGCAGAGGCTACTTCAGCTGAAGTCTTCGTCCATAGCGGCTCTGCTTCTTTCTATCTACTCGCAATATCAACTATGGTTAACGCGTATGTGTAAGTACGTGTATTGACAGTATCATGCGGCAGAATAGGATACCAGCCTGGTGAACTACATTAGGGACGCTGACATCAAAGGATGCAAAATAAATTTTCTTAGGAGGCGGTAAATAAATTTGCCATATTGCTTGCCAGGATACCCAATCTGCCGCGGTAGTACTTTTGACTTTTGCCGCGTTGGCGAGTTTACTAAACGCTGCGTTATCTTTCTAATATCCGGTTGGATAATAATATATTGATTCCATGTAACTAATTACCACTTCCCAATACTAATTTATCTTACATCGCGGATTTTATTACCCAACTAGTAAATTTTTCTTTGAATGTTTTATTGGTAATACAATTTAACTCGTGAATCAATTTCACATAAGTGATATGTCGTTGCTGAAGGTCTTTACTTTTATATGCAACATCATAAGCATGACATGCTTTATCAATATTGTTTACCGGATATTCACCCGGTTTAGGCAGATCTTGATTATCAAATCGGAGATCGAGTCGAGTTCCAGGGCCGCATTAATTATATCCTGGAAGATGTATTCCTCTGGATAGCTAGCCCACGGAGATCCGGGGCGTTTAACTAACTTGGAAGCAATATCACCTCCCTTTCTTATACTAACAAATCTAAATAGTTTTCCACATCGTATACTTGATCGAATCTCTATTTTTTTTTTGTTTTAACGGCAGTTGGGTCACTTGTTGGCGCACAAGTTTCTACATTTCAAACAATATAAATGCATATTTATGTATAAATATTATGAATATAATTGATTTTTCAGGAACAAAACGACGAAAACCTGTTAAACATTATGCAGCGCTACCAATATCAATTAGGATGCAAACTTAGAAGTGGTAAGACACAATTGTTACTTAATTTGATAATGAGATGGATGAAATGGTATAAACTATATATGTTAGCTTCGAGTGTAGACGATCAACGATGTTATGAGGTGTTAAATGATTTTAACGAGAATGCGAAATCGTTAAATGATGATGACGTTGTTGAATTTATCACCGATATCCATGAAGCTCCGAGTGTTGAATATAGTGATGGGAGTATTAACAATTTTGTAATGTACAATGATGTGATGTTGGACAAACAGGAAACTACGCCAGGATATTTACACGCGGTCGACACAAAAACACCGATGTAAATTATGCTACTCAACGGTATACCCAAATCCCTAAGGTGATCAGAGGTAATTGTAATAGTTTTGCTGTGTTTAATGGAGTTGATACTCACACGTTAAGAAATATTCATCAGAGCAGGAGCAGCGGTGACATGGATATAAGCAAATGTAGCGCTGCTCCAAAAACCCCTCATGGATTTGTAACAATAAATTTACATGATCCTCGAACAAGATATCGAATTGGACTTGATTAAATATTTGGTTATTTCAAAGCAGCCAATTAGTACGTGATGGCACCCCAGTAGCAATTCGATTTCGAACTTTTTTCCGTTATACATATTTAACAATAAATATCAATAAGTATGCTGATCATATCATTTATAAAAACAGAGGATGCAAAAGCATGACCAGTTTAGGTTAGGAGTCATTTTCCCATCAAACGCTTAATCATGTAACTTCTAGAACAATCTAAATTTCTATAGACTAAGAACATACATTATTAAAATCAAGCATTAGTAAACATATTTATATCTTACAAACAAGCAAGTATACATGATATAGAACCTTCCTGTCTATATCATTAAACAGCTAGAGATATCGTATGTTATTTAAAAGTGGCTCATACAATCTGCAATCATGTACAAAGGAAAAACTCACATATACAAGGATCTCTAAATTTTCTTATTTTTAGTTTTTCAGCAGCCTCGATTAAATCAAAATTTGACATCAGCGTTATTAAATCGTCCCTGGTAGTCTCAGACGCTTTCCTTATAATAACGACTACCTAGTAATCTCAGGCCTCTTTTCCGAACGTGAAATGACCCCCTGGAAACCTCAGACCCTTTCCTCATTTTCAAAATCCATTTCCCTTTGCATTCTTTGGTGCCACTCCCGGCGCTGTACAGACAGCCCTGATTTCAGCAGCTTTTGCGACAACAGCGGTAGCTGCTCCGATTAATGCTGGTAAAGCTGCGAGAAGTTGAAATATACCAAATGGTTTAGTTATAACACTCGAAAATACAGCAAGCGGGATTCCGGTTTTGTCATATTTATCATCATTACAATTTTTTTTCCTGGCGTTGTGTCAGTGAGAGCTTATTTTCACCGCCAGTAATCTGACTCTGTTTTAGTGTCATGTTAGTTCCTGATATTTTCATTGATGTGGTTTGTATTTTTTTTAATCTGGAGTCAGAGTAACATTTACATGATTACATGTTATTTAAAATATTAAGAGTGATCTAATTGTGTTATCAGTTTTCTAATGGTTCGTCAATGACTCGCATTCGTCCACCAGCACCTTCAAGTAGCATCGATTTATCACTGAGTATAACATCCATTGCTCGATAATTAGGGATAGGGGGGTCTGGAGCAACCGGAAGAGTTACACAAGCTCGGAAGTGTATATCAAAGAGAGTATGTCGTGTTAAAGCACAATGTTCCAACAAAAAGTAATACATAGGATACGTTTTTGTAAACTCTAATTGTGATGATATGTACGTATTATTTGGTTTTGTCCAAAATTATGTAAAGTATCTTCAGTTGGTTCTTGTTGACCGTTTATTCTTAGTGAGACTTCAGACAAACCGAGTTTGTAAAATATCATATGACTACGCTCTTGATAATTTAATCGTATTTGATCATATAGCGCATCAAATATATGTCGAGGAGCAGACACGTTTTGTTGTGATGCTAAATGCCATGTAAATATACCGTCAATATTACTGTGAATGCTATTTGTTATTGTTAGCCATGATAGTAATGATTTACCACCTCTATCCATAAATGACAATGATTTATCCTTTTCAGTGATTGATGGAGTCATTACTGGAAACCACAATGAGAGGTTTGATAATACTACTTTACCAGCATCCGCCATATTGCATCATCACCTTTTCTTACGAGCACTATTGCGTGTATATCTCCAAAGATAACCTTTCTAACATTCAGGTAAGTTCCAACAGTGAAACTACACACGAAAATCGCACATGTCCTCCTTGCATCATTGCTGCTGGTGTTGCGAATCCTAATACCTTTCATGCTATCACAAGGATCGGCAGGTATATCTTCATGTTCAAAATCGACTGGTTGTGGATCAGATGCAGCATTTCGTACTGTCCGTAATTTAACATACTGGACATGGTCAGCATTATCAGTAATAATTTTTGCAAACATTATTGATGGACTGGCAGATCTTGTATAATCATCATAATATCTCGCTATACCTTGCATTGTTGTGGCAACGTCAACATCCCTCTGAATTGATTCACTCTCTCTTCAATCAATCAAGCAATCATATATATATATATATATATATATATATATATATATATATATATATATATATATATATATATATATATATATAACTATTTAAAAAGCCATAATCTATTTCTTATCCAAAACTAATACGCAAATTATCTGCATATAACGTATTATCTACAACATGTGTTAGAAGTGCTCATTCTACTTCAATAAATGCTTGAACTAATAGGAAATATTTACCTTTATCCTTAATTAGAAGTTCAATTCTTTCCCGTTGATTTGGTTGTATTGCGTTATAAGAATAAAATTGATAATCATTGAGAGATTCATCATCGAGAACCATTGCATCCATATTAAATGCTGTATCAGGTGTACGTTTGAACATTTTATTAAATATTTCTCGATCTTCCTGCTATTAAACGTGCAGTAATATTTCTTTGTACTTCATTCATCAACTATATTACTTTTTATCTGCAGTTTCCTTGGCTGCAGTAAAAGCCTTACTAGCAGCATTACCAATAACACAATGATCTTTTTCAGCAACAACATTAATAGCTTTCACTGATAATTGTTTTTCGATTGGAGCTATTTCGGGAGCCATTTTTGCAGTTAACCCTTGAATAACATTACCAAGACCATCATAACAAGTTTCTCTATAAACTGGTACTCGTATATTCGTTACTCGGACCATTACAGGTCAACGGTGTTGTTGGTGTATGATCATCTTCTTTGTTATACATAGATTTAATCATGTTGACAATTATTCTCTATTTACAATTAGTCACTAAGATAACCATCAACGATTTTGTCGATAAATTCCGGTATACGCCGATTTCCATGATACCACCTTGAAATAATCGTCGCCAGATATCAGCGGCTTCATAAATTATTTCCATAGAATTATTTCCAGCAGGTGCTCCTCCTATCAAAACTTCTCATCATGTTATGTTGGAAAAAGTTTTAATCGGGCAGGCAATAAAACCACTTCCTGTATAAAATAAACACTTCCAGTAGCACCAGATGCATCATTGTTTTTGGTTTGATCTATTTTTGCAAAAACCTTTTAAAAAGTCTGGATCATCCCTACTAATACTACTCTCATTATGACAAATTCGAAAAATCATCCAACGATAATCATCCTCATACATTTTTGATGTCGTGATAACACATCAGACGAATAATTTGAATCATTTGCAGAATATTTAAATAATTGATCAATATGTGTAACTTTTTCATAAGTTTCAGGTCTAAAGGTCTAAGTTTATCAATTAAGATTTAATCTCTATCGATCGATCGATCGATCGAAAACGATTAGTACCGTGAGCCTTTTATCCCTTCTTTAAAAATGGCTTGCGTGAATTTCTGCTAACACCTGGATAGTGTTGGGTGACAAACGATATCGTCGTCGCTAAACATCTGGTTCTTCATATACATGTGTGACAGTATCATTAAATTATATGAATCATCCTGAAGTTACTAGCTTAGAACGTATATAAATATACTTATATATAAATATATTTAGTATGGATCAAAGTATATTTATATTTCATCATATATTTCATCATTTTCCCAGAACTTTCTAATCACTGCTAAAATCCGGATAAAAACTTTTGGTGTTTAGAATGTTTTATTGGTAAGGACATTCTAATTTTATGTTTAGTTTGATGTTTCAGTCTTTTATATTAAAAACGTCTTAATTTTATTACAATGTTTAGTCTTCTATATTTTGAATTTTATTATGGGTTGGTTTACTATTACTTTCAGTTTGATCTTAAGCTTATGTTATCTTGCGTTCAAATTCACCAACATTTCCGTCAAGTATTTATACTAAAGATAGTATCATTAGTTGTCAAAGCTAATGACTTTTTAAATAGTATAAATTTCAGCAGATTCACAAAACAACATTATTTTTCTCGTGTACTGCGTGGTACATTGACATTGATTTTGATACATGACGGTCTACATTTTGCCAAATATTCACCCCAAAATATCAACCATCTATAATAGAGTGAAGGTAACTATTGTTTTACAAAACTTGTACACTTCGTCATCTAAAATGTGACCAAGATCAAACTGGTCTAAAGCATCATTCCAGTTGTTTCATTTGTATCGATCATCTCCTTTTGATACCCTTTTTTCTACAGAAAAAAATACATTCAATTTGAGAATGTAATTCGATGATTTAAACAAAGAAACTGTATTGTAGACCTTTTGATACTTATGTCTATTTGGTTACCTTAGTGACAAAAGTAGCGAACAAAACTATAGCCTTTTACTAACCTATCATATATTCCTGCCATGCTTGGAATTTCTTTGCTTTAAAGAGTTCGTCCTCTGTTTTTTCTTCTATCTCATTCTTCTCTATTGATGGTTCGGGTTTTTTAAAAATTACTTTGGACATTCTCTTGCTCAATATGTTTTGACTAAGTAGAAATAACGCGTATCTTCAACATTGTCTCGTGAAATTCTGCTGTTTGTACGGAAGTCTTTTTGTAAGTGTATTTTGTTTGACTCTGTACATTTCTTGCCAGAATTTTGATCTCTTGTGATCTTCAATCCCCACAGGTTCATTGTGAAATGCAATGAGTGTACCCTTTCATACTATATTGCAAGATGGCCGGTACAATATATGGTAAGAGAACCCTAAGCACATCATATATCGTTAGTCAGTCTGCATTCTTCATATTGACATCATGGACAGTTAGAAGACCAATATCATTCGTCTTGACATGAGATCGTTTTTCTTTACTTTTGTCTCTATCGGGATATGTCTTTTCTTTCTTAGAATGATAGATCTATTGCTGATATCAACCTTATGAAGCTCCACGTTTCCTTCTCACTCGAAAGATCTGAAGTGGCAACGTTTCAATTATCAAACTCAACTCTTACAAAATGAAATCATGCGTGATGTTTAGAAGAAAATAGCTGAAAGGAAGCACAAACAAATGAATTACAGATTTTTATATGAGCCGATTCGATCAAAATAGTTTATTACCAAAAGAAATAAAAATGGGTCAAACTTTACAAGATTTGAGGAGTCGTCTGAATTGAGTACAGGGAATATGTCATCCCAATGAATCTATTAAATTCGGCTGCTGAAATACTCCAACCCACCAAATAAAATCAAGAAGAATCAAGAGGGACATCTTCCATGAATAAAAAAACAGAAACACTTTTCATGTTACTAGAAACACATTGTCTTGCCGTCAACTCTGAATACGGTTTGTCCTTACTAACGCTCTGATGTTACAAATAGAAAATATGTAAAATGTAGAGAAAGAAAAGACAATATACATGTATGTTTTAACTGAATATATTATATGAATTAACAGTAATTAATTTATTTAATACTACTTCGAAATAAACCTTCCATGCGTTTCAAGAGCCAGCCATTTCAACAACATAAATAAATAACCCAAATATAGTTACGTGATTCAAGCATCATGTGGAGTCCATTATTATAGCCGCCTAAGCCTTAAGAGTTTTATATCAGCTTGCACGTTAAAATGTAACTGCATTAAAACACCTTCATCCTTGTTTGTTTTATTGATCTCTTTTTTGCATGGTTTAGATCATGCGGTCCTGATACACGTAACTAAAGTTATTATCTTTATTGTAATGTTTAGTATTTCAACATAAAGTCATTAAAATACATTTCTTGATTATTCAATATAATATTTTCAGTTATATTTATTTCTTATGAAATATAATGTAAACTATTGTTTACTCAAAATATGTCATTAGTAACAAAAATTAACTCTAGTTAGTTAATATACCTCTGATAAAACGTTGATCACGAATGATACCGACTTGTGTTTTTCATTATTCATGTCAATATGGAAATGATCTGTCTCTTTGCAATATCACCCGCCCTTATGTAATTTTATCATTACTGCACTAATTTGGCTTCCTTAATATTTTTAAATTGAAAACCAACGACGAAGCTTTGATTTTCTGTCAACAGAACAATCGAACCTTTAGTTACATTGTTTCAATATTTTTTGTATTGTTTAGTTTGATAACAATAGTTTTTCTTCCATGAGATATATTTTGCTTCATACTTGAAAATTATGTAAACATTTTTCATTTTACGTGCCTATGTTAATTTCATAAATTCATCTTTCATAGTTACCCTGCCATTCTAACATGTGAATCGAGTTTGTTTCTAAAACCTATATTCAGTTTTTCTCAGTACTTGGCAGGTCAAAACAATCATAAACAAATTATATTATGACAAACATAGGCAATGTGTTACAATAAAGGTCAATTCGTTGTGCCTAAAAACACGACAAGGCTTCAGAAAAAGTTACAGAAGATTGGCTAAATGGAGAACCATACAATCAACTTAAACATTATCCATGAGAGCGAGAAAAGAAATTTAAGACCAAAATCCTTATCTAAATGACCAACTTTGCATTAGTTTGCAGATATAGACGACATTCACCTCAAAAAGAAGAAATCAAAGTAAAAGGTTAAGGTAGAAAGAAATTACAATAAAATCAAAAAGAAATACATATGCATGCAGAATTTATAATCCGCGAACATATACAAATGTATATGTGAACATCCAATTTTTATTTTATATCCCTCGGTCAATTCATGCATTCATCCATCGATCCATTAATTAATCCACATTTATCCATCTATCCAACCACGCCCTGAGAACGAGAAATATAAATAAACATTACTCAAAGACAGCAATTTTGCGGATTTCTATTTTTGTTTTATTTGCATCCATTTCGGGACAAACTTGTATTGATCCGATCCCACCACGCACCCACCTACATCAATATTCGCCAGATATATGTTCAACAGCGCAGTAGATGACGTTCATCAGATACTTTAATTCCATACCCCTTTCTATAAAAAGACGTTTTTACCTGCATTATTGTCTGGTTTACCTGGAATCTTTAATTTAAATCTAGTCTATTAGGGCTTCTGCTCACTGTTTGAAAATTGTACTACTCCCCACAACCAACAGTTACAACAACGTCCTCAGACGATCAAAATGAATCCCTAGTTCCATCATTACAATACGAAATGTTTACCTGCTGTAATCAGTCAATACATATTATTCCGTTACATGATTATTATGAGACGTTTCAAGAAATTTAAATTCCATCTTTTTAATGAAACCTGAGCACAAGTATACTGTTTTCAAAATAATCACCGTTTAGTCAAACTAAAGATCATTAGTCTACACGAGAGAACAAAACTGTTTCTAAGACGATTGGTCTACTACTATTACGTATAAAATAGAGGAGATTTACACAGGAAATATTCAATAGAAAGTCGTTTGCTTTACTTAAACTGTAGCATGCATACCATTTGTGAACCGCTTTTTTGGTTATATGTGAGCTTACCTTTTGTAAATGATTGTAGATTGTATGGGTCATTTTCAAATAACATACGATATCTCTAGCTTTTTAATTATATACACAAAGTACATATCTTGACATGGCCTTTTACCAGGTTGTAAGGATCTATAGAGGTTATATCTGCTTGTTTGTAGGATCTATATGTATATTTTTTTACTAATCTGTACGTCTCATGTCTGTGTTTCTTGATAGAAATTTAGATTGTTCTAGAATTTACTTCTTTACGAGTTTGAAGGGAAGGTGACCCATATCTTGTTCATGCTTTAGCATCTTCGGTTTTTATATAAATGATATGATCATCATATTTATTCCAATTTTAAAATATTTTTAGCGGAATATACCATCACTTGCGTTCAGATATAATTTAAGACGATTTACAAATTAAAATTGTTCTTTAGAATTACAAAGAACTCATTGTATTAAGGACAAAATCACGATTTCTTGAACGTGTGTTCATCGTTTCATAGGAATTTTTCATTATAGTATGTGATACATCATGACTGTTGGCACAGTCGTACATCAAAGGCTACTGACACATCTGCAAAATCATGTTTAAATTAATTTAATATATTATTACGCGCTGGGGTGTATCTAACAATACTTTAATACCTTTGATATTCTCACTTTGTATGCTAGGGTAATAAATCAATTGTTCAGATTTTCAAATTTATCAAAGAGCTGCACAGTCAGCAATTTTAAAATATAAAACAAAACAAGCAAGGACACGTTTCTTACATGTGAAATTTTGTAAACGACGTGTATCACCCTCCATTCCTAAAACAATCCTGCTGCTCTGAATTAAATAACAAAAATAAAACATCGCGCCATCATAGTTCAGTAAACTACAGAAAATTATTAAAGCAAATTATATAAATACAGAAAATACATTATTTTGGGACGATATATGCTCTTCCAGTGCCGTGTAATCTTTCAGTAAGTATGCTTCTTACATCCAACCATAAATACAATGATAGGTATCTCCAAACAGGTATCATGCTAATCAAATAAATATGCCTTGCTCCAGTATTGTATTGAGCACAAAATACTTGTGGCAAAATATGTTTGTATTGGTTAAAAGTAACCATTAAATTGCTACAGCTGAATTAAAATACATTTTAGGAGCAACCTCTGTGCGGTATTTTTGTTTATTATTAATATATATTTTCCACTCATTTTCGGAGCGTATAATATGGCATTCTTAAATTTTATATCTGCAGCTAAAACAATAATTGTCTGTCTCTTCTAAATCAGTCTTTTTTATATAATATTTGTTTTATAGCTTTAGCTATTACACCGAAGTACTTGTGCCATACTGAAGAGAAATACTAAATAATTAGTGTGCAGGATAGCTCTAATGTAATTATAAAGATAGAATATTTCAGAAATAAGAAAATGACACAATATAAAATTCTATGTTAGTATTTAAACTCGGGTGCTAATTTAAAAGCATTTTCGAGAGCAATACAAAGAATACATTTATTTACATATACAAAGAATACATTTAGTTACATATATAAGCAGCTCCTACCACAATTTTCTTATTTTCCTCTCATATAAATCGTATTATTCTGTTTATACTTACAGTTGGGAGTAACCTTAACTCTATAAATTAACGCAGATACTTCATCTAATTCAATGGCATTATTATAATAAGAATTACTTGATCATGTCAGACGTTTCATTCATTTATAAGTTGTGCCAAATCAAAAAAAGTAAGTATTCGTATGCAACTGAATCTGCTTCATTATCTTAACTGGACCCTTTTGAGAGGAAAACGTTTTGACACATGAAACAATCGGAGGCAAAGACATCAGCTGTACAAACATCATCATCCAAAATTTCTAGCTGGCATTCGTGGAGGTAAGTATTGACGTCCGAATGGATATAATTCTTGAATTATTCACCTAATATGAATTGTCTAAGCTTGTCATAATCTTACGATTAATAAATCTCTGTCAATCTGTATCAGGTACCAATTCTTAAGCCACCAAAATTCATTCCTTAACCATAAAATCATGATCAGCACATGTATATATGGACAGTGAGGTCTATACTTCAGAAGCATTGCCAATAATAAAAAGATCAGTGATTTCCTTGCCATCTTGAATTCTCAGCAATTTTTTTCAAAATGTGAACAATATTGACCTACTTCATTTTTTTAAAAGAAAGTACTAGCTAATAGTTTTGTCTCATTGAAACATAGCATTGCCTTTCCCTTCTTTGTATCGCTTCTTTTACTTGTCTCTCCTAACGGAACAAATGGGTATTTTGCATTAATGAACTCAATACTTTAGTGTATGCGGTTCATTATAGTTTCCCCAGAGAAATTTAATTAAGTAGTGTAATTGTATTGGAAAACTTGCGCAACATGGACAAAATAGTGCAATTTACTCCAAGGCTGTAAAAAATACTGAGCAATACAGACCACCCTTCTTGTACCAAATCTGCATCTCTAACATGTTGATATCGATCCCTGTAACATAAGTTGCCGAAGGTGACATGAATAAATAAAGTAAGAACATATAGTTGCCTGGACTGTTTGATATGTAGATTGGATTGAATCAGCTGATGTTTTTAACTTTGTAGGGAAAACAAAGAAACATTGTAGGACATCAGTGCATATTTATTTTCTGGCATGAACACAATATTGCAGTTTCAACAAGTCTTGGCTTACTTTAAACAGTAGAAGAAGTATCGCATAATGGCTTGTAGCATTGATCTTGGAGTAACATACGTCGTATTGGGAGCTCAATTATGATTTAAAATTACTTTTGTAAACAGCCAGTCCAAAATAAAGGAACCAGCATAATAGTAATTGTAGTTTATATAGTACTTTTGATCATCTATAAGGGAGGAACAAAAACAAACTGCAATTATGACCTAGCGCGATCTTTTTAAATTGTTATTTCTATATCATATGATAGAGATCCCTTTTTAAACAGTTTAACATTATTTAACATACCGAAACTACGAGAGGAGTTGTGAATGTGAATATTAAAGACCAAAATGCTAACATGTTGCATGCACTTGGCAATAAAATCTAACATCCATCATGGTAATCTTCAAAGAAATATCGGTAAAGGTCCTTGATTATTGACTATAAACCCGTCGTGAGGTTTCTTTCAAATTAATAAAAAGTAGAATGGTTTGATACAGTGATGCGAAAACATGCATATATAGGAGAGATAAATACAATATAAATTGAAAACATCCTAGAGATATCCTATTAAGCCGACAGGTAAATGTTGTCAATAATATGTTATGTAGGAGACGCAGTAACAAGTAGCATCTACATACATACCTATATATATATATATATATATATATATATATATATATATATATATATATATATATATATATATATATATATATATATATATATATATATATATATGCATATATATATATATATATATATATATATATATATATATATATATATATATATATATATATATATACATATACATATATATAGAGAGAGAGATAGAGAGAGAGAGAGAGAGAGAGAGAGAGAGAGAGGGAGAGAGAGAATGATGGAGAGAGATAAGATAATTACCATGTGTATGCTTGCAAACGTGTCGCTTTGTATTTATTTGATCTGAAAGATGTTTTTGGCTTTAATAGAATTACATATTTACTTCAGTTATAATTGTAGAGAACATTTAGTGACCAATAAAGATTAAAAGTATATTTATATTGCGCAAAACATGTATCTTTTCGACGGCTGACTGCGATGCAACTATTTTCAGTTGGGACTATTGTTAAGAAAGTAACATTTTTCTGTGATCGAGAACAATATTGACCTATCACTGCGTTCGCATACACTTATTACTGATACTCGTTAATTTCATGTATATATTTTCCCAAAATGAGCCCACAGTAAATATATGGCTAGTACTGATGCTACAAACATCAAGTCCAAGTGTCCATTTATATGTCAGCTGTCTCCTTTTTCAACTTTTGTTTATTCTAAAGTTACATTAACGTTCGTAAAGCTTTTTATACTGCAATTCATCTTTCAGTCAATTAAATCATAATAAAAAATCGGAAGGAGCAACTTATCTGAATATAATACTTATTTAACATCATCGTTAAATCAGTGGTCTTTATATGTTGGAGATTTATAGACGTTAAATAAAACATTTATAATTTCTGCTATGCTAAAGCCCCACCACTAACCCAGCATAAAGTCGTAATATCATTAATATCATTCAGTTATCTACAAAATATATAAATCATTTATATACAGTCTGCTGAGTTTATCACATTTTATTTCACCTTAATGTTGACACCTACAACATACATTTAAGTGTCTGAACAAAGGATCTGAAACGTATTGCATGCAATTGTGATAATGCTTAACTCGATATAATTATTACGCAAGGAATGTATGGGGTGTACGAAGTGTCCTGGGAGGCGGTAACACCTATAACTGGCTAGCCTCTCGTACTCCTTCTGGGGTATCTCTCTCACCTTTGGTCCCTACTTGGCACTAAGCGCTCACATATAGCTTCAAAACCTTGTGGGATGCGCAGCGGCCACATCCCAGCAAACGGCATCGACTAGCCGTCTAAACCAAGCTGATGGTAGCCGATAACAGTGGAGCGCTAAGAGCAGGACGAGACACGTAATACGTTCTTGTCATCCACTGCACTTAACTTTTATATCCAGCCGTCTCAACGTTGTCGTGCTGTGGAATCCACCACACGGGCGGCCAGGCCATTATGGTAGTTGCGACTATCATTGAGTGGCAGCTCCCTCAGTTACTGAGCAGCCCTATTCAGAAATGCAATACTCACCTCCTTAGTATGCGGAGGGGTCAAGAAAAGGAGCCCATAACTTTAACAACTCTAAACATACTTAGCCTTCAACCGTAACCGTACATCAGCGGTCAAAATACAAAACAAAATGAGGATTATTTCTCAATGTGCGTACCACAATAATGTAGAAAGACTCCAGAGGAGAACCGCCTTTATAAGAAAGAAACTATTCAGATACAACGTTGACGTTGCAGCTTCTAACGAGACGCGGCTAGTAAGATAAGGCGAAGTCTGTAAACGGGGCTCTAAATACAATTTCTTTTGAAGTGGTCGATGAACTGAAGAGAGCCTTGAGACTGGTATCGGCTTTACAGTGTTGACATCACTGATTGGCAATTTTTCTGGACCTCCCAAGGGAGAAACGAAAGACTGACCATGAAACTACTCTCCCCCTCTTGTCTAGAAGAAAGAGCCTTACCATCATCAGTTGCTATGTTCCGACCATGAACAACCCATATAAAGTGAAGGTCAAGTTCTATGAGTATTTTAACTTCATCATTTCTGATGTTCCGATTAAAGATAAGCTCGTTATTCTTCAAAACTTCCATGCAAGAATAGGCTATGATCACGTTGCATGCAATGGAGTTCTATGAACGCACAGAGTGGGTCACTGTAACATCAACTGTCCTGCTGCTCACCAATTTAGTCTTCTACCTACCTATCTTGGCCTTTCGTCATATATGCACTATATGCACTGACACTTCAACGACATCGTTACTGTCAGGAAGAGGGACAACAGGCAAGATGTGCGAGTGACCAACACCCTGTGCGGCGCTTACTGCTAAACAAACGGCCGCCACATTATCACCAATCATTCATTACAAATAACGCCTACAGTCTAAGACGGCTCCTAAGAGAGTGTACATCACCAAGCTGAAATGCTCAAGTACCAAACAGACTCTCCTCTCGTGAATGCCTTGAAATTAAGTCTGAAATCTACCCTTTGTGACAATCCGAATGTGGCGACCGACTAGACGGCTTTCCGACAGCTGGTCAACAGCACAGCTTCCGAAATCTTACGATCCTCAACCAGATAGATTCAACATTGATTTTATGAGAATTGCGACTAAATCAAGCAGTTGCTGGATGGGAAACGTCGCCTCCTTCAAACTTACTTCAACAGCACAGAGTCCATCTCTAGGAAAGATGCCTTCAACAACATGTGCATACTTGTACAGCAGAACCTCTGTAAGATGCAATACACACGGCTGAGCAACAAAGCTGATGTGATTCAGTGCTAAGCAGACCATACTGACATGAAGAACTTTTACAATGCCCTGAAAGAAGTGTATAGAAGTACATCCTGTGGATTATTCACCCACCCACCAACCCCTTCTCAACGCAAATGGGAACACACGAAGACTGGCAAAGAGGATTCTTCAACGATGGGTTGAACACAGTGACAGCGTCCAGAATCGCCCTTCACCCATAAATGATGAATCCATTAGTCGGTTCAACCCAATTAACCATCACCGAAGCGCTGGATGACACTCCAACGATGCTGGAGATTCATCAAGCCATACGTCTGTTCTCCAGTGACAAACAATACCTGGTTCAGACTCCATCCCAGCTGAAGTCTACAAGAAACGGGGGCACAGCCTTGATATAAATATCCACCAACTGTTTTACTGAAGTGGCAGGAACATTCGATTCGCCATCAACAACAGCAGTAATCGTACGAATGTAATAGGTAATTGAGTAATATTCGCAAATAGTGGATTACCTGGTCAAGTAACTTGATTGCTATGGTGTTGTTAAGGAACAATGTGCACACTTAATACGTAAGCCAATTAGAGACAAAAATTACGATCTGGATCGATTGACTGCGAATTTAAATTAGGAGAAAGTAAAATGAGTCTAAGAGGCTATTATGTAAGCGCAGATAGTCGAGTGGCAAAACATAAGTGAACATGCAAGTTTCAATAAGTGCGAAGAGTGACAGATTGATAACTGAAAATTATATCATAACCTAGTCTGAGTGTCTAAATTGGAGTGCCTGATCATGATTATATGTACTTTGTGTTAATTGGAGTGCCTGATCATGATTATATGTACTCTGTGCTAATTGGTTTAACATGGTCTTTTGGAAAATATATTCCAGTTTAATATATTGTTGTGAAACGTCGGAAGGATTTTTTTATTTGAAGTGGGTATGGGTCATGGGAGGCCATGTTGAAATGTGATGGCGAAAAGAAGAGCATGTGATAATGTCTTATGTAAAACATGTACTTGTTTTTACATGCAATAAGCTACTTACTTCCTGGCAAGAAAGAACAACTTTACGAAAGAAGTGCATCAATTTAATATGTGTATGTGTAAATATGCTTGCGGTTAAGAAAGAGAAAAATATTTCCGCATCAGACTTCTCTAATACCCAAAATAGAACATTTGCATTTATTCGCTGCTTCTGTCATGTGACCAAGAAGGCGGGACATATCCGCGGATATTTCATTGATGAATTCGTTACCGCCAATCGTGTCGTGCAGAAATTTCTATAAAAAGAGGCCGATTGCTTCTCTTCCTAATTAAGTTTGACAGTGTGCTAGCAGGATAAGGTAAGTCCAGTTTGGTACATGTTTATGTGCTATATTTCTCTCTGATATGTGCATGTTTTGTTGGTAGATGAAAACTATTATACTACTTATTGCGAGATGTAAAATCAATGCCGTCTAACTTAGCAATATTCTGAAAGCGCATATTCCATTATATGAGGATTACATGGAGACATCAACATGAATAAAGCTGTAACTATGTACACCAACTATAATATAAAAGTATTATATCACGCCCAATATAAGGAAACACTGTTAAATTCATATTTTAACATTTAAATCCTGTAAATACCTTATCAGATTGCCGTCCGTTTGCTCATCTGAACTAATATTTACTTTCAGTTGCAGAGTAGGATACAATTATACAATAATGTTAATACTCCTTAATTTGTGCGTTCTTTTAATTTTTGTCGTCGGTATGGTTCGTACAGCAATACAAGAATAATCACTAGATCATGAAAATATTATAGTTTTTACATTGATGTCAAAATTCTACGAAACAAATTTCCTCACGTCGGACAAATTGAAAATGTATTCTTTTAGTACGGCCATAGTGCATTATTTTGTCACGGCTAAACAGTAAACAAAAGTACAACATCTGGCGATCGTCGTCCAATGACGAAAAGGAATATTCTCAACTAAAATTGAAACTCATATTAATGCAAAAAGTAAATTTATTATTCATTTCATGAAGATATATCACCAAAACTAAGTACGACAAACACATGGTCAAATCAAGACAAGTTAGATGATCTTGTACATTGTTATATGTTTCTCATTATTTTGCAGAAGTATTTATATTTTATTTTAACATTCAGGAATTCACTATAATTAGGTATTAACGTGAAAAATAAAGCATACGAAGAAGAAAACATATATACTTTGTCTTTCTTATTCCATCTAGAGACATGTGCATCGTATGAATTACCAGAGTTAGGATCACAATCGGTTACTAAGTAAGGTGGGACATCGATTATTGTCAGATTGCGGAGAAATTAGAGATGCTTGTACTTCACGTGTCCTTCATTTAATATTTTAATACCTTCATTGCTATATTTAAGTTCATCTTGCAATAAAAATCCAAATACTAATAATCAACAACAAAACACAACCGAAAACGGTGCTTCTGGAAATATAACATTCGAGTTTGCGAATAGAGCGTAATAGAAAGTTTGAAATGCGAGCAAAGGTTTGTTTTTAAATTAGATTCCTGATTTCAGGGAAATGCGTGCAATAACTATTATAGGAGTACCAATATAATTTGTTACGGAGAGCAAACAACTCCATTGATAATAATACTCTATGACGTTGTGATGTTTTTATGCTGTTGCTGATCATGATACGTGCTAGTCACATTATATGCAAAAATGTTATTAATCCGCACTACCTTCCAAAATGACAACAAAATCGTTTACTCTATGTCATTATGCATGCATGGAAATTGCATTGATTTAATTATAGCAAAACTATAATTAAGATTTAATAAATAATGAACAGGTCATGCATTAGATATAGTTCTCAATCACGAAAACAAATTAATTGAATTTGTATACAGTGGAGCATGTAATGCTTGCAAGATAAAATTATTTCATAAATTAGCAAATGGGTGAATAATATGACAAGTGCTACAATTTAATTTCCTATATGAATTTCTGAAAATAAGTCTCATAATTTAGAAGTTCCGCAGACTGATGTTTTTAAATTTAGCATATTTGTTTCATTACCTAGTTTTCACATACCGGAGCGATTAATATTTATGTATAGAAAGAAAGTAAAGAGATAAGGTAATTGAGGTCGAAGACATGATTACTAGATAACCGAATATATATATATATATATATCTGTTCTATATTATTTGCTTGCGGATTTCATGATGTGAAAGATAGCGAAATAAAGATAAAGCTTCTACTAAACAATTGATTGAAACATGTTTATCACTCCGTTAGATAGTCTGTGTCTGAATTATCATGCAACACTAGTCGAGGGTCTAGACTACGATAACGATATGGAGGAGTACAAAAACGGAAAATAATAAAGTTCTTGTGCTTTTCGTTTAGTTTCTGTTTACATAATAATTTTCAGTTCATATGTTTCTTATCCATTATGCAGTGAAAATGGCTACTGAACAATAATGTTAATAATGATATAGCAAGATGAATGCACAAACAATTTATACATACCGTATATATCATTCCATCCGCCGCACTCTCCAGTCAGTGAGTTTCTGACCTTATCATTTTGCTTTCTGCAACTCTGTTAAAAGTATCAATGGTGATAGGTTACCGACGAAAATACTGAATTTAAACGGACTATGTATTATCCAACATTGTAAATGCGAGACAAAGTAGACGTGACTATTTTATGTGGGTTACTCAACGTTTTTCAACAAACTGAAATATTTAATGCCCAACTGCCCCTGGTTAATGATTGTATTGAAAAGCATTCTAAAGTTTTAAGTCTATGATAAATTTTGTGCACAAATTGATAAAAGATATTAAGGTTTATTGTCACGTGTTTTGAAGCACCTTTATTGTTCTGAAATATGATGAACTTTCTAAGCAGGTATATACTTTTTGTAGCAAGGTGGATATACTGGCAACAACATACATGTTGTTCTATTCACCTATTAAACACGCTCGGGATAATTTTGTTTTCAAACTAGAGTACCCATCTAATCCAACCTTGAATACTCTAAGTTAATTTTACATGACCGTGCTCTGATCTCGCCACTAGATAATATATACTGACAACAATTCTTCATGTATACGCCCCAAACACTTCAATGCTTTAAGCATCTGCTACAGTTTGTGCAAAACATAGACAAAGAATGTCAGGGTTCATTGACACATGTTTGGATGCTCCTTGTTCTGAAATATGATGGATTTTCTAAGCAGTTAAATACAATGTGGGGTCCCTGAGTGTCCAAGTGGTCTAAAACGCTTTACGTTACGGATTGCTATCATATCACCTCTTTCTGTGTGGGTTAGTGTCTCAGATTCGGCCAATGTGGGTATGTGAGAAAGCTTGCCAGTAGTTCTCGTTGGTGGGAGGTTCATTCGGGGATTTAACTGGTTTCTTTCTCCATCATTAATACCTGGAGCCATGTATAGCCCACCATGTGCTGAACAATGGCACTGAACCTTTCAACAACAAATGCTTTGTGTAGTAAGGTAGATATACTGACAACAACATAAATGGTATTATATTCACCTATTGAACGTGACCAGAGGAATTGTTCTTTCTAAACTAGAGTACCCATTATATATATGTATGTATGTATATGTATGTATATATTGATGTTAAAAGAACGTACAATTCTGCCTTATGTTACAGGTAACAGAGATCATGAAATTCCCAATTTTCTTGGTAGTTTTGGGGTTACTCAGCAATTGTCGAATAACGAATTTCACTCGTGGACAGTCCGTACTCCCCGCTCCACCAGTTCCACTACCAGTACGAATAGTGGCACTGGTACCACAATGGCAACCTGCAAGATATCCCGGATATGGATCAACTTTTGCAACTTCAGGTCTCCATTCTCTTTCACTGACTACTTTTTTATTTTCCCTCCTTATTCTTTGTATGTCGTTATTGCTTAACCAACGCCTCATGCGTATGTATGTATGTATGTATGTATGTATGTATGTATGTATGTATGTATGTATGTATGTATGTATGTATGTATGTATGTATGTATGTATGCATGCGCGCGCGCACGCACGCACGCACGCACGCACGCACGCACGCACGCACGCACGTACGTACGTACGTACGTACGTACGTACGTACGTATGTATGTATGTATGTATGTATGTATGTATGTATGTATGTATGTATGTATGTATGTATGTATGTATGTATGATTTTAACTGCCAAATGATAATTACTTCCGTGTGTCTCGCCTTAATAACCATAGGCAAGAGGAACTTAGTTCTCGCTTTGAAACATTTGGTTTTATTATATATATATATATATATATATATATATATATATATATATATATATATATATATATATATATATATATGATGTCCACGTCAGTCCGATGTTTGCCTTATTCCTCATTTGGCGTTACTTTAGTGCTTGAAATCCTGACTACTATAAAACTAACAAACAGCGATAATATTCACCTTGATGATCTGTGTGTGTATATGTTTATGTGTTGTGTGTCAACGTGTGTCAACGCTAGAGGTGTTACACCGTCCGAGGACACCACATATATATATATGATGTCCACGTCAGTCCGATGTTTGCCTTGTTCCTCATTTGGCGTTACTTTAGTGCTTGAAATCCTGACTACTATATAACTAACAAACAGCGATAATATTCACCTTGATGATCTGTGTGTGTATATGTTTATGTGTTGTGTGTCAACGTGTGTCAACGCGTGTCAACGCCAGCTAGAGGTGTTACACCCTCCAAGGACACCACATATATTTATAAATTTATGTCGTAATATTGATATAGAGATTATAGAAAACCATTCTCACAATTCCATGCATTATCTTCTCTACATTTACATGAACACTTTTCATAAATAAATACAAAGCATCACGTTTACATGCATACACATATCTCCCTCCATCATTCTCTCTATCTCTCTCTCTCTCTCTCTCTCTCTCTCTCTATATATATATATATATATATATATATATATATATACATATATATATATATATATATATATATATATATATATATATATATATATATATATATATATATATAATAAAAAGGGTTTGGTCGATTTAAGATAAAATGGCTCTCAGCGATTAAAACGGTAGTGATTTTATTTAAATATAAAACTTCCTGTTAAGAGCGCGTCTGGTTATTTCATTATAGTTTTCCTACTTCAAAGTCTTGTATATTATTGCCATGACTGGAGGGAAGACGTTGAAACAAGTTTTATTCCTCTGAGATCCATCGCATACAGAAAAGGTATATTTCATTTATTCGTTGTTTAAATGTTGTGTTGACGACGGCTAAGCTAAACAGAAAAAAAATCAATTATTGCATTATTTTCAATAAATAGAGGGTTGTTGCTTGTCTTCTTAGTCAGGGGTAATAGTTGCGTCTCCTACCATGCATAGTACTAAATATGTGTTGACCACATTAACTTGTCGGCTTCATAGGATATCCCTAGGATGTTTGTAATTTATATTGTATTTATCTCTCATATATAGATTATTAAACCATTCTACTTCTTATTAATTTGCAGGAAACCATATAACCTGTATATTCTCAATCGTCAAAGATCTTACGTATATTGTTATGAAGATTACATTGATGGTTGTTAGATTTTATTGCAAAGTGCAGAAAACCTGTTACCATTGCTATTTGTCTTTTTAATTTTCACATTCGCCACTCTTCTCGTAACTTCGACAGGTTCAATAATGTTCAAAGTTTTAAGGGAGGACTCAATCAGATGATAGTGAAATAACAATGTTTAAAGATCGTGCGAAGTCATAATTGTAGTCACTATTTTGTACCTCCGATATGGATGACCAGAAGTAGACTATAAGTAGAATATAAACTGCAAATACATTTATGCATTTTCCTTACTTCTGGACTAATTGTTAAAAACAAGTATTTATAAATCATAACTGAGTTGCTCATTTTGTTGTGCGTCATGTTTTAAAGGAATACTAAGTAGGTTAGTGCAATGTCAATGTTAAAAGTCTTTCTGCGACACATTTTATTTTTACTGTTTAAACTGAACCAAGGTTTGTTAAAACTACAATCTTGTGTTCATGCCACAAAATAAATATACACAGATGTCCTACGCTGTTTCTTTTTGTTTCCATAGAAAGTGAAAACAACATCTGATTCATTTCATTCTACATTGCAAACAGTCCAAGTAACTATATTTTCTTACTTTATTTATTCATTTCACCTACGCCAACTGTTGTTACAAATATCGATATCAGAAGGTTACATATGCAGATTCGGTACAATACGAGGAACTTTCATTGTTTAGTATTTTATACAGGACCATTAGCCTTGCAGTTAATTTCACTACTTTGTAATAGTTTTGCAAAGTTTTTCAATTCAATTTATCTACTTAATTTTCTTTGAGGATACTACACGGAACCGCATTAAATAACGCCATTAGTCCTTTAATGCAAATAACTCTTTCTCGTTTCCTTAAGGTACACATGAAAGAGAAGAGATAGACAGACAGGAAAGGCACGCGATTCATCAAATTAAATTTACAACATTAGGTGTAAAGCAAACAACACTCACCTCATTACTGTTCCGTTTCTAACGAGACTAACTATTAAAAAGTACTTACTTTTAAAACATGATGTAGATCAATATTGTTCACATTTTGGAAATATATAGCTTAGAATTTAAAGTGACCAAGATACCGATGATCATATATATATATATATATATATATATATATGGCTAGTGACGTATATACTTCACTACTACTATTATATATATATATGTGTGTGTGTGTGTGTGTGTGTGTTGATCATGATTGTGCGATCAAGGAATGTATCTTGGTGGCTTATGAGTTGGTACCGGAGGCATATCGCCGGAGGTTTATTTATCTGAAAACGTCTATATAAGATTGATAAAGATTTTGACGAACTTATTCAACTCATATTAGTTGAATTCAATAATTCAATCCATTCTGAGGTCAAGAATTACCTACCCAAAGTCCATGTAAAATGTTTGGATGATGATGCTCGTACAGTTGATGATTATCCTTTGCCTTTCAAGTTTCATTTGTTTTTCTCTCAACATGTTCATAATAAGAAAATGATTCATTTTGATACGGATACATACATAATTTGATTTGGCACAACCTATACAGATGAAAAGTCTGATATGATAAAGTACTTCTCACTATTATAATATTTTATAAGATGAAGTATTTGCTTTCATTCATAGAGTTAAATTTTCCACCACTGTATGTAAAAATTGAATAGGACGATTGGTATGAGAGACAAATACGAATATTCTGGTAGGAGTTTCTAATATACGTAACTAAAGTAATTGTTTTGTTTGTATTGGAAAGTGTTTTTAAAATAGCACTTGAGTTTAAATACTAACATATAATTTTATATTGTATCATTTCTTTTTTATGAGTTCTCCCATCTGTATGATTACATTAGAGATAACCTGACAAAAAGAATTATTTAATATTAGTCTTCAGTATGTCACATGTACTTCGGTGTAATAGATAAACTATACAAAAAAATATAAACAGGTATGACCGATTCAGAAGAGACATTACAGTATTGCTGTTCCTGCAGATAAAAAAAACTGAAGATATCCATCTTATACGCTCTGAATATTAGTGGAAAATGGGTATTGATAATGTGCGAAATAAAATACACATATATTGCTCCTAAAATATATATTACTTTGTCCATAGCATGTTAAGGTTTACTGTTAAAATATACAAACATATTTTGCCTCACTAAATTAGTTTTAAAGGATAATAATGGAGCAAGATATATTTATTTGATCAAGATTATACCTGATTGTGGAAATCGAAACCTTAGCGGCAATAATATGTACACCGATCCCAGGTTGTATGGCCGGATGTAAGAAGGATATACAGCGGGGGATGGGGGGGGGGTTTCAAAGTAATTGTTATAAGCTTATATGTTTAAGAAAACAATGGTTTCGAAATTGAAATAAATTCAAAATCTAATTGCATTTCATCACGCATTAATTTGCTACTATTAATTAAATCGTCGTTATGACAGTAATGATAGAAGAATCGTTAACAACTAGACTAACTCTTGAAAGATTAGCCACGATTAAAAAATTTATTCCGGTGAGAGATTCTGTCAGAAAAAAATTACATCTCGTGTTAATTTGTCACAGACGCTGAACAATTATATATTTAAACTTATTACAACAGCTGCTGAGAAAGTTGAAACTACTATTGAAAGAGCTATATTGGGAGATATTAAGGACGAGGATATAGGAAAAAGCTATTCTTCCTGAGCTTGAAAAAATAGCTAAGAGAACCAAGCAAACAAAAAAGATTGTATTAGATATTACAGCTGACATAGTTGCTGCACAACCTTAACCTCAACCTCAACTTCAACCAGAGTCAGTCGTTGCTGATTCTATCCAAAAAAAACTTATAAGTGATTTGGCTAAGTTTGCTTTTGAAAATTATAATCGTAGAAAACATATTTAAAACCTGAACATCTTAAATATGTAGTTAATAAAGATTTGTGGAATAAATGTATATTTCGAATAAAATATGATTATGATAAGGCCTCAAATGATCCTGAGATCTTTAAAGTATACGAAGACTTAATATAAAAAAATCACGAGAAGGTGGTTCACCTTGAGCTTCAACGTAGTTCGCGACCTTCTCCGGCGTCGTATGAAGAATCTCTTCAACTACCGGAAAAATTAAAATCTCTTAGAATGGAAGAATCTGATGATGCACCTGCTATTAATGGATGAGCATTATCTCATGGTAGCGGTCTTGTTACCTATCCTAACAATCTTCTCTCCGATATAGCACGATTATAAATTCTCATATCGGGTAAACGATCTGGAAATAATTCATCAGAAATAATTAATGAAGCCGTAGATATATGTAGACCGTTATTTCAAAGTGGTATCATGGATATCGGTGTATATAGAGAGTTAATTGATGAACTCGTTGATGGTTATCACAGCAATTGATCGTCTTTGACGATTAGTCACGCGATTAGATAAATTATAATTAAATAAGATGATCATACACTATAATCATCATACGCCAACTATGACTTACGAAGTAAGTTCACGAATGCATGTTTATAAGGTATATTATTGTGACAGTCTTGGTGATATTGTTCAAGGATTATTCACAAGAATGGCCCCAAAAATAGCACCAATTGCAAAAGAATTATCGATGAAAGCAATCGGTGTTATTCGTAGTAAGGGTATTAGCGCTGTTGCTGATGTCGCCGGTAAAGCGTTTAATGCGGCTAAGGAAAGATTAGTAACCTTGATTCGACGACGAAACAACCACCACCGGTAAAACTACCGTCTACGGAGTTTATGCCAGCGAGTGTTAGTAAGATTATAAATCAAGCTGCAGATCAAAAAAGGGCTTCTTTGAAAAATCAAGATAGTGACGCGCAGAGAAATATTGCCGCAAATTTAATAGCGGCTAGTGGTCTAAAAACACGAGCGAGCTCACGATTTAGATCGAGAAATATATAATAAAATTTCATTATTCAACGCGGTTATCACACTTGGTAATCTTGCAGCCCATTCTCCTGATCGTTTGTCGTCGATAAATTCTCTCGCGTACTGATATCCAAATAACCGAACTGCAAGTGTTCGATAAAATTGCTCGACAATTACCTGATTGCCGTAAATTGCAGAGTGTCCTCGTCTGATAGCGGGACTATGTTGTTTTTGATGATACCTCACCTCGAAATTCTTTACCGGGATCAACCTGTAATAGCTTTCGTTACCGTAGAGGTCCTCTTCGATAAATTCGTCTAAACGCAGAGGCTACTTCAGCTGAAGTCTTCGTCGATAGCGGCTCTGCTTCTTTCTATCTACTCGCAATATCAACTATGGTTAACGCGTATGTGTAAGTACGTGTATTGACAGTATCATGCGGCAGAATAGGATACCAGCCTGGTGAACTACATTAGGGACGCTGATATCAAAGGATGCAAAATAAATTTTCTTAGGAGGCGGTAAATAAATTTGCCATATTGCTTGCCAGGATACCCAATCTGCCGCGGTAATACTTTTGACTTTTGCCGCGTTGGCGAGTGTACTAATCGCTGCGTTATCTTTCCAATATCCGGTTGGATAATAATATATTGATTCCATATAACTAAATACCACTTCCCAATACTAATTTACCTTCCATCGCGGATTTTATTACCCAACTAGTAAATTTTTCTTTGAATGTTTTATTGATGATACAATTTAACTCGTGAATCAATTTCACATAAGTGATAAGTCGTTGCTGAAGGTCTTTACTTTTATATGCAGCATCATAAGCATAAGCACTCACATATAGCTTCAAAACCTTGTGTCATGCCCAGCGGCCACATCCCAGCAAACGGCATCGACTAGCCGTCTAAACCATGCTGATGGTAGCCGATAACAGTGGAGCGCTAAGAGCAGGACGAGACACGTACTACGTCCTTGTCATCCACTGCACTTAACTCTTGTCTCCAGCCGTCTCAACGTTGTCGTGCTGTGGAATCCACCACACGGGCGGCCAGGCCATTATGGTAGTTGCGACTATCATTGAGTGGCGGCTGCCTCAGTTACTAAGCAGCCCTATTCAGAAATGCAATACTCACCTCCTTAGTATGCGGAGGGGTCAAGAAAAGGAGCCCATAACTTTAACAACTCTAAACATACTTAGCCTTCAACCGTAACCGTACATCAGCGGTCAAAATACAAAACAAAACGAGGATTATTTCTCGATGTGCGTACCACAATAATGTAGAAAGACCCCAGAGGAGAACCGCCTTTATAAGAAAGAAACTATTCAGATACAACGTTGACGTTGCAGCTTCTAACGAGACGCGGCTAGTAAGATAAGGCGAAGTCTGTAAACGGGGCTCTAAATACAATTTCTTTTGAAGCGGTCGATGAACTGAAGAGAGCCTTGAGACTGGTATCGGCTTTGCAGTGTTGACAGCACTGATTGGCAATTTTTTTGGACCTCCCAAGGGAGAAACGAAAGACTCATGACCATGAAACTACTCTCCTCCTCTTGTCTAGAAGAAAGCGCCTTACCATCATCAGTTGCTATGTTCCGACCATGAACAACCAATATAAAGTGAAGGTAGAGTTCTGAGTATTTTAACGTGATCACTTCTGATGTTCCAATGACAGATAAGTTCGTTATTCTTCGCAACTTCCATGTAAGAATAGGCTAAGATCACGTTGCATGGAATGCAGTTCTATGAATGCACAGAGTGGGTCACTGTAACATCAGCTGACCTGCTGCTCACCAATTTAGTCTTCTAACTACCTATCTTAGCCATTCGTCATATATGCACTATACGCACTGACACTTCATCGACATCGTTACTGTCAGGAAGTGGGACAACAGGCAAGATGTGCGAGTGACCAACACCCTGTGCGGCGCTTACTGCTAAACAAACGGCCGAGACATTATCACCAATCAATGATTACAAAAAAGCCTACAGTCTAAGACGGCTCCTAAGAGAGTGAACATCACCAAGCTGAAATGCTCAAGTACCAAACAGACTCTCCTCTCGTGAATGCCTTAAAATAACGTCTAAAATCTACCCTTTGTGACAGTCCGAATGTGGAGACCGACTAGACGGCTTTCCGACAGCTGGTCAACAGCACAGCTTCCGAAATCCTACGATCCTCAAACAGATAGAATTAACATTGGTTTGATGAGAACTGCGACGAGATCAAGCAGTTGCTGGATGGGAAACGTCGCTTCCTTCAAACTTACTTCAACAGCACAGAGTCCATCTCTAGGAAAGATGCCTTCAACAACATGTGCATACTTGTACAGCAGAACCTCTGTAAGATGCAATACACACGGCTGAGCAACAAAGCTGATGTGATTCAGTGCTAAGCAGACCATACTGACATGAAGAACTTTTACAATGCCCTGAAAGAAGTGTATGGACGTACATCCTGTGGATTATTCACCCACCCACCCCTTCTCAACGCAGACGGGAACACACGAAGACTGGCAAAGAGGATTCTTCAACGATGGGTTGAACACAGTGACAGCGTCCAGAATCACCCTTCACCCATAAATGATGCATCCATTAGTCGGTTCAACCCAATTAACCATCACCGAAGCGCTGGATGACACTCCAACGATGCTGGAGATTCATAAAGCCATGCGTTTGTTCTCCAGTGACAAAAAATACCTGGTTCAGATTCCATCCAAGCTTAAGTCTACAAGAAACGGGGGCACAGACTTGATATAAATATCCACCAACTGTTTTACTGAAGTGGCAGGAAGATTCGATTCGCCATCAACAACAGCAGTATCGTACGAATGTAATAGGTAATTGAGTAATATTCGCAAATAGTGGATTACCTGGTCAAATATCTTGGTTGCTATGGTGTTGTTAAGGAACAATGTGCACACTTAGTACGTAAGCCAATTAGAGACAAAAATTACGATCTGGATCGATTGACTGCAAATGTGAATAAGAAGAAAGTAAGATGAGTCTAAGAGGCTATTATGTAAGCGCTATTAGTCGAGTGGCAAAACATAAGTGGACATGCAAGTTTCAATAAGTGCGAAGAGTGACAGATTGATTGATTAATGAAAATTATATCAGAATCTAGTCTGAGTGTCTAAATTGGAGTGATTAAATAGTGCCTGATCATGATTATATGTACTCTGTGTTCATTGGTTTAGCATGGTCTTTTGGAAAATTGATTCCAGTTTAATATATTGTTGTGAAACGTCGGAAGGATTTTTTATTTGAAGTGGGTATGGGTCATGGGAGGCCATGTTGAAATGTAATGGCGAAGAAAAGCATGTGATAATGTCTTATGTAAAACATGTACTTGTTTTTACATATAATAATCTACTTATTTCCTGGCAAGAAAGAACAACTTTACGAAAGAAGGGCATCAGTTTAATATGTGTATGTGTAAATATGCTTGCGGTTAAGAAAGAAAAATATTTCCGCATCAGACTTCTCTAATATTCAAAATAGAACATTTGCATTTATTCGCTGCTTCTGTCATGTGACCAAGAAGGCTGGACATATCCGCGGAGATATCATTGGTGAATTCGTTACCGCCAATCGTGTTGTGCAGAAATTTCTATAAAAAGAGGCCGATTGCTTCTCTTTCTAGTTAAGTTTGACAGTTTGCGAGCAGGATAAGGTAATTCCAGTTTGGTACATGTTTATGTGCTATATTTCTCTCTGATATGTGCATGTTTTGTTGGTAGATGAAAACTATTATACTACTTATTGCGAGATGTAAAATCAATGCTGTCTAACTTAGCAATATTCTGAAAGCGCATATTCCATTATATGAGGATTACATGAAGACATCAACAAGAATAAAGCTGTAACTATGTAAAACAACTATAATATAAAAGTATTATATCACGCCCAATATAAGGAAACACTGTTAAATTCATATTTTAACATTTAAATCCTGTAAATACCTTATCAGATTGCGGTCAGTTTGCTCATCTGAACTAATATTTGCTTTCAGTTTCAGAGTAGGATACAATTATACAATAATGATAATACTCTCTAATTTGTGCGTTCTTTTAATTTTTTTCGTCGGTATGGTGAACAGGTAAATTTACGCAGAGGAAATTGTGTACTTTAATGTGCTCTAAACTTTCGAAATAATATTATTTTCGGCCATGACGTGGGTTCGTACAGCAATACAAGAATAATCACTAGATCATGAAAATATTATAGTTTATACATTGATGTTAAAATTCTACGAAACAAATTTCCTCACGTCGCGCTATTTGAAAATGTATTCTTTTATTACGGCCATAGTGCATTATTTTGTCACGGCTAAACAGTAAACAAACGTACATCATCTGGCGAAAGTAAAAAAGTAAATTTATTATTCATTTCATGAAGATATCTCATCACAATTAGGTACGACAAAAGCATGGTCAAATCAAGACAAATTAGATGATCTTGTACATTGTTATATGTTTCTCATTATTTTGCAGAAGTATTTATATTTTGTTTTGACATTCAGGAATTCACTATAATTAGGTATTAACGTAAAGAATAAAGCATATGAAGAAGAAAAGATATATACTTTGTCTTTTTTATTCCATCTAGAGACATGTGCATCGTATGAATTCCCTGAGTTAAAATCCCAATCGGTTACTAAGTAAGCTGGGACATCGATTATTGTCATATTGCGGAGAAATTAAAGATGCTTGCACTTCACGTGCCCTTCATTTAATATTTTAATACCTTCATTGCTTTATTTAGGCTCATCTTGCAATAAAAATCCAAATACTAATAATCAACAAGAAAACACAACCGTAAACGGTGCTTCTGGAAATTTAATATTCGAGTTTGCGAATAGAGCGTAATAGAAAGTTTGAAATGCGAGCAAATGTTTGTTTTTAAATTAGATTCCTGATTTCAGGCAAATGCGTGCAATAACTATTATAGGGGTACCAATATAATTTGTTACGGAAAGCAAACAACTCCACTGATATTATTACTCTATGACGTTGTGATGTTTTCTCTCCTGTTGCTGATGATGATACGTGCTAGTCACATTATATGCAAAAATGTTATTAAACAAACAAATATACAAGTCTAGCCACCCATCTGAAGTTGATGATACCATTCGAGGAGTAGAGAGGTGCATCTCGGATGTGAAATTATGGATCACATGTAACAAGCTGCAGATGAATGATGATCAAACTGAAACCGTTCGGATCGCAATACAAAGACTTTCTCATTCACATCCTTTGCCTCAAAGGATACATATCAGCAACACCAATATTAAATTCACACAGTCAGTACGAAACCTAGGTGTTACTCTAGACAGTACTCTCACATTGCACCACCATATCACGAACATATGCAAGGCTGCATATCTTGAGCAGATATCCAATCGTACATATCGTTCAGCTGAAGCCAATAAAACGCTTGTGTGTTCATTAGAACTTTCAAAACCACATTATTGTAACTCATTTATGTCTGGTTTGTCTCAATATCTAATTTATTCCATCTGCTACATTTCCAGTCCAACATACCTATATGGCCTCACACACACACACCAGCATGACACTGATGATCCTCTACTGACAATCGTATACTCATTACTCAAACTAGGTAAATGAACTCATGTGGATAACGTTCTTTTGCATACCAGGGCGCAGCAACGTGGAACAAATTGCCCATTGAATTGCCCATTGAAATTAGAAACAAAGACACAGTTATCCCTTTTAAGATTGCTCTTAAACCTCAGCCTTTGCGACTGCAAGAACAAGCTTAAAGACCTAATAATGTTTACTGCCTTACATATTTTCAGCATGTTGGTGTTTGTTTTATTTTTGCAATCGTATCATTTTTAAATCTTGTAAAGCGCTTACAGTTCTAAAGATTAGGCGCAATACAAAGTCATTATTATTATTATTATTATTATTATTATTATTATTATTATTATTATTATTATTATTATTATCGGTCAAACCGTAATAACAGACATTAAATACCTTTATCATACATACCTTAGTGTTTCAGGAACTAAACATTATAATAAAATAAATAACCAGTGGACAAAAAAGATTAAAAGGTTAAGACGCAAAACTGTAAAGATAACACCACTGAGACTAACACCACCATTATTTCTAATACTATTGCTTTTACTACGAGCAACATAATAATAAGAAAGATGAACATAATGGCACTGACGTGGATCAGATATAAGAAATATGAGTAGTAGGGCATAACCGATTAGCATTTTTCTACCGATTTCCGATTCCGGATTTTGGGTATGAAATTTTTCCGATTCCGGATACGATTCGATTAATCGGAAATGCTAAATCTGTATTTTTTTTCTAAAAAATTTCATCTTCCGTTTCCGGTTTTCACCCGTCGGTTCAAATAGATTGTCTCAGAGCGTGGTTGTGTTGACCATATTGGACTTTTCTGACTTCTTATTTAACTTTATTAACGCACTATCGAATGAAGCGCAGTGTTAGACACGGTGCTATAGAAATTCAACTTTATAATTTTTATTATCCGAATCGGTCGTTCCTGCCTTGTCCGACTCCGATTAATCGGAAGTTCATACTATCCGGTGGAATCCGATTTCCGGATCAAAAGTCGGTTATGCCCTAATGAGTCGGCCACTCTAGCTTGCTCTTTACGCAAAGTATAGATCACCAGTTGACATTATTACCTATTAAAACGTTCAAAACATATTTCGTATTTACTATTTTTTGCGTAGGTACGTGGGAACGATATCAGAGTAATGTTTGCTGATTTAATGATGTGAAAGATAGCGAAATAAAGAAAAAGCTTCTACTAAACAATTGATTGAAGCATGTTTATCACTCCGTTAGATAGTCTGTGTCTGTATTATCAAGCAACAACAGTCGAGGGTTTAGACTACGATAACGATATGGAAGAGTACAAAAACGAAAAATAATATAGTTCTTGTGCTTTTCGTTTAGTTTCTGTTTACATAATAATTTTCAGTTCATATGTTTCTTATCCATTATGCAGTGAAAATGGCTACTGAACAATAATGTTAATAATGATATACCAAGATGAATGCACACACAATTCATACATACCGTATATATCATTACATCGGCAGCACTCTCCAGTCATTGAGTTTCTGACCTTCTCATTTTGCTTTCTGCAACTCTGTTAAAAGTATCAATGGTGATAGGTTACCGACGAAAATACTGAATTAAAACGGCTTATTTATTATCCAACATTGTAATTGCGAGACAAAGTAGACGTGACTATTTTATGTGGGTTACTCAACGTTTTTCAACAAACTGAAATATTTAATGTCCAACTGCCCCTGTTTAATGATTGTATTGAAAAGCATTCTAAAGTTTTCAGTGTATGATAAATTTTGTGCACAAATTGATAAAATATATTAGGGTTTAATGTCACGTGTTTTGAAGCACCTTTATTGTTCTGAAATATGATGAACTTTCTAAGCAGGTATATACTTTTTGTAGCAAGGTGGATATACTGGCAACAACATACATGTTGTTCTATTCACCTATTGAACACACTCGAGATAATTTTGTTTTCAAAGTAGAGTACCCATCTAATCCATCCTTGAATACTCTAAGTTAATTTTGCAAGACCGTGCTCTGATCTCACCACTAGATAATATACACTGACATCAATTCTTCATGTATATTCCCCAAACACTTCAATGTTTTAAGCATATGCTACAGTTTATGCTAAACATAGACAAAGAATATCAGGGTTCATTGACACGTGTTTGGATGCTCCTTGTTCTGAAATATGATGGATTTTCTAAGCAGTTAAATACAATGTGGTCTAAAACGCTTTCCGTTACGGATTGCTATCATCTCACCTCTTTCTGTATGGATTAGAGTCTCATATTCGGCCAATGTGGGTATGTGAGAAAGCTTGCCAGTAGTTCTCGTTGGTGGGAGGTTTATTCCGGAGATTTAACTGGTTTCTTCCTCCATCATTAATACTTGGGGCCATGTATAGCCCACCATGTGCTGACAATGGCGTTGAACCTTTCAACAACAAATGCTTTGTGTAGTAAGGTAGATATACTGACAACAACATAAATGATATTCTATTCACCTATTTAACTTGCCAGGAGGATTTTATCTTTCTAAGCTAGAGAACCCATTATTATATATATATATATATATATATATATATATATATATATATATATATATATATATATATATATATATATATATATATATATATATATATATATATATATACATATATATATATATATATATATATATATATATATATATATATATATATATATATATATATATATATATGTATGTATGTATGTAAGTATGTATGTATGTATGTATGTATGTATGCATGTATATATAAGTATATATTGATGTTAAAATAACGTACATTTCTGCCTCATGTTACAGGTAACAGAGATCATGAAATTCCCAATTTTCTTGGTAGTTTTGGGGTTACTCAGCAATTGTCGAATAACGAATTTCACTAGTGGACAGTCCGTACTCCCAGCTCCACCAGTTCCACTACCAGTACGAATATTGCCACTGGTACCACAATGGCAACCTGCAAGATATCCCGGATATGGATCTACTTTTGTAACTTTAGGTCTCCATTCTCTTTCACTGACTACTTTTTTATATTTTCCCTCCTTACTGTTTGTATGTCGTTATTGCTTAACCAACGCCCCATGCTTATGTATGTATGTATGTATGTATGTATGTATGTATGTATGTATGTATGTATGTATGTATGTATGTATGTATGTATGTGTGTGTGTGTGTGTGTGTGTGTGTGTGTGTGTGTGTGTGTGTGTGTGTGTGTGTCTATACGCGAATGTGTGTGATAAAAGCATATGACCAAGGATGCATTGGTGGGTTCTTTGCGAATTGTGGATTTGATATTTCTTTGTCGTATACCGTTGTATTAACAAATATCGTATGCAATCCTATTACCGTGCATATTTCATCTTATTTACTAAATTACTAACTTTTTATTCTGATATTTTCTATATCAGATACAATTATGGGTTTCTCATAATGGATTTGAGGATTAATGTTCAATTTGGTGGAAGGCTACCATATATATATATATATATATATATATATATATATATATATATATATATATATATATATATATATATATATATATATATATATATATATATATATATAGTGCCGTACTGTTTGTTCTAAAATTGACTTTTCTCGTTTCTAAAGGAAATATTTTAAATATGTCTGACAATATTTGCAATTTTGTTTTATTTAGCCCTTGCCATCTTTGTTGCAATATTGCCAACACTTCTTCGCCCGAGAAATATGACATCGACGCCAGGTAACCTTAATATCATCTCGTTCTATATATCTCTCTCATGCATTTACTTGCACAAACAAGGCACTCAATCTTAACATTTTCCGACTTTATGATAAGACAGGAAATCGTCTCTGTTGTGATTTTAGAGGTCGTGTTAGTATAAGTTAGTATGTCTGACACATACATATTGCCTTTGTACATCCATAAGTACTTACATACAATCATTACTATTGTTATCACATGAACGTATCTAATATATCTCTGTTTCAAACTCCAATATATTTCAGCCTCATTGGAAGGGTTTACACTTGGATCCTATATGAATATATGTTGATTTAACACTTTGGACTATTAATAATTAAATCATTTAGTAGGGCGTTACAAGTTTACGATAAACTATTCAAAACCTATAATATGTTATCAAATGCATTTAACGTTCAAGGTCATAATTATTGTACAATGTATAATAAACATGTAATAATTATTAATTAAAGTATATAATAAAACACTCATGCATTAATTATTAATGAATTTATATTATATTGTTATGAGGGCAATGTGTTAAATAAAAGTAATATATTATAATGGAGACATTAAAAAGATTAAAATCAACATAGTACATTTAATTAAGAAACCATCCTCGATTTCGTATAACTGTATTTAGATATATTTAAAGCATTAGTTTATCTAACAAGCATGTATAAACGAATCCTTTGTTTATTCAGAATATTGTCGTGACATAAATTAGTTTTCGAGATGTTTTCTCTCTTAATATTGTAACCTTTATCAGGTCTTGATAGTTGTCGATTTCATGTGCTTATATTATTTAACACCAATGTTTGTTTTAAAGTGGATAACTTAGTTAGGATTGTGGTCCAGATAAAATTTCTCGAAAATGTTAAAATAAATAGTCACCATATAATTTCTTTTGAAGTTGTGTTTGCAAATAGTGTTGATAAAGGTGTCGAGGGAAATAACTAAAAGGATTATTGATACGAAATAAATGAAAAGGGGATTGATTCGAAAATCGATCGTACTTTTGCTTTCATTTTCTTCTTTTTTATTTTTGAAAATGTGGTTAAAGTACTTCCCCACTTAAAAAATGTGGAACGGTCAGTTGTAAACCGAGCGAGACAGTAGTTAAATATAAATATAATTCATTGTCATTTCTTAAAGAGCTATGTTAAGCGAGGAGGCTTAAAACATTGAAAATGTTGAATGGTCAATTTCGTATGAAGTTTCAAAATTGTGGGAGCCATAAAGAAGAGCTGTTTCTCCCTCCATAATTTTGAAACAGGTTTAAAATGGTTAACTTAGCTTTCTTGAGTTTTCTTTCTACTTATGTTCATACGCTTTCTTCAGGATGTCCATCAACTTATTACTTATACTCTACCACGTGTGGCCGATTCTGTTATCGATACGAGTCTTCAGACTGTAAATCCTGGTCTTCTGCACGCACATCATGCAGAACGGAAGGAGGTGACCTGTTGGTGCCCTCTGCGTGCTACTATCAGTTTTTCATGGATCTAGCGCCACAAAATGAGGGTAAAGTGCTCACCATTTGTAAAATCATTTAACAAATACTTGAGAAATAATATAATAGAGATTAAAACGAATGCACATACCATAACCGCCTCCATTATGTAGTTGATTTACCAACAACAAGAAAGGAGATCTGAAATCACTGGTGTCTTCCTGTCTGCATCAGCAAATGACCAATGAATGATTCATTGCAGTTTAGTTGAATATTCTAGAGAATAATACAATAAATGAATCATTTCGTCTGTGTGTGTGTGTGTGTGTGTCAGTGTCTGTGTGTGTGTGTGTGTGTGTGTGTGTGTGTGTGTGTGTGTGTGTTCGTCTTTGAGAATGTTTTATTAATTTGTGCAAGGACAACGCACTATATATGTCATATGCGTCCGTCACCATTAATGTAAAACTAAAGTAAAAATACCATTTACATCTAGAACACAAAACGAGCAGACCACATTATTAACGATCTGTGAACGTACAATCTGTTTTGCAGATTATAGAAGAAAATAATAAATGCTGCTGATATGACCGTGTTATGTTAACTTCGTTTATATAGAAATATTGAATATTTATACTACTACGTCTACGTTTATGCAATAATTAATTGAATGTCTATTACTGTATGTAACGTTTTTAAATGTAATTGATCAGAGATAGCAATATATCTTAATGTCCATAAATAGGAATTCCTTCTATGGATAAGGCATATAGTGATGACAAGAAGGATTTATGTCAGTAAAGAAAATGTCTAATTTGCTTAAATATTTTATTCTTTTGATGTAAATAGATTACGTTTACACACTGATCATAAACAAAGAGATAAAAAGCACTTATCGCAAAGACGGAACGTTATAATCAAAATTTTTGTTTCAGGAAGTTGCAATAGGTTCTGGCTGGGGGGTAGCACTATAACTCCTCCGTCCAATTATACATCAGTGAGAGGAGACCCTATTCCAGGCTCGTTCCCATTTTGGAGTTCTGGTCAACCCAACAATGCCGGAGGAAGAGAAAGTTGCATAGAAATGTTAACTAGCAACTATCTGATGAACGATGCTGTATGCAGTAATGACAGAGGATTTATTTGTCAATTATTTGTATAATTGCATGCATAGTGGGAAACGAATTGATTCAAAATTAAAGAGAAAGATGGAGAATAAACAAACATAATTCCACTTGCTATTTTTGCTAATGTGAATAGCATGTCAATTTATCTGGGTCTCTCAAATTTTACGCCTGACTGTATGGACGAATATATATATATATATATATATATATATATATATATATATATATATATATATATATATATATATATATATATATATATATATATTTGTAAGTAAATATCTCTCAATGGGCATCTTTGAATGGACAAAGTAATCACTTATATACTAGTGTCAAAGATGAATAAATAATGACAGCAACAGCTGATGTAATTGCAGACCATACGATTCTGCAATCCATAAAATATAAATGTATTGTCCTTCATGTCACAACATTTTCATGATAACCAACGGTTACATAACCACATTTCAACAGAAATCACGATCTGATTTTTATAAATAATGATATGGGCCGGGTGGGGGTGCAAAAGAAAAATAAATAAAAAGGGAAATACCCCCTCCAATTTAAAAATGATAAAATAGAATCAAATTGAAACGAATTTTAATTTGAAGCCAGTCCTAAAAGAGACACACACACATATATATATGAATATATGTACATACATACATACATACATACATACATACATACATACATACATATATATATATATATATATATATATATATATATATATATATATATATATATATATATATATATATATATATATATATATGTGTGTGTCTGTCTGTGTAAGTCTGTGTCTGTATGTCATGCCTACAAGAATAAAAGAGACAGCTTTCTCAATGGAAACTTTCCATGACCGCAACTCCTTAAGATGAAATCACACGGAAGTATTTTCCAATTGGCTTTTAAATGCTTACTTTTTTCAAGTACATGCATGCATACAAATTGATACATACATATATACATTCATGCATGAACGCTCGCACGCAAGCACACACCCACACATATACGTGTATACATACAGACAGACAGGCATACATGTGGATAATTGTTACGTGCTTAGGCTTGAATAAACAGTAACATAGAAAGAGTGAAAATAACAAGCTTTTAAAACTTAATAAACAATTTATTGAGTACAGATATTTTTTCAGAAAAGATAAACGTACGGTTTTAAGAATCAGTTCGAAAATTAATCCAAAATAATTCAAAATATTATCCACTAGAGAAATTGCAAAAGTCCTGGTAATAAAATGTCCAAATAATTCTAAGTTCAAATTCCAGATAAGTATCCAATATGGAAGACAATGTCACTGGATAAAGTCAGTTTCCAGTACAAGGTAATTTATAATAACTCAAAAAGACACAACTTAATATTCTAACAGTCCAATTTCTTCTACTGAATGTCTCGCTCCAAAACATAATTTATATAGCTGTTTTTACGTAAACAAGGAAGGGTCACGTGATCTTCCAGAACAAATTTACGTTCAAAGAATCACGTACATACCTTATGACCCAACTAAAATAGAAAGATGTTTATACACATTTTAAAAGCTTGTTTACAACTCTAAAACCAGATCAGAAATGAGGTCAACACCTGGTGCTCACTCTTAAAGTACAGGTCACCCCCCCCCCTTAATGAACGAATCTTTAAACTTAAAATGCCAAATTTGAATCAAACAAACAGACAATAACAGACAATAAAAATCAATATAAATGACTTATATTAAATATACGTAACTGTAATACGATACACTTATACACAAATTAAAGTTTTTTTCTCTTTGAAGACCATTAACAATGTCAAACACAACCGATCTGCTTGAAGAAGTCGTCTCCTGTGCATGCATAATCGTTAACATATTGTTACAAGTATCGATATCAATATGTTATCGAATGCAGATTCGGTACAAGGAGAGCGTATAGCGCCTAATATTATATACATTATTGTCATCCTTGGAGTAAATTCCAACATTGTTTTTCTCCTGTTTTCTCCGGTCTCGCCAAGCTTTCCAAAAAAAGTTAGCTACTTAAATTACTTTTCTTTGATGACCTTATAAAATACCACATTCATTAAAGTAGTGAGTCCAGACTTGCAAAACAATCTCTCTCGTTTCATAAAGACAGACAAGTAGGAGAAGCGATAGCGGGAAGAGGAACGATTCACGATACTTCAAACTGAACTCTATAACTTTACATTTAAACTAAATAACACTCACATCAATATTGCACTATTTTCAATGTTGCCAAATATGTTATCTAGTATCTCATTTCAAAAACATGTAGGTCAATACGTTTCAAATAAATACAAAATCTTTGAGAAATCAAAATAATCAACGTAGCACTGATCGGTTCTAGTTTTGGCAAAGCTAGTAAAGCATATAGTTCACTGTTAGTAGATACACGTGCTGCTTATGATTTTGTGGTCCAGAAATTTAATTTGGTGGCTTATGAATTGGTATATGAGGGCATATCAACAGAGGTGTATTAATCGCGGAACAGAAACTACACAAGCCGCTGTTGGATTTGCGAAGGAAATATAAATATTATTTGACAGGTCCCTTACATCAATACAAAATTAATAAAGTAATGATAAACTTAAACAACTCATTTTATTTTTTTTTAAAAATTCAAGAATTCAATCCTTTCAGATATCAAGACTTACTTACGACGAACGCCAGGTAGAAATTGTGGATGATGCTTTCCGCACAGCTGATGAATATATTCCTTGACTCGTAAAATGTATTGTGTCACTTACGTTTTTCTCTATGCAGCTTCTCAATAGGAAAACAATTCAGACGCATAAGTATACTTACATATTTCGATCGGACACATCTTATAAGTATCAAACGTCTGAGATAACTGATCAGTAATCCTTATCTCTTCCTAGATTTACATATTGCAAAACAATAGGTCACAAAGCCTCCTCTGACTTTGTTATGGACCTTTCATGTTGATATGTTCGATATTACCTGTTGAATATGCGACCAATCCAATCCCTTTTACGATATTATGGGACACAATGTATTATCTCGGGGTTTTATTTTCGGGTACTTAGTAGTTGTATTAGAAATCTTCTTCTTCTGAATGTGCCGACGTTTTGTGAACAGAATGCGGCTTTGTCTGAAATAAAGAACATCATGGAAAATGAAACCTTAATCGAAATAGCTCTGTCACATATATATACGAGTTCAAGATTGTTTTAATTTACATACATTTTTATACAATCATTGCACACCTTACTATGTAATTTCATTATTATCATTTTTGTGTTTGATGTTAATTCTAAAAGAGAGATTTATTGCATAGGCATTATTTGAGATAACAGATTTGTATGGATTATTAAGAGCAAGTAGAACATATGTTTGGACTATAATATCAATTAGAATTTATTTTTTTCAGAAGAGTTTTTGAACAAAGTCCTTTTGTATCGCCTGGTCTGATTGGGGGAATAATGATAGATTGGATTTGATATTTATTACCGAATATTCCATTATTTTGGACCTCTGTTGATGTGTTGTACGATGTCTCATGATTCAGTTACATTTACCGATAGGATACGGTAAATTCTTCCTAAATTATCATTTTATTAACATTGATAATTAGATTGTTTGAAAAGGATTAGAATACTTGTTAGTTGTGCTGACTTTTCTGATTATGGTTTCCTAAGTCGTACAAATGCATTTTATAGGGTCCGTTATTGGACACTTCAAAAATTGGTTGATAACCATGTACCCTTCTACATCGATGATACTTTCATTAATAGGTATGACAACCATTTGACCTGTGTAGTTTGGGTGACATATTAAGCTCCCTCCATGTTGTGCGGCGGGGATTGGGTGCTTTTACACTTTGTTATATAAGTTCAATCGTAAATTGGAACAGTTTTAAGTGGGGTTACATTTGACATCAAATGTGATAAGTGCATATCAAATTTTGGTTTTGCTGATGACATGTCACTGAGTTTGCATGTTTGAGAAACGTGTTGAATATATGTAAATTAAATCTATTATCAAATGATATTACATATAATAGACTATAATCAGTATATATTAGTTATATACTTTCATGAAACTATCACACATTTATATGAAGAAATAGGAGCTAATCTACGACGACACCGTGTGACAACCAACACCCAACACATGTTAGCAGCGATTGAGACTAGCCATTTTTCAAGAAGGCATAATTATAATGGGTCGTCTAAAAAGCCAATATCAGACACAAGATACGTATTTCATCAAGGGCTGTGGGTAATTAATGTACACATGTGGGTAATAACATAATAAGACACAAAACTACACTGCACATTTGTCACCATATATCGAGTGAGTCATTTAGAGTGATTACACTGTTATTGAAAACACCACCTCATGTGATTTTTGATTCTTTGCTACAGAGCGAAGTGTCGCTTCCACTTCCTTACACAAGTAACAGTGGGATGGAGTACAGCCTATGAGCTCTTAGTTTCTCCAAAGCTGTTATTTGATATAAATATCGTTATATGAATTTTATTCCAAACTTTCGAACTAGCAATCAGTGATGTGCAAAGGACACATAAAAAAAATGAAAAACAATACTCAGGCAGCCCTGCTTTATTTGCTCGTGAATCTCGTGCGTATACAACAAGAAATCAAGTACAATATATTCAGGTCAGTATATACCGGAAGATAAACTCATTATCCAATAATAAATACATACATTTACAGACAAACAGACAGAGATAGAGAGTAGAGATACAGAGACCGATAGAGATACAGATAGATAGATAGAGAGAGAGAGAGAGAGATAGATAGATAGATAAATAGATAGATAGATAGATAGATAGATAGATAGATAGATAGATAGATAGATAGATAGATAGATAGATAGATAGATAGATAGAAAGAGATAAAGAGATAGATAGATAGACCCGATATTGCCTTCACTAACTGATGTTATTAATATCTCTCTCTTTCATCAGGGGAATTCCTATCATTTTTCAAAACTGCCATCGTAAAGCATCTACTGAAGACACCAACACTTGACCATAACGATTTAAAGAACTACCACCCAGTTTCTAATCTCTCATTTATAAAAAAAAGTCTTAGAAAAAGTTGTTCTAATCCAACTTGTATCTTATTTGAATTCAGTCTTTTTTGCAATGTACAGTATGCATATCGCCCTTGCCGTAGTAGGGAAACTACTCTTCAAAAAGTATTTAATGACATTCTCTGTGTTTTGGAGAGAGAAAAGATTACAGTCCTCACCATCTTTGATTTGTCTGCAGCATTTGACGCAATAGACGATGATATGATACTTCACAATCTCCAGCATGTATTTGGTATTCACAAAATAGCCTTGCAGTGGTTCAAGTCTTACTTAGTCAACAGGACACAAATTATATCTGCAAATGGAATACATTCCAGCCCAGGTGACGCATACTGTGGTGTTCCACAGGGGTCTGTTCTTTCCATTATATACACTCAGCCACTCTTAGGTGTCATAGATCATCACCCAGTGTCTCACCAATTGTACGCTGATGACACTCAAATATACAAGTCTAGCCACCCAACTGAAGTTGATGCTACCATCCATGGAGTCGAGAGGTGCATTTCTGACGTACAATCGTGGATGACATAACATGCTGCAGATAAATGATGATAAAACTGAGGCTATTCTGATCTTAACACATAGACTTTCTCATTCACATCCTTTACCTCAAACAATAATTCTCAACAACACCGACATTAATTTCACGCAGTCAGTACGAAACCTAGGAGTTACATCAACAGTACCCTCACATTGCACCAACATGTCATGAACATGTGCAAGGCTGTATATCTTGAATTGAGACGAAGCAGTTTCATTCGTAAATATCTTTCAGTTGATGCCACTATAACACTTTTGTGTTCATTAGTACGTTGAAGACTGGACTATTGTAACTCAATTCTGTCTGGTTCCGCACACTATTTACTCCAGAAATTTAAAAAATGTTCAAAACACAGCTGCACGGATCATCTTTAGAGTATCTCGATCAGAGCACACCTCACCACTGCCCTGTACTCTACACTGACTATCGATTCGATACAGAATCAAGCACAAAATGTGTTCTCTGTTCTATGTTTCACTGACAGATTTTAGTCCAACATGCCAATCCTGTCTCACCCATGTGTATACACCAGCAAGATACTTACGCTCTTCTTCTGACAATCGTATACTCATTGTTGCCACTGTTAAAACGGAGTCATATTGACAACGTTCCTTTGCATACAAGGGCCCACCGATGTGGAATGAATTGCCCATTTGAATTAGAAACAAAGACACAGTGGTCCCTTTTAAGAGTGCTCTTAAAACTCACTTTTTTCGACTGCATCGAAAACTTGGAGACCTAATAAAGTATTTTATCTTTTTTGTTTTCAGTTTGTTTTTATGTTTTCCAATTTCATTGTTTTTGTCATTTGTTTTTATGAATGTAGTCATATCATTGCAGATGAAGTAAAGCGCTTTGAGCTTCTAACGATTATGCGCTATACAAAGTCCTCATTGTTATTATAATTATTATCATATTTTAAACCTATTTACAGATTTGCATTTTACGTGTCTATGTTAAATTCATCAATTCATCTTTCACAGTTACACTGCTGTTGTACCATATGAATCAAATTTGTTTCTCTCTCTCTCTCTCTCTCTCTCTCTCTCTCTCTCTCTATATATATATATATATATATATATATATATATATATATATATATATATATATATATATATATATATATATATATTATGTTCTTCTTTGCAACTGACAGGTCAATACAATTTGTCGCTGTATGAGGGAGGCCAATTGTGAGCATGGGTGTGTTAAACCATGAGGTTATAATTTCTCGCTTGGCAAAATGTATTAAGTGTCCAGCGAGCTTAATTGAAACAGTCAGAAAGCTTAATACACGTGGTTTGTTTTTGCCAAAGTCAGTGACGTAACCTGATTCACAGGTAAGTGACGATTTCTTGTTCAAATCAGACATCGTCCAATTTTTATCGTAAACATCTTTGACAGACGGTTGGGAGGGGCGATGTCGGATCATCAGGAACCAACCTCCAATCGGAATCGAGTTAGGCGTACCAGACATTAGAATGTATTAGTTTAAATATATCATCTTGAGAATCAAAAGTTAGTAGTGTTAGAAAAATTTAGCGGGACAAGTAAAATAATAACCTACTCCGTGACCATTCATAATGGCTGATTTAATCGAGGAATAATCAGAAAGCTTCGAAACAGGTCAGTTATATTTTTCTTGATTGTTGTGAAATATTACTGCAAAATAAGTGTACGTTAAATATTGCAGTATATCTATATATTTGAGTATATATATACAATTACCATTATAGTTTAACTAATTCGTAGTAACCTCATGCATGTATTAATTTGATATAGATTTGTAAATCTTGAAGTGAATTATATATATACATGCGCATTTTGTAACTCGCTATTGGGTTTATTCGTAATAACATCATGCATGTATTCATTTGATATTATATATTTGCAAATGTTAAATTGAATTATAAACTTTGTATAATGTTACGTTGGCAACAATAGTATAGGAATTTGCCTATTTGTGTATACTTGTACAAGTATCGTGTGTATGGATATATCAGAGCATGAATGTGCATATCTGTGTACCCTTGTAAAAGTGCAATATACAAAATGCGTCTTATTATATAATATCGTTTGTATATAATAAGATTGAGAATAATATATATATATATATATATATATATATATATATATATATATATATATATATATATATATATATATATATATATACCGTGTACACTTAGCAGGGAGAATGTGTATTTCGATGGGCACGAATGCGTCACCAGAAAACGGTAACTGCCTATCTGATGATACTAATGTTAGTGTGTGATACGTAGCAAAAGGTATATCTTTGGCTAATATCCGTGCATGTTTTCTTTAGACACTTTTAGAGATCATAGAGAAGTACCCAATGCAGTAGTCCGAGTCTCTTGGAGACAAACGGAAGACGTATTAGGGACCAAAGGAAGTACCTAATGTAGTGGTCAGAGTCTCAGAGACAAAAGGAAAGACGTTTTAGGGGCCAGAGGGAATTACCCCAGCTGTGGCCTAAGTCTCTGGGAGACCAAAAAGAGAAGGAAAGACAGAGAGGGAAGTAAAAGGGTTAACGGAGGAAGACCAAGGAGGAGAAGAACATACAGATGAGTAGGATTCAGGACAGAAAGGAAAATTATACACTAATTCAAAGGATGAACTAGGCCGTCGGCACCGCTGATTGGGGGCTCAGATCTTCACATCTTTCTTTCACTACTTTACTTTCTGAAAAAAAACGAGCCAGGGTGTGTCTTCTATTTTAATTTAAATAAATTGAAAGCACCCCACCCCAACAAGGGAAGCAACATAAACCTTTACACAATCTTTAGAACAAAAAATATTATCACTAACGGAAATGTGGTTTTAAAAAAAAAGTTCAATCCATTGTGCGGGTAAGAACGACAAGGCTCCAGGAAAAGTTACAGAAGGTTTGATAAATGGATAACCGATAAATATACTAGTTAAACATTATCCCAGAGAGCCAGAGAACAAATACCACTCTAAAAGGCTTATCGAAATGACAAACTTTGCATTAGTTTGCGGATATAGAACTATTCACCCCAATAAGAAGAAATTAAAGTAAAAGAAAAGGTAGAAAAAGTTACAATGAAATCAAAAGAAATACACATACATGCAAAATTTATAATCCGCCCACATATACAAATGTATATCTCAACATCCAATTTTCATTTTATATTCCTCGATCAATTCATTCAATCATCCGTCGATCCATCGATTAATCCATATTAGTTTACTATATACATCCATATATTTATCCATTTATTCATACATATATACGATTGACAACCACGCCCTGACAATGGGAAATATAAATACAACTTAATATTTTCAAAGATAGCAATAGTGGGGATTTATGTTTGTTTATTTTGAATCATTTTGGGACAAACTTGTATAGATCAATCCCTACCACTCATCTTTCTTTCCAATATTCGACAGATAAATGCCTAATAGCGCAGTTGATGACGTTTATCAGATATTTATAATCGAAGCTCATTTCTAAAAATAAAAAATAAAAATTTTACCTCCAATATTGTCTGGTTAACCTGGAATCTATAATTTGAATGAAAATCAAATATTGCTTCCGCCCACTATTTGAAAATGTTACACATAATTCGTTGTAGTACTCCCTCAACCATAAGTTACAAAAACGCAATGAAACGATCAAAATAAATACCAAGTTCCATTATTTCAATACGAAATGTGTATCTGCCGTAATCAAATAATAAATATGATTCCGTTACATGATTATTATAGACGTTTCAAGAAATTTAAATTCCATTTTTGTAAAGGAACCTCGGCCAAAGTATATTGTTTACAAATAATCATTTTTGGCACCACAAGAAGCAAGGATGAGAATTAAACCAATACACGCTATAGATGTTGAACATGGTTTCGTAATGACCATTCGCATAAGTTCATCCAAAATAATCTTATTAATAACGTTTTCCTCAATTACGAGCTATTCCTCTTTCTAATCAAATTGATTTCCCACTATGTTACCGACACACGAAGTACCAACTAGTCAAAGTAAAGATCATTGTCTATACTAGAGAACAAAACTGTTTCTAAGACGATTGGTCTACTACTATTACATATAAGGTAGATGAGATTTACACAGGAAATATTTAATAGAAAGACTTTTTCTTTACTTTAACTGTAGCATGCAGACCATTTGTGAACCACTTTTTTGTGTATATATACGAGTTTACCTTTTGTACATGATTGCAGATTTTATGGGTAATTTCAAATATCATACGGTATCTCTAGTTTTTTAATGATATACATATTGACAATATCTTGACATGGCCATTTTACATTAGAATGTTCTATAGATGCATACTTGCCTGTTTGTAAGATCTAAATATGTCCTTTACTAATCCTTGATATTTATGTCTGTTTTCTTCATAGAAATTTAGAATGTTTTAGAAGTTACTTCTTTACGATTTTGAAGGAAAAATTACCTATATCCTGGTCATGCGTTTGCATCTTCGGTTTTTATATTCCGGTAAATGATATGATAAGCATACTGATTCATTCCAATTTTAAAATATGTATAGCGGAATAAAACTTTAGTTGCGTTAAGGTATACTTTAAGACGTGTGGCGCTGCCCGACCCAAAATTAAATTAGAACCATGTGTGATCAAATAAGTCGGACAAGCCACTGTTTATTGTTGCACATGACCGCAGGCTAACATCATCCCTTACGTAAGTTTGCCATAGTTAAGAGAGGAAGCCGACCCAAGCCCGTCAGAAGTGTAATTAGCACCTTGGGCTGGAAGGATGTTTTGTACATCAAAGAAGCTGCCAGAAGGAGTGGGCGTGCCTTATCTTCTGGATACGGTGACTGACCGCCAGATCGAATTAGTCGAGTGGATAGGGTCCCAGCGCTACCCAATCAGAATCGAGATAGGGATGAACCCTGATTTATTTTAAAATATAATATCTTTAACTGGCCGGCGAGCTTTAGTTCTCGATCATCCGTTAGAGAGGATTGTCTGAAGAATTGGAACTCCGTGCGGCCATACGTTAATTGGCGGTAAAACCTTAGGAACATAATTCTAAGTGTAGCTTCTAAAAAGGTCAGTGAGCTATTTGTTCGATCTTTGCTGTCTGCGACTGCATTTATTGTAGATTGTGTATATATATATATATATATATATATATATATATATATATATATATATATATATATATATATATATATATATATATATATATATATATATACATACACGTCTGATTACTAAAATCGTAGTAGGAATAATTATTTTTGTGATGTTGATGTGTTTGTATATTTTGAAGAATGAGTTCCTATTTGTAAAGAATCGTATTGCTTGCTAGCCGTCGTAAGAATTAATATTATTATAATTCGCTATGTGGTTATTTTATAGTACAATAGCACATTATCCATGTAATTATAGAAATTGAATGGTATCTTTTGAATGATTTCACTGTGAGAAATTAATAATATGAATATTTAAATATTTGTGTACGCTTGTGGGAGTGTAGTGTACAGACATACATCTGGTTGTCGTAATATTATAAGTACGAGATTAAATATATATATATATATATATATATATATATATATATATATATATATATATATATATATATATATATATATATTAGATATACTGATGTGATACGATGTATTGATATATGTATGATATCGTGCTATTACATCATTGTTTCCCTGTAAGAGTGTGTGGGAATTTCGATGTGTATGTATGCGTGTCCTAAAAAGTAATAGCCTTATCTGATGGCTAATTGATAATTTAGTGTGAGGTGAGATTCGATAAACCATATGTTAACGCCTTGTAATTTTCACAGGAAGCTTCGAGGGACAGACTAGTGAGTGGTCCCAGTGTCTCCGTTAGAGACAGAAGGAAGAGAAGGAAAGAGGGAAATCTGGAGAGGAAGCTTCGGGGGACAGACCACGGAAAGTGGTCCCAATAGTCGTGATAAAGAACGGAAGGAAAGTGAAGGGAGGAGAGAAGTCGGGAGAAGTGAAATCCAGGAGGAGTGGGAGGATAGAATAAATAGATGAGTACAACCAAAGGCCAGGTGGAAAATCGAACTCACACTGAAAATCATAAGATGAAATAGGCTATCACTTTGAGGACGAGTGATTGTGTGACATTTAAATTTATAGGCTTCATTAAATTGTTATTGTTTGAATTTCCTCTTCGTATTATATATATATATATATATATATATATATATATATATATATATATATATATATATATATATATATATATATATATATATATAAATGTATGTATATAATTTAACCGTCGGCAGTGCTGACTGGGGGCTCAGAGCCGTATACCTATTCGGTCTTTAATTTAAATATAAATTCACGAGCCAGGTGGAACTTCCATAATATTTTAATTAATATTTTGGAAGTACCCCACCTCAACCTTTGCAGAACGCTACAGTGGGGGCTTTCGTCCGGGATTTGAATTAGACATAAATATTATTGAAAGACCTAAAGTTTATTTGTTAGGAGTATTAATGAACAGTGTGAAGTAGTTGTGAGTTATTTTCTATCCTGGGTATTTTTAATTTTTATGATTTTCTCATCTTATGTTTGTTATATTTGATATTTGCATGCTTTGTAGATCTTTAATTACCTGCAGTAATTGTGAAGCAAATATCGAGCAAATATCTTACCTGAACGGAATTAGTTGTCGACAGGTAAGTATTTGGCTAGGAAGATGTAAAATCTGTCCATTGCTAGCAGGGTTGAGACAAGGTATCACTTCGTATTAGTATATCAACATGGGTACAGAAAGGCAAATGATCAAAGAGTACCGTGCCATGAGGTCGGAAGATCTTGGATACGAGGGAGATCGCCTGGCTGCATTTATCGAAGAAAGAATCAAGGAATGGAAGGCAGAGAAAGCGCTGGCCATGGAAGCAGCGGAGAGAGCAGCAGAGAGAGAGAGAGAACTGGAGCTACCCAGACTTGCTCACACTCTCGAAATGGAGAAGGTAAAGCTAGCAGCTAGGGACAGCGATAGGGACGACGCTAGTACGAGTTCCGGAGGGACCGGACGACCCTTCATCGACCACCGAATGGCCCAGATAAACATGCCGCGGTTCAACGATAAGGAGGAGTCTATCGACGATTTTCTCGTGCAGTTTGAGAAACTTGCTCACGCTCATCAAGTTCCTGAGCAACATTGGGAGATTGATGTTTCAGCCTTTTTGCAAGGTGCAGCTCGTGAAGTCTACCACGGCTTAGCTGCAGACGATGCTGACAATTATAATGCGCTCAAGAAGGCCCTTCTTTGTCATTATCGGCTGACCGCCGAAACGTACCGTAAATTTTTCGGGACTCGACGAAAAAGGCAACGGAAACCCACTCTCAATTCCACAACCGTGTTCGAGGGTTATTTGAGAAGTGGATGAAGATGGCCGAAGTCGAACGTTCGTACGACGGGCTACGCGAGGTTATACTCAAAGAGCATGTCCTGAGTACTTACCGTCGCGAGTTGACAGTCTTCCTAGCAGAGAAGGAGAACCGTACGCTCGAAGAGATTGCTAGCATGGCGGAGCGATACGAACAGGCGCACTCGAAGAGTGGAAGTTCCGGGGGTGCGGATCGACCCCGACCCTTTGAGTCGCGCCGGGTGCTTGAGGTGGAGTCGGCTTTCCGTAACCGTCAGGGCGACGGGAGGGCCGGAGGGCGATCTACAGGTAGGGATGCCACCCATAGACCTGGACAGGCCTTACCCCCGAAAGCGGGATTTGCAGATCGGCGAGGGCCGCCGACGTAATACAGCTGCAAGTACCCGGGGCATATAGCCAGGGACTGTCCCAAGGGGAGACAGGTGAATGTCGTCGCTAGGAATGATTATGAGCCGGGATTAAGTTGCAAACCTTCAAATCTCGCGTCTGCAACTGTCAACGGAGAAGGTGTCACCATCTTGTATGACACCGGGTGTAGTGTCCCAGCCCTAGTCGACAGGAAGTACGTTAAGCCCGAGGATTACACAGGGGAGGTAATCGAAGTTCAGTACGCGAACAGCGCGCGTGACTCATTGCCAGTGGCTGTCATTGACCTCGATTCACCGTACGTGAAGGGGAAAATTGAAGCTGCGTGCTTGGATGGTCTATCACATGACGTCATACTGGAATGTAGTTATGTGTTGCCACAACCGAACCCTGAAACCTGCACACCGATACCAGTAAGTGCTGTGGATACCAGGTCCAAGAGTCGACAGACGAAATCGAAGCCGATGGAAGTTAGAACGTCTCCGGTGAGTAACGTTCTTCCGGCCGAGTTGAGGAAGCTACAACAGGAAGACGCAACTCTGGTGCAGTTGCACAACCACGCTGTAGCAGAAACAGAGGAAGAAAGAGAGACCGTCAGCGATTTTGTCATCGCCACAATTATCACCGAGGACGCCGAAATCGATACGGAGGGCGCCAACACTGTCCCGAGCTGTCCGTTAACGAGGGCTGAGACACCTTCGGACGTGAAGTGTGACCCCATGCTGACCGCGGCACAGCGGGAAGAGATTGAGACGTTGCTGCCCGGGTATTCGGATGTGCTTACGGAAATACCCGGGAGAACTTTGCTTGTCGAGTTCGGGTTAAAGCTGGTACATGACCGGCCAGTCCAGAGGAAACCCTACCCCTTGCCACACGCAAAACGACAGGTCGTAAATGAGGAGATCGAGCAGATGATTGCTCTGGGAGTCATCGAACCCGCCGACTCTCCGTACAGCTCTCCTGTAGTTCTAGTGCAGAAGAAGGACGGCACCCATCGGTTCTGTGTCGACTTCCGGAAGCTGAATCAGGTGACCGAATTTCAGATCGAAATGCTACCTGACCCGGAACACATTTCTCCAAGCTGGATTTGTCCAAGGGCTATTGGCAAATTCCGGTAAGGAAGGAGGATAGGGCAAAGCTCGCTTTTGTTACTCCCGACGGAACCTACCAATGGTTGGTCATGCCGTTTGGGGTACAGAACGCGCCCAGCGTCTTTACTAGGATGATGCGGAAGTTGTTGGAGCTCTTACGCGATAGGGGTGTCTACAACTTCATGGACGACCTCTTGTTGGCCACAGAGACGTGGAGTGAACACCTCACTCTATTTGCCGACGTTTTGGAACGGCTACGTCAGACGGGATTAACAGCTCGCCCTTCCAAATGTCACATTGGGTTCCGGACCTTAGATTACTTAGGACATACCCTAAGCCAAGGCACACTGTCCCCAGAGAAGTCAAAGGTAGAACAGCTGAGAAACGTCGCACGGCCCACCACGAAAACGGAGTTATTTGGACCGATGCGTGTGACCATGCTTTCCACACGCTAAAGGATAGACTTACGTCCGACGCAGTTGTTCGTCTACCGGATCTGGCAAAAGACTTCGTCCTTCGCACCGACGCATGTGACACTGGACTGGGAGCAGTACTGCTGCAGGAGTACGATGGGACGCTTTTTCCTGTCGCGTACGGCAGTCGGAAGTTGTCTGCTGCCGAGAAGAACTACTCTGTATCGGAGAGGGAATGCCTTGGAATCGTGTTCGGTATATCACGGTTCGAGCGGTACTTGTACGGGCGGAAATTCATATTGGAGTCCGACCATCAACCACTCGCCTACCTCGCGCAGGCGAAATTATCGAATGGACGTTTGATGCGATGGTCGCTGTTCTTACAACAGTACCAAATGCATATCAGATACGTGAAAGGTACAGAGAGCGCAGGCGCTGATTTCATGAGCAGAAGCGCTGGAATGGAATAATCACTCTGAGTGTATATATATATATATATATATATATATATATATATATATATATATATATATATATATATATATATATATATATATATATATATATATATATTCATGTTTTATTCGTGTAGTGTCACGATGATTTTGTTTTATTCGTGTAGTGTCACGAGGATTTTGTTTTATTCGTGTAGTGCCACGATGACCTTGTTATTTATTCGCGTAGTGTCACGATGATTTTAGTTTTAATCGTATAGTAATGCCTTTGCATTTGGAGTAATTTTGAGGGAATAAAATCCCGATTTTATTCTCAAGCGTGGGGGGATGTGGCGTTGCCCGACCCAAAATTAAATTAGAACCATGTGTGATCAAGTAAGTCGGACAAGCCACTGTTTATTGTTACACATGACCACAGGCTAACACCATTCCTTACGTAAGTTTGCCATAGTTAAGAGAAGAAGCCGACCCAAGCACGTCAGAAGTGTAATTAGCAGCTTGGGCTGGAAGGATGTTTTGTACATCAAAGAAGCTGCCAGAAGGAATGAGCGTGCCTTATCTTCTGGATACGGTGACTGACCGCCAGATCGAATTAGTCGAGTGGATAGGGTCCCAGCGCTACCCAATCAGAATCGAGATAGGGGTGGGACCCTGATTTATTTTAAAATATAATATCTTTAACTGGCCGGCGAGCTTTAGTTCTCGATCATCCGTTAGAGAGGATTGTCTGAAGAATTGGAACTCCGTGCGGCCATACGCTAATTGGCGGTAAAACCTTAGGAACAGAATTCTAAGTGTAGCTTCTAAAAAGGTCAGTGAGCTATTTGTTCGATCTTTGCTGTCTGCGACTGCATTTAATTGTAGATTGTATGTATATATATATATATATATATATATATATATATATATATATATATATATATATATATATATATATATATATATATATATATATATATATATATACGTCTGATTACTAAAATCGCAGTAGGAATAATTATTTTTGTGATGTTGATATGTTTGTATATTTTGAAGAATGAGTTCCTATTTGTAAAGAACCGTATTGCTTGCTAGCCGTCGTAAGAATTAATATTATTATAATTCGCTATGTGGTTATATTATAGTACAATAGCACATTATCCATGTAATTATAGAAATTGAATGGTATCTTTGGAATGATTTCACTGTAAGAAATTAATAATATGAATATTTAAATATTTGTGTACGCTTGTGGGAGTGTAGTGTACAGACATACATCTGGTTGTCGTAATATTATAAGTACGAGATTAAATATATATATATATATATATATATATATATATATATATATATATATATATATATATATATATATATATTAGATATACTGATGTGATACGATGTATTGATATATGTATGATATCGTGCTATTACATCATTGTTTCCCTGTAAGAGTGTGTGGGAATTTCGATGTGTATGTATGCGTGTCCTAAAAAGTAATAGCCTTATCTGATGGTTAATTGATAATTTAGTGTGAGGTGAGATTCGATAAACCATATGTTAACGCCTTGTAATTTTCACAGGAAGCTTCGAGGGACAGACTAGTGAGTGGTCCCAGTGTCTCCGTTAGAGACAGAAGGAAGAGAAGGAAAGAGGGAAATCTGGAGAGGAAGCTTCGGGGGACAGACCACGGAAAGTGGTCCCAATAGTCGTGATAAAGAACGGAAGGAAAGTGAAGGGAGGAGAGAAGTCGGGAGAAGTGAAATCCAGGAGGAGTGGGAGGATAGAATAAATAGATGAGTACAACCAAAGGCCAGGTGGAAAATCGAACTCACACTGAAAATCATAAGATGAAATAGGCTATCACATTGAGGACGAGTGATTGTGTGACATTTAAATTTATAGGCTTCATTAAATTGTTATTGTTTGAATTTCCTCTTCGTATTATATATATATATATATATATATATATATATATATATATATATATATATATATATATATATATATATGTATATATATGTATATAATTTAACCGTCGGCAGTGCTGACTGGGGGCTCAGAGCCGTATACCTATTCGGTCTTTAATTTAAATTTAAATTCACGAGCCAGGTGGAACTTCCATAATATTTTAATTAATATTTTGGAAGTACCCCACCTCAACCTTTGCAGAACGCTACAGTGGGGGCTTTCGTCCGGGATTTGAATTAGACATAAATATTATTGAAAGACCTAAAGTTTATTTGTTAGGAGTATTAATGAACAGTGTGAAGTAGTTGTGAGTTATTTTCTATCCTGGGTATTTTTAATTTTTATGATTTTCTCATCTTATGTTTGTTATATTTGATATTTGCATGCTTTGTAGATCTTTAATTAACTGCAGTAATTGTGAAGCAAATATCGAGCAAATATCTTACCTGAACGGAATTAGTTGCCGTATACCTATTTGGTCTTTAATTTAAATTTAATTTCAGGAGCCAGGTGGAACTTTCATAATATTTTAATTAATATTTTGGAAGTACCCGACCCCAACCTTTGCAGAACGCTACAACACGATTTATTTATTTAATTATTCTTTGGAATTACACGAAATCATTGTACTAAGGAAAAATATCAATATTTCTGGAATGATTGTTAATTGTTCCAAAGGTATACTTGATTATATTATGTGCTCCATCAGCACATTCAATACTACTGGCACATCAGCCTCTGAAATTGTTGCTTTGTATTCAACGGAAACAACTCAATTTTTGAAATTTACAAAACGATTGGTTTCGCTTTCTCTGTTACCTACCTTCACATCATTTAATCGCAAGATCTGTTAATTAAATTCCTAACAGAAAAAAACAAAACAAATTAGGTAAGTTGCACTGGGAATAACGAGCGTGTGATTATCTTAAAAAGACATTTTAATTGTTCTGGCGATTGCGTACATGTACTAACCGTCCCGAAAACCTTTTCTGGTTTCCTGGTACAGCAATGCGATGAAAGCCAATGTCATACGTTATTTTCAATAACATACGTCACCAAAATACTCAAAGATCACTACAATATATTAAGACAGTATCCGAATTCTTGCAATATACAATGTGTAAGAACGTTGGAAAGATTCATTATAATACGTCATTGCATTTAGTTAATAGACCACTTCCGATCTGCGAGAATAGTCAATTATGTAAGGAGGAGATTTGAAGCTATTGTCATGGGAATAGTTTCTTATTATTCCAGTTTTAGTAATGTACTAACTACTACATATAAAATATATTCAGCATTTTACCTGCAATTTGTTGTACATTGTCAACGCAAATCTGGTTTTAAAACACATAACCGCCTTAATAGTGACAAGCAATTGTACTACACGATATATGACACATAACCAGTAATGAATGAAGTGTATGCCCATACCATTTATGTTCACTTGGCCTTCTGGCTTGGTGTAGAACAAAAACAAACCACTTTACAATAAATATTTATACATGAACTGTGTGACTCCATGCCCCCTAAAAAAAAGAATCCATGATCAGGAATAGTACTGACAACTATATTATGTGACGATGTTATATTCAGAACTAGCAAGTACCCGGCATGCGTTGCAGTGTCACTGAAAGAAAGAAAGTGTTTGTGTTTTAATAGACTATTTGACTGGTTTCTGGAATGCATCTCAGATTATTTAGTGTGTTTAGTGACATCAAAGTGTGTTTCTCGTTGCAAATCACGATCGAAAAGGTCGTTTGCAGATCGTTTCGGAGCAGCCATTCCCAATTGTACCAATGCTTTGTTAGCGATTGCCATACATATCTCCTCAATCGAAACCAATGCCTCATTATACACGTTTGGTGTGAAGTGAAGGTCCGGATTTTGATTTGTTGCACGCAAACGATGTAAGATGTCTTCACTCATGTAGTCTTTGTATTTTTCCCAATGATCTTTTGGATTGGATGGGAAACACGTTGTCAATATGATTGCAAAGAACGTGCGTATTTGCTGTGGTTGAGCAGTATTCGATGCATCAGCGAGTGAAGTGTCCCAATGTGCATCGTTTTCCAAAAGATTTAATTCTTGGCAAGCTTCACGATAAGTGGCACATACTTGACCGTTTACTGTTCTCAGTTCTCGGAAGGATGTCGGTCCACGTACGTTAATTAACAGTAATCGCAAGTAAAAGCATTCTGCATTGTTTGGGTGAACAGTGTTTAGACGGCCTAATGTGTCGGTCGAATATAAATTGGGATGTACTTCAACTGCTTGACCTTGTTTGCGACGTTGAAACTTTTTCACTGATGCATTCCATGTGTAGTATGTTGGCACTTCAGAGTAAAGTAGCGTCTTTGCAAACATATCATTCCCGCACAATGAGAAAAATGCAGTTAACGTTGTTGGCGGTGGTGACAATGCTCTTGCATGTGCATTTTCTTCTGTGAAGTATACGCGCTGTCCATTTTCAAGGTGCACTGCCAAATGAACAACTGTTGGATGTCGTTCATGGATTGGAAATGAGAAAATGCACCATACTGCTTCATTGCTACTAATGTAGCGTCCCATTTGATATTGGTAGATTTCATCGATGGATGCATTTGCATTTCCCATCGCTTCCTTTGTTAACATATTTGCAAATGTACTTGATAGATTTCACCGAATTGCAATACTCGACATTGATGTGTGTTTTGTACGTTTTCGAAAGTAACGGTGAAAACCCAACGATTATCGACTTCAACATCATTGTTTCGTACTTTTAAAGTTATGGACTTGCCACCATCTTCAGTTGATCGCCGACGATAGAGTGGATATCCGTCATTACCAGTGATAGTCTCGGCAAGTAAGTGTCTTGGGTATCGTTTCGTGCATTTCCCTTGAGTATGCCACATGGACCATGAATCATGTTTTTGGTGCCGACTTCAAATAAGTCTTTATCAATATCGACATCTGGTATTTCTGCTGAGATGACTTGATCAATTTGATCTGGTGTGACTTTTTAGATGAACCATATCAAAATGTGTGCATGTGGCAAACCTCTTTTTTGCCATTCAATGGAATACATCCAACAGCGTGTCTGTCCAAAAACATGATGCTTGACAATGAAATCTATTAAAGATTTCAATTTTTGTTTGAACACACGCGCGGAAATATCATGACGATCCGATGATGATTGTCCAGGTAACAAAAGTTCTTGTATTTCATCCCACGTCGGATTGCATGTGAAGGTAACAAACAAATCTGGACGGCCATATGCGCGAACATATGTCATTGCATCTTGTGCGTATTCATGCATGTGCCGTGGACTCCCTGTAAATGTGGCCGGTAGTATGACCATTTTTCCGAATTCATTGAGATTCACATTGCCATCATTAACAACTGCATCACGTAAATGAATGTACTCTTCGGAACGCAACATGGTTTGATTTAATCAAATGTAGAGGAGTCGATCGGTTTCGATTTTCGCATACATATCGACAATGTATTGATGGAACAATTGTCGACATTTCAAGATATGATTTTCAGCGTTTTCACGAATCATCAATCGATATGAATAGTATTTCATGGCACTGACTTTCTTATTCGTTTCCTCATTTGTTTGTGGATTTTTCATTAAGATGTTGAAATGATATCCATCTTCTCCTTGCCAAAACAAAATCGGATATTGCAATCCGTAGTATGAGCGATGAGTTTCTGAGACTCGCTGAACATCGCCATTTGTGCGATGAAGAATTATATCACGCGAGTTAAATTCTTCGCCAACTATAACGATCGTCACTTCATCAATTGCTGGTGCATTGTACTGTCTTTCTTGTTGGCCGACAGGTGTTTTGTCTGCTCTAACTACGACTTTGTAGTCATCAGTTGGCATTTGTTCAAGGGCAGTTCTGAACAATCGAATTAATTCGTTGTGTTGATCGAATAAAGTTTGTAATGCAGCGACTATTTCTCGTTTAGTGCCAGTATTGAATTGACAACGTTGATCGATTTGTTCATGAGTGTTTCCCATGAAATAAATTTGAAGAAATTTGTGATCTGCGTTCGGTAGTGGTAGTAGTGATCCTGCACGATGGTAAATTTGCCCTTGCACTTTAAATGTTGGCATGTAATTCTCGCGCACGATATTTGTTGCACCGAACGATGTCATTTGGAAACATGAATTGTACTTCCGTATGTTTGCCAAGAAATGTTTCGATTGACTTGTGTCACCTGATACCAACGTTGATAATGGTTCGGGTGGTGAATGTAATTCTGGCAATTTCACTTTTCCACCCGAGCAGCACATTCTTATTCTTAAATTTGAGGGCATTGCAATACACGCATGATTTATCCATTTTTCCAATAAGCACACTTGGATGAAGACTATAATCATAATTTGCATTATAATCGAATGCACTAAGATTTAAATCAGCGTGCATTGTTCGTCTGGATTGAGCAGTGCGAACTCGAACGGTTTGCAACCTTGCTTCCCGTTGCTCGTCTGTTTCAGATGATCGGGCTTGAGCAGTGCAAACTCGAACGGTTTCCAATCTTGCTTTCCGTTGCTCGTCTGTTTCTGAAGCTCGTGATGCCTTTATCTTTCGTGCTTGAGGTGTAGATCGACCAATAGCTTTTCGTTTAGGTGGCATAATTGATTAGACAGCGAAAGTAATGCTTTGTAACGACTATTACAAATTCACACCGTGATTGTTTGACGTAACCAAGGCGCGAACCAAACGTAACTAAGTAAACATGACGTACACCGATTATGAATTTCATACAGCTGTTGATTTAGTTTCAGCCAATCCAGACCGTGTTCGATCACGTGACGTATTTAAGCCGCCTACTGTTCGATCACGTGACGTACAAATTCACACCACGATTGTTTGACATAACCAAGGCGCGAACCAAACGTAACTAAGTAAACATGACGTATCTAAGGCGCTTACAGTTCACACCGAAGACACGCGAAATTAGGTATCACTACAGACCGTGTTCGATCACGTGACGTATCTAAAGCGCCTACTGTTCGATCACGTGACGTATCTAAGGCGCCTACTGTTCGATCACGTGACGTATCTAAAGGCGCCTACTGTTCGATCATGTGACGTATCTAAAGGCGCCTACAGTTCACAGCGAACACACGGTAAATGTCGCAAAAACACATTTGTTAATTGTTACAATTTTAATGGTTGTACTAATTCAGAAACTTTCGCGGGCGTGCGCAGAACAACTCACCAAAGTTTAATCGCAATCGGATGAACGGTATAGGAACGCATTCGACACAAACAAACAAACATTCATTTATATATATATATATATAGATATAAACTTGGATTAGATATGTGGAAAAATAAGTCTGCATTATCTGTCTTGATCTCATGGAGCTAAACAAGAGCAGATAATATGTATAGGAGATGTAAAGTAATTTTGAGTTTGGCAGTATGTGATGATTCAAATGATGAAGTAATCTGTGTAAGATAATACTGAGAAGAAAAAAAATGCTGAGAGAAGATTTAACAAACGTTGTCCACAGATACATGAAGGCACATGAACTTAATTTGAACTATACACTACTATATGCTTCAGCAGCAGAGGGGGTACACCATACAACTTTTTCCGACAAAAAATTGATTGAAGCCTCAAAACGAAAAATAGAGCCTTCCTGCGAATCTCATATTTTAACCCAAAAAAAAATAAGTCTCCATTTAGCAAACGGAGACTTTACGATTTTTCAATCAATTTTGGTCGCAACTATGTTGTCATTCACCCCCTCTGCTGCTATAGGTTAACAAAAAAAATAAATGATTTTAACCGAATATTTGATCAAGTCCGATACGATATCGTGTCCGAGGATCATGTAAATTTATTGTTATAAATCCGAGTGGGGTTGACTGAGCATGACTAAAGAAATTTCAAAATTGATTGAAGTCCATATCGGAACACCATGTCTGCCAAATATTTCGTAGCGTATGGGTATCAACGCCGTTAAACACAGCAAGAATATTACAATTGTCTCTGATCACTTTTGGAATCTGAGTGTAGCGTTGAGTGACATATGTCACATCAGTGTTTTTATGCCTGCCTCGGGAAAATATTCTAGCTGTGTTTTTTTGATTGTCTAACATCACATCGTCGTATACGACTAAATTGTTAATGCTCCCATTAAGGTCATCCACGGATGGTGCCTCGTCAATATCAGTTATAAAATCAACGACGTTCTCACCTTTAATTTCTGATGCATTCTCGTTAAAATCTTTTAACACTTCATAGCATCGTTGATCATCTACGCTAGGAGCAACTAAATACAACTTATCCCACTTCATCCATCTCATTATTAAATTGAGCAACAATTGCGTCTTGCCGGATCCAGATGGCCCGATTATAATTGCGCGGATAGAGTTTGGTAGCGCTGCATGATGCTTAACTGGTTCTCTTGCTTTAGTCGCTGAAAAATCAATTATATTCATATCTCTATACATAAATTATGGATCTATATTGTGTGAAGTGTAAAACGCGTACTAGCACAAATGATGTGACGACGATTACAACTAGGAATAACAGATCAGCACTTACTGGTAGATGTGCAACATGTGGTATAAAAAGTTTAGATTGGTTTCTATGAAATCCGGAGATGTTTTTAAAAAAAACGAGGAGGTGATATCGCAGCCAAGTTAGTAAAACTCCCTGGAACGCCGTGGGCAAAGTATCCAGGAGAAAAGCACCTTCCAGGATATAGCTACTGTGGCCCCGGAACACGATTAGATATTAGACTTGATGATCAAAATCAGCCTCGACGTGGTGAAGAACCAATAAACGCCATTGACAAGGCGTGTCATGCTCATGATGTTGCATATAAAAGCAGTGATTTGCAACACAGGCATCTCGCGGATGTGAAATTAATTCATGCGTTAAATGCTATTCCTGATAAATCCTTCAAAGAAAAGTTGGCTTCGTGGTTGGTAAAATCAGCTATGAAAGGCAAATTAATGATGGGTGGTGGTAATTAATAACAACATGGAATCTAGTTATTATTCTCCGAGGGGATACTGGAGGGGTAACGCTGCAATCAATAAACTCGCCAGCGCCGCAAAAGTGATAAAGGCTACTGCGGCTAATTGGTTATCCAAACAGGCTATATGGCAAATTTATCTACCAGCGCCTAAACAAATTAATTACTCGCATTTTGATGTTACCGGACCCAATGAAGTTCATCAAGCTGATTTATTGTTTTTACCTCATGACAACGGTTACAAATATCCGCTAACCGTAGTTGATGTTGCGAGTCGATACAAACAAGTAGATCCGTTAAAAACAAAGTCGGCAACTGAAGTTGCTCCTGCATTTGAAAAGATTTATCGACGAGGTCCACTACGCTTGCCAAATCTGTTACAAGTTGATCCTGGCAAGGAATTTCAGGGTGCAGTGTTATCAACAATGAAACATCATAATGTCACCATCAGACGAGGACATACTGCGTTACATCGCGATCAGGCAATTGTAGAACGATTTAATCGGACTCTTGCTGAGCGGTTATTTGGATATCAATACGCAAAAGAATTCATCCAAGAAAAGCGATCCCGTGAATGGGTCAAAAGGTTACCAGCTGTGATTACCGCACTGAATAATGAGATTACTAGAACAATCAACATGAAACCTATCAACGCGATTAAAAAAAAGTCTATACCTAAAATGGAAATTCGAAGAATTTCACAAAATGATTCTAGAGCGTTTCCCAACCAATTCTTGGTAGTAATGTCACTGTTAGGTAGCTTGAAGGTGGCACAAATTGGGCTACTAATCCTATTTGGAGTGTTACTGCACAACAGACATCTACTATAACACGATCAATTGGTAGACCTCCAATCTAAAAATTGGATTCAACTGCCCCTCAGCGGGGTTTTACACGCGAACAATTACAAGTGATTCCTGACGATACTCAATTACCACCACGGGGTCTTATCTAGCGCCGTTGCGTCTATTACACTCAAGACAAGTCAACATCACATTGTTTCTGACATGACCGAGACTGTTATTTTTTCTGTCTACGGTAAATTGGCGAGGATCTTTATCCGAATAACGCCAACGCATTATACAATTGCAACATGCGCAGTGATTATTCTGTTGTTGTTTCAGCGTAATTATTAATTCAGCATCAATGTCAAATTCTCGTGTTTTTTTTTTGTCTTGTTGTTTGTAACCGGATAGTTTTTTATCAATAATTTTAACATCAACGATGCTAGCATCATCCATTGTGGTGTCATCATCGCCTGACTCTGTCAGGACAATTCTTCGAAGTTGATTTATTCTTCGCACTCTGGATACTGCAAAATAGACTAAATTCGACCATTCGATGTGATTATCCTCCATCCAAACAATTGTATCTGATATAGTCAATCCCTGTGAAGAATGTATTGTTGCTGCGTAACCTAGCGTCCACGGGGAATTATTAGCACGCAATGCATCTTCAACGACGCTGATATCAACCAGCACAATATCATTTAGCACTAAATTCTGTCTTTGAAATCCTCCTGGAATATCAACTTCTATATTATGTTTTCGTGTATCCGAAGGCCTATAACAAAACGGTACTGGAAGTGTTGCAAATTTTTCTTTATGCGTTTCAAATAACTTCATCTGAAGTGTGTCTCTGACTATTTTTCTACTTGCAATTATCAAATCGTTTGGTCTCCACGTTTCCCAAAAATCATTCATGAGAGTTTCTGAAATTATTTCACGCGCTATTTCACACTGGATTTTATCCGGTTGTAATCTAATTAGCGCTTTGAATTCTCGTAATTGTTCATCAAGTGATCTATAATCAGTGTTAATTTCTTCATAATAGTCTACAAAACCCTTTAGCCATTCATGTGGGGATTCACCGATAAATGGTGGTGGTTGGCCGTGATCACCGCACATGACGACTTTTGTATTTTTCATTAACAACCACTCGAGAAATGTTTGTAATACATCTAATGACACTGTGCATATTTCATCCCAAATTATGATTTCAGGAATGAATTTATCACCCATTCGATCAGGGGTCCATTCATCGCCTTTCCAGCGAAAGAAACTATGATAAGTACAGGCATTTACCCCTCGTTGTTTCATCTCTCTGGCGAGTCTGTGAGTTGGTGTTAGCACAATCATGGTTGACCGACGAAATAATTCAATTGCACGAGTTGTCTTTCCTGACCCACCACAACCGTTTAAATAAACTGTCTTGTATCTACATATTGGATCAGATACCGGTGGTGCATTAGAAAATTCTGATTGAATTTCAATGGGGTTACATGAAAGATATTTATCATCCATGGTAACGTCTGCGGATTCACAATACTCATGTAGTGTTTCCTTTTTAAATCGCCAACGTCCCCAATTTTCCTCGGGATCTGTGAATGCCGCTACAGCTGATTTGTATTTATTGTGTATATACATCGAATCAGTAGCTACTCTAACCGCGGCATTAGGAAATCTATTTATCATCGAAAATAGATTAATAGAAGCATAGGCTAGCATAGAACTTCTCAAATGTGTGTACTGGGAATTATATCCATCACAGTAGGTAACAACCGTACCCAATTTCTCATCATTGGATAGAAAAGCATCCTTACGGGATACAAGTTTTCCCTGTTTCGTTAAATCCGTTACAATAAAATCGTATTCAGCGACGTCTATGATCAACCGCGAAGAATATTTTGCATTGTCGTATCTTCCACCCTGGGTAAATTTACCGATTATTCTTCGTCCAAAATCTTTTGCTTGTTCTTTTTTAATTTCAAATAACTCCTTAGACCAATTCATGATTTGTTCTTCATTGAAATCAGGAAATTGTTTTCGCTGTTCGCTAATTATACGATCTAAATCGGGTTGTGGTAGCCAAACTTCTTTCTGAGCTCGATAGCATATAATAGCTTCACCAACAATCAACGATATTAGCATACCACAATCGATCAAATATCGTAGTAACACTATTGGCATCCACGCCTTTTCAGATATATGTCTACCAAGCCAAAAATAACTACACGGATGTAACCCTGTAGCTAATTCGAATGATATCACACGAGCGAATCCAGTTAAATCAAAATCAGGCAATGGACCATTAATCGCAACACGAGTCATTTCATGCGTGGGGTGTCCAAATCGTTTAAAATAGTTACTTCATTCTCCATACCCGAGAAAACTTCCAGGATAACACGCGGATATATCAATTGAAATCATACCATCACGTCAGTATTTTGTATTCCACAGTCCTTCATGACCAAATTTTACGCAACTCAATTTAACGTCCTCGAGAAAATCACTTCGTGTTGGACGCCATGAGTTTTTTTCTCTTGCAAAGTGAGCTACCACTGATGGAATAGTAAAACTATCCGTTAATAGTTTCTCATGGAAACTCTCCGGTGAAAAATCATTAGCAATTTTTCTCATTCTAGTATCTAACTCTTCAACGCAATATAATTCACCATTTGGTCTTACAAACTGATCAAATCCTGATTCGGAACCAGCACTACTAAGTAACCACACAGACACAGGATCATCTTTACACAACGCATGAATAGCATCAAATAATTTCTCTTCATAGAAAACATCCCTGAGGAATTCTTCAGGGATATATCTCACGGTTCTATCTCGTGGAAATATTGTTACTGCAGGTGTCCACGCGTGTTCGTTATGATCAATAATTTGTATTGGCGCTCCTTGTGATTTATATTTTGATTTATGTAATACTTCTCCGGTTATTGTCGTTACTGATATTGGGAATCTTAATAATGTTTCTAATTTAGCTATATCAGAAATCTTTGCACCGTGCTGTTTCACTGTCAGTTCCCATTCGGTTATTTTCTTACGTCGCAGATCAGTTAGTTTATTTCCTCGGGATGCATTTGTGAAGTGTTCCATTACCCGTGTTGCTACACAATTCAGTGAACTAGAATATTTCGTAGGAGCTAGTTTTGCAATATCGGGTTTATCATTTAACATATATATTCCATAAACAATTGCTGTTACAGGATAAGATCTCTCGTAGTATGGTTTGTCAATTCCAGTTAGAATTCCTGGTTTGGAATCTCTACTCACAATGACAGTTTTTTTATCCTTGAGGATTGGTTCAAATTTATCCCTGATAATCCATTCGCCTTCGACTTCGATAATGAATTTTATTCTGAAAAAATACTTCTGTTGGGAATTGCTTTGCAATTTACCCTTGGATTTCCAGCCAAGATGTGAAATTATCTCAGCTGCTCTTTCATCGTTCATAGTAGCATCGATGTTGGGTACATTGACATCTTCATCAATAATTCGAAATGTCGACCAACAGTGTGCTGCACCGTCTCGGTAGAATTCATTAAAACACTCCCTGATTTTACCCAGTATAGTTCTATCACCGATTAGACGTTTTAGTGTATTAGAGACTCTTAAGAGATTGAAATTAGCATTTTTCCAGGGCTTAATTTTCGATAATCTCTTGAACTCCTTATCGAGATTGAATTTAGTATTTCTCCAAGGCTTAATTTTCGATAATCTTTGGAATTCTTTCATGGTATAATCAATGAATTTAGTATTTTTCCAAGGCTTAATTTTCGATAATCTCTTAAACTCCTTCAGTATAGTTCTATCACCGATTAGACGTTTTGGTGTATTAGAGACTCTATCGAGATTGAATTTAACATTTTTAAAAGGCTTAATCGCTGATAATCTCTCGAATTCATCATTCATATAATTAAAACAAGTATTTAAATAGAAAATTTATATATAATGAATCACTGCAAATGGCTTATGATTGGATCAACAACCCCGTGTAATAAATCATGTAGAGGCGAATTATGTGGGTATCATTTACAGAGCGTTCGCAACGGTTCCCTTGGCCCTCTCCCATGCCTCCGATGTGAGGTGGGCGTTAGGGGGAAATCACAATTATGTCTTAATTGCGGCGGTAAACGATACAGAGAACTAAAACGCTATTATGACAAACGAATAAAAAATACCGTCATTGACCCTAATGATGACAAAGTCATCAAAACCCTCAAGATTATATCCAGAGGTTTATAATTAAAGCAGATAATAAATTAGATAAGTAGTATTATTATACAAATGAGCCAAGATTTCAGACCCCATCCAGTGATTGTTAATTATGAAGCCTCCAGTGATGGTGTTGCTAGAAATTGCAGACTAAAGAAACCTGTTGGATCTCTGAATAATATGGGACACTTGATATTTGCAGCCGGGAAGAAGAAATATCTCAATCACAGAATAATCTATGAAGTATTTCATGGACCGATCAAAGACGGCCTTGTTATTGATCACATAAATGGCGTGAAGACTGATAATTGTTCTGAGAATCTTCAAGCCATTTCGCAGCGCGATAACCTTTTAAGAAGCAACGCTGATAGGCACTCAAAACGCCCTAGGGGGGTCAAATCGTTTGATTTAGAAAATAATGAAGAGAGAATCTTTCAATCAATAAATGAAGCCAGTAGATACTTTGACATTTGTAGGACTTCAATACGATTTGTTGCAGAAAATATAATTAAAACAGCTCTGTCAAAAAACAATGGTCATAAAATAAAATTCGTATACACCTGAAACGATTCAAGGAAGATAAATCCTTTATGTATAAGTCCGCCGCTCATTAACACTCTACTCACTAAGTTCCCTTGTATTATGACCGTCGAGGTATTTGTGTCGTCTGCTTTCTTACCTGTAGAAAGAGAGGTATTTGACGCGGCGCGCACACGTGACTGTGGAGATTTATATTTATAACATCGAAATTACATGCCGTTTTAGAATCGACTTGTGTGTTACGTAATTGATATTCACATCATGAATGTAGACTGCTAATCAATCGTATTTCATTGAAACGGGTACGTGACTGTACAATTACTATCTGCTACGTGTGAGTTGTATTTTATTTTCCTTTTTCTTGTATGCGTTTTTATATATTACATTTAAATACAGTAGAAACGCTCTTATTGTTAAGTATACATGTTAGGTTATATATCGGTATTTCACTGACGCAGGTATGCGTGACTTTCAGTATAGACGTACTTGTTTTATGTTGATCGGTACACTGACGCAGGCATGCGTGACTGAAAAAACCCAGAATACTATTGACATATTTTAACAACAGTTATTTTATTTTTTGTTGTGTACTTAGTATTTTATTTCCTAAATACTATGACATTTCTGTGGATACAGTAAAATTGTCTATTTTAAAAATCTCTTATTGTTAAGTATAATCAGAAGATATATATATTAAAAAATCTCTATTCTGTATGACAGTTCCGTGGTCAAAATGGGTAGCGTCTATGTCTTGTAAACACAGGTCTATCAACTACGTGTTCGGTCCCCATAGCAAATACATTATTTGATGGTGAAACGAAAGATGTTTTTTCTAATAATTGGGGGGAGGGGCGAACCCCCTCAATCAAACCAACATTGCAACTCACGGTAGCGTGGGTTGGTGTTTTTTTCAACTCATGCAACCATGAATTTGATTTCATGGGTTGCAATGTTGGTTTGGTTTGACCACGCCCACGTCACAATAACACCCATTCAAACATATACCTTCTGAGAGATATAATTCAGTGTTTGCTGAGCTAGACCCCTCGCCGGAGATTATGTGTTTGTCAAAGTAAATGAGTGTAAAATAAATGGTATAAATTGATGCAAAAAGCTCTACATTCACATGAGGAACCCCAGAGGGTAGCACAGAATGGTCTACCGGCCAATAGAAACGGTGTTAGGGTCACAAGGCCAAATGAAATACAATCAAATAGGGCATCCAGAATAGATTGCCGGCCCAAAGAAAGACCCTAACAAAGACACAAAGGCCTGAATAAGGGACTCATGAATGAAATAACCGCTCATAATTTATACCATTTATTTTGCATTTTTTTTAATAATTAGAGATACAGTATACTATAAAAATATGGATATCAAAGATGTAAATGTTATAATTGCTGAAATCTCAAATTTAAAAAATAGAGGGGTAGTATTATCTGAAGGTCTCGACTGTGACAAGATTACCTCGGAATATGAAGATATTGAGTATCAGTCTAGTAAGGGTCGTTATGTTTTACCTAGGATGTACAGGCTCGTGAAAGGAATTCAAAAGTCCATCAATGCTTGTTTGTACGGAAACGACATTAATGCATTTATAACGCTATTTAGCACCGTTGAAGCAATACGTCAAAAGCTCGGCCAAGAGTATCAAAAACGAGCTGAAATTAGTTCTAAAGTTCGTGATCTTAGAAAAATATTAAACGAGGAAAAACCAGTATCTTAACCACGTGAGCGTTACTATAAAAAATAGGCTTTCAGTAAATTTTTTAATAAAATTTATTTATTTTTAGCGTTTTTTGTAACTACATAGGATTTTCTCCTGAAAGAATACTAAGCAGTTTGGGTTTGCTCATGCAGTTATGTGCGTACTGGATGATCTGGTTGTGGTAGCAAGTAATCACCGCGACGCCTCCATTTTCACGTAGTTGTTGTTGTTGCCGCGTCGTTAACAAAAATCGTTCATTGCCGTTCTCAGATATTACAATTTTGAGACCCCCAGCGATATTATTTCTGAAACATTCGCGGATAGCGTCGTACAGTTTAACCATGTCGGAGATGGATACGTTAGCTTGCTGGTACATTATTTAATAACTCAGCTTTTAATTGTGATAGTTTCACATTTGAAAACTCAGTTCACAAACAATATATGGTAGGTGAATCGCTTACAACTAGATTAGCCCGAGAGCGGCTAGCAGCAATTAAAAAGTTTATACCGGTTCGAGACAGACTTTGCGAGAAACTTCAACAACGACAACAAGCACAGACTGACTTTTCTGTGTCAAGTGAACAACTGTTTACTCCGATAACAAGTGCGACCAAAGATGTGAAAAAGTTAACTGAAGCAACGATATACGGAGATATTCCTGAGCGAGAACGATCAAAGAAGGCGCCGCTGCTTTATACGCTTGAAAAGATAGCAGCAGACACTGAACAAACACGCACAGGGATACAACAGCTATCCAGTGATATAAAAACCCAACGAGAATATGAACGATTAGCTGATATTGAAGAACGCGAAGAAGAACAAGAAGGTGCAGCTGCAAGAAGAGACTATTCACCTGAAAGTATATTTACAGTCGCAGCATTAAATGAAATTAGAGAAAACCATACGGATTTCGAATTAGCTAATTTTGCTCGAGAAAATTTTCCAAAGGGTAAAAGAGAGAAATTTTTAAACGACGAGTTTAAAAATTTTATAAGAGACAGAAAGACTTGGGCATCAAAAATATATTTAGCGAAACGCGGTGGGATTGAAATCTCAGCGTTGCAGCACCCTGGTTATAATGACTTTCTAGCTGCGGTTAAAGGCGGTCCACAACCACCACCTTATACGGACGATCCAATCCCGGAACAAATAGACATAAGAGCAGATGCCAGTTCTAAGAAAACAAGCGGAAAAGGATATTCAATTAAAAATCCTTTGGATTTCAACGCAACCGTGACATGTCCTGGTAATATTCTCAGTGATATATCACGGTTAGAAGTACTTATGGGTGGAAAGCGAGCCGGAAACAACTCCGTTGAAATAATTAATGAAGCAGCTGATATCTGTAGACGATTATTTGCCGGTGGTATCATGGACATTGATGTATATCGAGAACACATTGCTGAATTAGTTGAAAATCACAGAGACGCCCATGGTTATGATAAAAATCCAATGGATTTTAGCGATTGATCACTAATTGAAAAACTACTAGTTTTATAACAAAATGATTATACACTACAACCATGATAAACCCGTAAGCGTCTACGTGGTGAACTCACGATTGCCTGTTTACCGCGCGTGGTACGGAGATGGTTTCGTCAATACCATTGCGGGGTTATTTACAAGAATGGCTCCCAAGGTGGCGCCGCTAGCTAAACAATTATCAATGAAAGCCATTGATATTATTCGTGATAAGGGAATCAGCGCTGTTGGAAATCTTGCCGGAATGGCATTTTCTGCTGCGAAAGATAAAATAGCATCATTGGTGCGAAAGAAACCACTAGTGCTGCCATCAACGACCGTGATGCCTGCAAAAATCAGCAAAGCAATAAATAACGCAGTGGAAGAAAAACTAGCGTCGTTGGCTGCTTCGGTGACTCCGTCGCCATTGACGGCTTCGCCGGTAACAGATAACGCTATCATGAACGCGATAGCAGGAAGTGGTTTGAAACGAAAACGAAAACGACGATAATTACAAAGAGTTTCGCAATTGAAAACACTAAATAATAATAACAATGTTTAAACGAACAGCTGATCCCACGCTTGATATGGATGCCCCAGTGCGCAAAGACAATTCCGTCCGCGATTATCAATACTATTCCTATCATGCAATACAATCCGACCTACGATCGCGAGTTGAACTTCAAGTTCAAGATACCAGTAAATACTTTTTGCCGTGTGAAGCATTTATTGAAATCGAGGGAAAACTCGTAACAAATCATGCTGCTCATAATAATCCACCATATGCAGATGATCCAAATATCCGAGTTGGTTTTGTTAATAATGGCATAATGGCGTTATTTGAAAGTGCAAGATGTGTCATTGATGGAAAAGAAATCGAATCAATAGACCGTGAAGTTGATGTTGCAACAACAATAATCGGACTAGCAAGATATTCTGATGATTATACAAGATCGGCTGGTCCGTCTATGATGTTTGCAAAGGATATTAATGATCACGCTGATTACATTAATCATACTAGGGTAAAAGCAACACGAGATACCGCAGTTGATCCAGCACCAGCAGGATATACTAGACCGGCTGGTACCTTTGATGTCGTAGATATTAATCGCAATTTCAATCTAGGGTTTGCAACACGAGTAGCGATGTTACAAGGACAACAACGATATTTTTCATGTGCAATTCCACTCCATCATATATTTGGATTCTGCAGAAATGTCAGAAAAGTCATCTATGGGGCGAAACACACAATCGCGTTAGTGCGAAAAGGCGATGACAACGATGCAATTTGGCGTACTGGTGCCGCTGATGGTAAAGTTGTTTTGAGTAAAATAGTATTGTGGATGCCAGTAATGACCCCATCAATTACCACGGAAGAGCGGCTGCTCTCATTTATGGAAACAGGCGGCAAATCATTGCTAAGTTGGCTAACAACAACAACTGATGTCAAACAGGATAATGTTGATGGTACATTTACATGGCACCTGGCATCAAAACAAGGCGTTTCAGCTCCACGTCATATATTTATAGCGCTGCAGAATCGGAATCGATTAGGCTCCCAAGAACACAGTCATATGATATTTGATCGATTAGGGGTAAGTGAGGTTTCGCTGAGAATAAACGGACAACAAGAACCATCTGAGGATATATAGCTTGATTACGAGAGCAACCATATAGCACGTGTGTATTATCGGATGCTGTCATATATGGGTCGTGATCAAAACGTTGATACCGGTTTGCAAATATCACAACTTGATTTTAAAAACCTATATCCGATTTATTACTTTTCGCTGGAACATCTTGATTTAATGAGACAATCCGTTGTTGACATATATTTTAGGGCTCGTATAGATCATGTTGGTGTGAATTATAGAGCGGTTGCTGTTATTCTCAGTGATAAATCAATGTTGTTAGAAGGGGTTGGCGGACGAATGAGAATCGTTGATGCACCAGTGGAAAATATGTAAACGATTCACAATTTGATCAATTGAAAGCATAAATAGTTTTACAATAAAATGCCATATAGTGTTGTTAGTGTCAAGCTGACTGATGGTCAGGTCAGAAAATTACGATCAAAATCCGCTAAAGAATGTGGAACCACAATAACGTTAAAACCAGCGCAGATGTCCGGCGGTACACATAAAATATCATTAACGGATCGTCAAATAAAACATTTCAATGATGCAATGAAAAATAAGCGGGGGGTTCAAATTGTATTTTCGAAAGCTGCAATCGCCAACATGATAAAATCAGGTGGTATATTTCCATTGTTAGCCGCAATACCAGCATTGATTGCAGCGGCTGCCCCAGCGGTGGCGAAGGCGGCGACGTTGGGAGCCGTTGGTACCGTGGCAGGGATGGCGTTGAAAAAGGCAACTGGGAGCGGGTATAAAAAAAGGGAAAGGGTCTAAGACTACCAGGGACTCCATATTCATGGTACAGCGGAAATGGTCTAAGACTACCAGGAACGGTTTATTAGTTGAAAACCCAATTCTTCCTATGTCCAATTTTGATTTAATTGATGCTGCTAAAACACTAGCGATTAAAAACTTCAGAGGGGTTTTTATGAGAGATCAATTACCGAGAAAACCTAAACGCGCTGAAACCGGCATCATCAATCTTGATAACAGCAGCGGATCGGGAACTCACTGAGTTGCATACGCGATTGATCCGCGTGGGATTGTTTATTTCGATTCATATGGGCTAGCCCCACCGAGCGAGTTTATGCGGTATATAAATTCAAAGAATCAATCAATTCCGATTTTTTATTCCACGCTGCCAACACAACAATTAAATGATCCACCGATATGCGGCCGTGAAGTATTAAATGTCCTCGCGGAGATTTCATCGTGACAGAAACCACCTCATCTGGTTGTAAACGAATACACGAGTGGGAAATTACAAGGTAATTTTAGAGAATCAATAAATTTAAAACCCAAGTTGCGCTAACAATAATGATTGATATTTGGGGACGATCTCTGTCAATGTCGAAACCCACCGCGAAAACATCTGCGGGTTCTATCGAGGATGTAAAAAAAATAATTGAAGATGAAATCGCTGAGACGTTAAATTTAGCAAGTGTTGACCCGAACGAAATAGTTGTATTTCAAGATCGCCAGGGTAAATTGAAATCCAGTAATATATCCGGTGATGACATTTTGATACGGCAGTGCGACGCCGCTGTAAACTCTATTGCGCTGTATTCCAGCGACGGGCGACTTAAGCCAGGTTCACTTGTGTCCACGATCACCGACACGATTGCCAATCACGGTCGTGAGTTGGATGATTATATACGAGGTTATAATGCTTTTCGAAGAAATATCGTTGGTAAGTTTTTTGGATCCCCACCTGCGGTTAGTATGTCTCTCGCGGAGATTAAAGACCTTCTGAATTTATTCTTTTATAACACGAGCACGAATAAAATAATGAGTCCTGACGAAATCCGGGCAAAATATCTCGATATTTACAACGATCTTCTTAAACTAAAAGAAGATTCTAAAGAGGTACAAAAACCCATCAACGAAACTGTTAATAAATTCTTTCAGGGTAGTAAATCCCAAGATATCACGATGAAATTTTCTGACATCGAAGCTTATATTAGAGAACAAGAACAGCTTGGAATCGCCCGCCTTCTGATTTCGTTCTTTTTAAACAAGGGGGAGGCGAGGATAATGAGATTTGGCGATATCAAGGCAAATTATCTCGAAATTTACAATGATATTTCTAAACTAAAAGAAAAGGTAAAAATTCCGCATATACCCATAGTCGTTAAAAATATCGTGTATACGGCCAATCATGGAGTCATGGATTGGGTAAGAGACACTAATACTACATTGTTAGTCGATATCTTGGGGAGGGGCAATATGGCGGTCTCTGGTATCTACAGGCTAACGTGGATCTCTGACAGTCAATTTAATATAATCGCGGACGGTAAAACCTACTCTGGTGGCACCGCGACGTTTATTCTCAATAATACCGGAATACTCTTTAATGTCGTCGCGGTTAATAGCTCCACCGTTAGATCAAAAATAGAGTGGAGTTTAAAATTTGTATCTGAAGGTGGAACTGGTATACCTATAGCTTCCACCTCCTAAAACCGTTTCAGTGATAGGATAATTGAAAACACCAGCGGGTTTAAATAACAATGACAATGATGAAATCATTGTCGATGAAATCAATAGTCCCAGAGGTATCACAATCGCATCGATATCGATATGATACCGTGAAAGAATTTTCCGCAAACTTGAAATCGCTTTCTGAGCGCTATCGTGAAAAAATAAAAAAATACCGCAGAAGAATTACCGTCATCGATGTAACCGTGTACTCGGTATCCGGTGTAATGGCCAGCGCCGGAGTTATTTTGTCGACGGTGACCATGATGGCTCCGATTGCAGTTCCAATCGCTATCTCTGCGGCAACAACAATCGCGGCAGTTGCCACCGCGATAACTAAAAGGTTATCATCGTGTTCTCAGAAAAAACTCAGCGATGCTACAGCGAGATATCTGGTGTCATCAGACGCATACTCGAAATTATCCGAGTTGATTTCACTGTCGATAGATAATTCGTTCATATCCGATGTTGAATTTTCCGCGATGACCCAGTTGTATAACTCCGCGATGTCAAAATTGAAAATTGAAGACAGCGTTAATAATGTCACTCGAACTGCTTCAACGAATCGCGGAGAATACCACTCCGATACGAACAAGCATGATATCAATAACATCAACAAACCCACAATTTAGTGTAAACTTTCCTTCTCCGATTCCAGTACGCGAGATCGCGCTGGCAAAATAACGAGTATATCATAGCTGGCCTAATATCAGATCAGTTGCATTTGGCGGTCAGCAACCGAATAACGCACTGGTGTTCTCGTATAAGAATAAACCCGATGGCACCCCAGACTGGAACGTTATTTCGTTACCAACTGGGTCGTACCAAATTGAGCAAATCGATGCTGAAATTCAGCGTAGAATAAAATCAATCACTGGAAAAAAATCAAACACTGGAAAAGAATCAAGCACTGGAAAAGAATCAAGCACTGGAAAAGAATCAAGCATAGCTATTAATCTTCATGAACCGACGCTCTCGTCGTCGATCGAAATAAACTCCCCTGAGTATGCCGTGGATATCTATAACAGCTCGTTAAGAACAGTGTTAGGATGGCCTGAAAAACCACCCGGAACCGCCGACTTAACCACGGGCGTACAATCATATCATGAAATAAATCCCATGTATCGAGATAATTTATCTGATATAAGAAGAGTACAAATCGCCGATAGATTCATATTTACCAACAAAAACACGTTGCAATGGGATTTTATCATTAAAAGAACAGATGAGTCAACTGTTACTATTTCATTTACGCTAACTGACATCACTGGTTATTTCAATGAAATTAATCAATTACATGAAACACAACTAGAACAACTACGGCAAACAAAATTGCGAAAACACGTTGAAATATTAAATCAGCTTGTATCTGATATGGAATATATCAACGAACGAATTATTCAAACAATAATTAATGACAACAGTGACAATAAACAATGATTCCTAACCGGTTACAATATCACAGAAGCCGATCTACATAATTTCAAGTTTCCCGGATATAACGCTGAGGAACTAAAAGAATCTGTTAGAAATGTTATTAAGGTATTACAAGTACAAGATTCAATTATCCTCAAATATAATAATGACCCAGATGGCGGCGGTAGGCATATTGCCCCGCATAATGTAAATATTTCAGCGGTGATTGCGCTCAATTTAGTATGTGATGCAATTGAAGGAAGCTATCAAATTAATCTAGAGCAATCAAATCAAGCTCAGCAAGGATATATTATTTATTCGTTTGCACCAACAGCTCCTCCAGGATTCCTAATTATTGAAAACCCAGTTAATCCTGTCTATATGCGATGCCATAATAATTCGCTAACGAGAATTAATTTCCGACTCACTGACCAGTCAAATAATTTAATTGATCTACAAGAGGAGGTGTTAGCGATTAGTCTGTTTGTGAGATCCTGAAAGGATTTCCGTCCTCAGACACGATATCGTATCGGACTTGATCAAATATTCGGTTAAAATCATTTATTATTTTTGTTAACCTATAGCAGCAGAGGGGGTGAATGACAACATAGTTGCGACCAAAATTGATTGAAAAATCGTAAAGTCTCCGTTTGCTAAATGGAGACTTATTTTGGGGGGGTTAAAATATGAGATTCGCAGGAAGGCTCTATTTTTCGTTTTGAGGTTTCAATCAATTTTTTGTCGGAAAAAGTTGTATGGTGTACCCCCTCTGCTGCTGCTTCGGTTGTATCATCGTACAAAATCCAGTCGTTTTGCAAGAGTGAAAATATTGATGGTCGCGAGAATTTAGTTTTATGTTTAACACAATATAATCCAAGATTTTTTCAATTTCACATTTATTTGCCACAAAAACATTGACAAATTTCAACATTAAATTGTGCTTCCGTGTGAAATAAATTCACATGCATGCAAACAGATAAGGGTCTGCTGAAATAATAATGAGAAAATAATAGTTAAAATGATCATAATAAAAAGTTATACTTCTTGATGTCACAGCCTTACTAAGGAGCATAACCGTGGGGCAACATTGGCACAAGAGAAAGAGAACTATGGGGTGATATTTTATTCAGAGAATTGAGTGTACTGTGCACTTCTGTGGACAAACTTTAGTGAATGTATGAAAAGAAAATAGGTTAGTGGTTCGATTTCTTATACACCATCCAAGATGGAACAGTTCTTCTAACATTTCTGTAAACTAAATATTATTCATGTTTGTAGAAATGATGAGAAAGATGTTCTCAATGATGACAAAACTATCTAATAGCAAGAACTGTATATTTAAATCTGTGTGGAACTATGACATTGGTTCAAATGTCTTACAAAATTTCATAATTAGCAAGTCAAGACTGTTCATGATTGTAAATGTGTCTGTATATTTGTACATACGATATATATGATCTTTTTTGTTTAAAATACTTTTGTTATATTTTGATATTTTACTTTTAATGTAGAGAGTAAGCACTCTAAAATAAGAAAAAAAATATTTTTTTCTTATAGCAAAAAAAAGGAATTTAGGATCATATATTATTTCAGATTTATAAAAAAAATTGGATCAAACGTTTATAAAAGTATAATGGTATTAAAACTTTAACCAAATGGCGTCCTAAATATTAACCTCATTGCCCCACTATGGGACTTAAAAAAAGGGCAGGCATAGTAAAATCCATAGAGTCAGTGTTTGATAACAGCAACAACATCAGTAATTATAACAACAACAATAATGATGCTGATAATAAGAATAAGAATACTAAACGAGGAACATTTATATTATAGCTCAGATATTAAGTGTATGAAGTGAACAATCAGGTCAAGGATTACTGAGATAGAAGTGCTTGGGCAATAAAAAGCTTAATACATAGATATTCACTGACTCCTCCTACCCAGTCATAACATAGAGGCAGACATTGTCGCTTTTAATATTTTTTTAATACAGAATGAAGAATGGGGTGAAGCCCAATGGCCAATTTATTTGCAAGCAAAACTTTGCAAATTAATATAATGGAGTCAACTGGCCATTAGGCAGAATACTAGGACGAGTTTTAAAATCAAGAACAAACCAGATCATTTGAAAGCCGAATATATTGTAGCATGTATGGCATCCTTAATCACGCCAGAGGTTACTAGTTTGGTATAGTTTTGATTAACAGTTACTAGTTTGGGATATGTATTCTTGAACAAAAATAATATTTTCTTAAAACCTTGAACAAATGTTAATAGTTTGAATAACCCTTGAACACATGTTAATAGTTCGCTATACCCTTGAACAAATGTTAATAGTTTGGTATACCCTTGAACAAAAGTTACTAGTTTGGGAAATAAACCCTAAAACAATTTTTTCTAATTTAGTATACCTTTGAACAAAAGTTACTAGTATGGTATACCTTTGACTAAAAAGTTTCTACTTTGCTGTTCTATTGAAAAAAGTTACTTGTTTGATAAAACATTGTACTCGTTTTAGTATACCCTTGCACAAAAGCATCTGGTTTGGTGTACCTTAGGAAAACAAAAGATATGTGTTTAGTTCACACATGAACAAAACTTACCAAGTTGGTATAGCCGGGAAGAATTGTACTATTTAGCTATACCTTGGAACAAATGTTTGGATTCAAATAGTTCAAATTCTATCTTTTGTCAATTGCGTTGTTTTTTTTTTGTCTAACCATATATGTATTCTTTCAAGTGGAGGATGATGCTAATTAAATAAAAATAACCTCCTGTGGACTTTATGGCAAACAATTATTTCTAATATAGTACACCTTTGACTAAAATGTTTCTACTTTGCTGTTCTATTGAAAAAAAGTTACTTGTTAGATAAAACTTTGTATTAGTTTTAGTATACCCTTGAATAAATGCTTCTAGTTTGGTGTACCCTTGAACAAACGATAGTATTTATTATACAACTGAACAAAACCTGCTAGTTTGGAATAGCTTGGAAGAATGTTACTATTTAGCTATACCCTGGAACAAAAGTTCTTAGCTTGGTAAACCCTAGATCAAACGTTACTAGTTTGGTATGCCCAAGAACACAAGTTTCTTCTATTGTATAACCTAGAACAAAGTTACTATGCAAAGTTACTTTCACACTTTTAATTATTCGTATTTGGATTTAAATACTTCAAATTCTATATGTTGTCAATTGTTTTGCATTTTAGTACCTTGTGTTTAACCTTTGTCTAACCAGATAGATATGTATTCTTTCAAGTGGAGAAGGATGCTAATCAAATAAAGGGAACTTCGTCTGACCTCTATGGCCGAATTCAAAACCATAATTATATAAACGTTGTAGGCTAAATTATTAAACCAGTAGGAACGTTAATGTCCATTTTAATAGAATATAGGTACTGTATTATATGCACTACAAACCCAGTGAACTAGAACAACTGTATTCCATGCAATATACACCGTGTACTATAACATGTAATATGCATACAGTAAACTATAACTACTGTATTACATGTAATATACACAGTGAAATAAAGGAATATACACCGTGTCATACACACAGTAAACTATAATTAATGTATTCCATGTATTTCACACACAGTATACTATAACTACTGTACACATGTAATACGTACAATGAATTATACCTACTGCATTCCATAGATAAATACCTTGTGAACAATAACTACTGTTGTTTTTTTTTTTTTTTTTGGGGGGGGGGGTTCCTATGGTTTAACGCCATTTTTCAGCACAATATAGGCTATACATTGGGCCAGTATTACTGGTACAGGAAGAACCCCACAAACTCCGGAAAGAACCACCGACACACGAGAAGCTACTGGCAAGCTTTCTCAAATAACTACATTTGCCGTATCTTAGACTCGAATACACGAAGACAGAGGTGAGATGGCAGTGGTTTGTAACGGACAGCGCTTTAGACCACTCGGAAACTCGGGGCCAAAATATCTACTGTAATACAACCACTGTCAACTGTAACTACTGTATTCCATGTAAATGCACAGTCTGTACTATAACTACTGTACTCCATGTAATGCACACATTGTGAACTATAACTACTGTTTGCACTGTGTATTAAAATCATCATGTAGGAAGATTAAATGAAGTCAATAATCAACATAAAATGTACATAAAGATGATATCATAAACAGTGTCCCACATAGTGTATGTAAATAAAATAAGAGTTCACTCCCTTTCGTTACGTGGGGAACTCTCCACATTACAGGTCCATTTTTTTACAGCCAATACAAATACAGGTAAGATCATTTTTAGACTGCTTTAGCAAAGATAAATCATACATTACATTAGACATGCAAGAACAACCTTAAAGACCTCATACTATTTCCTAACTTATATCTTTTCAGTTTTATTGTATCTTTTCTAATTTCATGTGTTTGTTTTCTTTTAATGTAGTCTATCATTATAGATGCTGTAAAGCGCTTAGAGCTTCTAAAGATTAGGAGCTATACAAAATTCTCTTTCTTATTATTATTATGATAATTATTATTAATATTACTTTTATTATTATTACAATTATTATTATTATTATTATTATTATTATTATTATTATTATTATTATTACAATTATTTTTATTATTATTATTGATATTATTGATATCATTCATATTATTATTATTATTATTATTATTATTATTATTATTATTATTATTATTATTATTATTATTATTATTATCACTGGTGGTACTATTTTAAATGGAGCTACTATGTTAAATTACCCTTGGTCCCAGAGTGCCATACTAATGTCAGACCTTTAGACATTTGTCATATTACATTTTCCCTTTTGTACCCATAGCACCATAGTATCTCAGTGCTAATCATATGGACATTTCAGCCTTAAATTCCCTTCCTTTTTTTTTGGGGGGGGGGGGTGTCATACAATTGTTAAACCTATAGATGGTGAGAAAGTAGATGTTCTCAATGATGACATAATTATTTAATAGCAAGAACTGTATATTGAAATCTCTTTGGAACTATGACATTGATTCAAATGTCTTACAACATTTCATTCTTCGCAATGGCAGTCAGTTCATGATTATAGATGTATCTGTATATTTGTACATACGATATATATGATTTTTTTCGTTTAAAATACTTTTATTATATTTTGATATTTTAATTTACATGTATCGAGTATGCAGATAAATATTAAAAAAATATTTGTATCTGATAGCAAAAGATAAGGAATTTAGTATCATACAATATTTCAAATTTATAAATAATTGGATCAAAAGTTCATATAAACATAATGGTATAAAAACTGCAACCAAATGGTGTCCTAACTACTGACCTCATGGAGCCACCAAGGTAGTTGACAAAAGGGCTGTAATATAAAAATCCATACAGTAAGTGTTTGAAAACAGCAACAACATCAGCAACTATAACAACAACAACAAAGACAACAACAAAACAATGATAATAATAATAATAATAATAATAATAATAATAATAATAATAATAATAATAATAATAATAATAATGAGGACTTTGTATAGCGCCTAATCTTTCGAATCTCTAAGCGCTTTACACCATCAATAATGATATGACTACACTATAGAAAAGCAAATGACAAAAACAATGAAATTGAAAAACATAAAGCAGCAGAGAGGGTGAGCCGGACAACATTTTTAAACAAGTTTTCACTGAAATCAGGCTTAAAACAATGAAATCAGGCAAAAAAATCAATGATCAGGCAAAAAATAATAATGAAAAATCAATGAAATCAGGCAAAAAATAATAATGAAAAATCAATGAAATCAATGAAATCAAAAAAATGACTAAGCCTCCATTCGATTTTCAACCGAATATTTGATCCAGTCCGATACGATATCGAGTCCTCGGGTCATGTAAATTTATTGTTACAAATCCGTGTGGGGCAGACTGAGCATGACTAAAGAAATTTCTAAATTGATTGAAGTCCATATCGGAGCACCATGTCTGCCAAATATTTCGTAGCGTATGTGTATCAACGCCGTTGAATACAGCAAGAATATTACAGTTATCTCTGATCACTTTTGGAATCTGAGTGTAGCGTTGAGTGACATAGATCACGTCCGTGTTTTTATGCCTGCCTCGGGAAAATATTCTAGCTGGGTTTTTTTGTTTATCTAACATTGCATCGTCGTATACAACTAAATTGTTGATACTTCCATCGAGGTCTTCTACTGATGGTGCCTCGTCAATATCGGTTATAAATTCAATAACATCCTCGCCGGCAATCTCTGAAGCGTTTTCATTAAAATCTTTTAGCACTTCATAGCATCGTTGATCATCTACGCTAGGGGCAATTAAATACAACTTATCCCACTTCATCCATCTCATTATTAAATTGAGCAACAATTGCGTTTTACCGGATCCAGATGGTCCGATTATAATTGCGCGGATAGAGTTTGGTAGCGCTGCATGATGCTTAACTGGTTCTCTTGTTTTAGTTGCTGAAAAATCAATTATATTCATATCTCTATACATAAATTATGGATCTATATTGTGTGAAGTGTAAAAAACGTACTGGCACAGATGACTTGACGACGATTACAACAAAAAATAACCGATCAGCGCTTTCTGGTAAATGCGTACAATGTAGTACAAAGAAATTTAGATTTGTTTCTAAACCCAAGGAACCTTTAAATAAAAACGAGGAGGTGATATCGCTGCCAAATTAGCAAAACTCCCTGGAACCCCACGGGCAAAATACCCCGGAGAAAAACACCTTCCAGGATATAGCTACTGTGGACCGGGAACCAGACTTGATATCAGACTCAATGATCAAAATCAGCCCCGACCCGGTGAGGAACCAATAAACGCTATTGATAAGGCCTGTCACCTTCATGATGTTGCTCATAAAAGCAGCAATTTGCAACACAGGCATCTAGCAGATGTGAAATTAATTCATGCGTTGAATGCCATTCCTGATAAATCCTTCAAAGAAAAATTGGCTTCATTTTTGATAAAATCGGCTATGAAAAGTAAATTGATGTTAGGTGCTGGTAATTAATAACAACATGGAATCTATTTATTATTCTCCAAAAGGATACTGGAGGGGTAAATCAGCAATCCATAAACTCGTTAGCGCTGCAAAAGTGAAAAAAACCACTGCCGCTCATTGGTTATCCAAACAGGCACTATGGCAGATTTATCTACCACCGCCTAAACAAATTAATGTCTCGCATTTTGATGTGACCGGACCCAATGAAGTTCATCAGGCTGATCTATTATTTTTTTCCACATGACCACGGTTACAAATACGCTCTAACCGTAGTTGATATTGCAAGTCGATACAAAGAAGCAGAACCGTTAAAAACAAAATCATCACCTGAAGTGGCTTCTGCATTTGAAAGGATTTATCGACGAGGTCCTCTGCACTGGCCAAATCTATTACAAATTGATCCTGGCAAGGAATTTCAGGGTGCTGTTTTAACAACGATGAAAAATCACAATGTCACTATCAGACGGGGGCATACTGCACTGCATCGTGATCAGGCAATTGTAGAACGGTTTAATAAAACCCTTGCTGAGCGGTTATTTGGATATCAATACGCAAAAGAATTCATCCAAGAAAAAAGATCCCGTGAATGGGTTAAAAGGTTACCAGCTGTGATTACTGCACTGAATAACGAGATTACTAGAACAATCAACATGAAACCTATCAATGCGATTAAAAAGAAGTCAATACCTGAAAAACCACAAAAAGATTTCAAAGAACCAATTCTTGGTAGCAATGTCATTGTGAGGTATTTATACGAACCAGGAGAGCTTGAGGGTGGCAGAAAAAGAGCTACTGATCCTATTTGGAGTGTTACTGCACACAAGATATCTAGTGTAACACGATCTACGGGTAGACCTCCAGTCTATAAACTGGATTCAACTGCCCCTCAGCGGGTTTTTACTAGACAACAATTACAAGTGATTCCTGACGATACTCAATTGCCACCGCATGGTCTTAACTAGCACCGTTGCGTCTATTGCACTCAAGACAAGTTAACATCACATTATTTCTGACATGACCGAGATTGTTATTTTTTCTGTCAACGGTAAATTGGCGAGGATCCTTATCCGAATACTGCCAACGCATTATACAATTGCAACTTGCGCAGTGATTATTCTGTTGTTTCTTCAAAGTGATTATTAATTCAGCATCAATATCAAATTCTCGTTGTTTTTTTTTGTCCTGTTGTTTGTAACCGGAGAGTTTTTTATCAATCATTTTAATATCAATATCATCTATTGTGGTGTCATTATCATCCAGGACAATTCTTCGAAGTTGATTTATTTTTCGTACTCTGGATACTGAAAGATAGACTAAATTCGACCATTCTATGCGATTATCTACCATCCAAACAATTGTATCTGATATAGTCAATCCCTGTGAAGAGTGTATTGTTGCTGCATAACCTAACGTCCATGGGGATTTATTAGCACGCAATGCATCTTCAACGACATTGATATCAACCAGCAAAATATCATTTAATACGAGAATTTGTTTTTCATCCTGTCCTGGAATATCAACTTCAATGTTCTGTTTTCGTGTATCCGATGGCCTATAACAAAGAGGCACTGGAAGTGTTGCAAATTTTTGTTTATGCAATTCAAATAATTTCATCTGAAGTGTGTCCCTGACTATTTTTCTACTTGCAATGATCAAATCATTTGGTCTCCACATTTCCCAGAAATCATTCATTGGAGTTTCTGAAATTATTTCACGGGCTATTTCACACTGGATTCTATCCGGTTGTAATCTAATTAGTTTCTTAAATTCTTTTAATTTTTCATCAAGTGATCTATGATCGGTATCAATTTCTTCATAATAGTCTACACAACCCTTTAGCCATTCATGTGGGGATGCACCGACAAATGGTGGTGGTTGGCCGTGATCACCGCACATGACGATTTTTGTATTTTTCAATAACAACCACTCAAGAAATATTTTTAATACATCTTCTGACACTGTGTCTATTTCATCCCAAATGATAATTTCAGGAATAAATTTCTCTCCCATACGCTCAGGAGTCCATTTATCTCCCTTCCATCGGAAAAAGCTGTGATAGGTACAGGCATTTACCCCTCTCTGTATCATTTCTCTTGCAAGTCTGTGAGTCGGTGTTAGCACAATCATATTTGGATTGGAAACACGAAATAACTCAATTGCCCGAGTTGTTTTTCCTGACCCACCACAACCGTTTAAATAAACTGTTTTATACCGACATATTGGATCAGAAATCGGTGGTGCACTAGAAAATTCTGATTGAATCTCTTTGAGATTCCGATAATTATTTTCAATGGTAACATCTGCTGATTGAATATACTCATGAATCATTTCTTTCTTAATTCTCCATGACCCCCAATTCTCGTTGCCAGTAGCCTTAAAATCAGCCATTTTGCTATTTATGTAAAATGAGTCAGTGGCAACTCTAACTGCGGTGTTAGGAAATCTATTGATCATTGAAAATAAATTAATAGAAGCATAACCAAGCATAGAAGCTCTCAAATGTGTGTACTGCGGATTGTATCCATCATTGTAAGTAACAATTGTACCCAATTTGGTTCCATCGGACATAAATGCGTCCTTATGATTGACATATAGGCCTTTATTCGTTAAATCCGCGATTACAAAATCGTATTCAGCATGGTCTATAATCAATCGTGAAGAATATCTCGTATTGTCGTATTTGCCACCCTGAGTAAATTTAACGATTATTCTTCGTCCAAGATCTTTTGCTTCGTTGTTTATGATTTCAAATAGCTGTTTAGACCAATCCATGATTTGTTGTTCATTAAAATCAGGAAACAGTTTTCGCTCTTCGCTAATTATTTTTTCTAGATCAGGTTGGGGTAACCACACTGATTTCTGTGCTCGATAGGATATAATTGCTTCACTGACAATTAATGATTTTAACATCTTACAATCAAGCATATACCGTAATAACACTATTGGCATCCAGTGTTTTTCAGACATGTGTTTACCAATCCAAAGATAACTACACGGATGAAGTCCTGTAGCCATTTCAAATGATACTACACAAGCGAATCCGGTTAAATCAAAATCAGGCAGTGGTCCATTAATAGCAACACGGGTCATTTCGTGTGTGGGGTGTCCAAATCGTTTAAAATATTTCTCGCATTCTCCATACCCAAGAAAACTTCCTGGATAACACGCAATCATATCAACTGAAATAACGGTTTCAGGGTCGTATTTTGTATTCCATAATCCTCCATGGCTGTATTCAAGACAGGATAATTTGACATCTGATAAAAACTCACTTCGTGTTGGTTTCCACGCGTTTTTCTTTCTAGCAAAATGTGCTGCAATTGATGGTAGTGTAAAACAGTTTGCTAATAATTGATCGTTGTCTTCCCCCTCCCCAGAAAACTCACTAGCTAGTTGTTTCATTTGATTATGCAGTTCTTCAGTACGTTATAATTCTCCGTTGGGCCTTACAAACTGATCAAATTTGCATTCTTCGTCTGAAGTACTATGAAATAGCCACATTGACACAGGATCGTTTTTACTCAAATGGTAAATAGCATCAAATAATTTCTGCTCTGAAAAAAACTCTTCGGTTTGGGATAGATATTTTACGGTTCTATCCCGTGGGAATATTGTTACTGCAGATGACCACGCGTGTTCGTTATGATCAATAATTTCAATTGGGTTTCCTTTTTTTGATTGATATTTCGGTTCTTTTAATACTTCTCCGGTGATTGTCCTTACCGATATTGGAAATCTCAATGATGTTTCTAATTTAATTATATCCTGAATTGTTGCCCCATTCTCTTTTACCGTTAATTCCCACTCGGTTATTTTTTTTCGTCTTAGATCAGTTAGTTTATTTCCCCGGGACGCATTTGTGAAGTGTTCTATTATTCGTTCTGCTACACAATTGAGCCCTGTCGAATATTTCATGGGTGCTAGTTTTGCAATATCAGGTTTTTCATTGAGCGGATAGATCCCGTAAACAACTGCTGTGACAGGGTAAGATCTTTCGTAGTAGGGTTTGTCAATTCCGGTCAAAATTCCTGGTTTGGAATCCTGATTCACGGTGATAGTTTTTTTGCCCTTGAGAATGGGTTCAAATTTATCCCTAATAATCCATTTTCCATCCTCACGGATAATGAATTTGATTCGGAAAAAATGACTTTTTTCCCCAAGACGTGAAATGATCACTGCTGCTTTTTCATCATTCATGGTAGCGTCAACAACACCATCAATTCGAAATGTTGACCAACAATAAGATGCTCCATCACGCTTGAATTCATTAAAACAGTCTCTGATGGCTTTATCAAGAATTTTATTCTTGGGTGTATTAGAAACTATATCAAGATTGAATTGAGCATCTTTCCATGGTAATTTCTTGTTCCGTTTTTTGGGTCTATCGCGATTAAATTTAGGATTAATTTTCAATAATCTCTTAAACTCCCTCATGTTTCTGTCTACTACACGTTTTTTGGGTTTATCGATATTAAATTTAGGATTAATTTTCAATAATCTCTTAAACTCTTTCATGTTTCCGTCTCTTGGACGTTTGTTACGTTTTTTGGGTTTATCGATATTAATTTTCAATAATCTCTTAAACTCCTTCATGTTTCCGTCTCTTGGACGTTTGTTTCCGTCTCTTGGACGTTTGTTTCCGTCTCTTGGACGTTTTTTGGGTTTATCGATATTAATTTTCAATAATCTCTTAAACTCTTTCATGTTTCCGTCTATTGGACGTTTTTTGGGTTTATCGATATTAAATTTAGAATTAATTTTCAATAATCTCTTAAACTCCTTATCAGCATTGAATTTAGCATTTTTCGAAGTCAATCTCTTGAACTCCCTCATGCTATAATTAAAACAAGCATTTAAATGAAAGATTTATGTATAATGAATCACTGCAAATGGCTTATGATTGGATCAGTAATCCCGTGTAACAAATCATGCAGAAATGAGTTCTGTGGGTATCATATGCAAAGCTTTCGTCGTGGAAGCCTTGGTCCGTTACCTTGTATTCGATGTGGGGTTGGGGTCAGGGGAAAATCACGATTATGTCTGAATTGCGGTGGTAAGCGATACAGGGAATTGAAGCGTTATTATGATAAAAGAATAAAAAATGGACAATCAATCAGAAATTTTGACCCTGAAAAAGTCTCTGACGCTGACAACGTCCTTGACAAAATCATAAGAACCCCTCAAGACTACATCGAAAGATTCATTATTGAACCTAACAATGAATTAGACAAACAATAGTATTATGTATACGAATGAACCAAGAATTCAGACAGCATCCCTTGATTACAAATTATGAAGCATCCAATGATGGTGTTGTAAGAAATTGTAGGCTGAAGAAATCAGTTGGTGCTGACAATGGTATGGGGTATTTGAGGTTTACTGTTGGAAAGAAGAAATATCTCAATCATCGTTTCGTGTATGAATGTTTTAATGGATTGATCGAGGATGATTTTGATATTGATCATATCGATTCTAATCCAAAGAACAATTCTTTATCAAATCTGCAAGCTATCACACAGAGTGAGAAATCCAAACGGGGGAAGACTGGGAAATACTCGAAAAAAGCGAAACCAGTAAAATCTTTGAATACAACAACTAACGAAGAGAAAATATTTTCATCTATGAATAGCGCCGGTAGGCATTTCGATATTTGTCGATCTTCAGTACGATTCGTTGCAGAGGGGATTTATCGATCTGCTATTTCAAAAAATCGCGGGCAAAAAGTTCAATTTAGTTATGTCTAATGCGTCATATTTTTCAATTAGAGATATGTCATGTTATAGAATAATGAATTCTGAAAACATGAATAGCATCATAGTTGAAATAGCAAAATTGAAAAATCAGGATATCAAACTATCAGATGGGTTAAATCCTGATCAAATTGTGTCTGATTTTCAGGATATAGAATACGGAGTTAACAACAATAAATATATGCTACCAAAGAAATATGCACTCATCAAAAGAATTCAGAATTCTATTAGAGACTCTCTTTCATTTTCCAGTGACATCAGTGTGTTTGTCCCGTTGTATACTATCGTAGAGGGGATACGAAAAGAATTAGGTAACGAATACGAATTGAAAAAAGAAGTCAACTCTAAAATTAGAAACCTACGAGCATTAATTCAAGAAAATTGATTGCCCGACCCTTATCATTTTTTGATTGTGACCGTAAAATCTCAATGGGATTTTCATATTTTGATTGAAATTATCAAAATCAGTGAATAAAAACTATTTCACACTGAATAAAATTCTAACAGCTTTTCTCTACGGAAAATCCCATGCAAAATCGACTACTTGACCCTACGTGGTTTTTTGATAAAAATCGATGAAAAATGACCAAAAGTCGCTGAAAACAGGCAAAAATTGATGAAAAATAGCTAAAAAATGATGAAAATCAATCTTAACAGCTTTTCTTTACGGAAAATCCCATGCAAAATCGACCATTTGACTGTAAAATCTCAACTGAAAAAACCATCAAAATGACACAAAATGGTACAAAAATAACACAAAATCAGTGAAATCAGTGATAAACAGGCAAAAAAGTAAAAATATTTCAGAGGCACTACAAATAAAATTATTTCAGTAGTAAAAATATTTCAATGGCACTAGATTCTGTTGCAACAATCAGATGGTCTGACATGTCTTTACGGAAAATCGACCACTCAACTGAAAAACCATCAAAATCAATCCTAACAGCTTTTCTTTACGGAAAATCCCATGCAAAAATCGACTACTTGACCCTACGAGGTTTTTTATCAAAAATCATCAAAAAATGACTAAAAATCATCAAAAATGACTGAAAATCATCAAAAATTGGCTCAAAATCGATGAAAATCAATCCTAACAGCTTTTCTCTACGGAAAATCCCATGCAAAATCGACTACTTGACCGTAAAATTTCTTTGAGAATAACCACCAAAACTGTCAAAAAATCAGTGAAAAACCACCAAAACTGTCAAAAATCAGTGAAAAACCACCAAAACTGTCAAAAAATCAGTGAAATCAGTGAATAAAAAATAAAAATATTTCACAGCAATAAAAATAAAAATATTTCACAGCAATAAAAATAAAAATATTTCACAGCAATAAAATATTGGACCGTTAGGGTGGAATCATCGATGGGGAAAATTGTTTTGCAATTGAAAAATGGTTTGCGATTTCAAATAATGGTCAATGAAGCATTAACGACCCGATTGGCTCGTGAACGATTAGATGCAATTAAGAGATTTGTACCAATTCGTGACTCTGTAAGAAATAAACTGCAACAACGACAGAGTCTTCAGACTGATTTTGCTGAGGGATCTGAAGAGTTGTTTAAACCAATAACTACAACAACAACGAAACAGATAGTGTCAACAATCTCTGAACAAGGAAAAAAACAAGAAGAGACTTTTCTCCCTGTGTTAGAAAAAATAGCAAAAAGAACTAAACAAACAAAAAAGTCTTTAGAAACACTTCCAGTAGATATAGTAGCTACTTCACGGCAACAACAAAAAAAAGAGCAAGTACTAGAAGAACTAGGTGCTACTGCAAGAAAACAAGAAGAGGAAGAAGACGTTACTATAGAAAACATGTATTCACCGCAAAGTATATTTACATACTATGCATACAGCATAATTAAAAATTTTAAAGATGACAATGATTTAATTAACTTTATCGCGCGGAATTTTTCACTCGATAAAAGAGAAATAGCTGTAAACAAAGGGTATAAAGAGTATATAAAAAACGACGAGAATTGGATAAAAAAAAAGTATACCTGGCAAACCGGGGTAGATTTAGAATCACAGAAAGTAACCGCAATGATTTTGAGAGTTTTAAAGACAAAGTATTGAGTAAAGTAGAGTATCCAACTGGATTTTTTGGTAAAGAGGAGTCAACTGGAGATGGGTATTTAGGCAGCGGCATAGTTGAAAACACTAGCGTTACTTGTCCTGGTAACATTCTCAGTGATATATCACGGTTAGAAGTTCTCATCGGAGGGAAACGAGCCGGAAATAACTCTCCAGAAATAATTAATGAAGCAGCTGATATCTGTAGACGGTTATTTCAAGGTGGTATCATGGATATCAAAACATATCGAGATTTCATTGACGAGTTAGCAAATGGGTATCACAGTGACTGAATTGAAAAATTGTTTTTTGAATCACTGATTAGATAAATAACAATTGAAAACACTAATGTTTTTATAATAATGATCATACACTACAATCATGATAAACCAACCCTCGTCTATGTAGTTAATTCACGATTGCCTGTTTATAGAGCATACTACGGAGATGGTTTAGGTAATACCATTGCTGGGTTATTTGCAAGAATGGCTCCAAAAGTGATGCCGTTAGCTAAACAATTATCAATGAAAGCCATTGATGTTATTCGTGATAAGGGTATTAGTACTGTTGGAGATCTTACCGGAAAAGCGTTTTCTGCAGCAAAGGATAAAATAACATCATTAGTGAGACGAAAAAAGAAACCGGTACCATTGCCATCTACAGCAGAAATGCCTGCAAGTGTTAGTAAAATAATAAATAACGCAGTAGATGAAAAACTAGCATCATTGGTGACTCCAAGTGACCAAAATAACATGATAGCAAACATGATAGCAGGAAGTGGCTTTAAAAAACCACGACGAAAACGCTAGCGTTTTTCACGATGAAAATCTTTTTATGATTTCACGATTTAGACTCTGATAAATAGAATAAAATGTTCAAAAGGTCACCTGATCCAGCGTTTGATATAGATGCCCCAGTTGGCAAGAATGATTCTGTACGCGATTTTCAATTTTATTCTTATCATGCAATACAACCCGATCTCCGATCGCGAATTGAACTTCAAGTTCATGATACCAGTAAATACTTTTTGCCTTGTGAAGCATTTATTGAAGTAGAAGGAGAACTTGTAACAAATGATGCTGTTCATAATGATCCACCATACGACAATAACCCAACTATCAAAGTTGGCTTTGTCAATAACGGTATCATGGCGTTATTTGAAAGCGCTAAATATCTCATTGATGGAAAGGAAATTGAATCCATTGATCGTGATGTTGATGTGGCCACAACAATCATAGGGTTAGCGAGATATTCTGATGATTATACAAGATCAGCTGGTCCATCTATGATGTTTTCTAAGGATATTACTGATCACCCTGAACACAACCAGTATTCTAGAGTCAAGGCAACACATGCTTCTTCAGTTAATCCAGCACCAGCCGGATATACAAGACCAGCTGGTGATTTTGATGTCATAAATAATATTACTAACTACAACCTAGGGTTTGCAACACGTGTATCAACGTTGCAAGGACAACGTCGACAGTTTTCATGTGCAATTCCACTGCATCATATATTCGGATTCTGTAGAAACGTCCGAAAAGTTATTTATGGAGCTAAACACACAGTAGCGCTTGTACGAAAGGGTACTGATAATGATGCAATATGGCATGATGCTGGTGTTGCTGATGGTAAAGTCATTTTAACAAAACTAGCATTGTGGATGCCAGTGTTAACTCCATCAATCACAGCAGAAGAAAAATTGTTATCATTTATGGACCAAGGAGGAAAATCATTGTTGAGTTGGTTATCAGTAACCACTGATATTAAACTAGATAATGTTGATGATATATTTACTTGGCATCTGGCATCGAAACAAGGTGTTTCAGCTCCACGTCATATATTTGTGGCGTTACAGAATAATGCACGAGTTGGTAATCAACAACGAAGTCATATGATATTTGATCAGTTAGGTGTTAGAGAGGTCTCACTGAGAATAAACGGACAACAGGAACCATCTGAAGATGTACAACTTGATTACGGTCAAAATCATATTGCACGTGTCTATCATAACCTGTTGTCATTTATGGCACGTGATCTAAATGTGGATACTGGTTTGCAAATATCACAATTGGATTTCAAAAGCCTCTATCCGATTTATTACTTTTCATTGGAACATCTTGATTTGATGAGACAATCTGTTGTTGATATACACTTTAGATCCCGTGTAACCCGTCCTGGTGGTATTGCTAATTATAGAGCGGTTGCTGTCATTCTTAGTGATAAATCAATGTTGTTAGAAGGAGTTGGAGGAAGAATGAGAGTGGTAGATGCCCCAGTAGAAAATCTTTGATTGATTTTCTCGATTTTTCATTGAAATTGTAAACGATTTAGAATCAATCTATTATGTATAATGTCATATAGTGTTATTAGTGTTGCGTTAACTCCTGGTCAAATCAAAAAATTGCAATCAGAATCGGCTAAAAAATGTGGAACCACAATCACGTTGAAACCTAATCAAATGACTGGTGGTGCAAATAAATTATCGCTGACAACTCGTCAAATAAAACATTTCAATGATGCACTTGTAGCAAAAAAAGGTGTTCAGATTACTCTTTCTGCGGCTGCTATCAAAAATATGATTAAAACCGGCGGTATATTTCCATTGTTAGCTGCAATACCAGCATTGATTGCAGCAGCAGCCCCAGCAGTGGCTAAAGCAGCGGCGTTAGGAGCCGTTGGTACTGCAGCAGGAATGGCGTTGAAAAAGGCAACTGGACAAGGATATAAAAAAAAGGGAAAGGGTCTAAGACTACCAGGAACCCCGTATTCATGGTACAGCGGAAAAGGCCTGAGACTAGGACCGGTTTATTGACTCAAAAATCTTCGATGGTTCCCATGTCCAATTTTGATTTAATGGATGCTGCTAAAAAACTAGCGATTAAAAATTTCAGAGGTGTCTTTATGAAGGATCAATTACCACATCAACCAAACAGAGTTGAAACCGGAATCATTAATTTAGATAACAGCACCGGACCTGGTACTCACTGGGTTGCATACGCTATTGATCCACGTGGGATTGTCTATTTTGATTCATATGGATTAGCCCCGCCAAAAGAATTTATGCGTTATATAAAAAAAATTTCAATGAAGACTTGGTATTCTACGCTACCAACACAACAAATCAATGACCCACCAATATGCGGCAGCGAAGTATTAAATGTCCTTGATGCTATTTCAGCATCTAGAAAACCACCACACATTGTCGTAAATGAATACACTAGTAATCGCTTTTTAGAGAGAGGTGTATAAAATATCATGATCGATATTTGGGGGAGATCTTTGAAACCCAAACCCGATTACACTGCAACCGGTGATATAAAAAAAAAATTAAAGATGAAATCGCTGAGACGTTAAATTTAACAAGTGTTGACCCGAATGAAATAGTTGTATTTCAGGACAAACAGGGTAAATTGAAAACCAGTGATGTGTCGTTGGATGATATTTTAGTTAAACAACGAAACGCAATCGAGAACACCGTTGCGTTATTTTCGGATCAGGGTAAACTCAAACCGGGTGTACTTTTTTCGACGATTACAGATCGATTTAAAACTCTCAACGATGAATTAAAAAGTTCTGTGTTGGAACTAGCAACACTTCAATCTAAAACCGAAGAACACATAAAACAGTTTACCGCATTTCGTAGAAATATCATTGATAAATTTATTGGAACTACATTCGATAAAATTGAACTAAAACTCCCTGATATTAAAAAATCAATCGATGAGACGAAAATCTTCACCGAGGCCATCAAAAATGATTTTTCGAGGATGATAACAGTTATTGAAAAAACAAAAATTCCTCATGAGAAAACCAACAATGTAGTATACACAATCCAACACGGATCATTTGAGTGGACACCTACAAACAACAAATTAGATATCACTGCAACCGTTAAGGGTATTTATCGATTAACAATAGTGAGAACGACTCAATTTAATATTTCATCGTCGAGTTCATCCGGGGTCAATAATACGATTTCAACTATCATCGACAAGGATACAACTGAACAGTTCACGTTAATAGCTACTGATAAAAATTTGGTTAGGGTTTCAACAACATGGTATGTGGAATTCGTAGCAGATTTAAGTTGAAAATTGAAAGGAAAATCCTTCGGATTTCACAATTGAAAACGCTAGCGTTTTTAAAATAAAAAATGATTTCATCATCGCAATATCGTTATGATCAGGTCAGAGAATTTCAAACTAGACTCAAAACCCTGTCTGAGGAGTATGCAATGAAAATTAAAAAATATCGCAGGAGAATTACCGCAATTGATGTTACTGTGTACGCTGTGAGTGGTGTAATCACCGGAGCTGGTATTATACTGTCTTCAGTGACAATGATGGCCCCGATAGCTGTTCCAATTTGCATTTCTGCGGCAACAACAATCGCTGGAATAATTTCAATAATCACAAAAAAAATATCATCATGCAGCCAACGAAAACTACAAGACTACATAATTCAATTTCATGTTGTGTCCACTGCATGCTCGCAATTATCCTCATTGATATCGTCATCTCTCGATGATACAATTATATCAGAGAGTGAGTTTTCAGCGATGGTAGATATATATGATTCTGCGATGTCAAAATTAGAAATACAAAAACATGAGTATAATAACAATGACAACACCGATGGAATTGGAGAACACAAACCCGAAAACCAGAATGATCTCAATAACCTCAACGATATCAGATAGTGAGTTCTCAGTGATGGTACGTGTCTATGATTCCGCAGTATCAAAATTAGAAATACATCATGAGTATAATAACAATGACAACACCGATGGAATTACTTCAACAAATAGTGGAGAACACGAACCCAGTACAAACCAGCATGATATCAATAACCTCAACGAATCCAGAATTCAGTGTGAATTTCCCCTCTCCGGTCCCAGTGAAGGAGATAGCGCTAGCAAAATTACGAGTGTATCACAGTTGGCCTAATATCAGATCAAAATCATTTGGTGGTCAACAACCCAATAATTCACTGGTATTTGCAAATAAGAATAAAGACGACGGTACCCCAGACTGGAACGTTGTTTCCATACCAACAGGGTCATACCAAATTGAACAAATCAATGCTGAATTGCAACGTAGAATAAAATCGATTACTGGAAAAGAATAAAAAATAGCTATAACAGTTCATGAGCCAACACTATCATCTGCCATTGAAATAAGCACAGAAGGATATGTCGTAGATATATATCAGAGTTCTATTAGAACCGTACTAGGATGGCCTGAAATCCCACCCCGGGAAAAAACCGTTAAATTACCAGAACCACAAAAAACCGATTATATCACCGACAGGATAAAATCTGATAATCCAGTAAAAAGCTATAGCGATTATGACAAATTGTATTTTTTTTATTGAATTGGTAGATCCTCCCACTAAGAAGATCTACCACTATCTTCGACCGGATGACATCACTGTAAATTTCGGAGCAATGAATAGCGATATTTCGTTGTTGTTTATATCCCTTAGATCCGGCACTCTCACCCGAGATGAATTTATCAGCGTTGTAGAAACATGTAACAAAATCATCAATGACATGGAAACATTTAATGCGCAAATCATTCAAGAGGTATTAGGTGACAGTAATCCTAAAACAAGAGATTTATTTGCAACAGACTATAAGATCCGCATAGAAGATATTCTAACATTCAAACTACCAGGATATAACGTACCACAACTAACAAAAGATCTCAGTGACACCATCGATGAAGGTTTCAAAAAAATCCATGACAAATGGAAAAAAGCAACATCACAACCACAAACAACTATCCTGACACACAATAATGACCCAGATGATGGCGGCAGGCATATTGCTCCGTTCAACGTGAATATTTCATCGGTGATAGCAATCAATTTAGTATGTGATGTTATCGAAGGAAGCTATCAAATAAATTTAGAACGATCAAATCAAGCTCAGCAAGGATATATTTTGTATTCATTTGCACCAACAGCCCCTCCAGGATTTTTAATAATTGAGTCCCCGGTGAATCCAGTCTATATGCGATGTCATAATAATTCATTAACCAGAATTAATTTCAAACTCACTGACCAGTCTAATAATCTGATTGATCTACAAGGTGAGGTTTTACAAATTAGTCTGTTTGTGAAATCCTAAGGATTTTCATCCTAAGGATTGGATCAAATATTCGGTTGAAAATCGAATGGAGGCTTAGTCATTTTTTTGATTTCATTGATTTCATTGATTTTTCATTATTATTTTTTGCCTGATTTCATTGATTTTTCATTATTATTTTTTGCCTGATCATTGATTTTTTTGCCTGATTTCATTGTTTTAAGCCTGATTTCAGTGAAAACTTGTTTAAAAATGTTGTCCGGCTCACCCTCTCTGCTGCTCATAAAAACATGCCGAAAACATATAAGATACAAAACTCAATTAGGTCTCTAAGTTTGTCACTGCAGTCGAAACAGGTGAGTCTTAAGAGCACTCTTAAAAAGGACCGCTGTGTCTTTGTGTCTAATGTCAATGGGCAATTCGTTCCACGTCGCCGGGCCCTGGTATGCAAACGAACGTTGTCCATATGACTTTGTTTTCACCGTGCGAACAACGAGTATACGATTATCAGAAGAAGACTGTAATTATCTAGCTTGTATATACAGATGGGTGCGGCTGGATAGGTATGTTGGACTGGAGTCTGCATTTAAACATAGCACAGAAAACAAATCTTGTGTTTGATTCTGTATCGACTCGATAACCAGTGTAAGGTACAGAGCACTGGTGAGGTGTGCTCTGATATAGGTACTCTAAAGATGATCCGTGCAGCTGTGTTTTGAACTTTTTCAAGTTTCTGGAGTAAATATTGTGACGAACCAGACAGAATTGAGTTGCAATAGTCCAGTCTTGAAAGTACTAATGAACACACTAGTGTTTTAGTGGCATCAACTGAAAGATATTTACGAATGGAACTGATGCGTCTCAATTCAAGAAATGCAGCCTTGCATATGTTTATGACATGTTGGTGCAATGTGAGAGTACTGTCTAGAGTAACGCCTAGGTTTCGTACTGACTGTGAGAATTTAATGTTGGTGTTGCTGATATTTATTGTCTGAGGTAAAGGGCGTGAATGAGAAAGTATTTGTGTTGTGATCAGAATAGCCTCAGTTTTATCATCATTCATCTGCAGCTTGTTACATGTCATTCATGATTTCACATCAGAAATGCACCTCTCTACCCCATGGATGGTAGCATCAACTTCAGTTGGGTGCAGAGGCGTAGCGAATGGGGGGCGGGGGGGGGTACATATGTCCCCGGGCGCCAAGGTACAGGGGCGCCAAAATGAGGCTTGCAACATTACATTATAATAAGAAAACAAGGGTAATAAATCTGTCACAAGATCGCTGGGGAGCCAATTTTATAGTTTGTCCCCGGGCTCAAAATATCATCGCTACGCCTCTGGTTGGGTGGCTAGACTTGTATATTTGGGTGTCATCAGCATACAATTCGTGCGACACTGGGTGATGATCTATGACACTTGAGAGCAGCTGAGTGTATAGAATGAAGAGAACATGTCCAATAACAGATCCCTGTGGAACACAACAACATAGATCAACTGGGCTGGACTGTATTCCATTTGCAGATATAATTTGTGTCCTGTTGACTAAGTAGGACTTGAACAACTGTAAGCCTATATTCTGAATGCCAAATACGTGCTGGAGACGGTGAAGTAATATATCATGGTCTATTGTGTCAAATGCTGCAGATAAATCCAGGAGAATGAGGACTGTTATCTGTCCACTATCCAAAGCAGAGAGAATGTCACTAAATACTTTCAGAAGAGTAGTTTCCGTACTGTGGCAAGGGCGAAATGCAGACTGTACATCGCTAAAAGACTGTCTGAATTCAAATGAGATACAATTTGGGTTGAAACAACCTTTTCTAACATATTTTATATGAATGGGAGATTGGAAACTGGGCTTTAGTTCTTTAAATCGTTATGGTCTAGTGTTGGTTTCTTCAGCAGTGCCTTTACGATGGCAGTTTTAAAAAATGATGGGAATCCCCCGATGAGAGAGAGAGATATTAATAACATCAGTTAATGAAGACAATATTGGGTTGAAGCACTAAGCACGATTGTCCGTACTAAATCAATAGAAACAGGTTCAAATGCTCCTAATGGTTGTTGCTGAAATTCTGCATCATAACTGTATGGTGACGAGTCAGTTGAAATTCTGCTGTCAAGCGAATCTCTAATAGTTTGTACTTTTTCATCGAAGAAATTTGCAAATTGGTCCGAAAGGTCTGGAAGGTTGTTGGATGTGGTGTACATTTGTTCCTTGACATTAGTTTGTTAGTTATCTCGAAGAGCTCTTTGCATCTGGAACTCTCCGTGATCTTAGTACTGTAGTGGGATAATTTGGCTAAATGGACTATGTTTGCGACGTTCTTCTTAGTGGCTGCATAGATTTGTTTATGAATAGTGAGTCTGGTGGAAAGCCAAAGCCTCTCTGCTTTTCAGCGATGTCTTTTCGCAGTGCGAAGCCGGTCCCTAACACTGCTATACCATGAAGAACACTTTTTTTTATTGATGCTCTGCATTTGGTGGCTGGGACATGTTTTTCAAGCAACGAACGCAGGCAGTTATCAAGTTGTTCCGCTGTTGGATGTAAGAAAGTTGTTAGGTTTTCTTGGATGTCATGCATGAATTTGGTTCTATTTGTCATACGGAGGTTTCTCTTAGTAGCAAATAGAGATGGAGGGTTAGGGACTGATACGTCGAGATGGCATACAATGCAGAGGTGATCCGGTGCAAGTTCGTGGGATAAAAAGGGTGGATTGCAGAATATTATCATCAGGTCTATAAAGAAAAGAGTCTAAAATGTGACGAGGTTTATGGGTGGGTTGGTTAACTGACTGTTTAAGATTGAAAACATGAATAGAATCTAGGAGTTTTGACGTGTATGGTTTTCCAGGAATGTCAAAGTGAACGTTGAAATCTCCAAGAATAATTAGGTTGCCACCTATCGAATTTCCATACTCCAGACGATTTGGAAACTGCTCCAAAAAGAGAGATTCAGTCAGCTTGTTTTTCCTACTAGAAGGAGGGCGGTAGAGACAGAAAAAATGGACTGACCTTTGTTCCAGTGTTTGCGTTGTTTGGACTATTTCTAACGATGTGTGGCAGAAATTGAATGTTGTGTTGTACTTAAGGCATTTGATCATGGAATTCTTTGTAATTACAGCAATTCCACCTCCGCGAGAGTTGCGAGGTAACAACTTGATGGAGTAATCGATGGGTGTTAAATCCGCACACTTTGGTTCATCGCCTGATGATTTTAACCATGTTTCTATCAGGAAGAAGACATCGATAATCTGGTCATTGCTAAAAGTAAATATTTCTGTGCGCTTTTCCGGTGATCCAACTGATTGAGCGTTGAATAATGCAATACGTAGTGGTATCCCTGGGACAGTTGACACAACGGTTGACGATTTAAGAGTAATTTGAACCAGGTTATTAACATTAACTGCATAATTTTTAATTTTGTTTATCTGTTACGGGTGAAAGGGAGATAACTGGATTTCTTCTTCCTGTTCTACGCCGGCCAGCTTTGAAAGAACGTTTCTTTTTTTTCGCTTCCATTTACATTTAAGTAATGATGAATATATTTTCAGTTGGTTAAGTCTTGAGCACAATGTAGTATCTAAAACCAAGGTGTGGTCATTTAATCCAATTAATGAGGGTCCGTCATATTGAAGCGGTCACGTGACGGCGGTTTATTAAAAAACAAATGAAGTCTTAACAGTGGAACAAAACAGCTAAGAAAAATTCTAATTGTTCTCGTTTCCAAAACAAGGAGATGAATTAAAACATACGAACGGAACCGCCAATGCATGATGAAACACAATAATGTAGACGAAGAAAGACAACAAGCACAAATATCATACAAAATAGCACAAAATAGGAAGAGCCTTTCTCTAGCAGTTAAGCGATGGCGGCCGTCTTTCCGTAATCAATGAATCAATGATAATAATTATAATAGTAAACCACTAGGAACATTTATATTATATTTCAGATATTAAGTTTATGAAGTGAAGAATCCGGTATAGGATTACTGAGATAGATGTGCTAGAGTAAAAAAAGGCTTAAAAGAAAGATATTCACTGACTCCTCAAACCCAATCATAACATACAGGCATACATTGTCTTTGTTAACATTTTTTAATACAAAACGTAGAACTGGCTGAAGCCCCATGGCCAATTTATTTGCAAGCAAGACTCGAACACACGCAGACAACGGTGAAATGGCAGTGGTTTCTAACGGACAGCGCTTTAGACTACTCTCATAAACAGTATCCCACATAGTGTGTGTAAATTTTCAGGAGTTAACTCCCTTTCTTTACTTGAGGAACTCTCCACATTGCAGGTTCATTCTTACTGCTTTCACGGCCAATAAAAAGACAGGTAAGATCATTTTTAGACTGATTTAACAAAGATCAATCATACATTACATTAGGCATGCATGGATGTATGCTTTGCAGAAATCAAGTAGATCTTAGTAGCCGTGAAACATGATGTGATTGAACAAAGGTAACCCAGGAATAACTAAATTTATATTTAATTTGACTAAAACGATTAAGGCCTCTGCAAGTATTAAGTTGAATCCAGTATTTGCAACCTGATCTCTGATATATTATACAATAATTAAATTTATTTATAACTTAATACATTATATAAATACATGATTCGCGATTTATTTTAGGAGTACATCAGCAGAGCCAGTGAAAGCGATAATCCAGGAAGGGGAAGAAGGCACATTAAAGTCGTCAAATAGAAGACAGTTTGGTCGCTAATGAAAGAAGAGTCATCAGGTGATAAGATACCAGCAGAGCTCATTCGAGCAGGAGGAGAAGAGATAGTCACAGTCCTGAAAACAATCTGCAAAATGATATAGCAGGCAGGCAAATTAACCACCACATGGACTCGGTCATTGTGCTCCCTAAGAAAGAAACTATAGCTATGCCAACCATCAGAATGATTAATCACCAAAACAAAGTCATGCTGAAGATAATTCTCAACAGACTAAAGCCTAAAGTAGAGAAATTTATTGCTGAAGAGCAGATTGGCCTCTTTGCAGGAAAGAATACCACATAAAAACTCTTCAATATCGGACTCCTTTGCAAGAAATATCGTCAGGAGCAGCAAACGATATATGTTGTTTATATAAATTTTAAAAGGCCTTGGATGGTATACAGCCTTATGAACAACTAGTAGAAGTACAAAATCAGCTCAAACCTGGTACACGTTTTTGAGCACCTCCATAAAAAAACACCAGTTCTGTCCTCATCAATGGCAGGGTAGGATATTCGTTTTGAACATTTGCGGATATTCGTTTTGAACATTTGGAGTCAGAGAGGGATCTCACCTACTCTCTTTAACACTTCCCTGGAAAGGATCATGGAGAATGCCTTGCAGGACTACAAGGGCACGACACCATTAGAGGAATAACAATCACCATCCTTCACCGCATAGATGATATTGATGGTTTAGCAGGAGATGAAGAAGACATGACTAATTTGAGTTAATTGACACAATCTCCACAGCATATGCTATGAAGATTATGACACACAATAACCTGATGACAAACAACACCAACAGCATCAGTGCAGAAATTAAGGTTAGTGTACAGAAGCTGGAAAGAGTCACAAGCTTCAAGTACCTAAGATCAATTATCACATATGAGGGATCCAAATCAGGACTAATTTTCAGGATTGACCAGACAACAACAACAATAACAAGGTTGAGACTAATATGGAATGATACCAACATTGTTTTTGGTTTCAAAATAAAGCTGCTGAGCTCAGTTGTAATATCCATATTCTTGTATGCTTGTGAAGCATGGACGCTCACATCAGATCCACAGGAAGGAACCAAACCTTTAAAATGAGATGCTACCACAAGATTTTGGGCATCTCATACATTGACCATGTAACTAATGAATAAGTCCACAACGAGATCCAACAATTTATCAGATCATATGAAGACTTCTTGACCACAGTAAAAAAAGCATAAACTGAAGTGTTATCTTCGTAGACACAAAGACACAGTTATCTCTTTCAAGAGTACTCTTAAAACGTACATTTATCGACTGCAAGAACAAACTTAAGGACCTAATAATGTTTTCTACCTTATATATTTTAGGTTGTTTTATCTTTTCTAATTTCATGTGTTTGTTTTCTTTTTATGTAGTCATATCATTAGAGATGTCGTAAAGCGCTTAGATCTTCTAAAGATTAGGCGCTATGCAAAGTCCTCATGATTATCATTATTATTATTATTATTATTATTATTATTATTATTATTATTATTATTATTATTTACCCTGTTGGTCATATTTTAAAATGGAGGTACTATGTTAAATTATCCTTAGTCCCAGAATGCCATACTAATGTTAATCTTTTCCCTTTTGTACCCGTAGTACCCGCAATGTTAATCATATGGAAATTTCAGCCTTAAATTCCCTTTGTGTTCTGGGTGTCTTACAGTTGTTTCATCCTATATTTTCGTCTTGGCTCATCATTATACATTTATAGCCTTCAACCCACTAATAATCTTCATTGATGAGAGCTGTGAATCTTTCTGAAAGGTCATTAGCAAAATAAGACATTTAATGTTCTTCTTGTTCTGGCCATCACAACATCATGACCGTCTCTAAGTATTTATCTTCCATAGATTGTTATTCTCGTTCTGAATAAAAGATATCCTCGCAGCGCATCTCTAGTTATTGTTTGTAAACAATAGCTTCGAATAGTGTAAAATCACTTCTCTTAAGCTGTTGTATGTAAACAAATGTCCAATTCTGCATAGAAGATGACGTTCTCCGTGCTGTTACGAGTTGTGGTAAACTGATGTTCCAGCAAGTATTGGCACAATTTTATAGGGTGGAAATGACCCATGTCACTGCCTTGGTCTCGAGAGAAATCAAAGGCCCACAAAGCATGACCTCCATCATAAACCTCGTACGAAATTCTGCAGTTGTTATCTAACTGTCCCGTGATTTCAAACAGGCATAAGTAAGATCTCAATTTTACTCAATAAAGCTAGTATGGAAGTGTCATGTACACAATATCTGGCCATCGCAAGTATTATCTGCCATTCAACCGCTGAAGTGTCAAAAGTCAAAAGGATTGGTCGATGGTTCCGTTGATGATCTCGATGAGAAAACATTTGGATAACCGTCCTTTGAAACGATGATCTTTGATCTTGAATCGGAGGCCAGAGGCAATGGTGTAGGTTTTAACTGTCGCTCGTCGTATCGGATACTTGGGTATCATAATTTTCATAGTGTGACTCGTGTCGTTATCACTTTGGTAAAACACGACACACATAGACTGATGCTTCTTTGATGACTGTTTTGTCATCAGTTACAAATAGAAAACGGTACTACTTCAATCTAGTCTCAGTACATCTGCTCCGTTCAATAAATGGTTGTCTTGTAAACCTATGTCGAAATGAAAATGATCGATCAGTTCTAAAAGGAGCCTTTGTTTAATTTTGTTTCGACGGTCACTAATTTTAAAAGTGTGATCTGTATCCTCATCTGTAATAAAAGCTGTGCCGTTGAACTTCTCAAAGTGTCGGGTTTCCATACCAATGAAACATCCAGATGCGTTTTCTTGGGTTCTATTATGTATATCAAGACATTAGGTAAGCATCCATGCTGCTGACGAGATTGTAATTCAAGCACAAATCCACCTCGGCGAACAACGAATGCGTGAAATTCTTGACGGGTGTTACAATTGCATCGCCGGCTGAAACGGTGTTGTCTGTTTTAAGAAATTGACTTGTCATGTACTAGTGACTGTTATTTAGAACACATTAATCGTAGGTCTATCCTTTGATTTCAAATTCAAAAATTCAAAAAGTAACAGATATAATCAAAGACAAGCCGGGATGAAATCTTATTCATTGGAAGTTCAGCATCATCATCATGGCGAGTGTCATGGCAAGTAGAACTATCTGGCACAATCTCGAGAATATCGGTGCATCATGCTCTCTTTCAGTGAGTAATCAAATCACCAATTAGATGAATCTTTTTGTTTTAGTATTCTTTCGCGGAACGTGTTTATGAACTCTGCAGTGGTTTCGACGTCTCTTTCTGCTTTTACATGCTTAGGCTCGAATAAACAGTAACATAGAAAGAGTGAAAATAACAAGCTTGTAAAAACTTAATAAACAATTTATTGAACACAAATATTTTCCAGAAAAGAAAAATAAACTTACGGTTTTAAGAATCAATTCCAAAATTAATCCAAAAATAATTCAAAATATAATCCACTAGTGAAATTGCAAAGTCCTGGTAATAAAACGTTTTAATAATTACCAGTTCGAATCTTAGTGAAGCATCCAAGATGGAAGACGATGTCACGTGATGAAGTCAGTTTTGGTCTTATGAAATTCAATGAGCACAATTATTTTCCAGGTAAATAACAAAATAAATTTTCTTGATCCAAACGAATTGAAATAATTTTCAGTAATTTAAAATAACTCAAAACAACACAACTTAATATTCTAACAGCCCAACTTCTACTAAATAGTTCGCTCTAAAACATCATTTCTATACCTGTTTTTACGTAAACAAGGAAGGGGTCTTCTAGATTCTTTAGAACAAATTTACGTTCAAAAATTCTCGTGCACACCGTATGACCCAACTAAAAATAGAAAGTGTTTATAACAAAGCTCCATAATGTCCTTGGAATCAACCAATCCTTTTTAAAGCTTGTTTACAACTCTGAAGCCAGGCCAGAAATGAGGTCAGCGCCTGGTGTTTATTCTTAGAGTACAGGTTATCCCACTTTCTAAAAAAAATTATCTCCCAATGAATGAATCTTAAACTTAAAATGTCAAAGATGAATCTGACAAACAAACAATTAGAATCAAAAATAAATAATTAAATCAAATATTCGTAACACCTTCCCCCATAAAAAAGTAAGATTTATATGATAAAACTTTCTTTTTACCACAAACCAAATTACACTAAATTACACAGTGTATATGATAGAATATAATGTTATACACGGGAAAGAGCGTCTGCTATCAAATTATATTTTCCCTTGATGTGCCAGATGTCAAGATTATATTCCTGCAATAACAAACTCCACCTTAGTAATCTATTTGTTTAACTTGTCCATGTTCCACAATATGTTCTAAGAAAGCCACACTAGCATGGCAGAACTCACGTTTAAATAAATTAACTGTCAAACATGCATCAGTGGGTCTGTCAAAGATTTTCGAATTGTTGCTTGATGTTCTATCCAGGTATCTTGTAGATGATGACGCCATCTATATAGGCATCACAATTTTCTAGACCAGAGGTGATCATATTCATGAGACGTTGAAATGTACTTGTTGACCCTTTCATCCCGAATGGCATTACTTTATATTGGTAAAGTCCATCTGGAGTCACAAATGCTGAGATTTCCTTTGCTCTTTCCGTTAGTGGAATCCGCCAAAATCCATTCAGAAGGTCAAATTTGGTGACATACTTGGCATTCCCGATTTTATCAATACAATCGTCAATTCTTGGTAATGGGAACGAATCTGTCTTTGTCACACTGTTCACCTTCTTGTAATCAGTGCACATACGGAAAGTTTTATCTGGTTTTGGAACAAGTATGCATGGTGAACTCCAATCACTTTTACTGGGCTCGATAAAATCATTCGCCAGCAAATTTTGAATTTCCTTTTTTAAGTATTCCTGTTTGAGTAGATTCATCCTGTATGGATGTTGTTTGACAGGTTTGGAATTTACAATTTCAACGTCATGAAAAATTTTGTTTGTCCTTGTGGGAACATCTGGAAATAAGTGCTCATATTCAAATAATAACTGTTTCAGTTCATTTCTTTCTTGCAGTTGCAAATGTGAAAGTTTCTGGTCTAGATCTTTCAAAAGTTCTGAATTACAAAGATTCGTCATTTCAATAACAATAGAATCTGATGATATTCCTTCACTGAGTGGGACAGGTACAACTAAATTAATTACATGTTTAACATGGCTATCTCTTTCAATATACTCTTTTAGCATGTTTATATGGCAGAGTTGTTTTTGTTTGCGCCTCCCAGGAGTATTTATGATGTAATTTAAGTCATTAATTTTCTTGTCAACTGTGTAGGGACCATAATATTTGGCCTAAAGAGGATTTTGTGGCATTGGTAAGAGAGCCAGGACTCTATCAACAGGCTGAAAACTCCTTTCCTTCGATTTTTTATCATATCTTGATTTCATTTTACATTGAGCAGAGTGCGGATTTGCTCTTGCGACCTCACAAACCTTTGACAACTTGTATCTAACATCGGAAACATAATCAAGAAGATTGATCTCGGTATCTTCATTAGAAAGAAGTTTTTGTTTCAATAACTTCAATGATCCACGTACAGTGTGTCCAAAAACCAGTTCAAAGGGACTGAAGCCTAAAGATTCTTGAACCGGTTCTCTAACAGCAAACAATAGTAAATTAATGCCTTTATCCCAATCTTTATTCGTATCAAAACAATATGATCGGATCATATTTTTCAAAGTCTGATGGAATCCTTCTAATGCCCTTTGGCTCTAAGGGTGATAGGCAGAATATATGAATTGCTGAATGCCCAATTCATACATAATTTGTTGGAAAATTCCATACATGAAGTTTGAACCTTGATCAGACTGAACAGATTTGGGAAGGCCATACTGAGTAAAACAACTTTATCAAAGCTTTTACTATTGTTTTAGATTTTATATTCCTCAACAGAATTGCCTCTGGAAACCTTGTTGACGCACACATAATGGTCAACAGGTTTTGGTTACCTGATTTGGTCTTGGGTAAGGGACCTACACAATCTTCCATAATTCTACTAAATGGTTCGTCAAAGGCAGGAATAGGTTGCAGATGAACCTTAGGTATCTTCCGATTGGGTTTTCCTACCATTTGACAATTATGACAAGATCTACAGTATTTGGCAACATCTCTTTTGATTTTTCGCCAATGGAAGTGAGTCAAGATCTTGTGATAAGTTTTATTAATCCCTAAATGACCACCCAAAGGAGTTTCATGGGCCAGATTAAGTATTTCCTGTCATTAAGGTTTTGGAACTACTATTTGATAGTTCACCGACCACTCATCACTAGCAGGTACCTCGGGAGGTCTCCATTTTCTCATAATAATTCCACTTTTAATGAAATAACAGACAGGAACTTCAGTGGCTTCAGTCTCACTTATGGCCCTTTGAAACAAACAGGAGATCTCGGGATCTTTTTCCTGTTCGACGACAAGTGACTGTCGGTTATCACCCTGATTAGAATAAAGAGAATGAGGTGTTAAAAGAGGATCACTATGATCAATACCTTCTGATTGATCCAAACAAGGAGTAAAAGTGACTTCATCAAAAGCCTGACCTATTCACGTGTCAGCTAAAAGAATACTGGCTTCTTCAACATCATTCTCAAGAGCTTTCTTTGTCATAGCTCTGGTAACTACACAAGCTTGAAATATATCAGGGAATTCTTTTTCAATTGGATCAACTTTCTGATCCAAATCAGGCTTGTCAGTTACAGGTGGATTAACCACAACCTTGTCTCCAGCTAAGTCGTTGCCTAGCAATAAATGAATGCCCTCAACGGGTAAAACCGAGACTGTTCCGACTGTCACAGGTCCTGATACTAAGTCTGATGACAAATTTGCACAATGGAGAGGAACATTAACAAAGCCGAACTCTACTCCCGGAATAAGAACACTTTCATTAGAAGAAGACTTCTCAGAAAAAGGTAAAGTACCTGACAATAAAAGACTCTGAGAAGCTCCTGTGTCCCTTAAATTTTTAATACGGGTGGGATTGGCTAAATCACCCAAGAGGGATATAGAACCCTTCGATATGAATGGTTGATAATTCTCCATAATAAAATCAGACTGGGATTTATTAGACCCAACAAATGTATTGTTTTCAATACATGACCGTGACTTCGACCTCTTATAAATACGAGCATTTGGAACAAGTAAGTCTTGATTCTGATGCTTATTTTTCAATTTGTAGCAATCAGAAATAACGTGTCCTTTTTTCTTGCAATAGGTACACATCGAAAGAGATAAGGATCTAGAATCAAGCTTCTCTGAAGTTTGATTTTTGAAAGTTGTGCTAGTTTGAGTTTAAGGGCTTGTATTGAGCTGAAATACTTTTCTGCCAGAAGACTGTTGAGTAGAAGTCTTGTTAACAAAAGGAACTTTATATGTCAAAGAACATTCGTCAGAAGCTCGAGCAGCATTCTCTAAGATTTCAATCCTTTGCTCATCAAGATAAGAGTTAACGTCACTATGGACACTGTTTTTGAACTGTTCAATTACTATCATTTGCTTGAGATTTCGATAATCTTGTTCGACTTTCTTTGCTAAGCACCATCTATCAAACAACTGCTCTTTCTCTCTAGCAAATTCGACATGAGATTGTCCAGCTTCTTTTCTGTGATTTCTGAATTTTTGCCGATAAGCTTCAGAGACTAACTCATAACCACTTAGAATCCATTCTTTAACCACATCATAGTCACCACTTTGATGAACAGACAGTGAAGTGTAAATCTCACTAGCCTTACCAGTGTGTACACATTGCAATAACTAAGTCCAATGCTCCCTTGGCCACTTTAAATTTTTAGCAACTTTTTCAAAACGAATGAAGTATTTGTCTACTTCTTTTTCTCTGAAAGGAGGCACTAATCTAATATTCCTTGCTAAATCAAAACTTAAATTTGGATTTGAAGTATGAAGGTGTTTTTCACTTGCCAGCTCTATTTCGTTCATTTTACATTGATATTCCCTTTCTTCCTTCTCTCTCGCTTTATCAATTTGTTTTTCTTGTAACCGAATGGGCATCTGCTCTTTTTGTAATTCAAATTGTCTTTCTTTCTCCTCTTTGTCATATTGTAATTGTTTTTCTTTCTCCCTTTCCTGAAATTCCAACATTTTCAACTCTAATTCCATCTTGAATTTTAATTCTAATTTCTTTTTTTTAATGTCAGGGTCTGATGCAGACCTACTGACCGAAATCAAAGCACTTTCTTCCAAAACATTCTTTTCAACCAAATATTGGACCAAACTCTTTTTGATATCTTGTTTCGTTAACTTAACTTGACTTCAGAAAGATCATATTTTCTAGCAAGTTGAATCAACTCATCCTTGTTGAAAAGATCTAATTGCTCCTGAGTAGGATTAGAAAGAAATATTTCAACTTTAGATGTCATTTTAATACAAGCCTATCAATCTCACTAAAGATTTTTTAAAAATTTCCAAAAACTAGGGGAATTCAAATTTAAACCAAAATTTTTCTGAAAAAATTCCTAGCCTAATTCCAATTGATCCCAATACTGGACGAGCCCCCGATTTATATGTTACGTGCTTAGGCTTAAATAAACAGTAACATAGAAAGAGTGAAAATAACAAGCTTGTAAAAACTTAATAAACAATTTATTGAGCACAAATATTTTCCAGAAATGAAAAATAAACTTACGGTTTTAAGAATCAATTCCAAAATTAATCCAAAAATATTTCAAAATATATAATCTACTAGTGAAATTGCAAAAGTCCTGGTAATAAAATACCTAATAATTCCCAGTTCGAATCTTAATGAAGCATCTAAGATGGAAGACGATGTCACGTGATGAAGTCAGTTTTGGTCTTATGAAATTCAATGAGCACAATTATTTTCCAGATAAATAAGAAAATAAATCCTCTTGATCCAAACGAATTGAAATAATTTTCAGTAATTTAAATTAACTCAAAACAATACAACTTAATATTCTAACAGCTCAACTTCTACTAAATAGTTCGCTCCAAAACATAATTCATATACCTGTTTTTGTAAACAAGGAAGGGGTCACATGATCTTCAAGAAATCTTTAGTACAAATTTACGTTAAAAAAATCTCGTGCACACCGTATGACCCAACTAAAAATAGAAAGATGTTTGTAACAAAGCTCCATAATGTCCTTGGAATCAACCAATCACTTTAAAAGCTTGTTTACAACTCTGAAGCCAGGTCAGAAATGATGTCAACACCTGGTGTTTATTCTTATAGTACAGGTCATCCCACTTTCTAAAATAAATATTTCCCAATGAATTAATCTTTATCTTAAAATGTCAAAGATGAATCTGACAAACAAGCAATTAAAATAAAAAAAATAAATGACTTAAATCAAATATAAATTACGTAACACTGCCTTGTCCTTGCCGTGGTGTAGAAGAGCAAGGAAGGTCTGTGCTAGAGGTATTATAGGGGTCTCTAGGCGGGCTAAAACTTCCTTTCCACGAATACGTTTATTAGGGTTCATTTGCCAATGATAACATTTTGCAAAATTTCTCTTCCTCAATTGACATCTTTTAAAGATTGCAACATCAGGTCACCGTCGGTGTTTACATGAGGGTGACAATGCTTAATGCCACACTGTATCAAAAGCCTTTTTGAAATATATGAACACATGATAGATGTATTGTTGATGTTGTGAGTACTTTTCATTATAATTAGTGACTGGGTTCATTGTGTTGGCCATTCGCCTGTCTGCCAGATCTTGTTGCAGATTTTTGTTAGTCGTTCTATCACTGATTCCCCACCATTCTTGATAAGTTCAGCTGGGATGTTGTCTACTCCAGCTGCCTTTCCATTCTTCAGTGCTCTTATTGCTGACTTCACCTCTTCTTTGAGAATGGGAAAATCATCATTACTTGTGGAGTTTGGAACTTCAAGCACCTCTGAGTCTCCTGAGGACGGATGGTTGTAGAGTTCTTTACAATACTCAGTCCATCTTTCTGCAATGTCACTTGCTTCTGTGAGGCATTTTACATTTTCATCTTGAATGGTACTGACTCTTGGTTGCTTCTTTCTGGTGAGGTCTTTCACAAGTATACACAAATAGGTAAATTCCTATACTAATGTTGCACACCGTAACATTATACAAGTTTATAATTCAATTCAACATTTGCAAATCTATAATATCAAATGAATATATGCATGAGGTTACTACGACTCAACCCAATAACGAATTACAATATTAATTTTACACATCGCGTTACTCATATCTCAAAATACGCATGTATATCAAACACTACGAATGAATCAAACTACAATGGTGATTTTATATATACTCAAATATATAGATATACTGCAATAATTAAAGTACACTTTGCAGTATTACTTCACAACAATCGAGCAAATAATAATTTACCTGTTTCGAAGCTTTCTAAGTATTCCCGGAATAAATCCGCCATTACGAATAGTCCCTGAGCAGTTTCTTTGCATTCCGTCTTGCAAAATAATTGTAGGAACTAAAATTTCGATTCTCAAGATGATATATTTAAACTTAAGATTCTAATGTCTGGCACGCCTAACTCATTTCCGGCTGGAGGAGGTTCCTAATGATCAGACATCGCCCCTCCCAACCGTCTGCCAAAGATGTTTACGAAAATAATTGGACGATGCCTTGTTCCAACAAGAAATCGCAACTTACCTGTGAACAAGGTTACGTAACTGACTTTGGCAAAATAAACCGCGCCATGAGTTTATGGCTATTTTAATAAAGTCACTGGACACCTCGGACATTTTGCCGGCGAGAAATTCTAGCCTCAGGATTTTAACATACCCATGCTAACATCTGGTTTATCCTGTACTGTGACATTGAACATAAATACCATTGCGAAAGAATTATAGCTACTACTGGTATAACACTAGTAGTAATTTTAATTCATACCAAATGGTATTCCCTATATTTAGTATTATTATTATCATCATCATTATTATTATTATTATTATTATTATTATTATTATTATTATTATTATTATTATTATTATTATTATTATTATTATCATATTATTATTATTATTATTATTATTATTATTATTATTATTATTATTATTATTATTATTATTCGCATTGTATTCGTTTTAGCCCCTAATAGCTTTATAAATGAGGTATTCGCATTAGACCGAATCAGATGCTGCAGCCGAATACGAAGTACAATTAGGTCAACCTTCCTTAACTGCAGATTCATTGCAATCAGCTTTGTTTATTTACTATAGCTGGCTATGTGGGAGGCAAGTAGCCGGTTCCGTCTGAAACTAGCCAGGCATGTGGGTCTGCAATCTGCATGCGTCGCTGAGTGACGGTTACAATAGATGTAAAATGGTGTTTAAGATATTCAACATTGGTGTATGTGCGCGATAAGAAGTACAATCCTAAAAGGCCTAAGATTATCGTTATCGAAAAGTGTAGTCCAGTCTGGACATTTTTCAGTGTGTGTGAGGAGCACGAGTTAGATCGTCAGTTAAGGCAAACATCCAGATGACGATAACAGAAGTAGCAGCCAAAACGAAAATACATTGGCAATAAAGAGTGCTGAGGCAAACAAAATATATCTTGCTAGTGGCAACATGATTGTAAGTAGACATTCAGCCGTATTCCAACGTGGAAAATGTACTCTTCAAGTCTGTTTTGTTTGTTGGAGCCAAGGTTTATCATGCCTAGCAGGAAATATTGTTTTTGAGAAAATAGTTCCTGACATGTACAACAACGTCAGGACTTTTTGTGTCCATGCACATATTGAAGAAGTGAAATCCATTTGTCTAACGGCTGATACATGGACAGCTCAACATAGCACAGAACCTTTCATGAGCCTTGCAGCACATTGGATTACTAAGCGACAAGCTCCAGTTCTTTAATGTGCACATTTTACAGGAAACACACAAAGGATTACGTTCGGCTGAAGCTTTGACAAATGTGGAACGAATACAATTTTGAAAGAGAGAAAGTATATGTTATATTAGATTCTAAATGTGTTAGATGCTTTTCACATGCATTTCAGCTTGTTATTTACGATGCCTCTCTCTGTCAGCCATTTGTGGCAGAGCATATTTTTTCTCGCCCGCAGCAATGGTGGGCGTATAAGGACGGGCTTTTGGGTCTATTTGATGATGAACTTTTTGTATTGTCTGCAGGTTTAGATCAACGCCTCCACCTGAGCTTCTTAGCTTAAATACTAAACAAAATTAGAGTTAAGGAAATTGTAACAGCTGTGTCGTTATCTCAAGCTCAAGACACTGTCAACAGCATGCATGAGGAATCTAAAACTCCATCCATTACTAAAGCTCATCGGATGACTTCTGGACCTCATGCGACTCGATGCAAACGCGCAACAACCAGCCCTAAAATAATAACTCAGTTCTTATCAACAACCAATGGAACACATTTCTGAATGACCTTTGTATCCTTTGTATACCATTGGATGTATCTGCAGATGATACGATCAAGGTCGTGCGATTCCTAAACGTTTTATCCAACCCAGATGCATGCAAAAGCTCTGACAAACAGGGAGAAAAGGGTCCTTAAACATTTCCATGATATGTTAACGATATATACAAAAATTAGAATAACTACCCGTATATATCGACCTGAACTGCTAAGATACAGCCAGAGAGAAAGATCGAATCATATGTGTTCGGGCTGAATTCTCCTTCCTTTATTAAATCAATGTAGAATATGGTTAGAAAATCCCTTCTCCAAAACAATAACTGCTGACTAAGACATTTAAGAGAAATCTGGTAACTGTACAAATACAAATATCGAAAAACTCCTTACTAGATAATTATTCTGAAAACTTTCGTCATGTCAAAACCAGGAAAAGAGTTTTCTTAAAATTTCAAGAATTCTAACGCTGAAGATAAACCTTTCTGTCTCCAAGAGCGATAACTATCTTGTTAACATCCAAAACAATTCACAAGAACCTGATGACATCTAATTTCAATTTTTAAAACACTTACCTGATTCAGCTTTCAATTTATTGCCAAACATTTTCAATAAAAGGGGAAACTGATGACTTCTCTCATTCAGTGTATTAGGAAGCAACACTTATACATTACCTTAACACTAAAGGACAAGACTGACCCTTCTACATATCATCCCATATATGTTAGTTTTGGACAACTATGCAACGGATTTTAAATGATAGACTAATTTGGTATCTTGAGTCCAACATACTACTATCAGAAGAAGTTCGATATGGATTCAAACGCCAGAAAAGCACGATACATCATATTGCGAGACTTGATGCATTTGTCCCAGAATCTGTTACTAATAAAGACACATACAGTTGCCATTTTTCGACTTGGAGAAAGCTTATGACGCCACGTAGAAGTACGGCTTGATAAATGACCATAGTTTAACGGTCACCTAACTAATATTATATTCAAATCTTTCGAGTGATATAAATAGTATAGTCATGACAGGAATATCTCTATCTGAAAGCTATCCACGGGAGATGGGTTTAACTCAAGGCAGCAAATTGTTACTCACCATGTTCAGTATAAACATTACTGCATAGTAAAAGACTGTCATCAATCACATAACCATTCATAATATGCCGAGATCATATTTGGACGTGCTATAGATCAGAGTAGACACATACATGTGAACATAAACTACAGGTAAGCTTAGACATAGTTCTAAAAAAAAAAGTGGAAAATGGTGTTTAAACATTCGATATTTAAATTTGTTTTCATGCATATAATAATAATAATAATAATAATAATAATAATAATAATAATAATAATAATAATAATAATAATAAGGATTCTGTATAGCGCCTAATCTTTCGAAGCTCTAAGCGCTTTACAACATCTATAATGATATGACTATACTACATATCTGCTGACTGCATTGAATGCATGATGACTCAAAGCTTAAAACTGATTGTTATCTCTTTAATGTTGTAAAGGCTACCAGTTTACCCAGTGTCTGCATTCGACCATAAACTAACTTTCCTTTCGCAAAACTAAATGTGTCAGGGACAGTCGTAAAAACAAATTGAATTATATATTCAAACTCCTTTTCCACATCAAATTTGAGAAAAGTATTATATATTGTTGGCTGCCTAGTCATTTATGTAATCACCCACATTTACGCCTTTGTGATTTAAGTGCTCGAGGGTTCGAAACATTCGGCTACACCCCGATTTGTTTGTGTTTAACATTTTGTATTTTATATCCAAACTTTCTTTATTAACTCCTTCATCCCACTAATTTTATTATTTTATTGTTATCCTAGGACAGACAATATCTAATCACATTATGACATAATAATGAAACCGTAGATAAAGCAGCGAAAATGACCCGCAGTCACCCGTTTACAAATGGAATATTCTATGAATGAGAATTAAATATTGTATAAACCAGCGTGACCATCGTACTTGGCAAAATGTGGAAACTACAACGAACAAAATTAAAGCGTCATACGAACTATTGATAATTGGCATCACTTGTAAAGAAGAAATAGTAGAGATGATTTGGTATTATTCCTATCAAGTATGCTTCATGACCAGTATGCATACTTTATTATATGCTCGTTCTTTTCTCAGCTAACTTTTACATTGTAAGAATCGTTCAGTATTTTACGATACTGCACTCGTGCGTACTTCACACTGCACTCATACATGAAATATATTATATTATTTTTTTTTTTAAAATACAATAGACGCTGACACGAAAACCTTTGATTTATTTTATTTGTCTGTGGATAATGAAAACCAGATTAATGAACTAAAGAAGATGTTTCGTGCTACATACGAGCTGCTTTGCCACATTCCTCGTTAACGTTTTTGATACAATGTTTCGGATTAAGGATAGCTATAGACGCCAGACAGGATACTTACAAACAGTATGGAAGTGACAAGGCATAAACTGTCTTCATCCGCTGGTAATAAGAATGACCAAAAAATACACCTTTTACTTCCTGAATTTGCTCCAAATGTGCTTTTTTAGTTCTGCAAAATCGAGTTACATGTGCCATGTCATACGTTCTAAAGCTTGCATTCTAAAGCGGAAGCGGGAGGTCGTGTGCTCGATCCACGGCTGAATCATACCAAAGACTTATAAAAATGGTACTAACAGGTGCCTCGCGTGGCGCTCAGCATTAAGAGTTTAGTGTTAGGATAATGTGACTGGGTGGGACATCATGATACATGTCTGCGGAATGATGCCCTGGTGCTAGACATCACTATAAACTGCCTCACTGCAGACATCGTAGCAATATGACTGAACAATTGTTAAAGCTACGTTAAAATCCTAATATATATATATATATATATATATATATATATATATATATATATATATATATATCTTGCATACAGACAAACACACACACATATTCGAAGTTGTACTGTAATTTCGACTATATTATTAGTGGAATTACATCATCTTTACTGCATTAAAAATGAAATAAAAATTATATTTCATAGCGTCGTTTTGATAATTCCAATGACATACTTCATATCTTTTCTTCAGTATGATTTCAAACATTCAATGACAGAACAGAAACACATTTGCAGATGTCGACACGTTGCACTAACCGATATACTTCGTGTAGAATTGTCACAGATAAATCCAGTCCTAATCACGAAATGTCGTAGAATCAAGAAAAAACACAAATCGTTCCCTCCCCGGATCAAACGGAATAGTTGTTGCAATGAACTTGTTCTGTCGGATGCATATATTGCCCTCCCAAGGTCGTGCAGTATTCCTATCCGAACAACTCGTTCATATTTTCCCATACAAATGCTCTAACCTATAAATATTATGCATTGTTGCAAAAATTCTTCTCAAGTCTGTAGAGTTCCACCCTAAGCGACAGAAGTATTTTGATGTAAACTTTGTATGCGCGCGTGCGCTTGTCTGTGATTCGGAGCAGTCTAAACGGCAAGAAACAAGAAAATCTTAGATTTTGATGGGGAATGTTGTTTATTTAACATATGTGGACCCAAATGTTTTACGAACTACGTCCGTTACTTTTTACATACATCTTTACATACATTTTACAGATTTTGAAATCTAAGCTGATAAGTTTGCTTAATTTTATTTTATTTTTATTTTATTTTAAGTTTACATTTATTTGGAACGGTGCAGTAAATAATTTGCATTGAATAAAGTATCATTGAACATCAATGTCATGTGTAAGTCAGAGGAACAAAGAAATGGCTAGTAGAAGCCATGTGTATGTGTTATACAAAGTGCCTATAGCGGATCCTCTTCGTAGTGTACGAGAACACATCTGTGTTGGACGTCGCACGTGGACGTTGAAATATTTGTCAGGACGTAAGTTCATATTGGAAACTAACCAGCAACCCCTTACCTATCTCGCGCATACAAAAATGTCGAATGTATGCTTGATGCGATAGTCGCTGTTCTTAAAGCAGTACCAGATGCAGATAAGGTAAGTGAAAGGTACCGAAAACGTCGGCGCTGATTTCATGTGCAGGAGTGCTGAAATGACATATCGCTTTGTAGATAACCACATAGGGTGTGTATATTCGTATCCGTAGTCAGCTTGTAGCGTTGCTATGACTTTGTTCTTTTATTACGTGTAGTAACGCGCATTACCATTTGAAGTAATTTTGGGGTCTTGTCCGTTTGTCATGCCAGCAATTGCGTAAGTAGGAGGGGGGAGATATACTGGTTTAAAGCCATGTGTATATGTTACACACCGCGGCTATAGCGGGTACTCTTTGCAAGGGTACGATCTTGTTGGGTCTTGTCAAATGACCCTCATAGGCGTCGTAAATCTCACTACGTTGACAGACGGCCTAGGGGCATCGTCTGTTAAGTTAAATAGAACATGGTAGAATCTATATCCAATCGGAATCGAGAAAATGTAAGGTCACCATTTTAATCTTAATTGAATTGAGTATTTTTAAGCTAGGAACTTCGTAATTGCCAAAATATTGTGATGGAAGGTTATAAAAGGTCAGTAAGTTATTTGCCTGATTATTGCAGAATATATTACGGCATTGTAATTTTAATTATGTGTAGTAGAATCGTTAGCGCGTATAATTATCTTTGTAGTGTTTAATTTGCATTCGTATTTAATAAATGAACTATGATTATGTAAAGATTGTTAGCTCGTGGTCAGACTTAATATTTCAATTCGCTATTTGGTTACTTCATAGTAAACTAATGCATCTATTTATGTAATATTCTAGATCTTGCAACTGTTGAAATGAATTAAAACTTTGAAAATGGTTGCAGTGTGTAAAGTTAGTAATCATGGATGTAAGGATATATCAGAGCATGGATATTTGAATATTTGTGTACATTTTTAAGGAGTGTAAGAAATGCGTCTAATTGTTGTGATATATTTCAGTAATAATAATAATAATAATAATAATAATAATGAGGACTAATCTTTCGAAGCTCTAAGTGATTTACATCATAAAAAATGATATGAATACAAAAAAAGCAGCAAACACCGTGAAATTAGAAAACAGATTTTAAAACAATGCTGGCAATGTTTAAGGTAGAAAATATTATTAGGTCTTGTTCTTGCAGTCGAAAAAGATGAGTTTTAAGAGCACTCTTTAAAGAGATCACTGCATTTTGGGGTCTAATTTCAATGGACAATACGTTCCACGTTGCTGGTCCCTGGTATGCAAAAGAAAGTTGTTCATAGGGTTACAAAATAACATGATGAATGTGTTGTGCCCCCTCCGAACATACTATTGTCCTTACCTTTATATTTATAATTGTCACTCTTTCCTCACCGCCAAAAATTAACGTATATGTTTACTGTGTTTTAACTAATTAATAATACACGAGACGGAACGAACTGAACTATAAATGTATGTGTCTCTATATCTTTTTGGTGAAGTGTCTATTCACTGGGCTGTCATGTACCAACTTTTGCAGAAACTATTCGCATGGCTGAGGTTTACCATTAATAGAAACTACTAACCGCACGACCATAATCAAATGCATTAGGGACGAATCCAAATATGTCGAATAGTTTAACTCGACTAAATGTACCACATGTAAGTTTGTGATCCGGGATGACTAACTATTCGGTTTAAATTGTCACTGCGCACGAATGTTTGTGAAACCCAGCCATTCTTTGGTAATAAGATAGATACATGCCAATTCCTTGCAATTAACTAGGTACGTTTTGGTCACAATCCTATTCATGATGTATGGAAAACCACATGTGCTCGACGCGAGCTTGATGTGAAAAAAAAAACAACAACATCAATAGTTGATGAGTTGATGAATAGAAAAATATCTCAGGAGTAAAACAAGTGATAGAGAATGGCCGTGTGAGTTGAAATACGGAAATAGCAAAAGAAAATCGAGGGTCATGGGTAGAATCAAGTATTTGGAAGTTACGTACCTTTTCTATTTATATTTTATAATAGAGAGGGTCCAATGTTAGAATGGGTCATGGGGGATAATCTAAGGTATTTTTGTCGCTCTGTATGATTTTTTTTCCTTTAGATTATTGTTGTGGTTTTTTACCACATCAAGCTCGCGTCGAACACCTGTGTCGAAAACAAGGAAATCAGAAGCAAAAGTTACCACGAAATTATATGACGTCTATAGAACATAGTATACAAACAGCAGCAGAGGCGTAGCTATGATATTTTGTGCCCAGGGACGAACTATAAAATTGGCGCCCCAGCGATCATGTGACCGATTAATTACCCTTGTTTACTTATTATACTGTAACGTTGTAAGCCTCATTTTGGCGCCCCTGTACCTTGGCGCCCGTGGACATATGTACCCCCCTGCACCCCCCTAGCTACGCCTCTGAATAGCAGCAGTTATAGGGCCACGCAGGCCCCGTGCGACTTGAGGACACGAAAGAAATTCTGTGCAATATTTAAAGACAAAAAAGGTTTGTTTTCAAAATAAAATGTATTTTTAAATAACCTGCATTAATTGTCAAATGTTTTGTATTTTAAAAAATCCAACATTTTAGACCCCTCACCCTTAGACCTCGCTAAGGCCTCTAATAATGTCAGCCGTATAGTAGATTAATGATGGACAACAAAACACGTAGTCCAATAAATCCTCACTCATCATTGCCACTATAGGTTTTGGCAATTAATAAGACTAAAATAAACAATACAAAGGAAATTGATGGATTATCTTGTATTGAATATGCAAAGAACACAATTAAATTATGATAAGGTCTAATTTATGATGTAACGATCATGTGGTGATTAGAAATATCGCAGATCACGATTAGCTTGGGAAAAATGAGGTCAGTGGCGTAGCTGGGGGGGGGGGGGCAGGGGGGTACATATGTCCCCGGGCGCCAAGGTACAGGGGCGCCAAAATGAGGCTTGCAACGTTACATTATAATAAGTAAACAAGGGTAATAAATCGGTCACAAGATCGCTGGGGCGCCCCGGGCGCAAAATATCATCGATAAGCCTCTGAATGCAGTCATTGGTTTCTGGGTCCTAGTCAGTGCATGAGATTTGTATATGACTGGAAATAGATGCTAAGTTTATATTACTGCTGCATGTAGGGCAGAAAAGTGCAAACATTGTACCCTAGGCATAATTAAAGTGATATGAAGCCCTATAGCATTTTCAAGAAGAGTTCTTCTCCCACGCCTCCCTCATAGACACAAAAATGTTTACTACGTTGTCCCCCTCCCCGAGGGGTGTGTGGGGCGAGGTAGGATCAACTGTATAATTGGCACCTCCTTAAATAGAGATCAATTATGTACGCAACGGCCGTGCGAATAGCCTTCTGCAGATCATGTACGCGGCGGTCGTGCGAATAGTCTTTCAAGTACAAAGCAACCTTTTTTGATTTGTATTTTAGGGAAAAATTGCGCTGACGGACACAGACACTACATTATATGTCATTTAAGAAATAAATAATCTACTGAACATTAAAGCATAAATGTTCTTTCTAAAAGTGGCTACGATAGTTTCAGAGGCGTAGCTATGATATTTTGTGCCCAGGAACGAACTATAAAATTGGCGCCCCAGCGATTATGTGACCGATTTATTACCTTTGTTTACTTATTATAATGTAACGTTGTAAGCCTCATTTTGGCGCCCCTGTACCTTGGCGCCCGGGGACATATGTACCCCCCTGCACCCCCCTAGCTACCCCTCTGGATAGTTTCCTATTTATCAATCCTCTTGGTATGCACTTAGAAACATTTCGACACTGGTTACTCTCACAATTCTAGCTGAATCAAGTTACAGCGCTCATACTCCACAACAGTTAACAAATTTCCCCGCCGCAGTTAAACACGTGCTTCTCGATAGTCTATCTGTTTAAGGTAAGTATTTCAATTCTGCATTCGAAATTGTAGTACTCAAAGTAAGTTATATTTTTTTTGGTAGAATTTTTAAGATGTGATATTACGTTTGAAAGTTGGCATTCTGGGAATAGTTTGCCTTTTAAGTACTTGGAAGATCATTTTGAAGAAAGACGACCGCACAACCTGTGTAGTAGTACGACTTTCACTGACTAAATGTGAGCGTACGCCGGATTTAGAAACGTACAGGGCCTAGACATTTATATTGTCTATTTCTTTTTCTTTTCATTCACCCTCAAAGTCAAATTTGTTATGTGAACCATTAAGCAGTACAAACACCACAGACTTATTAAACATATCTAAAGATTGACATTTTTATTTTTATTGGAGCAAGTAAAGATACTATTTTTGAACTTATCTGTTCTCAGAGGAATTTAATTCACACTTTATACTTTTTTAATGGATACATTGGATGTAGTTCATTTTATAAGGCCTGAGTAAATGAATGTAAAAGTCTTAGAGGACATGTAGGCATTCAATACTGATTATTTATGTAATTGAATCAATTTTTAGAATTAAAGTAATCTTACATTTGATTGGCAAGTTTTAGAATTGAAGTAATCTTACATTTGATTGGCAATTTTTAGAATTAATCATACTTTAAATTGCAATTTTTCACTTTATTTACATCTTCATACATATATTCTATTCCTTTAGAAGATTATTATATACATGCCCCGAGAATTCATACAGCAAGATCAAGTACATGGACATGGTCAACCTAAAAGTTTGATAGTGTACAATTTGGGACCGCTCCAGTGGCCTAGTGGTTAGAGCACCCACCTCAGATGCAGGAGTTTGCAGGTTCAAATCCCGGCCAAGTCATACCAAAGACTTATAAAAATGTTACTAACAGCTGCCTCACTAACCGCTCAGCATCAAGAGTCCTGTTTCATGACTTGCTGGCCTGGTGTCAAGATAATGTGACTGGGTGGGACATCATGCTACATGTCTGCAGCAAGATGCCCAAATGCTAGACATCACTATAAACTGTCACACTGCATACATTGTAGTGATATGACTGAAAAATTGTTAAAGCTACATTAAAAAAATACATACGCACTCACATTACAGTTGGGATTGAATGTCACACACTGATGTCAAAATGTAAGCTATGCATGTTGATAAACAAATTTGCACTGCTGGATATTATAACAATTGGACACAACATGCTCTCTTCTTGGCTTGTAAAAGTCCATAGCAATCAATAATGTTCAACTGGAAGTTTCTTGATAGCAGTTCAGTCGCAGATCATTCAATAATTAGGATTCAATAAATTAGAAATTATATTAAAAAACAACAGTTTATATTTAAGATAAACAAATGTGCTTATATGACCTGTACGACTTTTGCAAATTTTACATTGAAACCAAGGTCATTATTTTGACTCAAATAAACAAATATTACACGTGGAAAACATAGGCAATGCACAGCTATGGAAACTTTAAAACATTTCAAATGTATATTCATATGTTAAAAATGGGGGAAAAAACAAAACAGCTGTACATTCAGGTATTAAAACTGAGGCACACAAAATAAACATAGCATATCAGGCACGTGGTAATTTAACAAATTGACCCTTGATCCAAGGTTCACCATTGAACATCAAATTCAAGCACAGTACATTTTACATAATCCAGAAAAATAAAATGCATCAAGTTCTAGGGTAAAAGTAAGCTGTCCACATTTTTTCTTCACATATTTGAGGCACTTATCTAGCTTTTAGTGACATTTTTTAAAATTTTCATTTCAAGATTTGTCTACAAGTTTCCATGATATTACATTCTAATTTTAGCGTTTAGTAGTCATGAACCAGGGAGATAACTGGATGTGCGTTGCTCATTGACCATCTCCACAAGTTTATTCTTTTATTGCTGCTTCCCCTCATCATCATCATACGTCTCTTGGTCGTTGAGGCACTGTGCTGCTGAACATCTGACCAGTTCTCTCCACTTGTCTTGATCATGTGCCAATGCCTGTGTCTCTGCAAAACTTTTCATGGTCCATTCTGCGATGTTGTCAGTCCACTTTTTTCTCTGTCTACCTCTCCCTCTACCACCTTGGACACTGCCCAATAGTACTGTTGTGGTTAGACTGTTGGCACATGTGACAGCTATCTATTTTTGATAGTGGTGAGAGGGTCTTCATAATGGCCTACTTTGTGCCTGATTGCATTACGCACTTCTTTATTTGTGATGTGGTCCATGTAAGAGATGCCAAGGATGGTTCTGTAGCATCTCATTTCAAGTGCCTGAATTCTTGGTTGTAATTCTGCTGTCAGGGTCCAGGCCTCACATGAATACAGAAAGATTGAGATGACTAGTGCTCCCAATAGACTGATTTTAGTTTTTAGACAGATATTCTTGTCTTGTCAGATGGGTCTTAGCTTTGACATAGCTGCCGTTGTTTGTGCTGTTCATGACAAAATGTCTGATCATGATCCCTCTTCAGTGATTATGGCACCAAAATATTTGAACTGGCTCACTGTTTCCAGTTCCTGTCCTCTGACTTTAATCTTGGCTGAGATTTGTTTGCCACTATTTGTCATCAGGTTTGTTTTTTCAGCACTTATCTTCATGTCAAATCTGGAAGATGTTTCATCCAGGTTCTTCACTAAGGTGACAAGCTGGTCTTCACTGCCTACCATCCCATCAATGTCATCTGCAAAAAGTAGTTTGGTGATGTTATGTCCTCCAATACTGACTGTCCGAGAGTGGCTTTTCAATCTTTGCTCATGATGCGCCCTACTTTTGACCCATGTTGTACTTCATTGTGGCCCAGAATGCCTCATGCAACACCCTGTATAAAGCCGTTTTTGAAATCTATGAACCCATGATAGATGTCTTGTTGATGTTGCAAGTACTTTTCACACAGATCTCTGAGATTTTATATTTTTTCTATTCTTCAGCGATTATTTATTCTGCTTGTGGTTTCAGTCTGTTCAAGATGATCTTAGCATCACCATACTAGCATGGCTGACCAACTGATATTTCAGTAATTGTGGCACAGCTGGAGATTACCTTTATGGGGGAGTGTTATAATCAGTGACTGGGCCTACTGTGTTGGCCATTCACCTGTCAGCCAGATCTTGTTGCAGATTTTTGTTAGTAGTAGTAGTAGTACAGTAGTAGTGCAGCTGCCTTCCCATTCTTCGTTGCTCTTATTGCTGACTCCACCTCTTCTTTGAGAATGGGGAAATCATCATTTGTGGAGTTTGGAACTTCAAGCACCTCTGGGTCTCTTGTGGACAGATGGTTGTAGAGTTCTTTACAATACTCAGTCCATCTTTCTGCAATGTCACTTCTGTGAGTCATTTTCCATTTTCATCTTGAATGGTACTGTCTCTTGGTTGCTTCTGTCTGGTGATGTCTTTCACAATTTGGAATGCCTTTTTTGCCAATATTCTTTATCAGACTGCTCTCTATTTCTGTACACTTTTGTCCAATTCAATCTTCTTTTGCTTTCTTCAAGTTATGTTTGATATTATTGTTTTTTTCTCAGTACTCATTGCCCATGTTGTGTGTCTGGTCTTTTGAGATCTCTTCAGACATCACACAGATTCAGAATCTCTTTTGTAACCCAGGGTTTTTTCTTTGGGCAATGGAGGCCAATGATGTCCTTGGCAGCTGTTGTCATGACAGTGTTGAAAGTGTCTGTCATCACTTTAACATCAACATCCATCACATTTTCCTCCAATTGTAGCTTGGAATGACTTGCAAATGTTAGTGTCCTTCAGGTTTTCAAGGTTGAATTTGAGCCTGATTTTCTTGGAGTGCCATGAAACTTGACACATTCATCATAAGGTCTAGTTATAAATATTAATGGCATGGCTTGGACATTCAATGTGGTTGGTGAGATCAATAAGGTCTAGGTATAAATATTAATGGCTTGGCTTGGTTGTTGCTGTTGTTGTAGGATTTAACGTCATTTTTCAGCACACGATAGGCTATACATGGCAGCCAGTATTATTGGTGGAGGAAGAACCCGGGAAAACCCACGGGAAGATCCACTGACCCACAAGAAGCTACTGGCAAGCTTTCTCACATAACTACATTAGCCGAATCTTAGACTCTATCCCACGCAGACAGAGGTGAGATGGCAGTGATCCGTAATGGAGAGCCCTGTAGACCTCTCAGCCACTTGGGACCCCGGCTTGGCTTGGACATTTGATGTGGTAGGTGACATCAATATGGAATTCCACTAATGCCTTATCTTTATCAGATGTGTGATGAAAATGGTGCAAATCTTATGGCCAGCAAGTCTGTCAGAGCAGCCATTTTGAAACCTTGGTATCGGGACTCCACCTTGATTATATCAGCATGAGAATTTTCCTGCAATGCTTTATACCATGTCTAGTTGGTGCTAGACAGAAATGGTTTTGTTTTGATATTCAGTATGGCCACCGACAAAGTCATCTTGACAATTCTTGTTATTGATACTAATGAATATAAACAGTGGCACTGAATGGGGTTTGCATCCAAAATTTCGATATAATTATCTAGGTGGTCCCAAATGGAAATCATACCAATCTGACACCCTGTATGGCTGCCATGAAAATATTGTTGCTTTTCCTCCAAATTGGAGGGTCAGATTGACATAGTGTTTTCACCAAAAGCCTTGCTTGTTCAAATTAAAAGTCAGGCCAAACTTGAATTAAATACAACTGCCACAGCATCCATCTTCAAAATCTTGATTTTTGCATTCCCTTCTGAATGGATGGTTATATCAACATGGGGCTTTCACCAAAATACTGCATTGCTAAATAATAATTGTGCCATTCTTACATTTAAATTGTTGACTAAGGTAACCATCTTGATCATCGTATTATCACTAGAGAAAAAAAGATATGGTTTAAATACTCAACAGTTAAGAAGAAATGGTCTTGTCTTAGATTCCTTAAAATTCTTTTTGGCCAAGAAAGTGTCCATCCCTTAAGGAACTCTTTTGTGTATATTATTAATACTTATCAGTGTGGAATTTAATTTTAATTTAATAAATTTTCAATTGATAAACATAGCTAGTAAGATGTTCAGTTTTATGACAACCAAGTTTGAAATTATAATTAGCAGTTTGTAAGTACAGGTATATATTTTAGCACTGTTATAGTTTGTACAGGTAAATATTTAATATTGTAAGTACAGGTATATATTGTAAGTACTATTATGGTTTCTTTGTTCAGGTAAATAATGTAAATACAGGCATATATTTAAGTACAGGTATACACTGTAAGTACAGTTAAATGTTGAATGTACATGTACATATTGTTAAGTACAACTATTCATTGTAAGAACAGGTGTATACTGTAAGTACAGGTGTGTTTGCAAGTACAGGTACATAATGTAAATAAAGTTATAGTTTCCTTAATTTTTGTATCATAAGATGCCAAAATACTATAGAAGTTGCATAGGTTTTAGAGTAAATATTGATGAAAGAAGTTTTCTACTTGTCTAATTAAGAACATGAACTAGTAGCATGGTAACAATCATCCTTATTTTATGGCGTTTTAAAGAAAAAAACAATTGTCCGAAAAAATGTCATAACCTGCAACAACCTTTAATTAAATTCCGATGAATCTTTGTTGGAGGAAATCAATGACAAAACTCATTGCAATGATATTAATCATTATACTACATTATAGATTGAAATCATTTGTGTGTTCAATCACAGCACTAAACTATTATGGTACAACACCACCCCCACCCCAAGCACTATCTGATCCTATCTTGTTGATCACATTACCTGCAATGTTCTATTAATAGCCACCATGTGCATGTAGTTGGACGCTGCAAATGTATATATACTTGAAAGGACATATATATGATTTTCTTTAAAAGCAGAGTCTTAAGTAATCCCAGTCCTCAAGGTCTCGTCCAGAGAGGAAATCTGTACAAGACAGATTTTGAAAAACGTTTAAGTCTAATGCAAATCAATTTTTGATTGTTTTAAAAAGTTTTATCCAATTCTTATATTTTCTAAATTGTTCTTGAACTTTGCTACATATAATAAAAGAAGTGATTCTTAAGTCAGCAAACTGTTATTTTTGGAAATCTGAAGTACCAAACTAGAGCACATCATACCATGAAAGGAAAAGCAAGAGGAAAACATGAAGAGCCAGTGTTGCCAAGGTTGAATTCTCCCCCACTAAATAAGTTTATATGGCATATGTTATGGACCATTTTTGACAAATATAAGAAGCAGCTGTACCAAATATGTATACTTACACAAACACTGACATGGCTTAACCTTAGACATGCCTTCATTGGCAACCCATGTGTGATTGATTCCATTAACAGACCATTGGTCACCTGGTGAAATATGGTATTAATGAAATTAATCATATGTGCATTTCCGAAAGGTTTACTAGTAGTATGCCAATCACATTCCTAATGAAACTGCCATTTACCCCATCTGTAAAGGAGACCATTTCTTAAAAACTTTTAATAAATTGATTTTTAAGAATAAAGTTTACTTTGGTGTATTAATTACATCTGGGGCTGGCAAAATCCTCAGTGTAATACAGTCGTGGTAAATAGATCAGAAATGCAGACTGAAATGTCTTTCTCCATATATAGAGTAATTTTGCCGCGGATATATAAGAATCAGCTTGGAAATCTTACTTGCAGACAATTGTGTAACTACCATAACCTGCTTTTAAGTAGAATCAAACTGCAAACAACAATGATCCTTAGGAGCCATAGCATAATGTGCCTGCAGATCAGGGTCTATTTTCTAGAGTCTACTGATTACTCCTGACAATCTGCACAGACCAAGATCTACTGGCTCATTGTGTGGTGGTAAATCTGATTTGGTGCAGTTTGCAGTTGGACTTCACTTATGTGTTAGTATATACAGTAATTAATGTAGGACAGAGATTTTTCTGATGTCTAATACATCCCCTGTCAGAAATCCTCTTTACTGAGACCATTTAACCTGCAGACAAATGAAACTGGCTCTTACTTAGGAATGCTCCAAACCATCTTACCCAACCTTGGATGTCTTCATCATGCTAAAAATACCAAAACTTGTATGGTTGAAACCATATTTTCATCAAGATTTTGTGGCATGCAAATTTAGTCTCTTCTACTAGTGACTAAACAACGAGAATGCTCTATTCTGAAATAAACAGTTTTATTGTTAAAGTGCCCCAAAATAATATTTGATATATGACATAAAAAAGATTCTCGGTCAATTTTCTCTTTTATCAGAATTGCTTTAATGATATCGGAGATTATTTGTGCATTGATCCAGTTGAAGTTTGAGTACTCTAGTAGATGTTACCTTTTGACTTACATTAACACACACACACACAGATGCACAAACACATGCACATTTGGCTACTAGCAAAGCTTAGAATTCAGGCACTTAAAATGAGATGCTATAGAATCATCCTTGGCATCTCTTACATGGACCACATCAGAAATGATGAAGTGCGCAACACCATCAGGCACAATGTAGGCCATTTTGAAGACCTCACCATTGTCAAAAAGAGAAAGCTGAAATAGTATGGCCATGTCACTAGAGCCAACAGTCTATCCACAACAGTACTGCAGGGTAGTGTCCAAGGTGGTAGAAGGAGAGGTAGACAGAGAAAAAAGTGGAGTGACAACATCACAGAATGGACCAGGACAAGTTTTGCACAGACACAGGCATTGGCACATGATCGAGTCAAGTGGAGGAAACTGGTCAGATGTTCAGCAGCACAGTGCCTCAATGACCACACTAAGTTAAGAGACTGATGATGATGATGATGAAAGCTTAGATGAATCACCTATAGAAATGTCTTTTTGTAACACAATGTTTGAACAAATGATGTTGAAGTGTCTTATTGATTTGTATCAGTGCTCGCTGTTAAAATAAATATGTGGGATTAGGAGTTTAAAGTCGCTATCATACTTTAATGGATGAAGTAAGTCAAAAAAGGATAATATTTATTAGGATAAGATGATTAAGGCATGACATCTGTCACACTTTGACAAGAAATGAATCAGTATGGATAATATTTGTCAAGGACAAGATTATTTAAGCAAGGCATCTGTCCACTTTGACAGAGGAAATGAGTCAATATGGCTAATATTGGGGTCAATGGTAAGATGATTAAAGCAAGTCATCAGTCACACTTCCACTGAGGAAGTGGGTCAGGGTGGGTAATACTTATCAAGGATAAGATGATTACAACAGGGCATCTGCCACAGTTTGACAGAAAATGAATCAATATAGGCAATATATGTCAAGAATACATGTACCATGAAATTACATCTTAATATTGGGGTGTCTGGTACTGTGCCAAAGTATGAAGCCCAAGGTAGTACAGGGTATAGAACACATTCATGATAAATCTTATGTTACCATTTTGCTTAACTTCATTGATGCCACTTTTATTTGGCCATTTTTTTTATCACAAGAATATTCTCACAAGAAAAAGACACTGTAGTGCATGTGCTTTTAAATTATCATGTGAGAAAGTTATCAGATGGAGTTGATAATTATTACATTCAAGTTTTTATATGCCACAGACAATTTAAGGCACCATGAGCATGCAGGTTGAATGTGCCACCTGTAAACAAAGTGACCTTGACCTTATGAGATGTGCTGGCTGCTGTGATGTCTTCTATTGTTCCCCAGAGTGTCAGAGGAAGCATTGGACAGAGGATCACAAAGTAAAGTGCAAAGGAAAGGTCAAATTGGGAAAAAGCCAACAGGATAAAGAAAACCAACTCAATCTTGCCAATTTGAGCATCACCTCAGGTATGAGTTTGATGATTTAAGCTTATTTTAATGTCAACTTGAAGCTACTATCATTGAATTTTGTTTTGCAATAAATGTTTACCTTTTTGTAACTATTTTTAATTTGCTGTTACAGTAGATTTAGTGTATCCAACTCATTGATGTTTTTTCTATTGAAATGGAATATTCTGTGTAATAAGCTGACTGCTTTCCAAAAGGAAAAAGTTCAAATGAGGTTAAGAGTTTGTGGGACAATGTGTATGGCTGTGTTTATCTTATTGTCAAAACATAAAAGAGAAATGACATTTAATTCCACTGGATCAAGGTGGATTAGGAGTCAGGTCTGCACAAAACAGATCATGCATGAAAACATTGCATTTCTATCTCCAGTCTCAGTCAAATAAACAATCGATTGTACTGCCAGTACTGTATATACTTCAGTATAAGTCAAATCCAACTGCAAACAAGATAGACCCTGATATGCCATTGCATTGTGAGATGGTAGATCAGGGTCTGTTTTGTTTCTTAAGGATTACGCCTAATGAACTGCATACTCAGCACGACTCGGTGAAGACTGCAGTTGGTTCTAACTTGTACATAAGAGTGTATCATCACACTTATTGCACATTCTTCATCTTTTGTCTCTCGTCATCAAGTCAGTTTGAAGGTACTTTGCAAAACTGTCTTGCCACTGATGTTTTGTTTTAAATAATGATGGTTAAAAGCTCATTAGAGTTTATGTGGAATTGCTTTAAATCATGCCAGAGTTAAATAAATCTTGAGTCAGTTTTAAGCACTTTTACATAACTTTATTGCCATTGTTGTTTTCGTAGGGTTTAATGCCATTTTTCAGCACAAGAAAGGCTATACATGGTGGCCAGTATAGATAGTGGATGAAGAACCTGTGAAAACCACAGAAAGAATCCCTGACCCACAAGAAGCTATTGGCAAGCTTTCTCACATATCCACATTGGCTGAACCCGAGACTCGAAACACACACAGGTGAGATGGAGGTGAGATGGAGGTGATCTGTAATGGTGAGCGCTTTGGCCACTCAGAGCCTATATGGCCATTGAGTCAATTTTAAGCTCCTTTACACAACCTCATTGTCAATAAGTCAATTTTAAGCTCCTTTACACAACTTTATTGCCAATGAGTCAATTTTAAGCTCCTTTACACAAATGTATTGCCAATGTGTCAGTTGTAAGATCCTTTACACAACTGTATTGCCATTGATTAGTCTAGCTCTACTGGGATTAATTCATTTTGATTAGTCTTGTATCTGACATTAATTATTTTCAATTAGTCTAGCTATACTGGGATTAATTCATTTTGATTATTCTTGCTACTGAGATTAATTCATTTTGATTAGTCTTGCTACTAAGATTGAATTTATTTTGATTAGTCTTGCTCTTCAGGGATATAATAATTGTGATTAGTCTAGCTCAACTGGGATTAATTCATTTTGATTAGTCTAGCTCAACTTGGATGAATTAATTTTGATTATTCTTGCTACTGGGATTAATTAATTTTAATTAGTCTTGCTACTGAGATTCATAACTTTTAATTAGACTAGCTCTACTGGGATTAATTAATTTTGATACGTCTAGCTCTGATAGGATTAATTAATTTTGATTAGTCTTGCTACTGAGATTAATAACTTTTAATTAGACTAGCTCTACTTGGTTTAATTAATTTTGATATGTCTAGCTCTAATAGGATTAATTAATTTTGATTAGTCTTGCTACTGTGGATTAATTAATTTTGATTAGTCTTGCTACTGAGAATAATTCATTTTGATTAGTCTAGCTCTACTGGGATCAGTTAATTTTGATTAGTCTTGCTACGGAGATTAAATAATTTTGATAAGTTTTGCTACTGGGTATAATTATTTGATTACTGGAATTAATTTTGATTGGTCTTGCTACTGGGATCAATTGCTTTTAATTAGTCTTGCTATTGAGATTAATTAATTTTGATTAATCTTGCTAATGACATTAATTAATTTTGACTAGTCTAGCGTTACTGGGATTAATTTTTGTTGATTAGTATTGTTATTGAGATTAATTAATTTTGATTAGTCGTGCTACTTGGATAATTAATTTTGATTAGTCTAACTCTACTGGGATTAATTTATTTTAATTAGTCTTGCTACTGAGATTAATTAATTTTGATTGGTCTTGATACTGGGATGGTTTAATTTTATTAGTCTAGCTTGACTGCGATTAATTAGTTTGATTAGTCCTGCTACTGGGATTAAGTAAATTTGATTAATAATGCTACTGGGATTAATTAAATTTGATCAGTCTTGCTGCTATGGATTAATTAATTTTGGTTAGTCATGGTAAAGGAATTAATTAATTTTGATTAGTCAAGCTCTACGGGGATTACTTAATTTGATTAATCTAGCTACTAAGATTAATTAATTCTGATTAGTCTTGCTACTGAGATTAACACATTTTGATCAGTCTAGCTACTGACATTAATACATTTTGATGAGTCTGGCTCTACTGGAATTAATATTTTGATTACTGAAATTAATTAATTTGGATGGTCTTCTACAATAATTAATTACTTTTAATTGATCATGCTACTGAGATTAATTAATCTTGATTAGTCTTGATTTTGATTACTAAAATTAATTAATTTCAGTTTTTCTTGCTACCGAGATTAATAAATTTTGATTAGTCTAGCTCTACTGGGATTAATTAATTTTGATTACTGTAATTAAATAATTTTGATTAGTCTTGCAACTGGGATTAATTAGTTTTAATTAGTCTTCTTACTCATGTTAATTTTGATTAGTCTTGCTCTTGAGATTAATAAATTTTGATTAGTTTAGCTCTACCAGGATTAATATTTTGATTACTGGAATTAAATAAATTTGATTGGTCTTGCTACGGTGATTAATTACTTTTAATTAATCTTGCTTCTGAGATTAAAAAAATTTGATCCCTGAGTATAATTAATTTTGATTAGTCTAGCTCTATGTGATTAATTAATTTTGATTAATCTTGCTACTGATATTAATTTATTTTGATTAGTCTAGCGTTACTGGGATTAATTTATTTTAATTAGTATTGTTATTGAGACTAATTAATTTTAATTTGTCTTGCTACTTGGATAATTAATGTTGATTAGTCTAACTCTACTGGGATTAATTCATTTTGATTAGTCTTGCTACTAAGATTAATTAAGTTTTTGATTAGTCTTGATACTGACATTAATTAATTTATTAGTCTAGTTCGACTGAGATTAATTCATTTGATTAGTCTTGCTACTGAGATTAATTTGTTTTGATTAGTGTTCTCTACTAGACTAATTAATTTTGATTAGTCTTACTACTGGGATTAATTAGTTTTGATTAGTAATGCTACTGGGATTAATTAATTTTGATCAGTTTGGCTACTGTGGATTAATTAATTTTGGTTAGTCAGGCTAATTGGATTAATTAATTTTGATTACCGGTAGTCTAGCTCTACTGGGATTAATTAATTTTGATTAGTCTTGCACCTGAGATTAATACATTTTGATCAGTCTAGCTTTTGGGATTAATAAATTTTGATTAGTCTATCTCTCCTGGAATTAATATTTTGATTACTGAAATTAATTAATTTTGATTGGTCTTCTACATGGATTAATTATTTTTAATTAGTCATGCTACTGATATTAATTAATTTTGATTAGTCTTGCTACAGATATTATTTTGATTAGTCTTGCTCCTGAGATTAATAATTTTTGATTAGTCGAGCTCTACTGGGATTAATATTTTGGTTACTGAAATTCATTAATTTTGATTGGTCTTGCTGCTGAGATTAATTAAATTTGATTAGTCTTGCTAGATTAATCTATGTAGATTAATACACTTATTAGTCGAGCTCAACTGGGATTAATTAATTTTGATTACTTAAATTAATTAATTTTGATTAGTCTTGCTACTGGGATTATTTAGTTTTAATTAGTCTTGTTTCTGAGATTAATTAATTTTGATTAGCCTTGCTACTGATATTAATTAATTTTGATTAGTCTTGCTACTGAGGTTAATAAATTTTGTTTAGTCTAGCTCTACTGGGATTAATTAATTTTGATTCATCTTGCTACCGGTATTAATTAACAAGTCAAACTGGACAAAGATAGGATAAATAAGACAAAACCAATGTTGACTACAATTATATTATTGAGTGGAATATGTCACAATTAAATTCACAATTTGTAAAATTTACTAAACTCCATAATGCTTGACATTTTAAATTAAATCATATTATAAATTAATGAATTCATTTATGGGTCACATACTGGTTGATATACAAATATTTTTAAAGAATGATTATATTCACAGTATCACATATTATGTTAATTCTCAATGCTTTATACAAAAACATTGAAAGTTCAATCCACTATTTTGTGAATCACAGTGTCTTGTAAATGTCGCTACCTAATATCCATATTGTTTGGGAAATCCTACATCATTGTAAATCGTTGTCTAGTCCTCATAATTATCGTCCAACTTCATTTACTGGGCTTCACTGTCATATGCATATGTAGAGATTGAACTTGGGCTCTGTAACACTTTGATATTACAATCTGAATTTCATTCTAGGCTGCAACTGAACACATGTTAATTGTGTGTGCAAAATCACAAGGAGTTGAACCAACCACTTTCGGTTACTTGGCAACTGTCAAACTCCTGGCTCAAACAAAGGGTTGTAATATAGAAAAACAGGATACTGTCATTACAAGCTGAAGGATTAAGGTCAAACATGTGCAGGAAGTTGAACTGGACTTGCAATGAAAAAATATACTAAATTCATCGCTTAATCAAAAGGATTGCCAACTTGAAAACAAAAGTTAGTGCTGCCATAAAAGCTAAGTTAGAGAACTGTCAGAAAATTTGGAAATATCATTTGTGAATTAAATGTAATTTAATAAAGAAAAATACAAAAGAGATCCCAAGTTTTTGCTGCATCAAACACTTTATGTAGCAAAACAGATAATAATACAAATGCAGCTTTTTCAGACTTGCATGAAAATCGAAGCAATATATTTGCTAATAAACACTCACAGTAAACAACATTGACAGTCACTTACTTTGCAGTGGTGAGTAATTAACATCTGTTTTCAAAATGTTAAAGCCCATATAATAGTAGATAATGTTTTGCAATGGATGAATGCAATGCTATAATTAAATTTCTAATGGAATAAGAGCATAAAGCAAAAATACTTTAATTGACTATTTTTATAGACTGCAACCATCAAACATTTCCATCATTACTTCTAGATTTATCAATTTCCAATATTACTTCTAGATTTATCAATTTCCAACATTACTTCTAGATTTATTAATATCCAATATTACTTCTAGATTTATCAATTTCCAATATTACTTCTAGATTTATCAATTTCCAACATTACTTCTAGATTTATTAATATCCAATATTACTTCTAGATTTATCGATTTCCAATATTACTTCTAGATTTATCAATATCCAATATTACTTCCAGATTTATCAATTTCCAACATTACTTCTAGATTTATCAATTTCCAAAATTACTTCTAGATTTATCAATTTCCAATATTACTTCTAGATTTATCAATTTCCAACGTTACTTCTAGATTTATCAATATCCAACATTACTTCTAGATTTATAAATTTCCAACGTTACTTCTAGATTTATCAATTTCTAACATTACTTCTAGATTTATCAATTTCCAACATTACTTCTAGATTTATCAATTAACAACATTATTTCTAGATTTATCAATTTCCAACATTACTTCTAGATTTATCAATTTCCAATATTACTTCTAGATTTATCAATTAACAACATTACTTCTAGATTTATCAATTTCCAATATTACTTCTAGATTTATCAATTTCCAACATTACTTCTAGATTTATCAATTAACATTACTTCTAGATTTATCAATTTCCAACATTACTTCTAGATTTATCAATTTCCAACATTACTTCTAGATTTATCATTTTCCAACATTACTTCTAGATTTATCAATATCCAACATTACTTCTAGATTTATCAATTTCCAACATTACTTCTAGATTTATCAATTTCCAATATTACTTCTAGATTTATCAATTTCCACATTACTTCAAGATTTATCAATTCCCAACATTACTTCTAGATTTATCAAGTTTTTTGGTTTTACAAAGTTATCAGACAACCCTTACAGAGCAAGAATTAAATTTTAAATAAAACAAAATGTCACCTTGTAAGCAGGTATAGAAGATATATATAAAAGCTTGCCAGTAGCTTCCCATGTGTCGGTGGTTCTCCTAAGGTCTTCCTGGGTTATTCTTTCACCAAAATAACAGGTCATTATATGTGTATGTATATCATTTGCTGCAAATTGGTGTTAAATGAAAACACCAAACCAAACTGAAAAATGGTGTTAAATGACAACATCAAAATAAAGGAAAAATGATGTTAACTGCACAACACCAAACCAAACAGAAAAATGTTAAATGACAACAGCAAACCAAACTGAAAAACTGTGTTAAATGAACAGCACCAAGCAAAACTGAAAAATGGTGTTAAAAGCACAACACCAAACCAAACTGAAAAACAGTGTTAAATGCACAACACCAAATCAAAACTGAAAAATGGTTTTAAATGCACAACACCAAATCAAAGTAAAAAACACCAAGCCAAATATTTAATCTTAAATATGATGTATCTAAGACTGTGCAAAAGACACATAAAATATACATAATAGAAGGCATAAAAACCATGAGCTACATTTTAGAAATTGTAATAGAATATGGTACATTTTGTTAAAGATTTCAACCATAATAATAAGATTTTCTCACATATTCATTTTAGATTTATTAGTCCAAGATGCACTGATGTGTTCAAACCTATGATTCATCAGACACAGTAGCTTGAATTTGAAAAGACTTTCAGTAAATTGTTCCAGTTGATGGACAATATATAACAATTGCAATAATTAGTTAATTAGAAATGTAATTAATTTGGTCAAGCCGTAATAGAGATTCTCAAATAATCAGATCAGGTGATATTAGCCATTCTTTATTCATTGATTAGGTCTTGCAGTAATATAAATTCTGTATAAAATTATTAGACCATGCTGTAATAAAAATTCTCTATAAATTAAATAGGTCAGGCTGTAATATAAATTCTGTATAAATTTATTAGGCCATGCTGTAATAGAAATTCTCTATACATTAAATAGGTCAGGCTGTAATAGAAATTTTCTATCCAGATATCAGTTCTAAAAGTGTTCCATTGTCATTAATCCAGACCAAAAATGTTTCTAATTAACTAATCCAGACCTGAAGTATTTCTAATTCACTAATCCAGTCCTGAATTGTTTCTAATTCACTAATCCAGACATGAATTATTTTTAATTCACTAATCCAGACCTGAATTGTTTTTAATTCACTAATCCAGACCTGAAATATTTCTGCTTCACTAATCCAGACCTGAATTGTTTCTAATTCACTAATCCAGACCTGAATTGTTTCTAATTCACTAATCCAGACCTGAAATGTTTCTAATTTACTAATCCAGACCTGAATTGTTTTTAATTCACTAATCCAGACCTAAAATGTTTCTAATTCACTAATCCAGACCTGAATTGTTTCTAATTCACTAATCCAGATCTAAAATGTTTCTAATTCACTAATCCAGACCTGAATTGTTTCTAATTCACTAATCCAGACCTGAAGCAGATTAAACGTCACACATCAAGAATAAAGCCATTTGTTAATAGATCACAAGTAAAGGCGCTTCGTAACCATCATGTGTTATACACAGTGTATTGGGGTCCATTGGACTCAGGTTGTGGTGACTGGTCACATTATTCAGGTAGTTATAGGCAAATTATATAGGAAATGTAGATGAAATTAAAGTATTGGTAGTGTTTGTTTCCAATGCAGATGTGGTTGTTGTATGTACAAAGAGACAAGAACCAACTAGCAGTATATCAATACAATAATTTTGTTCAAATATTTAAGTGAAAAACAAGAAAGAAGAGGACACCGATGCAGACATTCCAGAGAAGCCCACAATTAGAGATGAGCATACAAGATGTATAGAGACTATGATGGAAAAAGGAGAAACTGCCTGCGGTAAGTGTGGAGGTAATACCAGCTTCAATTCCTGCGGTAAGTGTGGAGGTAATACCAGCTTCAATGCCTGCGGTAAGTGTGGAGGTAATACCAGCTTCAATGCCTGTGCCAACATGATTTACTGCTCCAGAGAGTGCCAGAAGCAAGAGTGGAAGAGACACAAGAAGGACTGCAGCCTTAAGGTGCAATATGCAAGTACAAATGTTTAGAGCATTTTATCAACGATTTCCTTTCTTGTATTATCAATGAGAGATTTCAGATTAAATAAAAGGTCCTGAAAGTTAGGCACCATATGCAGAAACATAAATTATTTCTAAACATACTAGATGAGTTGTAAAATATATTTAAACCCTTTTTGTTATCGGATGTAAATGATTGGCCCCATGTAGAGACAGATAACGTTAATATATGATTAAGGAAGCATTCAGTCCGACCTGTTTGCCACTGGCTTTGGTAAGAAAACCTCACCTGTCAATCAGTGGGACAAAAGCCTGGATCAAATACATGTAATTATCAGATTCCAAGTAAGACTGCTTTATGATATCTAATTTCAGACTGAGACTTTATAACAGTGCAGTTGACCGCTACAATGACCTAGTGGTTAGAACATCCACCTCAGATGCAGTAGGTGGTGGGTTCAATCCCCAGCCAAGTCATACCAAAGACTTACAAGAATGGTACTAATGTCTGCCTTGTTTGGCGCTCAGCATTAAAAAATTAGTGTTAGGACTGTTTGGCTTGGTGTCAGAATAATGTGGCTTCATGGAACATAATTCTACATGTCTGTCTGTGGCATGATGCCCCAGTGTGAGACATCACTAAAAACTGTCACACTGCAGACATCATAGTGATATGACTTGATTTTGTTTTAAAGCTACGTTAAAACTCCAAATCACACACACACCCATATGCAGTCTTGGCCTGTATAGTAGAATTCATTTCTGAAACTCACTTTTGTAATTTTGCAAGATTCTTGTTAAAGTCATGCCCCTTTTTATTTTTGATAATTATTGTGCTTATCTCTTTCCATTAAGTATATCACAGAATCTTCTTCCAGTTAATTACTCTTGATTTTTGTATGGGTTAAAAAATACATTTTGTGCAAGGTTTAATATTAGGAAAGTCAAGTTTTCTATAAAAGTTAGAGTTAATGCCCTTGTTTATGTGTTACCGTACATTTTATTCTTTCCACTCAAAAACTTTTAAAGGACATTATGACTTGAACCAATGTGGTACCAGTATTAAATATTTAAAGGACTTTATTGACTGAAACAATGTAGTACCAGTCTTAAATGTTTAAAGAACTAGGTCAGGTTTACTTTATATCAGATTTCTTGTTAAACATTTACTGAGTTGTTGTTTGACTTGGAACTTTGCATACTGAAAAAATTCCATTTAGCTGTGCGAAGTTGGCAGAAGCATCCATGGCTTATGGACACTTTTAGATTTGACCTTTTATCTGATTTGTCGCACAGGATGATACTGGTTTCCTGGATTTCACTGCTTTCCTGAGATTGACTGAAATATACAGAAAAGAAACCAAATCTATCAAGACTTTTAAAGAGGCAGTGTCTGTAGCCAATATCCTTTTTCATGGTAAATGGGAAATAATTGATGATTTACGTGGAGTTTCCAGTGATTCTAAGATGAACATTCAGAAAAAAGTCTTTGTAGGTTCCATCAAAAGAATGCACCCTATACATTTCCATCAACATGGTTTTTATATACAGGTATTTATTACACATCATTATAGAGTTTATTCTTTAAATTTTCATCAAACCTTTATATACATGTATTTATTACACATCATGATAGAGTTCACAATCTACATTTCCATCAAAATGGTTTTTATATACATGCATTTATTACACATCATGATAAGAGTTCACAATGTACATTTCCATCAAAATGGTTTTTATATACATGTATTTATTACACAATACATCATGATAGAGTTCACAATGTACATTTCCATCAAAATGGTTTTTATATACATGTATTTATTACACGTCATGGTACAATCCATTCGTTCGATTTCTATCTAGGGCCCAAGGCAGACCAATGAACTCTTACCTCTGTACACATGGATTTAATTCAAAGGATTGGCCAATATGGGTATGTGAGAAAGCTTTCCAGTTGCCTCCCATGGGTCATTGGTTCTTCCCATGGTTTTCCTTGGTTCTTCCTCCACCGAAAAGTATAATGACTACCATGTATAGACTATCATGTGCTGAAAAGTGACATTTAAACCATAGCAGCAACAACAACAACAATTTCCATCAACATGGCTTCACTCGTTTTGGTATTTATTGCAAATCATGATAGATAAGCATCTTTATAAACTTGTTATATTCTGTATGTTGTTGTTGTTGTATAGTTTAATGCCATTTTTCAACACATGATAGGTTTTACATGGCGGCCAGTATTAATGGTGGAGGAAGAACCCGGTAAAAATCACCGGAAAGAACCACTGACCCACGAATAGCTACTGGCAAGCGTTCTTACATACCCAAATTGGCTGAATCTGAGACTCAAACCCACGCAGAGGTGAGATGGCAGTGATCAGTAATGGAGAGCGCTTTTGACCACTCGGGGCCCCTATTCTGTATGTGGCATACATAATGAAATCCCACAAATTAGATTTATAATAATGCTTAGTGTTTTATTCAATTACACGCCAAGTCATTAAACTTGTTATGTTTCACTTTTTTGCAAATTGGTGTAGTCTTGTAATATTTTTAAGACAGGGAAGACATTTTCAATCTTTCAATCTGGAGTAATCATATATTTATATATATATTCAGTCTGGAATTTTGTTTTATTTTCATGTGAATTATTTGAGTAACCAGAGGACCCAGGGATATATGTTTTAAAAGATCTGCCTTCCCTGAGCACAGTATATAAGTGGATCAGTTTTTAAGTTTAATTACTTCTCCATATATGGTAGTGTGAAAGACGGTATGTAGAGTTCAGACCTTCTGACACTTACAATTTTACCTCGAGTCTTGCTTAAATAATTCATAAATTATGGACTTCCAGAATGAGATAAGAATTATGAAAATATGATCAACATAGTCAAATCAGGAAATGGACTTGTTTGTTGTTGTTTTTTTCTAATTGGGTTTCATATTAGATTCATTAGAGGTGATCAGGAAACCAGTCTGACATTTATAATAGTACCTGAAATGTTATAAATTTCTCATATTTTTCATGCTGAATGCCTGCACGATCAAGCTTGTGCTTGCGACATTGGCTAGAAATGGCATCAAATGAATAGAAAAACTTTGAAGACAAAAGGGACATGAAGCATCTGCATAAAACAATATTCAGATTCTTGATCAAATAAAGCAGGATATCATGTTGTTTGATATCATGTCATGTTTATTTTTGGACATACTGTAATGTTATGTTCGATTGGAGTATGTCTTGTGGCAGGAGAGATACTTACTGTTACCACTTGAAATTTTAAAACAAAAGAAACCATGCAGATTTCTTATTTCAGTGTGGATTTTTCAAGGGCTGTAATATAAGAGTGGGATTTCAAATACATGGCTTTTAAAAACCAGAATCCATGACAAATCTGTGCCATAGTCAGTTGGTTTATTTTGTTTGGGCATTAAGCATGTAATGTTGCTTGAGGTTTTTTTTTAGCCTCAATAAGTTTTTCATCTGAACAGTTTTTTCAGAAATGGTAACTGCAATCACATTATGGCATTTTAGCTAGTAAAATTACCTGCAAACTATAAATGGAAGTTTGTTTGGTTTTTAGTCTTAATTTTGGTTCTTTAATTTTAGCTCTAAAAAAGTTGTTGTTGTTGTTGATGTAGGGTTTAACGCCATTTTTCAGCACATGATAGACTATACATGGCAGCCAGTATTATTGGTGGAGGAAGAGCCCAGGAAAAAAACCCAAAAGAACCACCAACCCACGAGAAGCTACTGGCAAGCTTTCTCACATAACTACATTAGCCGAATCTTAGACTCAAACCCATTCAGACAGAGGTGAGCTGGCTTTGATCAATAACGGAGAGCGCTTTATACCACTCAGCCACTAAGGGCCCCCTAAAAAAACATAAGTAGTTCTTCAACACTAATTATTCAGGAATTATATGGTGATCACATAATTGTATGTTAGACATTACCTGTTACATATAGCTTTTATATTAATTGCCCATTACCTGTTACATACAGATTTTATATTAATTGCCTTAATAATCATGTGTCTGTGACATATGTTATGAAATATGTTGAAATTTGATTCCTGCATACAAACTTGTTATTCATTGCCACATGTATTATTATTATTGTTGTTATTTTTGTTATTATTATTATTATTTCTATTATTATTGTTATTATTATTGTTATTAATAATATTATTATTATTATTATTATTATTATTATTATTATTATTATTATTATTATTCAGGACAAGCGAGGTGGAGAGACAATTGTTATGTTCTATCTCGACAATGATGACCCTGCTCCATATTTCCATTGGAATGACCTATACCCAGGAAGATTCATTTGCATAATTTGCCCGATATTTCGTAACCTCCGGGATAAGAGTAGGGGCTTTAAAATTAAGGATCCTTCAGAGATCTGTCTGCTGAAATTATGATGAGAGACTTATATATAAAATTTAGTGAATGAGAGGCAATATGTCCAGTAAATGATATTTTAGAGAACTTGGATGTCATAGGAAAGCATCTAAAAATAGCATTAGTTCCTAGATGATATATTATAGCAAACTATGAACACTAGACCCAGATCTGCCATCACAGTGATTTTGAGGTAACTTAAAAGTCAAATGGAAGTGTGTGCTATTTTTGAATTTGTGTTATGATTACTATTTACACGAAAATGTGAACAGTCTCGACCTGCTTCTGATTCATTGTGGTAGGGCCATTTATGTTGCATCTTATTTTTAATGGCTGAGTAGGATTAGCGACCCAGATCAGCCAAGATGTTAAGCATCTTATTTTGAATGGCTGAGTAGGATTAGAGTCCCAGATCAGCCAAGATGTTAAGCATCTTATTTTGAATGGCTGAGTAGGATTAGAGACCCAGATCAGCCAAGATGTTAAGCATCTTATTTTGAATGGCTGAGTAGGATTAGAGACCTAGATCAGCCAAGATGTTAAGCATCTTATTTTGAATGGCTGAGTAGGATTAGAGTCCCAGATCAGCCAAGATGTTAAGCATCTTATTTTGAATGACTGAGTAGGATTAGAGACCTAGATCAGCCAAGATGTTAAGCATCTTATTTTGAATGGCTGAGTAGGATTAGAGACCTAGATCAGCCAAGATGTTAAGCATCTTATTTTGAATGGCTGAGTAGGATTAGAGACCTAGATCGGCCAAGATGTTAAGCATCTTATTTTGAATGGCTGAGTAGGATTAGAGTCCCAGATCAGCCAAGATGTTAAGCATCTTATTTTGAATGGCTGAGTAGGATTAGAGACCCAGATCAGCCAAGATGTTAAGCATCTTATTTTGAATGGCTGAGTAGGATTAGAGACCTAGATCAGCCAAGATGTTAAGCATCTTATTTTGAATGGCTGAGTAGGATTAGAGTCCCAGATCAGCCAAGATGTTAAGCATCTTATTTTGAATGGCTGAGTAGGATTAGAGTCCCAGATCGGCCAAGATGTTAAGCATCTTATTTTGAATGGCTGAGTAGGATTAGAGACCTAGATCGGCCAAGATGTTAAGCATCTTATTTTGAATGGCTGAGTAGGATTAGAGTCCCAGATCGGCCAAGATGTTAAGAATCTGCATTTCATCAGTGTTTAGTTGGGTGCATGTTATGTTGTAAATAGTTATGTAGTAAATATGATTGGACATCGGTTGAAGGACTTTGACTGGAAATTACTGTACATTCTCACTTTAAAGATATGCTAGATAATACGGTTACAGAAAGGACAAATCATGAGAGAAATTTTGAATACTGTGAATTATATGGGAATCGGTTTTGTTTTGCTAAAACTTATATTTTCATTAATATCAGACTTTATAGAATAATATTGGTGGGAAAATACCTGATCCATTAATTCTTTTTCTAAATTTAACCAGGAAACAAAAAATGATGTTCTTTGAATAAAAGATATTTTGTTAGTACCATTATTACAATGATTGGGAATAGGAGCTTTGATTCTGATGGTAAAATGATCGGAACCAAAAGCGGAATTCAGTGTTACTATGAAGGGAAAGTTTAAAGCAAGACATTGAATAAGAAGAAAGTCATTGTGGAATGACACATTAACAACTTGCAGGGGTTATAATAGTTTAAGGAAATTAACAACCTGAATTGTGTTAAGAGTTATCTCCCCTAGTAGAAACACTATAGATACAAAGACAGGCATGTTGACCGTAGCTTTTTTATTTCAGAAGAGTTGAAGGGGTGTCCTGGTTTTCAAAAATATTTTCACTCATCACTACAAATTATTTTTCTTTTTGATATTTGTTTCCCCAATGTTGGTTAAGGAATTTAGAACATGCACACTTCCAAATGGGGTAGACAGGAGTTATTATTATTTGGTTAGTACCATGCTCAACACAAACTATTATGGCTTCAAATCCTACCTTTAGATCAGAGAGTTTCCTGACATTTGCACTTTTAATTATGTTTGTGTTCATTATCCACCTTTGTAAATAGTTGCTTTTTGGGGTATTTTCTTTACATTCATTAGTTGCTCTGTTTACATGTTTTCATGGCTACATGCAAAGTTTTATGCATTTTGCTGTTTCATTTGGAAATAAAAATGTTACAGATTACATGCTTGTGGAGCTTCAGGTCTAATTACAAACTGTATATGATTCAATTTGTTTCTTTTGGAAGATGAAGTACTGAGGGAATAGTCATTCTGAACATATTATTACATTTATCTGGAACACTTTATCACAGACATCATGAACATATTATAAGTCATCCTGAACCATTATTAGTCAGCCACCCTGAGTGCCTTACAATAGTCATCTTAAATGAAATTTAACAGTCATCTTAAATGAAATTTAACAGTCATCTTAAATGAAATATAAGAGTCATCTTAAATGAAATTTAACAGTCATCTTAAATGAAATTTAACAGTCATCTTAAATGAAATTTAACAGTCATCTTAAATGAAATATAAGAGTCATCTTAAATGCACTGATGATGATGAAGTTGAATTATAGTGCAGTATCGCCCTCTAGGGGCATGTAGCACTGTTATAAATTTCCAGCAAAGCTGGACTTTTAATTACTCCTGGGGGGAGGAATGGTGCCACTTCCCCCTGGGCATTTATGTACTCAAGGAGTACTTTTTAATTTGGTTGTCAGGTGGAGGCTACTATTAAGTAACCATCGACCTGAATGGAGGACCCTGTGTGAGTGGGAATAGACCCAACAAAACACTCAACCCTAACAGCCAATTAGGTTTGTTAATGGTGTGCAATGGCACAAGTGGAGGTAGTGGAAATTAGTTTCACATCTCTGCCATTTGGAGATATATCCGAGTTGTGGCAAGAAAAGAGAGGTACCATTAAGTCCAAGGATGTCGTACAGCCCGCACCGTCATGATTCCGTGCTTAATTCAAATCGGGTCCAGCTATTACGGTACTAATGGACAGGAAATACCAATAATGTGTGAGCCAGCTATGCAATAAAATCAAATCCATGAAGTCATAAAATTTGTTATATATCGTAAATTTCCAATATTTCTAGTACGAAGAGTACATTTATTAAGTCCCTAACAAGTTTTAATACTAAGATGTCTATGCGACATAAATAAGTATAGTCACTGTTTTTTAAAACTAGCTTGTTAATTTTGAACGGTGTGCAAAATTGATCAAGTTAGGTTTTATGAAATAGATTGTTCGAAAAGGGTTCTCATACCAAATGAGGACCCTGTTAACCAGGCAATGAAAGCAATCAGATTCTTTTCTGTATTGCTTATCTCGTCTCTTTCAGTAGCCCCAAATGTCAGACTGCATTACAATAGCCATCCTAAACGCCTTACAACAGTCACCCTGAACGCATTACACAGTTATCTTGAAAGAAATACAACAGCTAACATTCGCGGGCATAATTTCCGTAGACGCCAGTTTCACTGGTGGTGGTTGTTTTCGTCATCGAATCAAGGTGGTTAGTCTCTCCTTAGCTGCAGAAAACGCTTTACCGGCAACATCACCAACGACACTAATACTTTTATTACGAATAACATCAATAGCTTTCATTGACAATTGTTTTGCGATTGGTACTTTTTTTGGAGCCATCCTAGTAAACAGTCCTTGAATACCATCACAGAGACCATCTCCATAATGTATTTTTATAAACGGGGGCAGCAGAGGATGTGAGCCGGACAACTTTTGGGACAAAATTAATTTAAACCTTCAAAACGGCAAATAGAGCCTTCCTGCGAAATCTCATGTTTTAACCAAAAAAAAAAAAATTAAGTCTCCATTTGGTAAATGGAGCCTTATTGATTTCTTGCTCAAAACATGAATTTGCGTGGGTGATACTCTATTCGCGTTTTCGTTGCTTAACCATAAAACGTCGCAAAAGTTGTCACTCACATCCTCTGCTGCTATGGGTTAATAATGAAAATCACTACGATGAAAATCACTACTTCACAAACAGACTAATTTGTAAAACCTCACCTTGTAGATTAATTAGATTATTGGACTGGTCAGTGAGTTTAAAATTGATTCTGGTTAATGAATTATTATGACATCGCATATAGACTGGATTAGTTGGATCCTCGATTATTAGAAATCCTGGAGGAGCTGTTGGTGCAAATGAATACAAAATATATCCCTGCTGAGCTTGATTTGATTGTTCTAGATTTATTTGATAGCTTCCTTCGATAACATCACATACTAAATTGAGCGCTATCACCGAGGATATATTCACGTTGAACGGAGCTATATGTCTACCACCGCCTTCTGGGTCATTATTATGTTTGAGGATTTTTATTTCCGGTGATGTTGTTTTTTTCCATGCATCATGAATTATTTTAAAACCAACATCGATGGTGTCACTGAGAAATTTTTTTAGTTCTGGTACGTTATATCCTGGTAGTTTAAATGTTGGAATATCTTTGACGGGGATTTTATAGAATGTTGCAAACTCTGTTCTCGATAGGGGATCATCATCTAATATATCCTGAATAATTTTGAAATTAAATGTTTCCATATCGTCGATAATTTTGTTGCATGTTTCTACGACGCTGATAAATTCATCGCGGGAGAGAGAGCCGGATTTAAGAGATATTAACAACAGTGAAAAATCATTATTCATTGCTGTGAAATTTTCAATAATTTTAGGTTCGTTAACAACATGATGTTGCTCTACTCTACCCCTTTCCCACTCTCCTCCAGTTAGTTTGTATCCGAAACCGAAAAAATCTCTAGTATTTGTGTGATCTTTATAACTCTTTATTGGATTATCAGATTTTATCATGTCGGTGATATAATCAGATTTTTGTGGTTCTGGTAAATTAATGGTCCCCCCCCCCCCGGGTGGTAATTCAGGCCATCCTAGTACGGTTCTAATAGAACTCTGATAAATATCTACGACGTATCCCTCTGTGCTTATTTCAATTGCAGATGATAACGTCGGCTCATGAACCGTTATAGCTATTTTTGATTCTTTTCCAGTAATCGATTTTATTCTACGTTGCAATTCAGCATTGATTTGTTCAATTTGGTACAACCCAGTTGGTATGGAAACAACGTTCCAGTCTGGGGTACCGTCGTCTTTATTCTTATACGAGAATACCAAGGAATTATTCGGTTGTTGACCACCAAATGATTTTGATCTGATATTAGGCCAACTGTGATACACTCGTAGTTTTGCTAGCGCTATCTCCTTCACGGGGACTGGGATAGGGAAATTCACACTGAATTCTGGATTCGTTGATGTTATTGAGATCATGCTTGTTTGTACTGGGTATGTGTTCTCCACTATTCGTTGAAGTAATTCCTGCGGTGTTATAAATACTGACCATCGCTGAGAACTCACTATCTGATATTAATGTATCATCGAGTGACGACGATATCATCGAGGATAATTGCAAGTATGCGGTTGAAACAACATGAAATTGAATTAAGTAATCTTGCAGTTTACTCTGGCTGCATGATGATATTTTTTTGTTATCCAGGTTGATATACCCGCGATTGTAGCCGCCGCAGAAATGCAAATTGGAACTACGACCAGGGCAATCATTGTAACCGATGCAAGTATTATTCCGGCGCCAGCAAGAACGCCTGACACCGAGTACATGGTAACATCAATTGCGGTGATTCTTCGTCGGTATTTTTTTATTTTTATTTGATACTCCTTTTCGAGGGTTTTGAGTCTAGTTTGAAATTCTCTGACCTGATCATAGCGATACTGAGATACCGAAGGTACCGTCGGCGATGTCATTTGTGATGACATTTTATTTTTAAATCGTTTACGATTTCAATTGAAACCGTTATTTACTTAAATCCGCTACGAATTCCAAATACCACGTTGTTGAAACCCTAACCAAATTTTTATCAGTAGATGTTATCGTGAACTTTTCAGTTGTATCCTTGTCGATGATCGTTGAAATTGTATTGTTGACCCCGGATGAACTCGACGATGAAATATTAAATTGAGTCGTTGTCACTAGTGTTAATGGATAAATACCTTTAACGGTTGCAGTGACATCTAATTTGTTGTTTGTAGGTGTCCACGCAAATGATCCGTGTTGGATCGTGTATACTACGTTGTTGGTTTTCTCATGAGGAATTTTTGTTTTTTCAATGATTGTTATCATCCTCGTTGCATCACCTTTGATTGCTTCGATGAAGTTTTTCGTCTCATCGATGGATTTTTTAATATCAGGGAGTTCTATTTCAATTTTATCCAACGGAGTTCCAATAAATTTATCCACGATGTTTCTACGAAAATTTGAAAACTGTTTTCCGTGTTCTTTAGTTTTAGATTGAAGTGTTGCTAGTTCCATCACAGAATTTTTTAACTCATCGTTGAGAGTTTTTAATCTATCTGTAATCGTCGAAATAAGTACACCCGGTTTGAGTTTACCCTGATCGGAAAATAACGCGATAGTAGCCTCGATTGCGTTTCGTTGTTTAACCGAAATCTCATCCAACGACACATTACTAGTTTTCAATTTACCCTGATGATCTTGAAATACAACTATTTCCCCGGGGTCAACACTTGCTAAGTTCAACGTCTCAGCTATTTCATCTTCGATTATTTTTTTATATCACCGGTTGCAGATATTCCTGCAGTGCCATCGGCACCGGGTTTCTTCATCGCTGATAAAGATCTCCCCCAAATATCAATCATGGTATTTTATACATCTTTCTCTAAAAAGTGACTGCTAGTGTATTCATTTACGACAACATGTGGTGGTTTTCCAGATGTTGAAATAGCGTCAAGGACATTTAATACTTCGCTGCCGCATATTGGTGGGTCATTCATTTGTTGTGTTGGTAGCGTAGAATACCAGTGAGGAGTTTTTAAGCGATTTATATAACACATAAATTCCTTCGGCAGCGCTTATCCATATGAATCGAAATAAACAATCCCACGTGGATCAATAGCGTATGCAACCCAGTGAGTTCCAGGTCCGGTGCTGTTATCGAGATTAATAATACCGGTTTCAACGCTGTTGGGTTGTGCCGGCAATTGATCTTTAATAAAGACACCTCTGAAGTTTTTTATCGCTAGTTTTTTTAGCAGCATCGAGTAAATCAGAATTGGACATAGGAACCATCGGTTCCTTAATCGAAGATTCCCGAGTTAGTAAACCGGTCCTAGTCTTAGACCCTTTCCGCTGTACCATGAATACGGGGTTCCTGGTAGTCTTAGACCCTTTCCCTTTTTTTATATCACTGTCCAGTTGCCTTCTTTAGTGCCATTCCTGCTGCAGTACCAACGGCTCCTAACGCCGCTGCTTTAGCCACCGCTGGGGCTGCTGCTGCAATCAAGGCTGGAATCGCAGCTAACAACGGGAATATACCGCCGGTTTTAATCATATTTTTGATAGCAGCCGCAGAGAGAGTGATCTGAACGCCTTTTTTATCCTTGAAAGCATCATTGAAGTGTTTTACTTGACGAGTTGTCAGCGACAATTTATTCGCCCCGGCAGTCATTTGATTGGGTTTCAGCGTGATAGTGGTTCCACATGTTTTAGCTGATTCCGATTGCAATTTTTTTACTTGACCAGGAGTTAACGCAACACTAATAACACTGTATGACATTATACAATTACAGATTGATTCTAATGGAAAAATCCGAAGGATTTCAATTACATGTTTTTGGAAAACACTACATATTTTCCACTGGTGCATTAATAAGTCTCATTCGTCCGCCAACACCTTCGAGTAGCATTGATTTATCGCTGAGAATGACAGCAGCCGCTCTATAATCAACACCACCAGGAGCTATACGAGCCCTAAAATGTATGTCAACGACGGATTGCCTTGTTAAATCAAGATGTTCCAGTGAAAAGTAATAAATCGGATAGAGGCTTTTAAAATCAAGTTGCTATATTTGTAAACCAGTATCAACATTTTGATCACGACCCATATATGACAGCATTCTATGATACACACGTGCTATGTGGTTAGTGTCGTAATCAAGCTGTATATCCTCAGATGGTTCTTGTTGTCCGTTTATTCTCAGTGAAACCTCCTTGACTCCTAATCGATCAAATATCATATGACTGTGTTCTTGGGAGCCTAATCGATTCCGATTCTGCAGCGCTATAAATATATGACGTGGGGCTGAAACGCCTTGTTTTGATGCCAGGTGCCATGTAAATGTATCAGCAACATTATCCTCTTTGGCATCAGTTGTTGTTGTTAGCCATCTTATCAATGATTTGCCACCTGTGTCCATAAATGAAAGTAGCCGCTTTTCTGTGGTAATTGACGGGGTCATTACTGGCATCCACAATACTATTTTACTCAAAACAACTTTCCCATCAGCAACACCATTAGCACGCCAGATTGCATCGTTGTCATTGCCTTTTCGCACTAACGCGATTGTGTGTTTAGCTCCGTAAATAACTTTTCTAACATTTCTGCAGAATCCAAACATATGATGCAGTGGAATTGCGCATGAAAATTGTCGACGCTGTCCTTGCAACGTTGCTACTCGTGTTGCAAACCCTAGATTGAAATTGCGATTAATATCTACGACATCAAAGGTACCAGCCGGTCTAGTATATCCGGCTGGTGCTGGATCAACTGCGGTATCTCGTGTTGCTTTTACCCTAGTATGATTAATATGATCAGCGTGATTATTAATATCTTTTGCAAACATCATAGACGGGCCAGCTGACCTTGTATAATCATCAGAATATCTTGCTAGCCCGATTATTGTTGTTGCAATATCAACCTCACGGTCTATTGATTCAATTTCCTTTCCATCAATGAGATATATTGGACTTTCAAATAGCGCCATGATGCCATTGTTGACGAAACCAACTCGGATATTTGGGTCATCTGCATATGGTGTATCAGCTGCAACATTTGTTACGAGTTCTCCCTCAATTTCAATAAACGCCTCACACAGTAAAAAGTATTTACTGGTATCTTGAACTTGAAGTTCAATTCGCGATCTTAGGTTGGGTTGTATAGCATGATAGGAATAGTATTGATAATCGCGGACAGAATCATCTTTGCGCACTGGGGCATCTAAATCGAACGCCGTATCAGCTGTTTTTTTGAACATTATTATTATAAAACACTAATGTTTTCAATTGTGAAATCTTTGTAATCATCCTCGTCGTTGAAAATTTTTCGAATTTCTTTTTGGTTTCAAACCACTTCCTGTTATCGCGTTCATGATAGCGCTATTTTGTACATCAAATGATGGAGTCACCGGTGTAGCCACTAATGATGCTAATTTTTCTTCCACTGCGCTATTTATTGCTTTGCTGACACTTGCAGGCATCACTGTTGTAGATGGCAGTACAACTGGTTGCTTTTTTCGTCGTCGCACCAATGATGTTGTTTTATCCTCCGCGGCTAAAAACGCTTTTCCGGCAAGATCTCCAACAGCACTAATACCCTTATCACGAATAACATCAATTGCTTTCATTCCTAATTGTTTAGCCAACGGCATCACTTTTGGGGCCATTCTTGTAAATAACCCTGCAACTGTATCACCGAAACCATCTCCGTAGTACGCGCTATAAACAGGCAATCGTGAGTTTACCACATAGACGCTGATTGGTTTATCATGGTTGTAGTGTATGATCATCTTATTAAATTACTAGTAATTCAAATGATATTTATCTACGGATTTTCATTGCTAGCAATTTCCAATCCAAAGAATTTTCGACTTAGTCGCTGTAATATTCAGTAAGATTTTCCGCTAACTCGTTAATGAAATCTCGATATGTTGCAATATCCATAATACCACCTTGAAATAACCGCCTGCAGATATCAGCTGCTTCATTAATTATTTCTGGAGAGTTATTTCCAGCTCGTTTTCCTCCGATGAGAACTTCTAATCGTGTTATATCGCTGAGAATATTACCAGGACATGAAACGCTAGCGTTTCCAACTAGACCTGAAAATCTTTGATTTTCCCCTGAAATTCCACTCCCCAGAGTCGCTCTCTGGGAAAATTCCTTCTCATCGTATGGGTCTTGTTTTTGCTGTCTTATTTGGAGTTGAAATTTTTTCTTGAAGTCTCTGTATTCCTTCTTCCTTCTATCTAAACTCCCAGTATTTATTTCATACACTATATCAGCCCATTCATTATGTGACATTCTATAATCCGTATAATTGTCCGTGAAAAACTTCTCTTGTGAATCATAGCTGTTAGCAGCAAATTCACCTAAATTGTCTATATCCTCGTTGAGAATTCGTTTTTTAGCGCTATCGGTAAATATAATTGATTTAGGTGGTCCACTAACTAGTCGTTGTTGTTCTTCAAATTTTCGTTCTGAAGCGGTTGAAATATCCTGAGGAAGTGTTTTTAATGATTTTTTTGTTTGTTTAGTTCTTTTTGCTATTTTTTCTAACACAGGGAGAAAAGTCTCTTTTTGATTTTTTTCTTCTTCAGAGATTGTTGACACTATCTGTTTCGTTGTTGTAGTTATAGGGGAAAAAAGTTGTTCAGAGCTTTCTGTAAAATCAGTCTGAAGGAGCTGTCGTTGTTGTAATTTTTCACGGACACGATCACGAACTGGGATGAGTTTATTAAGCGCGGCTAATCTCTCTTTCGCGTTTCGAGTAGTTAAGGATTGTCTTATCATATTGAAAGAGTATCACTATTGTTAAATTGCAAAGCAATTTCAATTGCAGATGAAAAAAATTGTTTTACAATTTTCAATGAATTTTGGTCAAAAAAATATCCCACCATCTGTGAAAAAATAAATAAATATTCATGGTATAGAAACTTACCTAGACCGCGTTAGGAATTCTCAGCTTGCTCAATTAGATTTTTTATCTGTTTCGCCTTGGAATTAATTAGTTTTTTTTTTTGTTCATATTCTGCCCCTAATTGTTTTCTAACAGCTTCTACGACCGTACATAACGGTACAAACATACTAACATCTTCAGGATAAACTAAACTCTCACGGATAGAGTTCTGTATCCGCTTTGTCAGAGAATATTTTTTCGAAAGTGTATATTTATTATTTATTTGTGCAAAATTTATGTCTTCAAAGTCTGACAAAATTTGATCAGAATCCAAACCCTCCGATAATTGAATTCTTTGATTTTTTAATTTATTTATTTCATTTATAATACGGTTAATATTTTCAGAATTCATTTTGTATATAATTATTATACCTTTAATTGTAATTACAATTATAAAAATAAATATATTTGAAAAAAGTGAGCGGTTAATATTCTGTATATAAATATATTTTTCAAAAATAAATGCAGAATTCATTCTGTATATAAATATACTTTTCAAAAATAAATGAGCCGTTAATGTTTTTCAGAATTCATTCTGCATATAAAAATAAATATATTTTTCAAAATATACTATAATATTTTCAGAATTCATTATGTATATAAATATATTTTTCAAAAATAAATGCAGAATTCATTCTGTATATAAATATATTTTTCAAAAATAAATGCAGAATTAATTCTGTATATAAATATATTTTTCTAAAATAAATGCAGAATTCATTCTATATATAAATATATTTTTCAAAAATAAATGCAGAATTCATTCTGTATATAAATATATTTTTCAAAAATAAATTCAGAATTCATTCTGTATATAAATATATTTTTCAAAAATAAATGCAGAATTCATTCTGTATATAAATATATTTTTCAAAAATAAATTCAGAATTCATTCTGTATATAAATATATTTTTCAAAAATAAATGCAGAATTCATTGTTTATAAATATATTTTTCAAAAATAAATGCAGAATTCATTCTGTATATAAATATAAATATATTTTTCAAAAATAATTGCAGAATTCATTCTGTATATAAATATATTTTTTTAAAATAAATGCAGAATTCATTCTATATATATATTTTTCAAAAATAAATGCAGAATTCATTCTGTATATAAACATAATTTTCAAAAATAAATGCAGAATTCATTCTGTATATAAATATATTTTTCAAAAATAAATGCAGAATTCATTCTGTATTTAAATATAAAAAAAAATAAATGCAGAATTCATTCTGTATATAAATATAAATATATTTTTCAAAAAGAAATGCAGAATTCATTCTGTATATAAATATATTTTTCAAAAATAAAGGCAGAATTCATTCTGTATATAAATATAAATATATTTTTCAAAAAAAAAATGCAGAATTCATTCTGTATATAAATATAATTTTCAAACATAAATGCAGAATTCATTCTGTATATAAATATATTTTTCAAAAATAAATAACCAGAGCGATTGTCAGTCATTTGGCACCTTGATATAGGCCGCTGAAAATCATTGAAAATCTTCGATCTTTGAAAATCTTCGATTTTTAATCTTCGACTTCGATTTGAACCTTTTTGGCCGGTAATTCATTTTGAACACCATACGGGGCTACCCAAATGTGACGGAGAGCTAATTACATCCATGGTTGTTATTTATTTTAGGGCATGTATGTTTACATTCACATCCACATGCAACCCATGAAATCAAATTCATGGTTGCGTAAGTTGTAAAAACGACAACCCACGCTACCGTAAACTAGATAGCATGGATTGCATGTTAATGTGAATGCACACAGAGGGGTCGCCCTTCCACCCCTCAATTAAATAGAAAAAAACATCTATCGTTTCACCATCAGACAATTTGTCTGCTATGGGGCGCGAATATGTGATGTACAAATTGTCTGGGTGCACAAGCCAAACACGATACAGTCGAACATTCAACGTACGCGTATGGGTAATAAATAGAAAGAATTGAGTATTTTACACAACATTGGCTGTACTATTTATCAATTCATTATCAGTACCTTTATTATCGTTTACATGCCATTCGAAACCGCCTTATTCACTTATAAGTCTAGTCCACTGTAAATTGTACATGAAAGTGAAATACGTTCCTCGCATTTACAAACCGCACTTGATATTGCTCTATCAGACGTACGGTGAATAAAATACCAATGAGAGAGTTTTTAATAAATCACAAGACGGGTTTCTGATATCTAACAGATCGGCTCACAGTCACGCGTGTGCCACGCGTCAATGAAATACGATCACGTTCCAAATCTAGGTCAGCCAGATACATTGTCTGGTGTAGTTCACTCAATGTTAAAGACTGCGTTCATGTAAAACATCAATTAAGAAACATTAGAGTATTATCAGTGAGTTTATAGACTAGTGGTGTCCATCAGTGAGTTTATTTTGATTTGTTTAAACCGTGAGAAAAAGCCAGTACAATCACGTTAAAATAACTTCGTACTCGCCGATATACCTAAACGAATTATCTCCCTTAATCCACGATAAATTCCCTCTGCTGCTCGTACATCTACCGGCCTCATAATACTATTTTTCTAATTTAATTATAAGTCTTTGAATATAATCTTGTGGGGTCTTTATGACATTGACGTTGTCGTCAATGATTCGTTTGTCATAGTAGCGTTTTAGTTCTCTGTATCGTTTGCCGCCACAATTGAGACATAATTGCGATTTCCCCCTGAACCCAACTTGACAAACTAAGCAAGGGGTAGGGCCTTTAGACCCGTGGCGAACGCTCTGTAAATGGTGTCCACAGAATTCGCCTCTACATGATTTGTTACACGGTGTTGTTGATCCAATCATAAGCCATTTGCAGTGATTCATTATATAAAAAATTCTTTATTTAAATACTTGTTTTAATTATAACATGGAAGAATTCGAGAGATTATCAAAAATTACGCCTTGGAAACATGCTAAATTCAATTTAGATAGAGTCTATAATATACCAAAGCATCTAATAGATGATAGAACCATATTGGGTAAAATTCGTAATTGTTTTAATGAATTTTACCACGATGGTGCATCTCATTCTTGGTCGACATTTCGAATTATCCATAACATCAAAGATATCATCGATGGTACCATGAACGACGAAAGAGCAGCTGAGATAATTTCACAATTTGACGAGGGAAAGTATTTTTCAGAATAAAATTCATTATCCAGCAAGAAGGAGAATGGATTATCAGGGATAAATTTAAACCAATTCTTAAGGATAAAAAACTATCATTGTGAGTCGAGATTGCAAACCAGGAATTCTGACTGGAATTGATAGACCGTATTACGAGAGATCTTATCCTGTAACAGCAGTTGTTTATGGGATATATCCGCTAAATGATAAACCCGATATTGCAAAACTAGCACCAATGAAATATTCTTCGTCGTTGAATTGTGTTGCAGAACGAATATTAGAACACTTCACAAATGCATCCCGGGGAAATAAATTGACTGATCTAAGACGCAAAAAAAATAAATGAATGGGAACTGACAGTGAAACAACATGGGGCAACAATTCAGGATATAGCTAAGTTAGAAACATCATTGAGATTTCCAATATCAGTAACGACAATAACCGGAGAAGTATTACACGAACCGAAATATCAATCAAAAAAAGGAACGCCAATACAAATTATTGATCATAACGAACACGCGTGGTCTTCTGCAGTAACAATATTTCCACGGGATAGAACCGTGAGATATATCCCTGAAGAATTCCTCAGGGATGTTTTCTATGAAGAGAAATTATTTGATGCTATTCATACGTTGTGTAAAGATGATCCTGTGTCAGTGTGGTTACTTAGTAGTGCTGATTCCGAATCCGGATTTGATCAATTTGTAAGACCAAATGGTGAATAATATCGCGTTGAAGAGTTAGATACTAGAATGAGAAAAATTGCTAATGATTTTTCACCGGAAAATCCAACGGAAAAACTATAAACGGATAGTTTTACTATTCAATCAGTGGTAGCTCACTTTGCAAGAGAAAAAAACTCATGGCGTCCAACACGAAGTGATTTTCTCGAAGATGTTAAATTGAGCTGCATCGAATATTTCCATGGGGGGCTGTGGAATACAAAATACCATCGTGACGGTATGATTTCAATTGATATATCCGCGTGTTATCCTGGAAGTTTTCTCGGGTATGGAGAATGTAGTAACTATTTTAAACGATTTGGACACCCCACGCATGAAATGACTCGTGTTGCGATTAATGGTCCATTGCCTGATTTTGAATTAACTGGATTCGCTCGTGTGATCATTCGAATTCGCTACAGGGTTACGTCCGTGTAGTTTTGTTTGGCTTGGTAGACATATATCTGAAAAGGCGTGGATGCCAATAGTGTTACTACGATATATGATTGATTGTGGTATGCTAATATCGTTGATTGTTTCCGAAGCTATCATATGCTATCGAGCTCAGAAAGAAGTTTGGCTACCACAACCCGATTTAGATCGTATAAATAGCGAACAGCGAAAACAATTTCCTGATTTCAATGAAGAACAAATCATGAATTGGTCTAAGGAGTTATTTGAAATTAAAAAAGAACAAGCAAAAGATTTTGGACGAAGAATAATCGGTAAATTTACCCAGGGTGGAAGATACGACAATGCAAAGTATTCTTCGCGGTTGGTCATAGACGTCGCTGAATACGATTTTATTGTAACGGATTTAACGAAACAGGGAAAACTTGTAAATCGTAAAGACGCTTTCCTATCCGATGGAAGACGATTAGGTACAATTGTTACCTATTGTGATGGATATAGTAAACAATATACGCATTTGAGAAGTTCTATGCTAGCCTATGCTTCTATCAATTTTTTTTCGATGATAAATATATTTCCTAATACCGCAGTTGGAGTAGCCACTGATTATATGTATATCCACGAGAAATACAAATCAGATGTAGCTAAATTCACAGATCCGGAGGCAAATTGGGGATGTTGGAGATTTAAAAAGGAAACGCTACATGAGTATTGTGAATCAGCAGATGTTACCATGGATGAAAAGTACTTAAAGTGTGATGAGATTCAATCCGAATTTTCTAATGCACCACCGGTATCTGATCCAATATGTAGATACAAGACAGTTTATTTAAACGGTTGTGGTGGGTCAGGAAAGACAACTCGTGCAATTGAATTATATCGTGGCAAATCAAACATGATTGTGCTAACACCAACTCACAGACTCGCCAGAGAGATGAAACAACGAGGGGTAAATGCCTGTACTTATCATAGTTTCTTTCGATGGAAAGGCGATGAATGGACTCCTGATCGAATGGGCGATAAATTCATTCCTGAAATCATAATTTGGGATGAAATATGCACAGTATTGTTGAAAGTATTACAAACATTTCTTGAGTGGTTGTTATTGAAAAATACAAAAGTCATCATGTGCGGTGATCATGGCCAACCACCACCATTTGTCGGTGCATCCCCACATGAATGGCTAAAGGGTTTTGTAGACTATTATGAAGAAATTAACACTAATTATAGATCACTTGATGAACAATTACGAGAATTCAAAGCGCTAATTAGATTACAACCGGATAAAATCCAGTGTGAAATAGCGCGTGAAATAATTTCAGAAACTCCAATGAATGATTTTTGGGAAACGTGGAGACCAAATGATTTGATAGTAGCAAGTAGAAAAATAGTCCGAGACACACTTCAGATGAAGTTGTTTGAAACGCATAAAGAAAAATTTGCAACACTTCCAGTACCCCTTTGTTATAGGCCATCGGATACACGAAAACAGAATATAGAAGTTGATATTCCAAGACCAAAATCCGAAGGATTTCAAAGACAGAATTTAGTGCTAAATGATATTGTGCTGGTTGATATCAGCGTCGTTGAAGATGCATTGCGTGCTAATAATTCCCCGTGGACGCTAGGTTACGCAGCAACAATACATTCTTCACAGGGATTGACTATATCAAATACAATTGTTTGGATGGTGGATAATCACATCGAATGGTCGAATTTAGTCTATCTCGCAGTATCCAGAGTACGAAGAATAAATCAACTTCGAAGAATTGTCCTGACTGATAATGACAATGCAATAAGTGATGCTGTCAGCCTTGACTGTGTCAAGGACATAATCAGAAAAAACTCTCTGGTTATAAACAACAGGATAAAAAAAATAAACGAGAATTTGATATTTATGTTGAATTAATTATGAAGTTGAAACAGCAACAGAATAATCACTGCGCGAGTTGCAATTGTGTAATGAGTTGGTGTTGGTCGGATAAAGATTCTTGCCAATTTACCGTGGATAGAAAAAATAGCAGTATTGGTCATACAAGAGACAATGTGATGCTAACATGTCTTGAGTGCAACAGACGCCGGGGTGCAAGCACAATGCCTCTTGCATCGGGTGCTAGTTAAGACCCCGTGGTGGTAATTGAGTATCCTCGGGTATCACTTGTAGTTGTTGTCGAGTAAATCCTCGTTGAAGGGCAGTTGAATCCAGTCTATAGATTGCTGGTCTACCCGTAGATCGTGTTATGCCGGATATTTTATGTACAGTAACACTCCAAATAGGATCAGTAGCCCTTTTTGTGCCACCTTCGAGCTCTCCTGGTTCGTATAAATACCTAACAGTGACATTACTACCAAGAATTGGTTGGGAAACGCTAGCGTTTTTAGAAAAATCTTTTTGTGAAATTCTTCGAATTTCCATTTTAGATATAGACTTCTTTTTAATCGCGTTGATAGGTTTCATGTTAATTGTTCTAGTAATCTCGTTATTGAGCGCGGTAATCACAGCTGGTAATCTCTTGACCTATTCACGAGATCGTTTATCCTGAATAAATTCTTTTGCGTATTGATATCCAAATAACCGCTCTGCAAGAGTCCGATTGAATCGTTCAACAATTGCCTGATCGCGATGTAGTGCAGTATGTCCTCGTCGTATTGTGACATTGTGATGTTTCATTGTTGATAACACTGCACCCTGAAATTCCTTGCCAGGATCAACTTGTAATAGATTTGGCCAACGCAGAGGACCCTTTCGATAAATCCTCTCAAATGCATCGGCGACTTCAGTTGATGATTTTGTTTTCAGCGGTTCTGCTTGTTTGTATCGACTCGCAATATCAACTACAGTTAACGCATATTTGTAACCGTTGTCATGAGGTAAAAATAATATATCAGCCTGATGAACTTCATTAGGGACAGTCACATCAAAATGCGAGTAATTAATTTGTTTAGGCGGTGGTAGATAAATTTGCCATATAGCCTGTTTGGATAACCAATTAGCCGCAGTGGCCTTTTTCACTTTTGCGGCGTTGGCGAGTTTATTGATTGCAGCGCTACCCCTCCAGTATCCTTTCGGAGAATAATAAATAGATTCCATGTTGTTATTAATTACCGGCACCTAACATCAATTTGCCTTTCATAGCTGATTTTACCAACCATGAAGCCAATTTTTCTTTGAAAGATTTATCAGGAATAGCATTTAATGCATGAATTAATTTCACATCCGCGAGATGCCTGTGTTGCAAATTGCTGCTTTTATATGCAACATCATGAGCATGACAAGCCTTATCAATAGCATTTATCGGATACTCGCCGGGTCGGGGCTGATTTTGATCATCAAGTCTGATATCTAATCGTGTTCTGGGGCCACAGTAGCTATATCCTGGAAGGTGCTTTTCTCCGGGGTACTTTTCCCATGGGGTTCCAGGGAGTTTTGCCAATTTGGTTGCGATATCACCTCCTCGTTTTTTTTAAAACATCTCCGGATTTCATAGAAACCAATCTAAACTTTTTTACACCACATGTTGCACATCTACCAGTAAGTGCTGATCTGTTATTTTTAGTTGTAATTGTCGTCACATCATTTGTGCCAGTACGCGTTTTACACTTCACACAATATAGATCCATAATTTATGTATAGAGATATGAATATAATTGATTTTTCAGCGACTAAAACAAGAGAACCAGTTAAGCATCATGCAGCGCTACCAAACTCTATCCGCGCAATTATAATCGGGCCATCTGGATCCGGCAAGACGCAATTGTTGCTCAATTTAATAATGAGATGGATGAAGTGGGATAAGTTGTATTTAGTTGCTCCTAGTGTAGATGATCAGCGATGCTACGAAGTGTTAAAGGATTTTAACGAGAATGCATCTGAAATTAAAGGTGAAAACCTCATTGATTTTATAACTGATATTGACGAGGCACCATCCGTGGGTGATCTTGATGGGAGCATTAACAATTTAGTCGTATACGATGATGTAATGTTAGACAATCAAAAAAACCCAGCTAGAATATTTTCCCGAGGCAGGCATAAAAGCACTGACGTGATATATGTTACTCAACGCTACACTCAAATACCAAAAGTGATCAGAGATAACTGTAATATTCTTGCTGTATTCAACGGCGTTGATACACATACGCTACGAAATATTTGGCAGACATGGTGCTCTGATATGGACTTCAATCAATTTCGAAATTTCTTTAGTCATGCTCAGTCGGCCCCACACGGATTTATAACAATAAATTTACATGACCCTCGAACACGATATCGTATCGGACTTGATCAAATATTCGGTTGAAATCGTAAAAGAATTATTAACCCATAGCAGCAGAGGATGTGAGTGACAACTTTTGCGACGTTTTATGGTTAAGCAACGAAAACGCGAATAGAGTATCACCCGCGCAAATTCATGTTTTGAGCAAGAAATCAATAAGGCTCTATTTACCAAATGGAGACTTTATTTATTTATTTTTTTGGTTAAAACATGAGATTTCGCAGGAAGGCTCTATTTGCCGTTTTGAAGGTTTAAATTAATTTTGTCCCAAAAGTTGTCCGGCTCACATCCTCTGCTGCTACAAGTAATCTTGAATTTATTACGTTAAGTCATAGCTGGCTTATAGTTGTAGTGTATGATCATCTTATCTAATTATTATTTATCTAATGCGGTGACAATCAATCACTGTGATGACCATGAACGAGTTCATCAATAAATTCTCGATAGATACTAATGTCCATGATACCACCTTGAAATAATCGTTGACAGGTATCAGCGGCTTCATTAGTTATTTCCGGATGAGTTATTTCCAGCTCGTTTACCCGATATGAGAATTTCTAATCATGCTATATCGGAGAGAATATTATTAAGACAGGTAACAAGACCACTACCGTGAGTTCCACTTGGAGTTACACTCGGAGAAAATCCTTCACCAGTAGCACCTTCTTCCTCCATTTTATTAAACAGTCTTAAGGGTGATCTTTCTACTTTTACTTTTTTTTAATTGTTCGCCATTCTGACAACAATTGTTGTTGCGGTGCGAAAGACTGAGGTCGAGATAAGGGGGGGGGGGTGATTTTTTTTTCAGTTCTTCTATTTGTTTGACGAGTTTATTAAAATCATCATCATTGTGAATGACTTGTTTTTCATTGTGATATATACGAAATTCCCATTTAATAAAATTATAATCATTTACATTTTCATAACCCGATTTTAAAATTTTAGATTTATCATTCATACCAGTTATTATTATTTTTTTTAGGTAAATCTGATTCTTTAGTATTTTTAATATCCTCAATAACTTCTTCTCGAAAATTTTTAATCAGATCAATATTCTTCGTATTTTGGGTTTAGATAAAAGTTCTCTTTTCAAATCGGCGATCTCAGTATGAATATCTTCACCCGGTCGTGACGGCTGATCTGCAGCTATTTGTTTTAATACTGGAAGAATACACCTTTTTCTTTCCTCCTCATTCGTAGTATCTCCCAATATAGCTCTTTCAGTAGTTATTGCAGCTTTTTCAGTAGCTGTAGTAACAGGTCTAAATAACTGCTCTGTTATTCCTGGAGAGGGAGAAATCAGTTTCAGAGCCACATCACTGTCGGTCGACAAGAACTGAGTTTTTACCTCAAAATCACAGCAGGCCTGATTACCAGAATCCACCTAGCTGAAACCATCAACCAAAAGGATTACGGATCTAGGTCACACACTAGATTATTCCTGGAGAGGGAGAAAGCAGTTTCAGAGCCACGCCACTGTCGGTCGAGAAGAACTGGTAAGAAATTGAAACTATCCCTTATTTAAACCTTCGGGTAATTCATTGTGCCACTATATAAACTTAAAACTTATTTAAGATAAATCTAAATCATAATAACAGTAATTAATTGTTATTTCACTCGTAATATTATTAACCATTGTCATAATCATCACTTAGCTTATGATAATAACCATCTTTAATCTAGCTCAGTACTAAATAATGACATAAAACCAAATAAATAGAATAACTCTACCCACAATAAAAGTAAATCATAAAAGTTAAATCACAAGTAAGTATGACGACATCAACGGCCAAAACACCAAGGAAAGCAATTCCATTATCCTTCAAAAAGAGGACTACAGCAGCCAAACATGGAAGACTAAGCAAGAAGATGGATAAGTTAAACAAGCAACTAACCACAGATCCAGTTGTAGACTTGCTACCATCCGAAATATTAACGGCAACATTCTCCTCAAATATAAATGCAAAAGAAATAACCCAGACGACTTTAAATGTACATCCGGGGTCACCTATTGTTACCAGAGCTACTGCGAGGAAAATAACAAGCCAAATAACCAATGTGGATGAAGCCATCAAATACAAAAATGTTAAAAAACCTATTAGCATACAGATCATATCCAAAAATTCAACAATAAACGAATTAGATCACCAAGGAGTGAGAACTGACAACATAATAACAGCAATAACAGGAATGGAAAACGTAGCAACAATAGCAACACCTGAAATGGAAAAAACAATAACAACAATATCAACAAATGACCCACATGAAAAGAATAAAGCGGGAAGTAAAAATGCAACAACAAACGAAATAGAGAAACAGGGAGAGAGAACTGGCAACACAACAACACTAAATTCAGGAACGGAAAAAAGAAAAACAACAACTGAAATGGTTAAAACAACTATAACAATAACAACAGACGACTCGCAGGAAAAGATTAAAGTGAAAAACAAAGATGCAACAATCAATGAAAAATATAAACAAGGAGTGAGAACTGACAACACAGCAATAACAATAACACAGGAAACAGAAAACACAACAACAATAATAACACCTGAAATGGAAAAAATAACAACAATAACAAAAGATGACCCACATGAGAAGAATATAACAGGAGACAAAATATATCAAATGAATCAAACTTCAATCAACATAAACCATGACAACAAGGACAACATCAACATAACAGAAAAGAAAAACAGCTACACCTTACACAGTAGTCAAGAACCCGGACCATCTAAACACATCTCGGATAGAGAGATGAAGAGATAAACAAAGTAATTAGTGAGGCTGATCGGGTTGAACGGTACGGAAAGGAATACGAACAATGGCAAACAGTAGCAGCAAAAACAAGCAAAAGGGCATATGGAAATGGAAATAAAGAAGATAAATGGAAACATCCAATGAAAGGTCCACACAAAATCAAAAGTATCAAACACGTTATTGACAACAATAGCAAACTAAAAACAATTGTGCAAAATGAACAAAACAGCACCAACGATAATATTGGCAACAACATCCAAAAATGTAGGTACACAGAAAATACCTCTAAGAACAAAAACGACAATTATAATCAACAAACAGGAGATAGCAACAAACAAATGATGTATCAGCAACATCAACAACAAAGGAAAATGGGCAATCACCAATACCAGTACCATGCACCAGAACACACTATCTTCATAGGCAGTGCAACTTCGAGACTGCTACGCATTAGTAACAGGAGCCTAGCTAATGCACTCATACAACAACATGGCGGAGAGTTTAGGATTGTTAGACCGCAAAAGGATTATATCATAATACAATGCAACACATTGAAACAAGTCTGCAAATATATGGAAATCACAACCATAGCAGGGCTCCCAGTACAAATCACAAGGCACAAAGCCACAATCAAACATTACAATAATAATAACAAAACAAACATAACTCAAGATAAAGATAAATACACCCAAATATCATATTTAGCAAACCAAGCTAAATACAAAGCAATTCTTAAACTACCTCGAACAATGGTGTGGAAAACGCAAAAAAAATATTGAATATGACCTCAGATTTCACAAAATAACTTGCAAAAGGGTTGTCAAATTACGAAATCATCTAGGAATGGAAACGTCAACAATCCTACTAGAATTTCAACAACCCCCACCAGCACACGTCAGAATTGGACCACATGGAACTAAAGTAAAACTACAGCAGTACATCAACAAACCCCGATACTGCAATAACTGCTGTAAATGGGGTCACTTTTCTTCCCGCTGCCGTTCACACCCAAGATGTGGAAAATGTGGCGGCAAACACACAGGAACATGCTTTATCAAAATACCAAAGTGTGCTAACTGTAGGGCTGATCACAAATCATAATAGCCCCATAGCAGTACAAGAAAAAATTATTATTCGACTAATGGATCAACAAAACATCTCCTATAATCAAGCCAAGAAACAACAAATGCAAAAGGAAATCATACCTAAAGCAAAAAAGGTAGAAGTACAACCCAAATTAAAAACAACTAAACAAAATAATGACAAAGATACAACAAAGCAAGCTTGAAATCAGGAATAAACATTAACACCTGCGAGAACAAGAAACCTAGATACAACCGCAAACACCGGGATATTTTTAATAGAACAACCATTGACACCTATTTAAACAAACTACAAAAATCAATCAGCAACCAAATGAAGAACGACCGAATTACTAAAGATGAATTTATTAGCATAATATATGCAGCAAATACAGGACTACCTAGCATCAACCCATCACGAATAAATCAACAGCAAACAAAAAATATTAACAACAGCATAAATAATGGATATTGAAAATAGACATAAAAATAAAAATATAAATAATGCTTCGGCTAACAAAACAAAAAACAAGACCCCAGACAAGTTACTTATATGGCAATGGAATTGCAGAGGGCTAAATAAAAACCATGGAGAACTAATCGCAGCAATCCACGGAACAATCACCAAGCCCAAGATCATCTGTCTTCAAGAAACTCTACTTAAGGAAACTAGTACAAACATTCCTAAAATAACAGGCTATCAAACTACATTCTTAAAACACAGAAGTACCGGCAAAAAAGGAGGAGGCCTAGCCATATATGTACATGAGACCATCACAGACGCAGTAGAGGAAGTTATTAATGTGAACTCAAGAGAAACACCAGTTGAATTTCAAAAAATTGTCTTCACAGTAGCAACCAAAACAATACATCTGTACAACATATATGATCCAGGACAAAATAGCCAAAACAACAATCGACTTTTTCAACAAATATTCAAGAAAAGGGGCACAAACACTATTATCTGCTGCGACTTCAATGCACATCACACAGAATGGGGTAGTGACCGCACAGATACGAGAGGGAAAAACATCTTAAAATACATAACAGAAGAACAACTAGAACTTTTGAACAACGGAACCCCCACACGTATAGACCCCAGCCAAGGCAAACTCTCTACCATTGACTTCACCATTGCGACGCCTAGCCTGGCTGTAATTACCCAATGGGAAGTGATGCAACATTCTACATTAGGCAGCGACCTCTTCCCCCTATGTACCACCATATACGTCTCGTGCCCAACGGAGCAACAAAAAACACAACAAAGATGGAAACTCAAAAATGCAAACTGGAACAGCTTTAAAGACCAACTTAAATTAGTAAACCTTGCGGAAATCCAAGATGAGGATACAAATAAATAGTATGACAATCTCATACAAATTATAAACGAAGCGGCAAATAAGAGTATACCCAAAACAACAGGTTTCCATTATAAACAGACGGCAATCCCCTGGTGGACAGAAAATTGCAGAATTGCCATTCAGAAGAAAAAAACAGCCTTAAATCGCTTTAAACTCACAAAAACCGCCTCTGACTTTCTTATATACAAACAGAAATCAACACTAGGACGGTAATAAATGAGGCAAATAAGGACGCATGGAGAAGATACTGCACAACGCTCAATCATAAAATTTATACTAAAGAAATCTGGAATAAAATAAAAGCCATCAAAGGCAAAACACCCACAACAGCGCCGAAAATCCAGGGAACAAAAAACAACATGGAAGTAGCAGAGAAGTTAGCCCAACACTTCGCTAAATCCAGCAGCGATAACAATCATAAACACGAGTTCTTACATCAAAAATCAACATTAGAAAAAGAATTTCCCCACATTTTCAAAGATCGAGACAACAGAGTTTCGCCACTGAATGACCCTTTTAATCTGAAAGAATGGAGACAAGCCCTCAGCCAAAAAAAAAAGTACATCATTAGGAGAGGATAACATAGGCTATGAAATATACAAACAATTACCACCCAATATGCAGAGCATTACCTTAGACTTAATAAATCTGATATGGAGAACAGGTCGCATCCACACACTATGGAAGCGAGCCATAATCATAGCCATCCCAAAACCAGGCAAAGTCCCTACTAATGTAACCTCCTACAGACCTATTTCACTAACAAATACAATCTGTAAGGTAATGGAAACAATGGTCAACAATAGACACTTGATCAATTAATCCGTCTGGAAGCCAACATCAAATTAGCATTTAATGTCAAAAGGAAAAGAGATAGACACCTAATAGCAATATTTCTAGACCTAGAGAAAGCCTTCGACCTAGTCTGGACCAATGGCCTCATATCTCAACTCAACCAATTTGGCATAACAGGAAGAATGCACCGCTGGATAGCATACTTCCTTACGGGAAGAACCTTTAAAACTAGAGTAAGAGAGGCCTTGTCCCAAACATATACACTGGATAATGGAACCCCCCAAGGAAGTGTGATTAGCCCAACCCTATTCAATCTAATGGTCAACAATCTAACCAACTATCTCAAAAATTGCCCAGTTGATCTGTCACAATTTGCCGATGACAGTAGTATCTGGAAAGCAGGAAACCCGAATAGTCAAAAGAACATCACTCAAATTCAGAAAGGACTAGACATCATCGGCACATGGGCCAACAACTGGGGTTTCAAAATATCCCAAATAAAAACAGTTTCCATGCTCTTCTCCCCAACTAATAAACAACCTAAATACCCTAAACTATATATGCAGAATCAGCCCATCCAATTCCAAAAGGAGACCCACTTCCTGGGAATGCTACTAAACGAAACAATCAATTGGAAACCACACATACAACAAACTATTCAAAAATGTCAAAAAGATCTAAACATACTTAAAAACATCAAAGGTACTACATGGGGAGCTGATCAGCAAACTATGCTAATGATCTACAAATCTTTAATTCGAACTAAGATAGACTTTGGTTCCCAGATCTATTCCTCAGCCAACAAGGAAACACTTAGACAACTAGATAGCATTCAATATAGAGCACTTAGACTTTACACTGGTGCATTACCGAACACCTCCCTGGAAGAACTACAAATCCTCGCATGTGAACCACCATTACAACTGAGAAGAGAAGAACACATACTTAGATACGCCTGTAGAATCTCCACCAAACTCTAATCTCTTATTTTTTTTTAAATTTTTTATTTTCCTTTTTTTTTTTTAATTTTTAATTTCTTTTTTAAATTATATATATATATATATATATATATATATATATATATATATATATATATATATATATATATATATATATATATATATATATATATATATATATATATATATATATATATATATATATATATATTAATTTTTAATTTGTTTTAATTTTTTTTAATTTTATTTTATTTTATTTTATTTTTCTCCCCAGGGTTCTAATTTGGTACGAGAACCCTTTTCGAACAATCTCTTTCTCGAAATCTAACTTGATCAATTTTGACCACCGCTCAAAATTAACAAGCTAAAATACCTAACAGTGACTACACTTATTTATGTCGCTAAGACATTTTAGCAATTAAATTTGTTAAGGACCTACAACATGTACACTATGTACTAGAAATATTTATTGATAGGAAAGATGAAAAATTCTATGACTATATGGATTTGATATAATTGCACAGGTGGCTTACACAATATTGGTATTTGTTCTGCCTTTCTGCTTTGCCGTGACCCGACATTTTACTCTAAGGCGAGACTGCCATTTAACGCGGGTGCCGGGGAGACTGCGACAACACAGCCTAGTGTAGTCAAAGTTACCTTTGGTCCCGACCAATCAAATAGCCCGACCCTCGGGCATTAACTGGTCGCGAAAGCACATAGTTGCGCATGCGACCTTAGTAATATTAAAAAAAATGAATCCAACCAATCACTTTATCACAAAAACATAAATCCGACACATCACTGTATCACAAATTTACCAAGCAACATTAAAGCCGAACAGATTTTACAGACTAGCCAATGTTTAGTAAAGACCGCCTGGCCATACAGTACAGAAACTATCATCTTTTCATGCTGGGGGGAGGGGGACGAGTGGACAACACCGCAAGAACTACTTCAACGAATAGTAAAAAATACAGAACCAATTCAACAAATAACGGAAAATACCACACCGGTGAAGACCAGCATGATATCAATAACATCAACCAATCCAAAATTCAGTGTGAATTTCCCTACTCCGATTCCCGTGAAAGAAATAGCACTAGCAAAACTACGAGTATACCATAGTTGTCCTAATATTAGGTCGGTAGCATTTGGTGGTCAACAACCGAATAATTCCTTGGTATTTGAGAGTAAGAATCGCGAAGACGGAACTCCAGACTGGAACGTTGTTTCGCTGCCATCTGGGTCATACCAAATTGAACAAATCAATGCCGAATTACAACGCAGAATAAAATCCATTACTGGGCGAGAATCGAAAATCGCTATAACGGTCACGAGCCGACGCTATCATCTGCGATCGAGATAAATTCGCCTAGTTATATCGTAGATATCTATCAGAGTTCTATACGAACTATACTGGGATGGCCTGAAATACCACCTCGGACATCTTATCAAATACCCGAACCTGAAAAATCTGATTACGTCACCAACAGAATAAAACCCGATAATCCAATAAAAAGTTATGACGAATACAATAGGTTGAAATTTTTCACTGAAATGATAGACGATCGCGCTAATAGATATTATCAAACTCGACAAGATGAAATCGTTAAAAATTTCACAGCGATGACTAATGATTTTGCGTTGCTGTTAGTATCTCTCGAGTCTGGTACTCTCACCCGAGATGAATTTATCAGCGTTGTAGAAACATGTAATAAAATCATCGACGACATGGAAATATATAATTTGAAAATTATTCAAGAGGTATTAGGTGACGATAATCCTAAAACAAGAACAGAATTTGCAACAAAGTATAATATACATATAGAATATATTCCTCATTTTAAGATTCCAGGACATAGCGTCTCAGTTATGAAAGAATCTCTTAGATACGCCATCGATAATAGTTTCAAAAACATCCACGACGCATGGAAGAAATCACCACAATCACAAAAAACAATAATCCTCAAATATAATAATGACCCAGACGACGGTGGTAGGCATATCGCTCCTCAAAATGTGAATATATCCTCGGTGATAGCATTGAATTTAGTATGTGATGTTATCGAAGGAAGCTATCAAATAAATCTCGAGCGATCAAATCAAGCTCAGCAGGGATATATTTTATATTCATTTGCACCAACAGCTCCTCCAGGATTTCTAATTATTGAGGATCCAACTAATCCTGTCTATATGCGATGTCATAATAATTCGTTAACGAGAATTAATTTCAAACTCACTGATCAGTAGAAATAATCTAATTGATTTACGAGTAAGGTTTTACAAATTAGTCTGTTTGTGAAATCCTAAATGATTTTCATTGTTAACCCCATAGCAGCAAAGGGAGCGAGTGACAACGATATTGGCGTCTTCGAGGAAGCGTTGATTAGCCTCGTCCACGCTTTTTTTTTTACGCTTTTCGAGGAAGCCTTGGTTAGCCAAATCGACGCCTCTACAAAGTTGTCCGATTAGCCCCCTCCGCTGCTGCTCGATTGTTGTGAAATATTATTCGGTGATCACAAATGCGTCACCAGAAAATGTTATCTGATGATAATAATGTTAGTATGTGATACATAGCAAAAAGTATATCCTTTGCTAATGCCCGTGTATGTTTTCTTTAGAAGCTTTTAGGGACCAGAGGAAATACTCCTTGATGTGGTCCGAGTCTCTGTGAGACAAAGAGAAGATATAAGGAAGTTTGAGGGACCAGAGGGAATTGTCTCAGCTGTGGCCCGAGTCTCGTGGAGACAAAAGAGTCAAGAAGGAGGAAAGACAGAGGGATATGTAGAAGGGATAACGAAGGAAGACAAAGGAAGATAAGAACATACAGATGAGTAGGACTCAGGACTGAAGGGAAAATTGCACACTAATTCAAAGGATGAACTTGGCCGTCACTTGGTGGAGTGATATGATATTAATTTAATCGTATTTGAGAGATTATCATTTTAATTATATTAAATTGTTGTTATTTAAAATTTCAATTTGTATATTTATTAATTTAACCGTCGGCACGGCTGACTGGGGGCTCTGAGCTTTGCATCTCTCTATCACTACTCCAGTTTCTAACAAAAACGAGCCACGGTCGGTCTTCTATATTAATTTAATAAATTGGAAGCACCCCACCCCAAAAATAGAAGCAACTAAACCTTTACACACGTTTCAAACACATGCAGGTCCATAAAATGCAGCGGCTCATATCCCTTCCTCTACACAGAAGCTGACATTCAGGTTCTCAAAAATTTTGAATTATTAAATTTTTTTAAATCATTGTGTTTGCGTAGATTTGCTATGGGAACTGAATTAGTACTGCGAGTTTTAAAGCTATTTCATCTCTGTCTGCTTGGGTTTGAGTCTTGGGCATGGTCAATTTGGGTGCACGAGAAACCTTTCCAGTAGCTTCTCTTGGGTCAGTGGTTCTTTTCAAGGTTTTCCAGGGTTCTGCCTCCACCATTTATACTGGTCTCCAGATATAACCCATCTTGTGCTGAAAAGTGGCATTAAACCCTACAACAACAACAACAAAAACAACATTCTGAATGACTGCAACAATTTCATGCCATGCGCAAATAGAACATCATGGAATTCTGAAGGCATGCTGAATGATAAATCAAAAATGTTCGGATTGGAGCATGTTATATACAAAATACTGGTACTAACACTGTATTTATTTAACGGAATGAAGTTTAAAATACCATTGGGCGTCCATAAACTGACAGCTTAATGTCGACTGTATCACTGAGAACATTACACTTGTAAAAGCCTCTAAAGCGATGAAACATTTTTTTCCTTATGTAAAAAAAATAATATTAAAATACTTATTTTAAGTTTGCCATTCTTTCACACGTGTGCATACAAAACACATACTACTGTTTTATTGTAATGTCCAAAAAAGTCTGGAAAATCCTCACATTCTGAAATGCCATAAATAGCAACAATGTAGTCTCACGCGAGTTGACATAGCTGAATACAAGTTCAAATTGTGATAAACATGGGAAAATTGTCTAATTGTAAATTCCATTAATAAATGTGTTAAAGTATTTTTTTTATTTTAGCAGGCTCGGAAACTGCATTCGCTTTAATCTTTATTTTTTAATGGACGTATTAATCCTTTTCCGCAACAGCGTTGACGTCTCCAGGTGTTTGTATAATCGTATTGTCGGTTGTTTCTACAACCATATGTTATATATTTGTTACATTGGCAAATCTTTGCCGGAGCATGATAACATTCGCGTACAGCACATGGCCGGCAAAACTGATTACGCAACCTATTACGCCAATACAGTGACGTAGCGAGGGTGTTTGGCGCCCGGTGTAAGGTACATATTTTTCACCCCCGCCCCCTAGGCGTATCGGAGAGTATTTGGCACCCGGGGACAAGGTATACATTTTACGCCCCCAGTGTCACTGAAACATAGGAAAACAATAGTCAATACTGAATACAACGTAACAATACAGTCATCATAGAAAGGCAATTTAAGGCTAATACATTTTAACTGCAACAATCACAACAAATATGTTACCAACAGTTAGTGACTTAGTCTATATCGACCAGCGCATGACCCAGATTCAGTCTGAACCAGAGTTAATCTCAATCATCCAGACATCCTGGCACAGACTTAGTTGCCTACTTAGTTGTTTCTTCTGAGGCACACTTTGTAAAAGTATACCATCCATTCCTCTTCTTCCGGCGCCCCACCAAGACGGCAACCGGTGCAACTTGCACCCTTTAGCTACGCCACTGCGCCAATACCAATTTCACATCTGTGACTCCTTCGAGTACCTAGAGCACGTAATGCCAGCAAATGCGACTCACTGATTTCATAAATAGAAGGTTCTGATTTCAAGTCGTACATATTTACATTGATCACATCCTCAAACCATTGAATATCGTAATTGTCAATAATCGCATTGAATACTTTTTTTTCCTATTATTTTGTTGACCCCCGTTGAACACAATCCTCAGTGCTCATTGTTAAGACCAAGACTGAGTTCGATATAATCTGCCCCCCCCCCCCTCCATAAAGAAACTAACAATAGAAGAAGAAGGAAAAAAAAAACAAGGGCTGGTTGTTTTGCTTTTGTCATCAACAAAATACTGTAGGAGACCAGAAGGGTTCGACTGTTTCAAAATTGCTGTTCTACACTTCATCCATGGACATACATGGCCAAAATGATTGTAAAAAGATGAACCTGGCTTAGCCGGATTATTTATATCATGGGAAATAGGCACGGACTTTCAAGACAAGGTGAACATACAACTCAATCGGACTCATAAAATATTATAAGCATTTTTCCACTGCCTCTCCATGTTTTTACATATATCTTTAACTTAAATGCATCTTTAATGTCTTCTCTCTCGTATATAGTCATAATCTCGATATTATATTTACCATGTATCCTATTAAAGTAAATTGCCTCTCCCATTTTCGGCCGATGTACAATGTACCTCTGGTACATGCTATTGGTTAGTTGGTTGTGCATACTAAGTATGGATATCCAGATGTCAATAGGACAAAGCAATAAAATATCTGCTCGACCGACAAGGTGTAAATGTTTTTACATATCGGAACCTTGGCAGGCGAAGATGGGACAACAGGGCAAGTTAAAAGTAACATATATGACGGGTAAGAAAATTAAGTAGCCAGCGGCCAAATTGCAGAGAAACAACTGAAACGATTCGGGACAGGACATACTGGTATTTGGCAATGCGGTAGGCCTAAAATAGCTAAATAAAATATCGCACAATTTGAATATTCCAATGCTGCATGCAGCAGGCATAAAACATTATAAATAGTTAATTAATATAAGAAGGATTTTTTAAATCTTAAAAACTGCTTTAAATTATTCAGCGGAGTCTTTTACAGTATTTTTTTCTTCTTCAATAATAACCATCTGACGTTTTATCAATAAAGTACGGCGAAATGTCTGACAATATGAATTACCCTTATCGGTAATATAAATAAGCACATTACCGATAAAGGTAATTCGTGTTGTCAGAGATTTCGTCGTACTTTATTGATAAAACGTCAGACTCCTGTGATAATAACGTATCTTATTAAACGAAAGACATGGCTTACAAAATGCTGTCTTCGTTTGTTGAGTTAGTTACAAACAAAGAAACAAAAGTTAGCATTACAACAAATATTGATTATTTTAATCTGGGAATGCTCCAGTATATTTTGTTAAGTCATCTCTCTCCAGTTAACGTGTCAGGTTGCTGAAGAAAAAAAAGTAGTATACAACCTCTTCGGTCTTGACAAATGTTAATGTTACTGCCTGTTCAGCATCTTTCGAGACTGGTAGCAAGAATAATTTCTTATCCAACTTCCCTTTTGTAAATTGTAATAGTTCGAGGCACGGTCTAATTTGATTCATTCGTTCGTGTAACTTCCGGATTTGCGAAGTCTCGACAACCTATGAATAACATCATCTACAATGGCTGGACGAGTGCAGTCTTTGCTGTCATCTACGCCAATGTTGACGTGTACTAAGACAGTTCTTATGGTCTTTAACTTTATTTTTTGGGTAAGTATCAAAGGCATTTAAATCAGAATGGTCGGTTTTGGGGTTTTCGTTGTAGCTGATACTCAACTATTTAGCTATTGAACACGTATCATAATTGACTGCGTACTTCTAGCATATGGGCTGCTATATTCCCTTTTAAAACTTGATGTAGCTGTTATAAAATACTGCGAAATTGCATCTTTTGGAAAAGAATTATTATTGTAGGGACATCTGAAATATATTTCTTTTAAATAAAAAATAGTAGTTTCTTCGCATAATTATCATCTGTCTTGACGCTGATGGGAATCGATCAGAAATTCATAATCGATAATCGGTTCCCCTTAACCAAATGATCATCGATTATGATCGGTAAAAAAGAGCAAATTTTAATTTTTGTTAAACAGTCATATCTTTGATCAAGAGTTCAATATGTTTATAAATGTACAGGAGTAATCTCTTTCAATAACATGTATACTTTAACCTGACAATAATATTACCTTGTGTGTTACTTTTGTTATACAACTTTGTTAAACGAATGCAACTTTTAATGGCTGATCAGTCATATGTGACTGAAATATTGCTACAATCCCCCCAATTTTTTTTGTTCGTATGTGATGTGTTTAAATATGAATCATAAGGTTTCATATTTGTAGTTGTGAAGGGAATTGATAAATTTCAGGTCAACTTTAGTGGCTGGAAGTTTTACTAACATTTGTGCTTTGCATACACCTAAAAAGTAGTCTCCCATTACAAACAATCGTTTATGAAGTTCACAATCGATTATCTTATTGGTTTGCTCAACCAACTGATGATCGATTATAATCGATAATCAGAACAACACTAATTATAACCTACCTAATTATGATCCATGTTATTTATTTTAAAAAAGTAAAACATGCATATAAAATCTCGTCAATTATATATTCTCATTTACACTTTTTGTGATATAACTAGGCGACTGTTTTGACGGAAAGTGTTACGTCATTTGGTTTGGCACACTATGAAATGAAAGTTATGCAGGTCGGTCTAGGCTGATAAATCAGCCCTTCACCTGTGATGTTATTGATTGATTTTTTTTTAATACATAATAATTTTAGTTAATAATACAATTTTTCATCTTGTAGGCGATATATACACGGTACACGAAAAGTTTAAGTTTTGCATACAATAATGATACAAACGGTGCTCTCCTACTACTTGATTTGTGACCGGATCTGGCAAATAGTACATCCAAATACTCGGATTCAGTATTCTGCGAAAATTATCTACTACTAGTCATTACATCACTGCAGGATGCATCTCATGACATGTGTGATACTGAATCAAAATAAATGACAATGAAACATGAGATGTGATAGTATAGATTTTGAACAGGGGCTTGAAAACTCTGAGATCTGCTTGATAATAAATGTTCTTATATGATACAGAAATGAGGCTCTTAGTGGTTGCTTGAACAGCAAAATCAAATTTTACATCAGAGATGAATTTGCCTAACCTACCTGTGGTCACCAAGGTTACAGGTAAAAGTTTGATGTACATGGTCTGTTTATAAAATAAAAATTTAGGGGGAAATCACTCCATTTGGAATTAGATCCTCTGCATGATATTTGTGCATTCTGATAATGTTTATTATGATGTTTCTGAAACCATGACAAATTCTGCAATTAACCCTGGATGCAATGGTGTTCATTTGATATTTGGAGAACATTTGATATTTTTTACCCGTCCAATTTCAAATTATGATATAATATTTTGCTAATATCATTACCAAAGGAAACATCATTGTTTCCACTTAATTCTGATCTGTTGTAAGTAGACGGAAGCTGTTGTGCGGCCCAAATTGTTGACATCAGCATCAGCAAAAGAACATAATTACTACGCCTATCTTTTTTCTCAAGTACTAGGCAACAGTTTGGAAAGGCTTTGATAGTACCTGTAAACAGGGTGGGTGGGTGATTTTGTACATGTGCATTCGTTGTGTATTCTTGGTCCCTGCAACCCATACTTTATTGGTTCATCAATGTATCTCCATTAATACCTCGTGAGTTGGCCTTAAGGAAATAAGATGGCATATAAACCATGGGCTCTTCAGAAAAATGGTTGCCATGTGTGACAGAATTTTCATCTTTTATACCTGTTGTTGGTTTATTTTCATCATTTGGCAAGTTAACCAACCTTTCTTCTATCTTTAAACAAAATTCTACTGCCCTGTAGAAGATACATGGTTAACTCTTTGATTACATTCATGAGTTAAACACAGTTGCAACAAAACTGACCATTGTTTATTTGCCAATCATTTGCAGGTGCTTATATACGGTAGAGCATGGTTTCTTTGAAATATTTTGGAGGAGCAGTACTTTTTACAAGATAATTGCAGTGATAAGTATTAACTGTTAATTAGGGGCCCAGAGTGGCAGTGTGGTCTAAGCACTGTCTGTTATGGATCGCTCATCTTTGTCAGCGTGGGTATCTGAGAAAGCTTGCCAGTAGCTTCTCATTTGTCTTTGGTTCTTTCCAGGGGTTTTCCCCGGGTTCTTCCTCCACCATTAGTTCTGGCTGCCATGTGTAGCCTATGAGCTGAAAAATGGCATTAAACCCTACAACAACAACAACATCAAAAACTGTTAGTTAGCCATGCTGGCTTCTTGTTTGTTTACTCTAGTCTAGTTTTAGCTTTTGTGCTGTTTATGCTTTGTGTTCTGCAAGGTTTATACCCCATGATCTCACCACCGTACATAAATCAGCACCTTTATTTACTGTATTGTTGTAGTGCATTCTTCTTCCAGATTCTTTTATCAGTTATCTGTGTCATTTTCATCTTGTAGTCATTGTCAACGTCATTCTTGCATCATGCAGACATGAAAATGTGAAGGAAAAAAAGCCACAAAAAAAGCTGCATATGGAGGACTTCTGCATCATTTTTTGCATCCCAGATAAAACATTTGCATCCAAATACGCGTAATTAAGCGTGTCCGAGATCTCTGGACTATGCAGGCTTTGACAAAATTTTTTTATCAGTATTTATATTGTAACTGCTTTCAGGTTCTAAGTTAGACTTGGTCTTAGATTGCAGATTCTAATCAATCAACTTTTTAATTAGATATGCTGCTAATTTTATGATCAGTATGTGTTAAGTGTTAATAATACAGCTTGTGAGATTTCTTTGACAGGTGTTTTGGGAAATGAACATTGGCACTTGTCTCCACCAAGAGGATTTATTTCAAAGTATGATTATTGTTTAAATCGGTAGGGCATAACCGATTAGCATTTTTCTACCGATTTCCGATTCCGGATTTTGGGCATGAAATTTTTCCGATTCCGGATATGATTCGATTAATCGGAAATGCTAAATCCGTATTTTTTTTCTAAAAAATGTCATCTTTCGTTTCCAGGTTTCTGGTATCTGGTTTTGCCGTGTCTAACATGTTACTTAGTACTTTACTATATCCGGCTTCATTTCCGGTTTTCACCCGTCGGTTCAAATAGGTTGTGTTGACCATATTGGACTTTTGTGACTTCTTATTTAACTTTATTAACGCACTATCGAATGACACGCAGTGTTAGACACGGTGCTATAGAAATTCAACTTTATTATTTTTATTATCCGAATCGGTCGTTCCTGCCTTGTCCGACTCCGATTAATCGGAAGTTCATACTATCCGGTGGAATCCGATTTCCGGATCAAAAGTCGGTTATGCCCTATAAATCGGTCACCCATGAGCATTGTTTATGTTCTGTTTAAGTGATAACTACGTGATATATACTTGTGATTGGCAAACAATTACTTGGATAGAAATAAGTGTTCTAGGATCATTCTCAAATGTCAGGTTCTCAGACATTCCGTTGCCTATTGCCAAGGTGACTAGATTGTCAAGAAAATGGATAAATAAGTGTTCTGTATAAAAAATTGTTTACAAACAGTTTTAACTTTCAAATTCACTATCTCTCTGAGGGCAGGCTGACTTTAAAAAAAATGTTAATCCCTATGTAAGACCTGTCCATGAAAGAAATTATTGTGTGTTCTCTTATATACAGATCTCACTGTGCATACAGTCACTTTTGTTTTCTTTTCTAGATTACAGGCATTGCAATACTCGCCCTAGGAATATGGACAAAAGTGGAGTTGTACATCTATATGGAGCTGTCATCCGTATACTACAAGGAGGCTCCTTACGTTCTAATAGGAATAGGGGCTGTCATAGTTCTTGTTGGGTCCCTTGGGTGCTGCTGCACTGTAAAAGGGAATGCTATTCTGCTATATATGGTAAGTTTTAATGGGAGAAAACTGAATGTTGTCATGTTCCCATGAGAATTTTGTTAGTTCATAGAACTAGCAACTTTTGTATAATTTAGTCTTGATTTATGATGGGGGCCCCGAGTGGCTGAGTGGTCTAAAGTGCTTTCTGTTACGGATCACTGCCGTCTCACCTATGTCTGCGTGGGTTCGAGTCTAAGATTCAGCTAATGTAGTTATGTGATAAACTTTGCCAGTAGCTTCTTGTGGATCGGTGGTTCTTTCCAGGGGTTTTCCCGGGTGCTTCCTCCACCAATAATACTGGCCGCCATGTATAGCTTGTCATGTGCTGAAAAATGGCATTAAACCCTAAAAAACTATTTAAAAAAAAATAAACTTGATTTATGATGGGATTAGAAGCAAGTTTTTGAAATAAACTGAGAACATGCTGGACTCGCACCTTTTAAAACAAATGGAAATGTTTGATTAAAATTTACTTGTGATTTTTTTGTGCCTTTTTTCAGGCCACAGCATTGGAAGCAGTTTGAATGCTGATAGAAGTTGTGATAAATGTAGTTCTCATGCTATCATTAGCTCATTGCTGAATTTTTGAATAAAAACTAGATACATTTTACAATTTACATTTCAAGGATGATAACTTGTGTCCAGGAATGGATACAAATCATAGAGTTGTATGTATCAAAGACACAATTATTTTTTCTTCAGTGTAAATAAAAAGTTAATATTTAGTTCACCTGTCCATAATGCCAGGTGATCTCAAAGGCCTTCATCTACTGTGTGTTATCCAATGTCAGTCATCTGTTTTTATTTAAAACTTTACCAAAATCTCTTGATTGTGGTATTAAATGCAGCATTCTGGTATCATGACATTTCAAATTTGTTCTGTGGATGCCAGTGTTCTTCAGTATGACTGTGGTTACTAATAATAGAAAAACCTTTTAAAGACTTTGGAAAAATTGCCAAGCTCAACTTGTCCAAATTTGATGTAAACCATCCAAGTACAAATTGCTTTCAGATTTCCCATCATACATGACCACCATTACTAAATATAGAAAAACCTTTAGGCATATTTTTATTTTTAGCTCGGTCTTAGAACAGAAGAGTTTATGGGCTGGCCTATTGTCCACCATCAGTTGTCTTTCTACTTGTTAGCACAAGTTTGTCATCGCTACTCCACCTAACCTACATGGAGGAAGATCAGATATTCCTACTCCTCCTGAATAGAAGGTTGTATTAACAATAGTCTTTCACTGAAAGAGATCTTATTATGTATATTTCGTATTTGTTTCTAAATAAAATAGTGCTGATCTGATGTCACTTCTCCCACATGGATGGTCATATCACTATGGGATTTTCATTGAATGAAAAAATTCCAATCATTCTGCTTAGTCCAAAATGAATAAGGTGCTGATCTGACTTCTAATTTATCTGCTGCTGTGGCAGCCATGGAAATTCACTAAAATGCTTCATATTATTTCTACTTAGTCCAAAATGAATAATGTGATTCAACATGGTTACTTGGTTATTGAGGATATAGTGGCCCTATTTCATCATTATTGTTCTGAATCTGAGTGTTCAGGGTCAGTAACAAAGCCGATGGTGCCATTTATGTTGAATTTGTGCCTGCTTATGTTGATCAAGATCCTGTATGTTACCTTGGCATCCATGCATTAGTACTACTAAGACTAGGTGTACCAAGAGTGCCATAGTGCACACAGCTCACTCCATGGCCATTTGTGCTGTAATATATACCGGTACTTTATGGGGTTTTCTCATTGGAACGGTCCTGTAGATCCAATACAAGCTAAAAGACGTATGCTTTAAAGGATTGTTCCACCCAGATTTCTCTGTACCATCACATACAGATCACGGTCAATATCAAACCAAATTAGTTTGCATGAGGTACTGTTTACAATAATCTAATGCCATAAGTTCCTTCCCCATATCAATACACAAAATCAGAGAGAAAAGAACATCTAGTGGGTGGAGATATATAGTACCATGAAGGTTCCAGTACATTATATGCTCAGTTATTGCCCTTGTGCCTAGTTGCTGTTATTGACCCAGGGCAGCCAACAGCTCCATCCTTGCAGGAATTGAATTTCAGCCAAAACGTTCATCCAGAACAGAGCTTGTATCTCACAGGAACATGTATTGATATAAATTCAACTGAGTCTTCAGTTCTTACAAAGAATTAAGAATTCTTTGCCTGTGGGGTTTATTCAATGTGACAGTGGTCATCATTGAATTAGGTAGCCTATTTATGTGTCCATTACATATGTTGTGGGAGGAGTTTTGATCCTTGGATCAGAGAATCCATATGAGTTACCATCTTGGGAAATGGTATAACCTCATAAGGCTTGTGTACTACTAAGTAGTGCATTGGAAAATTTCTACATGGATTAATTTTGCGCAATTTGCTTCTTTGTTGCTGATCACATAGTGCAAAAATATTAACCTCAGAGGATTGTTTTAAAAATATTAAAAGAGCAAATATCATTTGGAATATAGCAGAAGAAAAAAATGAGAAAATTACAAATAATTTAGTAACATAAAAATTTCCCCATATAGAATAGAATTTGCTCATCATTGCATTTATATGTAGTGAGATACATTGACTAGTAACATAGGTGATTTTGCTGGATTACCAGACTACCACTTTTAACATATATCCAATTTGTTGGACTACATTGTGTCTGTTCATTCTAGCTTCAGGGCAGTTTCAGTCCTATAATCAATAGATGGTCATGGTGTAGCTAATTCCTACAGGTTTTGAATGTTTAATGCCATATGAATGCTTTGTTTATGTCTGTAATTATCTCAATGGGATGGGTTTTGCCTGTTGCAGCTATGTACAACTTATATTCATTTAATTAAAGGGTAGGTTTAAGGCCTTGCATGTACATTGTGGACATATTTGTCCTTTTATAAATTTAAAAGAAAAGCATTACCTTTGGTTTTTGTTATATGTAATGCAAAAAAAAAACAAGACAATAAATACAGGCAGGTAGATTTGTCGGCTGATACATACATATTTACTGTGCTTGATTGTATCACAATTGTCTTTAAATAACAATTCCCTCTCATGAATATAACACTTATTGGTATTTAACACTCATTACTACATGTATATATAACAATTCTCTGCGCATAATTCTCATATGTATAACACATCCTGTACAACAACACTTATCATCATCTAACACTTCTGTTACACTTATGTATGACAGTCATCTATATATTCCATTTCTGTGGATAACACTTCCTTGTGTATAGTATTCATGTGTATAGCACACATTTGTGTATAACACTCATCTATGTAAAACAACTCCTGTAACAACACACATCTGTGTACAAGATTTATTATATATTATATTCATATTATATTATATTCATGTGTACAGCACTCATCTCTGTATTACACTTGTGTTTATAACACTCATCTATGTATAAACTTTTGTGTATAACACTCACCTATGTATAACACTCATCTGTGTACAAGATTTTGTGTATTATATTCATGTTTACAACACTCATCTCTGTATTACACTTGTGTTTATAACACTCATCTATGTATAAACTTCTGTGTGAGTATATAACACTCACCTATGTATAACACTCATCTGTGTACAAGATTTTGTGTATTATATTCATGTGTACAACACTCATCTCTGTATTACACTTATGTTTATAACAGTCATCTATGTATAAACTTCTGTGTATAATACTTGTGTGTCAACATTCAAATGTGGGGCCCTGAGTGGCCAAGTGGTCTAAAGTACACTCCGTTACGGATCACTGTCATCTTACCTGTGTTGGTTCTAGCCTCAGACTAGGCCAATGTGAGAAAGCTTGCCAGTAGCTTCTCGCGGGACGGTAGTTTCTGTCTTGAGTTTCCTGGGTTTTTCCGCCACCATTGATACTGGCTGTGTGCTGATAAATGGCAATAAAGCCTACAACAACAACAACAACATTCATCTGTGTCTAAGACTTCTCTTTGTATAATATTCATTAGTATACAACACACACACCTTTCTGATGAAGTCTCATAATGCATAGGTAGGTATGGAATCATTCGTTTGGCTTGGGTGGGTTGTAATTTTTGGCACAGCAACACTACTTTTTTATAATTTTTATTAATGCCAAGTCAGTTGGAGTAATGTGCCTTGTCAAGGGACACACCACTATACAGTAGTATATCTGGGCTGATCTGATTGTAGATAAAGTTCAAATCAGAACCCTTCAGGCTTCAGGTCACAAACCTAGTATGCTAGCCACTGATACAGCATAACTCCTTAAATAGATTGAATAACATAGAGTGTAGCTCTTTCAGCTGTTTCATCAGACAGTAATTGGGTAGCCATCTTTAAATGCTGCTATTATTACATATGAAATAATCATCATACTGTAATTGGGTGGCCATCTTTAAATGCTGCTATTATTACATATGAAATAATCATCATACTGTAATTGGGTGGCCATCTTTAAATGTTACTATTATTACATATGAAATAATCATCATACAGTAATTGGTTGGCCATCTTTAAATGTTGCTATTATTACATATGAAATAATCATCATACAGTAATTGGGTGGTCATCTTTAAGTGTTACTATTATTACATATGAAATAATCATCATACAGTAATTGGGTGGCCATCTTTAAATGTTGCTATTATTACATATAAAATAATCATCATACAGTAATTGGGTGGCCATCTTTAAATGTTGCTATTATTACATATAAAATAATCATCATACCAGCAAAAGGTTTTTATTCATAAGACTTTACATACCGGTAATGTGTAGTTGGCCCGAATTGAAAATGGTGCATATATGTTGTCTATTATGCCATATTTGCTAAGTGTTTAGCTTAATATTGGATTTTATGTATTATAACACGGCGTTAATATGAACTGATTTCATTATTCAGCCAAGTTTTGGATTAGAATAGATTAAATGGTTCAATTGAAATAACTCAAAACTGTTACCTATATATTTATCCAGAGTTACATATGTTTATATTTTTCATTGTTTTGAGACAAGTTTGAAGACTGAACTATTGTAACTTAATTCTGGCTGGTTCATCCTACCGGTAATATCTACTCTAGAAACTTAAAAAAGTTCAAAACAAAACTGCTCAGATGATCCTTTGAGTGCCACGTTCAGATCACACCTCCTCGCTGCTCTGTACCCTACACTGGCTAACCAGAATCAAACACAAAATTTGTTTTATGTGCTATGTTGCACTTAAGGACTCCAGTCCAACATACCTATCTAGCCTTATCCATGTGTATACTGTACACCAGCATGATATTTACACTCATCTTCTGACAATCGTATACTCATTATTCTCACTATGAAAACAAAGTCATATGGAAAATGTTCTTATGCATACTAGGGCCCAGCAATGTGGAATGAACTGCCCACTGCAATTAGGCACAAAGACAAAATGATCCCTTTCAAGAGTACTCTTAAAACTTAAATTTTTTTACGGCAAGAACAAACTTAAATACCAGTAACTAATAATGATTCCTACCTTAAATATTTTCAGCATTTTTTATGTTTTATAATTTCATGGTGTTTTGTTTTTTGAAGTCATATCATTATAGATGTTGTAAAGCGCTTAGAGCTTCTAAAGATTAGGCGCTGTACAAAGTCCTCATTATTATTATTATTATTATTATTATTATTATTATTATTATTATTGCCCTGCAGATTATTTTGGTTAGCCACTAAATTACTGTGATTGCTCCCAAGATTATCATAATCAATTTCATGTGTGTACTTAGTCCATATTGGACATGGTACTTCTGACTCACAATTAGTTCTTATAATGGAAAGGTGTGATACAAGTTTACATTTAAGATCAGCTAATAAAAGGTTATTTAACATTTTACTTTTTTTGTTGTTGTTGTGTTGTCAGCTTTCTGAGGTTGGTCACCCTTGACAACACACTTTTTGATGTTGTTTTTTTTTTATCTTAGTTTATATTATTACTGTTCAGGTTATAATTAATCTTATTATGTTATTAAAACCATGTCAAAGCTGTCAGGAAACTGTAAACTCACTTCCTGAGACTTTTGTTTTATCTTTTACCCATTAAGTCAGTGTAGTATACAACAACAGTTTTGATTGGTCAGATAATTAAACTTGCCATATTTCTTTGGGTAAAGTTATCCAATACCAGCAAGTGTCACATGCTCTACTTTTGAGGGCCCATTTTTGCTATAGATCAATTAATAATATACTAGGGCATTGGCACTAAGCGTGTGAAGCCAAAGAAGAAATATTCTTTTACTGTATAGTAGTGAATACACAAAGGTCAAGATTTGAATCATGTTTCTTTAAGGCTGGCTGGTAGTGTGGGCAGCAATTACTTAATCAGGTGAGTATTCCACTTGTTGCCAATAGCAACCAATGTGCACTAAAAATATGGAATTATCTGGAGTTCATTCGCACACAGCTATAGATGCCACAATGGGACAATTTAATGATCAGATGATAGTTGCTAGAAAATATGTAAATTTCATTATAAATTTTAGCATAATCATTTGTTAGTACATTTGGTTGCCTGATTGGCTTTCACATTGGAAAAAATGGTTGTGTAGCATTATTTCTGGTCACATGTAATGGACTCACAGGCAATGAAATTTTCTAATCTTGCTAATCTTGAGTTGTCTTGAGAAGATGCTATGCCAACACAAAATAAAAAGTTTTGTTACAAAGTTTGTCATGTTGGTGATTCTTAAGAACATAAAGATTTTTTAAATTACTCAGTAGTTTAAACAAAGGGACAGACTTATTTGAGAATCATCACAATTCTTCTTGGCCAGTAGAGTAAAAATCCCATTTATGGTCTATTTCTTGGAAATTAACCCCAATCCTGCAAATCTGCATCTTGAAAATTATTTCAGCACCCACGATCAACTGGTAAAATCATACTTTTTCTGAAAATATAAGTAAATTAAAATATATTTAGAAATCAAACTTGACTGCACAAGTTGTCATTTACTTTGAGGAGGTATCTGAAATTTAATTTAATTTAGAATCCTGATTTGAACATAAATTGCTGTACTAATTGGACAATTTGCAGGTCATATTTTGGTCAGTTTTGGCAAGGCATTGTGGGTAAAATTGATCCACAAGACCTTGCAGAAAATTGCCCACAATGACCTTTACAGATGACACTAATTAATACTCATATATATTTCCATTGTGTAGGCTGTTTGCTTCAAATCATAATCGTACATGAAATTGAAATTTACATGTTCAAAGATAGTTAAGCTTTCATGTTGTCTCACCTAATATTTCACAGATTTCATTTGATGCATACTGTTTTCAGACTGTTATGATATGTTTTGTAATAGATTTTGATATAGACTTCGCTCTGGTTGCATTATAATGTCCAGATTTTACTGTACATTGGGTACATGCTAATTGTGGAATCCATACAGTTTCTGAAATATCACACAGAAAATTTGATTGGGTAAAAAAAATCACAATATATTTTTTTGAGGCCATAATATTTATTTCTTACATAACATTTTTTTCTAAATTGAGTACCTTTCCATTTTTTCAAATGTGTTGGAATTTGCCTTTCCAAAGTTTTCATTTTTTTTTTGTACAATGAACTATTAGCAGAGTTAACATAACCTATTATACCTGTGTTGTTTCCATTGGAAATCATATTTACCAGCTGCAATTCATTCCCAGCTACCTTTTAGTGGGTGTTTTGCAATTGGTGCATTTGGTAGATTTTAAAGAGTCTGCAAATTAAATTCTGCATGATATTATGCCAAAATTTGATCAGCTACTCTCTTGGTATGCTTTCACAATGGAAAATCCATTCTGTCAAAATAGTATGTCAATATGACTAATACACTGATGTAAAGATAATTCTGTCAACCGTATGTCAATATGACTAATACATTGATGTAAAGATAATTCTGTCAACCGTATGTCAGTGTGACTAATACAGTATGTCAATATGACTAATACAGTATGTCAATATGACTAATACATTGATGTAAAGATAATTCTGTCAACCGTATGTCAGTATGACTAATACATTGATGTAAAGATAATTCTGTCAACAGTATGTCAACATGACTAATACATTGATGTCAATATGTCTAATACAGTATGCCAATATGACTAATACATTGATGTAAAGATAATTCTGTCAACCATATGTCAATCTGACTAATACATTGATGTAAAGATTATTCTATCAACAGTATGTCAATATGAATAATACATTAACGTAAAGATAATTCTGTCAATAGTATGTCAATATGACTAATATGTTGATGTAAAGAAATTCTGTCAACCGTATGTCAATATGACTAATACATTGATGTAAAGATAATTCTCTCAACGGTATGTCAATATGACTAATACATTGATGTAAAGATAATTCTCTCAACCATATTTCAATATAATTAATACAGTATGTCAATAGGACTAATACATTGATGTAAAGATAATTCTGTCAACAGTATATCGATATGACTATTACCTCTATGTAAAGATAATTCTGTCAACAATATGTCAATATAACTATTACATTGATGTAAAGATAATTCTGTCAACCGTATGTCAATATGACTAATACATTGATGTAAAGATAATTCTCTCAACGGTATATCAATATGACTAATACATTGATGTAAAGATAATTCTCTCAACTGTATGTCAGTGTGACTAATACAGTATGTCAATATGACTAATACATTGATGTAAAGACAATTCTCTCAACCGTATGTCAATATGACTAATACAGTATGTCAATAGGACTAGTACATTGATGTAAAGATAATTCTGTCAACAGTATGTCAATAGGACTAATACATTGATGTAAAGATAATTCTCTCAACTGTATGTCAATATGACTAATACATTGATGTAAAGACAATTCTCTCAACCATATGTCAATATAATTAATACAGTATGTCAATAGGACTAATACATTGATGTAAAGATTATTCTGTCAACAGTATGTCAATATGACTAATACATTGATGTAAAGATTATTCTGTCAACAGTATGTCAACATGACTAATACGTTGATGTAAAGATAATTCTCTCAACAGTATGTTATTATGACTAATACATTGATGTAAAGATAATTCTCTCAACAGTATGTCAATATGACTAATACATTGATGTAAAGATAATTCTCTGAACCATATGTCAATATGATTAATACAGTATGTCAATAGGACTAATACACTGATGTAAAGATAATTCTCTCAACTGTATGTCAATATGACTAATACATTGATGTAAAGATTATTCTGTCAACAGTATGTCAACATGACTAATACGTTGATGTAAAGATAATTCTCTCAACAGTATGTTATTATGACTAATACATTGATGTAAAGATAATTCTCTCAACAGTATGTTAATATGACTAATACAATGATGTAAAGATAATTCTCTCAACCGTATGTCAATATAATTAATATAGTATGTCAATATGACTAATACATTGATGTAAAGATAATTCTCTCAACTGTATGTCAATATGACTAATACATTGATGTAAAGATAATTCTCTCAACAGTATGTTATTATGACTAATACATTGATGTAAAGATTATTCTGTCAACAGTATGTCAACATGACTAATACTTTGATGTAAAGATAATTCTCTCAACAGTATGTTATTATGACTAATACGTTGATGTAAAGATAATTCTCTCAACAGTATGTTAATATGACTAATACAATGATGTAAAGATAATTCTCTCAACCATATGTCAATATAATTAATATAGTATGTTATTATGACTAATACATTGATGTAAAGATAATTCTCTCAACTGTATGTCAATAGGACTAATACATTGATGTAAAGATAATTCTCTCAACCATATGTCAATATAATTAATATAGTATGTTATTATGACTAATACATTGATGTAAAGATAATTCTCTCAAAAGTATGTCAATATGACTAATACATTGATGTAAAGATAATTCTCTCACCAGTATGTCAGTATGACTAATACATTGATGTAAAGATAATTCTGTCAACAGTATGTCAACATGACTAATACATTGATGTCAATATGATTAATACAGTATGTCAATATGACTAATACATTGATGTAAAGATAATTCTCTCAACTGTATGTCAATATGACTAATACATTGATGTAAAGATAATTCTGTCAACAGTATGTCAACATGACTAATATGTTGATGTAAAGATAATTCTCTCAACAGTATGTTATTATGACTAATACATTGATGTAAAGATAATTCTCTCAACAGTATGTCAACATGACTAATACGTTGATGTAAAGATAATTCTTTCAACAGTATGTCAATATGACTAATACATTGATGTAAAGATAATTCTCTCAACCGTATGTCAATATGACTAATACATTGATGTAAAGATAATTCTCTCAGCCACATGTCATTATGACTAATACATTGATGTAAAGATAATTCTGTCAACAGTATGTCAACATGACTAATACGTTGATGTAAAGATAATTCTCTCAACATTATGTCAATATCACTAATACATTGATGTAAAGATAATTCTCTCAACCGTATGTCAATATGACTAATACAATATGTCTACTAATACATTGATGTAAAGGCAATTCTCTCAACTGTATGTCAATATGACTAATACAGTATTTCAATATGACTAATACATTGATGTAAAGACAATTCTCTCAACCGTATGTCAATATGACTAATACAGTATGTCTACTAATACATTGATGTAAAGGCAATTCTCTCAACTGTATGTCAATATGACTAATACAGTATTTCAATATGACTAATACATTGATGTAAAGATAATTCTCTCAGCCACATGTCATTATGACTAATACAGTATGTCAATATGCTAATACATTGATGTAAAGATAATTCTGTCAACAGTATGTCAACATGACTAATACAGTATGTCAATATGACTAATACATTGATGTAAAGATAATTCTCTCAACCACATGTCATTATGACTAATACAGTATGTCAATATGACTAATACATTGATGTAAAGATAATTCTCTCAACCGTATGTCAATATGACTAATACAGTATGTCAATATGACTAATACATTGATGTAAAGATAATTCTCTCAACCATATGTCAATGTGACTAATACAGTATGTCAATATGACTAATACATTGATGTAAAGATAATTCTCTCAACCATATGTCAATATGACTAATACATTGATGTAAAGACAATTCTCTCAACTGTATGTCAATATGACTAATACAGTATGTCAATGTGACTAATACATTGATGTAAAGATAATTCTCTCAACCACATGTCAATGTGACTAATACAGTATGTCAATATGGCTAATACATTGATGTAAAGACAATTCTCTCAACCACATGTCAATGTGACTAATACATTGATGTAAAGACAATTCTCTCAACTGTATGTCAATATGACTAATACAGTATGTCTATAGGACTAATACATTGATGTAAAGATAATTCTCTCAACTGTATGTCAATATGACTAATACAGTATGTCTATAGGACTAATACATTGATGTAAAGATAATTCTCTCAACCATGTCAATGTGACTAATACATTGATGTAAAGATAATTCTCTCAACCATGTCAATGTGACTAATACATTGATGTAAAGATAATTCTGTCAACAGTATGTCAATATGACTAATACATTGATGTAAAGATAATTCTCTCAACCGTATGTCAATATGACTAATACATTGATGTAAAGATAATTCTCTCAGCCACATGTCATTATGACTAATACGTTGATGTAAAGATAATTCTCTCAACAGTATGTTAATATGACTAATACAATGATGTAAAGATAATTCTCTCAACCATATGTCAATATAATTAATATAGTATGTTATTATGACTAATACATTGATGTAAAGATAATTCTCTCAACTGTATGTCAATAGGACTAATACATTGATGTAAAGATAATTCTCTCAACCATATGTCAATATAATTAATATAGTATGTTATTATGACTAATACATTGATGTAAAGATAATTCTCTCAAAAGTATGTCAATATGACTAATACATTGATGTAAAGATAATTATCTCACCAGTATGTCAGTATGACTAATACATTTATGTAAAGATAATTCTGTCAACAGTATGTCAACATGACTAATACATTGATGTCAATATGATTAATACAGTATGTCAATATGACTAATACATTGATGTAAAGATAATTCTCTCAACTGTATGTCAATATGACTAATACATTGATGTAAAGATAATTCTGTCAACAGTATGTCAACATGACTAATATGTTGATGTAAAGATAATTCTCTCAACAGTATGTTATTATGACTAATACATTGATGTAAAGATAATTCTCTCAACAGTATGTCAACATGACTAATACGTTGATGTAAAGATAATTCTTTCAACAGTATGTCAATATGACTAATACATTGATGTAAAGATAATTCTCTCAACCGTATGTCAATATGACTAATACATTGATGTAAAGATAATTCTCTCAGCCACATGTCATTATGACTAATACATTGATGTAAAGATAATTCTGTCAACAGTATGTCAACATGACTAATACGTTGATGTAAAGATAATTCTCTCAACATTATGTCAATATCACTAATACATTGATGTAAAGATAATTCTCTCAACCGTATGTCAATATGACTAATACAATATGTCTACTAATACATTGATGTAAAGGCAATTCTCTCAACTGTATGTCAATATGACTAATACAGTATTTCAATATGACTAATACATTGATGTAAAGACAATTCTCTCAACCGTATGTCAATATGACTAATACAGTATGTCTACTAATACATTGATGTAAAGGCAATTCTCTCAACTGTATGTCAATATGACTAATACAGTATTTCAATATGACTAATACATTGATGTAAAGATAATTCTCTCAGCCACATGTCATTATGACTAATACAGTATGTCAATATGACTAATACATTGATGTAAAGATAATTCTGTCAACAGTATGTCAACATGACTAATACAGTATGTCAATATGACTAATACATTGATGTAAAGATAATTCTCTCAACCACATGTCATTATGACTAATACAGTATGTCAATATGACTAATACATTGATGTAAAGATAATTCTCTCAACCGTATGTCAATATGACTAATACAGTATGTCAATATGACTAATACATTGATGTAAAGATAATTCTCTCAACCATATGTCAATGTGACTAATACAGTATGTCAATATGACTAATACATTGATGTAAAGATAATTCTCTCAACCATATGTCAATATGACTAATACATTGATGTAAAGACAATTCTCTCAACTGTATGTCAATATGACTAATACAGTATGTCAATGTGACTAATACATTGATGTAAAGATAATTCTCTCAACCACATGTCAATGTGACTAATACAGTATGTCAATATGGCTAATACATTGATGTAAAGACAATTCTCTCAACCACATGTCAATGTGACTAATACATTGATGTAAAGACAATTCTCTCAACTGTATGTCAATATGACTAATACAGTATGTCTATAGGACTAATACATTGATGTAAAGATAATTCTCTCAACTGTATGTCAATATGACTAATACAGTATGTCTATAGGACTAATACATTGATGTAAAGATAATTCTCTCAACCATGTCAATGTGACTAATACATTGATGTAAAGATAATTCTCTCAACCATGTCAATGTGACTAATACATTGATGTAAAGATAATTCTGTCAACAGTATGTCAATATGACTAATACATTGATGTAAAGATAATTCTCTCAACCATGTCAATGTGACTAATATGTTGATGTAAAGATAATTCTCTCAACCATGTCAATGTGACTAATATGTTGATGTAAAGACAATTCTCTCAACTGTATGTCAATATGACTAATACATTGATGTAAAGATAATTCTCTCAACCATATGTCAATGTGACTAATACATTGATGTAAAGATAATTCTGTCAACAGTATGTCAATGTGACTAATACAGTATGTCATTATGACTAATACAGTATGTCAATGTGACTAATACAGTATGTCATTATGACTAATACATTGATGTAAAGATAATTTGTCCCAAAGCATAGTTTCCTGACTGTTTTCAATAATTTGAATCTTGTTGTAGTTGTAGGGTTTAATGCCATTTTTCGGCACACGATAGGCTATACATGGCGGCCAGTATTATTGGTGGAGGAAGAACCCAGTAAGAATCACCAACCCACAAGAAGCTACTGGCATGCTTTCTTGCATACCCACATTGGCCGAATCTGAGACTCAAACCCACGCAGACATGAGATGAGATGGCAGTGATCCGTAACAGAGAGCGCTTTTGACCACTTGGCCACTCTGGGGTCCCTCAAATTGAATATTGAGTGTATTGATTAACAATGTAGAGAAAAGCAGCAAAAATTGTATGCACTTTCACATCAGTACACAGAGTTTATTACAGGGCATTCTTTTTCACATCGATTCACAGAGTCTATTTACAGGGCAATCTTTTTTACATCAACACACAGAGTTTATTACAGAGATTCTTTTTCACATCAGTACAGAGTTTATTACAGGACATTCTTTTTCACATCGATTCACAGAGTCTATTTACAGGGCAATCTTTTTTACATCAACACACAGAGTTTATTACAGAGATTCTTTTTCACATCAGTACACAGTTTATTACAGGGCATTCTTTTTCACATCAATACACAGAGTTTATTACAGGGCATTGTTTTTCATATCAATACACAGAGTTTATAATAGGACATGCAGTTTCACCTTCATATACAGATTCTATTATGGGATATGTACTTACATATTCATAGGGTCTGTCATTGGATATATCTTTGTTAATTTGGGATTCATGCTGATTTCTTAAAAAATGAAGATTGTTAGTCATCCCTTAGTCTTTTCATAATCGTTTATTCAGAAAATTCTCCCAGTTTATTTAGAAGTGGAGAGGAATTTTCCATCATTTTCAGTTATAGAATGGACCCTGTGTATAAATAAAGCTGAGTCCTGGATCATAAATTTTCATTCGTGTGCTAGGAAAATAAATATGAGTCCTGAGGCATGAATGTTCATTTGTGTGTAAATGAAAAGAAGCATTTCAAATGCATACAACCATCTACTCATTTGTAGAAAATCAATTTCAGTGCAAGTCATCTGAGACTTTGTCCAGAGTCTTAGCACAACTAATTGTATCATTGTAACAGAGGAGGGAACCAGTTGGATTGGAAATTATAATTGATTTTTTTTTAGCAGAACACATCATCATTTGTGTTATTTCAGTCTGCTCTGTAACAGGTGACAGAGCACCAAAACTGACCCAGAATATAAATTGATTTTTAAGTACAGGAGTGTCTGTTTTTAATTATTGCGTGATAATAATAAGGAAATTCCCCCAAAAGTCATTGTTGTAGTTGAGACATCCAGACATGTTTTTATTTGTACCCAGTGGATTATTCTCTTCGATTTCCTTGACCTTGTATAATTGCCCAGTGATATCCTCACCTGTAGTCTAAATATTTGCTTTTATGGGCTTTTGATTTCTGTAAAGTTTCAAAAAATTAAATTCCACATGCAAATAGGTGCATTATATTTTAAGTGTACCATAAGACTTCTTTTTGGACCATACAAGTCACCATACAAATTTGATATAATTCAGTTTAGTGTCTAAGGCTATACCATTATTCCTTGTTGTATCCAAACCATGATATGTCATTATTGATGATATTGGCATGAAATAAACTGCATTATATTCCAAGGTTAAGATGCTAACGGGAAATGTCGGGAGAAATGATAATTTTTTTCCAGCTATGAAACGTCCTTGAATTTTGCAAATACATGTAATGATGAACATCAGGAAAAACCTGGAAATTTTCTGCCATCATTTGATGCCCGAAACATTCATGTAATGAATCATAACTAAACTGATTGCTATAGAGTTCAAACTGAAATATTCAGTATGGATCATTTGGTTGCCTGCAAAAAAACATATATGATGGGTCAATCCAAATGCCCTGTGGATTAGATTCATCCTGTAGACTTTTATTTTCAGTCATCCTGATATCCATATCCTTTCTTACATGGAAGGTATGAAATCCAGTCTAGCATCACAAGAGGGCATCATGGTAGTGGCAAAGCATAGCAGCTTACCAGATGGCCTAGTAAACTTTAAACATTGTTAGATCGAGTGATACATGCATGAAATCAATATGAAAATTACTTAATTTCTCAGAAATTTTGACTACTATAATCATTGTCTTTAATCTGCAGAAGGACAAGACAAAACTATGGCATTGATGAAATGTGACCTGGTACTCGCAGTTAGCATTACCAGTCACATGAGTACACAAATCTAATAAACCACATTTTCAAATGTTGTAGAGAAAAAATTTCAAAAAATATATTAAATGAAAGTCGTATACAGGTTGTAATAAAAATACAAGAACAAAAGTACACAAAATTCTTATTTATACTGGGTCAGGTTTCATTTGCACCATAGTTTCATATTCTCTGTCAAGAGATTAACAACATAATGATTATAATACTTGCCATTTCTGAGATAATATATCATTTTCCTATTGATTTCATGCAGGTATAAGTCGATATAACAAGTTTAATATTTCAATGCCTGCTGGTAAGTGACTACCATATGCCGCTACAGCACGGTGCCGGCTAATTCTACATTTTTGATATACAGTTGCAATGACCCCATACCTCAACCTAAAGGTCCAAATATGAAAAATGGGGTGGGACTATTTGGAGGAGGCTCGGATTAGAAAACGGACTGCTATTCGTTTGAAGACAAGTTGATTTTACAGAAAATTCAGTCCTTGTTTATGCAAGAGTATATATAATTTTGAAGGTCTTTTATCAAGATTTAAATCAACCACTTTGACAATGCATTTTCAATGATGGATTTTTAATAAGAACATCTCAATGAGATTAGATTGTTTGAAAAATCTTGTTTGGGATTTTATTGGCACAGATAAATTCAGGTTAGACTATTTTTATTACATGACTAGATTCTCATTATGTCAAAACAATTTTCTTACTTTTCCACCAGTCTTCATTATCACTGTCAATGTTAAAATTTTGTGTTCAAGTTAATTTTGAAAATCTTATATGGGGGTGATACTTCGCTGTATTGACACAGGTTAGATACAAGGTTCTGTTGAATGCTTTTTATTTGTTATTAAAACATTTGTCCTTTTTAGAAGCACACATTACAGAGATTGGACCACCATTCTTCTCTCCAACAGAATGTAATGTTAAAATGTAAAATATAAAATAAGTTCTTGATTAGATTGGTATACAAACCACATACGCTTCCATTTATTAGACAGGTATTTTTCAGCCTTAAAAAACAGATGCTTTGCAGTTTGATTTTTAGCCACATTTAACTATGGGGGTGGGGATTGTTGTGGCTCATTGGTCTGTACATAATAACATAGCCTTGCACCAAGAGTCCATTATTAGGTTATTAGTTACAGGATATCAAAATAAAAGTAAATAAATAATGGAACAAAACTGAATTCATTTATTACCCATAAGGACACATTTCAAAAGATTTATTACTCTATTTTTAAATTCCTCCAAAAGTAGACTGGTTCCATGGCTGTAAACTAATTAGTGGTCCGATACCTATAGCACTGAAAACACTGAAAACAGTTTCCATGTATGATACTTTGTATTTTATATTTGACATGAAATATAAGTGAATGTAATTTGGCAGGGAGGGGGAGGGATATGAGGTTTTAATGTATATATGTGTATTTGCAAAAACATAAGAATTTCTACAGTTGGACATGTTCTTTACATTTTCTTTTTCTGAGAGATGATTACTGGCTTGTTTTACATTTGTTTAGGATCCATATGAATGATCTGTCATAATAACAATGTAATCATTATAAAAAAGCTTAATCTCAAAGGGATTCATGGAGTTATGCATGGGTGTCATTAATTATTAAAATAGGATGGTGTTTGAAGAGACTTAAAGGTGTAATTGGGGGTTAGGAATTGATCAGAATCACCATATGATAAACACAGGCTCTCAAATGGGTAATGATTTAATATTGAATTTATGAAATGAGTTGAATAATGTCCAGCTTTTGCAAGCCTTGGCGAGCAAATGTTAAACATTATTTAACGAGTTTCATAAATTTAATATTAAATCATTACCCATTTGAAATTCTTTTATCAAATAATTTTTATTTCAGTCGAAATTAGTTAGATAGAAGAATGAATAATTTTGTTAATTCTGACAGATGGTGGGTGCATCTTTCATCTGTTGTGCATAAAATATAGTCCCATACTAGTGAAAGCAGATTGTACTTTTTTTTTTACAAACTATAAATCAAAGAAATGGCTTCCATCCTAATAAACAGAAGATTTTATTGGGACAAAATCATTTTTCAAAATAGAATGATCAATGCGATGTGATGCCACATTGATACGGTAAACAGTAGGCCTTGAGTATGTTTACCCAAAAATGTCCCTTTCAGAACAAAACATTACATTGTTGTGATTTTCATGTGAAATAGGATTACTGGATGCAGAAATTTTCACATTTATTGCAATGCATTTGTGACCAGATATTTGCAGTATTTGGCTGGAACAAAAGACTATTCAGAAGACTTTAACAAATTTCTTTTGGGGTCATATTTGCATTTCATATATACTTCGAAAAGATGTTGTGGTTGGATAAAGTTCTGTCGGTTAGGAAACCCATTTATGTCCAAATACTTCTGTGAACAGAGGTGAGTTTATTTACTTCTGTAAGTTAACATTTAAACCCCACTTGTATATATACAGTGGATTCTATATTTGTGCTACAGATATACCGCTATTTCCCCCCACCCTGCCATCAATTGGGCAATACCCATAGTTTTACTTCTTATTGTTCTTGTCTTGTAGTTTTATGCCATTTTTCTCAGTATGATATTATTATACATGACATAACAAACCCCTTTGGAGATAATATATCCATATTCAGACAGGCAAGATAATTTGTCCTCAATTTCCTTTTGTGAGTCGAGTTAAGAGATGGCCACCATAAATGTTCATTCAAAACCAAACATTCCAAAAGGCGGGGTTAAAAATGTTTTCCCATGATACCAGCCAATCAGTAAAGAGGATAATGTACAATAAATGTCATGGTCTTATTTGGACCATCCAGAATCACATAAAGTAATATTTTAACATGTGGTAATATCAAAAAAATTTGAAGATGCACATTATATAGGAAAACTATGTGATAAATGTAGCTACATTTGGAATCCAAACTTGCATTGACCCCCACCATTGCCTTCAAACCCAGCCTTTCTGTTGTAATGACATTCTTGCTTGTAGATTGCTGTAAAGTGATTTTGTTTGTTTCCTTTGGAAAAAAAATTCTGATACTTTTCTTTTGTACGTTGCAGTATTCCGGTTTTCTGGTTCTGGTCTTCATTGTTGAGTTGAGTGCTGGAGCTGCAGGATTTGTTTACAAAGGAAAGGTAAAAAAAAAAAAAAAAAAATCTTCAAATTTGTTTGGTCCCCGTTCCCCGGCTGTGAATGTGTTTGGGCCATATTGTGTTGTTCCAGTAGATTCATACATTAGGGCTTGATAAACTGTTCTTTGGCCACTTGCCCAGCATGGCAGGTAACTTTGAACTTTGACCCTAAATAAACTTGAAACATCCTATAACTATGTGGAATTTTGAAATCCAAAATCCGAAAATTCATCTTCGATATTGTTTGAATGATTTTTGCAATTTCTGTACAGTAAGGCTTTACTAATGCCTTTGCTGGTTCTATGGTACTTGACATGGTGATTCTTTATTAAAACATCCTGTAAAAATACAAGTATTGCAAGATGACCAGAAAACAGACTGACATGTGCCACATTTTTGGCACAATAGCTTCAAATTAAGTGTGAATTATAACCATTGTGTAACAGATTTATATATCTTTAGCAAATTTTTGGACCATTTTTAAAAATGTCATTTAGTAATTATCTTGTACAGGGAACATTACAAATGAGATGGTCAGCTTGCACCAATTGTACCAATATAGAATCTGAGTTATTGCTGTCATTTTTAAGTAGCATTTTTTTCTTGTATTTACATTTCTGCATTTGTATGGGGAAATATGAATGAGTTTTTTGGATGATTTGCTGCACGACCTGGGCAGTGCAGTTTATTCAATCTGATAAAATGAGATTGTGTTTTTCCCATACAACTGCAGTAACCTTTTTATTATAAGCTCATTTTTATATTATACTTAAGGATTAATTTTATAAACTAAAATATATTTATATAATCAAAGTAACTGAATTTATTCTCCAAACTAAATATGCATGAGCAGATTCATCTGTATACAATACAGCATTATTAATACGCACATAACTCCGTCCAGATTAATTTGAGCTTAGTCACTCACTTGACATCACTTTGGAAACAAAATGGCATTTGGGTCTACTTAAAATTGAAGTTTAGAATTGTAAATGAATGTACATTGCAACAACTATTCCATTTGGTCTGGAATGAATAGATTTGGGTATTTTTGTTGATTCTATGAAATTGTGTGATTATGGACTGAATTCTTTTGTGCCAATTCTATATGAAGTACATTGATTTCAGCAGTGGATCTGCGTGTTTACATCTGCATGTGTGTTTCTGTTCTGTTATTGACTGTTTGAAATCTTAAGTTGCAAAAATATAATTTCTTTTAATTCTAATTATCAAAAAGACTGGAATATAATGTTCATTTCATTTTGAGTGCAAGTAAGAAGGATGTAATTGCACTTGGAATTTAGTCAAAATTACATTACAATTTTGAAATGTGTAAACAAGCTTTCGAACAAATGACATTGCTCATGTAATTCGGATCTGCAGAACTAAAAAAGTACATTTTGAGGAAATTCAGGATGTAAAGCTGTAGTATAATTTTGCCATTCTTATTACCAGCTAAAAGAAGACAGTTTATGTCTTAGCATTTGCATTTTATTTGTAAGGACCCTGTCTGGCATCTATCGCTAGCCTAAATCTGAAACATTGTATCAGAAAAGTTAACGTGGAATGTGGCAAAGCAGCTGGCCTGTTCCAGTCCACAAAGCATCTGCTTTATTTCATTCAGAAACAAATTTAATCAACAAAAATGTAAAGCGTCTACTATGTAAACATACATGATTTGTTTACAAGTAGTTCCTAATACATACACTATTGGGCACACACAAGCATAATATAAAGTGCACATGAGTGCAGTATCATGAAATACTGAATGATTCTGGCAATGTAAAGTTAACGGAGAGAAAAAGCATATGATAACATCTGATTTAAAATATCTGTAATTTGTAAAGACTTGGCAGAAATAGTCACTGGCCAGTTGTTCAGATGGATGATTCTGTCTGTGTTAGTTACATCATATACATATTGATAACAGTCTAGGAAAGTCTAAATACAAAATTATTCATTTTTAGATCAATAATAGCTTACCTGTCAATATTATTAAGCTTTTCTTATCCATGTTGAAAACACCACATACATGCTAGATGTACTAACACCTTTTTCTGCAGATTTCTTAAGACACGTACATCAACCAGTCTTCCATGTCATCCGCCCACTTGCATCAACCAGTCTTACGTGTCATCCGCCCACTTGCATCAACCAGTCTTACCCGTCATCTGCCCACCTGCATCAACCAGTCTTCCATGTCATCCGCCCACTTGCATCAACCAGTCTTACCCATCATCCGCCCACTTGCATCAACCAGTCTTACGTGTCATCCGCCCACTTGCATCAACCAGTCTTACCCGTCATCTGCCCACTTGCATCAACCAGTCTTACGTGTCATCCGCCCACTTGCATCAACCAGTCTTACCCGTCATCTGCCCACTTGCATCAACCAGTCTTACCTGTCATCCGCCCACTTGCTATAGCATATCCTTATTTCATTTTTTGGATGACAATGGAGTCACTATCTTCTCCTTTCTGATCAATCAGATCTCAGATTTTGACAAACTTAAGTGGAATTTGACTGCAAAACATGGAAATACGAACCTTTCTCATAGTATTGTGTTCGTTCCACCAGAGAGAAGAGGGGAGCAGCACCGCTATTAGACAAGATAATAAGTTTTCTGAAAAGTATGCACCTTGCCCATAACTTTAGTAAGGCAAGGAAGCACTATCCCAAAATTAAGCATGGAAATATCCCAGGTGGTGGATTGATCTGAGCTTTTATATGGAGACTCCTTGTGCCTTTCCATGGGGGAAGGCCAAGATTCCCTTTGTACCCAAGTTCAGGCAAGATCATGCATGCAGCTCCAAGAGTGTTAAACATTTTTCTAGCTCTTATGGTTCTGAGGGATGTGCTCTTTAATCTAGATCAGTGCCTAACCCTCCACCTTTACTAGTAAGTGAAATCTCCGTATGATTAATAGAACCAAACTAATGCATGACATCCAAGAAAACATAACAACTTGCTTACCTCCTACATCAGAACAACTCGATAACTGCCTGCATTCATTCCTTGAAAAACATGCCCCAGCCACCAAGTGCAGAGTATATAAAACAAAAAAAAAGTTTTCTCTTTGGTATAGCAGTTTTAGGGACCAGCTTCAAATTGCTAAAAGATATCGCTGTAAAGCAGAGAGACTTTGGCTTTACACCAGACTCATTATACACCACTTCCAAGTATCTTCTCTCACGTAGACCTTCAGGACCTATTTGCAAATTTCTTCCGTGACAAAGTACAAACCATTAGAGATACGCTTGACAACACAACTTCAATTGACTCATCACCATTCAGTTACAATACAGAATTTCAGCGACAACCATTAGGAGCATTTGAACCTTTCCATATGGCTTTTGTATGGAAAATCATGATGAAGAGTGCACCAAAGTCATGTGATCTTGATCCAATTCCAACATCACTGCTGCTTGAGTGCTTGGACCCAATATTGCCTTCACTAACTGATGTTATTAATATCTCTCTCTCATCCAAGGAATTCCCATCATTTTTCAAAACTGCCATCATAAAGCCTCTGGTGAAGAAACCAACACTTGACCATAATGATTTAAAGAACTACGCCCAGTTTCTAATCTCCCTTTCATATAAAAAATCTTAGAAAAGGTTGTTCTAACCCAACTTGTATCTCATTTAATTCAGTCTTTTTCATAGCAATGTACAATCTGCATATCGTCCTTGCCACAGTACTGAAACTACTCTTCTGAAAGTATTTAATGACATTCCATCTGGTTTGGATAGCTGAAAGATTACAGTCCTTACCCTCCCTGATTTTTCTGCAGCATTTGACAAATAGACCATGATATATTACTTCACCGTCTCCAGCATATATTTAGCATTGAGAATACAGCCTTACAGTGGTTCAAGTCCTTGTTTTTGAACAGAACACAAATTTTATCTGCAAATGGAATAAACTCCAACCCAGTTGATCTATGTTGTGGTGTTCCACAGGGGTTTGTTCTTGGACCTGTTCTGTTCAAGGAAGTCAGGAACCTTCTACACTGGACAGAGTCAGATCACACTCCGAGTTCATCATATTCCAGGAAAGAAAATCATTCCCACTGATAGTCAGTCCAAAATACTCAGGGGAAGTCCGAACAGATTGGTCTCTACATCAAACAGTTCCAGAGTCTTTGTTCCTTCTATGGAGGACATTGCTAAGTTCAACAAGTTCCCATGTTTTGTTTCCCCAGTCTAAGACAAAGCAGCCTTAGCCATAGACACCTTCAGTCTGAACTGGGACTGCATGGATCATCCTGATTGCATCTCTGTATACTATCCTCAGAGGTCTTGGTTCAGCAACATCTACAAATCAAGTATATTACATCATTGGGACATTTTTCTCACACAGAGGCTCTGTACTTTGTGCATTAAGAAACACAGTCATCCTTGCCAACCCTGCAACAGTAGCAGATTTTCTTTTCTTCTTTGAGAAGTCTGGTGTAGTCCTATAGAATCAAATGTTTTAAGGTTGCCCCTTGGAACACACTTAATTTTCCAAAGGTCATTCCATTTTGTTTCAGATCCTCACTTGTCATATTGTATTAATTACTGAAAGCTAAAGAAACTGCTGTTTATGTCACCAAGATGAAATTTTTCATGTGTTTCTTTTTTGCCAATGACAGATATATTAACCTTAGAGTGAGCCTTCTTCAGAAAATCTTATGCTTAAAACTTTCAAGCTTAAGGAAGAAGCAAATTACATGATTTATCAATTGATTAAGAATATCATGGAAGAAGCAAATTACATGATTTATCAACTGATTAAGAATATCATTTGGTTTCCTTGCTATTTAAGCTGTCTCCTTGCAAAAACACTCCATCAGTATTTATGTCCCAGATTGAAATTCCCATTCTACCTGGATAAAATTCTTTGCCAAGTTAGGGAAATTATTTTATTTTTAGCAACTGGTAAGGGAAGAAGAAAGATTTTTTTAAAGTTTTTTTTCATCCATAAGGGACTCTGCTAGTAGCTAGTAATTAAACATCCACTGTCTCTGAATGGATTCACTCATCATCAAGAGATTTTATGCAACTGTCACAGAGAGTTGTCATTCATGAGGATAAAACCCCTGAAATCGGGACTATCGCTACATTTTCTGCATATTGAATCACTCAGTTTCAGACAATATTATGAAGGCTGCATTTTGATGATTACATAAACGTTCTTATCTCTTTTCCATTAGTTTTTAGAATCAAGGTATGTTATCAATTGGTTTAATACTCACTGCACACTCAGCAACCCATACTACTTTAGTCATTGGAATCAAGGTATGTTCTCTCAGAGTCTAATGGTCACTGCGTAATCATCGACTCTTACTACATCAGTCTTTGCAACCAAAGGATGTTCACTCTGGCTCTGATAGTCACTGTACGGTCAGTGACCCATACTACTGAAGTCATTCAAATCAAGGTATGTTCTCTCTGGGTCTGAGTAAGTCATTCAAATCAAGGTATGTTCTCTCTGGGTCTGAGTCACTTTGCAGTCAGTGCTTCACAAACAGCAGTTATCTGCTCTTGCTGGATAGTAATTTTTCCATGTTACTACATCTAGTCCACTTGGGAATGATATTGGATGGTGGAAAGGGTGCAGGGTCCTAAATGACCAGGCAGAATGTGAAAAACATGAGGATTTGTAGTAATAATCCATAGAGCTTGATCTCATTATTTTTAGCAGTAGTATGATCAATAGGATTTTCTGTGCATTTTAGCTCACTTGGCTTGAAGTCCGAATGAGCCTATGCTATATCATCTGTCATTCATCATCCATTGTGTATCATCTTTCTACATTGCAACTTGCTACTTATCAAAAAATGCTGCATCAATTCAATCAAAATTCATAAGAATATTCATAAGGACACAAATTAACAATTGTTCTTTCTTGTAGCTCCATAGCAACTCTGTAGCTCCCATAGCAACCAAAATCAAAAGACTATTTTGTTTTTATTTTTGATGAAGCATATCTGCCAGTTTTAATCAGCCATGAGCGGTATGTTTCTTGGCGTATACTATATAAAATATATGTTCAGGGTGACTCAATGAGCATTGGATTGTTTCTTACATAGCAACTATATTGAAAACTCATTTTCAACCTCTCCAGAACTGAATTTCAGTCAGATTTGGTTGGAATGTTTATTAGAACTTTGTTTAGCTTCATTTTGACTCTGCTAGTAGTGGTTTTGCTTCCATAGCAACTATATGTAAAACCTATTTTTAATCTTCTTCAGAATAGCCTGGGCAGTTTGGGTCAAACTTTGTGTGAATGTTTCTTAGGACATGCTTCATGAAGTTGTATCCAGGTTAACTCCCCTTGCAGTTGTGCGGCTAGTTTTGCAACCAGTTAGTAAACCTACTAATATATGTATCTCCCATTAGGTATGGTAGCTGTTATTTAAAAAAACAAACATCTGTCATGAAACTTTATCTCCAAAACTGCCTTACCATATCAGTTTAATGTAATGTGATAAGTAGAGTTTTTTCATAAACATCTTTCACAGGAGGAAGTCATTGCACCATCTGGTTAAGCTGAAGTTTTTCAAAAGTAGAATTATGGTTGAACAAAGTATCAAATAATTCCAATTTCTTCTAGATAGCTGTACATTTTTATGACAAGGGGATCTTTGAACCCAGTGTACCTGCCTCATTGCTACACTTGGTTTCCAGACTAATTCATGTCAAGTGAGTGATATCATGCACGCTTGTGTCTCGTTATCTATTTACAGCTGGAGGAAGGTTTCAAGACTGGACTTCACAATGCCCTGGATCAGTATGGAACAAAAGAGGAAATCAGCAAGGCTGTAGATGGGCTACAAGAAGGTGTAAGTTTCAAACAGTGCCTGCAGTGCTTTTTACCATATATACCTCCATACAAGGCAGAACCAGCTGCATAGACCTAGATTTGCCATCACATATTGTTCTGGCAGATCTGGGTCAATACAGTTTATTAGGAGAAACTAGTAGTCTGAAGATGCAACATGTACCTTGATCTGTTGACACATTATGTAAAAGAAGATCAAGGTCTGTATTGCTTACACACTTGTATAGACAGTGTTTGTTATAGACAGTGATTGTTATAGACAGTGTTTGTTAGAAGTGAATCATAGTGTCTTTTTGATGCCAAAGTTTAGATTGTTTGTATATAATGCTTTCTGTTGATGGAAACTGTTCTCAGTTGTTCTTGTTGTAGTAGGGTTTAGTGATATTTTTCAGCACAAAATAGGCTATACATGGCAGCCAGTATAAATGATGGAGGAAGAACCCGGGAAATCCCCGGAAAGAACCACCAACCCACGAGAAGCTACTGGTAAGCTTTCTCGCATACCTACATTGGCCGAATCTGAGACTTGAACCTTCACAGACAGAGCTAAAATGGCAGTGATCTGTAACTGAGAGCGTTTTAGACCACTCTGCCACTCAGAGCCCCAAAATTGTTCTCATAAAAACTTGTACTGTTCTTATGTAAATGTAATAACGGGTCTGTTAATGGAAACTGTTCTCGTACAAACTCATACTGTTCTTATATGAATGTAATAACAGGTCCATTGACAGAAGCTGTTCTCACATAAACATTCTATAAAGGGTCTAATCAAATATGCTCTTATCATTTAGAAACTGCCTCCCAAAAAATAAAAATTAATAATTAAAATGTCTCAAATCAAAATGCTTTTGGGAAGAATTCCCTCATTTGGCAGCCCTGGATAGGATCTTAAAAGAAATGAATGAAAAACTGTCAGAAAAACTTGGTACAGTAAAATTGTAGCTGCTGTCAGCTTTTAACTAACTTGCAAGTCATTATTTTTAAATATCTCAAAAATCTTTGTTTAGTTTTTAAAATAAAGCTATAATATTTTACAAAGTTAGATGCTATATTTGTGATTTTGCACAAATTTTATTTTCAGCTTAAGTGTTGTGGAAAGAATTCTTACATTGACTGGTTCCAGACAAAATGGGCACAAAAACAGAACAGCACAAACTCAGTACCAAAGTCTTGCTGCCGTGGTGACCATAATACTTGCAAACACATTGACATACCATCAGAACCTGCACAGAACATGAGCATCTACACTGATGTAAGTAATGTAGTATTGTTCCTAGCATGTTTTAGGAGGGTGCCTCACCAAACCCTTCTTGATGGCACCTTGCCCTGCCTGAGATGCATTCTACCCATCCTAGGTGGCACCTTAGCCTGGAATGCACACTGCTCTCTTTAAGGTGTCACTTTGTATTATTTGTCCCGACTGCAAATTTTGTAGGTTAATACATGGCTTATAGTAATATTCAGTATGTGCATTTAAGCATCGTCATGGCATCACTAACCTATTTCTCAGTGCTTGTGTTTCCTTAAATGTGGAGTAACTTTACTAGTTGAGTAAATACAATAATCCTCCCTTTTAAAAAAGGTGGACATGGAAAAAACCTTATGAAACTTTTTTAATGGAATGGGACCAAGCTTTCATACCACAAAAAATACATAAAAAACTACCAGTGAAAATGAACATACAAACGGCCATCTTATTTCTGACTAAAATTCTCAAAAGCAAGACTTAGCAAACTCGGCTTTATTGAAGTGGCATTCTTATTGTCTTTTTCATACCCCACCATTTTGTGTAAATGTTTTTGTTATGCATTCCAGTCTTTCCTGTCTATTTGCACGCAGTAAGATTTGAACAAGATTTCATTTGAGAATTTATGTTCACAAGATAAGTGTCATTTGATTCTCATCTCTGCCATTACAGTTTATGTGACTTTGGGCTATGTTTTACTTGAAAAAAGTTTGCCATTTCATCATTAATTTATTTTCTGCTCAATCACTTTTCAAGGATCTATTGGACGTACCAATTGCAATGTGAGGTTTAAAACAAAAAGATCTAAGTAAGTTTGATTGTCACCTTTATCTGTCCTGGATTTACTGAATTGCCATCCTGTTTGACGTAAACATTTATTTATTTAAAGCATCGTATACAAGTTTATTTACAGCAGCATCCATAGCTGTCTGCCAACATATATAAATGAAAATTGTGCCAGCTGGATGTCCAACATTGCCACCATGGTGGCCATCTGGGAAATGCTATTGCTGCAACTCCTGCACAAATAGTATTGATGTGTTTTTCACATCTGTTTGGTCCTAAATAAGAATAGTGCTATGACCTCGCACTAGGGATGCTACGGCATCCATCTTTTTACAATTGATCTTCCATTGTTTTTGAAAGGAATGGAGTTTTCAACAAACACTGTTTATGTTTTGAAATGATACTGATCTAACCTCCAAAATGGATGCCTTGATGACTTGGAAGCTTGTTAATGCAACGTTTCTTGAATGGGTGGTTGTATCAACTAGGTTTTTTGTTCAAACACTGCAACAATATGTAGCTGTTCCTGAATGATAGTGTATGACCATAACAATGCCAACCATAGTGGCCATCTTATCAGTCTTGTGACCTTAACAATCCCAACCATAGTGGCCATCTTATCAGTCTTGTGACCTTAACAGTGCCAACCATAGTGGCCATCTTATCAGTCTTTTGACCTTAACAATGCCAACCATAGTGGCCATCTTATCAGTCTTGTGACCTTAACAGTGCCAACCATAGTGGCCATCTTATCAGTCATGTGACCTTAACAATGCCAACCATAGTGGCCATCTTATCAGTCTTGTGACCTTAACAATGCCAACCATAGTGGCCATCTTATCAGTCTTGTGACCTTAACAGTGCCAACCATAGTGGCCATCTTATCAGTCTTGTGACCTTAACAGTGCCAACCATAGTGGCCATCTTATCAGTCTTGTGACTTTAACAATGCCAACCATAGTGGCCATCTTATCAGTCTTGTGATCGTTACTTCTCCTCAATGAATGGTGGTACTAACATAGTGTTTTCATTGCAACACCCCCTTGTGATATTTAATTGACCAAGAATGAAAATTGTGCAGATCAGACCTTTGCATTATTTTGAACAAGTCTGAAAATCAGACCTTCTTAAAAAGTCAAAGGTCACTGCTGTCATTTTTGTACTCTAGTTAGTTTTTGAATACAGTGATTTATACATATGAAAAACTAAATTAATCTTTGTATTTCATTTTTTTAAAATAAATAAGTTGATGATCATGACTTAGACACTTAAGTCAGGGTTAGAAGTCTTTGAGTATTTTTACCTGTGATGGCTTCTGAGCATGGAAAATAATTAAGTATAATTGTTAGTTTTCTAAATTTAAAAGAAAAGTTGATGGATATATCTGAAGAATACATTGTATAAAATTCTTAACTTATCTTGCCAACATGTTAGCTCAAGCATATAATACTTTTTTTTGTACTAACTTTAGTGTTTCACAGTTGCTCAAGAATATATAAGATTTGAATCAAAGAGATGTTTTTTGATTCTACAAAATTCTTGTATGCAAGTATTACATCAGTCTATTCAATGGACACTTCTTTCATGGTTTGTGACCTTTATTCATAATTTTTCAAGTAAGAACTAAAAATCACACATTCAGAGCAATTTCATTAAGTATTTAGTGTCAAAGTATGTTCATTGGTTTAAATATATTGGGAAAAAAGATTTAAGGTTTTAATTTTGTGTAATGTTTTTGTAATTTAACTGGGTTATAGTATAATAACTTTGTAACAGAATAACTTTCGTAATAAATATTGATTTTACTTCTATTACTGTACATTATGGCAAAATATAGTATGCAATACAAATTATAGGATTGGTAAAAAAATTAGGAACATTCTGTGATGAAATGAACTTCTGAGGGTACTGAAAGTGAAGCAGTGTTTTTTCTGTTGCCATGCAAAGCAATAAAACAGTGCAAAGATTTACATTTTGACCTGTTAGTGTGCAAAATGAAAATGGTCTCAGAATTTGAATATTTTTCATTTTTTATTCCACATTAAGTAATATCATCTGTTGATCAGTCAGTTTGTAAATGCCTTTGTTTTTAAAAATTGAAAAGATTTCAAGGTATTTCATCCTGATTTTTTTTACATATTTCAGACATGTTGCTTACTTGAAATTTAACATTTTCTGCATTCAGTATTGTTCATTACCATGACAACAGAATGTTAGTTAAAATTAGTATAAATTTGAAGCTGTATAAAATTGATCTACTTAAATGAAAGTTTGTTGGGTTGTTTTTGTCTGGTCTAGCTGGGCATGGGAATTTTCATTCCCATTATAAAAGTTGCTAACCAAATTTTGTATCCTCATGTAATTGTCATTTCTAACTGCTCTCTATAAATAATAGACTATTTTTTAAAAATTGATTGAAATTGGGGTACGTCAGCATATCCTTGTGTTATGAATTTGTTTCGTCTCATTTCCTTATGAAGTACCAAACCAGATTGGTGCAAAGTTTATTTTCAATAAGACATTGGCAAGGTTTTCACTGCAAAGGAAGCATATTTATGTAATGCTGTCTATCTGTATATTACCAGTTTTCTTTCTTACAACAGTTGTTCATCATATTCAGTTAACAATTTTTGTGCATGGTTTGCATTTAGAATGAGGAAGAATAATATCAGTTTAGGTTAAAGAGGTCAAATTTCAAGGTCACTAGCTGAATTCTTTTTCTGTAGTTTTGGCACATGAATAATATAGTTACCAAACTTGGGGTAGGGAAGTATCCTATTGATATTCTGCTCAAAATGCGTGGTCAAGTCACTGACTGAAAGAAGATGAATGGTTTTAGTACAGTCACATTAGTGCTATATCTGGACCAAACTTTGAAGATGACCTGCACTTAAGGCATTCAAATGTCAAGGTCATTATGACGAAAAAGAAATATTAATGGAAAAGAATTAAAATTTGACCACATACCTTTACCAACATTCATTGATGACTTGCAGGTAAGAAAGATCTAATTGATTTTTGGGAGTCACAAGTTAAAGGTCACTTGTCAGATGAAGAAAAATATTGTTACATAAAAACTTTAGTTCTAGCCCATGTACCATGACCAAGGCTTGCACTGAAAGTAAGGAAGTATTGATTTTGTGGTAGACATTAAAATTGTTAAGGTCATTGTGGCTCAAGCTGTATGAGAGTAAGTTCCTTGACTGAAATTTGCAAATGGCTTGCACTTAGGGTAATAGTCTAGAGTCTAGAAGTCAAAGGTCACTGTCATGTAATTATATTCTTGGGTCGGTTGGTCAGAGGTATTGGTCATGACCTTGCAAAGTTACTAATGAGAGATGTGTCAGTTATAATATAGATCATTCCAATCGATAACTGAAATAAATGTTAGAGTGATATTGTAACGGTTTCTGCATTTATTATGTCCATTTATGGCAGTTTTTCTGCAAAAGAGAAAAAGTGGAATATATTTAATAAAACAAATCATGTGATTATTTAATTTCTCTATGTGTACTGAAAGGTTAAGATATATAGCACACATGAATGCCCAAATTATATTAATGCATTGCAATTCTTCAAGACAGTTTACAGCATTCATTTTGCTTTTTATCTAACACATAGTTCTGATATTTGGGGAAGGATTAGTCCCTACCATTTCTCACAATGGCCTTGATGGCATTAATCATCAATCTCTACCACTATTAGCATGACTATACCAAGATAATCATTCCACATCTGCTCACAAAAATTGAATATTTTCAGAACTTATTGTGTTGTAGGGTTTAATACCATATTTCAGCACATGATAGGCTATACATGACAGCCAGTATTATTGGTGGAGGAATAACCCGGTAAAACCCCCATTAAGAACCACCGACCCACAAGAAGCTCCTGGCAAGTTTTCTCACAAAACTACATTAGCCGAATCTTGTACTCGAACCCAAACACACAGAGGTGAGATGGCAGTGATCCGTAACGGAAAGCGCTTTAGACCACTCGGCCACTCAATGCCCCAACTTATTGTGTAATGATAGGTTAGAGCATTTGTATGGAAAAATATGAACATGCTTTTTTGAGTATTCCAGCATGAGCTTAGGAGTGCAGTGTTAGTCTTCTAAAACTAGTTCATATTATCCTGCACAAATGCAGTAGTCTTTTTATTATATACTCTTTTGTGTACCTACCTAAGGTTTCAACATAAAGAGAACACACTAAAAGAATCCAAAGTAAATATACACCATGTATTCATCACTACACAGTAACAATATTAATGCACACACAATACTGTCCAGTGAGTTTTTAACTTCATTGCATGCTTGAAATTAGTTTGAAACAATTATTGTTTTGGTTTACTTAAAATTGAAATTTAGAACCATATTTTGAATGAATGCTCATTGAGAGGCTTGCCTAGTTGGTCTGAACTGAATGTTGTTTTTGTTGTTGTTGTTGTTGTTGATTGAACACAGTTTTGTTTTTCTGCTTGTAATGGTCTGATTTTTTTTAAAGCCAAGTCAATATGTTTGATGTATATGTGATTTGAACAGTGGACTGGCATTGAATCAACAGCACCTCTGTTCTGTCATTGATTGCTTGGAATCATACTGTGTGAAACATATTAATTCTTTTAGTTGACGTTCTCGCACAAATGTTATTGAATATCACAGTCAATCTATTCCTTTTGAATGCAGTAAGGAGAATGTGATTTCAGCTGGAAATGTACTCAAATTACAGTACATGATTCATCGTTATTCTTTGTTTCAATGATGAAAATGAATTCTTCAGAATTTTAAAGGAAATAAAATTGAAATATTTTGTTATGATTATTTCAGGGCTGTTACTCTCTGGTGACTGGTTTCATGAAGGGAAACATGGGGCTGATAGGTGGTGTGGCACTGGGTGTTTCATTCTTTCAGGTAAAGTGGATAAACTGAGCAAGTAATGTAGCAATTCAGGCCGAATAATGGCCACTTATTGTCAAGAATTTATTTCTTTTTAATATTTTTAATTTTTAATTTTAGGCTTGGAATTAAATCACTCCATGTTTGTGACATAGTATCCATTCATTTTCACCAAACATAATTTGCATTGCTAATTCTAGTAACAAACTGTATGATCTTACTAAAATTAGTAACACTGGTCTTTCAGGTCAGTTTTATCTTTTAAGGAGGTTACTCAGATTTATGTAAATTATCTTTCTTTATAGTTGCTTTCTGGTTGTTACACTGTGGGTAACACACGTGCAACAATTGTAAAAAATGTATTTAGGAAGAAATCATCTGAATTGTCATGGAAATCCTGCAGAATAGGAAGTGAACTAAAATTTAATATTTTTCATTTTTTACAGTAATACAGGCATTTATCATTGATATTTGGGAATGGCTCCATTATTTTGCTGAAATAATTTGCAGTTATTTGAGCCAGTTTTCAGTCTAGAGATTACCCTAAAAAAGACTTTGATTTAAATGCTTTATATTTTTGGAAATAATGTACAAAATAAGTTTTTGTAAAAATTGGGATTCAGGTCTATTTTTGGCCCGGACAACCTTCTTAAAAATGAAACATCATGAAAATTGTGATTTGAGCATATTTACAACCTTGAAAACCACCTCAAAAAAAATCCAAGTAAGGATGGCATCCACTATTGCTGCCAAAGCAGCCATCTTGAAAATCTTTGTGGAGTTTTCATGATGTCTAGCTGGTCTCAAGTAAAGATGTTACTCAACATACTTTCAATATGGCCACCACAATGGCTGTCTTTTTTCTTACCTCTCCAGTCATATCATATAAATATTGTTCTTTCACTAGAATCCTTCTTATGACCTCTTGTTTGTCCAAAATGAAAATGGAACCATTCTAATATCCAATATGGCCATCATGGCAGCCATCTTACTATCATTACTCCAATATGGCCATCATGGCAGCCATCTTACTATCATTACTCCAATATAGACATCATGGCAGCCAACTTGTTATCATTACTCCAATATGGCCATCATGGCAGCCATCTTACTATCATTACTCCAATATGGCCATCATGGCAGCCATCTTACTATTATTACTCCAATATAGACATCATGGCAGCCATCTTGTTATCATTACTCCAATATGGCCATCATGGCAGCCATCTTACTATCATTACTCCAATATGGCCATCATGGCAGCCATCTTACTATCATTACTCCAATATAGACATCATGGCAGCCATCTTGTTATCATTACTCCAATATGGCCATCATGGCAGCCATCTTACTATCATTACTCCAATATGGCCATCATGGCAGCCATCTTACTATCATTACTCCAATATAGACATCATGGCAGCCATCTTGTTATCATTATTCCAATATAGACATGGCAGCCATCTTGTTATCATTATTCCAATATAGACATCATGGCAGCCATCTTGTTATCATTATTCCAATATAGACATCATGGCAGCCATCTTGTTATCATTATTCCAATATAGACATCATGGCAGCCATCTTGTTATCGTTACTCCAATATGGACATCATTGTAGCCATATTGTTAGCGTGCAATCATGGGATTACTTCTAGACCTCTTTTGATGTCTTAGTTGGTCCAGAAACGAAAATGGTAACACTTTCAAAATCTTGTTATTTGCTGAATATTTTCAGAGATGGGGTCAACACTCAGCAATTAAAAGGAAGAAATGGTCCTATCAGTAGAGTTCATGTCCCTTCAATACACTCTTGCTTAAATTTACTGGTCTTTAACCAGAAGTGTTAATATGATGTCTCAACTGTCTGTTAGCACAAGTTTGCTATTCCTCCAAAATTTCTGAAGTCATCACCACAAAACTTTACAAAGACAATTTCATCTCACTGTCTTGTTATCCATATATAAAACTGATGCCTCCCAAACATGCATTATGGCCACCATGACATCTTTTTATATATACTACTATGAATGGATGCATGGATGGTCATGTAGAATTGTGGTTTTCACAATAAGGCTTCTTTTAATATCCAGTTGGTTCTGAAAGAAAATGGTGCCCTGCAGACATCCATCATCATTTTATTGCAGCCATTTTTAAATTATTTAACTATAGCTTCTGAATTGATGGTATTATAATGAGAAGGTTGTCTCTAAAAGACCTGTTATTATGTCTGGCTGGTCTAGTTAAAATATTGCTGTGGCACTAAATCAAATTTCTGTTGCAATGCAGTAAAACACCAAACCAAATCAGAACTATATTGAAATTGGTGCTGTGCTGATATTATCAGTGTCTGCTGTAGTGGCCATATTATAAATATTGTTAATGATACTTGTTCTGATCATATAGACATGATGTTGTCTCTCAAAGACTAATTATGTTGTCTGTTTAGTCTAAATGAAAATGGTGCCAATCTGATATATACAAAATGACCATAGTAGCAGCCACCTTGAAAATCTCATCACTACTACTCCTGAACAGATGATTATCAGCTGGGTGTATTTATGAAAAGACTATCCACCATGTCTGGTCAAGATTCTTTGAAAATGTTTCCAGTTGGACATGTCTTCAGAATCCAATTTGGCCACTACAGTTTCCATCATGACATGTTGTGACTTCTTAACCAGATGTTTTTAAATAGTGGTTTCACTAAAACTTCATATAACATCTAGTTTATCCTTAATGAATGATTCCAATCTGTGATATTTATCATGGCTGCCATGATTGTCATCTTGAAATTATTTTTATTGCTATGCAATAGATGGTCATATTGACATGGTTTTCATATCGACATGGTGTTTTTATTGCTACTCGATAGATGGTCATATTGACATGGTGTTTTCATATCGACATGGTGTTTTTATTGCTACTTGATAAATGGTCATATTGACATGGTGTTTTCATATCGACATGGTGTTTTTATTGCTACTCGATATGGTGTTTTCATATTGACATGGTGTTTTTATTGCTACTCATTAGATGGTCATATTGACATGGTGTTTTTATTGCTACGCAATAGATGGTAATATTGACATGGTGTTTTCATATAGACATGGTGTTTTTATTGCTACTCATTAGATGGTCTTATTGACATGGTGTTTTCATATCGACATGGTGTTTTTATTGCTACTCATTAGATGGTCATATCGACATGGTGTTTTTATTGCTACTCAATAGATGGTTAGATTATTTTCGTGTTTTACTGCTACTCAATAGATGTTCATATTGACATGGTGGTTTTTTTTTTTGCTATTCAATTGATGGTCATATTGACGTGATGTTTTCACTAAAGGAAGATGTCTTTGATGTCTAGTAGGTTCTAAATAAACTTTGACACCCTTAGACATCCAGAATGACAGCTACAGTGGATGTCTTGAAAATCTTTTTATATCACTACATCTCATGCTAAAACTAATGCTGCCTACTTGGTACTAAATTAAAATGTTGCTGATCAGATTTCTAAGATAACCACCAAATCTTTTTGTTGCTACTTTCCTTAACTGTGGGTAATAGCTTAATGGAGGTTTTGATCATATCTGGTTAGTTCTTTAAAATAACTGATGCCAGTCTGACTTCAATTATATCATATCTGGTTAGTTCTTTAAAATAACTGATGCCAGTCTGACTTCAGTTATATCATATCTGGTTAGTTCTGTAGCATGCAACCCGGTCTAGATCTTACACAGGACTGACTAAAAACAGTCTATTCCTAATTAATTTAAGCCACATAGAGCTTTACCGTTACTCCAAAAACTAGGTGTGGGAGGAAACCAGCCCATCTGATGACAGATAGAAGAGTGCGGGCTCTGAAACCGGGATTGAATTATCAAACAGGACCGATAAGCGTGCCCAAATAAACCTGCAAACCAGTGAGGACTGGTTAACACAGAAGGGACTAACATAAGGACACATACGCGTGATTCATACTAAATACCACAGGGGAGAACTTGCAGTAAATGACCAGGCAATAGAGCAATAAATACAAAATAATTGGCACACACGGCAAAGATACCTTGCTACAAATTACCCACGCCTCCGAATAAGTGTCCTCACACTAAAACTGCTATGTATTTAGATTATTCTTATAAAACTGCAAAATATATCTGACATGACTAGATACCATAAACAAAAATAAATCGTTGCGATTAAAGTTCTTTCCATTTTTAGCATAAGCAAGTTCTATTATATAATTCGAAAGTTCTAAATGCATAGTCACACACCGTACATACAGCCGAATATTACAGGTAAGCCCTATTTTAGCTTAATGGTCTTTAATGTCAGCACTTTTTACTTTTTAAATTTCCACAACTGAAGTTCATAGTCTCATACGATTGGAATAAAAGTTTCTCTCTAAAATGCATATTCCTTCCACCAGCTCGGGCGTCGCCTTTGGCGTCCACTCTGGGTCGTTGGTAACGGGTGTTCCGACGCGGTACTTTCCATAGGGTACGGCCAAGGTATATTCTTAATTCTGGATGGATCATCGCCATTATTGTAGCCAGCATCGTCATGCTCATCAATATCATCATCACTTTGATGCAAATCCCCATTGTCATCGTTATCTCGAACTTTACAGGATTTCATTCTGTCCACATGAATCACTTGCGGTTTGCCCCTATATCCACACTTTACGCGGTATGTCACATCACTGAGCCGTTTAACGACTTGAAACGGTCCCTTCCACCAAGACTGCAGTTTACTTGACAGTCCTGCTTTTCTCTGAGGAGTGTAAACCCAAACCGAATCACCTGGTTTGAACTGTTCCCATTTCAATCGACTGTCGTAGAATCTCTTCTGGCGTAACATACTTTGGTTAAGGTGGTTCCTTGCAAATTGATGAGCTAAACGCATGGTCTCCGAAAGGTTTTCAACCCAGTCATTTCGAGAATATGTATCTGGTGGCCGTCCAAATTGAATATCGAGTGGAACGGTCACTTCCCTACCCAGCATCAAAAAGTTTGGAGTGAAATTCGTAGACTCTTGGACAGCTGCGCGATACGCCATTGTCAAATATGGCAAGTGTTCATCCCAGTTATCCTGATGTTCATTTACATATGCAGAAAGCATCACAGCAAGCGTTCTGTTGAACCTTTAAACCATTCCATCACTCTGTGGGTGGTAAGCAGTTGTCCTGGTCTTTTCGATACCCAGTAATCTGCACATTTCTTGGAAACTTTCAGATTCGAATTGTGTCCCTTTATCGGAATGAATTTGACGCGGCACGCCAAATCTGCATATTATCTCTTCAACAAGTACACTAGCTACAGCTATGGCATCCTGATTAGGCAGTGCAAACGCCTCTGTCCATTTAGTAAAATAGTCTCCAATTACTAGAATATATTTATTCCCAATCGAAGTTTCTGGCAACGGTCCCATAATATCCAATGCTATTCTATCCATTGGGCTTCCTCACTTGTAGAGTTGCATCGGGGCTCTTCTCTTCTTGCCTGGGGACTTTTTTCTTGCACGTTTCACATATACTACACCAGTCCCTAACATCATGTTGTAGTCCAACCCAATAATATCCTTGTCTGATTTTATTAAGGGTTTTCGAAATCCCTAGGTGGCCACCCGTTTTACTATCATGAGAAAGCTTCAATACACTTTTCCTGAGTTCATAGGGGACAATGGCTTGATGACGTCCCGCTTTACCATAGCATGTTTGGTATCTCCGGCACAATAATCCATTGTGCAACTCAAGTCGGTCCCATCGAGCCCATAAACTCTTAACTTCATTGCTTTGGCCTGATACTTCATTCCAGCATGGTCTTACGCCACCAGTCACCCACTGCCTAACTATGGACAGGTCATTATCAGCGTGCTGAGATTCCTTCAGCTTTGACACCGAATCAGCCGATGGATGCGTACCGTTATTATGATTTTTGGAACATAATGTACTCACAGCAACTGTTGGTAGTGCGTTTTGTTTTTCTTTGTTTCCCATGTTTTCAACATTCGTTTGTCTCTCGCATTGTCGGCATGGTTTTCTTGATAATGCATCTGCATTTCTATGACGCAAACCCGGTCGATGTTGGATTTCAAAGTCATACTGAGCCAGCATCTCCAGCCATCTGGCCAGTTGACCTTCTGGGTCCTTTAACGTCATTAACCAACGCAATGCACTGTGGTCAGTCCGAATGAGAAATCTTTTCCCATACAAGTATGGCTTGAAATGTTTCACAAAGTACACTACAGCAAGTAATTCTTTCCGTGTCACACAATAGGATCGCTCTGATTTTGACAGCGTCCTACTTCCATATGCCACGACGTTTTTGCGACCTTGGTGCACTTGGGAAATTACTGCACCTATTCCATTTTCACTAGCATCAGTATCGAAAATGAATTGTTTTGTTATGTCAGGGTACGCGAGTATTGGTGCTGTTGTTAACTTAGATTTTAGCATTTCAAACGCTTCTCTGCACTCCTTAGTCTTTTTAAACGCCCTCCCTGACTCTGTCAATTTATGTAGACAACTAGCTATTGACGAAAAGTCTTTCATGAATCTCCTATAATAGGAACAAAGCCCCAGGAAGCTGCGAAGCTCCTTCACATTCGTTGGTGTAGGCCAAGACTTCACTGCCTCGATTTTTTTAGGGTCGGTTTTAATTCCCTCTTTGGACACGATATGCCCTAAGAATGCATCTTCGTGTGCAAACAAGTGACACTTGGAAGGTTTAAGTTTAAGGCCTGCCTGTTGCAGTCGAGTGAAAACTTCCTGTAGACGGCTTAGCTCCTCGTCGAAAGTTTTACCGAAAATAATTATATCATCTAAATATATCAGACACGTTTTCCATTGTAAACCTGCTAAAATAGTTTCCATCAGTTTTCGAAGGTGGAACCTGAATTGCATAATCCAAAAGGCATTACGCGAAACTGATATAATCCATTTGGTGTTACAAAAGCTGTTTTGGGTTTATCTTGGTCTTCCATTTCTACTTGCCAATATCCACTCATCAAATCAAGGGTAGAAAACCACGATACACCTGAAAGGCGATCTAATGAGTCATCTATACGTGGTAGAGGGTATGCGTCCTTCACAGTCAGTTGATTGACTGCTCTATAGTCCACACAAAAACGAGTCGTTCCATCCTTTTTACGTACCAGCACTATGGGCGAGGTCCAGGGGCTTAATGACGGCTCTATAATGCCTTGAGTTAACATACTCTCAACATGGTCTTCAATTTCATCTCTTGAGTGAATCGGAATTCTTCGGAGTGGTTGTTTTACTGGTTGCATCCCCCGTATTTATCTTGTGACGTATTTGATTGGTTCTCCCCAGGTCATCTTTTGAGTTAGCAAATAAACCCGAGAACGTACATAGAAGTTGGTCCACTTTCTTGCGTTGGGCCGATGTAAGACCCTTTTTCGTTTCTTGAGACAACTTTTTCAGGTGTTCAGGCATTTGGATGGTTTTCACTTGAGCCAATGATTCTCCAGAAACATCATCAACATCATCATCATCCACCGGTATATAACGACCCATAATAGTTCCAGCATGGACGATTTTTGTTTCATCGGTAACATTCATGACCCTTAGAGGTATGACATCGTCGGATGTAGCGCTTATAAGTACTTTTCCTACTAGAAGCTGCTTATTTTCAACAAATCGTTCTTCTGGTTCCACGATCCCAGTCGAACCATACGAGTGACTATTCCCTACCGTTTGTAATTTACACGGAATGTTCATTTCGTGCCCTGCAGGGATCGTCATTGTCTCTGATAACACAACTCTAGCGCATTCCATCGAAATTGATTTAATCACCTCGTATGATAAAACGGCGTCCCCTATCTTCAAACTGTGATTCACAAAATCAATCTCGCTTCCTACTTTTTCGAGGAAATCCAATCCTAACACTCCTTCTACTGTCAAACCGATCTTTGCAATGATAACGCAGTGCTCTTGACGTTTTCCCCTGAATGACAAGGTAAATTTTCCTTTTCCGACTACTTCTAGCGGTTTCCCATCTGCACATAGAACATTCCCAGTAACCTCATATAACCGAGGTCGATCTTCTGGTGCCATCCTCTCATAGACACCTTTTGCTATCATAGTAACCGTAGCACCTGTGTCTATTAAGAATTTGATGCCTGTTCCATGTACAGATCCCTGGAGGTACATCCCCGCATCCGTTATCATTGCTTGTCCAGTTATATTCCTAGGCCTGGAATCACGGTCCCACCCCTGGCCCTTGGGGTGGGCCCACCCTAGTTTTCCGACAGTTTGGGCTTACTTTTTGGACAGACTCTTTTGAAATGCCCTATTTCTCACTTGTAACAAATAGGTCTTCCCTTCGTTCCGTTTTTCCCTGCAGATTTTGCCGTCAAATCCTTTAGTAGTGTCTTGAGTTCCGCAACTTCTCTCTTAAGTTCCTGGATATCACTTAACCCTGCTTCAGACGTTGTCACGGTTCGTGCATACCTCTCTAAATCCTTTCGCTGAAACTCGGCTCTATTAAAGGCTTCGACTTCTACTCCAACCTGAATTGCTTCATCAAAGGTTTTAGGGCGTGCTTGTTGTATTCTTAACCTAAGTTCGCTGTCCGTTAAAGAATCGATAAATTGCTCCTTCGACAGTGTTTCGAGTAATTCTTCTGGCGCCTTGGGATATGCTTGGGAAGCGAGTCGGCGTATCGCTTGTCCCAATTCTGGGAGTGTTTCATGTTCCCTTCTTTTGCGGCTTTTTAGCTGTACTCTGTAAATTTCCGTTTGGTTCTTTGGCGCGAACCTTCTTTCTAGCGAATCCATGAGCTTGTCGTAATCCGGAGTTCCAGATCCTAGTAGCTGTTGAGCCTGACCCCTGAGACTCACTGCTAGATAAAGCCCTTTCTCTTCTTGAGTCCATTTATTTATGCTGGTACACGTACTAAAATGCGCTTGAAAGTCTATTAGTGGTGTGGTACCGTCGAACGTTTGTGGCGTTACAAGTGGTCGTTTCAGCTTATTTTGTTCCGAAAATTCTAATCTTCTTTGAGGAGCATGATTTCTTTCTCGGGGTCTCGATGGTGTCATTTGATGTTCGATTCTAAGAGTCCTTCGCGTACTTTCTTCTATTTCGCGTTCCAGTTGCTGAATTTTACGATTAATTCTTTCTTGTGCATCCATCATTGACGAGACTGTCTGTGATTGTGCCATTTTAATTATTCATACGATTTTCCAGGGTTTGCAGCTACTTCACGAAAAACAAATAATCCCACCGCTGCCACCAAATTGTGTAGCATGCAACCCGGTCTAGATCTTACACAGGACTGACTAAAAACAGTCTATTCCTAATTAATTTAAGCCACATAGAGCTTTACCGTTACTCCAAAAACTAGGTGTGGGAGGAAACCAGCCCAGATGATGACAGATAGAAGAGAGCGGGCTCTGAAACCGGGATTGAATTATCAAACAGGACCGATAAGCGTGCCCAAATAAACCTGCAAACCAGTGAGGACTGGTTAACACAGAAGGGACTAACATAAGGACACATACTCGTGATTCATACTAAATACCACAGGGGAGAACTTGCAGTAAATGACCAGGCAATAGAGCAATAAATACAAAATAATTGGCACACACGGCAAAGATACCTTGCTACAGTTCTTTAAAATAACTGATGCCAGTCTGACTTCAATTATATCCACAATGATGGCCATCTTGGAATAATTGTTATGGCTACTACTTATAAAGAGATATCTTTAGAGACTTGAGGTTTTCACTATTACATACTTATTATGATAGGGGCTCCAAGTGGCCAAGTGGTCAAAAGCACTCTCCGTTACGGATCACTGTCGTCTCACTTCTGTTTGCATGGGTTCAAGTCTCAGATTTAACCCATGTGGGTATGTGAGAAAGCTTGCCAGTAGCTTCTTGTGGGTTGGTGGTTATTTCCGGGTTCTTCGTCCACCATTAATACTAGCCACCATATATAGCCTATCTTGTGCTGATAGCCCTACAACAACTTATTATGATGTCTCAATGGTCCTAAATGAAAATGACAGTTATCTGACATTCAATATGGCCACTTGGTTATAGCCACTACTGAATGGATTGTGATACTAATATGTGATTTTCATTGACTAGTTGGTGATAATAAAAAAAATGGTGCTGATCAGAATTTCAGTGCGATGGCCATTGAAGTCATCTTCAGTGTAATGGCCATTGAAGTCCCTTTCAGGGTGAAGGCCATTTATGTCCTGTTCATTGTGATAGCCATTGAAGTCCTGTTCATTGTGATGGCCATTGAAGTCCTGTTCAGGGTGAAGGCCATTAATGTCCTGTTCATTGTGATAGCCATTGAAGTCCTGTTCATTGTGATGGCCATTGAAGTCCCTTTCAGGGTGAAGGCCATTAATGTCCTGTTCATTGTGATAGCCATTAATGTCCTGTTCACTGTGATATCCATTGAAGTCCCTTTCAGGGTGAAGGCCATTAATGTCCTGTTCATTGTGATGGCCATTGAAGTCCTGTTCATTGTGAAAGTCATTGAAGTCATTTTCATTGTGATGGACATTGAAATCCTGTGTATTGTGATGGCCATTGAAGTCATCATTGGTGTGATAGGCATTGTGGTCATCATTAGTGTGATAGGCATTGTGGTCATCATTAGTGTGATAGGCATTGAAGTCCTGGTCATTGTGATGGCTTTGGATCTTACAAGAATGGTGGTTTTCTTTAAAATTACTTGTTGCAATACTTATGTGGTTCTAAATGTAAATATTTAAACGTGACCACCAATCTGTCTGTCTGTACATTTATAAGGGAGTATTGATAATCATATCTAATTGACCTTGGGTTCAGGGCAAAGGTAATCGCTTGTATATTTTAGTTTCATTGGTATTTTGAACACAGTGACATGAACATATCAGTTTTTTGACTAGACTATATTTAGTTTGATTTCCATGAACAAGTACATAGTACATGTACTTGAATAGAAATGTTAAGGTCAGCAGTCTTGGTTTGGCTTTTCTTACCAGTACTGGCTTAAAGGTATTGTATATGAACTTTCTTAACTGGAACACAAGAAAATATTTTTTTATACTAAATTTGGAATGTTGGCATATCTCAATACTATACACGATGGTTTCATTTCTTAGCAGTTAAAAAGAAATGGTTTTGTATTGGATTCCTGTAAATTCATTTATGCCATTGAAGCATTAGTCACTGCTTGTGTAAACTACTTTTCATTTTATTGTACTTATTTTGTTGATTGCTGTTGAAAATATTTGTTTTATTGTTGCTTATGCCCCTTGCAATCTCTCTTTCTCTGTCTCTCACACACACACACCTATCTCATTTTGTTATGTCTTATCAGTATCTGTATCAAAAATCTGTTTTATTGTTGTTTTTGCCCTTTGCAATATCTCTTTCTCTCTCTCTTTCTCACACACACACACACACACCTATCTCATTTTGTTGTCTTATCAGTATCTGTATCAAAATCTGTTTTATTGTTGCTTATGCCCTTTGCAGCGTACTTGCATTCTCTCTCTCTCTCTCTCTCTCTCTCTCTCTCTCTCTCTCTCACACACACACCTCATTACATTGTCATATCATCATCTGTATTATTTGCTGTTGGATTCAGTTTATAAGGGGTATATACAGTGCCATTTCTTTACCCTTCCAGTTGCTGGGAGCTGTCCTAGCTTGTTGCCTAGCCAAGAACATCAACAAGGCAAAGTATGAACAGGTGCAGTAGAATGCACAGCCCAATTGAAAAGTATTTATGTTTGAATCTTCAAAGAAGTTTTTTTTTTAAAACATCATGATGGGGAAACTCATCAGGGAGTGAATCTTTGAGGTTTTTGTCTTTAAGATATTATTAAAACATTACTTTAGATGCCAGTTTCTAAGTGAAACCAGTAGATTTAAAAATAAGAAGTTTTTTAATTTTGGAGAAAAATCCAGTATTTATGTTAAGAATTCATGAGATATTTGTGCTTTTCAGTTTTCTTTCAAGTAAAGTTCTATCCTTAATATACAGTAGATAATCTTCCAGAAAAAGAGAAATTCAGTTTTCTTTCAAGTAAAGTTCTATCCTTAATATACAGTAGATAATCTTCCAGAAAAAGAGAAATTCAGTTTTCTTTCAAGTAAAGTTCTATCCTTAATATACAGTAGATAATCTTCCAGAAAAAGAGAAATTCAGTTTTCTTTCAAGTAAAGTTCTATCCTTAATATACAGTAGATAATCTTCCAGAAATTAGGCATTAAGCTCTATTATAAATTACTGTGGGGAGTTGGTACACAATACAGGTCTGTATTTGCCATCACAAAATATTGTATAATCTTTGTATTCAGATACTTGTTGACAATCAAGTACACAAAGCACTTTTTTAATATAATCAATCGACCCCTGTAAACATCTCTTCAAATTTTTGGTAATATATTTTGCTTATTCCTGGTCAATTCGTTACCTTCTTTAAATTATTACATGATATGAAAATAACTCCGCAGTTTGACTATTGATTACTTCCTGTCCTATCCTAGTCTGTGACCTTTTGATGATATACTGTTGTTATAATGATATTTATTGATTTTATTTTTATATCGGCAAATTGACCTTTAAATATGCTGCAATTTGTTCTCTTTTTGTCAGTGCAGTCACAAAAGAAACTCAAATTAAAAAAATTTAAAAAATCACTATAACATTGGTTACAATCCTTTTCTGGCTTTGACCTATGACCCTGTTTTAGGTTGCAACTCGGGGATTGGGAACCATTGCATTACAGTATTTTACACATTACTGTTGTTGACCAAAATAATTTCTTAATCAGAACAAAAATTATGTATTAGTCAAAATGCATGCTTGGTTATCTGATGTGTATTTTGTGCAAGCTTTTGCATAGAAAATTCAGATTTCATATGTTTAAAGTACTAAATAGATATCAGCAATACAATTAATAAAGCTGTATAAGTTCTCTTGGTTCATGTTAATGCTGAAATGTTTCATTCAGTAATCATGCAAAACAGTTGTAAGCTTTGTGCCACCGTATGCATTTCCTTGTCGTTAGCTTATTTTGCTTATAGCTGTAAAAGTTGTCATCAAAATGACTTTCTAAAATTTCTTCATTATTGATTATTCAATAATTTATGTATTGTATTGTTGACTCAGTATTTTGCAGATCTTGATATTCATGTAATTATTGTTCTTTTGTCATAGTTTATTTGTACATAGAATTATTGTCCAGTTGTTGTTACTGCTTGCACATATTTTTCTCAGACGGGTTAGTATTTTGAGATTTATTACTGATACTGTTAGTACACTTTTCCAATTTTAAAGATGACCACCGAGAAATAATATATTATTTATCTTTTTCAAAAACGGATAATTGTTTTTAAACTAAGATAAGGATAGAAGCAATCCAAAATAACTTAAAAATGTAATATTGGTGTGTATTATCTTGCATTATTCTATGTTGAATAGGTATCCCACAGTAAGGCATGAGAAGTACATATTCCATACTTAAAATTCAACCAATTGACACAGGTTTTAAGTTAACAACTATACCATTGCTAGCCAATGTATTTGAGCATAAAGTAAGAAAGACAATTTGCTTGCTCTGAGTGAATAACAAATATATTTCATCTCATGGGTGAAAGATTGATGTGATTTCACTCATGGATTCACTGCTCATGAAAACTGAATATTTCATTCACTTAATGAAATATAAATACTGCAAAGAGCTGTAAAGGGTAGTATTAACAGTTATATAAAAAAAAGCATTTTTTTTAAATTGCTGCATAATTCTCCATTCCATGTCTTTATCTCTCAATTTCTATTTTGATTAGTCCAACAACATTAATTATCATTTGACTTTAATGGAAAACCATGCTTCAGTAATACAAACGTGTTATTAAAACTGGACCATGATGACCAATAAGTAATGCAATTATTATGGTATTAATACATGATCATGATAACCAATAAGTAATGCAATTATTATGGTATTAATACATGACCATGATAACCAATAAGTAATGCAATTATTATGGTATTAATACATGACCATGATAACCAATAAGTAATGCAATTATTATGGTATTAATACATGACCATGATAACCAATAAGTAATGCAATTATTATGGTATTAATACATGACCATGATAACCAATAAGTAATGCAATTATTATGGTATTAACACATGATCATGATAACCAATAAATAATGCAATTATTATGGTATTAATACATGATCATGATAACCAATAAGTAATGCAATTATTATGGTATTAATACATGATCATGATAACCAATAAGTAATGCAATTATTATGGTATTAATACATGATCATGATAACCAATAAGTAATGCAATTATTATGGTATTAATACATGATCATGATAACCAATAAGTAATGCAATTATTATGGTATTAATACATGATCATGATAACCAATAAGTAATGCAATTATTATGGTATTAATACATGATCATGATAACCAATAAGTAATGCAATTATTATGGTATTAACACATGACCATGATAACCAATAAGTAATGCAATTATTATTGTATCAGAACATGACCATGATAACCATCAAGTAATGCAGACATGGAATTAAAAACATGACCATGATAACCAAGTAATGCAGATATTATGGTATCAAAACATGACCATGATAACAAACCAGCTTTCAAATCTACTAATTATCAGTACCATGACTGATAGCAGTCACAAAACTACCAGGTGCATAACTTCAGAATTGCTGTATTCATTCAAGTCAATTTTGTACAGACATCAACTCCTGATTAAGAAATTTTGGTCAGCCTATCTTTATTCAGAGAGAAATTAATGAAGATTATATTTGTGAAGCTTTTGTATATTTTTTTTTGTACCACATATATATATTTACAGATTTCTGGACTTTTCTGTGTCTGTACTGTTGTATTTATTGATGTATATAGTATTGTAACTTGCTGCATATTTATATAACCACACATCTCAAGAAATTGCCTTAAGTCTCTAAGAGCCAGTATTTGTTAGGATATTTAGTCCAATAAGTTTAATCAGCATAACTGAAACTGATTATTTTCTTTTTTTAATATTGTTTATAACTCGTGTTTAGATCAAAATAAATTTTCTTGTACGTTTTTATGCCTTGTTTATATTTTTCATTTTTGTTTTTAAAGGATCTATTTATATTGATTCAATATATATTATTTGCATATCCAGGTATTTTTAATTGTATAAACAAATGTATAATCAGTTTATCTGATATTTTACACAATCAAAAAAATTGTCAGCTTTATTAAATTATCCACCATTATTATAGCTAATGTTTATTTATCATATGTTATGATGCAATATATATCAATAGTGAATACACAATACTTGTGGTGGAGATTCTCCCATTATGTCTACACACACTAATTGGTAAATTAATGTTAAGTCAATAGTTACTGACATGATATGTGCCTAACTGTTCATGGCAATGCTGTTAAAGGTTGAGTCAGGTTAAAAGGGCAGCACCACCATCTTCTAACCCTCTTCAACAATTTCTGATTTCCAGGTGATAATCACTTCCTTTGTAGAAATTGAATCGAGCCAAGTGAACTGGCCAAGAGATCCTAAAACTCTTGGCTTGAATTTGTGTTTTTAGTATTAGCTGGTTAGAAATGAGCTTTTATAAGTAAACAAATTTGTGATTAATTAAAAAGAATCTCATGAGTATTGCAATTTCCAGGTATGACAACCAGTTTAAAATGTTTTGAGCACTAGATTCAAGTTGAAAACCCCTGATAACAGACAGAATACTTAGGGTGTACCTATGTCCGGTAAAGATGGCAGGGTGTACCGATGTCCGGTAAAGATGGCAGGGTGTACCTATGTCCGGTAAAGATGCCAATGTTGTTGTAATACAAAGTTAAGAATAATATTAATTTTCAAGGATTCTGACTTGATTTGTATGATAGAGACTCAGAGTGGCTTTTGAATTTGAGTTCCTGCACAAAATGTTTTCAGCATACACAGCCTGGTCATATAAAATCACTTACTTTGATAGTATCTGGCATAATTGCATTCTGAAAACAATTTTCCCATTCAATAGACATGTATATGATTGAAAAATTTGGTTCTCTCTTATTCTCATAAAGTATCGGCTGGATGCATTTTGAGAAGTAAATTATGACAAAGACATGATCTGTAGCTGCAAAATTTGATTTAGATCTCAAAGTCTATTATCAAATGAATACATACCTCATCACTTGCAACATTTTTTACCCTATATTGATTGGCTTTTTATAACTGTAGGATAATGTTTCTAAAAGCTGTTTTTACAGGTGTTCACTTGTATTGTTTACTAACTTGGTATTATTTTTTTGGTAACTTGTTCTTTAGAACTCAAGAGAAAATGATTTGATAGAAAAATTTGTTGATAATAAGACTTTAAAAGTTCTGGTTTGTAGTGAGAGATGATTGCTAAAGAACTAATTTATGTTGTCAACAAATTTATAATTAACCAGGTCAAGTCGCATTTAGTCTGCATAAGTTTGATTCATGCAATATGCCCTCCCATTAAATTGTTCAGTCCACTCAAACCTAGCATTTACATTCTGCCAATAATCAGACTGTATCCTTTCAATTACTTGTGTGAATAATTTTCTTGTGGACTGTGGAGGAAGACTGGTAGATTTTGGGGTCAAGGTCACTGATTTGAAGAAAAATAAGCTTTAGTACTATTGGTTCTACACCACAATATATGGAAGGCTTGTTGCACATATGCTATGAAAAAGTCTTTTCTTATAGAGCAAGCTTATTAATGGAACTTGTATGACCACAAGAAAATAAAGAAATCTTTGTCTCTTGTGATTTAGAGGTCATTGTAATGGTAAATTAAAGAACTAACATGTTCAGCATGTTATGTTTAGTTCAAGATTACCTTTCCTTGATTCATATTGAAATCCTGTTGGTCTGATCAACCACGCATATATAATTATTGAAGATTGGTAGGCATTTAGTGTTATTGTTGGTACATTTTCTGGTGTTTTACATATATTACCTATGTCTTTTTATTTGTTATCTTTTTATTGTTACTGCTTTATGTATTTGCAGCTGTTGATTCATGGTGTAATAAACTTCTATAGTCTAATGCTTTATTTCTTCTTACTGACACCTAAATATCGGGTTCAATGTGTTGAACCTTTATCTTCCTCTATAGGCAATGGTATAAAGTACTCCCCCATCCCTGTAGAGAGTAGCATAGACATAGGTATAAAAGTACTCCCCCCTGTCCCTATAGGCAAGGTTATAAAGTACTCCAAATTCCCCAATAGGCTGGGTTATAAAGTACTCATATCCATATAGGCAGGGGTATAAAGTACTCCAAATGCCCCAATAGGCTGGGTTATAAAGTACTCATATCCATATAGGCAGGGTTATAAAGTACTCCAAATTCCCCAATAGACTGGGTTATATAGTACTCATATCCATATAGGCAGGGTTATAAAGTACTCCAAATGCCCCAATAGGCTGGGTTATAAAGTACTCATATTCATATAGGCAGGGCTATAAAGTACTCCAAATGCCCCAATAGGCTGGGTTATAAAGTACTCATATCCATACAGGCAGGGCTATAAAGTAGTACTCCTGTCCTTATAGGCATGGATATATAGTACTCGTCCTTATATGCAGAGGTATCAAGTACTCCCCATGCCATATTGGCATCACAGCCTCCATAGTACATCTAGTTCCACATTTCTCCTTCAAATATGTTCCCTGATCACATGAATGTTAGGGATATTTTATAGTTTTTAAACATTGCTTCCGTAAAACACCACCCATCCCATGAATAATAATAATGAGGACTTTGTATAGCACCTAATCTTTAGAAGTTCTAAGCACTTTACAACATCTAAAATGATATGACTACAAACAAACAAAAATAGAAACAAACACCTTGAAATTAGAAAACATACAAAAGGCTGAAAATACTTAAGAGTAGGGAACATTATTAGGTCTTTAAGTTTCTTGCAGTCGAGTGTGTGCGTCACATTATCCTGACACAAGGCTGACCAGTCCTAAAACTAATCTCTTAAAGCTAAACACCAAGCGAGGTAGCTGTTTGTACCATTTTTGTAAGTCTTTGGTATGACTCGGCCAGGGATCGAACCCATGACCTCCCATTTCCCAGGTGGACACTCTAACCACTAGACCACCAGAGCAGTTTTTCTTGCAGTTGAAAAAGGTGAGATTTACAAGCAATCTTGAAAGGGATCACTGTGTCTTTGTGTCTAATTTCAATGCGCAATTTATTCCACATTGCCGAACCCTGGCATGCAAAAGAACAATATCCATATGACTTCGCTTTCATAGTGGGAATAACGACTATACGATTTTCAGAAGAGGAGCGTAAATATCTTGCTGGTGTGTGTACACATGGGTGAGGCCAGATAGGTATGCTGGACTGGAGTCTGTCAGTGAAACGTAGTACAGAGAACAAATTCTGTGTTTGATTCTGGATCGAATGGATAGCCAGTGTAGGGTACAGATCACTGGAGACTTTATAGCAAGGGATAAATGGGATAATGGCTACACCCAAGTTAAATTCTCTGCATTATAACGAGGCACATTACAGCATGGGCTGAGTGTTAGCATGACCACACCATGTGAATAAAGAACATTATACAGAGCTTTCTTTTTACAGTAATGGACAAAAACCCACAACCATATTTATGGGACAATGCTGCATGATGGTGCAGGACTGTATAAAGTATAGTCAATTTTACTTTAGGGACTTTATGGAGCAGGACTCTTTTCAATTTTTACCTTAGGGACTTTATGGTGCAGAACTGTAATTAACTTTACCTAATGAATTTGATGGTGCAGGAATTGCCTCAGGTTTACATAATGTACAAAAATAAACAATGAGTGAAGGTAGTTTTGAAATGCAGTGTAGTTCAGTGTAAGTTAACCGTCTCATTCAATGTGATATTATTGCAAGCCAGATAAATATTTGTTAGACACTGCATCAGTTCACAGTAGCTATCTTGAAATAATGAAAAGCAACAAATCAAGATTGTATAAAAATACTTTGTATCACAGTTTCATATAAAAACAGACAATACACATCAACTAACATGTTTTTTTTACTACAAACTTTACATCTTGATAAAAGAAAACAGTAACTATATTAGTTTGTCAGTCATTTTGATTTTACGCTCACAATGAAAATACTTTCTTGCAGAAGTGTCGAGAAATATTACCTTTGCAAAAGAAATACACAAATATTTCCAGCTGACACATCAAAACTGAAATATATGAACATCTACAGCATAAACATCAAATCAAAACTTTGTTGGAAGGTCAGCCACAATCATTTATAATTTTTCAATAGCACCTGACAGAAAGATGATGACATCATTATGTGTCTATTTCTAAGCTTATGCTTAAAAACATCGAAAATAAAAGAAAAACGGTAAATATAAAAATCACCCCGTATCACGCATATAAACTGTGATTATTGTATTAATAGACTGAATACAGACACCATAACCCTACTAATTGGCTGGAGCTTTATTATTTGCATCATAAAAAAAAATTACAAATTCTCTTTTTTCCCCAAAGGTAAATTTCTGTATCATTCATATATCTAATCTGTTTTTACTGTGAGCAGTCCCCAAAATTCAAGTTTTATTTTTGGAAGCATGTATTGTATTTTCCGGAATATGTTCTTATTGTTCATTGGAAGGCTAAAAAATGCACCCATTTAATGAAAATCTGTTACAGTTTAATGTTTTTCAAAAGCACATCACTACTGGCGTGGTGGGGAGGGGGATAAAAAAATTTAACTTCTCACCCAGTGGAAATTACTTGGTGAGTTTCCATTTAATTACATTCTTTTGTGTAGACTAAAACGACAGGTAAATGTCATTTATATATATTTATATCTCCAAGTCTGACACTGAAGATGTTGGGACAATGCATGGTTTTGGTGTTTGCATTTGTCTGATGGAGTACTCGCAAAAAACAACACATCTGTGGCCAAACCTCATTGCAAAGTTATTTTAGCATGCTCTGCCATACATTTGCAAATAGAATACTCTATGAATATGATCAATTGCTAGTTCAATAAAGACAAGAGTCCCATGTAGTGACTGAGACTCTTGTGACCAAATTCAAAATCTTGTAATCCACAATAATTTAATTTTTTCATACCTTTTATGCTTTTACTTGCCATCTTAAAACCATCTCTGATATTCTTGAGAAACTCCAATGTTTACCGAATCTGATGATAACATAATATTCCTATGTGTCTGAAGGAGTTTGCAAACCAGGCTTGACTAAATTTGGCATCAAGCTGATGGTCACAACTTACATTTTTCTGCTTCAATGAGCCAGTTTTATCTGGAGCAACCAGACCATGGCATTAATGTGCATGCAAAAAAAAAAAAAAAGTCATGACAATCTTGTGTGCCATTTTGATAGCGAAACAATAACAAATGTATGCTAGTAGATGGATGCCACATGACATTCAGTCATATAAGCCGATCTCACATATGACATCTCTCTTCAGGCAGCACATAAATCTCTTATCTGATTACAGCTTAAATAAACAAAGAACATGCTGTCAAATCGGCAATAAATATCCCCATCATGCAAGAATTTACACTATACTCCTGGGCTAAATATCTAAAAGGTTTCTTAAGTTAACCCTAGTGATATCATTGTAAGACTTGAGTTCAACTTTTTACATTATCTTCACCCTACAATAACCATGTTTATAATACATTAAATGGTCACTTAAAAGTCCAGTCAAACTACAAACTGCACAGACCCAGTTGATGTCATGATAGGCATTCTGATTTGGGTTGATTAATTTTGTCCATATATACTCAATTATAAATAGTTTAACTACAAATTTCATAGGCCCAGACCCACATAATGCACTTGTTGATCTGGGTCTATGCCGGTTTATATAATAGTCTATATTTGTGGTATTTCAAATCACTGCAATCTGCGCAAGGACTTGCAGAAAATTACATTTTTTGTTTATAATGACCATTGCCTGTACACTCTTTCCATTTATACCTCACAAACATATAGAGATTAGACAACTCATGCTATGGACACAATTAATTATAAGTAAATCTACTACAATGTATTAGTCCTCTGCATTACACTGAACTAGTAAATAATTTACGAGGGAAGGGGTGGGGCTGAGAAAAGTCCTGAAATGTATATGCTATTGCTATATTTTTACTGATAATATGCTGAATTCGATAATGATACATTGCAATGGCTAAAAATGATGAAAACACTACTAATTATTGATGACTATCATGTTCAATGTTATAGTGTATGAACAAAGTAGGACTTTAAAATACTGAAATTTCAGTGACAATCCTACCAATTATTGGTTACTAACATGTTCATGGTTATAGATTCTGTACAATGTAGGACTTTAAAATACTGAAATTTCAGTGACAATCCTACCAATTATTGGTTACTAACATGTTCATGGTTATAGATTCTGTACAATGTAGGACTTTAAAATACTGAAATTTCAGTGACAATCCTACCAATTATTGGTTACTAACATGTTCATGGTTATAGATTCTGTACAATGTAGGACTTTAAAATACTGAAATTTCAGTGACAATCCTACCAATTAATGGTTACTAACATGTTCATGGTTATAGATTCTGTACAAAGTAGGACTATAAAATACTGAAATTTTAGTGACAATCCTACCAATTATTGGTCACTAACATGGTTCGAGGTTATAACTTATGTACAAAGTATGACCTTAAATTATTGAAATTTCAGTCCAAGTGCATGGAAAGTTTATGTCAACTCTTTATTTCCATGGAATGGCAAACTAATCTAAAAATACAATTCTATGTACTTGTAAAAATTAATCTCATTATTCAGTGAGGTGATGAAACTTTCTTTATGGTCGCATTGGTATTAGTTTTCAGCTGTAAGATATGATTCTCTATCATTTTCTCCAGATCATGTGCTCTCTTCTGTTCTTCAGCTAGGAACTTCTCAGAAACAGTCTCTGGCAGCTATGAGAATACAAGCCAAAAATCATTAATCAGATTTAATCACATGCTAATATTATGTCAAAGCATGAAGATCCTGTCTTATTGGTCAGTTGAAATCACCAAAATTCAAAGACTTTTGAATCAATTAAAATTTTCTGTATTTCGAATTGTTTATGTCGTGCACATGTAATATATTCCACATGACATAGTAAACCTGATCTAGTGTTAAATATCTGGTAGTGAAAGACATGGAAATGCCCTCCAATATATATATATATATATATATATATATATAAACAATTTTAGAGGAAAACAAGATAACATTATTAACCATACAGCCAGTTCATACGGCTCAGTATAAAACAAGACAATATATACACACAGATGTACTTTGTAAAATAGAAAATTTTCATACAACCCTGCCAACATTTCAAATGGCTATAAATTTCTACATTTTCTAATCAAAACATTATTGACTAGAATTAAAATTTCGTAAAATCTGCCTCAAGTTTGATTACTTTTTTAAACAATGTCAGAGATTTTTGGTCATTTTTCTATTAAAGAAAACTTTTACTGTATATCAGAAATTTGTATTTCTCATGACATTCCTTAAAATAACAACGAATAAGAATTAAAAGTACCATATGATTTAAATTCAACCTTTGATCAAGAGGTCACCTGACTATCACAGTGGTAAAATAACCTTTTTACACCTCTCCCATCCTGAAAATTTGGCACCTGATGCTGGCACATGCAAGAATTGGTGGTCACGTATGAGAGGTTCGTTGTTGCCTCCACTGACGTTGAATCAGTTTTATTCAAAGGTTCAACATTGAGAGTTTAGATTAAAATGCCAATTTTATCTGTTCTTTTTCAGAAAAGACTGGGTGGGACATCATGCAACATGTCTGTGGTATGATGCCCCAGTGCTAGACATCACTATAATCTGCCTCAATGCAGACATCGTAGCGATATGACTGAACATTTTTTAAACTACGTTAAAAATCCTAAACGAACAAACAAGGTTCAAAATCAAGCCAAGGCCATAAATCAGTATAATTTAAAAGGAAGAAGGGTGAAAATCAAAACTTGACCAAATGACATTCAGAAATTACTGACAGAAAACATAATTTGTGAGACACACAGTAGATGCATATGGATAACACTATCTTCGTTTCCAAGAATATGGTTGCAGCATGAAAGGAGCATCTCACCTCTAGATCCTCAGGGTCCCCTATATCAGTGAGTGACATGGCCAGGCTGCTGTGAATGGACTCAGTACTCCTATACATGTGCTCCTCTTCCCCCTCCTCCTCAGCCTCTTCTGTGCTATGTCGATGCTCACTACTGTACCTCACTAGTAATCAAAAGAAGAAACAAAAACACTGTTCATGGTGTGTAGGTTAACAAACAATTTACATGATGGGGATGTCAATAAACACTGTATATGGGCATGTCAATAAACATTGTACATGGGCATGTCAATAGGCACTGTAAGTGCTGAATATGTCAACAAAACATTTCACTGTGTAAGTCTGAGATAACCAATTTGTGACCACAGTTTGTGTCTATAGCACATACATACAGCTGGACTGGTTAATTGACAGTTGGAATAGCATATGGAAGATGATAAATCCATGATGGTCATGTAGTACAACTGGACAGCAGATCAGCTATCTATCCATCGCATAAATGCATCTGCGGTCCAGCCAGCAATATCTGCTGCCCAGGAAAAACTCAAATTTGGTTCAAATAAAATTGCGAGGAATGCAAGATACAAGAAATAATTGAAAAATGGTTGAAAGTCAGTTCCTAATACTTCATGCTCTGCAAGTTTTATACCTTGTTTGTTTGTTTTTATGGTTTAACGCCATTTTTCAGCACAAGATAAGCTATACATAGCGGCCAGTATTAATGGTGGAGGAAGAACCCATAAAACCCTGGAAAGAACCACCGACCCACGAGAAGCTACTGGCAAGCTTTCTCACATATCCACATTGGCTGAATCTGAGACTCAAACCCATGCAGACAGGTGAGATGGCAATGATCCGTAACAGACAGCGCTTTAGACCACTCGGGGCCCCATTTTATACCTTGTGATCCTGCCATTATATATATATATATACATAGAGAGAGAGAGAGAGAGAGAGAGAGAGAGATATCAACACCTTTATTTTGCATTTACATGTAATGCATTTATCTTTTCAATTATTGTATGTGATTTCCATATTGCAGTCAATTTCAAGGTCAATCTTGTTTAAAAGATTAAATAAAGTGTTCAAAAATCATTGAGCTGTGAGTATAAATAAACCATTACAAACAGTATAGCTTCATCTCTATATCTCTCTCATAAAAATGTAGCTTTTTCCAAATCTTTTCAACCTATCCCTTTATATGTCTATATACATGTACACTCTTTCTAATATGCATATCTAGGTGTATTATTTACAAACATAATTTCAGATTACATATGATTGTAAGGAGCCAACAAAGATGCAAAGGAAACAAAACTTTCAATAAATATAATGCAATTTCCTTAAAATATACCATTATTTGTCTTACTGAAGTACTCATGCTGGGATTGTATGTTTGGGGCAAACTCAAATGTTCCATGGCAAGCTCAATTTTCCAGTCAGCTTACCGTAAGCAAGCTAACTTGTATCATATTTGTATATCCCTAAGTTAAATAAATTACACCTTCACATATGGCAAGACCTTGTCATGCACAGAGTACAGGGCTTTGTATATTCATCCTTCAATAGTGGTTAATGGTATGGTTCTGAAACATCACATCCAAAAGGTGATATTTAATTTAGGATTGTGAAACATCACATCCAAAAGGTGATATTTAATTTAGGATTGTCAAACCTCATGGGCAAAGCTAAAAGCTATCCCTAATGAGAAAACCTTATCAAGGAGAGAGAAAATGAGCGATTCCATTTGTTGGATGGAACCATCTATCATCCCAACTACATTAAGATCTGGTGCTGTCTTTAGTATCATTTGGTGGGAGCATTAGTGTTGAAGGTGGGAGCTCAGCATTCTCCAAGATACATGTTAGTGATTCTGATGTGGGGTGTTAAATTCAGCACTTCATGCTGATTAGAAACTTAGTGCTCTCTTTTTGTAATCCACTGACTTGTTTCTTAAGAACATCAGACCATGCAACATGCACTTTATAGGTGTATGAAAAGAGTATCTTGCACAAAACGTGCATGTTTCATGGACATCCTGTATGACTTGACTTGCTTGAATTTATTCTACTGTGTTGTCATCTCAATAATGAAGAGAATAAATATACCAGTGCATACAATGAATATATATATATATATATATATATATATATATATATATATATATATATATATATATATATATATATATATATACACACACATAATTTTGAAAAAAATGCCAATCCCATTATCAAAAATGGGTAATAATATGAGTAAATGCTTACAAACAGTGCATAGGAAATTCTACTTGTGAAAATTATGATGCCATCTAAAGTCAGTTTTGATGAAAATGAAGAGCACTATAATTTCAAAAATCTCAATAAATCTCTCCAGATTTAAAAAAAAATGTATTCACCATATAAAACTACATTCTGATTTGCTGTATCACTAAAATTTAAAATTGGGTTATTAAATTTAAGTTTTAGAATTTAGAATTTAACTGGATTTTATGGAGAACATCTTTCCATCATGGCAGTGAAAGTAAACACCTTAAAACTGGATATAATGGCAGCCTTCTTGTGGGTCAAAAGGGGAGTTAACCTGTGAGGGTTGTTTCCCTTTGTCAATATAATAGGAAGACCTTTCTTTCCATCTTTCTCAGAGAGCTGTGTCCTAATGTAATGTGATCAGGTATTGCATCTGATGGAGAAATGTATTTCCATGCATCAAGTAATGAAGGATAATGATTATCACAACAGTCAGTGTATATGATGGACTATCATGGTACCCTTTATATTTGGTGAAAAAAAAATGACTTAGCCAATTCGAAAATAAATAAATCAAATAAACAATCAACAAGGCTCTGCTGTTTCAGATCACTGTTAATAAGCATTTATTGCATTGAAAGGTGACACTGGAAAGATGTGCAAGTTCTTCCAAAGTGTGTAGCTGGTACCAAAACTTAAGAAATTGCATCATGACATGTTTGTGATTGTCAAGAAAGTGAGAATGTACCAAATCTCCTAAGGCACATTAAAATGAATGGCTTAAATATAGTTTGAAAAAGGACATGATATGTGTCCTTACTGTACAAAGTGTATGTAGCAACATGAAAGAGTGTATGGCACTTTATTCGTACATGGTTGTAATTTGTACATGGTTGTAATTCGTACATAGTTGTAATTTTACCTAGTAAAAATATTAGTGATTTGTACAATCAGTGGAGAAAATGAATATACAAAATGCAAGCTGAACCTCACATTCTTCTTGTCTCTTTAGTCCAGATTGACTCAATCTTCTTAAACTCTCTGCGCCAAATCACAATGATCATATCTGAATTCACTTAACAATTGCCATTCATGTGGGGGATATTTTTCAACATAAAATGGAAAAGAAAACACAGATCTAAGGGTCATTTTGGAATTCACATAACAATTGCCATTCATGTGGGGGGGATAGTTTTCAACATAAAATGGAAAAGAAAACTGGGATCTAAGGGTCAATTTGGAATTCATGTAAATAATGCCATTCATGGGGGGGGGGGGTAGTTTTTAACATAAAATGGAGAAGAAAACAGGGATCTAAGGGTCATTTTGGAAAATGTAGGAAAAAGTATGCATTTCGTGCTCCCCTTAGCAAAGCTGGTCAAGTTGCAAATAAGGATTTTTCCATTTAAACATACATGATACCCAGAGAAGGCAGTTTTAAAACAAAATGCATGTCAGGGTACTCCGAAACACATAGTTCATACAAAATGATAATAAATCCTAAACTGCATTTATGGGTGAGTATCCAATTTAAAATTGCATTCTCTAGGTCCCATATATATCATAACTCATTCAGTCCCAGCAATGTTAACAGCATTATTGCTGCTCTGCCCCAGTTCTACTAAAATGTGTCTAGCTGCTTGTGCCCCATATCGTTTTACCCGTTTAGACAATTTTATAAATATGCATTCACTCTTACCTTAATTTCTCTTCTTGTATCCAAAAAAAGTCCACAGTTTTCACCAATTATTCAAAATGAATTTGCCAATACAGCGATGCATTTTTTTCTCTATGCGTCCAAGTCTTTCACAACTTTGTTATACACTATTTAAGAAATTAAGACAATTGCTACAATCTGCTAGATCTGCAAGAACTCTATCATCATCACTATCAGCATCCGCTTCTTCAGACGTCTCAGACTCAGAAACTTCTATGTCCGAATCTAAAGCTCTCAAAGTATCCAAACTGACAAACATATTTTTCCTTTCCTTGTTCAATATTTTCAAGATCAAACCTGAGAAACTCCTCATTTTTGCTCTCACCATTATCAAGTCTTATGTCTGCCATCATTTATGAATTTTATTTTAGGAGGAATTGTGAAAACAAACTTGTGATATCAGACACACTGTATGACAGACAAATGCATATACTCGTCTTGTCTTTAAAAATTATAGCTAAAAAACAAAATCCAACTAATTACTTGAGTTCTGTCTCTCCTGCTCCAACTCTTCCTCAAGCCTGGCCTTCTGGCTGTGCATCATATTCAGTCGCTCCTCATAGTGCACAATAGTAGAGTCTGATCGATTCTGCATTTCTGCCCTCTCTTGGTCCACCTCTTCTTCCAATATCTCTATATGCCTGACAATAACACATCAAATAATTGTCAAACAGAGTGAAAATCCAACAACAAGCCTGATTTATGTCTTTATAATATAATTACAGTAGACTGAGAAGGGCTGAACTCACATGCAGTCAATCCTGATTTATGTCTCTAAATTATAATTACAGTAGACTGGGAAGGGCTGAACTCACATGCAGTCAATCCTGATTTATGTCTCTAAATTATAATTACAGTAGACTGGGAAGGGCTGAACTCACATGCAGTCAATCCTGATTTATGTCTCTAAATTATAATTACAGTAGACTGGGAAGGGCTTAACTCACATGCAGTCAATCCTGCAATAGTGACCACTAGCATATACACACCTGTTGACCCTCAACCCCACCCCCATTTGAAGATGTGTAGTGTATCAGGTAAAAAAAGTGTAATTTTCCAGGTTAATGTGTAGTACATCATTAGCTTCAAATTTACCAATTCTTCCATTTTTTTCAACTTTATTGAATGAAAAATTACATTTATAACACAGAAAGAAATACATATAAGCCAACCTAAATTTCACAAATTCACAAATGAAGACAAACCATATAGCTTTTCCCTGTTACTTCCAATCTTACATGGTATAAACATGAGATCACATCCTTAATGACTTGGGCACATATCTGTAATATTCAAACTCAAAAATATATATTACTGGAGTCCATCAATTTCATATTGCTATTCTGACAATTAACAAAGATTTTATGTTAAGTCTATAACATGTAATATTGTAACACACTGAAAATGGTACTACCTAAAACTAAAAAATATCTCAATGGACAAATGAGAAAAAAAGTTCTTAAACTGACATAGTCTTATACTGATAAGCAGTAAATATTTATTGAATATGACTACATCAGACCATCACATGTAAAATCTGTAACGTTACACTAATTCTCAGTGTCTGATACAAGAATCACCTACAAGTAAAATATAAATGACTAGCAGGTATTTTGTTACCGTATTCATGACAGACAAAACATTTCAATCTCAAATAAACCGAAGAGAATTACATATGTTGTGTGCAAAATATCCAATGTCTTGACTGAAAAGCAACTAGTCTGGTACAAAATATTCAAGGACCTGTCTGCAAATTGACTAGTCACATGTAAAAATCAAAAGACCTGATTGCAAATTGACTTGTTTGGTAAAAAAAAAAAACATCACAGGACATGACTGAAAAGTGACTTGTCTGATACAAAATATACAAGGATGTGACTGCAAAATGATTAGTTACATGTAAAATATTCAAGGACCTGACTGAAAAATGACTTGTCTGGTAAAACATATCCAAGGACATGACTGCAAAATAACTTGTCTGGTACAAAATATACAAGGATGTGACTGCAAAATGACTAGTTACGTGTAAAATTTCCAAGGACCTGATTGAAAAATTACTTGTCTGGTACAAAATATCCATGGAAGTGACTTTTCTGGTACAAGATATCCAAGGACCTGACTGCAAACTGACTAATTACATGTAAAACATCCAAGGATCTGACTACAAAATGACTAGTCTCGTGTAAATGAATGCTGTAAAGAACAATATTTAAATATGAAAAGAGTGCAAACTGTTCTTCTTCAGTTGTTTTAAGATTAATGATTTTCACACTATGTTGCTTTAAAATTTCACTTAAAGTGTAAAGAAAATCCATCAATGGTTTAGGAAATATAAACAAATAAAAAACTTGAACTAAAGTTTCAATGTGCATTTTCTTGAATTGTCATCTTGACTCCAAGGTAAATGATGCAAGCAAACCCACAAAAAACCTGTATTTAGCTTTTATAATGATTCATACCAAGCAAGTACGATGAGATTATATTAAGGTATTTGGGATATATGTATTAATGGTTTTAACCAAAACATTAAAAAACTGTTGACACTAATACTGACATTGCCACTATTACTGGCATTGCCAAAATTATTTCCTCTTTAAACTTGTCACCAACAGCTCTGGTGGCCAAGTGGTTAGAGTGTCCGCTGCAGAAGCGGAAGGTCATGGGTTCGATAACCGGTCGAGTCATACCAAAGACTTACAGAAATGGTACTAACAGCTGCCTCACATGGTGCTCAGCATTAAGAGGTTTGTGTTAGGACTGGTTTGCCTGGTGTCAGGATAATGTGACTTGGTGGGACATCATGCTACATGTCTGTGGCATGATGTCCCAGTGCTAGACATCACTATAAACTGCCTCACTGCAGACATCGTAGCGACATGACTGAAACATTGTTAAAGCATCATTAAAAATCCTAATCAAAATAAACATATCACCTGATCTTAATGTATTAGAAGAATCTGTAATAGGAAAGAATAGCACCAGCTGATATAGAGATGTGGTCTTACAAGGATAAATGTTTCCCCTCACAAGTCCAGCGTAAATTCAGTAAACCACATCATTACATGGCTGGAGAGAGATTTTGTTAAGCTGATGATAAAGACCCTACCAGGTCAACTTAACTTTTCAAGATTAAGAGATCCTACAGCAAAAGCTGTATGAATGTAATATCCAACATCCAGCAAATATTTTCAAACATATCCAAGTTAACATATTCTGAAGATATGGGTTACTGCAGTATACAACTTCTCTGACATGGCCATTGACATTGAACATGATGTCATGGATACAAAAAAAATGAACTTACCTTAGACAATGTCAACATATACTGACATGCTAAGATTGGTTAAATTAATAATTAATATTTCTCGGGGGGAAAACACCCAAAGTTATTCATGTGGCATCATTTTGTGAATTCATCAGATTTCTCCACAAACTGGGTTTGATACAAATCCATTCACAACTGTTTGTTATCATTTCCATAAACCAAAACTACAGCCAGAACTTTGACCCTAAACTCATTGTTAGAGCCCTAACTATCAACTCTTTCATTGAAATGCAACTAAATATAAAGTCTGGTTAAAATTTACTTGTTCACATCACTGTCACTGACTCAGTGGAAAACAAACATGCATGCAATGACCCTTGACTTGAGGTCCGGTTTCAAAACTCCTTCACAAAAATGCAGATTTGTTGATATTCAGATCGGCAACATTTTCAAAGAGAACAAATTCAATTCCACTGTTGTAACTGAATGTCAATCGACTTGTGGCTTGATTCACTTTGTGTGTTCTGATTTGATGGTTCTCCACAACTTGGAGAAATCCACAATGATAAAAGATGCAATACTGCATCACCACACAAAAATTTTGTGCAAACTGATACAGGTTTGTGTGGTCTATACAATGTAAATGCATTTGCATTGTGTAGATAATGAATTTTGTGACTATTATTTGAACCTTGCATTTTGCAATTTGAAAACTTAATCTATTCCATCTTGCTTGATATTCTGCTTTTGTGAGTGGTGCTTGAACTGTCCTTTCTATTACATACATACCTCTGATCCTGGCTATGGGACAGATCTAACTCCTGCAAAGCTTTCTGTAGCTCCTCATCAAACCTCTCCTCAAGCAGTGAGATTTCCTCACGAAGGTGCTGATTCTCTTCCTTAAAGTAAAACACAGGCCACATGAGTTTAAACAAAGCTTCAGAAATGCCTGTACATGTTGGGCATGTCCAACTGGAGAGATTATTGAGGAAATAAAAAATACCCAATTAGACATTATGAATTTGTGTTAAAAATAATAGAATTTTAGGACCAAAATCTTTAAGTGAGATGTGTTTTCGTGAAAATCCCTTTCTAATATGACCCTCATCTTCAAAATCAGTAGTGATAACAAGATTTTCAAAATGACCACCATGGTCATCATGTTGTAGGCTGAGGAGCACCATTTTCCTTTACGATAGACTGGCTATCAAAATTAGACTATTGGTACAAATCTAATGTGTAAATGACTGTTTGGTGTTTGTAACAATACAGACTTTTAAGATGACCACCATGGTCATCATTTTGTAAGCTGATGAGCACCATTTTCCTTTAGGATAGACTGGCTATCATATTTAGACTGTTGCATACATGTCAACCCCTGATGAGGAAAAAGTGTAATCCAAGTGGTAAAAAAATGGAATCCAGGCAGAAAAAGTGTAATCCACATATAACATGCTAAAATTTCAATAAACAATGATTTATTTGCCCCTCTCATCTTTTAACATCCTTTACTGTTTCAAGTTTTCATATGTAGCACTTTTAGCTTTACACACATTGACTAAAAACCATCGACTTAGCGCCAAACATTAAAATTCTTTCCACATGTCTGGAAATAGATGTCACATGATGCTGCACTCTTGTCTTAATATCTAGAGGATTCTGTTAGTATTTGTTTCGAGGTTTTTTGGGGTTGCCTTTTTCTAATTTATCTGGGAAATGTTTGAAAGGAGATATTTTTGCTCACATAAATGCATAGACTAAAATAAAATATACTTTTTAGCAGAATCTGCACGTAAAAATTAAATTTAGAAAACCAATCTGCTCTCTCCTCACTAAGCATATGTACTGGCAGCCTCCCATTAGACGTGTAACGCATTCGACAGAACTCGGTAAAAACGATCGTTTTCAACCAGCCATAATTTCATTATTAGATGAACCAGCAATATTATAATTTATACTGAAATAAAGTTCATTTCTTGCTCTTTTTAACTGTTTGTTTGGTTTGTTGATGAAAAGAAGTTAATGAATAGTAATTTGCATATAAAAAAAGCAACACTTTCACTGTTGCGCACGATATGGTCCGCTCAACGCCTCACAGAAAAAGCAAGAGATTTGCATTCGCTAGGAAAATTCCATTTTAACTCCAAAGTCACTGGGTCAAGACCTAAAAATAGCACCACACTGTAGAGCAGTGAACGGTCTTTAATTTCATATAAGTTTGAAATGTATATGTTTAAATTAAATGTTCTTGGTAAGCAATCAAAAAATAGGTTCATGTTTTCAGCTAAATATCTCGGCCATTTTTAAAAATAAAGATATGATACCTGTATGCGCTGTATAGCCCAATTTCCGCTGAATCTAATGATATGCATGGCTTCAAGATCGCATTAAAACCAGCCAATCACAAGCGTGTAAACCGCAAGGTCACATTCAAATATTTCGAGTCACGTGCTGTGAAGCGATTCCGTATTACATGGCTGAATTCACATTCACACGTGATCCAGATTTTGGTTTCGTTTGTGAGAAATTGCAACAGTACATTGGTAAGTATTATTTTTCTTGCTTTTCAATAGATTAATGAATAATTTCTATGTATTTCTTTATTTTAATTTTAATGGATTTAATAAGATAATCGTCGATAAAATGTGTGTTTATACTGCGACTGGAAGTTTACAATTGCCATGTGTTAATCTATCTTGCATTCCGAGGTTGCGAGAATGATGTAATTTTAATAAATAAAAACTACCTATATTAATTCGATGAATTGGTAAAATGAGTGAATAGTTAATCATTCTGTTCATAAATATTTTGTGTAGAACTTGTTTGTTTGCTTATTTTCTCACATTTATTGGACGTTATAAACCGGAAGTTGGTTTTTCTCTTACGATGTTCTGTATGTGTTTAAATATTTCTTGGTCAAAGTTTCCTTGTTATTTTTAGTTGGCATCTCAGGGAAATTAATTATCATACACCAATAGTAATTAATCTCTGTATGTCTGCCTGTTTCTTTGCATTGTAAATTTTAAAAAAAACACATTTCCATCCTCCCAATCAATGTCATTTGGTGTTAACTTGTGTATAAACATATTTTACTTGGTATCTCTGAGAAATTAATTATCATGCACCAATAGTAATTAATCTCTGTATGTCTGTCTGCTTCTTTGCTATTAAAATTTTAAAAAAAAAATACATTGCCATCCTCCCAATCAATATCATTTGGTGGTACCTGGACGTTTCGTCTCACTAGTACATGGACATTTCGCCCCGCATCAATGAACATTTCATTTCATACCCCATAATATCCTCTTTCTCTCTCTCTTGTTATTTAGACTTAATTACAGACAGGTAACTTATTTCATCTTCATAGTTAAATAATCTGCTAAATGTGGTATCAAGTTAATTACGCAGCAGCCACGGTTTTTGAGCAAGTCATGGAAGCTTTTATGAAAAGAAAATTACAATTTAGTACAGATCATCTGGTATAATAACAAATGCAATGACATAATTAAAAGAACGTATATCAAAAGTATATCAAAATCTGAGCTTTAGGATAGAAAATTATCACTGTAAACAATATATTAATTTTCTGATCAGTCTTATTACATAAATGAAGAAATAGAGGGAAATATTGTCTGATATAACGGCACACTGAATGTAATTGAAATATATGTATAAGAGAGATATAGGATTATGGGGTATGCAACGAAATCTTAACGATAGGCACCTAAAGTAAAATGAAGACAATGGTGTAATGCTGATGAATTTATATAAATGTCCAATATTTCTATTGATGTGGGGCGAAATGTCCATGTACCAGGTGGGGCGAAATGTCCATTGAAGTGTGGTGAAATGTCCATTAAAGTGGGCCAAAATGTCCATAATTCCATTTGGTGTTATGTATTAACAGATCAAAACATTTTTTGGTCAAACAAAACAACAAAATGTGCTCACAAAGTTAAAACACAAATTTCTACAACCTGAAGATCTTAATCTATAATTTTCAAAAATAAATAACGTACAATTTTGATTAATATTTTAACAATATTTAAGTTTAAAACTGTGAAAGAAAAAAATTAAGTTTCCCAAATATTGCACTGGTCTTATAAATTATTAACTGTGCTGTTTTGCACTTTTACAGAGAATGGGGACTTCCACCATATGTCTATATGGTTGATTAAAAAGGGCAAAAGGAGAAAAATAGCCCTTGAGCATCAAGAGTAAGATGTCATCAGCTATAAGTTTTTGATCCAGCTCCATCAGCTATAAAGTAAATTTCCTGTCACTTCCGATCAAACTAAAGAACTTTTTAAAAAGATTTGCTCAGCCTCGTGTCAAGATGATCTTAGGCATACAAATTTGCAAAAAGAGATACATCGTGTGCTGAGAGCTGCTGCTGGAGCAAATTTAGAATCTATTTCTGAATCGGATGCTTTGTTATTTCTTAACTGCAGTGCAACCCATGACCTGGAGAGATGTAATGTCAGACCTTTTCTTCAGCAGTTGAACTTAAAGTGGCATCATATTGAGATCTTGATATGTAAAGCTGATGGGGGATTTTCAACACAGACATGACACTTTGTTATTGAATTTGCTATATAACATGCCTTTTTCATTTCAATAAAATATTGTTCTTGCTTGTGATCTTCTGCACAGTGCAGATTTTACATTTTTTTGTTGCTGTATGTTGACGTCATGCATATTCTGCACAGGGGGTGGGGAGATGTTAAAAATAAAAAGTGTTTTAAATCCTCAGTATATAGAATCATTAGATAGTTTACAGCAATCTGAACACAATACACTTTAAATTTTAAAAATTGATAAATAAATGGCCAAGATATTGAATTTTTAATATTTGCGGCTGTATTTGCCGTTGATCAAGTCGGTGAAGATCATTAATTTTGGAGGTCTGCTTCATCATTATTTCAGAGAATTGAGTTCCCAAAAAAATTGAGCAAAGTCTCTGTATAGAATGTGAGATCTGTAAAGTTACAGACCTAAACTACGATTTTTACCCATAACTTTTGAACCAGATGAGGTAGATGTATAATCTTCTTTTTGTTCTTTTAGTTTCATAAAAATCTATTGGTTATAAAATCCACACAGAATTTCTAAGTTAAAAGTTTGGCTGCCAGTACATACTAAGCATATAGATGCTATAAATAGAATTTGTGGTCGACAGCAGAACCAGGTTAGCTATAAACATGATACTGTTAAGAAAGTCCACGGTCAAGCATACTCTTATATTGAAGTTATGTAAAAGCCGTCTTTTCTAAAATACGGTCTGTGGGATTATTGGAATGTTAATAATAATGAGAAAACAAATAATTGATTTTTTTGGGAGGTGGATTTACTCAAAAAGTGTAATCCATATATACGTTTAAGCGTAACGTGTAATTTAGTGAAAAAAGTATAATGATTACGCCAAAAGCATAATGGTTGGCATGTATGCTATTGGTACAAATCTGAAGTCCTTTAGTGAAATATCCATGTTGATACAACCATACATTAGTAGAAGTAGTGAAAAAAATATTCTAAAAGTAGCTACCATGGAGGTCATGATGAATGTCATCACATCCGTGTCAATTAGGACAAGATAGGCACGTTTTATTAGCTTAATCACAATGTTTTAATATTTTCCTTTTTGGTAATAAACATATACCAGAACTGTTTATGTCAAAAAATAAGTTCAGGAATTTAATAACCCTTCTAAAATTGCTAAAATTTCAACCCATAAAAATTGTGTATCATGCTGTACAATTTTGTACCAATAAATACCTCTAGCCTGTTAAGAGTACCAGTGTAGGAGTCCTGTATGGCTCTCAATTGCAGCTCAGAGTCGCCATGATCAAGACTGGACTGGGCCTGCTTCAGAATTGTCTGCCGCAAGTGACGATTCTCCAAGCGCAGTGCATCAATCTGGGCATTAGCCACCTAAAGAGTAAAATTAGACCACACTGATATAAAACAAGATGCCCTAAATATAACACAGTAACAAAAATTAAAATTTTTCCTGAACACTCTCCACATTAAAGTACTTGACTCATTTATGTACCTATATTCTTGCCATTAACAAAGCTAGTGAGAAAGATGTCTATGTAGACTGTCTTGATTGTCTATTGATGGTCCTGTCACTTACAATACTGGTTGGAAGTGGTCTATTTAGTAGAACCATGCCGTCTTCATTGCCTATCAATGGTAGTGGCACTTACAATTCATGTTGGAAATGGTCTATGTAGGTAAGCCAGGCTGCATTATATTTTTGTTTGCCAATAGGAACACTTGCATTTATGATAATGTTGCATGACTGCTTTGTCTCCCTTTGTAGGCTCTCCTGCTGACAATCACATGTTGGTTCAATGTAATGATGATGACCATTGACTTTACAGGTAAGATTCATTAGGTCTGCCAACTGTCTCAAGATGAATGTTTTTTTTTTCTTCTATATCAGGGACCTTAAAAAAGCTTGCAGATTGCTCGATTTAGGAAACTGATTATGACAAGTGGTGAAGCATATCAGCTGTTTCCACTGTTGTCAACACTTCCTGTCATCGACTTGGTAATATGAGCAATCAAAGCTGTTTCAAGACCAGACAGTTGACTACCCAATCGCTGTGGTGTTTTAAGTAGAGATAAAACATTCTGTTCCAACTTGAAATGTTATGATTCTCAGCAGTTTTTAAAAAAATTGCTTTATGTCCAGCAATTTGTTATTTCTATTAAAAAAAAGTTATTACAAATTTTGAAAATTGGGTGTCTGGGAAATTTGAAAGTCTTGTTATTTACAATAATTACGGTCAGTGAAAAAAAAATTACGGACTTAATATCAATAATTTTCACAAGTTCTGTGCTGTACAACAAATCAATCTGTATTAACCTGCATTCATACTGAAAACCTGAGAGAGAGAGAGAGAGAGAGTCAAACTTGAAAAGGTTCTTAAACAAGTCTTTGAGGAATATAATAAAAGCTACTGTTGCTAACAACTTTCTTTCTTTAAAAACACAATTTGGTCTTCATGCTACAAACATGCTGACACCCAGTCCCACAAACTATTTAACATTCACATAATGTGCCCTAATCCTATGGCAATCAGCCAAGTTCCTTATGAAAATAAAATTAACAACATAATAAAAGAATCTCCTACTCATTCATAAAAGTGCTCCTTTTTTATCAACAAGTGTCTTTGTTTGGAAGAGAAACTCAGGCTAACTCAAAAGTGTAGCGTATTGTTGCCTGTTGCTTGCAATGATGATTATGTATGAGAATAATGTAATGTCTATAGTACAGACCCTGAAGCAATCATTCCAATGATCAATGATAGGGTTTTGACAAGTCTAAAGAGTGTCTAAACAACTGGGCCAATCTCAATAACAAACAAATGCATGGGGCAGTTGTGTGCAGCTTTTGTAGAGCATCAAGTTTGCAAATGGTCATTTCCGGTTCTTCATCCATCATATACTACATAGTGAATTTTAAGAATTTTCTTCCCTCATTCCATGCTCCGATTGTGTTTTATGAAGAGAAAGGCATGATTCACAACAGGATGTGAGATGCTCATGTTTGGTCATATGCCAAGAGTTCATTATTGTGTGAGAGGGTATACTGCATTATAGTACAATTAACGCCAGCATGACCTATTCCAATATAAATTAATAAAGTATGACCTTTCCAATATAAATTAATAACACCTTGACCTATTACAATATAAATTAACAACACCTTGACCTATTCCAATATAAATTAATAACACCTTGACCTATTCCAATATAAATTAATAACGGTATGACCTTTCCAATATAAATTAATAACACCTTGACTTATTCCAATATAAATTAATAACAACTTGACCTATTCCAATATAAATTCATAACACCTTGACCTATTCCAATATAAATTAATACACCTTGACCTATTAAAATACAAATTAACAACAGTATGACCCTTCCAATATAATTAACATCAGCATGACCTATTCCAATATAAATTAATAACACCTTGACCTATTCAAATATAAATTAACAACAGCATGACCTTTCCAATATAATTAACAACAGCATGACCTATTCCAATATAAATTAATAACACCTTGACCTATTCCAATATAAATTAATAACACCTTGACCTATTCCAATATAAATTAATAACAGTATGACCTTTCCAATATAAATTAATAACACCTTGACCTATTCCAATATAAATTAATAACTTGACCTATTCCAATATAAATTCATAACACCTTGACCTATTCCAATATAAATTAATACACCTTGACCTATTAAAATACAAATTAACAACAGTATGACCTTTCCAATATAATTAACATCAGCATGACCTATTCCAATATAAATTAATAACACCTTGACCTATTCAAATATAAATTAACAACAGCATGACCTTTCCAATATAATTAACAACAGCATGACCTATTCCAATATAAATTAATAACACCTTGACCTATTCAAATATAAATTAACAACAGCATGACCTTTCCAATATAATTAACAACAGCATGACCTATTCCAATATAAATTAATAAAGTATGACCTTTCCAATATAAATTAATAACACCTTGACCTATTACAATATAAATTAATAACACCTTGACCTATTCCAATATAAATTATTAACACCTTGACCTATTCCAATATAAATTAATAACAGTATGACCTTTCCAATATAAATTAATAACACCTTGACCTATTCCAATATAAATTAATAACAACTTGACATATTCCAATATAAATTAATAACACCTTGACCTATTCCAATATAAATTATTAACACCTTGACCTATTCCAATATAAATTAATAACAGTATGACCTTTCCAATATAAATTAATAACACCTTGACCTATTCCAATATAAATTAATACACCTTGACCTATTAAAATACAAATTAACAACAGTATGACCTTTCCAATATAATTAACATCAGCATGACCTATTCCAATATAAATTAATAACACCTTGACCTATTCAAATATAAATTAACAACAGCATGACCTTTCCAATATAATTAACAACAGCATGACCTATTCCAATATAAATTAATAACACCTTGACCTATTCAAATATAAATTAACAACAGCATGACCTTTCCAATATAATTAACAACAGCATGACCTATTCCAATATAAATTAATAAAGTATGACCTTTCCAATATAAATTAATAACACCTTGACCTATTACAATATAAATTAATAACACCTTGACCTATTCCAATATAAATTATTAACACCTTGACCTATTCCAATATAAATTAATAACAGTATGACCTTTCCAATATAAATTAATAACACCTTGACCTATTCCAATATAAATTAATAACAACTTGACATATTCCAATATAAATTCATAACACCTTGACCTATTCCAATATAAATTAATACACCTTGACCTATTAAAATACAAATTAACAACAGTATGACCTTTCCAATATAATTAACATCAGCATGACCTATTCCAATATAAATTAATAACACCTTGACCTATTCAAATATAAATTAACAACAGCATGACCTTTCCAATATAATTAACAACAGCATGACCTATTCCAATATAAATTAATAACACCTTCACCTATTCAATATAAATTAACAACAGTATGACCTTTCCAATATAATTAACAACAACATGACCTATTCCAATATAAATTAACATCAGTATGACCTTTTCATTCAAATTAACAACAGTATGACCTTTCCAATATAATTAACAACAGCATGACCTATTCCAATATAAATTAACATCAGCATGACCTATTCCAATATAAATTAACATTAGTATACCTTTTTCAATCGAATTAACATAGCAGGACCTTTCCAATATAATTAACAACAGCATGACCCATTCCAATGTAAATTAACATCAGTATGACCTTTTTCAATTGAATTAACAACAGTATGACCTTTCCCAATATAAATAATTAACACCTTGACAAATTCCAATATAAGTTAACAGCAGTGTGACCTTTCTCAATCTAATAATTTATAACAATCACCCCAAGGTGCCTGCTTAGACTCCTACTGAATGTACACCATGGTCCAAAAACATACATGTCCATATGATACACTTTGCTATACATGCTATTTATGATACAATTTATTTCCATGGTAACATATAAAATATTGAGCACAGAAAATTCTAGGTATAAATGGCATCTACAAACATCTTCAAGTTTAGCTAAAATAACTTGACTGTCCTGTAAGTTACACTCCAAAGGCAAAAATATGTATGGACCGACAAACAGTAAGACATAGCAAAGGCTATAACCACCATATTCCACACAAGAAAGATAAATAAGCCACTGATTTGAAGAAAAGAAACCCATAAATAACCAATATGCTCATCTCCACTGATTTCAAAACTAGATCTGCAATTTGAGACCTGAATTTCTGCTTGCTTTTTCTCTAACTGTTCTGCATTGTAAGTTGCTTGTTGTTCCACTTTGAAGAGCTTCTCCTGAAGCTGCCTGTTGGAGGTACTAGTTTGATGGAGTTCCTCTGTCATTGTGGAAAGCTCTTTTCGCATTCCTGCCAGCTCTGCTTGATGCGATGAGGCTGCAGAAGACATCTGGTTCTGCATTTTTGTCAACTGGTTCCTCAGCTGATGTACTTCCTGTTCCACCTGTACCATGTCTTTCTTCTGAAAAGTCAATGAACAAAATTATGTGTTAATTTAAGGACTTGATTTTTCAACGGCAAATATATTCCAACCAAGGACAGCAATTCCTCACTCTAATGCCTCCCAGTAAATAATCATCATAAGGTCATCAGTTTCATACAGCATTATAATATTATAAGGTAATTTATTATACAACCTTCCTATTAGGTTCTCCATTATACAACACTAGCTTCCTATAATGCTCTCCATCAAAAATCACTCTCACAATTAGATCCCCTATTTTATATGGCACTACCTCACTATATGACCCATTATTATACAAAACTACCTCACATAACAGCTTAAATTATACAACACAACCTTGATATAAGACCTTCCATTTTACAGAATAACTTGAATATCTCATCATGCAACACATCATTACTATAGAGGTTTCTATTAAACAGCACAACCTCAATATAAGTCCCTAACTTATAAAGCACTAGGGTACTCAAAGGTGCGCAATATACAGCACTACCTCATTATTAAAGTCCTCCAATGTAAAGCACTACTTCACTATCAGGGCCTCCATTCCAGCATAATCTCACCATACAGTTCTCCATTATACAGCACCTCATTGTCAGGTCATCCTTTACACTATATAACATCAACTATAAGACTCCCATTATACAGCACTACCTCTCTGTAAGTCTTTCATTTTACTACAGTAAGTCTCTCAAAGGCATTTTATTTATCCTGTTATAAGGCAAGTATGGTCATGGATCACATTATACTAATTGGTATGTACTAATATTGCATGTACTAATATAATATGTACTAATATTTTATTTACTAATATCATATGTACTAATATTATATGTAGTAATATTATATGTACTAATATTATATGTATTAGTATTTTATGTTCTAATATCATTTGTACTAATATTATATGATCTAATATTATATGTACTATTATGTATTAATATAATATGTACTAATATTATATGTATTAGTATTTTATGTACTAACATCATCTGTACTAATATTATATGTACTATTACATACTAATATAATATGTACTAATATTTTATGTACTAATATTATATGTATTAGTATTTTATGTACTAATATCATTTGTACTAATATTATGTTCTAATATTATATGTACTATTACTTACTAATATAATATGTACTAATATTATATGTACTAATATTTTATGTATTAGTATTTTATGTACTAATATCATTTGTACTAATATTATATGATCTAATATTATATGTACTATAATGTACTAATATAATATGTACTAATATTATATGTACTAATATTTTATGTACTAATATCATTTGTACTAATATCTTATGTACTAATATTATATGTACTATTACGTACTAATATAATATGTACTAATATTTTATGTACTAATATCATATGTACTAATATTATATATACTATTACATACTAATATAATATGTACTAATATTATATGTACTAATATTTTATGTACTAATATTACATGTACTAATATCATATGTACTAATATTATATGTATTAGTATTTTATGTACTAATATCATTTGTACTAATATAATATGTACTTATATTATATGTACTAATATTTTATGTACTAATATTACATGTACTAATATTATATGTACTATTATGTACTAATATTATATGTACTGATATTATATGTACTAATGTGTGTGTGTGATTAGGATTTTTAACATAGCTTTAACAATCTGTCAGTCATTTCACTACGATGTCTGCAGTGAGGTAGTTTATGTCTAACACTGGGGCATCATATCGTAGACATGTAGCAAGATGTCCCACACAGCCATATTATCCTGACATCTGGCTGACCAGTCCTAACACTAACCTCTTAATGCTGAGCACCATGCGAGGCAGCTGTTAGTACCATTTTTGTAAGTGTTTGGCATGACTCTACCAGGGATAGAACCCATGACCTCCTGCTTACGCAGCAGACACTCTAGCCATTAGACCACCAGTTTATGTACTATTTTATGTACTGCTATTTTATGTACTAATATTTTATGTACTACTATTTTATGTACTACTATTTTATGTACTAATACTTTATTTACTAATACTTTATGTACTAATATTTTATGTACTAATATTTTATATACTAATATTTTATGTACTAATATTTTATATACTAATATTTTATGTACTACTATTTTATGTACTAATATTTTATGTACTATTTTATGTACTATTTTATGTACTAATATTTTATGTACTAATATTTTATATACTAATATTTTATGTACTAATACTTTATGTACTAATACTTTATGTACTAATATTTTATGTACTACTATTTTATGTACTAATATTTTATATACTACTATTTTATGTACTAATATTTTATGTACTACTATTTTATGTACTAATATTTTATGTACTACTATTTTATGTACTAATATTTTATGTACTAATATTTTATGTACTAATACTTTATGTACTAATATTTTATGTACTAATATTTTAGGTACTAATACTTTATGTACTAATATTTTATGTACTAATACTTTTTTTTACTAATATTTTATGTACTAATATTTTATGTACTACTATTTTAGGTACTAATACTTTAAGTATTTTATGTACTAATATTTTATGTATTTTATGTACTAATATTTTATGTACTAATATTTTATTTACTACTATTTTATGTACTAATACTTTATGTACTAATATTTTATATACTAATATTTTATGTACTAATATTTTATGAACTAATATTTTATGTATTTTATGTACTAATATTTTATGTACTAATATTTTATGCACTAATATTTTATGTACTAATACTTTATTTACTAATATTTTATATACTAATATTTTATGTACTAATATTTTATATACTAATATTTTATGTATTTTATGTACTAATATTTTATGTATTAATATTTTATGTACTAATATTTTATATACTAATATTTTATGTACTAATATTGTATGTACTAATACTTTATGTACTAATATTTTATGTACTAATATTTTATGTACTAATATTTTATGTACTAATATTTTATATACTAATATTTTATGTACTAATACTTTATGTACTATGTATTGGTCATATCTAGGACTTGCACACCATGTTATAATGAAGGAGTGCTGTGTTTAGTTTTTAAAACAATACTGTAAAAAAAATTATAAATTTAAATTATGCTAAATAAACATTCAAATTCGTGACAATTTAATAAAGCAGAAAAGCTATAATTATAAACGGTTATAATGAAATCTTATTTAGTCTTTTTTTCCTACAAATCAGTTAAGATAGTGATTTAACACATCAGACAATACTGTTGACACATTTGGCAGTTATTATAATTTAACATATCATGCTATACTGTTGACACATTTGGCATTATTATAATTTAACATATCAGGCTATACTGTTGACACATTTGGCAGTCATTATAATTTAACACATCAGGCTATACTGTTGACACATTTGGCAGTTATTATAATTTAAAACATTAGGCTATACTGTTGACACATTTGGCAGTTATTATAATTTAACACATCAGGCTATACTGTTGACACATTTGGCAGTTATTATAACTTAACACATCAGGCTATACTGTTGACTCATTTGGCAGTTATTATAATTTAACACATCAGGCTATACTGTTGACACATTTGGCAGTTATTATAATTTAACACATCAGGCTATACTGTTGACACATTTGGCAGTTATTATAACTTAACACATCAGGCTATACTGTTGACTCATTTGGCAGTTATTATAATTTAACACATCAGGCTATACTGTTGACACATTTGGCAGTTATTATAATTTAACACATCAGGCTATACTGTTGACACATTTGGCAGTTATTATAATTTAACACATCAGGCTATACTGTTGACACATTTGGCAGTTATTATAATTTAACACATCAGGCTATACTGTTGACACATTTGGCAGTTATTATAATTTAACACATCAGGCTATACTGTTGACACATTTGGCAGTTATTATAATTTAACACATCAGGCTATACTGTTGACACATTTGGCAGTTATTATAATTTAACACATCAGGCTATACTGTTGACACATTTGGCAGTTATTATAATTTAACACATCAGGCTATACTGTTGACACATTTGGCAGTTATTGTAATTTAACACATCAGGCTATACTGTTGACACATTTGGCAGTTATTATAATTGCACAGATCTATACTAGAAATGGCTATAAAAAAATCAATGTATGAATAAAACTACAACCAAATACCTGACATTTGAAGTGTAAAAACTAATTTAGTTTTAATTGCAACTTTCAAATTTACATTTCAAAACTGATAAAAACGTCCAAATAAAGACACTGTCATAGCCTCAGGGCATGATCCTACATCCTGTTCATATCTGTGGAAAAAATTGATGGCTACAAGAATTATAATTTCAATTAACTTCAAATTTGTATCATATATACTCACATACAAGTCCGGTTCATATGCATACAAAAAATACCTATATGTGGCATTATATAATGAACTAGCTGATCTGGGACAATGTTGTTTGTCCAACTGATTGGGAAAAACAAGCTGCCAATACAATATCAGTCTTGTTTACTCTAATAATTTGTCAAAACTGCACAGACCCAGATCTGCATGCAAATCAAGACATATCAGGGTCTATGGAACAGGTTCTATTGATTTTTTTTTAAACAACTGCATAGACCCAGATCTGCAAGCATATCAAGACATATCAGGGTCTATGGAACTGGTTCTATTGATTTTTTTAAAACAACTGCATAGACCCAGATCTGCAAGCATATCAAGACATATCAGGGTCTATGGAACTGGTTCTATTGATTTTTAAAACAACTGCATAGACCCAGATCTGCCAGCACATCATGTAAAAGCAGATCTAGGTATATGCAGCTTGCAGCTCAATTTTACATATTCTCTAAGTTTATTAATTTTTAAGATAGATAAAGTTATTTCATTCTAAATTAGAACAACATGTAATAAACAGTATAAAGTACAAACATTAACAACAGCTGACTGGCTATTCATGTCCTTATAAAGAGTTGTAAAGTTAAATACAGTATACCTGGATTTAATGAAACTACAGCCAACATTGCTCTGTGCAAATAATTTTGCTTACACTAATAGCCAGCACATTTATAATTATTATCAGGAGAAGTTTGATGCAGCAATTAAAAGAGTTTTACTGTACAAAACAATGAAAGCAAATCTAAAAAAACAATGTTTTGTATAATGAAAGCACACAAAATAAATCAACCTTTCATATGTCCAATCAAGCAAAGCATCTACAATCCACACAAAAATCGAAATAATTGATGATCGCATAACAACTTCTGAACTTTATAAATTGTAAACCAGTAAACTAATAATGTATAAAAGAATTTACCTGTGCCACAATGTAACATATTTGCGCCCGATTTGCGAATTTCTTGTGAGATAATACATAATCAGACTCAGGGAAAAGTTTTTTCTACCAAATTACATCTATTGACAAGTTCTAGCATTACAATGGTATTTTATTGTAAAATACATGTAATAATACCTGTACTAATATAAAAATGGTATTTATATGTATTATACATGTATAATACATGTATATACATGTACTAGCATCACAACGGTATTGTTAGGTATAATACATGTATCAATATGTTCTAGTTTTATAACGGTATTTTACTGTATAATAATACATGCATTGACATATATTAGCATTATGATGGTATTTTTATGTATAGTACAGGCATTGACATATATTAGCATTATAATGGTATTTTTATGTATAGTACAGGCATTGACATATATTAGCATTATGATGGTATTTTTATGTATAGTACAGGCATTGACATATATTAGCATTATAATGGTATTTTTATGTATAATACATGTATTGACATGTACTAGCATTATAATGGTATTTTTATGTATAGTACATCTATTGACATGTACTAGCATTATAATGGTATTTTTATGTATAATACATGTATTGACATGTACTAGCATTATAATGGTATTTTTAGGTATAATACATGTATCGACATGTACTAGCATTATAATGGTATTTTTAGGTATAATACATGTATTGACATGTACAAACATTATTTACAATGTCATGTAATAAATATTGCAGGATGAACTATTGCATACTGTATGGAAAAATGCTTTACAGGATGAATTGAGAAATGATCAAAATGTAGCAATCAAATACAGTGAGGTAAACATGAAGCTATCTAACATGAACCTCCAAGTGACTTCTATTAGGAGGTGCATGGCATTTGTTATGGCATTCCACTACTACCCTGTGAACAGTATTTATGAAGAAAAAAAAAGAAAAAATGTATGCTGATGGCCAAGGGGGCCACAGAGGTATTAGTAAAGTAACTTTTCCACTGAACATTTAAACAATACTGTGTATGTAGTGTGAGCATTTCTGTTTTATAAGTCACACTTGCTTCGTTGATCTCCAAGTGCTCCTCAAGAGCATTGAGCTATTATTGCTGTTATTTATTTGCTTTGTACACAAATGCCTGTCCCGGTAAGTTGACAAAAGTGTCATCTACTTTAACTGATACCGGTTCATCTAAACATGTTTTCAATTCTACCCAACATTCAAACCATTTGAAGGCAAATTTATTGTCTCTGTCAATCTTCTTCACTCTAGGTTCCTTTTTTTTCTTTAAAATACTCATTATTCAATGTGTTTTTAAACCATGAAAATTTCTTCAATCGCCATCTTTTTCGGATTCTGTTTTTTTGTTTTTCAAATTTGAAGCAAAATGCTTGTTTGATTAGCGGAAAGTTACTGAACATGCTTGGTGATTTGTTAACAGTTGCAATCAGGTATTTGTTTTTTTTGACCAGGCAATAAGCTGTTTAAATTACGGATAAATGATTATGTCATTGTCACCTTCATGAATCGATGGATTGCCCTCACCGCCAAATTTCATCCTAAATTTATGCTGATCAAAAAGAGGAAACTACGGATAAATAAATCTGCAGAAATCAATGTTCACAGCCCTGCTGATGTATACACACAAGATCAAGGAATGACTCGATGACTACTGCTGTTACTGGCATTTTAGTGAAATATTTTATAAATACTTAGAATTAGTTTTATTTTTAATGAAAGTTTTTGCCTTTATGAACTCTTATTATGCTAATGGGTAGGTGGAACAAGCTCTGCTCTGGCCATCACCTGACGAACCATGATGTACTTCTGATTCTTTGAACCAATAACATGATGCTTTCCAAATATGTTTCTTGTAGATAGCAAATATGTTGTTGTATATTTTTAAAAATATAATTATTGAATATAATTGGCACAATTTGTTATCATAACTAATAAGTGATAATGATACCATATATTTTGATAACATCAGCTAAAACTCTTTAATTATAATAGTGGTCAATTTATCTTTGTTTTCAAATAACATCACAAATGGTATCAAGTGTAAAAATATTTGAATGCAAAAAGCCTATAGAAATTGATAAAGAAAGTTCGTTTTGATGGGTTTTAATAATTCCATTTAATTATTTCCCTATTTAGTGTTGACAGCATGCAATTTGGTCTTTATCTACTAGGCAAGGGGTATGAAAGGTTAATTGCCCACCATAATGTCTGATTGCTGGAGTTAGCGGCTCGAACTTTTCTATTTCTGGTCATTTATTAAATGAGTGATATGTCTTACACATTTGGATTTATGAACTTTATCCTTTCTCTTGTTGTTGTTGTAGGGCTTAACGCCATTTTTCATCACTCGATGGGCTATACATGGTGGAGCATATTAATGGTGGAAGAAGAAACCGGAAAAAGCCCCGGAAAGAACCAGCAATACACGAAAAGCTACTGGCAGGCTTTCTCACATACCAACATTGGCAGAATATGAGACTCTAACACATACAGACAGAGGTGAGATGGCAGTGATCTGTAACACAAAGAACTTTAGACCACTCCGCCACTTGGTGCCTCATTTTTTTTCTTGAAGAATCTTTCAAAATTTACTCCAGTCATTAGATGTCTATGATGACACAGATGACTGGGACATGTGACTACTTATAGGCAGCCATCCCACCAGAGTCATACTAAGTTTTGGACACTGTTTCTAGGTGTCAAACATTTACTTTATGAGATTCATGAATTTCAATGATGGCTCAGATGAAGTTAGCAGAGTAAAAAGGTATGAAATAAATATAGCCACTATAAGAGAAACACATTATCCAATCTTCATGTGTTTGCATTAACACATTGCATTAATATATACTAATTATTTATCATCAAAAAGCAGCTACATGTAACATTTAGCACTATAAAAGATACATCTTAAAAACATGAAAATACAAAATATTCAAACTGCCTTTTCACAAATGGGAAAAAGCAAAAGTTCTAAATAATACTTAACATTAACAAACCTGCAAAAAAGAATTTAAAAGATATTTATTACGACAATATATATTTATTTATTTATTTATTTATCATGAAGGCAAACAAATCAAAGTTACATACTTTAGGAATCTGTTAGATTTTATGTCCTTTACTTTTTCTCCAATTTACTGTTGTTTTAAGGAATACAGTTAAATGTGATAATCAATTTTTTGGTTTAAAGATAATAACTACTGTTTTAAATATTAAAAAAATGCATTAAAAATATCTAAAAAATACATATCCAAAATATTTCAAAGTGGGTTCATTTTTAAAAGGCGCGAATAACTTTGCTCAAGATGGACAAGTTTTTGTTTTCACCAAAAGTGGGATCCACTTTGATTGCGAAAGAAGCTTTCTTCTAATCTCCAACCCCTCCACATGAAACCCTTTTTGGATCTGCCACTGCATACAGATGTGAATTAAAACATAACTCTTTAAATCAACATTTTAAATGACACTCTTTAAATCAACATTTTAAATGGCAATGTATTCAGTCAGATTTTGAATGGCAATGTATTCAGTCAGATTTTGAATGGCAATGTATTCAGTCAGATTTTGAATGGCACTGTATTCAGTCAAATTTTGAAGACCAGAGTGTACATTTTAAATGGCAATGTATTCAGTCAGATTTTGAAGACCAGAGTGTACATTTTAAATGGCAATGTATTCAGTCAGATTTTGAATGGCAATGTATTCAGTCAGATTTTGAAGACCAGAGTGTACATTTTAAATGGCAATGTATTCAGTCAGATTTTGAATGGCAATGTATTCAGTCAGATTTTGAATGGCAATGTATTCAGTCAGATTTTGAAGACCAGAGTGTACATTTTAAATGACAATGTATTCAGTCAGATTTTGAATGGCAATGTATTCAGTCAGATTTTGAATGGCAATGTATTCAGTCAGATTTTGAATGGCAATGAATTCAGTCAGATTTTGAAGACCAGAGTGTACATTTTAAATGGCAATGTATTCAGTCAGATTTTGAAGACCAGAGTGTACATTTTAAATGGCAATGTATTCAGTCAGATTTTGAATGGCAATGTATTCAGTCAGATTTTGAAGACCAGAGTGTACATTTTAAATGGCAATGTATTCAGTCAGATTTTGAATGGCAATGTATTCAGTCAGATTTTGAATGGCAATGTATTCAGTCAGATTTTGAAGACCAGAGTGTACATTTTAAATGACAATGTATTCAGTCAGATTTTGAATGACAATGTATTCAGTCAGATTTTGAATGGCAATGTATTCAGTCAGATTTTGAATGGCAATGAATTCAGTCAGATTTTGAAGACCAGAGTGTACATTTTAAATGGCAATGTATTCAGTCAGATTTTGAAGACCAGAGTGTACATTTTAAATGGCAATGTATTCAGTCAGATTTTAAATGGAAATGTATTCAGTCAGATTTTGAAGACCAGAGTGTACATTTTAAAATGATTCATGTGAGAATTATTTTGCCATTTGCTGACAGGATGTCACATGATTTGCAATAATTTCAGATAGTATATTATCATCAAGTCATAATCATTATTTTCGTAGCATCAGTTAGTTGAAATGCAATTGTTGCTACAATGAAGTTTTAAAATAATGTACTTAATGGAAATTCTAACTCTGCATAAGTATCAATAATCCAAACATCAATTTTACATAAATGCTCATTTCAAATTGAATTTATGATACAAATGAATAATTGTCTGAGAGCCATATATGGAAATTCTTTGAGTTTCATAAAATAAGTTTAAACTGAGCACAATTTAAGATTCTGTTTATCACAGAAATGCTATTTGAACAATCTACTGCTAGTGAAATGACTGCAATATATTCAGACGAAACTGTCATTTGATTTGCTTGGCAATATGTCATTTGGAACATCATGAGGGGTTACAATGTTATACATATATATGTAAAAATTATATGGTATATTAATACAAATAACACTGGTCATGTGATGAAATATTATTTTCAAAATACAAACATATATATGGCATGTCTCCAATGAAAGATAACATTTGAACTGCATGGAATAACATGAAATTTTTTTATGTAAAGGTTATGAATTTTGATATGAAAACTTTTATGAAATGACTTTTAATTTCAATATGATGAAAACATAATCTCATGATGAAATGAATTGCATGAGGTATTGTTTATATAAAAAGTCATCACATCAAACTTTATTACTGATGAAATCAATAAATTTGGTAAGAATTCAACCTATGGAAATATCTCTTAAAATGGCAATGCAAGGATTGGATATATCAAACTATGGAAATATGTCCTTTAAAAAGGCAATGATAGTTGCAGACCATTTACTCTTGTCCCAAAACTATTGAAATATGTCCTTTAAATAGGCAATGCCAGTTGCAGAAAATTGTACTCTTGTCCCAAAAATGTTTTCCATTTTCAATTTAGCTTTTATTTTTAAACTATTAAAAATCCTGAATGTTGATGAATTCCTAAAAATGAATCTTAAATTTTCCTCAGTAGAGATTATGATCAAAATATTCAACACAATGCAGGTATGAAGGTCATTGATACAAGGTTATGTTTTATTGACCTCCATATTCATGTATGAAGGTCAATGATACAATGTTATGTTCTATTGACCTCCACATTCATGTATGAAGGTCAATGATAAAGGTTATGTTCTATTGACCTCCACACTCATTTTCAACTTAGAGCTTTCATTTTGGAATCAATAATTGCTATCAGATCTATTTATTATAAGTAGAACATGATTTAAAACTGACTGTAGTTTTCTTATAATATCACTTTTAATCATTTAGGACCAAAATTCTCAACAACAACAAAAAACTGGAGAAGGGAATCACATGAAACCCAAGAAGAAATGTGTTCACACATCACGAATGGCCAACCGGAGTGTACAAACATGACCTAAACACAAAATTTAACCAAGAGATGTTTTGCCAAGGGACAAACATATAGACAAGGGTGAAACTCTTATGTTCTACCAGTGTTAAAAATGACTTCTTAACAATACTGTTCAAAATAAATTGATCCCATTGACATTTTTTTGCATGAAAGCCTCTCAGGTTGGAACGTGTGATGCCAATCTGGCAGTGGCATCGTATATGGACACTATTATCAAAAGTAGAAAAACCTAAAAAAAAAACAAAGTCGCAAAATACATAGATTGAACATACCAATTTTGCATGATGCATTCTGGCTTCTCAAATATGCTCCTTTAGTTTTCCACATTACATGATGGATTTTAACTGACCTAAATGGATGTTTCAAAGTCTTGGCAAAAAATGTCTTATCAGAATTACAAAATGAGGGAGGGGCAGTGATATCAATGTAACCAAACTTGCATCATGGTTTTAGAACATAATATCTTGTAAATAACAAATTTGACTAAAAGCAAATATCATTAATTTTTAACAATTATTCCCTTTGTAAGCATCATCACTGGAATACAAGTTGACTGCCAATGTGACATACGGTCAAATATTTAGAACCCCAAGAATTAACCGCAGATCAAGGCATGTGAAATGCCGATGCCAACGAAAAACTTACGACTCCCGACTAATCATTCAACATGACAGAGTAATAACAGCATGTTTTCTGGAAGTTGCAATTTAAAAATGTAACTTTAAAATTCATGATTCCTTTTAATGAGTAAAATAGTTCACATTCAATAGAAAACTTAAAAATTTCTTGGCAAATTATTCCTGTATAACCAATGTGACATAAAAATTAAATTATGATCATCTGCATTACACTGTCATGGATATGAAAATTCAATTGGGATCTGTGGCTCCAGGTGGCTGTGTGATCTAAGGTACTCACCTTTACAGACCACTGAGAACTCACCTGAGTTTGAGTCTCAGCTTGGCGAAAAATGGTATGTGATAAAGCTCACCATTAGCTTCCCATGAGTAAGGAATTTTTTAGTCTTTTGTCTTTCTCCAAATATATTGGCTGCCATGTATAGCCTATCATGTTCTAAAACTGGCATTATAACCCACTAAACATCAAAACCACATGGATCACCACAGTCATAAGATAAAATTAAGAATTATACACCATGCATCAGAATCCTGCCATGAAAATGTTAAGACATTAGGAGACTTGGCAAATCTCTTAGTTGCTGGAGAAGCCCTTGTGTTAAAATGATTTCTATCAAATTTTGTAAGATCCTTTTAAGAGGTTTTGGTAGATTCTTACAATAAATACTTGCATCCAAGTCAAATCCAACTGCAAACTGTACCTACCAATATCTGCTTACACATTATGTACACTGCAAACTGTACCGACCAATATCTGCTTACACATTATGTACACTGCAAACTGTACCGACCAATATCTGCTTACACATTATGTACAGTAGATCAGGATCTATGCAGTAAATGTATGGACAGACAGACAGACAAACAGACTGACATTGACAGGACTAAATTGAGAAGCCCCACTAAACAGACTTGTTAATAATGATCTAAAACTTGTATGAAAAATAATCGTTTTTTTTGTTTTTACAAGAAATAATTGTGATTTTAAGAGCATATTTCCATTTTTTTTAAAACATGCATGATTCCATAAAAATTTGGTTAAAATACAAGAATAGATGAATATTATTTCCAGGTTATTCCATGAGAAAGAAAATGCAGTTGGCAACTTAAGTTTCTGTCAATATAAATATGCAATGCATTTTGGAATTTAAACAAATACACAACAAAAAAAATTAGAAAAGAATCATGACAAATCTTTGAGTAATAATCAACCCTTTATGATCAATAATTATTTAATATTCAAATTTCATATCCAGAAGGAATCATATTTTTCATAAAAAGTTATGCTTTGAATCAGCATTGAATGGGTAAAAATATAGACTGGTTGACAGATAACAGAATTTTAATAATGGCTGACAAGATGTGAAATTTACATCATTTTCATTTAATACCAAATAGACCCGATGATCATCCATCCCGATAAATAGCAATAACAACAATTTCATGAAGGATGTGATGGCCATATTGGATGTCTAAACAGCACTATTTTCATTTGGGATTAACAAGACCTTGTGATGCATGTGTGTGTGTCTGTGTATGTGTGTGTCTGTGTATGTGTATAAAGTTTCATGACAAACGTCCAATTAGTTTAAGAGGATTACTGATAATGAACTTGTGTTAATGGATAAAACAACATTGATATCTGGATGACAGACACCAATCCATCCTATAATACAACTGTCTATGACCATTGGAGCAAACATGAGTCCCAAACAAGAGCACACCTCCCCGCTGCTCTGTACCTTACAGTGGCTATCCATTTGATCCAGAATCAAACACAAAATGTGTTCTCTGTACCTTACAGAGGCTATCCATTTGATCCAGAATCAAACACATAATGTGTTCTCTGTACCTTACAGAGGCTATCCATTTGATCCAGAATCAAACACATAATGTGTTCTCTGTACCTTACAGTGGCTATCCATTAGATCCAGAATCACTGATGTACTCCAGTCCAACATACTATCTAACCTCACCCATGTGTCTGAGGAGTAATTGTAACAAACCTGCACTAGTAAATGGACATAGGTCAAAAGAAAACATACAACAGACCATTCCAAAAACTCTTCTGGTATATGACCGGCATATCTCTATATACAAGATGATTAAAGGAGGGCAATAAAGACTACAGAGATTTGTCATATTCTTCTCGTTATATAGTGTAATGTTTGTTACAAACAAAATGTGTTGCACATCCGTAATGGCAGATACTTTTGTGTAGCAGATGGATATATGGATTTTATGGGGATCACACCATTCATTTATTCATACCATCAATCTAAGGCCATACAGGATTTTCATCTAACAAAACAGAAAATGTGACTTCTATAAAAATAAATATATAGTATAATGCTTAGAAATATAAAACCACTACGGAAAGAAAATAGAAAAATATGCCTCATGCATGAAAGCTACTGAAATTTACAAACTACTTACATATTTATAGGTCTGTTTAAAACAAAATGAATGAGACTATACTTTACAAGCAGAAAGAAAGTTAATTTTACAGCATATGACAGTAGAACTTTGATTATCCATCAGCATGTGGGACCGAGACCATGATGGATATGAGAATAGACGGATAATAAAATATGTAGATTTAAAGCATTAAACAATAGACAAGGTCATCAAAAATCATAATATTTGTATATGTACTTGTACATATATCGCTTTTTAATATTTTGATGTATAATGCCCTGGCAGTTAACAGAGACTGGCAGATAATTGGGTGCCAGATAAGCAAAGTTCTACTGTACCTTTTTCAGAATTCCCATGATCACATGTTCCTTATTATAGAACAATCTCATCAAAATTCTTTTTCTTCCCTAAAATATTTGTCTTCATTTATAACAACTCTAACAAATGATCTGACTGTTAATTTAAATACGAATTATTAGACAGATCTGAAAACTAAACAAATCTTTTGTTTCAAATCTGGAAGTAAGTGGAATTCACAAATTATTTTCATATTTCTGCTGGATATATTTTTTTCTTTCTGAAACATACCATGTTTCATGTAGGAAAATCATTTTTCTCTTATGCCTTCATACCAAACATTTACTGTTAAAATAACTCTCAATGGAAAAATGTGAAATAAAAGAGACATTAGGTGACTTTTTATGTATCCACTATTTAAAGTGAATAAGACAGCCAAATGAACTGCAGATTGCAAAATTATTTTTATACAAAACAGCAGTTTCCTCTGGTTTGTAACAGCTCTTTCAAGTCTTAATACTGCTTGCAATTTTCTACATAAAATCAACAAATAATCACCAAACACAATTTCATTGCACAATACTTCAAAGACACAATCACTACAAGAAATTCCATTCTTGAAATAACAAATATATAAACTGACACATTAATTAATTGACAAAGTAAATATCTCATGAATGCATTCAACTGAAATGCATCAAAGATAATCTTCCTTATTCGAAAAAAGTTTCATTCGCAGTAAAATAGACATTATTGTCAAGCTGCATCAAAGATAATCTTCCTTATTCCAAACAAGTTTCATTTACAGTAAAATAGACATTATTGTCAAACTGCATCAAAGATACCTTATTCCAAACAAGTTTCATTTACAGTAAAGTAGACATTATTGTCAAGCTGCATCAAAGATACCTTATTCCAAACAAGTTTCATTTACAGTAAAATATACATTATTGTCAAGCTGCATCAAAGATAATCTTCCTTATTCCAAACAAGTTTCATTTACAGTAAAATAGACATTATTGTCAAGCTGCATCAAAGATAATCTTCCTTATTCCAAACAAGTTTCATTTACAGTAAAATAGACATTATTGTCAAACTGCATCAAAGATAATCTTCCTTATTCCAAACAAGTTTCATTTACAGTAAAATAGACATTATTGTCAAGCTGCATCAAAGATAATCTTCCTTATTCCAAACAAGTTTCATTTACAGTAAAATAGACATTATTGTCAAGCTGCATCAAAGATACCTTATTCCAAACAAGTTTCATTTACAGTAAAATAGACATTATTGTCAAACTGCATCAAAGATACCTTATTCCAAACAAGTTTCATTTACAGTAAAATATACCTTATTGTCAAGCTGCATCAAAGATAATCTACCTTATTCCAAACAAGTTTCATTTACAGTAAAATAGACATTATTGTCAAGCTGCATCAAAGATAATCTACCTTATTCCAAACAAGTTTCATTTACAGTAAAATAGACATTATTGTCAAGCTGCATCAAAGATACCTTATTCCAAACAAGTTTCATTTACAGTAAAATATACATTATTGTCAAGCTGCATCAAAGATAATCTACCTTATTCCAAACAAGTTTCATTTACAGTAAAATAGACATTATTGTCAAGCTGCATCAAAGATAATCTACCTTATTCCAAACAAGTTTCATTCGCAGTAAAATATACATTATTGTCAAACTGCATCAAAGATACCTTATTCCAAACAAGTTTCATTTACAGTAAAATAGACATTATTGTCAAACTGCATCAAAGATACCTTATTCCAAACAAGTTTCATTTACAGTAAAATATACATTATTGTCAAACTGCATCAAAGATACCTTATTCCAAACAAGTTTCATTTACAGTAAAATAGACATTATTGTCAAGCTGCATCAAAGATACCTTATTCCAAACAAGTTTCATTTACAGTAAAATATACATTATTGTCAAGCTGCATCAAAGATAATCTTCCTTATTCCAAACAAGTTTCATTTACAGTAAAATAGACATTATTGTCAAACTGCATCAAAGATACCTTATTCCAAACAAGTTTCATTTACAGTAAAGTAGACATTATTGTCAAACTGCATCAAAGATAATCTACCTTATTCCAAACAAGTTTCATTTACAGTAAAATATACATTATTGTCAAGCTGCATCAAAGATAATCTTCCTTATTCCAAACAAGTTTCATTTACAGTAAAATATACATTATTGTCAAACTGCATCAAAGATACCTTATTCCAAACAAGTTTCATTTACAGTAAAATATACATTATTGTCAAGCTGCATCAAAGATAATCTTCCTTATTCCAAACAAGTTTCATTTACAGTAAAATATACATTATTGTCAAGCTGCATCAAAGATAATCTTCCTTATTCCAAACAAGTTTCATTTACAGTAAAATAGACATTATTGTCAAACTGCATCAAAGATAATCTTCCTTATTCCAAACAAGTTTCATTTACAGTAAAATAGACATTATTGTCAAGCTGCATCAAAGATAATCTTCCTTATTCCAAACAAGTTTCATTTACAGTAAAATAGACATTATTGTCAAACTGCATCAAAGATACCTTATTCCAAACAAGTTTCATTTACAGTAAAGTAGACATTATTGTCAAACTGCATCAAAGATACCTTATTCCAAACAAGTTTCATTTACAGTAAAGTAGACATTATTGTCAAACTGCATCAAAGATACCTTATTCCAAACAAGTTTCATTTACAGTAAAATAGACATTATTGTCAAGCTGCATCAAAGATAATCTACCTTATTCCAAACAAGTTTCATTTACAGTAAAATAGACATTATTGTCAAACTGCATCAAAGATAATCTACCTTATTCCAAACAAGTTTCATTTACAGTAAAATAGACATTATTGTCAAGCTGCATCAAAGATACCTTATTCCAAACAAGTTTCATTTACAGTAAAATATACATTATTGTCAAGCTGCATCAAAGATAATCTTCCTTATTCCAAACAAGTTTCATTTACAGTAAAATATACCTTATTGTCAAGCTGCATCAAAGATAATCTACCTTATTCCAAACAAGTTTCATTTACAGTAAAATAGACATTATTGTCAAGCTGCATCAAAGATAATCTACCTTATTCCAAACAAGTTTCATTTACAGTAAAATAGACATTATTGTCAAGCTGCATCAAAGATAATCTTCCTTATTCCAAACAAGTTTCATTTACAGTAAAATATACCTTATTGTCAAGCTGCTCTGATACATTTTCATATTCTGTCTTGGTATGCTTTAGTTCTTGTCGGAGTTTCATTACCTCATCTTGCATTTTACGTTCTGTTGCCTTGCTTTGCCTAGAATACAAGATTTTACACTCCATTACTGGTGATACAGTCTGAAAGTCATTTCACTCAAACAGAATATTCATTTCACTGAAACAAAACTCTAAATATCTGCAATACTGGGGGCAGAGTCAGAAATAGTCATTTTCCCCAAACAAGTCCAAAGCGATAGCTTTCATTAGGAATATTCGTGGTAACATATAAGGTACAGAGCATTCAATAATCAGGATTGAACAGACTGGTTAAAAAAAATTAGTTTTCAATTTTAAAAGAAGAATTTATATTTAATTTAAAATGAGCAAATACACATACATGACCTATGTGACTAGTACTATAGTCAAATCCAAACACCATTCATCCTTTCAATTCGTGACATATCACTTCCCATCACACAATTCTTTTCAATAACTTTGCAATACAGTGGCAGATCTCAGTCCATGCAAGTAGCAATTGGACTTGACATCAGTGAGTATATATGAAATGTGATTAACCACATTTTCCCCAATGATGTTTTAGACAACATGTATAACATCTCATGAAATGCTGTTCTCCATGCAATCTGCTCATAATGTGTCAGGGGCCCTGAGTGGCCTTGTGGTCTGAAGTGCTCTCCATTATGGATCACTGCCATCTCACCTGTCTGCATGGGTTCGAATCTCGGATTTGGACAAAGTGGGTATGTGAGAAAGCTTGCGAGTAACTTCTTGTGGGTCAGTGGTTCTTTCCAGGGTTTTCTGGGTTCTTCCTCTACAGTACTGGCTCCCATGTATAGCCTATCTTGTGCTGAATAATGACGTTAAACCCTATAACAACATAACATGTTGTTTCATATTCACTGCAAGTCATAGTATGTTAGTTCATAATTTAAGTCCTAACTTTATATTCACTGTGTCTAATGTGTCATTTCATATTCAATGTGAGTCTAACATGCCACTTTATATTCACTGTGTCTAATGTGTCATTTCATATTCAATGTGAGTCTAACATGGCATTTTATATTCACTGTGATTCGTAATGTTATTTCATATTTGCTGCAAGTCCTAACATGTCTTTTTTTCAAGCACAATGTGAGTCATGCATGTCATTTCATATACACTAAATCATAAGTTATTTCATATACACTGAGTCATAACATGTCATTTCATATACACAGAGTCATAACATGTCATTTCATATACACTAAGTCATAACATTGTCATTTCATATACACTGTATGTCATGTCATTTCATATACATTGAGTCATACCAAGTCATTTCATATACAATGTGCATCATGTCATTTCATATACACTGTGTATCGTGTCATTTCAAAAACACTGTGTCATAACAAGTCATATCATATACACTGTCATAACAAGTCATATACACTGTGTCATAACAAGTCATATCATATACACTGTCATAACAAGTCATATCATTTACACTGTCATAACAAGTCATATCATTTACACTGTGTCATAACAAATCATATCATATACACTGTGTGTCATAACAAGTCATATCATATACACTGTGTCATAACAAGTCATATCATATACATTGTGTGTCATAACAAGTCATCATATACACTATGTGTCATAACAAGTCATATCATATACATTGTGTGTCATAACAAGTCATCATATACACTGTGTCATAACAGGTCATATCATATATACTGTGTGTCATAACAAGTCATATCATATACACTGTCATAACAAGTCATATCATACACTGTCATAACAAGTCATATCATATACACTGTGTGTCATAACAAGTCATCATATACACTGTGTCATAACAAATCATATCATATACACTGTGTCATAACAAGTCATTTCATATACAGTGATTCATAACAAGTCATATCATATACACTGTGAGTCATAACATGTAATTTCATATACATTGAGTAAAACTCTTATTTCATGTAAGCCTTAATATGTCATTTTATATTCAACGAGTCTAAGACCATGACAAATTGTCAAACTGCTACTCGCTCAACAAGTTGAGATAATTAATGACTATGGCTTCCTGATTTTTTTAATTTAAAAAAAAATAAAATTTTAAAGTCAGAAGCAAATGATTTGTTTTTAGAGCAATGCCTTATGATATAAGTACCTGCTCTCTTCCCTGGCATCTTTTAGTGAATCCCTAAGGATCCTGATCTGCTCACTTTCCCCCTTGTTCTTTATATCAGTTAAGGATCTAAATTTAAAAAAAATACAGGAGAGCATGAGCAATAATGTCAAACATGCCATAAAATTCACATAAACTAGGCAACCATGTTGTAAACAGCCACAATTATACATCCAACCAAGCTTCTGCTGAAGTAATGAATGTCTGTAAAACAACCACAAGTCTTAAGAAAAGAATTTTTTCACTTTTCAAAGGTGTTTGCTCAACACAAGTATTGTTGTGATAATGATCACAATTTATGTTAAGGTAATGATGATAAGCAATTTAAAATAACAACTCTAACAAATCTACAACAGATCACAGATGATTTCAATTTTACGGACATTATTTAAAAGTGCTTGTATGAAGAGAGGAGGGTAGAATGCTAGTAACCTTTTTAAATAATACTGAATATATGAAATTAACTGTCTATCTTCTGAAAAAGTGACCTTCCCCAACCCTACCCCACCCAACAATCGGTCATGATATTTGGGGAAAGGGCATGGGGTGTGCTGGGATAATTCAAAATGGCAAGGAGATTAAGACACCAGTTTATTTTTTTATCTTTCTTAAATAATCCTTAGCTGTCCATATTACCTGTCAAATCTAGTCTTCCCATACTAAAATGTTTAGCCATAAAAGCTAAAAGTTGTCTGACCATATTGGTAACGTTGTGAGTAATCTCTCTCTAATACATGGCATGGCCTATCTGTATATTACTTCAGTTACTACTAAAAGGATCCAAGTGCAGGGAGGTGGGTAGGGTGCACCATGATATAATTGGTTACATGTTATTGAAGAAACACATTTTACTCCAAATATTGGTCATTCTTCAAATACATTATCCAATCATCACACCTTAAGACAACAGGTATATGATTCCCACGCTTTTCTAATGATAACTTTCCAGGTGATTTCCAGGGTTATGAAATTACTTTTTTCAAGGTTCACATGTGACCATTATTGAATGGAATTAAATACATTTTTGATTATAAAATATGCATTTTCTAATTCTAAAGACATTTCTCTTTCAAGACTCTCCATAACATCTAGTAAGTCAAAACTGATGATCATGTACAAAACCAAAAACTGTATCACACGAAACAAGTTTGACACTATTCCTAATTTGGCGTGGAAGTCAATATGCAGAATAAAATTTATAACTATTTTTGCTTTATGTTGCTATGTGGAAACATTGCGTGAAAGACAAGTGCTCTTCATCTTCACGACTCATACTGCTTGAGGTGTTGTCCATCTCAAGAACAAGAGTAGGAATGATAGAAACTTTTTGTTAGTATCGCGGGTAATAGATTTGAATACTTGAAAAGCACGGGAATTATACACATCTATTGATCACTCAATCACTCATGACAAACACGCATATTGGTACACGACACAAGTCCTGGATCACACAAACACACACACAGATATATATATATATATATATATATATATATATATATATATATATATATATATCTGTGTGTGTGTGTGTGTGTGTGTGTGTGTGTGTGATATGAATTAAACATTTACTATCACAGTATGAAGGAAAAAAATGCAAAGTAGTTATAATCTTGTCTGTGCCAATAAAATCCAATATTTTTAAAACCAGCAAAAAGGATTGATTTAAATTTGACAAAAGACCTTCAAAATTATATACTGTAATGTTGCACTAACAAGGACTGAATTTTCTGTAAAATCAACATGTCTTCTTGTAATTCGATAAACCAGTCCCCAAACCTGTATTTATACAGGGACTAGTATCGTTTTTTTTTTAAATATATAATACAAAGGATGACAATGTCCATTTCATCTGCATCCTATTGAAGATCTACAACCAATGTTTCAAAGTACATGCCACTGTGTAATAGTTTCACACCAAAGTTTTGCTTAGAGATTCAACATTTTGGACAAAAAATTTGGCTGACAATGAATAGCAGTCTGTTTTCTAATCTAGGCTTCCTCTGAATATTCCAAAAAATTTTAAGCGATGTTATAACAACTTATACCTGCATAAAATCAATACGTAAATGATTTATTTTCTCACAAATGGCAAATATATCTTTATGTCTCTAATCCACTGACAGACCAGACGAAACTACAGCAGAGATGAAACCTGACCTTGTAGTCGCCATTTGCATTACTAGTCACCTGACTTCACAAATCTCCTACAACTATATTGAAGTCCAATAGTCATGTGATATCAACAAAAAACTCCACTTTGACTTTGTTGAACAAAAATTAAATGATACTAAATGAAAGTATGATACATTTTGTAAAAACCAGAAAGAACATAAAATAATTATCAACATATTTATTTAGGGAACAATGACCAGAAACCGGTCGGTGTCACATCAATCTGGCCAGTCAGATTCATCAAGATGAGAGTACATCAACATGGTAGTTCAATGAATATAATAAAGAGGGAATTTCGTGTTCTTTTATGGGTTTTTTTAAATTTATTTATTACAACCGGTATACAATATTTATTTAATGTTTTAATTTTGTTCTTCAACATTTGAAAATGTGTGTTGTCAGATGTGTGTATTCATAATGCAAATCACAGTAATGGGTCAAATTCCACGAATGCCATAGTTTTCTCTTGTCTTGCAGCAGATTAATGACATAAAATTTTAATGCGCTCAATTTTGGGAAAATAAATAATTTTCATATTGATTTCATGCAGGTATGACTCAATTCAACAAAGAATTAAACAACGGCCATCTGGTAAGTGTATAAGCTTTGCCCTCAACATGTTGGTCTCTTCTGATGCTATACTGGTTTTCATACTATTAATGTAAGGAAAAATACGGATATTCGAGCTATCTGTGGAAAAAATCTGCTAGATGAATCTATTACACTGAGCATTTGGACTGACACAACAAATATTTTTATGGCAAACACCCAAATGATCTATTCTGGTCAGAACCTGAATTCAGGATCAATTCAGTTACGCCGCAATAACGTAAATGTTTGGGTGTCAAGTGCTGGCGGAACATTCATGGGGTTTTCCTGACTTTCATCAATATATTCAAAATTCAAGGACTTTTCAAGGTTGGATAAAAAGTAATAATTTCTCTGACTTTTTCCTGATATTTTGATAGCATGGGAAGCCTGCAGGTAAACAATGGAGGAAGTTACATCCCTTAACCTGGAATGAAACTACTTCAAGTCCCCTAAGTTATGAGAGACAGCTTCCAAATATTTGCAATACTAAGCTGGAGTAACCAACAGAAGTCATTCTTCCAATTATCAAGGTTGCCTGTGGCATTACAGGGATAGGTACCACCAGCATTAGGAATATCTTTTTAGATGAAAGATCTCAAAGGTAAAAACTAGAGAAATTCAAGACTGAACTCAATCCAAAGGTAAACACAGAAAGATATCCCTCTTCACATCAGCTTGATTCTTGTTAGGTACCACTTCAAAGCCCTCACTGGCTCCTGTAGATGACTTTGATTTGAGGATTCCAGGTTGTAAAACCATTTCACAACAAAAAACTGATGGTCAATGAGCAGGAGCATTTCTTGGCAATGAAAGCTGAAGCTGCCATTAGTGAAACTGATGAAACTGTTGATAGTTTGGATTGACCGACAATGCATGTATTTGTAGCTAGGACAAATAGGAACAGGCCTTATAAAAGAGGTGAACTAATGATGCTCTAAAGAGTGGCTTCAATAGTACCTTATTCAACTATGCTGGAAACCTTGATAGATACAATTTTGGTCACAGAGCCCAAGCCTTCTGGTGTGACAAAACAAAAATCACCATAAGATTGTAAAGGCTTTTGTTTTGTCATATTTCATATCTGATATTATGGAATGGTAACCTTTCATGATGACGGAGGTTAGTTAACCTCTTCACTTTCTACTCAAATTGCAGACAATAATAGAAACAGGGTAGATAATATTAAACATCTGTAATCAGCCAGTCATCACTTCATCAACATGTGCTGCAGACATTACAAAGCTAATGCACAATTTCATCAAAATTTATCTGTAAAGCAAAATTCCCAAGCAATGGCCTATACAGTTAAAGTAACTTAAGTGTCACTATAAGCAATGGCATATAATTTAAGTCACTGAAGTGTTCCTTTTTAAGCAATGGCCTACAGTTAAAGTCACTGAAGTGTCACTTTACAAGTAATGGCCTACAATTAAAGTCACTGAAGTATCACTTTATAGCAATGGTCTACAATTAAACTGAAGTGTCAATTTTTAAGCAATGGCCTAAAATTAAAGTCACTGAAGTGTCAATATAAGCAATGACCTACAATTTAAGTCACTAAAATGTCACTGTTTAAGCAATGGCCTACAATTAAAGTCACCGAATATCACTTTATATGAAAGTCATTGAAATATCACTTATAAACTATGGCCTATACAGGTCAAGTCACTGAAGTGTCACATTGTAAGCAATGGCATATAATTAAAGTCACTGAAGTGTCAAGTTTTAAGCAATAGCATACAAATGAAAGTCACTGAAGTGTCAATTTTTAAGCAATGGCCTATAACTTAAGTCACTGATGTGTTACTATAAGCAATGACCTACAATTAAAGTCACTAAAGTGTTACTTTATAAGCAATGGCCTGCCACTGAAGTGTCACTTTATAAGCAATGGCCTGCCACTGAAGTCACTGAAGTGTCACTTTATAAGCAATGGCCTGCCACTGAAGTCACTGAAGTGTCACTTTATAAGCAATGGCTGACAATTAGTCACTAAAGTGTCTTTTTATAAGCAATGGCTGACCATTAAAGTCACTGAATGTCACTTTATATGCAATGGCCTATGCAGGCAATGTCATTGAAATATCACTTATAAGCTATGGCCTTGACAGGTCAAGTCATTGAAATGCCACTTATAAGCAATGGCCACTAAAAAGTTTTTGAAATGTCGTTTTATAATCAATGACCTATACAGATAAACTCACTGAAACTATACAGTTTAAGTCACTTATGTGTCACTTTATAATCAATGGCCTACAATTAAAGACACTGAAGTGTTACTTTATAAGCAATGGCTGACACATATAACATCATTGAGGTGTCACTTTATAAGCAATGGCTGACATTGATAAAGTCAGTTAAGTGTCACTTTATAAGCAATGGCCTACAGATAAAGTCATTAAAGTGTTACTTTAATGACAATAGCATGTACTGAAAAGTCACTGAAGTGTCACTTTATAAGCAATGCCTGACACATATAAAGTTATTATAGTGTCACTTTATAAGTAATGGTCTATACATGTAAAGACATTGAAATGTCTCTTCATAAGCAATGGCCTATACAGACAAAATCTTTGAAGTGTTATTTTTTAAGCAATGGCCTATACAGACAAAGTCTTTGAAGTGTCACTTTTTAAGCAATGGCCTATACAGACAAAGTCTTTGAAGTGTCACTTTTTAAGCAATGGCCTATACAGACAAAGTCTTTGAAGTGTTATTTTTTAAGCAATGGCCTATACAGACAAAGTCTTTGAAGTGTCACTTTTTAAGCAATGGCCTATACAGACAAAGTCTTTGAAGTGTTATTTTTTAAGCAATGGCCAATACAGGTCAAATCATTGAAGTGTTACTTTATAAGCAATGACCTATACAAGTAAAGTCACTTAAGTGTCACTTTATAGGCAATGGCCTATACAGATAGGTCACTAAATATCCAAGTAGACACTACTGACTATACAGTATCTATAAAAAAAAACTTTCTTGTATTTATCTATATACATGTACAAGCAAGATGTTGTACTAGTGTACTACAGACATACATGCAAAAGCATTTAAGCTTACTAAGGTGGACACTGTCAAACAGTTAAAAAAGTTTTATAAAGACAAAAACTTGCTTATTATAAATGACGAGCATTAATAATTTATACTGTAGAATAAACAAAAGTTACATGCACTCTGTTGAATGCATGTACTAACAATTCATGCTGGTAAAAATGGGTGCCTAACCAGTATATTTACAAGAAAGCTATAATTCTACAACATATGGAAACATTTCATCTTGGAAAGAAAGTAGCAAATAACTGGGAATATCAATGGAGTACACTTCCTTGAGATGCAAAACTCCTACTACTTGCTCTACTAGTGATTTATTTTCAAAATGCACAAATTCATCAAAATTTAACGTGATCGCCCACTAGTAGCATCTCTGGAACATTAAACCATATTTTCTTACAACCTTGGTCATGGAAACAAAATTCTACTTTAATCATCATACATTTTAGTACAAGTAACACACCTTATCTTATGCAGTAAATAGAGACTGTATTTGCCTTACTTTATGATTTCATCTTTTTCTGCCAATGTCTGCTCTAGCTGGTACAAATCATTGGCTTGTTGTTTGGAATCTTCTGCTGACATCTGCAGAAAATCTTCCCTGGCATTCAATTCACGTTCTAGCATGTTCCGATCTTCATCTGCTTTCTGCCAGAAAATGTTTGCAATGTATCTGGTAAAGTTTGAATATAACAAAGCACAAGAGACTAAAAAATATGGTTTTATTATACCTTGCAAACCATATTACACAACACCCCAAAAAAAAGGATACTGCAATGTGCTTCCTAATATTTAATAGTGTGTTACCTATTTCCCTTTTCTTTATAATGGGGTTTACTGTACTATGATTTAATGTCAATCTTAAATACATTTTTTAAAAATATTTTGTGCCTTTTTGATAGAGTAAAACCATCAAAAGATCTCATTCCAAACTGAGACTGTAGTGTTTACTTTTTGACATATTTTATACTGTGAATAAACTAGTCACATGAGCAATAGTTGGCTCATAATATTATATGTAACAGATATGTCCAATGTAATCAGTCATCATTTTCAGTTTGACTTTCGTTTTATCCCTCAACCATGAGGGGATTTATACTGATAAGCCAACTGACTTCTCAAATATTTTTAATGACTTTTTTTGTTCAAAGTGATGAAAAACTTGATGATTCTAATATTTCATCCGATTCATGTGGATCTCAAAATATTTTGAGCTAAAATCTAACTAACAATAAAAAAAAAAAAATAGAAATTCATAAAGTTGTGCTGAAATATATTTTAAAAATGGATGATTGTAATGCTGCAGGGCTTGATATGATTGGACCAAGGCAGCTGTATTTGCTACATTGTATAGTGTATAGCTTCATTTGCAATGGAATTAGGTCTAATCAATTTCCAGAGACTTGGAAAACTGCCAAAGTAACACCATGGCATAAAACTGGAACAGAAAATTATACAAATAACTACAGACCCATCCCTATCTTTCTTGTCTTTCCAAATTAGTAGAAAAACACGATTATCAGCCTAGCTTTCGACAAAATCACTTGTGTGGAACTGCAATTATATCTATGACTAATATATTGATAAATAACTGAAAGCGTTAGATAAGGCAAAATGTTAGGGTACCATCATGGTTGATTATCGTATTGATTCTGATCTTATAGACTATGAAAGCTTGCTTGAAAAACTAAAAATCTATCAATGAAAACTGGTTTATTTCTTACTTAGCCGATAGAGTGCAAAAGGTATCTTTAAATGGTGAACTTTCTGAAAGTAAAAATATGAATTGCAAAGTATCACAAGGCTCTATTCTTGAACCTCTGCTATTCAATCCATGTATCAACAACTTTACACATAGGATTGGAAATTCAATTTCTTCCGCTGACCTCTATGCAGATGATACTACACTGAGTCAGGTAAAACCAAAACTGTACTTGAAAATAATTTACAAGATGCTCTTACCAGACTTAAATTATGGATAAAGAAAAACAGTATGGTCATAAAAAATATAAAAAAGCCCTACTAGTTACAATGCATCAAAACCAAGCAAGGCTAGATAACGAGGAAGTTCTCTTTGACAATGCAAAGACTTAATATGACCTCTTGTGATATCATTCTTGGTATATTTGTACTGTAGATAACAATCTTACCAAGTCTCTTCACATTAATCATTATTCAAAAGAGGTTCATTCTTATCTTTGGCTATATATGAAGAAAATCAAAGTATATATTCCATTTTTGTATTAGGTCATCTTTTATGAAAGTTATTTTCAGCCATGTCTGGACTACCATAATGTATCGTATTTTCCCGCATATATCCCGCACACGCTGATAATCCGCACTCTCATATAGCCCGCGGGTTTTGGGGTTTTGTGTAAAAAATCGTTGGCATAACCCGCACCTTTGTATAACCCGCAACCATAGATATATTTATACAGCTACAATCGGAAATGAAATCAATTACAGGATCACGGGGCTTCGCTGATGTAGCAAACTGCGATTCTGTTTTCTGTTTTGGTGACAAAATATACCATCTGGTGATATTTGTGGCGACACCAATTTTGGCTGATAAAAACCGTATATACAGTCTTGCGTTTGGAGTAGAGAAAATCAAAGGCACCATGACAGGAAACAATGTACTGGAATATATTGTTAAAATAACAAGTCCTTGCCTCGTACTGACAAACCACACTAACAGTGCACTGTTATATCATAATCCGCTAATGATGATATCTGGCCTTAATACTTTATGCAACTGACTAGTTAAAATCCGAATCCGCAGAAGGCGGAAACGTAAAATGAGTACAGTCAAGCAGATGACACTAATTTAAAAACAAATACCAGATGGAAGAAGAAAAAATACGTTTGCTGACACTTCAAATAGAACTGATTACCTTTGAAGCACTGATATATACTAAACAAATAAAACAAATCTGTTTCAATGTTCTACAATTATCTGAAGTTGCCGCAGCAATAACAAACAGGTATTTGTTTGACCCTTCAACTGGAGCCTTTAGCGGCACCATCATCAAAGTAAGCCGACGACCTTTGCTCAATAAAAGTCAGCAAAAAACACGGTACACAGTGCTTGTGTGCGTAGGCTGTCTATAGGAGCTGTGCCTCAACTACAGGCTACATAAACACGGACATTTCTAAATAATCTTGTATTCTTGTGAAGTGTAGATTCGAGTTTAAATAATTTCTTTCTGTTTAATTTAAAAAATGCCGAAATGAAAGTCTTACACAGCCGACTTCAAGCTAACTGCCATTGCGTATGCTGAAGTGCATGGCAATAGAGCCACAGGCAGAAAATTTGATATTGATGAGAGTGTAATCTGAGGTTGGAGAAAAGAAAAAGGAACGTTGGAGAAGATGAATCCACGAAAACGTGCTCGTCGCGGACCTAAAGCAAAGTGGCCTCACCTTGAAGCTGACCTGAAGCAGTGGATCATGGCCCAGCGGTAAAATTAGGTACCGTAGTTATTTCGATTGAAAACAGAAAATATTGATTATGAAAACGTGACGGATACAAAATTTTAAGTTTTTATCCCGAAATGTTGATTTGGTCCCGATACCGTAAGTTGTTGTAAAGTCACCGTAGCCATAATATCCAACCCTAGCAAAACAAAACTAGAACAATATATGTTATGTAGTTACGTTTTTCAAACAATATATTGAAATATTATTATGTGTAAAAAAAATTGTGATATAGCCCGCACCCTTATATAACCCGCACCCCCCCTGCGGGGTTTGTAAAATCTGGTATAACACGCGGGATATATGCGGGAAAATATGGTATTTTGGGGTAATATCTAATTCAAACATAACAAAACTTGAAAGACCACAGAAAGGGTGTGCCATTTAATTTATACACAGATGTATTGACAATTTCCAGGATGCATGAATAATATAAAAATCTAACAAATGAATAATATAAAAATTTAACAATACATGAATGAATTTTCCTTAGAAGGGCAAATATTTATGTATAAAGTGTTCAGGGGAAAAAAATCCTCTCTACCTGAGCAAATATCTTTCACCAAAGAGTACTCCAAATTTAAGCTTCTAAAGAAGTGAAAATTACATTATACCAAGATCAAAGAAGGAATTGTTTAAAAAACATTTTCAACATACTAGTCCACTGGTATGGAACAACATTTCTAGTGACCTAAGGCTCCTAGCATTTTTTCTTTTCATAATCAATGTTACAAATGGAATAAATTTTAAGACAATTGAACAGTTTCAGAAATATATTAATACTGCCAGATTTTCTGTAATTTTGCATTGTTTTCAGAGTTTACTTTTTCAATACAGGATGATATTCTATGTTATATATGTTTATATGTTCACAGATACCTACATATATTTTGCAGGCTTGATACTTTACTAGAATCATTTAATTGTTTAATGTTCAGCCAAATTTATCACTTCATGTAGTATACAGTGTATATATTGTACATAACAGTTAGAAGGTCTCAAGTTAGAATAGTTCTATAACTGAATTACCTTCTCTAAATAAAATCTTTATTATTATTATTATTATTATTATTATTATTATTATTATTATTTATATAAGTAAAGTTAATGACACATAAATATAAATGTACAACTTAATTCTGCATTTAAATCATACCAATAAGCACATTAGTGATTACTAAATTATCTTCTTAGTATTATCTATATAGTGTTGTGCATATAAAATCAATAGAGTGACTAACAATACTAAAAGACTGCAGCAAAGGAGCATTCACCACACTATGCTTTTCCCCTTATTCCCAGCATTGGGATTATAACAAATCCAAAAAGAAAAATAATGTAAGACAAACTGAATTTTAAAAAAATAATGAACACTGTACCCTAGCACTGAGATTGGCTTTTTTTAGCTCATTCAGTAGACGTTCATTGTCATCCATAGCTTTTTTGTGGGAATTCATCGCCTCCTCTAGACTGGATTTTAACTTCTCCACCTTATGGTTCTGCAGAAAGATAAAAAAAAATGTTTGCATACAAGTTTTCTAAAACAGGAAGAACTAAATCAAATTATTACAGCAGGTTAGACAAAAAGACTCAAATTTGCAAAAAAGCATAAAAAATGACTAATTTGTTCATGCACAAAAGTCTAGAATTTTCTTCATGTGTTAAAAATTCTGGACTTGTGGCAAAAAAAAAATGACTTGCCCAGCACAATATTCACTTTTCCTGGGCAAAACAGAATTTTCTTTAGGTCATAAAAATTCTGGACATATATACAAAAAAAAAGAATTGACTTGCCCAGCACAATACAGTAGAACCTGTCTTGAAAGACCACCCTTTCTGCCATAAAATTATGGTATCTCAAGACAGGTGGTCTCTCATAACAGGTCAAAGTGCTATATAATCATTAAATTCATGCCATGAGAATATGGTCTCTCAAGACAGGTGGTCTCACATAGCAGTGGTCTTTCAAGACGGATTTATATTTTCCAGGGCAGAATTTGCTTTGTCATAAAAATTCTGGGCATATGACCCCCCCCAAAAAAAAATGACTTGCCCAGCACAATATTCTATTTTCCTGGGCAGAATTTTCTCTCTGTCATAAAAATTCTGGGCATATGACAAAAAAAGCATTGTCTTGCCCAGCACAATATTCAATTTTCCTGGGCAACTGAAAAATATATATTTCCATCCATGATGTTCTTGTTGTTTTTTTCTTCTCATTGCGACTTTCTTCACATCTGCATGTATTTCATCATTATTTAAACTGGTAACACTGTAATGGTGATACATGTAACTGTACTGTAATGATGATACATGTAACTGTACTGTAATGATGATACATGTAACTGTACTGTAATGATGATACATGTAACTGTACTGTAATGATGATACATGTAACTGTACTGTAATGATGATACATGTAACTGTACTGTAATGATGATACATGTAACTGTACTTAATAATAATAATAATAATAATAATAATAATGAGGACTTTGTATAGTGCCTAATCTTTAAAAGCTCTAAGCCCTTTACACCATCAATAATGATATGACTACACTACAGAACAACAAATGACAAATACAATGGAATTGGAAAACATAAAAAACATGCTGAAAATATATAAGATACAAATCATGATTAGGTCGCTGAAAATATATAAGATACAAATCATGATTAGGTCGCTAAGTTTGTCCCTGAAGTCGAAACAGGTGTGTCTTGAGAGCACTCGTAAAAAGGGACCACTGTGTCTTTGTGTCTAATTTCAATGGGCAATTCGTTCCACATCGCCGGGCCCTGGTATGCAAACGAACGATGTCCATATGACTTTGTTTTCACTTTAAAGGACATTGATAATATCTAAATTTCAATTATAAGTCATGATAAACACTCATCGTACATGTACATGTACTTATTAAATACAAATTCTAAATGTTTTAAAAAAGACATGAATTCAATATATTTCATAGAATACCTTGCTTATAAGTCAAAGTCCAACTGCAAACAACACAGATGCTGATATGTTGATATATGTACCAACAGCTCAGTGTTGTTTTTTCTACTCCTAAAAAACTGCATAGACCTAATTCTCCCAGCATGCTGTGCAACAATAGATCTGGGCCTGTGTGACTAGTCTGCCAAATTGGCTTGGACTTGAAAGCAAGTATATACGATAATCAAGTGTTTTCCTTTTTGTGCTTCAGAGACCCCCACATTTTTAATTTGACCCCCAGTTTTGATACCAACATTTGTTTTTTTTAACTTAGTCTGACCCCCAGTTTTGACACCAAGGACACTTTTGACTCTCAGTCTTGGACCGCTAGGGGATACACTGTGATGCCAAATTTTGTGGTAATGACAAATTTAAAGACCAAAATAAACTGATAATTCTGTGACAACAACTGTGTCCTTTTCTGAATCAACAAAATTAGGAACCAACCAAATGTTTTTTCTTCTTCTCCAAACCATGAAAACCGATAATTATTAAAATAAATCAATTCACAGTATACAAAACTGCACTTTAATGTGACTAGCTAATTCACAGTATACAAAACTGTACCTTAATGTGACTAGCTAATTCACTTGATACAAAACTGTCCTTTAATGTGACTAGCTAATTAACAGTATACAAAACTGTCCTTTAATGTGACTAGCTAATTCACAGTATACAATACTGCACTTTAATGTGACTAGCTAATTCACAGTATACAATACTGCACTTTAATGTGACTAGCTAATTCACAGTAAACAAAACTGTCCTTTAATGCGACTAGCTAATTCACAGTATACAAAACTGAACTTTAATGTGACTAGCTAATTCACAGTATACAAAACTGCACTTTAATGTGACTAGCTAATTCACAGTATACAAAACTGCACTTTAATGTGACTAGCTAATTCACAGTATACAAAACTGCACTTTAATGTGACTAGCTAATTCACAGTATACAAAACTGCACTTTAATGCGACTAGCTAATTCACAGTATACAATACTGAACCTTAAAGTGACTAGCTAATTCACAGTATATAAAACTATCCTTTAACGTGACTAGCTAATTAACAGTAATTCAAAACTGTCCTTTAATGTGACTAGCTAATTCACAGTAAACAAAACTGTCCCTTAATGTGATTAGCTAATTGACAGTAATGCAAAACTGTCTCTTAATGTGACTAGCTAATTAACAGCATACAAAGCTACAGTTCACTGCAAATAGCTAATTCAGTATTAAAATAATCCTTTAATGTGACCAGCTAATTCACAGTATACAAAACTGTCCCTTAATGTGACTAGCTAATTCACAGTAATACAAAACTGTCCTTTAATGTGACTAGCTAATTCACAGTATATAAAACTGTCCCTTAACATGACTAGCTAATTAACAGTAATTCAAAACTGTCCTTTAATGTGACTAGCTAATTCACAGTAATACAAAACTGTCCCTTAATGTGACTAGCTAATTAACAGCATATAAAACTGCACTTCACTGCAACTAGCTAAATGACAGTATTAAAACTATCCTTTAATGTGACTAGCTAATTCACAGTATAAAAACTGTCCATTAATGTAATTAGCTAATTCACAGTATTAAAACTGTCCTTTAATGTTACTAGCTTATTCACATTATTAAAACTATCCCTCATGTGACTAGCTAAATTATGGTATTAAAACTATCCCTCATGTGACTAGCTAAATTATGGTATTAAAACTGTCCCTCATGTGACTAGCTTATTCACAGTATAAAAAATTGTCCTTTAATGTGACTAAATTATTCACAGTATAAAAACTGTCTTTCATGTGACTAGGCTTATTCACAGTATTAAAACTATCAGTCATGTGACTAGCTTATTCACAGTATAAAAAATGTCCTTTAATTGATTAGCTTATTCACAGTATAAAAAATATCCATCAGGTGACTAGGTTTATTCACAGTATTAAAACTATTGCTCATGTGACTAGTTTATTCACAGTATAAAATATGTCATTTAATATGACTAGATTATTCACAGTATAAAAAAATGTCCTTTAATGTGACTAGCTAATTCAAAATATAAAAACTACCTCTCATGTGACTAGCTAATTCATAGTATTAAAAAAATGTCCTTTAATGTGACTAGCTAATTCGCAGTATAAAAATGTCATTTAATGTGACTAGCTTATTCACAGTTTAGAAAATGCCCTTTAATGTAACTAGCTTATTCACAGTATAAAAACTCTCCTTTAATGTGATTAGCTCATTCACAGTATAAAACCTATCCCTCATGTGACTAGTTTATTCACAGCATAAAAACTGTCATTTAATGTGACTAGCTTATTCACAGTATAAAAAATGTCATTTAATGTGACTAGCTTATTCACAGTATAAAAATGTCATTTAATGTGACTAGCTTATTCACAGTATAAAACCGATCACTCATGTGACTAAACCACAGTACACAAACTCAATATCACCAAAAAACATTCCCCAATATATGGCTAGCTTAACTGAAAAATCTTGAATATGTTTATTGATACATGAAGGCACATCTGACCTTGATATGACCTTGTTCTTTATCAACTTAGCATAATGTATATGCTGACTTTTCAAGTTGATATTGTATGACAACAGAAATGGTGATGCATTCAGAAATCCAACTATTCATCAATTTTTTATATAATTTTAAACCCTACATATTGAGCTATTTAAACCCTACTACATTAATGGTTTGTTTTGGTGTTTTATAGCACAGCAACACAAACAGGTAATTTAGTGTGACTTGCCAATGAACACAGACCCAGGCTCAGGTCTGATGGAAGGATTTGAACTCACACCCTTTATGTAAGTTCAGCATTCTAACCGCCGTGACTACACCAGTGTGTCACTTATGGGGATTGAAAGCATGATGTGCAATCATTATACATCAATTCATAAGCTTTAATCTAAATAATGCCTTGCTAATCCAACAAAACTCTAATTGGCATAATTAGAGTAATCAAGGTTGATACCCTCCAGTAACTGCTTAAGGCAGAAAGAATCAACTGCTGGTTGGGAAAAATCTGGCTAGAGATCACAGAAGGCAAGTGACTATTATGTTCTGGACATTTGCAAGGGTAAATCAAAATTGACATTGTGACCACCTAGGTGACTGATGCACAGATGCACATTATGATATGTCTGACTATATCAATGAAAATGTAATTATTCTGCAAAACACATGATGCCTGCACAAATAAATGAAGTTCCATTAATGATGTCTCCCTCTTTATAACCTACCACTTGTACTCACAAGTCAGGTCCAACTGCAAACAACGTATACCCTGATCTGTCATTGCATAAAGTACCTGCCAATCAGAGTCTATGTTGGTTGTTTTATTGATTAATCCAAACAAACTGCACAGACCAAGATCTGATGGAGCATTATGAGATGGCAAATCGGGGTCCAATCAGTTTATAAGCGAGTACAGACAGTATTATTCAAGTGAATACTGTACATCCTATGCAATCTGACAGTAACAATTAGGGGCCCGGAGTGGCCGAGTGGTCTAAAGCGCTTTCCGTTACGGATCACTGCCATCGCACCTCTGTCTGTATGGGTTCAAGTCTAAAATTCGGCTAATGTAGTTACGTGAGAAAGCTTGCCAGTAGCTTCTCGTGGGTCGGTGGTTCTTTCCGGGGTTTTTCCCGGGTTCTTCCTCCACCAATAATACTGGCCGCCATGTATAGCCTATGATGTGCTTAAAAATGGCGTTAAACCCTACAACAACAACAACAACAATTATGATGTTTACTGCTTAAATGCTACACACAAAGTATACACAAGAAATGAGCACAAACAAATCAAATAAGAAATGCAAGTGTCTAAATTGTCTCAATGCAAAACTTAACCAAGGCATGATGGACAGGCATTGTCGGACAGATGAGACTAATACTATATGCCCCTATCAGTGTTGTTTTGGGGCATAAAAAGCACATATCAAAAGAAAGAAGACTGAAGTGGTTCGTAAATTAGACTTAAAATCAGTGGTAGTCAGCTAGCATATACCTATACCAGTTCCTGTCATTTAAGTAGTTCTTATCGTTTCAACGAATGACAAAATAAAGTTAAGTAGTTCTTATCGTTTCAACAATCTAACGAATGACAAAATAAAGTTTCAATAGTCGACAGTCAGGATTTGTGTGAATGACAAAATATTCAACAGGACAAGTAAATTTCTGAACCTACTAATCCTCTGGCTAAAAAAATATTAAAGTTTTAAGCCTGATAAGAAATATTTAATTAATTTTTTTTCCTCATGCTGACTTTTCATTCATCTAGGTTCTGTCTCATTAGGCAACTTCTTAATTTAGTGACAAGTGAGATCGTACCAGCCAAGCAATATGGCCATTTAGTTACAATTCTAGCATTGGGAATGTGACCTAGCCAATCACTTTGAGGAAGAAAGGAAGCATATATAAATGTTTTAGAATTAAAATGCTAAAATGAAACATTTTGCATTTTTTTAATATTTTACATTGAGATTATTGTGCCTTGACATTGAAATTAGGGCCAATTTTCAGCCAATGAAGAAACTTGAAAAGCCTGCTTGCATTAATGAACTGTTATTGCTAGAAAGATATTCCAATAAAAAGACTTAGCATATTTCTGTGATAGGTCCTTGTTCATATTCCGTATGTATAACAATTCTAATGTATAGTCAAATTGATTTTTTTGCACCTCAAGTGGTTTGTTTTGTTTTTTGTACTTGAACACATTTATGGCTATATCATGCAGAAGAATGCGAACTAAGTGCCTTTCCCAGTGACATGCTATGTAATCGTACCCAGGATGGCCTTTAGTTAAATATGTAAATAAATTTTAACAAGCGTACAAAACATTGCAATATTGTGATTGAATGAAATGGTGATTGCATACATGAAGTGGATGCCAAAGATATATTGCATGCTTAGAAGAGGCACTCCCTGCCTTGTGAGTGCAAATTACTAGTAAAAAATAATTTTACAATGATTTCTGTCCATTACTGGCCTAGTTCTGAATTTATAATTCTTTCCATGCTAGCATCCAAATCAGATAAGTTTGAAAAGTGAGAAAAAAAATTGAATGTAAAAAGAAAATCTGCGTTATGATAAAACTTGCAGCCAATTAAAGATCAAAGCAACAGTTTCATGACTTGTTCCAAATAATTGTCTGCTCTTGAAAGAAATTCTAAATAAATGAAATACATACGTGGCTATCAATACCAACTGCCACAAAATGATAACTCCCTAATTTATTACACTCCATTATAGAACAGATCATTTTAAAAATATAATTATGTTTGACTTAAAAAAGAAATATAAAAGCTATAAAAGAAAAGTAATCTTTATAACTCATTTGATCTGACTCATTATAATACAATTCTTATATATTAAACCAAAGAAATCCCTGTACATACCTCTTGCGCTACCTGGATAAAGTCATACTTAACAAAACCTCATATGAAGGTGAACTGATCAAGTTTAAACTTGAGAAACATAAAAGTCATCAAGTGTACAAATTAGATCAAATTCCATAAATGCCACCTGTAGATTTTCTAATACCTGGATATTGAAAACCTAAATTACTTTTAATGGCTTTCTTGTGTATAATTTTAAAATTGGCCTCATAAAATAACATGTAATATATCTACTTATCAAATGCCTACAGGTTTAATGAATGTTTCGTCTGAAGCTTAACTTTGAGCAAGGAAATTTTGGCACTGCATGTACTCATATTCAACTGCAAACTGCATAGAGCCAGATCTGTTGTTGCATAATGCACTGTCAGATCTGGGTTTATTAGAAGTAATCAGTTTAACAAAACACAAAGACTCTTAGCTACCCATACTGATGTGATGGCATCAGGGTCCATACTGTTTGATGACTTATACAGGAGTATCTCAAGTATTACGTGGAAGAATAACTGCATTAAGCTGGAATACTCTTGGAAATGCAATTCTGTGTCCCTTAGGTGTGAAATGTAATTCTTACAACAAATTCAGATTACAATTATGGGTCTAATAAATCTGGAATGTAATTCTTACTACAAAATATGGATTACAATTCCAGGCCCCTTAAGTGTGACATTTAATTCTTACTACAAAATATGGATTACAATTCCAGGCCCCTTAAGTGTGACATGTAATTCTTACTACAAAATATGGATAACATTTCCAGGCCCCTTAAGTGTGACATGTAATTCTTACTACAAAATATGGATAACAATTCCAGGGCCCCTTAAGTGTGACATGTAATTCTTACTACAAAATATTGATAACAATTCCAGGCCCCTTAAGTGTGAAATGTAATTCTTACTACAAGCATGGATTACAATTCCACACCCCTTGAGTGTGAAATGTAAATCTTACAACAAATTCAGATTAGAAATCTAGGTATATTAAATCTGGAATGTAATTCTGTGTCCCTTATGTGTGAAATGTAATTCTTACAACAAATTCAGATTACAATTTTAGGTCTATTAAATCTGAAATGTAATTCTTACTACAAAATATGGATAACAATTCCAGGCCCCTTAAGTGTGAAATGTAATTCTTACTACAAGCATCGATTACAATTCCACACCCCTTGAGTTTGAAATGTAAATCTTACTACAAATTCAGATTAGAAATATAGGTATATTAAATCTGGAATGTAATTCTGTGTCCCTTATGTGTGAAATGTAATTCTTACAACAAATTCAGATTACAATTTTAGGTCTATTAAATCTGAAATGTAATTCTTACTACAAATTCAGATTACAATTTTAGGTCTTTTAAGTCTGAAATGTAATTCTTACTACAAAATATGGATAACAATTCCAGGCCCCTTAAGTGTGAAATGTAATTCTTACTACAAATTCAGATTACAATTTTAGGTCTATTAAATCTGAAATGTAATTCTTACTACAAATTCAGATTACAATTTTAGGTCTTTTAAATCTGAAATGTAATTCTTACTACAAATTCAGATTACAATTTTAGGTCTTTTAAGTCTGGAATGTAATTCTTACTACAAAAGCACATTATAATTCCTGGTCATTAAAGTGTGAAATGTATTTCTAACTACAAAATATGGATCACAAACTCGGGTCATTAAGTGTGGAAGGTAGTTCTTATTACAAACATGGATTACAATTCCAGGCTCCTTAAGTCTGGAATTTAATTCCTATACAAAAATGGATTACAATTCCAGGTCCCTAAAGGGTAAAATGAAATTCTAACTACAAATATGGATTACAATTCTAGGCTCCTTAGGTGTGAAAAATAATTCTTATTGCATATAGAGATTACAAAACCATATCCCTAAAGGATGAAATGTAATTCTTACTACAAATACAGATTATGAGTCTAGGTCCCAAAAGGCTAAAATTTATTTCTTACAATAAAAACATTGCAATTCCAGGTCCATTAATTGTAGCAGAATAAAGATGCATGTACTGTTGCATTGTAGTGCTCTCACATGGTACCAATGGTTGTGTTGAATTGCATTACCTCAGTATTGCATCATGGGAACATTATAGATCTCTGAAGATGACTATAATGGTGCGAGATTGCAAGTTTTAAAACAATTACACTTTATTATGATTACAACCATGAGGAGTACTGCAGAATAACAGTTAGGCATTTAGAGTGCTACAACCACTGTAACCATTAACAAACTGGATATACAACTTTTGTGCATTTAAATATTTGCTGTTTAGATTCATGCTTTGAGAATGATTCTGACTTTGTAACTGAAAGGGTTGATTATAAGATTCATCATGGAAAAGAAAATAATTGAAATTTATTCAATTTTTAAAAAATAAACAAGATTGAAAACTGCAAAAAGGTGGAAATTGTCTCAAGTTGTTTGTTTGAAGGGCAAGATTTTATTACAGATCCTGAAACAGGTAATTTTGCCAGTAAAACAGAACGCATAATGCATGACTGGACTCTTTAGAACAAATATCGTCTTTTGTACTTAATACCTTTTAACCGCACTGATGGCCTAGTAGTTAGAGCGTCCATCACGGAAACGAGAGGTCGTGGGTTCAAACCCTAGAAAAGTCATACCAAAGACTTTCAAAAAATGGTACTAACAGCTGCCTCGCTTGGCATTCAGCATTAAGAGGTTAGTGTTAGGACTGGTCGGCCTGATGTCAGGATAATGTGACTTTGAAGGACATCATGCTACATGTCTGCGATATGATGCCCCAGTGTTAGACATCACTATAAACTGCCTCACTGCAGACATGTTAGCGATATGACTGGAAAATTGTTAAAGCTATGTTAAAATACCTAATCATACAAATATACAAACAAACTTAATATCTTTTGTTTCAAAATGTTATAGACCTATTAGCAAGTTTCTTTTTCATATGTTATAGCTTTTATTTCAAAATGTAATAGCCTTTATGGAAATTTTCTCTTCCATGTTCAGTAGCTTTTACCAAAAAATTACTTGGATAGGTTAAAACTTGTATACAAAATTCACATATTTTTCATTGCCTGTAATATTTACAAACTATTTTGAGATGATTTTGGTTATCACATTTCTAATTAACCAAAATTTCAAGCATAGTAAAACAAAAGATCTATGCTCTTATCAAACCCTGTAAGAAAAAAAAACAAATAAATAACCTAGCAATCAGGCTTCAATTCATTGCAAAAGCCCACTACAATCTACACATAACCGTCTTAAAATGATTAAAAAACTTATGTTGGGAAATCAAAGTTTGGAGAAGATAAGCATTATTCAGGAGCCTCAACCCCTTTAAAAGATGCCATGCTGGAAATACATTTTGTTCAAGTATATATGTTCATGAGGATTGATAATCTTGTATATGTTTTTATATTAGTCAAAAAAATTAAATTCATTCAAGGTCTGAATAATATAAAGATACATCATAAACTTGAGACAGCTCATGTAGCCTGGTGTTAGAATGTCTGCCCCAGATGCAGGAGGTCATGGGTTCGAACCTATGCATTATAAAAATGACACCTGCAGCTGCCTCACTTGGTACTCATGATTAAGAGATATATCATCATTAATAACACTGCAAAGGTTACAAAATGTAGTACAGATACTGAAAGTTGCATGGTTCTATAAATCCATTATTAGGAAAAAGGGGCAACAGGGACGAGGCAATGTTTTATGAGATTTGATTCAGTAATCAAGCTTTTCTTCAAGAAAAGTTTAAAATTATAGCTAAGTGTACAATCAATCGACTTGAAGCATAAAATTAAAATCCAAATAATAAACCTCAAGACTGCCTATTAATGCAGAAATAGACAGCTTTAAGCTACAGCCATGACCAAGGTTGAACCCAGTAATGGGCTCTTTCCTGACTTTGCCAAGCAGTTCCCCAACATATTCGTCCTACCAATTTTATTAATCAGTCATATTTCAGCAGTTGATGCAGAACTCAAGCTGCAGTGGCTTATCCAAGATTTATTTCATGGTTAAATAAGATCTATGGGTTCTTTACCAATGTCCCTCATTAACATAGAATAATGATATTTACAACCTGTAAGGAAACTGCTTCAACTTGATATGCACATGTGCTGCGTTTTCTGGTCAGACTGAATAATGGTTAGGACAAGTCAAAAATTAAAAATAAACAGAATCAGTATCTATTTTGTGTTGTAAAATTGAATAAATGATATTAATCTCAATTAACCAGGTCAGTGACCATCTCATGATTTTGTAAAGCAGTACCCCACATTCCCAGGATTTACAATCAAAACCATGATGCGACATGCCTAGAGGAAATGTTTTCAACTTCAAAAGGAAATAGTTTTCATCAAATGATGATAACTAAATGTTTTGTAAAGTACCAACATTTGATAAATGTGTGAAGGATTTAATTCCTAATTTTCTTTTATTACAGGGACTTAGGAAATTAACACCACAACAAAAATAGTATTATTGCTTGGGTTTAAATATAAAGTGTATCTCATTAAATTGTGTACCATATTCATAACCATGAAAATTTATCCCCATTAATATTTCTCATTTTACAGAATGGAATTGGTTATAACATTTAAAAACAGATAAGATGGTAACTAATTCTATGAAATTTACTACCTTAATTGTAAACTTTCAAGCCCTGGTCTACCCAGGTGGGCAACTAAAAGTATGAAATTTAATACGTTAATTGTAAACTTTCAAGCCTTGGACTATAGCCAGGTGGGCAATTAAAGCTATGAAATTTAATACCTTAATTGTAAACTTTCAAGCCTTGGACTATAGCCAGGTGGGCAATTAAAGCTATGAAATTTACTACCTTAATTGTAAACTTTCAAGCCTTGGACTATAGCCAGGTGGGCAATTAAAGCTATGAAATTTACTACCTTAATTGTAAACTTTCAAGCCTTGGACTATAGCCAAGTTGGCAACTAAAACTATGAAATTTACTACCTTACTTGTAAACTTTCAAGCCTTGGACTATAGCCAGGTGGGCAACTAAAACTGAAATTTACTACCTTAATTGTAAACTTTCAAGCCTTGGACTATAGCGAGATGTGCAACTAAAACTGAAATTTACTACCATAATTGTAAACTTTCAAGCCTTGGATTATAGCCAGGTGGGCAACTAAAATTATGAAATTTACTACCATAATTGTAAACTTTCAAGCCTTGGACTATAGCCAGGTGGGCAACTAAAATTATGAAATTTACTACCATAATTGTAAACTTTCAAGCCTTGGACTATAGCCAGGTGGGCAACTAAAACTATGAAATTTACTACCTTAATTGTAAACTTTCAAGCCTTGGACTATAGCCAGGTGGGCAACTAAAAGTATGAAATTTACTACCTTACTTGTAAACTTTCAAGCCTTGGACTATAGCCAGGTGGGCAACTAAAAGTATGAAATTTACTACCTTAATTGTAAACTTTCAAGCCTTGGACTATAGCCAGGTGGTGGGCAACTAAAACTGAAATTTACTACCTTAATTGTAAACTTTCAAGCCTTGGACTATAGCCAGGTGGGCAACTAAAACTATGAAATTTACTACCTTAATTGTAAACTTTCAAGCCTTGGACTATAGCCAGGTAGGGAACTAAAACTATGAAATTTACTACCCTGATGAGAAACTTTCAAGCCTTGGACTATAGCCAGGTGGGCAACTAAAACTATGAAATTTACTACCATAATTGTAAACTTTCAAGCCTTGGACTATAGCCAGGTGGGCAACTAAAACTATGAAATTTACTACCATAATTGTAAACTTTCAAGCCTTGGACTATAGCCAGGTGGGCAACTAAAACTATGAAATTTACTACCTTAATTGTAAACTTTCAAGCCTTGGACTATAGCCTGGTAGGAAACTAAAACTATGAAATTTACTACCCTGATGACAAACTTTCAAGCCTTGGACTATAGCCAGGTAGGCAACTAAAACTGAAATTTACTACCTTAATTGTAAACTTTCAAGCCTTGGACTATAGCCAGGTGGGCAACTAAAAGTATGAAATTTACTACCTTAATTGTAAACTTTCAAGCCTTGGACTATAGCCAGGTAGGGAACTAAAACTATGAAATTTACTACCCTGATGAGAAACTTTCAAGCCTTGGACTACAGCCAGGTAGGCAACTAAAACTGAAATTTACTACCTTAATTGTAAACTTTCAAGCCTTGGACTATAGCCAGGTAGGTAACTAAAACTATGAAATTTACTACCCTGATGATAAACTTACAAGCCTTGGACTAATGGCCAAGAGGGCAACTAAAAGGATGTAATCTACTACCCTAATGGTAAATTTACCAGCCTTAGACTTGAATTGCTACTAAAATGATGAAATTTACCAGCCTTTTGGTAAATTTACAAACCTTGGACTAATGGTCTGGAGGGCAACTAAAAGGATGTAATTTACTACCCTAATGGTAAATTTACAAGCCTTAGACTTGAATTGCGACTAAAATGATGAAATTTACTAGCCTATTGGTAAATTTACAAGCCTTGGACTAATGGTCAGAAGGGCAACTAAAAGGATGTAATTTACTATCCTAATGGTAAATTTAAAAACCTTTGAGTATAGTCAGGAAGGCAAACAAACTATGAAAGGCACAACTATTTACTATCCAAATGGTAAATTTACAAGCTGTGGACTAGAGGGCAGCTAAAACTATCAAAATTTAATACCCCTAAGATAAATTTACATGCCTTGGATTATTGGAATACTTATACTTTCAAGAACCTTTCTGAAAAGAAAAAACAATTTAAATCCCAGCTGTGATTTCTCAGTACCAACTTCAACATAAATGATATTAATTGAATCTTAGCATGAAGTGTTGTCTACAAGATCTATCTACATTATGTGGTATAAATTTGTTACTAAGTGTTGTCTACAAGATATGTCTACATTATGTGGTATAAATTTGCTACTAAGTGTTGTCTAAAAGATTATGTGGTATAAATTTGTTACTAAGTGTTGTCTACAAGATCTATCAACATTATGTGGTATAAATTTGTTACTAAGTGTTGTCTACAGATCTATATACATTATGTGGTATAAATTTGTTACTAAGTGTTGTCTAAAAGATTATGTGGTATAAATTTGTTACTAAGTGTTGTCTACAAGATCTATTTTTACATTATGTGGTATAAATCTGTTACTAAGTGTTTTCTACAAGATCTATCTACATTATGTGGTATAAATCTGTTACTAAGTGTTGTCTACAAGATTATGTAGTATAAATTTGTTACTAAGTGTTGTCTACAAGAGTATGTGGTATAAATTTGTTACTAAGTGTTGTCTACAAGATCTATCTACATTATGTGGTATAAATTTGTTACTAAGTGTTGTCTACAAGATCTATCTACATTATGTGGTATAAATCTGTTACTAAATGTTGTCTACAAGATCTATCTACATTCTGTGGTATAAATCTGTTACTAAGTGTTGTCTACAAGATCTATCTACATTATGTGGTACAAATCTGTTACTAAGTGTTGTCTACAAGATGTATCTACATTATGTGGTATAAATTTGTTACTAAGTGTTGTCTACAAGATCTATCTACATTATGTGGTATAAATCTGTTACTAAGTGTTGTCTACAAGATCTATCTACATTATGTGTTATAAATTTGTTACTAAGTGTTGTCTACAAGATCTATCTACATTATGTGGTATAAATTTGTTACTAAGTGTTGTCTACAAGATCTGTTTATATTAAGAGGCAAAAATTTGTTAGGAATTGTTGTGTACAAGATTTATTTAAAAGTAATGGTATAAAGTTTGTGATCATGTATAGTTTACAAGACCTGTGTACATTTCAAATGAGTATACTATATATATATATATATATATATATATATATATATATATATATATATATATATATATATATACATACATAATGGTTTCAAACTGGGTCATCTATAATATCAGATTACATGTAAGACATGCTAGTACTGAAAACTTCAAATTGCTTTAAAAGACTCTCTCTCATAACTAATCATTAACTAACCTGTATGTTGACAGACTCAGTGGTTAATTTGACTCTCTCTCTCATAACTAGTCATTAACTAACCTGTATGTTGACAGACTCAGTGGTTAATTTGACTCTCTCATAACTAGTCATTAACTAACCTGTATGTTGACAAACTTGGTGGTTAATTTGACTCTCACTCATAACTAGTCATTAACTAACCTGTATGTTGACAGACTCAGTGGTTAATTTGACACTCGCTCTTAACTAGTCATAAACTAACCTGTATGTTGACAAACTTGGTGGTTAATTTGACTCTCACTCATAACTAGTCATTAACTAACCTGTATGTTGACAGACTCAGTGGTTAATTTGACACTCGCTCATAACTAGTCATTAACTAACCTGTATGTTGACAGACTCAGTGGTTAATTTGACACTCACTCATAACTAGTCATTAACTAACCTGTATGTTGACAGACTCAGTGGTTAATTTGACACTCACTCATAACTAGTCATTAACTAACCTGTATGTTGACAGACTCAGTGGTTAATTTGACTCTCACTCATAACTAGTCATTAACTAACCTGTATGTTGACAGACTCAGTGGTTAATTTGACTCTCTCTCTCATAACTAGTCATTAACTAACCTGTATGTTGACAGACTCAGTGGTTAATTTGACTCTCTCATAACTAGTCATTAACTAACCTGTATGTTGACAAACTTGGTGGTTAATTTGACTCTCACTCATAACTAGTCATTAAGTAACCTGTATGTTGACAGACTCAGTGGTTAATTTGACACTCGTTCATAACTAGTCATAAACTAACTAACCTGTATGTTGACAGACTCAGTGGTTAATTTGACACTCGCTCATAACTAGTCATAAACTAACTAACCTGTATGTTGACAGACTCAGTGGTTAATTTGACACTCGCTCATAACTAGTCATAAACTAACTAACCTGTATGTTGACAGACTCAGTGGTTAATTTGACACTCGCTCATAACTAGTCATAAACTAACTAACCTGTATGTTGACAGACTCAGTGGTTAATTTGAGCTTGGTTTCTAGCTGAGTTATCTGTGCCCTCAGATTAAGCTCCGTGTTGTCAAGGATCTGGCGACGCCTGTCGATCTGTGATTGGTACGTTTGTGATTGTTGCTATAGGAACAGAGTGGAGATTACACAAGGTGGTGCAGACATAATCTAGCAAGCAAGGTGACAACTGATTTGACTAAACTGAAGGATACATTAGCATGAAAGATTCCACTAGCTGTCAATCACTTTTACTGAACTAGCATGAAGCAGGGATGAAGCTAACACTAAGGGAGTTTGTAAATCATGTCAATTGCATTAACAAAAATCATTCCTGCATATCACAATGTTTAGGGGTCATCCTGATTCCAATGTTTTATATGTCAGGATTGGAGTGAATATTGTTCTAACGACATAAAAAGTGACAGTTTTGCCAAGGGTAACAACCTAAGACTTCTTGCAGTCAGATAAGCAGAATCTTCCTCTTTTGATCAAAGCTCTCATTCAAAAGTATTTACTGATTATTACATTGGTATAGGAAAATATGAACTATTTTTTCTGAGCAGTAGTGGATGAAATTAGAAGCGCACTATCAACCAGAAAACAAGAGTCCCTAAACAGGACTAATGCTCTACTCACCAAAAAGAATTTCCAAGAATTCAAATTATTAAGGATGGTTGTTTCTTACTTTTAACTACTAAGTGCTGATAGTATCTTTCGTATTCTCAACAATAACATTATTTTCATATTAACTGATGTGGTGGCCATACTGAATTACAGACTGGCACCATTTTCATTTAAGACCAACTGGACCCTGGGGTCAATTTGTATGTAAAATTATATGGCAATTCTCCAAGTAGTTTAGGAGGAATAGCAATAGCAAACTTGTGCTAATGATGCATGGTTAACAGACCATCCTATCTGCTCCTCTTGGTCTGCGACCAGTTAAGCTAAAAATTAGTTAATCCCTTTTCCCATTCAAAATTTAAAATCATTTATATTATGTTCATATTTCTTACAAATCTAGGACTGATATAACATGAACCCATTTAGTCTCCCTATATAATGCATAAAGAAAAATATATATTTATATTTCACAGATACAACATACCTCATTGAATCCCATAGGTTATCATCAGTATTGTTTTATTATGATGTCACAAGGTACAAATTTTACATTACATAATCAAAGAGAGGCAATTATCAATTGAAACTCTTCAATTATATATTAATCAAATAATGGAACTGAAACAATATTCATTCAAAACAAACTAGCTCTGATTAAATTGTTTTTGTGGCATACAAAACTATATGCAAAAAAAAACACATAAACACAACTGATTATTGACAGATGCATAGCATTGCAATCTTGGTAACAACATGTTAAGCATTCACTGAGTAGTATAACACAATGTACAACCTTCTCATGGTCTTTTCAAGTAGACAGTTCAAAATTAAAAATAAAGGTTAGTCTATGCAACAATAAAACAAAAAAATATTACAATGTTGTAAAAATTGATAGTTACAATGCTACAATAAATAAAAGTGCAAGGTTTACAGATGGCTGTCTGCAGCTAATGAGAATGCTGGATGTGGTAATGGTGACCTATTCTACAGTCCTGAGAATGCTGAATTTATGGAGAAAATTATGGAGACAAAAAACTGAGTATATAATAATGAAACCTACTTATTCTGATCAATAACATGTGATACTAATGCTTTGTTTCTTTAACATGAAAATTTTCATTTTTCCAATAAAGAATAAATTAGAAAGCTTATCTGTCCATATTTCAATATTTAGGCAGAATTTTGCATACACCGAAGTAAAACAATTTGCAGATACCCCCATCATAAATATATATTTAATAACAATTAATATTCACTTTGTACATGTATAAATTGTCGTATGTTACTTTAAATTAGTGTTCTCATCTACCTTGTGGATTCTTTCAGGAAAATATGGCAAATAAAAATCATGCAGAAGGCATTTTGAGCTGTAGTGATGGACTTTTATTTAATCTCAAGTATACATGCCTAGATTAAAAGTGAACTGCAATTGGCAGAGACAAGGTATAATGCCTCATAACAAATGACACAATGAAAACATGTTACATAACCAACAACACAAAGAAACTATTACACATAGCCAATAACAACGAAAACATGCCACATAACCAATGACACAATGAAAACATGTTACATAACTAATGACACAAGAAAACATTCCACATAACCAATGACAATGAAAACATGTAACATAACCAATAACACAAACATGCCACTTAACCAATGACAACACATTAAATAAACAATTACACAATGAAAACATGCCACATAACTAATCACAATGAAAACATGCCACATAACTAATCACAACGAAAACATGCCACATAATTTTTTTTTTTTTTTGATGGTTTAACGCCATTTTTCAGCACAATATAGGCTATACATGACGGCCAGTATTAATGGTGGAGGAAGAAACCGGACAAAGCCCGGAAAGAACCACCGACCCACGAGAAGCTACTGGCAAGCTTTCTCACATAACTACATTTGCCGAATCTTAGACTCGAACACACGCAGACAGAGGTGAGAAGGCAGTGGTCCGTAACGGACAGCGCTTTAGACCACTCGGGTCCCCTGCCACATAACTAATCACAATGAAAACAAGCCTCATAATAAATGACACAAAGAAAACATGTTACATAATCAATGACACAATAGAAGCATGCCATATAACCAATGACAATGAAAACATGCCACATAACCAAAGACACAATGAAAACACGTTACATAACCAAAGACACAATGAAAACATGTTACATAACCAATTACACAAAGAAAACATGCCACATAACCAATGGCACAATACAAATTCTCTAATAAAATAAAGAACATAATCTTCTAAATGGATGATAATGGTTACATTTATCCTAATAATAAACATGAAGTATATTTTTTTTAAAATCAAGTATTCAGGGGTAATACTAATTAAGTATTAATAAATAATAATAATAATATTAATAATTAAGTATTCAGGGGTGATACAGTAGGCAGATATCACTGCAACTGAGAGATATACATCAGATATCACTGCAACTGAGATATACATCGGCTACTGCTATCAAGTGCAACAATTATTGTAAGATATTATCATTGCAAAAACATTTTTAAAAAAAGAAATTACCATATTAATAAAAAAAACACAGGTAACAAATATGATTTATTCATGGTTCTTAACAAATTTAGAAAAGTTACGTTTGGTACAAAAGAAGTCTTTAAGAACCGGATGATCCAAAATGAATAGTTGTCAAACTCATTCAACTGTATAAAAGTATTCTTTATATGGGAACATTAGCAATTGATCTGTTCACATAAAAGAATTTGTGAATCGCTTGAATCAGCATACTGGAATATTCTTTTCTTATGGAACTGAAGTTTAAAACGTGTTTAAAATTGTGCAATAGCATGCCAAGCTTTTCTTGGAAATGGATTTGTACAATTCCAGAAAGTGATAAAGGAATGTCAGCATCCAACAAATTTTATGCCAGAGCCAAGAATGCTAGTTATGTGTTGAATTCATGTAGCCCATTGCATATGGATTACCAATGTTGAATTCATGTAGCCCGATGCATATGGATTACCAATGTTGAATTCATGTAGCCCATTGCATATGGATTACCAATGTTGAATTCATTTAGTCCATTGCATATGGATTACCAATGTTGAATTCATGTAGCCCAATGCATATGGATTACCAATGTTGAATTCATGTAGCCCATTGCATATGGATTACCAATGTTGACTGTGTAGACCGACTGGGCGACATTCAGAGAGCTGGTTTACAGCACAGCTTTCAAAGTCCTAGGACCCTCAACAAGAAATCACCAAGACTGGTTTGATGAGAAATGCACTGAGATCAAGCAGTTACTGGATGAGAAACACAGCCTTCACCAAACTTATCTCAACAACCCCACCTCCAGGAAAGATGCGTACATCAATATTCACAAAAATCTACAGCAGAAACTCTGTCAGATGCAAGACACATGGCTGAGCAACAAGGCTGATGAGATCCAGTGCTATGCAGCAGCAGAGAGGGTGAACAGACCAACTTTTCTAGGCGTCAATTTAGTAAACTAAGGCTTCCTTGAAAATACTTTTTCAGGCGTCAATTTAGTAAACTGAGGCTTCCTTGAAAATACTTAATTAATTTTTAATAATAATTTGAGCAAAGAATGAAAAAAAAAAGACGCCATTTAGTTGACGTTCACAATCTCGGCTGCTAATGCGCTAACTAAATATTTGATCAAGTCCTACACGATATCTTGTCCGAGGGTCTGATAAATTTATCGTCACAAATCCATGTGGGATTGACTGAGCGTGGCTAAAGAAATTTCTAAATTGATTATGATCCATATCGCCACCGCACCAAGTTTGCCAAATATTTCTAAGAGTATGAGTATCAACTCCGTTAAACACACATAACAAATTGCAATTATCTCTGATCACTTTTGGTATTTGAGTGTACCGTTGAGTTACATATATCACGTCGGTGTTTTTATGTCTGCCTCTGGAAAATATTCTAGCAGGATTTTTTTGATTATCTAGCATGATATCATCATATACAACTAAATTGTTAATACTTCCATCAATATCATCAATGTTAGGTGCCTCTTCAATATCGGTTATAAACTCAATAACACCATCGCCGTTAATTTCTCGCGCGGCATCATTAAAATCCTTTAATACTTCATAACATCGCTGATCATCTACACTCGGAGCAATCATATACAACTTATCCCACTTCATCCATCTCGTTATCAAATTAAGTAGTAGTTGTGTCTTGCCGCATCCAGATGGTCCGATGATAATCGCGCGAATAGAGTTTGGTAACATTACTTGGTGTCTAATAGGTTCTCGTCGTCTCGTAGCTGAATAATCAATTACATTCATGCTGTTATATATATAATTATGGATTTATATTGTGTGAAATGTAGGACGCGTACTGGCACAAATGACTTGACGACGATTACAACTAAAAATAATCGATCAGCGCTTTCTGGTAGGTGTATACAGTGTAATACGAAAAAATTTAGATTTACTTCCCTTGGTCCAACCAAGGTTTTAAAAAAAGAGGAGGTGATATTGCAGCCAAGTTAGCAAAACTCCCTGGAACACCGTGGGCAAAGTATCCAGGAGAAAAGCACCTTCCAGGATATAGCTACTGTGGACCGGGAACACGATTAGATATCAGACTTGATGATCAAAATCAGCCCCGACCCGGCGAGTATCCAATAAACGCTATTGATAAGGCGTGTCATGCTCATGATGTCGCTTATAAAAGCAGCAATCTTCAACACAGACATCTCGCAGATGTAAAATTAATTCATGCGTTAAATGCTATTCCTGATAAATCCTTCAAAGAAAAATTGGCTTCGTGGTTGGTAAAATCTGCTATGAAGGGTAAATTGATGCTTGGAGCTGGATAATTAATAATATGGAATCTATTTACTATTCTCCGAGGGGATACTGGAGAGGTTACGCAGCAATCAATAAACTAGCTAGTGCATCAAAGGTGAAAAAAACTACAGCGGCAAACTGGTTATCTAAACAGGCAATATGGCAAATTTATCTACCAGCGCCTAAACAAATTAACTACTCGCATTTTGATGTGACAACGCCTAATGAAGTTCATCAAGCTGATATACTATTTCTGCCGCATGACAATGGTTACAAATATGCGTTAACGTTAGTTGATATTGCAAGTCGATACAAAGAAGCAGAACCGTTAAAAACAAAATCATCTACTGAAGTAGCTTCTGCATTTGAAAAAATTTATCGACGAGGTCCTCTGCGCTGGCCAAATCTGTTACAAGTTGATCCTGGCAAGGAATTTCAAGGTGTTGTTACATCTACGATGAAACATCATAATGTCGCCATCAGACGAGGACACACTGCGCTACATCGCGATCAGGCAATTGTTGAACGGTTTAATAAAACCCTTGCTGAGCGGTTATTTGGATATCAATACGCGAAAGAATTCATCCAGGATAAACGATCCCGTGAATGGGTCAAGAGATTACCAGGTGTAGTTACCGCAATCAATAATGAGATTACTAGAACAATTAATATGAAACCTGTCAACGCTATTAAGAAAGCGTCTATCAAAATGGAAATCCAAGGAATTTCACAAAAAGAACCAATTCTTGGTAGTAATGTCATTGTAAGGTACTTATATGAACCAGGAGAGCTTGAGGGTGGTAAAAAAAGAGCTACCGATCCTATTTGGAGTGTCACTACGCATAGGATATCCGGTATAACACGATCTACGGGTAGACCTCCAATCTATAGACTGGATTCAACTGCTCCTCAGCGGGGTTTTACACGCGAACAATTACAAGTGATTCCTGAGGATACTCAATTACCACCGCGTGGTCTTAATTAGCACCTCTGCGTCTGTTGCACTCAAGACAAGTCAGCATCACATTATCTCTGACATGACCGAGATTGTTATCTTTTCTATCTACGGTGAATTGGCGAGAATCTTTATCCGACCAATTCCAATTCATTATACAATTACAACTCGCGCAGTGATTATTCTGTTGTTGTTTCAGCTTCTTAATTAATTCAGCATCAATGTCAAATTCTCGTTTATTTTTTTTATCCTGTTGTTTATAGCCAGAGAGTTTTTTTCTGATTATATCGTCACTAATGATTTCATCATTAATGATTTCATCATCGAAAACAATTCTTCGAAGTTGATTTATCCGTCGTACTCTGGATACTGCGAGATAAACTAAATTTGACCACTCAATGCGATTATCTACTATCCAAAGAGTTGTATCGGATATAGTCAATCCCTGTGAAGAATGTATTGTTGCTGCATAACCTAACGTCCATGGGGATTTATCAGAGTTCCCCAATGCATCTTCGACGACGCTGATATCAACCAACACAATATCATTTAATACTAAATTCTGCTTTTGTTGTTGTCCAGGAATGTCAACGTCGATATTCTGCTTTCGTGTATCCTTAGGTCTATAACAGAGTGGTACTGGAAGTGTTGCAAATTTACACTTATGCAATTCAAACAACTTCATCTGAAGTGCGTCTCTGACTATTTTTCTACTCGCGATTATTAAATCATTTGGCTTCCACATTTCCCAAAATTCCTTCATGGGAGTTTCAGAGATTATTTCACGCGTTATTTCACATTGGATTTTATCAGGTTGTAATCTAATTAGCGCTTTGAATTCTCGTAATTGTTCATCAAGTGATCTATGGTCTGTATTAATCTCTTCATAATAATCTACAAAACCCTTTAACCATTCATGTGGAGATCCACCAACAAATGGTTGTGGTTGGCCGTGATCCCCGCACATGACAACTTTTGTGTTTTTTGTCAATAACCATGATAGAAATATCTGTAATACTGTCAACGATACCGTGCATATTTCATCCCAGATTATTATTTCAGGAATGAATTTATCGCCCATTCGATCAGGAGTCCAATTATCACCTTTCCATCGAAAGAAGCTGTGATAGGTACAGGCTTTTACTCCACGCGCTATCATCTCTCTGGCAAGTCTGTGAGTTGGTGTTAACACAAGCATTGTTGACTGACGAAATAATTCGATTGCACGAGTTGTCTTTCCTGACCCTCCACAACCGTTTAAATAAACTGTCTTGTATCTACAAATTGGATCGGATACGGGCGGTGCAGTAGAAATGCTAGCATTTTCAATTTCATAACAAATATATTTATCATCCATAGCAACGTCTGCGGATTTACAATACTCATGTAGTGTTTCTTTTTTAAACCTCCAATTTCCCCACGCTTCTTTAGGATCTGTGAATTTAGCTACATCTGATTTGTATTTCTCATGGATATACATCGAATCAGTAGCTACTCTAACCGCGGTATTAGGAAATCTATTTATCATCGAAAATAGATTAATACAAGAATAGGCTAGCATAGAACTTCTCAAATGTGTATATTGATAACTATATCCATCACAGTAGGTAACAACCGTACCTAGTTTCTTACCATTTGATCGAAGGACATCATCTACCCAAACATTATTAGTTCCGCTCGCAGATTTGTAAGCTTCCTCATCTAATTCCCCTGATAGAAAAGCGTTCTTACGGGTTACAAATTTCCCTTTTTTTATTAAATCGGCTATGATAAAATTGTATTCTTCATCGTCTGTAATTAATCTCGAAGAGTATTTTGCATTGTCAAATCTTCCACCTTGAGTGAATTTACCGATTATTTTTCGTCCGAGATCTTTAGCCTCTCTATTCTTACCCTCGAATAGTTTTTTAGACCAATCTATGATATATTCTTCGCTGCAATCTTCCAATTGTTTTCGTTCTTCATTAATTATTTTTTCTAGATCGGGTTTTGGTAACCAAACATCTTTCTGAGCGTTATAACAAATAATCGCTTCACCAACAATTAACGATGTTAACATACCACTATCTAACATATATCTCAATAGCACTATTGGCATCCACGCTTTTTCATACATATGTCTACCGAGCCAAATATAACTACACGGATGTAACCCTATAGCGAGGTTAAATGATATCACACGAGCAAATCCGGTTAAATCAAAATCAGGCAAACAACCATTAATCGCAACACGAGTCATTTCATGTGTGGGATGTCCAAATCGTTTGAAATACTCAGAGCATTCTCCATACCCGAGAAAACTTCCAGGATAACACGCGGATATATCAATTGAAATCATACCATCACGTGAGTATTTCGTATTCCACAATCCTCCATGACCAAATTCGACGCAACTCGACTTCACGTCCTCCAGAAAATTATTTCGTGTTGGACGCCATGAATTCTTTTCTCGTGCGAAGTGAGCTACTACTGATGTAATTGTAAAACTATCCGTAAGTAGTTTTTCTACAGTAGAAACACTAGTGTTTTCCTCTGAAAATTCTTTAGCGATATTTTTCATTCTAGTATCTAATTCTTCAGTTCGATATAATTCACCATTTGGTTTTACAAACTGATCAAATCCTATTTCCGAATGATCATTACTACTGAGTAACCATACTGACACAGGGTCGTCTTTGGTTAACGCGTAAATAGCATCAAATAATTTCCTTTCATTAAAATGATATTCATTTTTTAAACCATCCGTAGAAAATTCTTTAGGGATATATCGAACAGTTCTTTCTCGTGGAAATATATTTACCGCGGGTGTCCACGCGTGTTTGTTATGATCAATAATTTCAATTGGAGCTCCTCGCGATTGATATTTCGGTTCGTATAATACTTCTCCGGTTATCGTTGCTACCGATATTGGAAATTTTAATAATGCTTCTAATTTAGCTATATCGGTAATCCTTGCTCCATGTTGATTCACTGTTAGTTCCCATTCGGTTATTTTTTTTCTTCGTAGATCAGTTAGTTTATTTCCTCGGAGGGAATTTGTAAAGTGTTCTATTACTCGTGTTGCTACACAATTTAATGACGACGACGTTTTCACAGGTGCTAGTTTTGCAATACTTGGCTTATCATTTAGCTGATATATTCCGTAAACAACTGCTGTTACAGGGTAAGATTTCTCATAGTATGGTCTATCAATTCCAGTTAGAATTCCTGGTTTGGAATCTCTACTCACAATAACAAATTTTTTATCCTTAGAAACGTTAGGGTTTCTTAGGATTGGTTCAAATTTATCTCTGATAATCCATTCACCTTCCTCTTCGATAATGAATTTTATTCTAAAAAAATACCTCTGCAGAGAATTGCTTTGCAATTTACCCTTGGATTTCTGGCCAATGTGTGAAAGTATCTCAGCTGCTCTTGTATCGTTCATAGTAGCATCAATTACGGGTACATTGACACCAATAATTCGAAATGTCGACCACGCATGAGATGCTCCATCACGCTTAAACTCATTAAAACAGTCGCTGATTTTACTCAGCAGTGGTTTGTCATCTACTAGACTTTTAGGTATATTAGAGATTCTATCGAGATTAAATCTAGCATTTTTCCAAGGCTTAATTTTCGATAATCTCTTGAATTCCTTCATATTATAATTAAAACAAGTATTTAAATAGAAAGTTTTTTATATAATGAATCATTGCAAATGGCTTATGATTGGATCAAAGACTCCATGTAACAAATCATGCAGAAATGAATTCTGTGGGTATCATATGCAGAGTGTTAGAAATGGTTCGGAGGGGCCTTTACCATGCTTGCATTGTGGGGTAGGTGTAAGAGGCAAGTCGCAGTTATGCATTAATTGCGGGGGTAAGCGTTATAGAGAGTTAAAACGTTATTATGACAAGCGAGTATTGAAGAAAAACGCTAGCGTTTCTGACTCTGACAACGTCATAAAAAACGCGGCTGACTATATAAAAAGATTTGCTAATGTTATAATTCAGCCAATTAACGAATTAGACAAATAGATATATTATATATAATGAGCCAAGAATTTCAAAGACATCCTGTTATTGAAAAATACGAAGCTTCTCGTGATGGTGTTGTTAGACATTGTAAAAATAAGAAGCCAATTGGGTGGGATAATGGTATGGGATATTTGATCTTTAGAGTTGGAAGGAAAATATATCTCAATCACCGTTTCGTTTATGAAGTTTATAATGGATCAATTAAGGATGGTTTTGTTATTGATCATATTGATGGTATTAGGACACATAATTCTTTGAATAATTTACGAGCTGTTACACAAAGTGAGAATACTGCATCTGGAAATACTGGTACTTGTAAATCAATTGGGAAGAGACCAGTAAAGTCGTTTAATACTGACAACAAGGAGATGGTATTTCAATCAATGTCAGAAGCTGGTAGGCATTTCGATATTTACCCCTCCTCAGTACAAAAAGTAGCAGAGGGAATTTATAAGACCGCTTTTTCAAAGCGTTTTAAAAACAAAATTCAGTTTTCTTACGTATAATACGTAAATGGAAATCTTACGGATTTCACGGGAGATAACTCCGTTAGGTATAACGCGTGTGACAAATCATCAGCGACAGAGTTACGGATCTTAAACATGGAAACGCTAGCGTTTCTAACATTGATTTTGATTGGTTAGTTTCGCTATTATGAATCTGAACAAAACACAATCAATTTTGTCTTTTTTCAAGTATTAACAGAACTGTTTCATATACACGTCGTATTTAAACATTTTTTTTAATGTCTGTTTCAAGTATTATATGTGTTTTCAACGTTGTCAGTGATCGCTAATAAACAAACAAATAATTACAATCACTACACCTCTTTTATATCACCTCGTCGTAATGAGTGTATATATACAAATTCGTCTTTATTATAATTGGGCATTTAGCCGAAATTCAAGTGTAAACAAAACCACACCGTCACGTGGTATGAACGTTATTATTGACATTCAAAACCAAAGTTTGATTTTGCGGTTTTGGTTTACACTTGAATGTAGAATAGCCCGCGTCATCCATTGTCATTGAAAATCAATTCATTCACCTATAATCTATTGTTGTACCGTCCTATGTGTATATAACCGCCTACTACACTAGATCAGGGGTTATTGTGCCGTCGTCATCCATTGTCATTGAAAATCAATTCATTCACCTATAATCTATTGTTGTACCGTCCTATGTGTCTAACTGGTAAATACTATTAATAGTAAAACCAAACCGTATATAACCGCCTACTACACTAGATCAGGGGTTATTGTGCCGTCGTCATCCATTATATTGTATATAATCATAATCATCTATAATCGCATTAAGCTTCTGGGTATACTAAGATGCTCAACACCTTAGTGTATCCAGAATTCATTTTGAACAAATATATTTTTATATATATATGAATCTTGAAAATCTCAAATTGATTATTATTGAAATCAACAAACTTAAGGATCAAAATATAAAATTATGTTCAGGTTTGGATTGTGATCAAATTATGACCGATTTCGAGGATATACAATTTGCAGAACAGACAGGAAAATATGTCCTATCTAAAAAATATTTTTTAATTAAGAATATCCAAAAACTTATACGTGAGAGCTTAGTCAATACGGAAGATGTTAATGTCTTCGTACCATTATGTAGCATCGTTGAACGTGTACGAAAGCAATTAGGCTTAGAATATGAACAAAAAAGAATTATTAATTGTAAAGTGAGACAATTAAAAATACTAATGGAAAACTCTGAAGGTGATGAGCCCCACGCGTAGAGAGCCTCCTTTGTTTGTATAACCAGTACGGTATATAACATGTACATAACATGTATAACATGTTACCTGTGCAAACGAGGAAGTAAAATTATGTGTGTGACTCAGTACAATAACAAGGAAGTATTAAAATGCTTTGCATTTTTAGGTTAGTGATTTTTTTTTTACTTAAAAATCTTTGATGAAATGCTTTGCAATGAAATGCTTTGCAAAGAAATGCTTTGCATTTCTAATTAAAAATTGCAATGAAATGCTTTGCATTTCTAATTTGACAATAGTAATACTCTTTCAATAATGGTAGGAGAATCATTAACAACGAGATTAGCTAGAGAAAGGCTTAGCGCTATCCGGAAAATATTACCTCTTCGTGATAAAATCCGCGAAAAACTTCAACAACGGCAATTACTTCAAACTGACTTCACAGAGGATACAGAGCAACTCTTCAAACCTATTGTTAGTGCAACTGAGGGTGTGAAAACAGCAACTGAACGGGCGATATACGGAGATGTCCCTAAAGAGGGGGAACGAACAGAGAAGCCTCTTCTCCCTGTGTTGGAGAAAATAGCAAAACGAACTAAACAAACCAAAAAATCATTAAAAACACTTCCTGGTGATATAATAACTACTGCAAGACGACAAGAAGAACTTCAGGAAGAAATTGAACGATTAGGTGATATTGATATTTCCTCACCACCATCTGAACCACTTGAAGAATTTCAAGAAGAAGAGGAAGAAGAAGAAACGAGAGCTGTTCCAAAAGGGGACTATCCTCCTGAAAGGATATTTACAGTTGATGCGTTAAATAAAATCAGAAATATCCCAACACTTGCTGAATTAGCTAAATTTACCAACGACAACGTTAAAAAAGCGAAGAGAGTTAATTATTTAATAGACGACACGGCTAAGGATTTTGTAAAAAGTGAAAACGTTTGGGCAAATAAGGTGTTTTTAGCAAATCGCAAGGAAACTAGAATCACAAAAGAAATAAAATCTGATTATAATCAGTTTCTAGCTATGGTAAGGGGAGTCACATCAGCACCACCAGTATACACAGCAGACCCAATCCCTGATGAAATACAAATAATGGCAGAGGCTGATTCTAAGAAGGGTGCAACTGGTACAACTAAAAAAAAGGGTAGTGGTTTAGTTGGTAAAAATCCTATGGATTTTCACGCTAGTGTAACATGTCCTGGTAATATTCTTGGTGATATAGCACGATTAGAAGTACTCGTAGGAGGAAAACGAGCCGGGAATAACTCACCAGAAATAATCAATGAAGCTGCTGATATCTGTAGGAGGTTATTTCAAGGTGGTATCATGGATATTGCAACATATCGAGATTTCATTGAAGAGTTAGTGGATGGTTATCATAGCGACTAATTAGATAAATATCAATTTGTAGAATCATTAGTGATTCTGTATATAGAATAATGATCATACACTACAACCATGATAAACCAACGAATGTCTACGTGGTAAACTCACGATTACCAAAATACCGAGCATACTATGGAGATGGTCTCGGTAATACTATAATGGGATTATTTTCAAGAATGGCTCCAAAAGTGGCTCCGCTAGTAAAACAATTATCGATGAAAGCAATTGATGTTATCCGAGATAAGGGTATTAACACTGTTGGTGATCTTGCTAGTAAGGCATTTTCAGCCGCTAAGGATAAACTAACAGCGCTAGTTCGACGGAGAAATCCAAAGAATTTCCAACCAGGAATAACTTCACTACCATCTACTGCAGTAATGCCTACACAAGTTAGTAAAATAATAAATAATGCAGTGGATAAAAAACTACAATCGTTGATTACATCGTCGCCAGTGATTTCATCACTTCAGGATAACATAACAGCAAATATGATAGCCGGAAGTGGAATTTCCGGAAGTGGTTTTAGGAAATTTCACCGGAAACGTTAGAAATATTTATTTGGACAGGATTTCCAAATATTATAGTTATTGTAGAAATATTTGTATTTCTTACACTAGTGTTTCTGGGGTTTGAATCATTTATTCTAGTTATTTGGACAGGATTCTCAGTTGTTATGGTTATTGTAGAAATACTAGCATCAGAATCACTTGTATCAGAATCAGAAATGCTAGCATTTCTAGTGCCAGAATCACTTGTGATTCCAGAATCATTTATTTTTTCAGATATTTTCATTATTAAATACACCCAACTAAATAATTAATTTTTACTATTTTTACTCATTTTTCTAGGGTTTTTCATTAGAAATGCTAAAGCATTTCCGATTTAGACCAACGGGTATATAATAAAAAATGTTCAAACAGAACCCTGATGTTGCATTTGATATGGAAGCCCCAGTACTTAAAGATACCTCTGTACGCGATTATCAATTTTTTGCTTATCACGCAGTGCAACCTGATCTTCGTGGAAGAATTGAACTTCAAGTTCATGATACAAGTAAATACTTTTTACCCGCTGAAGCCTTTATTGAAGTCGAAGGTGAACTTTTACAAGCGGATGATACACCATATGCAAATGACCCAACTATCCGAGTTGGTTTTGTTAACAATGGCATCATGGCTTTATTTGAAAGTGCAAGATATCTGATTGATGGAAGAGAAATCGAATCTATTGAACGTGAAGTTGATGTTGCTACGGGAATAATTGGACTAGCAAGATATTCAGATGACTATACTAGATCAGCTGGTCCATCTATGATGTTCTCTAAGGATATTACTGATAACGCTGAGCACGTCCAGTATTCTAGAGTAAAGGTACCACAAGCTACTGCAGTTGATCCAGCACCAGCCGGATATGTAAGACCACCTGGTACTTTTGATGTCATAAATAATATTACTAATTATAACCTAGGATTTGCAACACGAGTAGCAACGTTGCAAGGAGAGCGTCGACGGTTTTCATGTGCTATTCCGCTCCATCATATATTTGGATTTTGCAGAAACGTCAGAAAAGTTATTTATGGAGTAAAGCATACTGTAGCTCTAATGAGAAGGGGTACTGATGATAATGCAATCTGGCGCGATGCTGTCACTCCCGCTGGTAAAGTCGTTTTATCAAAACTAACACTGTGGATGCCAGTGTTGACTCCATCGTTGTCAACAGAACCGAAGTTACTGTCATTTATGGATCAAGGAGGAAAGAGATTATTAAGTTGGTTGTCAACATCTACAGATACTATGGATACTAATATTGATGGTACACTTACATGGCACATGGCATCAAAACAGGGTATTTCAGCCCCACGTCACATATTTGTTGCGCTACAGAATACTGCGCGATTAAATAATCAAACACGTTCCCACATGATATTTGATCAAATCGGATGTAATGAAGTCTCGTTGAAAATAAACGGACAGCAAGAACCATCAGAGGATATACAACTTAACTATGAAAACAACCACATTGCACGAGTTTATCATCGGTTGCTGTCGTATATGGGACGCGATCAAAATGTTGATACTGGTCTACAAATATCACAATTAGATTTTAGAAGTCTGTATCCGATTTATTACTTTTCACTAGAACATCTTGACTTGATGAGACAATCCGTCGTTGATATACACTTCCGAGCTCGTGTAACACGCCCTGGTGGTATTATTAATTATAGAGCGGTTGCTGTCATTCTCAGTGATAAATCAATGATACTTGAAGGTGCTGGTGGACGAATGAGATTGGTAGATGCACCAGTAGAAAATCTATAAGATTTTCTAAATCTATAATTGAATTTAGAATCAATCTATTTTGTATAATGTCGTATAGTAATATCAATGTCACATTGACACCTGGTCAAATAAAAAAATTACAATCTAAATCAGCTAAGCAATGTGGAACCACAATAACGCTGAAATTTAATCAGATGAATGGCGGAGGAAATAAACTATCGCTAACAAAAACTCAGGTTAATCATTTTAATAAAGCGCTGAAAGAAAAAAAGGGAGTTCAGGTTACTCTTTCTACGAGCGCGATCCGTAACATGGAAAAGACTGGTGGTATATTCCCGTTGTTAGGGTTGATTCCAGGATTGATTGCCGCAGCGGCCCCAGCGGTGGCGAAGGCGGCAGCGTTAGGAGCCATTGGTACAGCGGCAGGAATGGCACTAAAGAAAGCAACTGGGAAGGGTTATAAAAAAAAAGGAAAGGGTCTAAGACTACCAGGAACCCCGTATTCATGGTACAGCGGAAAGGGTCTTCGAATTCCAGGAACGATATAGTTCCGAAATCTTCAATTTCCAAACCGATAGTTCCAATGTCTAATTTTGATTTAATTGATGCTGCTAAAAAACTCAGGATAAAAAACTTCAGAGGTGTTTTTATGAGAGATCAATTACCGGCACAACCAAATAGTATTGAAACTGGGATTATCAATTTAGATAATAGCTCTGGACCTGGAACTCATTGGGTTGCGTATGCGATTGATCTTCGTGGGATTGTTTATTTCGATTCATATGGATTAGCGCCTCCGAAAGAATTTAACCGTTATGTAAATAAATTTCCAATAAAGACTTGGTATTCCACGTTACCAACGCAAACAATACTTGATCCACCAATATGCGGTAATGAAGTATTAAATGTACTTGATGCTATTTCACGAGAATCTTTGATGAAACCACCTCATATAGTAGTAAATGAGTATACTAGCGGGAAATGGATTAGAAATCCATAGGATTGAAAATCTTTGAAAATTCTACGAATTTAAACGATGAAAATATTTCTATAATAATGATTGATATTTGGGGACGACCTTTATCATCGCTGAAGAAACCTGATAGTGGAGTTGAAACCGTTGATAAGGATATTAAAAAACTAATCGAAGATGAAATAGCTGAAATATTAAACCTAGCAAATGTTGATCCTGGTGAAATAGTTGTATTTCAAGATCGTCAGGGTAAATTGAAAAGTAGTAATATCTCTCTTAATGATATTTTGGTTAAACGACGAGACGCAGCAGATGATACTATCGCGTTATTTTCTGATGGGGGTAAACTCAAACCAGGTGTACTTGTTTCAACGATTACGGATAAACTAACAACAGTCGATAACACGGCGAATTCATTGAAATCGCTTAATGATAAGTATGACGACCATATAGTTGTATTTGATCAGTTTAGTGAAACACAAAGAAATACAATTGACCAGATTGATAAACCCATACTAGAATTTTTTGGAAATCCACCAGTAACTATACCAAAACTCACCACAATAAAAGATTCTTTGTTGGAACTAGCGACTCTTCAAACTGAATATGAAAAACACGTGAGACAGTTTTCATCGTTTCGTAAAAACATCATTGATAAATTTATTGTAACCCCGTTTGATAAAGTTGAAATAACTCTTCCTAATATTAAAAAATCCCTTGATGAGCTTAAAACATTCAACAACGCAATAAAGGATGATGCAACGAGGATGATAAGTGTTGTTGAAAAAATAAAAATTCCTCATGATAAATCTATCATCAACAACGTAGTATACACGATTCAACACGGTTCATTTATGTGGACTCCCACAAATAACATTTTAAATATCACCGCGGTCGTCAAGGGTATTTATCGATTAACAATAGTATCACCAACTCAATTCAATATATCATCGTCGAGTTCATCTGGAGTCAATAATACGGTATCAACGATCATCGACAAGGATACAACTGAACAATTCACGATAACGACTATAGATAGAAATCTAGCCAGGGTTTCAGTAACGTGGTACGTAGAATTCGTAGTGGATTTAAGTAAATAGGAAATCGAAGGATTTGCAATTGAAAATGCTAGCGCTTTTAAAATAAAATGACTCCATCATCGAATCAGTATCGCTATGATCAAGTCAGAGAATTTCAAACTAAACTCAGTTCTCTCTGTGAGGAGTATCAAATAAAAATAAAAAAATACCAACGAAGAATAACCGCAGTTGATGTCACTGTGTATTCAGTGTCGGGAATAATCACCGCGGCTGGAATAATACTGTCTTCGGTTACTATGATTGCTCCGGTTGTAGTACCAATAGTTATTTCCTCGATAGCTACAATTGCGGGTATATTAACCGGGATCACAAAAAAATTATCATCGTGTAGCCAGAGTAAACTACACAATTACGTAATTAAATTTCATATTGCATCTGCCGGTTACTCGCAATTATCCTCGTTAATATCATCGTCGTTGGATGACACAACAATATCAGATAGTGAATTTTCAACGATGGCGGAATTGTATAAAACAACAATGCTAAAATTAGAGAGAAATGATAATAATAATGACATCACCGCAAGAACTACTTCAACAAATAGTAGAGAATACAACACCGGTGAAAACAAGCACGATATCAGTAACCTCAACGCGTCCTGAATTCAGTGTGAATTTCCCGATTCCCGTTCCCGTGAGCGAGATCGCACTAGCAAAACTACGAGTGTATCATAGCTGGCCTAATATTAGATCGGTAGCATTTGGTGGTCAACAACCAAATAATTCCTTGGTGTTCGCGTGGAAAAATCGTGAAGATGGAACCCCAGACTGGAACGTTGTCTCATTACCAACTGGGTCATACCAAATCGAACAGATCAACGCTGAATTTCAACGCAGAATAAAATCTCTCACTGGAAAAGAATCAAAAATCGCTATAACAGTTCATGAACCAACTCTATCATCTGCAATTGAGATTAATTCTCCTGGATATATGGTAGATATTTATCAGAGTTCTATAAGATCAGTGTTAGGATGGCCTGAATTACCACCGGATAACTCGCGAGAAAATTTGAAGGATTTTCCACCCGAACCTAAAAAATCCGATTATATCACCAACAAAATAAAACCCGTCAATGAAGTCAAGAGTTATCAAGATTATGCTCCCGATAAGTTCTTAAATAAAAAAAATTTTGAATCAATTTATATTCCTCTCATCAACGGAAATTTCACAGCAATGAATAATGATTTTTCACTACTGCTAATATCTCTTAAATCCGGCTCTCTCACTAAAGACGAGTTTATCAGCATCGTAGAAACGGGTAATAAAATCATCTATGATATGAAAATATTTCACTCGATAATTATTCAAGAAGTATTAAATGAAGAGATATTACATGATAAGTTTGCGGATCTATACAATATTAATAAAACGGAGATTAAAGATTTTAAAATCCCTGGATATAACCCGGATAAACTAAAGAAACAACTTGACGATGCTATTGATATTGGGTTCAAAAGAATCCACGATAATTGGAAAAAATCGAAGAATCCTACAGCAAATATTCTGAAATTTAATAATGATCCAGAAGGCGGCGGTAGACATATTGCTCCGAACAATGTGAATATTTCAACGGTGATTGCGCTCAATTTAGTATGTGACGTTATCGAAGGAAATTATCAAATAAATCTCGAACAATCAAATCAAGCTCAGCAGGGGTATATTTTATACTCATTTGCACCAACGGCTCCTCCAGGATTTCTAATTATTGAAGACCCAACTAATCTAGTCTATATGCGATGTCATAATAATTTGTTAACGAGAATTAATTTCAAACTCACTGACCAATCTAATAATCTGATTGATTTACGAGGTGAGGTTTTACAAATTAGTTTGTTTGTAAAGTCCTAAAGACTTTCATCCTGAAAGGATTTTCGTCTTAAAGACTTTCATCGTAAAAAAATTATTAGCGCATTAGCAGCCGAGATTGTGAACGTCAACTAAATGGCGTCTTTTTTTTTTCATTCTTTGCTCAAATTATTATTAAAAATTAATTAAGTATTTTCAAGGAAGCCTCAGTTTACTAAATTGACGCCTGAAAAAGTATTTTCAAGGAAGCCTTAGTTTACTAAATTGACGCCTAGAAAAGTTGGTCTGTTCACCCTCTCTGCTGCTTATGCAGACCAGCATAACATAAAGAACTTATACAATGACCTGAAAGAAATGTATGGTCCTACATCTGCTGGATCATCCCTGCTTCTCAGAGAGGAACACTAATTACTGACAAAAAGAAGATTCTTCAACAATGGGATGAGCACTTTGACAGCATCCTGAATTGCCCTTTATCCATCAACAATGAAGCCATCAGTCATCTCCCACAATTACCCATCAACGAAGCACTGGATGAACCCCTAATTTTGCTTGAGACTCAGAAAGCAACATGTCTGCTCTCCAGTTACAAAGCCCTGATAGAAAAGCTCCACCAACTGTTTTTACTGATGTGTCTGCAAGAGACAATCCCCCAGGAATTCAAAGACATTTCCATAATCCACTTATATAAGCACAAAGGAAAATGCCAGGACTGCGATAACCACCAAGTGTATATCCTTGCTCTCAAATTGCAGGCAAGTTACATACCAGAATCCTACTGAACAGCCACACTTCACACTTAGAACAGGGACTCCTGCTAGAAACTAGACTAAAGTGTGGATTAAAATAAAACAACTGGGGGACCATCAACATGGTGTTTGCTGCGAGGCACCTACAAGAGAAATGTCAAGAGCAAAACACCGACTTCTCCATCTATGTCATCCTGAAAAAAGCCTTTGATACTGTAGGATAGGTTTGTGGAAGGTAATGGTCAAGTATGGATGCCCAATAAAATTTGTATCCATGGTGCAGCATTTCCATGATGGCATGCAGGCACATGTCCAAGAACAACGGAGAGATGTCTGAGCCATTCCCAGTAACCAATGGTGTCAATTAGGGTTGTGTTCTGGCACTGACACTGTTCAGTCTATTGTTCTTCGCCATGCTGACTAATGCTCTCTGAGACAGAGAGGTTGGAGTCGGCATTAGGTACTGTACAGATGGAAAGTTGTTCAACCCCTGGAGGCTTCAAGCAAAAACCAAGGTTATGACAGACACCATTAGGGTATTCTTATTTGCTGATGACTAAGAACTCTACCCTTGCTCGGAAGCCGACCTGCAACACAGCATTGACAAGTTATCCAGCTCCTGCACAAGCTTTGGTCTCACCATCAGTACTATGAAGACTGAAGTCCTCATCAGCCGGTCCCTGGAAAACCCTATGTTGAGCCCAACATCAATCGTCAAACTGTATTATGCCAATGTCTGGAATAGAAGAAACATCAGCATCCAGACGAAACTAAAGGTTAACAAGGCAGTTGTGCTCCCCACACCACACACGCAAAACAAGGAAGGTGTACCAATGTCAGGAAGCTGAACCATTTTCACACACAAGTCTCATGAAACTCCTCTATGTCAAGTGGCAGGACAAGGTTCCAGACACTGAGGTACTCACCCAAGCATCCACACCATCCTGATGCAGAACCAGCAACACTGGGTAGGACATGTTGTACACATGCCAGACCACCTGCTGCCTAAGAGACTCTTCTATGGTGAGATACAGAAAGGACAGTGATCTCACTGAGGTAAAAAAAAAACACTTCAAACACAATCTGAAAGCTCCATTGAAAGCGTTCAACAAAAACTCTTGATTCCTGGGGGCAAAAAGCAAACGCACGAGTCACTTGGCATTCCTCTATGAACAAAGGTTTCAAATTGTGCGAATCTAGCAGGACAACAGCTGCAGAGCTGAAGAGACAAGCCAGAAATGCATGTGCCATCAACCCTCCTGGAGATGTCCCACTTATCCCTTATGCAAATGAATGTTACGTGCAAGGATTGGCCTCATCAGCCACCTGCTCACTCGGATAACTTGAGTGCTCCTCGTCGACTCGATGGACGAACAACAACAACATAGCTATCTCTACACTTTTTAATTCCAGGGACCCCGAGTGGTCTAAAGCGCTGTTCGTTACTGCCATCTCACCTCTGTATGTGTGGGTTCGAGTCTAAGATTTGGCTAATGTAGTTATGTGAGAAAGCTTGCCAGTAGCTTCTCATGGATCGGAGGTTCTTTCCAGGGTTTTTCGATTTCTTCTTCCACTATTAATACTGGCCGTCATGTATAGTCTATACTGTGCTGAAAATGGCATTAAACCATAAAAACAAACAAACAAACACTAATTAATTCTGAATTAGATACTCTAGTTAAAACTAATTAAATGAAATGAGGATAATTATTAACTGCCCATAACATAAAACTAGAAATGTGAACACATGGCATGGACGAATCTGCAATATAGTAATATTACATGGCTATTTTACAGACAAATGTTGACAACTAGCATGTAAAAAGGACCATATACAGCCTGATATCATGGACTACTAGTAATCTTACCTGCAAAAAGTCACATTTTTCTGACAAGCCTTTGCGCTGTGCTTCCAATGCATCTAACTGCTTCTGTTGCGATTTGCACTGATGTTCCCAATCCTTGGACTTTTGTTTGTATTCCTGCAACAAACAAGTTTTAATGAATTTTCTTGGAAAGTATTTAGTACATACTTGAAAACAGATATCTAAATGTTATGATATATATATATATATATATATATATATATATATATATATATATATATATATATATATATATATACACACACACACACACCTATTTGAATTTACTTTAATGTTCCTCTGAATATTTTATAGACATTAGACAGATGTAAGGTAGTTGGACTGTGCTTAGATCCATGTTGAAGTAATGTTTGGTACACATCTGATAAGTTATGGTATCAAAAGTTGTCAGATCTAGTTAGATTTGTCTCCACTGGAACAGCTGCCCATTCATTATTTAGAAGTGATATTAGCACCCCAAATGGGCATTTAAATGATCCTCTATCAACAGAGAAATTTGATGTATCACATTTACTATTTATCTGAATTTGGTCAAAATGTCTAAAAATACTGCATAATATCCTTGAACAAATAAAACCGCTCTTATTTAGTACCAAATTTGACAATTTTCACCAGATAAACATGTGCAGCTGCTCCAGCAAAGAGCTTTCCAGGTTTAAAATGCTTGTTATTGATTTTTGATCAACAGCTTAATAATAAGTACCTTGTGAAAGACCATGTACAAAATAACATGTACTTTATAAAAGACCATATTCAAATAGCATGTACCTTGTAAAAGACCATGTACAAAATAACAAGTACCTTGTAAAAGACCATGTACAAAATAACAAGTACCTTGTAAAAGACCATGTACAAAATAACAAGTACCTCGTAAAAGACCATTGTACAAAATAACATGTACCTTGTAATATACCATGTAAAAAATAACATGTACTTTGTAACAGACCATGAAAAAATAGAACACACCTTGTAACAGACCATACACAAATAACAAGGTACATGATTATTGTGTGCAAACATTTCTTATAGTATGCTGACTGTGAACTCTGTACTCAAACATCTTCATTGTGTTCCAGAGAACATTTGCACACAGTAAACCCTATGTTATTACTGTACTATCACAATCAGATTTGCTTTAGAAAGCAACATCAAACACACATCTGTTTCTCAGGTAAGAATAATTTACTACTAAACATGATGACAAGGACAGATCTATTACTAGACCTGATGATCCTGTCAAATAAATTACCAGACATGATGACAAGGACAGATCTATTACTAGACCTGATGATCCTGTCAGATAAATTACCAGACATGATGACAAGGACAGATCTATTACTAAGACATGATGGCCCTGTCAGATAAATTACCAGACATGATGAAAAGGACAGATCTATTACTAGGCTGACATGTGTGTTCAGATACTTTAACATATTTGTTGGCCCTGAAAGATATATAATAAGACCTGTTATCCCTGTCCAATCTATTACTAGACCTGATGACCCTGTCAGATAAATTACTAGACATGATGACAAGGACCGATATATTACTAGGCTGACATGTGTGTTCAGATACGTTAACAGATTTGTTGGCCCTGAAAGATATATAATAAGACCTGTTATCCCTGTCCAATCTATTACTAGACCTGATGACCCTGTCAGATAAATTACTAGACCTGATGATAATGACAGATCTATTACCGGACCTGATCACCCTGACAGATCTATTATTATGCATGGGCACATGAGATGAGGAAGAGAGTGGGTCTGTGTTCATCTGGTTCTGAGCTTCCCATAACATCTTTTGAGTCGTTATCACATGTGAAAATGTGCCTTACATTGCAAGTGAAAATGTGTTGTAAAGTTCAGTGTTATTATTATATGTGAAATGAGCCTCATAGTGTAATTCTGTGTTGTTCTTGCATGTAAAAATTTGCCTTTTAGTACAATTCTGTGTTGTTCTTGCATGTAAAAATATGCCATATAGTACAATTCTATATTGTTATCACATGTGGAAATATGTCTTATAGTGTAATTCTGGATAACAAACAGAGAAACAGTCAAAGGATCACAGTTATATAAACACCCACTGTGGGCAGCACACACTGTTTTTTATTTCAAACCATCAAATAAACACATTTACTGCTTCTTTTCATATATTCTACAACTTTTCAAAATTATTCTAAGTCTGCAAATAAATTCCCATATGTGCACAGTGTGTATCCATCATGGAATTTTAATGCAAACAATGTCAAAGCTGAATGCACTGAGTTCAAGTACTCTGAACAATGGCCACAGACCTTGACCAGAGAGTCGTAAACCAAAATTTGTTAAATGTGTCCTTATATTGTCACTGTGTGCCTAAAAAGCTAAAAATTAGCAAATTAAAAAAACTTTCACCACAATTGCAAGTGTTGTATATTGGACCGTTAAACCTGTCACAGGCACCCAAGAGTTTAGGTGCAAGAACAAGACCAGACCCTTTCACAAATGATTATTACAAGAATTACCTATTTCATAACTTCAATGAAGTTTTCCCCAACAATTCTGGAGAAGATATAGTCACAGGCTCGTTAAGAGATTGACATTACACAGATATCACAATCCCACCTGCTAAAACATGTGATAACAACATTTAACCAGCTTAGTGGAATCCACACCCATGTTATCAAGAACGGCTTATAACAAGGCACCTAAGAGTTGGAGACATTGGTACAGTATTATTAATAATATACCTCGAGTTTAGTGTGAAGTTTCTGAATCTCCACGGCACTATCTTGTATATCCAATGTAGACTTCTCTCTCTCTCTTTCTGCTTCCTTCTTGTGCTTAATATGACTCTTCTTGAGTTTCTCGTAATCCTTTTTCACTTTCTGTACCTGTATAGATTTAATTACATATCTGTTTAATACAAAATAAGATAATTAAACAATTAATGCATAATCCTTTTTCACTTTTCTGTACCTGTAGATTTAATTACATATGTTTAATACAAGAAAAAATAATTATGCAATTAATGCATAATATTTTTTCACTTTCTGTACCTGTATAGATTTAATTATACAGGTTTAATACAAAAAAGAAAATAAAGCAATTAAAATGCAGGTGTTCAACCCATTTAGTCATATATCATACCCAGATTGACATTGTGTTTTTGCTGATAGCCATGCATTGATATTACAGAAGCACCATATAGATAATGATGACTTTTAGTGCCAACTATTAAAATTCTTTACACATGGCCTGAAATAGACATCACGTGATGCTGCCCTCATGTCTTCATATTTAGAGGATTCTGTTATTTTCTTGCTTATTTCTTGCCTTTTTTCTATCCATCTGTGAAATTATTTGAAAGGAGATATTTTTGCTCTCATATATGCATCTACTAAAATAAAATACACTTTAAGCGCCAAATACCTTAGACTGGTTCTCCAAAAAATATGAATTAGAACAAAGAATCTGCGCGTAAAGATTGAAATTAGAAATCAAGTATGTTCTCTCCTCACTAAGCCATACAGCTGCTAAAAATAGGACACGAGGTTTAAAGTTACTATAAATAGAGCCTGATACGGTTAGGAAAGTGAACACAAATCTAAGGACAAGCATACTCTTATAATGAAGTTACATAGAAGTCATCTTTTTTAAAATACGGTGTGTGGGATTAATTGAATGTTAATAAAAAAAGAGAAAATAAATAATTGATTTTTTGGGAAGGTGGATATACCAAAAAAAGCAAAATCCATATACAGTCATGCATAAGACGTAATTAAGTGAAAAAATAATAATGATTATGCCAAAGCATAATGGTTGGCATGTATGCAATGTACTTGTGGCATAAAAACTAGGTACACAAACGCCTGATAAATTCTTACTGAAAGTAATGATATCTGCCATTCTGCCAAATTAATCTGAAATTAAAACTTTGAAAGTAGTCTCTCTTCTTTGAAGAAATTGCAGTTAGTTTTTCTTTTACTGTGTCGTCATTCATAATTAGCTTTTACAATGCTGACATGTCTGTGGTTCTGATTTCTGAAACCTGAATTCCACCTTCAAATTTGCTTATAGCATGGAACCTACTGTTATTGTCAGTGAGTTTAAATAAGTACAGCAGCAAGTGCTTGTCATTATCCTCAATAAAGATGAGAAATAATACCTCAAAGAGAAAACATTAATTTTTGCCTATCATTATCCTCAATAAAGATGAGAAATAATACCTCAAAGAGAAAACATTAATTTTTGCCTATCATTATCCTCAATAAAGATGAGAAATAATACCTCAAAGAGAAAACATTAATTTGTACCTATCATTATCCTCAATAAAGATGAGAAATAATACCTCAAAGAGAAAACATTAATTTTTGCCTATCATTATCCTCAATAAAGAGGAGAAATAATACCTCAAAGAGAAAACATTAATTTTTGCATGCCATTATCCTCAATAAAGATGAGAAATAATACCTCAAAGAGAAAACATTAATTTTTGCATGCCATTATCCTCAATAAAGATGAGAAATAATACCTCAAAGAGAAAACATTAATTTTTGCCTATCATTATCCTCAATAAAGAGGAGAAATAATACCTCAAAGAGAAAACATTAATTTTTGCATGCCATTATCCTCAATAAAGATGAGAAATAATACCTCAAAGAGAAAACATTAATTTATGCATGCCATTATCCTCAATAAAGATGAGAAATACCTCAAAAAGAGAAAACATTAATTTTTGCCTATCACTATCCTCAATAAAGATGAGAAATAATACTTCAAAAAGAGAAAACATTAATTTATGCATGCCATTATCCTCAATAAAGATGAGAAATACCTCAAAAAGAGAAAACATTAATTTTTGCATATCACTATCCTCAATAAAGATGAGAAATAATACTTCAAAAAGAGAAAACATTAATTTATGCATGTCATTATCCTCAATAAAGATGAGAAACAATTTCTCAAAATGAGAAAACATTATTTATGCCTGTCATTATCCTCAATAAAGATGAGAAATAATACTTCAAAAAGAGAAAACATTAATTTATGCATGTCATTATCCTCAATAACGATGAGAAATAATTTCTCAAAAAGAGAAAACATTATTTATACCTGTCATTATCCTCAATAAAGATGAGAAATAATACTTCAAAAAGATAAAAAATTAATTTGTCTGTCATTATCCTCAATAACGATGAGAAATAATACTTCAAAAAGAGAAAAAATTAAAATTATGCCTGTCATTATCCTCAATAAAGATGAGAAATAATACCTCAAAGAGAAAACATTAATTTTTGCATGCCATTATCCTCAATAAAGATGAGAAATACCTCAAAAAGAGAAAACATTAATTTTTGCCTATCACTATCCTCAATAAAGATGAGAAATAATACCTCAGAGAGAAACCATTAATTTTTGCATGCCATTATCCTCAATAAAGATGAGAAATACCTCAAAAAGAGAAAACATTAATTTTTGCCTATCACTATCCTCAATAAAGATGAGAAATAATACCTCAAAGAGAAAACATTAATTTTTGCATACCATTATCCTCAATAAAGATGAGAAATACCTCAAAAAGAGAAAACATTAATTTATGCATGTTATTATCCTCAATAACGATGAGAAATAATTTCTCAAAAAGAGAAAACATTAATTTATGCATGTCATTATCCTCAATAACGATGAGAAATAATTTCTCAAAAAAGAGAAAACATTATTTATACCTGTCATTATCCTCAATAAAGATGAGAAATAATACTTTAAAAAGAGAAAAAATTAATTTGTCTGTCATTATCCTCAATAACGATGAGAAATAATACTTCAAAAAGAGAAAAAATTAAATGTATGCCTGTCATTATCCTCAATAACGATGAGAAGCATCCATACAAAGTGCTTATTGACATATTAAACAAAAACGTTAGGGATTATTGCAAATTCATTTAAGGACTATTTGGATTATATCACTGAGATACAATAAGACTGTTGGCATGTGAGCACACTGAAGACTATTGGCACATCAGTACATTCCAGATTAGAATTTATTTGGAATTCATTCAGAACACTATATTTTTGAGCTTGTGATAGAACTTTTAGGATTATTTGGGACTTAAATCACAATGCTGTAAATTCTGATTAAATGTTCACATTGTAGTTTAGGAGAATAAATTATTTATTGAATTGTACTAATTGTTGGTATACACTTTTGTCTGCTACTTAGTTTAAGACCACAGTCATAACACATCCATACCTGACTGAAAAGTAGCATCCTTTGTCCAATATTGAAAGGTCACTATGCAATGATGCTTCGTGTCAAAGTTGTTCAAATCCTGCTTAGCAGTTGTTTAGAAACCAAGCTGTGTAAAAGTTTGCCTACTTTAATTAGCATCAGACACATTTGATGGTAGAACAGCACATTTGTATAAATCTAAAAAAGCATTCAATGTAAGACACATTCTGTCAAATCTGGTGTAATCCTGATTAGCAATTTATTACAATTATGTATAGTAACAACCATTTTAGATGGCAGATTGGCAAAATAAACTTAAAATCCCTTCATACTAGAATGCTTTCTGAAAAATTTGGTCAAATTATGTTGAGCGGTTTCTGAGAATAAGTTGCTTCAAGATTTTGACATTTTCAGCTATAGTGGTCAGACCTGATGGAGAACATGCACTATTGTTTAAATTTAAAAACTCTTAATATCAAATGTCAATCAGACCCAATTCTGCTAAGCAGTTTCTGAGAATTTTTTTAAAAAAAATTCTTGTTCTGTAATTTAAGTTTATACTTGATGGCAGATTGGCATCATTGTTTAAATCCAAAGGCTGTTAAAGCCAGGACAGGGTTCATACTGAACTATGAAAGATAAATTCAAAGACTTTTCCCAAAGTTTCAAAGACCACAAACAGAGATTTCCAAGACCTATTTTTGCTAATATTGTGTATACAGGTTATTTGAGAAAAGAATGAATGCCAAATACTACAATATTGATTACTGATTAAAGTCAAACTATAATTAATTTCCTAAAATAGTATTATAATTATCTGGAAGATAGGTTAACATTCGTTGTTCTTTCAGAAATATGTAACAAACGTGTCAGATTTAATACAAAATAAATTGTTCTCTTAACAGACATCAGCATTGCTTGAAATGCATTATTATCTTTGCTTTTTTTCTCTTCAATCATTTTGGAAAGAGATGCCACCACTCTCATCTTTTCCTCTGCTTTTCTCCTAAGAGCATTTGACTCTGTGACAAGCACAATGAGTCCTTCGTTAACTCTGCCTCTTCTGCTTTCTGTACAAAGGAAGCATGTAGGCTGGCAATGTTAGCTTCAAGAGGCAACTTTTTGGCTTTAAGTTCTTCCACTTCATCCAAGGCTAACTCCCGTTTCTTTCCCTTTTGGTTTTTCTCTCATCCTTCTCTGCTTTCTTCTTATCCAGATAAGCATGGTACTTATGTCTTGCAGAGGAACCATACGTCATCATTTCATTGCTAATGATGATTTCCAAAGGTCCACCTGCTTTTCTCCTTATGTCAATGATTAGCCTTTGAGCTCTGAGGCTTTCTCTGCTGAGGTTCTCACCAGATACTTGTTTGTTGACAGAAAATCCTCTCTCCACTGTTGCCTGCCCATGTGACAACAACATTTTCTGGATAACATTCCAAAGTTTGACATATTCCTTTATTTTGGAAAGGACAGAATAAAACACTTCATCAAGGTTAGGCGGTATTATTCTCCATTTTTTAAATAAACATTATCTATAAATCTAGTAATATTTCAAGCACTTCAAAGTACTGGGAAAAACGGGCTCAATTATAGTCTGAAGTCCGTTAATCATGAAATGTGCAGGAGATGGCAGTATTAGTGCCATTCTGGTCACATTCAGGTTAGAAGTTATACATCAATGATTCAGTTGACTTAGTTCTGTGCACTTTTTACCATTTAATTATTTTCGTTATTGAAATCAATAGGGGTACAAACAAATGGGGATGTATGGTCAGACTATAAGTACACAAATCAATTTCGGCAATGCAATTTAAAAAAAAAATTATATCATTGGGAAAAAAGTCGAGGGTCAACAATGAGAAACGGGGACATTCCATCAACTGAAAATACATTTTTTTAATTTTTTTTTACTTGCCTAATCAAATGACTTGACTTCCTAACGTTAAAGCTTCACAGCACACGTTTTTTTTTTTATATACTCGCAATTCAAGAACAACAACTCTTGCTTAACTCTACTATAGTATACGCATGCGCACTTTGAAACTGTTTATCCTTGAATTGAATTTATTACAATGGATGTTTCTATATTAAACCAAGGAACATTATTATGTAGAACAAAATTTTGAATCCTCGAGAGTGTTATACTTTCGTGCACTTTCTACATAGAGTGAACTAGTGTAAAGAATATTTTGATTGGCCAAAGATGGACTCGTCCAATCAAATTGAACGATTCATTAAAAGAAAAAAGCCAGGAAAACCAGTTACATCTGAATCTAACGACCTTAGGCAATTTTATTTGTGACTTCCTTTGATGAAGTGTGTAGCCGTCTTGCTTTGATGAAGAGTGGTTATTGAAGTCGCCGCAGAGGCCAACTTTGGATGGCCAAACAAAGCCTCTTTTGTTGTTGCGGCGCCAATGAAACTGAACGGGTCATCAAAAGAAAGAAACCAGGATAACTTGATTAAATCCGAATCTAATGACCTCGGATAATTTTATTTGTAATTCTGGAAAGAAATCAAAATTTTGGGGTTTATTTCAATTTTCAAAGACTTTTAAAGACCTCAGGGTAATATGCTCGATTTTCCTAAACTTTCAAGGCCTTGAAAATGCTACCTGTTTTCCCAAACTCTCAAAGACATTCAAAGACCATACGAACCCTGCAGGATACTTTCTGTAAGTTTGGTAAAATTCTGTGGAGCAGTTTTTCTACAGAAGCTGCTTAAATGCTGTTCTATTTTTAGTAATGATGCCATGTCTAACGGTTAATAAACATCCGTTGTATAAAACTGAAAGCCCTCTATGTTAGGACGATCTATGTCAAATTATGGTCAGCAGTTATCAAGAAGAAAATTAAAAGGTTTCATTTGTATTTTAGCAATGGTGGTCATCTTTGATGGTGGACCAAAATCATTTGTAAAAATCGGAAAGGTTTTCAGGTCAAGATGCTTTATTTCAAATTTGATCAAATTCTATAAAGTGGTTTTGAAGAAAACAAAAGCTAATTAAAAGTGGATTGTAAGAAGCTGTAAATAGCAACTATTGATGGATGACTGGTTTTTCAATTTTTAGCATTTTTGTAACAGCGGTCATATATGTGAGTACACCGTTCAAATCATGATTCTTTTTTGTCAAATTTGATAAAACTATTAATAGCATTTTTTTTGACAAGATATTATTGACAGACTTCTATTTTTAGTAACTGTAACTATTACATAATATTCTTGACATTAATCTAAAAAATGGTCCAAACAAGAGCTGTCTTTTACTGACAATAGCTTTAACAAATAAAACAAAAGCTTGAACACAAATACACAAGCTTGAACTAACACCAACAAAATCCCTTTAGGTGAAGACTAGTCTCATACAGTTAATGGACTACAGTACAAGTACAATACAATTAAATAACTGCTACATACTTTTTACAAGACATGCACAAATAATTACATTTCTATGAATGAATAAGCAATAACTATGAAATTTTGGGGGGAGCTTAGTCCTGACTGGACTTTTCAAACATGAAATATACTGTAAATGAAGACCACTACCACTGACATGTTGGCTTTAGCATGACCCAACAGCTCCTAACTTTGTACATAAAACCTCTGATTATGCAATGCTTCCACCAGCCGCATTATGTAGGTTTTAAATGGCAAAACAATTCACTTTTTTCTTCTCAAAGGGTAGGTTCAGATGTCAGCCAACAACCAATGCATGTACATAGCTTGTGTGTAATATTTCAACACCATGGGAGTGCTCTCCTGTCATGGCCACAGAATGTAATGAAATGCTTTAATCAAATCAATAACGATGCTCTGTTCAAATCAATAGTGACTAACCTCCAATCTCAGCTGAGCCACTTGTGTCTCATACTTAGAAATCAACTCCCTCTGTTTGGTTTCCATTGTTTCCATCTGGTGTCTCAAATGTCCTATCTGGATGAGAGAAAAAAGGAGCCTTGAGAGATTTTTAAAAGCATGTGTTGGTATTTATTTCAAAATTGAAAAGACACTCTTTCCAAATACAACAGATTTTCAGTTTGCTGATGAAATTATGTACAGAAAACAAACATGACAAAGTGTGGAGCATCAAGTCAGAGAAACAGGCAATGTACTTCTGAGATATAAAAAAAAAACCTTTACCATGATGAATAACAAAAAGACAGAAAAAAATAAAAACACATGAGGCTAAATGTAGGCATGTTATCACTCATTTAGTTTGCATAATTTAACAGTTGGCCATTTCTCTAAACAGGTTTACCAGTATTTAACAACATAAGAAAACATCCTATGTATCTCCCAAACTTTACATCTTGATAATTGCAACTATTTTAATTGACTCTGAAAAACTTAATTCCAATAAAAATGTCACTAGCTCCCCCTTTTGGAGAAGCAGTGAACATATGGAAGTGTGGCACTGCTGGCTGGTTTGCCTGGAAAATCATCAGTCTGGAAGGTGGCAGCATAGAAGACAGCGTCACAGGTACTGGCTGCTTGTGAACAAGAGCCTGGCTTAGACAGACAAATTTCTCACTCAAATCTCTGTCACAGAAAGCACCTGTTGCAGATGGTACGGTTAAATCTGTAACTTAAAGCCCCATATATCATAGTGCGCTGGACCAATTTAACAAAATATTCCCCATGACCAATGACAGTGTGATTTTATTATGCACTAGATCCAATGGATCCAGTACATACCCCATGTGTCCAGAATTATAGGCCTAAGACCATCCTAGAACATGAGGGGGGGGGGGGACAATGCTCCAATCTACTGTAGTTGGACAATCTTCCTATAAGGTCTCCCATGCTAATGGTCAGTTACAGCTGTATGGTCAGTGACAGGTGGACAGCTGGTAACTGTGCTGTGGTATAAGGAGATGATTGCAATTAACCTGATATGAAAACCATGCATCCTGACTTAAAGGTCCGAAAGGGGGGGGGGCGGTCTTACACCATTGGGCTGCCAAAAATTGGGGATAACTCCCCAATATATATATATATGTCGCTCATTCTATCATTGAAAACGATTTATATGACCTGGATATTTGGGACAATGTTATAAAATTATCAACATCTAATAAGTTATGTATCTTGATAAATTTCTTTCCATACAACAATTTTTGTTACAGCATAAATAACATTATATGCAACAAATTTCTGATCAATGAAAATGTCAATAATGCCTACTAGAGGCATTAATTTTTAAAAAATTTAGAAATAAATACCAAATAAATTAGTTATTTTTATCAATTAAAATTTTAGTATTAGTTTTATCTTTTAGTTTGGTTTAAGTGTAATGATTGTACATGCAATGTGCCTAGTTGCATTCACTTGTGAAATATGCCAATCTACTGTAACAGCTAATGTCAGCAAGCGTTCTGTGAGAACGTAATTAAGAGCCGTCCTTGTTTTGATACCTGATTGTGTACATATTTGTTACACTGTGTCAATCAATTAAAAGCTGACATTCATGTATTGCTGAATATATAAAATAATATACAATAAATGTGATAACAGCCACTTTATCATGGCAATACTAAGAAATGTCATCTCTATCTGACCAAACATATCATCCTTGCTTCTCAATACTTGATGTGTGTGTGTGGATGTGTGTGTGTGTGTGTGTGTGTGTGTGTGTGTGTGTGTGTGTGTGTGTGTGTATGTATGTGTGTTTGTATGTGTGTGTGTGGCATAACAAGAAAACCATTTCCCCATGTTTTAGACTAATCAAGCTCTTCAATAGGGAAGAATTCATCTACCCACAAAAAAAGGATCCTTCAAAGGGATCAACACTCTACTTATTTGAAAAGAAATTCCAGGAATTCAAGATAAGATCATTTCTCTCTTTAAACTGTAAAGTGATAAAACCAAGTGGTTTAGAGGCAGCACCAATAACAAATGGACAAAAAAAACATCCCGTAAACTCTTTCAGATAATGACCAGCAGAGCTAAAAAGAAATATGACAGTACTGTATAATACAGAATTACCAAGTATACCTCTTTGTGTTTTTGTTCCACTGTAGTTTTCTGCATTAGTAGTTCTTTCTCTTTTATATCCAACCTTGACTGAAAAGTTTCAGTCTCCCTTTCCCATTCTTTTCTTTTGGCAGCCACCATGACATCAATTTGCCGCATCAATTCCTGGAGTTCATGCTCACAACTGGCGGACCAAGGGCCACGTGGCAGCCTAAAAATAGAACCCAGTATTAGAACCATGGTTTCAATGTTCCAGCTTGGAGATGGAAGAGTGACCACTTAAAACATGAAAGAAGCAATTTTTTGATGGACATATTTTGGGACCAAGTGGAAATTTGACATACAAGGACCTGATGAGATCACGAAAGTTGAAATCGAATCTTCCTTGAAGCTGACACAGACAAATGCGCATTCAGATGTTAATATTGAAGTAACTAACCACAAAAGCAGGTGGAAAATGTTCTAAGGTGGACAATAATACTTGGTGTTTTACAGTGCCATGGTAATTGGAATCAAGTGCCTTACCCATGGTGGCTAACTCAGGCTGGTCCAGTGACGTAATTTAAATCTGCAACCTGTTGGTCATCAGTCCAGCATGGTAGCCACTGAGCCACCTCAGCTTGCAGTTTTAAGTTGGTACTATGGTTATGTGGACAGAGGATGTACAGTGCTTTAAGATGGTATTATGGTCATGTGGACTGAGGTTGTACAGTGCTTTAAGCTGGTATTGTGGTCATGTGGACAATGGTTGTACAGTGTTTTTAAGTTGGTATTGTGGTCATGTGGACTGAGGTTGTACAGTGCTTTAAGTTGGTATTATGGTCATGTGGACTGAGGTTGTACAGTGCTTTAAGCTGGTATTGTGGTCATGTGGACTGAGGTTGTACAGTGCTTTAAGCTGGGTTGTGGTCATGTGGACTGAGGTTGTACAGTGCTTTAAGTTGGTATTGTGGCCATGTGGACTGAGGTTTTACAGTGCTTTAAGTTGGTATTGTGGCTATGTGGACTGAGGTACAGTGCTTTAAGTTGGTATTGTGGCTATGTAGACAGAGGTTGTACAGTGTTTAGAGTAGGTATTGTGGCTATGAAGAAATAAATTGTACAGTACTTTAAGTTGATATTGTGGCTATTTGGACAGGTTGTACAATACTTTATGTTGGTATTGTGTCTATGTAGACAGGGGTTATATGGTGTTTTAAGTTTGTATTATGTCGAGAGGTTAAGTGCTTTCAGCTGGTATTATGATTATGTGAAAAGAGGTTGATCAGTGCTATGTGTAAGCCTTAGCAGTGAATGTCCTGGAAATTCAGCATTCAGAAATGTTGGGTTCTGTTATGAAAACTGATGGTGTGAAAAATGAGTCCATTAATGGGAATAAAATCATAACATTCCAGGGAAACTAAAAACATTTTACAATGTTAAATCCTATGAATAACTTTTATTACTATCTTTGGTTTCATCTAAACTTTGAATGTTTCTTCATTGCTGTTTTATTATGTGAGTTCTTAATTTAAGTTCAAAGAATCATCTTTCTTGCCAAAAAGTGTGTTGAGGTTTTTTATAACTTAATTGGGTCAGGGGTTAGGCAGGAATTTGCATCCACAGTGTAAATAGATCTATAAACTTGAAGGTCCAGGACTATTAAATGGGACTGTACAGGATGCACAGTCTTAGAACAATGAGGGTAACAACTAGAGGTCTAGGTCATGCTAGACATGTTTGAAGTCCGTTTTGCCATAATAATTTTAGTTGTAATGGCAGCATTTGTAACAGTACTACTTTTGCTACTACAGTGGTGTACAATTCTTTCTGTTTGTTTCTTACATTAACACAACCTTGCCTTATGTCACATGGCAGGGCAGCAGCCAATCTTTTAGATGTTAATTCTGGAGAAATAAACAGCATGTATTCATGTTTATCATTTCAAACTGCACTGTGTGCCTTAAAGGTAGACCTGAGACCCCCGTATCACTTAACTCTAAATTATTAAATATCATGATTTATGTAATATCTGAAAATTTGTACCCTATGTGATCAACGGATATAGAGATATTTATTTTAAAAGTACATGTCATGAATATTCTCCGCAAATCAAGTACAACTTCGGCAGTTTCCGTGATTTCAGGCAGTGTGACATTACAAGAGGAACCCAACATTGCAAGGAACCATTGCTGTATCATTGTCAAGTGTGAAGCATCTCTTTATTAAAGCCAATGATTATGTTGTATGTTTTAGAAACTTCTAACATGCATTCCTCTGTTAAAGTTATTAACAGAATATATATTGTAAGTGGAGATTTCCACCAATTGTATTAATTAGTATGGTTATTAAAAAATGATTCATACTGTTGTTTGTTAATTGATTGTGAGAAGGAGAAAGGCAAGTGAGTTCTATTTAGATGTCAAATATTGACTTTCTCACCATTACGCCCTGCCATTCTACTTTCATCGGTCATATTAGTTTTCTTTGGATATTGAGTTGATATTTTTCTTTTGAAGCTGCGGCGGTAGATATATTACCGCAGATGCAATAAACTTCATTAATAGAGAAGGAAGGTCTGTTGTGTGTATTCTGCGTCTAGTTCGCATGGGAGCAACCTGCTACTATGGTTGTGCTGTAGATCTGCTAACTGTCTAGTGTTATTTATGTTTATACGAAAACTTTGTGTTACTAAACTGGTGTTTTAAAACAAAACCTGGGTTTTCTACATGTGTTTGACTGAAAATTTATTTTGTTGTAGTATATCATGTTATTTGACTGGTGTTTGTAAATATATATAAATATTCATTGTTGTTGTTGTTTGTCTGGTTGGTTGGTTTGTTTCATTTCTTCCTAAGTGGTTAGGTGTTTTTTGATATTTTTCATTCATTTTGCCATTTCTTTTGGCCTTATTTAGGATTTCCATTTTGGAATTTTTTGTTGGTTGTCAGTGATCTTAATCAAACGAAGAGGAAGAATATTCCAATTCTTGTTCATGTTCGCTCTCACTGTCACAACGAGTAACCGTGCTGCTAGAAAACTGCAGGTTCCTCTTGTGGCGTCACAAGCTCGCGTGTGCATATGGAGTTGTTTACATAAAGTCGCTTGATTGTTTCCGTAGAAGTCACATTTTGGTGACATTAAAAGGGTCATATCTCCCAATCCAGTGAATGAATGCAAGTACTCCCTTTACAACGTACTTGAAATGTCGATTAAAATAAGATTGTTGAAAGTAGTATATAGCATTCAGGTCTAAAATTAAGTGTTTGTGTAATACTTAATGCAAAATCATTAAAAGTCTGTAGTTCTTTTAGTGTTCTGGAGAAGAATCGAAACTTCCTTTTAGCTTCACTAAGTCTCTGAAGACTGGATTACTATGAGCTAATAGATTTACTACCCTAATTTGATAATTGTTGCTAACTGTTTGACAAGACAAGCAACAATTGAAAAGACCTTTGCTACAATTACTGGCTTGTTCAAAACTTAAAAATATACAGTGTGGCATCCTCAACTGAACCACATTTGAATGCCTTATTGCGTATAACGTGAATAAAAATGACATTCTTCTGCTCCAGTCATCTTGACAGCCTTATTGCGTATAACGTGAATAAAAATGACATTCTTCTGCTCCAGTCACCTTGACAGCCTTATTGCATATAACGTGAATAAAAATGACATTCTTCGGCTCCAGTCACCTTGACAAAACTGAACCAGCATTTAAAAACTAAATCTGAAATCTATTTGAGTAAAATGCATATTTACATTTCATTCTCAGGTTATACTGCATATATTAAAATATAGTATGGCAAGACAATTGCATTTCATCAAAGCTACAAAATGGCAATACAATTTTATTGCCTCAAAAATACTTATGTACTGCACATGTATTACTAAATGGTTACAGCTCTGTCTCATTGTAGCTCTATGTCTCATTGTAGCTCTATGTCTCCATGTAGCTATATGTCTCATTGTAGCTCTGTCTCCATGTAGCTATATGTCTCAATGTAGCTATATGTCTCATTGTAGCTCTATGTCTCATTGTAGCTCTATGTCTCATTATAGCTATATGTCTCTATGTAGCTATATGTCTCCATGTAGCTATATGTCTCCATGTAGCTATATGTCTCATTGTAACTCTATGTCTCATTGTAGCTATATGTCTCATTGTAGCTATGTCTCATTGTAGCTCTATGTCTCATTGTAGCTAAATGTCTCCATGTAGCTATATGTCTCATTGTAGCTATATGTCTCATTGTAGCTCTGTCTCATTGTAGCTCTATGTCTCATTGTAGCTATATGTCTCATTGTGGCTCTATCTCTCACTGTGGCAAGATATTTTAACCTTTGGGATGCGACTTTTACATCCACAATAACTGCACTGCACTACTAGAAACAGGTTCAAATACAGTTTTACCAACAATGAACATGAAGGACTGCAGTGCCAAGAACTCACTTTTTATCTTTCTGTAGTTCTGCCCACATGTTACTGACAGGCTCCATCACCTCCACTTGTGGGCCATAAGTCAGTCTGTCAGAAAGCAAGGTAAGAAACCTCTTGAACATTCCATGGTAAAAGTCTGTTGACAGAAAGAAATTTTTTAAATAAAGGAAATATCAAATACAAATAACAAAAGAAAATACAAATAACAAAAGAAAATACAAAGAACTGTCAAAAGCCACCCTAATAAGAAAAAAAATATCACCAAAATCTATTCAAAAATAAGGACCACCATTTAAAAAAGAATCATGCAATTTGGATGAATGAAAATTCCAATAGCCAAGTCTTCAGTATCCAGTTTATTGATTTTAAATGTATACTGTCCATTATTTCTATGGTCCATGTTGCTCATTTTAAATGTCTACTGTCCATTATGTCCATTTTGTTGATTTTAAATGTTTACTGTCCATTATGTCCATTTTGCTAATTTTAAATGTTTACTGTCCATTATGTCCATTTTGCTGATTTTAAATGTATACTGTCTATGGTCCATTTTCTATCTATCTATCCCTTTGTCTTTCCGACCATATGGGGCACCATTGATGACCTGACAACCAGCTTCCTCCATTCCAATCTGTTCTCTGATACTCTCACTGTGTCACTCAGCTTCAGTCCTGCCCACTCCGAGATGTTATCCTCCCATCTTTTCCTCTGTCTTCCTCTCCTTCGCCCTCCCTGCACAGTACTTTGCATGATTGTCTTAGCAAGCCCTGTTAATCGTGTGACATGTCCATAGCATTTCATTTTGCGCTTTTTCACAATGGTCAATTGCTCTTCATAGGGCCCGATGGCTTGCTTAATTCTGTTTCCCACTTCCTCATTCATGACATGATCTCTATATGTAATGCCAAGCAGCCTTCGAAAGCATCTCATTTCAACAGCTTGTATCCTCCTTTCAAGATCCGCTGTGAGGGTCCATGACTCACAGGCATATAGGAATACAGATGCAGCCAAGGAGCGCATCAGTCTGATTTTTTAGTTGACTGAGGTGTTTCTGTCTTTCCAAACTGTCTTCAGCCTTGCAATTGCTGTTATTGTCAGCGCAATCCTGGACAATATTTCTGGTTTTGATCCCTCGTCTGCCACGATGGCTTCTAAGTACTTGAATCTATTAACTGTTTCCAGTTTTTGGCCACTAATCATGATGCCAGTGCTGATGCCACTGGTGTTGTTGGTCATCAATTTGGTCTTCTCTGCGCTGATTTCCATACCCAAAGCAGTAGCTGTCCTGTCCAGTTTTTCCACCAACTGAGCTAGCTCCTCCTCATTTCCTGCAAGGCTGTCAATGTCATCAGCAAAGCGCAGATTCGTTATTATTCTGCCTCCAATATTGACAGTTCCTTCATGGTCTTCCAGTGCATCTGTCATGATTCTTTCAAGGAAGATGTTGAAGAGAGTAGGTGAAAGCACACAGCCCTGTCTGTCTCCCACAGTTGTCCTAAACCAATCTCCTATTTGACCGTTGAAGCATACTGCGCTGGTGGCCTTGCTGTAAAGGCTTTCTATGACTTTGATCATTGGTCCATTTTGCTGATTTTAAATGTTTACTGTCCATTATGTCCATTTTGCTGATTTTAAATGAATACTGTCCATTATTTCTATGGTTGATTTTGCAGACTTGAAATGTTAGTGTCCATTATGTCCATTTTAGTGATTTTAAATGTTTACTTCCATTATGTCCATTTTAGTGATTTTAAATGTTTACTTCCATTATGTCCATTTTAGTGATTTTAAATGTTTACTTCCATTATGTCCATTTTAGTGATTTTAAATGTTTACTTCCATTATGTCCACGGCCCATTTATAAGAATTTTGCAAGAATTTAAGAAAAGATCTAAAAATTCCTTTCCAGTCATGCTCATGGAAGTACTGATGCTACTAATATATATATATATATATATATATATATATATATATATATATATATATATATATATATATATATATATATATATATATATATTACTAATATGCCAACTGTAAAAAAAGCATTTAAGAAGAAATGATATGCAATATTATGTTGATAATCATTTAACAAGAAATTATATGCAATATGTTAATAATCATTTAAAAAGAAATTATATGCAATTTTATGTTAATAATCATTTAACAATTATATGCAATATTATGTAAATAATCATTCAAGAAATTACATGCAATTTTATGTTAATAATCATTTAAAAGAAATTTTATGCAATTTTATGTTAATAATCATTTAAAAAGAAAGTATATGCAATATTATGTAAATAATCATTTAAAAGAAATTATATGCAATATTATGTTAATAATCATTTAGAAAGAAATTAAATGCAATATTATGTTAATAATCATTTAAAAATTATATGCAATATTATGTTAATAATCATTTAAAAATTATATGCAATATTATGTTAATAATCATTTAAAAATTATATGCAATATTATGTTAATAATCATTCAAGAAATTATATGCAATATTATGTTAATAATCTTTTAAAAAGTATATGCAATATTATGTTAATAATCATTTAAAAATTATATGCAATATTATGTTAATAATCATTTAAAAAGTATATGCAATATTATGTTAATAATCATTTAAAAATTATATGCAATATTATGTTAATAATCATTTAAAAAGAAATTAAATGCAATATTATGTTAATAATCATTTGAAAAGAAAGCTGAGGTCTTGCTAAGAATTTAAAACTAGGAGTCCAGGACTCCCATTTTGGTAAAAATAGGAGTCCCACCAGCAAAAGTTGCAGTCCCATCCCAATTTTTTTAAAACTTTGCAGATTAGAAGAACTGTTTGTTGCCATTGAGTTTAATTCCCCCATTCTTTATAACACTGACATGTACAACTGTATCTACTTATTCTGCATGTCTGGTAATTCTGCACAATAATACATAATTTCTGTAATTATTCAATAACGTGCCTTTCTGGTAAAAAAAATTAAAATTTGTTGGGCTGAAATGCAGACAGAAAGATTCCAAAGTAATGTATTTCATTTCCATAGCTTGATGCATAAACATTACATCTTTTCAAAGCCATACACAGAATAGTCCACTATATGAGTTCTAGCAAAACTTAAGCACAGTTCTGAATCTCAATGAAATCTTCATCATTATTTCATTTAACCCCAAAATACTTGTCCAACTTTGCAAATGGTATTTTGCCGAAGTCTCGATGTGTCTTGGTTTCGAGTTTGCATGCAAAATTTATACAGCTATAATCAAAAATGATATCAATTACAGGATCACATGGCTTCACCAATGTAGCAAATTGCAATTCTGTTTTTCCTTTTGGTGACAAAATATACCATCTGGCGATATTTGTGGCAACACCAATTTTGGCTGATAAAAACTGTATATCCAGTATTGCGTTTGGAGTTGAGAAAATCAAAGGCACCAAGACAGGAAGCAGCGAACTTGGATATAACAATGCACTGTTATATCATAATCCGCTTATGCTGATATCTGGCCTTATTACTATTTGCTGTATTATAATCAAAATAACCATAAAACTGGCTAGTTAAAATCAAACACCTCTGAAGGCGTAAATGTGAAATGCGTATAGTCAACCAGATGATGCTAATTTTTTTAAAAAACCAGATGGAAGAAAAAAGGTTTTGCTGACACTTCAAAGAAAACTGATTACCTTTGAAGCACTGATATATACTAAACATATAAAACAAATCTGTCTCAATGTTCTACAATTATCTGATGTTGCCGCAGCAATAACAAACGGGTATTTGTTAGGTCCTTTAACTGGAGCCTTTAGCGGTGCCTTCAAAAACAAATGCACCATCATCAAAGCAAGCCGACGACCTTTGCTCAAAGAAAGTCATCAACAAACTCAAATAAAAGCATTGCCTCATTTTTCATAGGGATTAAAACATATTTATTGTGCTGTGAAAACCTTCCTGTTTGCAAAAGAAAAAAGCAACCAAAAAAAGCAGCCCCCTCCAAAAAAACAACAATGTGCATACGGAGGACTCCTGCGTGGGTGATTTGCTGCATCCCATATCAAAATTTTGCGTCCAAATAGGTGTAATTAAGCATTTCTGAGATCTCTGTAAAGTATATGGAATATTATGTTAATAATCATTTAACAAGAAATTATATGCTATATTATGTTAATAATCATTTAACAAGAAATTATATGCAATATTATGTTTCCTTCTCTTTAATATCTACTTGAACAGTCACAAGAGCTTAAATTGTAAACAAATGTATAATTAACTATTTATACCCCATTGATGAAAAGTCTCAAAACTGTAACAAGATGCAATTCTTCTCAATTGGCATCAGATAAAACTGTAACAAGATGCAATTTTCTTCTCAATAGGCATCAGACAAAACTGTAACAAGATGCAATTCTTCTCAATAGGTATCCGACAAAACTGTAACAAGATGCAATTTTCTTCTCAATAGGCATCAGACAAAACTGTAACAAGATGCAATTCTTCTCAATAGGTATCCGACAAAACTGTTACAAGGTGCAATTTTCTTCTCAATAGGCATCAGACAAAACAGCTGTTGCTCTGTTATATGACCAACTTTATTTATGGTGCAAATGTTTTAAACTTTTGTCCTCAGATTTACTAAATGTACTTCATTCATCAGAAATATTAATAGGCAAATTGAAACCTTTTAAACTTAAACTAGCTCATAAAAACCTGAAATAAATTCTCGTATGATATTTGCTAAACTCTGATGCTGGGATGGGTTTTGAGTGATCTGACTTTTTTTTAATAAGATGATTTACATTGTGAAATGTCATTTTGTGACATCAATGTTGCAGTTTGGAATGAGATTAGCCAATGCACAATTCAAATGTTTTGCTAAACCTTCTTGCTTAAGGTCATTGCACCAAGAATTCAATAGTGTTTGGAAATCAGCAAAGTTAACCTATTTTAAAACACTGTAGCCAAAGTTACTTTCCCTTGTGCATAGCAGTTTTATAACTGTTAAGACCAGCTGGTTCCAGAACGCACCAATTTAAGTGTCTAAACACGAGGTCAAGTTTTCTCCAAATGTGGGATAATATCTAACCAGGCTGAGAACTCGTTGTCAAAAATGTTGTCCAAAATATTGTTGTTAACCTCAACTTTAATTTCTCTGTGGTTGTTACAATGAAATACCCATAAGCTGCTCTTCACTACTAAATGGTACTCCACCATGTTCCCTCAAAGCTGTGGCGTTGCGCACAGGCATCCCTGCGCAGCTGAATTGTCAATTTTTGCTCAATACAACGTTATATTTTGATCGTTCCGTAATGCTTGCACAGTTCAGTGAGCACTGCGCGCACATCTATCATTCGCTTAGAGGGAAGGTTGTACTCCACCAAAAGCAGCCATTTTCACACAATAAGACTGCTTTTTTAAATTAAAAAATGGATGTAGACATTTTTAAATTTATTAATTCCCCATAATTTATAAGTGGATTATTATTAAATATTTTAAGTTATAAAAACAGTTCCTGACTGGGCATGTTATATGGATAGTATGTATGTGTGATACATAAACAGATATTAAACATCTGTAACAGATCAGCCATGCAAGATTAAATGGGTATGCAATAAATTTGTAATCTCTCAACTATATTCATAGTACTTAATCGTTATATTATTATTGATGTTATTATTTATACTGGTTAGAGTTTTACTTTGATTTCTTTTGAAAGCAATGCTGCCATATGTATCTGTTTGCTAAGATAAGATACAATCATGACAACATTTATACTACATGTATGTTGTATAAAGGACTACACTCCTGCAAATATTTTGGGTGGACAACATATGAAATATAGACTTTTTAAAACTTTACAAGCCAATTTATCGTTATGCAATTTTTTATTTTAAAAATAATAATAACAATAATACTAAAATGATAACATAGATGGAACAATTTGATAAATGATAGACGCTCAATGCTCCCTTTTTGTGGATATGTACATGCCATTCTATTGCACAAACACAATCAGCCTAGGAAGGTACATAGATACAGTGATCTCTTTCAAAAGTACTCTTACAACTCACCTTTTTCGACTGCAAGAACAAACTTAAAGACCAATAAATGTTTCCTACCTTATTTTCAGCATTTATTGTTTGTTTTCCAATTTCATGGTGTTTGTTTAGTTTTTTGTATTCATTCATATCATTATATATGTTGTAAAGCGCTTATAGCTTCTACAGACTAGGCGCTATACAAAGTCCTAGTTATTATTATTTAACTTGATAGTACGAATCTCCTTTACTGCAAGCAAAAGTGGTAAATCTAAAATTTTGTCTACCTCCATCCATAATCTCCACTCTAGGATCAAGGTATGGAAGACTGTATATTTGATAACCACGCGACGCGTTCATATTTATTACTTCTAGAGTGGTACATAATGAGGGAGGTCATCCATAAGAATGTGTAAGAATACAACTGAAAGTAACGTCAGGTCATACAGATCACAACATGTCTTTGCGTGTTTTCATTTCGTCCGCTACATTATCTGATCAAGCAAAAAAGACAATTACCGTAGAAGCATCTGAATTGAATAGGAACGATTTTAACTTTCTTCGGCTCAAAACTAAATACGATTTCTTATATTAACCTTAATACATGGCAACCTTTTAAATGCTTTCACAGTCAGTTGCTACTTTGACGAAATAACCGCTCTATCGTAAACAGTTCACGCGCAGACTGGTTTATTAAATATTGCATTGCAGATTCCGCGCGAAGTTTGATTCAGTTAGAGTAATTACCAGTCTGCCATTAACAAATCTTTTTCCGGGGTGTGTTGTCTGTCACAAAAGGTTTATTTTGCCGCTGTTCATTAGTACAATAAGTCACAATGTTGATTATGTTTGATGATAAACAGAAGACACATCTTTCGTTTCTTCTGAAAGTCGACATAGGAGGTAATCACACCATTCCTATCCATTTTATAATTACTGGTCAGGTTATGCACATCACATGTATAATATAACATAACATACTTAACACGGCTACTCTGTAAAAAAAAAAGCCACATTTTTTAAAGACGTTATGTTCTGACTGTTTACTAGTTTATTTTATTAATTATTTTTGGGGGATGGGTGGGTGTTAATTGACTTTATTTACAATGTCGTAATATGTACTTGAAAAATCAAATACATGATTTTAGTGTATACAAATAATCACAGAAGAAACGTACTTAGTGATATAGTTAGGTAACAAAATTTGTTTTGAAATTAACACTGACATTATATCATACAAATGAAACTATAACCACGATTATTATTTATACATCATGGCTAATTCCAGCTCATAAATGCAATGATGCAAATGATTAGAAAGTAATGCATAAAAACCAGCATCCCCTATTCATTTCAAAGTGCTACTTTAGAAAACCTCAGTCACTAGTGATCTAAAATGGAACATTACAATTCAAGAAGTATGCACCAGGGCAAATAATATTTTAGATATATTAGGACATGTCATATTGCTGCTAAATGCAGAAGAACTATCTTTTACGAGTTAAGTTTTACCCACCCACCCCCATTCACAGCTTTTAGAAGATTAAATTGAAAACTGCAAAAGCAAGCAGCCAGGTATGTTGGATGTATTGTACATCCACTTATGACTAAGTCCCAGGAAGTATATGACCTCAATGTTGAATAAGTTGTCATGGAAACCATTTAAGAAAAATATTGACTGGTAAACAATGCAAATTTTCTAAAAAGTTTTAAAAATAAAACAATGAAAAAATCCCATTCTACAATTTAATCCAAAAGAAACCAATTAGAAACCAACTGATAAATGTCTGTTATAATACCCATAACTAAAACTGATAGGTATAAATTCAGCTTTTAGAACCCTACACTGGTCACCTCGAGTTGTAATCACAACTGTCTAATCCTCATAAAACCAATTTCAAAAATTGTTTCTGAAATATGTTCTTTTTGTAAATGAATCAGGAATGGTACAGAAAGGTCATTATGATGTAGCAATGAACTAAGAAAAGAATGACAAGACAAGAAACATATGTACGCTAGGTACTAAAGGCAAACACTGAGACATGATTTAGCCGGTGATGCTACTTGTTATGCGCATATGGAAGAAATATTTTTTTAATTAATTTTTAATTTCAATTCACTGCCTTAAATCAATACGGGAGTTAAGTAAGGATACATTGAAACAAGAAAAGACAGAAGATATTTAACACTGAAAATGAAGGAAAGAATAGTAGTAAATACTAGTGTATGGAAACCAAATTTAATATTTATTTAGATAAATTCTTTGAGTACAACAGATGTTAAAAAATTTAAATCCTGAAGGCACATTTCATTTTATCTATGCATTTTTAATCCAAAAGAACAGTAAGTCTGTAAAATACTATAACTATTACTTGAAGCTTTATTATTAAAATGCTATATATATACATTACAGCAATGTCTTAAATCTCATACTTCACTGAGACACAGAACCCATGTTGTCCATCTTTTTCAAAGTGTTGTCTCAGTTTCAATCTTTTTCCTTTTCAGTTGTACAAGAGTTTTGCCGCCTCAGTTTTGAGTTCCTAAGAAAAGGTTCGAACCCTAAAGTATACCAGGGAGCTGCCCGTAAGCTACAATTTGTCTGCAGTAAATTATGACCCACTTTATTCTTTTTAAAAAAAAAAGCAATTGTTAAGAAAAGGGCAAATTATTTTTTTAGGTACAGCCAAAATGTATCGATAGTGGCCACCCATAAGTCAAGACTGTCCTTTTTACATATATGACCTCTTCACACAGGTTCACTTTTAGTTATTGGTTTTGAAACAAATACCATTAAACAAATATATCACATATATTAGTAGTAGTAGTAGTATTCTATCAAGATTGTTTTATGTACACTATTGAAAAGAATCATAAAACACATGTTGGTCACTCCCAAATTTATCTTTAAAGAAGATTACTTGATCATGCTCTCTTGAATCCATTATATAAATTAAATCATCGCTGACTAAAAATAATCACTGATTTTGCTTTTTTTGTACTATGAAAGAACACTTGTTTCTCTACTGATTGACAGTAATGGCTGCAGAATAGAAGATGGACACTTGGGTTAACTAACTTGTATCAATTAGCCTTGTATAGAGGTGTTACCGTTTTGGATTAGATAGTTGCTCAACTCATCAAGGTCAAAAGTCGGTCTTTTTTTGTGAGAAACCCATTATGGCTATTCATGGTGACCCGATGTACAACAATTTTAAAAACATGTTTTAAATACTTAATGACCTGTCACCCTTATGAAAGAGATGTAGCTGTTATCTCATGTTAAAGATGAACTTTATTCTCAAAATTGGCTATATATTGCTAATGCTTTATAACCCCATGGATTGACTTTTTTGTATTGGCTGTGATTCTACTGCAACTACATATTTTCTCCTTGTCACCAGAAAGACAATACATTTATTTGATCCTTTTCAATAAGGATAAAACTGCCATGTATTTGAAGGTAATGGTTTGACAGCTTTGAGTTAGTGTGACATGTTTGCACATCAACTGACATGATATGCATTTATCTAAACAATACCTTTCTCAACAAACAGAAGTTTAATTGGAACACTAAGAGTGGTCATTGTTGATAAGCACCAGTGACAACTTAAGTCAGGCTAAAACAACTATCAGTTAGGAAACACCTGGCTGGTGACAGATACACACATGACATTTATATATTAAGATATATATTATATTTGATGGGGTAGGATATTAGAATTGCAGTTACCAGGTGACCACTATGTTCAGGTGACAGTTGCAACATATTGGACTATTTCTGTCTAGATTAAAGGGAGCATGCATGTATGATGCGCATTTCTCGTATAACAGTACCTATGACAACTGTTAATGAATACAAACACGATAGCTTTTGAGATAAACCATGTCCATGATCATGCAACTGAATTGTTGTTTTATTTTACAGAGAAACTTGGTGTTGAATTAGAGACAGTTCAAAATGGAGTAGAGGGATTAATGTACTTATTCACAGAGAGTTCCAAATTCATGGTAAGGTCACACATTGAAATGTCAAAATTGTGTCTTTGAATAGTTTCCTTAATTCAGTCAGATTTAAGGAAATTGAAGAACATACTTGTCAGATATAAGAAGTTCCAAGAAAGCTTAGTTTTTCAGACATTTTAAACCAAAATGGACAGTTTACAAGGCTGATGAAAGATTTTTATGTTAGACAATTTACTTGCCCTTCCAACAATTTCATTTGTGTGTGTGTGTGTGTGTGTGTGTGTGTATATATATATATATATATATATATATATATATAATTTTTTTAATTTTTGGCTACAATCTAAAGACCAAAAGAGATAATGTACAAAATGTTCATTTCTTTAAGTGGCTTTTATTGCCAAAGGTTTCTACACTTTACATTAGCATCAGAATTTCTGAATGGAAAGCAATTTACTGTAATTCACTCTCTCCTGAACGTTTCTCACAAGTCATGATCAAGTAACAAAAGAAAGTCTCTTGCCATGATCAATTAACAATTGCCACGAGTCTGTGTTTATGATACGTACCAAGTTTAGTTTCTTCTCCTGAACACACATAACATTTCCGTACCAGAAATGGTTTTCCATACTTAGATAAGCTGTAGTCTGTGTTACAGAGAACCCTGATTTTCTTTTCTGGCATATCTTTCATATTGAGTTCAAAAATATATCTTAATGGAGTAATATCTACTTCAACTAAAGGGATTTTTTGCATGTAAGACTTACTTGTTTCAATCCTGAATTTTTTAATGGCAGCATGATGTTTTATCCATCCACTTTCATGTTATTTTTCCTTTGCAAAACTAATTTAGCTAACTCATTTTTTCTAAAATAGAGAAGACCACCTTGTAACTGCTTCTTCTAATTTAAGTGGTCATAACATTGACTTTGTCATTTAAATGAAAATAAGATAATGCTCCTTAATTAGCACAATTGTTTTGCTTCAAACAACAATATTTCACACTGATGATGATCCTTTGTTTAATCAATAATTTAAAAAAAAAAATAAAGACTCATTATGGTAATTTTTACAGTTCATAAAGGAACCAGAGACTTTTGTCAGTATAATGCCTTTCAATATTGTCATTACATTTTCTCTAGATGGAGATCTAATGGTGATTTGCTTGTTCATATATGGGTTGGGTAAATGCAATATAATAAGTTCATTTAAAACATTAATAATTAATCATACTGGTTTGGTTTTATTTGAACTGTTTTGTTTGGCTGAAGAATTGGTTGCTTAGATTTAAGCATTCAGTGAACTTGGTGGGCATAATAAATGTAAACAAGATATTACATAATGAAAATTAGTGCTTGGCCAACTTGTTTTAAAATAGAAGAAAAGCACTTGTCCCAGATAAATATTTTGGAAAATGTTATTGGTCTAACTTAAAAAATTAATAGTACTTGACATCAGGCTATGGGATTACATCGACCCTGGATTACAGGCATTTATTCATTGTTTTTCTTTGAACAAGCATATAATTACTTTCTGAGTTTTTTATTCTATGTATCTTTTGAATTAGATTGCTTTTGGTATATTAACATTGATGTAACTGGTATGTATCATGGGCCTGAATTAGCATTTGACAGTTTCTCAGAACAAAAGTTACCATGTGGTTCCAACCAAAAGCAATGTTTCAGAAATGTAAAAATGAAGAATTCCAGAAAAACTTTAAAATGATAAAACCTTACAAATAAATATAAATTAATGAAAAGTAATATCCACAAGTTGTGTTTACAAATAAATATAAATTAATGAAAAGTAAAAGCCACAAATTGTGTTTACATGATAATTATCTAAGGTCAATATATACTGTTTGACAAATAATTACAAAGATAAAGTTATGTGTTTTCGCTAATGTTTGCAAATAGCAATTAGTGCATTATCATTATTGTAACATATCCATATACTGTAATTATATACCATAAAAAGAGTTTTAAACAATAATAAAAACACTACTAAAAAATGCAAGAAATTCTGAGATTACAATTCAGGTGATGTCACTAAAGCTGACAATGTCAAACCTGGACACACAAAAATGTGCAAATGACCCGAATTATGACATACCGTATTTTCGCGCATATATCCCGCACACGCAGATAATCCGCACCCTCATATAGCCCGCGGGTTTTGGGGTTTTGTGTAAAAAATCGTTGGCATAACCCACACCTTTGTATAACCCGCAACCATAGATATATTTATACAGCTACAATCGGAAATGAAATCAATTACAGGATCACGGGGCTTCGCTGATGTAGCAAACTGCGATTCTGTTTTCCGTTTTGGTGACAAAATATGCCATCTGGTGATATTTGTGGCGACACCAATTTTGGCTGATAAAAACCGTATATACAGTCTTGCGTTTTGAGTAGAGAAAATCAAAGGCACCATGACAGGAAACAATGTACTGGAATATATTGTTAAAATAACAAGTCCTTGTCTCATACTGACAAACCACCCTAACAGTGCACTGTTATATCATAATCCGCTAATGATGATATCTGGCCTTATTACTTTATGCAACTGACTAGTTAAAATCCGAATCCGCATTAGGCGGAAACGTAAAATGAGTACAGTCAAGCAGATGACACTAATTTAAAAACAAATACCAGATGGAAGAAGACAAAATACGTTTGCTGACACTTCAAAGAGAACTGATTACCTTTGAAGCATTGATATATACTAAACAAATAAAACAAATCTGTTTCAATGTTCTACAATTATCTGAAGTTGCCGCAGCAATAACAAACAGGTATTTGTTTGACCCTTCAACTGGAGCCTTTAGCGGCGCCATCATCAAAGTAAGCCGACGACCTTTGCTCAATAAAAGTCAGCAAAAAACACGGTACACAGTGCTTGTGTGCGTAGGCTGTCTATAGGAGCTGTGCCTCAACTACAGGCTACATAAACACGGACATTTCTAAATAATCTTGTATTCTTGTGAAGTGTAGATTCGAGTTTAAATAATTTCTTTCTGTTTAATTTAAAAAATGCCGAAACGAAAGTCTTACACAGCCGACTTCAAGCTAACTGCCATTGCGTATGCTGAAGTGCATGGCAATAGAGCCACAGGCAGAAAATTTGATATTGATGAGAGTGTAATCCGAGGTTGGAGAAAAGAAAAAGGAACGTTGGAGAAGATGAATCCACGAAAACGTGCTCGTTGCGGACCTAAAGCAAAGTGGCCTTACCTTGAAGCTGACCTGAAGCAGTGGATCGTGGCCCAGCGGTAAAATTAGGTACCGTAGTTATTTCGAATGAAAACAGAAAATATTGATTATGAAAACGTGACGGATACGAAATTTTAAGTTTTTATCCTGAAATGTTGATTTATTCCTGATACCGTAAGTTGTTGTAAAGTCACCGTAGTAGCCATAATATCCAACCCTAGCAAAACAAAACTAGAACAATATATGTTATGTAGTTACGTTTTTCAAACAATATATTGAAATATTATTATGTGTAAAAAAATTGTGATATAGTCCGCACCCTTATATAACCCGCATCCCCCCTGCGGGGTTTGTAAAATCTGGTATAACACGCGGGATATATGCGGGAAAATACGGTAACCTAAATAACCACGTAATTCTCCTAAAGACCTTTCTTGAGTACTAATATTGGTACCCATACTTCATGGACAGTGTACTAAAACAATTCTATATGTGTCAATGAAGCAGCCAAGTGTGTCTCAGACCAAGCTAATTTTCAACATATTGTCAGAAAGTGTAAAGATATTGCATTCACTTATATCCTTCAGCAAATCAAGAATTTTTCTTATTTAATATTAGTATAGCCAAATTTCACCTGAATAAATTTGAGTAAAAGAGAGCCTTTATATTCATGATAAAAAAATTCTGTTTAGATCTGTCTGCCATATTAATTGTTCTAATAACTAATCTGTTTTCAACCTTGTCTTTTGGTGTGCATTAAGCCCAATACAATCTTCTTTGGAAACAAAATCAAATTATAGTAAATATGATGTGCATTGATTAAAATATCATAAAATATCCAAATATTAAATATCAAACCTTATTTGAAAAGCAAATTACCATGAGAGCCATCTGTCATAGTGGCGAGAGTAAAGTTAGTATAAAAAGACCAATTAAAAATTACCTCATATAGGCTTAAGAACTTTTATTATTAGCACAATTTCCTGAAAAACATAATTTTTCTTATTTAGAATATTTGTATTCATTTTGACCTGGCAATAGTTTTATTTGCTCCACTCCAAATTATAGGATCACTTGGTCATGGCTACAACATCATGGCTAACCTTTGAATATGTAATCTGCAAGATCAAAAGCTAAACATACCAAACATACAGCAATTTAAAGTGAAACGATTTTCTGGTAGTTTCACATTAGTATTTTTGGCAAACATTTTGCTTTCATTGGATTTAATTTTTCACTATTTACACCTAGCTTTTGATTTGCAGTGCATAAGAAAAGTTCATTATTTTCTTTTAAAATTTACTCTTTAAGATCAGTGAGATTGATTTTCAAGACTCTATCATGACACTGGGGTTCTCAGAGGAACTAAGACAGCATCTGCTGCAGATGTACATGAAAAACAGGAATGATGTGCGAGAAATTCTGTCAGAGATGAGCATGGATCTTCCTCACTACCATAATCTGGAATGGAGATTGGATGTGGAGGTAAGATAGAGCTGCAACTAAAGCCTTTTTTATGGAAGGAGCTTTTTGTCCGACATTTTTTCTTACTTTTTAGAACAATGGAACATGTTTACAGTTACAGCAGGAGCTTCATTGATAGCAGTGCCAATAAGGTTGAAGTTATATTTTGGTGGGGCCTATCAATGTACCAATGAGTTGAGACTTTTGGGGCTTTGGAAAACATTTTGTTAGCTATTTTATCATTTTAGTAATGTTTAATAAGTAACTACTTATTTTTTTACTAGACATAATAAAAAAAATCTTGTTGCTTGTTTTTGTTAGATAAATAATATTGTATTTTTAGTACATATTGTCACATGACATGTAGATGGCCTAAAGTATAAAGTGTAATCATCTTAAGTCTGTCCTGGCTGCCATCATTGTCATATTTGTATTACTACTTAACCAGATGGTTATATCGACTTGGTTTTTCCACTTCAAAATTTAAAGACTTATGATATATACTTGGTCCTGAATGAAATGGTACCTCCTTAATAACAGACAATGATATCATCTTGGGGTTTGCACTAAAATATACATTAAAACTAATGCTTTTCCAACTGCCACCTTGGTGGACATTTTTAAATTCTTATGGCCATTTCTCCCAAACAGATGGTTGTACTGACATGGCCTTTTCACTAAATATTGATATCAATATTTAGCATGTCCAGGATGATAATGGAACTGATTTGACATCAAGAATGACATCCATTGATATCAATATTTAGCATGTCCAGGATGATGATTGAACTGATTTGACATCAAGAATGACAACCATTGATATCAATATTTAGTATGTCCAGGATGATAATTGAACTGATTTGACATCAAGAATGACAACCATTGATATCAATATTTAGCATGTCCAGAATGAGAATGGACTGATAGGACATCAAGAATGACAACCATTGATATCAATATTTAGCATGTCCAGAATGATAATGTAACTGATTTGACATCAAGAATGACAACCATTGATATCAATATTTAGCATGTCCAGAATGAGAATGGACTGATATGACATCAAGAATGACAACCATTGATATCAATATTTAGCATGTCCAGAATGAGAATGGACTGATATGACATCAAGAATGACAACCATTGATATCAATATTTAGCATGTCCAGAATGAGAATGGAACTGATATGACATCAAGAATGACAACCATTGATATCAATATTCAGCATGTCCAGAATGATAATGTAACTGATTTGACATCAAGAATGACAACCATTATGGTCAGCAAAATAGTACTACTCTTGATGACATGGCATTTTCACTATAACACCTCTTGCAGTGTGTAATTGACCCTTATTGAAAAATGGTGCAGATTTTACCTACATCATATCTATATTATAAACAAGTTTCAAATCCAGACCTATTTAATCCTGGAGTCAAGTGAAAAGGGACAGATTGAGAGTATATTTTTTATTATTTATGTAACTTATGATCATAATGATTATTATTTACATATACAGATGAATTTTAACCAGGCTTTGTGTTTCACTATTTTTTAATCAACAAGTTGATTGTAAGAAATCTGATATTGATTTCAAGGTCATGTCTGTGATTTCATATGTCTCTGATGGCTTGTGAACAAGATGGCCGAAATATGTATGTAACATCTATTTATAGATCCATTGTAACATTCACTCTGAAAGACTCAGGTCCTGTAGGCAACATCTTGTTGAAGATATTCTGTACTATTTTCAACCATGTATAAATATTACAAAAGTTAGATAAAATCATATATCAGGAGTTATAATAAATACTGATATACATAACAACCAGAAGAATATCATGAATGATGTAATAAGTTTCTTTTCATCGTTAAAAAATAGTGTCAGGGATCATGCCAAACCTGGCGTGTGGATATTTTTGAAAGTATCAGAAAGAAACTCTGAGATATCAAGTTCAAATTCAAAAGCCATGACATAGGTTTTTATTCAGCATTTATTGTTAACTCAAACAGCTTAGAAAATAATATTGTTACCACATTTGTTAAATTGAAAATTCTCATGAATATATTAAGATGATTTCAATATTCTCAAACTAAAACAGATAAAATACGGCAAGAAACGAGTTACTTTTGTTTGATATGAAAAGGAAGGAGCACACCAGAAAATATACATTGTCATTCCATTTTAGAATTTTTATTTTTATTTTTATTTTTTTTAATTGAACACAAGGTGTCAGGATTTTACATATTCCTCTACATCACCACCTGACCTGGTGTATTGAGCATTATCTTGAATTATTTTGTGTCCTGATCTCTACATGTGTTCCCTACAAAACACACACACACACCTGCACACAGACACTTACATTCACAATTATTGTACACAAAGTCATACTCTCATACAAACCCCAAGATGTTTAAGATTACCTTAAAAAAAAATCATGTACCAAAAGTTGATAATAGGATCCACTTTTTTTAAACTCGTCACTTCTGTTACTCACTTTGGCGACATATTTTTCCAGCGTTTTATATGATAAAACACAATTTTTATAATTTGGGATTTTTGATGCACAACATGATCTGTATATAACATATTTTGCAAGCAAAATTAGGAAGTTAATAAGATCATCAAAGTTATTATTTCCTATAAAGACATCTTTTCGTGTAATTCTAAACTTTGGGTCATAAGTTTGGATCCATTCTACCAACAGTTTCCAAAACTTTTCAGTAACTGAACAGTCATAAAATAAGTGCTCAATTTTTTCTATTCCCTCATTACAAAAGGTACATTTATCATTATCACTTAAATTAATCTTTTTAGAAACTGGTTTGTGGCAATATTTCTGTGGAGAAATCTAAAATTAAAGCTAATCAGTTTTGTGTCTTTTGTACAAAATCTATCCAAAACAAAAGAATTGGTCTATTCATTTGCACCAATCGCACACTCTAGCTGTCTGGACCAAGTTTCCTGTTTACCATTAAATTTGGCTTTATTATTTTGGTTCTTATCAGGTCTTTATAGATAAATTTATTCTTTGCTCTTACCCTAAGGAGAGATATTTTGTCCAAAACTACAAGAAAACTATTTCCACTTTCAAAAAATTTTTATTTTTATTTTTCCACAGCACCGAGATCTTTGAGATAAGAGCAAAGTACTGTATGAAATTATTTGTTTTTGTTTTTTGTTTTATTTCATCAAAACTTAATAGAGATGTGCATCAAAAAGATGTTGAATAAGTACAACACCGTTTGTTCTCCACCTTGTGTATGATTTAAAATTTTCTACAGTCACTAAATTAAGAATATCTTGAGACAAGTATTCATGGACAGTAGTAGGTTCATTTTTCCATTGTGATAACACATAAATAACATCACGCCAAAAAATATTTTGAATTAATTTAGAAATTACTTTTAATTTAGTTTTTCCTAATAAAAATAACAGCGTACCTCCAAATTTTCCAAATATTTGTTCAGAAACCAGTTTTTGCCATAAGCCATCTTCGTTTATTAAGAGACGCCTAATCCAGGAAAGTTTTATATAACACACAAATGAGTGCAAGTGAATCATATTTAATCCCCCTTCCTTAAAAGAAGCTATAAGTGTGTCTCTTTTAACCCTCTCAGTTTTACCACCCCAAATAAACTGGGAAAATAATGTATTCAGTTCCTTTTCTATATGGGGTGGAGGATTAAATTAAAAAATGGGGATAAATGTCCATTATTAATGACACAACTTTTTGATTGATTGCAAAATAATCTGAACCAGTGACAAATTGATTCTCCAAAGTTAAAAGACTTCAGAGCAGTTTTAAATTCAAGGTACTAACATTTGCATCCAAATCATGCAGATGATGATAATAATAATAATAATAATAATAATAATAATAATAATAATAATAATAATAATAATAATGAGGACTTTGTATAGTGCCTAATCTTTAGAAGCTCTAAGTGCTTTACAACATCTATAATGATATGACTACAGAAAAAAAGGATGAAATCAAATAATGAACAGGATAAAAAGATAATCGACTCATAATTTGACACACCATGCCATAATTTGGAAATTTACCAGTTATAAAGTTCAAAACAAACAATGCCCAGTAAGAAAAAAATAACCTTTTGCATTTTAAAAAGAAGTTCTACATTAATTAATATAATAATTATGCACACTATACAGTGTTATTATATTGTTGTTTTCAGCTAGCAAGCAGAACTCTGCGTCATCAGACCACGCCAAATATCTTATTAAAGTTGCACACAAAAGAGAATTCCAAGATGTCAACACAAGTACTGCAGACAGACCCTGTTAATCTTCTTCACATGACCAAAGTTCTTGAACAAGCTTTACAAGAAATGAAATCACCATATTGTCGAAGAATTGTCAGAAATATCAAATGATACCTTTTCCATAAGTACTTTGAAATGTATTGGCTTTTTCTTCTTTTATTGGAGGGGGGGGGGGGTGTTTAGTCCAAAGTATGCATGAAAGTAGCACATTCCCTCTTTAGTGAAATTTGCAGAATATATTAGACTTTTACTTATTTCATCAGAAGGGATTTAGTCTCCAGCAAGCAAGATTGTGTCAAATTCCCTCTTTAAAAATTTCCAAAATGTTACAGTCATCATGAATTAGAAAAAAAACTTATTCTACAGTGTTCAAGAAAGTGGCAGATTCCCTCTTTAAAAATTGTCATAGTTGCAATCAGATACTCCTGTTGTTGTAAATTTATAAAATATAACATTTTAAACATTAACATCATGAAAAAGTATTTGTTTTTAATTTCACTCAGTTGGGTCAAATAAATATATTCACAGATACCCATGATTTAGCAGAATGGTTTATCCTTAGTCTTTGAGAACTGAATTATTATTGTAATATGACTAATGCTCATTTACATCGCTTATGTGACTGTTTAAGAAAGCAATTTGAGAAGTTTTTAATTTTCATTCTAAATGTTAATGCCCATAATTCATTATAAAAAGACCAATATGTTGATATATGTTATATATAAAATGTGCAATATTGATTCATCTAATGAAATGAATTCTTAATTTTTTTTTAATTAAAATGTGTTCTGTAATTTTTTATGCTGAAATAGTCAAACAATTAGGGCAGTTTTTGAAGATGGTTTTGTCATTGTTATTCCCAGTCTCCATTAGTCTTTGTTATTTGTTAACAATGAGAATGTGACAGTGTCAACAATACAGACCCTTTCTATGTCAGCATCCTAATTAGAACTAAACTTAAATTAGATTGGAATAAACTTTATCAAAGTTTTGTTTGGTATATATGTACATATATTTGTATAGGATTTTAAAAGCAATTCAGCCCAATTTGGGCCATATAGCACTATTTAAAATAGATCTCCTGAAATAGCAAACAGAACGAAGACAAGGATTTAAAAATGTAAAATCCTAAACACAGGTTCAGATTTATTTTAAATATATATATATATATACTACAATCTCTTTAATACTCCAAGACTTCTGCTATAAAATCATCACAGGATGCACAATGGCAGAAGGATTCGGTACATTAGTCATAATATTCGGTCCATTTGTCTGAATTTGTATCACGTAACCTACAGTAATATGGTTTGTCATAATGGTACGTTTATACTTTCCTTATCACATCATAAACAACTGAATTGTTAACAAACTGTCAAGTTCATCAACGCTTGGTGCTTCATCAAATATAGTCATGAAATTTATATAAGCATCATCATCTTCATTCAACAATTTTACGTTTTCATTAAAATCTTTAAGCACATCTTAGCATCATTGATCATCTATGGATGGTGAAACTAAATACAACTTATCCTATTTAAGCAATCTCATTAGTAGATTAAGTAATGATTGTGCCTTACCAGACCCAGATGGACCTATTTTATTTTTATTCTGATAGAAGTTTGTAGAGCTGAATGATGTTTTACTGGTTCTTGTTTTCGTGTCGCTATGAAATCAATGATATCCATGTTGTGCAAATATAATAAATAATGTGGATTTATATTGTGGTCAATGTAGAAAACACTCTTAGGAGTATATTAGCAACAGTCATAACAAAAAATCATAGACATGTACTTACAGGCAAGTGTGTAAAATGTGGTACAAAAAAATACAAATTTATGTCTTTCAAAAAAAATAAATGGTGACATTGCATCATCATTAGTAAAATTACCAGGAATTCCATGGGCCAAATACCCATTAGAAAAACATCTTCCTGGATATAATTATTGTGGTCCTGGAACCTGACTTGATATTCGACTTGACAAACGAGATCAACTAAAACCTCGAGAGTATCTAGTAAATTATATGAAAGCATTTCACATTTATGAGGTGGCATATAAAAATCAACATTTACAACAACAACATATTGGAGATGTGAAGTTGATTCACTCGTTAAATTGGATACAAAATAAATCTCTCAGAGAATCGCTTGATAATTATTTGGTAAAGTCTGCGATGAAAAGTAAATTAGTGCTAGGGGCTGCTAATTAATTGACCAATTATATTACAATGGAATTGATTTATTATAGCCCAAGAAGATATTGGAAAGGCAGAAGAGCGATTAGTAAACTTGCTGATGCAGCAAATGTTACACGTTCTGCTGCTGCAGAATGGTTAACACGACAGGCAATATAGCAAATTTATATACCACTTAAACAAATTAAGTACACACATTTTGATGTAAGCACTCCCAGTGAAGTTCATCAGACAGATTTTTTATTTTTACTACAAGATACTATCAAAATTGTCAACATCAATCAATGTACAAATATGCGTAAGCTGTTGTTGACGTTGCATGTAGATATAATATAAAGAAGCAGAGTCACTATCAACTAAAACAGCAACTGAAGTTGCATCTGTTTTTGAAAGAATTTATTAACGTAGATCTGGAGCACAAGGTGGTCTACGATGGCCACAACTATAAACAGGTTGATCTCAGCTAGGAATTTCTTGGTGTAATATCATCTTTAATGAAAAAAATCAAAATTTCAAAATTAGACGAGGACATACCACAATTCATCGTGATCGGGTAATAATTTAGCGATTTAATCGAACACTTGCTGAGCAGTTATTTGGATATCAATATGCAAAGGAAATAATTCAGAAAGATATAATAATTCATGAATGGATTGCAGGACTACAAAGAGTGATATCTGCATTAAATAATGAAATCACTCATGCAGCTTCCATGAAACCCATTAATGCAAGTACAAACAATTATATACCAATACGACATGACTGTTCAAACAACCAGTACTAGGTAATGTGACTGAGGTGAATTTGAAGGTGGTAAAAAAAAAAATAGTGACTGATCCTATTTGGAGTATTACGTGACATGAAATTTCCAGCATGCTAGGATCTATGGGCAGACCTGCAATAATCAGTACGTAGATTTGTACATGAACAATTAGAAATAATTCATGTTGATGCACAATTACCACAGTCTTCACTTTTGTAAAATGCCAGCACCCTTAAATTGATTACACTCAAGACCGGTCAGCATCACATTTTCACGTGTGACCAAGGCTATTAATAATTATGTCTATGGTAAATTGTCTTGGATTATTATGTGAATACAGACACAACCTTACTGTGTTACAGCTTTCATAATGGCATTTTGCTGTTTTAATGTCATGATCAATTTCATCATCGAGATTATAGTCACGTTTATTTTATTGTTATATTGTTTATAACTAATTTGTTTCTTACTGTATCATTGTTAGTTTCTTGAGATTGATTATTATTTTCTATGGAAATGATAACCCTCTGTGGCGGAGATATTCTTCTAACTGGAGACACTGCGAGATAAACTAAATTTGACCATTTGATACAATCATTGGCGATCCAAATACTTGTGTCAGAAATAATTCATCCCTATGATGAATTGATCGTTGTAGCATATCCTAGTGTCTATGGAGTTTTGTCAGTAGCTAATGCGCTCTCAACAACACTGACAGGAACTTAAACAATATCATTTTAATGCAAGATTTTGTTTCCTCCTTGGCTTTGTCAAGGGTTCTGGTATATCAGTATTTGTCATCGCATATCTGCTGGTCGATAACACATTGGTACGGGTAGATTTTAATTTTTTTCTTAACGTAACAAAATTAATTGTTGTTGAAGTGTATCATGAACTATCTTTCTACTTGCAACTATCAAATCCAAAAATTTGTTAATAGGAGTTTCTGAGCTTCTAACACATTATTTCTCACTGAATTGTATTCGGTTGTAGTCTGATTAATTTCTTAACCTCTCTTATCACAGCAGTATTCTTCAAAAATAGCCAATCAAGAAATATTGTAATGTTTCTAGCGACACTGTACATATTTCATCCACAAAAATAATGCTTGGTAAACATTTTTCACCCATTCTTTGGGTAGTCCATGTGTCTCCTTTTCATCTTAGAAAGCTATGATAAGTACAAGAATTTACTCGTTCGTTCATTTCTCTGGCAAGTCTGTGTGTAGGTGTTAAAATAATCATATCAACACAATACAAATTATTGTGACAAAGTAATTTGATCACACGTTGTTTTGCCAGAACCTAGATAAACGGTCTTATGTTTAGTCATATGATCATATACAGATGGTGCTGATGATAATTTTGCTATATAATTATTTTGTAAAAAAAATTAAATTATTTCAACATAGGCAGTATCAGAATAACTATCTTGTCTTGTTTAATTCTCCATTCGCCCCATGATGCATCAGCAATTATATATAGTTGTTTTAGCAATCCTGTATTTTTTATCGATATAAAATGAATCTGTGGTGACTCTAATGGCAAATTTAGAAAATCTGTTCACCATTGATCATAAATTTATCAAAACTTACGTGTATATTGCAGATCTTAATCATTTAAATTGTGGTGACTCGCTAGCAATATAACTCACATGTGTACCTAATTTAGTTCCATCTGATCAATTAACATTACTTCGATTGTAAACGTATGTTTCTTCGTTGTATAAGTAATTATAAAATCTAGTGCAGCATTATCTATAATCAGTTTTGTACAATGTCATTTATGATCACATGATCCTCCTTGGGTAAATTTACCAATTATTTTTTCTGCCAAGATCTTTTAAGATTTTATTTTCAAAATCGGTTATTAATCTTCATCATCAGAATATATCTTTTATTGTGGTAGTCAAGCTTGTTTCTGCGAACTATATGATACTGTAATAAATCTGGAGTATGAATATTTGATAGCGCCCCGTTTTTAAGCAATTCTTAGATTTATGTGTGTGATTATTGGGATTCGGCACCATGGAAATATTCCTAGCCCGAAATAATTAGCCAATTAGGAGCAAGCGTCACAGAGCCAAGTGTTAGTGAATTTGAACCATGCTAGGGTTCGTTATTAGTGAATTTAGGTCCAAGCCGAATGACTGTCCCTGTTGTAACATAGTCCATATTTAAATCTAGTGGTGTATAATAGTGTTATGGTTGAAATGGCAGTATTTACGGTAGGAAACCAGTAAATTACGCAATGAATCACTAAATTGGTATATAAAAGCAGACGCGTCTGACTTTCCAATTTACAACTCAAGTTGTATGGAAGTCTTTGGAAATTTGGGGAAAAAATATGACTTCCAGCGGGACTCACATCAGGGTTTTGACACCGCTCGGTCAAGTGAATACCCCTGTGCGTGTAACAATACAATAGCTTCACTTACAACCAACGATAATAATATTATTGAATCGAGAATATATCGTAATAACACTATTTGTGCCGACATTTTTCTGAAAAGTGTCTGCCAAACCAGACATAACAAATCGGATGGAGATTTTCATCAAATTCGAATGACTCTATACCACCACTGTAGATCGCTTTGTATATTCGTAATCGAAAACGTATCACTCTCACCGTGATCGTTCCACGTTGGTGATTTTAATGATCATCTTATTTATTGTTTATTTATGTAATCAGCGATCTTAATCGCTATGATAATCATCACCAATTTCATGATTGAGAGAACGATAAATGTTGATGTCCATGATGCCGCCATAAATAATCGTTGACAAATAGCAGCTGCTTCATTGATGATTTCTGTGGAATTATTTCCTGCGCGTTTTCTTCCAGTAAGACTTTCTAGTTCTACGTCGGATATAATATTGTTAGGGCAAGCGATAAAACCACTTCCTTCTTTTGTAATCAAGAAAGGAAAACCATATCATGTTGCTCCGTCATTTACTTGCTGTTTACGCTTTTATTCCTCCATAGTTGTAAGGGTGATTTTTCTAATCTTGTTTAAGTTGCTCTTCAGGCGTTTCGAGTTCAAATATCAACTTTTGCAGCGGTGAAAAAGATCGTTGGTGTTCTGTTTGTTGTTGCGGTGGAAAAGGTTTTTGTTTCAAGTTCTTGTAATTCTTTAACTAGATAATTATATTCAAAATCATTTAATTAAATATCATTACTTATTTTTTCATAACCGGGGCTTAAAGTTATCAAATATATTTTCTAATATTTGTTGAGGTAATTCGTCTTCTTTAGTATTTTTAAGTTCTTAAAACCATCTCAACTTTGTAAAAAAAAAAAAAAAAAAAAAATTTTTAAAATCCTATTTTGGGTTTTGGTCAAATATCTATTTTTCACCTACATCAGTTCGAACTTCGCCATAACCTTCAAGTATTTCCTCTTCTCTATCAAGAGGCTGAACAGTAGTTAATTCATCTGGAAGACCTCGTAAAATCCTTCTGGTTTCTTTAGTTCTTCTCACTATCTTTTCAGTTTGTTCTGTGGTTCATTTTAACGTCGAAAGATGACCTTCATCGGTTTCTACAAATTTTTCAGTAACTTTCGTAATTGGTTTAAATATTTTTTCTGAACATTCTGTAAATTTAACTTTAGCTTCTTGATGTTCGTGTAATTTTAGCCAGACAGAATCACAAACAGGAAGACATTTCTATATTGCTTCTAGTCGTTCTCGAGCTAATCTAGCTGTCAGATTCTTTAGCTGGTACCATTATTGATATAATAACGGTTTAATTATAGCAGCAGGGAGGGTGCGAACTCAATGAAATTTCAAGTGGGTAAGCGAACATACAAAAATTTTGAAGAAAAACAAAAACGATTGATAAAGTAACAAAATAAAATAGCCCAATTAGAGAAACTCTCGGCTAGTTAAAAGCTTCGGTTTGGCGTTATTATCAACGCTTATATTTTTCATTTTCTTTGAAAGCTTTATTTTTCAAACAATGACATTCCAGTAAAATGTCTGACCACCACCCCACCCCCTGCTGCTGTTAGTGACATTTTCAAGGTCTTTGCTGTATGTGTGAAGATTCTCAAATAGTGACTTTTTCGTTAAATAACGAGTCCTGATTTGTATCAGATTATTGGCATGTAGACGAGAGATACTGATACCAGAGGCGTAGCGATGATATTTTGCGCCCGGGGACAAACTATAAAATTGGCGCTCCAGCGATCTTGTGACATATTTATTACCCTTGTTTTCTTATTATAATGTAACGTTGCAAGCCTCATTTTGGCGCCCCTGTACCTTGGCGCCCGGGGACATATGTACCCCCCTGCCCCCCCCCCCCCTCGCTACGTCTCTGACTGATACCAAAACTCGTCTTATGGAAAACGCGTTTCTTGATCAACTGTACCTTCCTTTAAAAGGTGTATTGACAATTTTTGCATTGAATATACATTTTTACTGATCACAAAGTAATACAATTAGAATTAGCCCTTAAACGCACATCCTAAGATGGCTCTCAGCATTAAGAGGTTAGTGTTAGAACTGGTCGGCGTAGTGTTAGAATAATGTGATTGGGTGGGCCATCATGTTACTTGTCTACATCATAATGCCTCAGTGCTAGACATCGTAGTGATATGACTGAAGCATTGTTAAAGGTACGTTAAAAATCCATAATGATACAGACACACAACCCATACATTTGTATAGCTTGTGGTTTTATATTATTTGTAAGTCATAAGTATTCGACATCTGTTTAAATACAGCTTGTAAGCTAGCAATAATGCGTAAAAATAGCCAAAATTCAATATTTTTATCTTGTCCCTGTTCTGAAAAACAGAACTATGCGCGTAATGAGATTTTAAGTACTTGAATTTGCCTTTCACTTTACAAACATGTGAAGCAGATCTGAGCAGGTACACATTTTTTTTTTAGATCTGAGACTTTTGATACACGTTTTTGCCTTTCTGAAAGTGGACATTCCATCCGTGGACATAGTTTCCCATGCGAATTTTGTAGCAATCATAACAAGCTAGATGTCCGCAGCATCTAAAATATATTAAATGTTTAAGGCAAATCAAATTAAGCATACCTGGAGTCGACTTGAAACAGAGGATTCTGTTGTTCCAATTTCACAGTTCGCCCCTGTGTGGAGTGTAACCTTAACAAACAATAATGCACAAATTGGCGACGTCATTCAAATATATGACGTGCATGCGTTACTAGGCGCGAGCTGGCGACGTGTTTCCTGTTATGAGTCTGTGTCATTATACTAAATGTGCGGTAGAAATGGATTTCACGGTAAGTTAACAACTTTTTCAATAGTTTCGTATTGTATCGGTTTAGGACTATGTCCCTTTTCTATATCTTCTTCATCATTAGCTTATAATCGATAGTTCTTATGTTTATCTTGAAGGCTGCATACACGTTTATCAGCATTCGGCTAGTAATTAACCCTTATCCAAAATACGACATTTTTATAAACTTTATGAAAGCCATTATAATTTGACATTATTTATATATAACGTGCTTTCTAGTAGTTTCAATATCAAGGAAATCTTCCTATTTTTAAACGTTTTATACTTTCTTTTCATAATCGCCCGTTTCACCATCATAGCATACAACTTAAGTTTTGGTTCTAACCATTTAAATTGTTAAAATTAAATCAAGACTTAAATTTAAACCAATCAGATTGCATGATTCTACACATAAGTTTAACCTCGGAAACAGTTTTGTTCGTGCAATCCACATTAGATTGTTTAACTCTGTGTTGAATTAAAGACAATTTGAGCAGGATACAATAACATTTGATTTCGTGTGTCTGCAATTGTTTGAATCATTAACACATTGTAAATGATTGCCCACAAACTGGCAGAAGTCAGTAATTGCAATCATTTGTGAAAATAGACATTATAAATTCGTTTTCATGCACTGCTTTTTTATGGGTCGCACATTAAAATCAGTACCATATAACCGAATTTAGAAAGTCTGTATAATGTCAGCAACATTACATCAAAGTAGCATAGAGGTATGCCAACATTCTCTCCACTGTGCATGTTTCAAATGCAAACAACTTCACCTTACATACATGACTCTATCAAAAGTACATAATAACTGGTGATTGCCCCCTAAATCCATTGGATTCGTTGGAAGTGTATTAGAAATGCATTTTAGTTGATATTACAAATGTTAGTCAGAATGGGTGAGAAATAATGAAGACATCACACACTGAATCTATTCAAGTTATTAAACATAAGTTGCAGTCATGATATCTCACGTTTAAAGGCAAGTAACATTTAAAAAAGATAAACACGAAAAGTATCATCACGTAATATGATGGTTTGATAAAAGACTGGGTATCGGTCCATTTAAATTGTAAAACAAAACTACTGATAAATAGTGGAAGATAAGTTGAGACTGAAGATTCATTGGTGAGTGATAGGAGAAAATGTATTCGAATTAAACAAATTTCTCCGTATGTCTATGCGACAATTTTCCCTTCCTCGTTAACCGACTTTATGCATATATTTTTGCCAAACGAATCCATATTTTTCGTACTGTATTACAAAAGGATAAAACAAGTCTTGTGTACATAATGTCTTTTAGTTTTTCAGCTTAATAGTATTGGATTAACACCTTTTCTAGATTCCAACTTAAGTGTGATTTAAAAGTGTAATGATGGGTTTTTTCAAATTTCCAAAGGAATTTTATTCAATTCCACAACAGAGTTTAGTAAAGACAGTCTTTAGTATTGAACTGTTATGGCGAAGGGCGTTAGGAGGTTTATTCCCAGGCGAAGTTGTTGTGGTTTTCGTTTTGGATCTGCTGTAAAATTCCCATAATGCATTTCGAAAATGTTATTATTCCATGTTTGTGGCGCCTGGTTGAAAGTTTGTCCCATTTTGTATCTTCTAAACATATCGCACATTATATATATTTTCCTGCCCTTAAAACGATTAGGGGCCCCGAGTGGTCTAAAGCGCTTTCCGTTACGGATCATTGCCATCTCGCCTCTGTCGGCGTTGGTTCGAGTCTAAGATTCGGCTAATGTAGTTATGTGAGAAAGCTTGTCAGTAGCTTCTCGTGGGTCGGTGGTTCGTTCCGGGGGTTTTCCCGGGTTCTTCCAACACCAATAATACTAGCCACCATGAATAGCCTATCAGGTGCTTTATGGCTTTAAAACCTACAACAACAACTTAAAACGATTATACCAGCTTCACATTTTGTAGTATATCTAACTTTTTCACGTTATTGTACTTTGTTGTATATTTCAAGATAATAAATACAAAATATACTCCAAACTTAGGTTTTACTCAAAGTTAATCTCGAGAGTTTATGATAGTGATATACCTAATGACTGCACCATTCATTTAAAGCTGTAGATGCTAATCCCTTTGATTTGTGCTTCAAACTGTCAACATTTAGTTTTGTTTGGATTAAAATCAATTAACTATCGATCAATCTGATTTTTAAGTAGGCCTTCATTTAAAACACTAGCGTTAGTCTTACACTTTGATAGTAGCAGATAGATCCTCAACAATTACTGTCAATTATGTGTCATAAACAAACAAAATCTTATACTGGATTGAATATCAATGACGTATTATTGACGTAGTTTAACAATAACAACGGTCCAAGTCTATATAAGAGTCGTACATTAACCCTTACATGTTGTTGGTGTAAAGTATAACGTTTTAAAACAACCTTTTGCATCCTGTTCGAGAGATATTTTTGTCCCTTGTCAATTCCAATGTTTCTTTGCTTTGTAAATTAAATCCTTTATGCCTGAATGTGTCGAAGGCTTTACTATTATTACAGAATACAACACTAATTTCGTTGGCTTTGTCGACCACTTTGTAACGGATTTGTAGATATCGCACAGTTGTAAGATAGCCCGATCATTTGGCGGAGACTCAGACAGCAGATTTCTAATTAGATTTTGGCCGTAATATAGTTATACAAACGTGCAAAGACATATTTCTCAAAAGGTAATTTAAAACATTGTGTCCCCATTTGTATGTATATGCGTAACATTGGCCTTATTAGACACTACTGAAATATGAAACTTTTAGCGAACTATTGAAAAGTGCTGATAAATATCCCCATAATGTTTACTCCTTTTTATAAGCAACGTAGGTTCTACCTCGTCAGGCCACCCTGCCTAAAACGGGCCTACCTCTTCAAGCCACCCTGCCTAAAACGGATCTACCTCATCAGGCCACCCTGCCTAAAACGGATCTAATAAGAATTCGTGCCTTGCTAATGTTAAAATATGAAAGAGCTTCTTTCACGCCATTTATGTGAATCAGAAATGTATAAAGGGCAATGTCAGGAGGAGATAGAGAAGGCAGGGGAGTGGAAATATTATATATCGATGATTATTCAGAAAAATATTTCTTAAAACAATTTGCTGCTCAAGACGAGAGTGAAAATAAGAATTATCTACTCTGAAAAGAGGACACTGTCTTGTATAGTTTGTTTCAGAGATATGAAGTCCATATTCCACAAATAAGCTTTCCATGTTCCACCAATATGATGTCCAGATTCCACCAATATGATGTCCATATTCCACCAGTATACTGTTCATATTCCACCAGTATCTTGAAGTGTATTAACTAATTTGATAAAACATTCAAGTTTGACGCTTCTACAGCATCATAAATGGGTTTCTAATATATATGACTTTGGTCAGTTTAAAGAAAGATTCGTTTTTTAAGTCAAGCAGTGAATTCTATTTTCCCTTACAATATTCATTTTTTAATATTAGTGTCTCTCAAGGAGGATATATTGAAAGAATTGTTATTATTTTATTAGCAACAGTGGAATGAGCTGTTTCTGTTATATTGCGAGTCATGATAAAGACCTGTTCGTCTTTTGAAAGAATATAAAACTCCCTAAACAGTTTATATTAGCTTATTTATATTCCCACACTTTTTTGTTTAAAGTCATGTTGCCTAGTAACAGTAAACAAGCTTATGATCGGTATCTAGGACTTCTTTTTCGTAATAATTTAGCATATCACTAAAAGAAATGAATCGATCAATGTTGAACTATAATTACCAGTTTTGAAATCGTATCGAACAAGTTATGCAAATTAAAAGTACTTATAATATTGACATTATGTATGCTGATACTGGATATAATTAGGTCTTCTTTGATATCCCCTAACTCGATTATATTTTAACAAAATTGTGTTTGCTTGCGCAGTCAAGAGTTCGACAAAAACACAATCATCGTTTATTGTTATAAAATTCCAATTAAAAGTTTTCTTCCATGAAAGATTTATTCAGTCCAAGGGTCTTAAAATGTGATATTAATAGTATTCTTTTCAATTTCCTTTTTACCATGTTTGATCTTCGCTAGACAATGTTCCGGTATGTTGACATATCTATACCTTGGCGGATCGATCCGATTTTTCTGTGTTTCGGGTGTGTGAATTTTATTAGATGCAGTGGTGTGTTGCTGCATTAAATAAAAATCACGTTGTTCAAATTTGAACAGTTTATACAATAAAGTACATGACTTGAACTCGTAAAAATCACATTTCCAGTGCTAATCAGTTCTTGCACAAATACATCCTATCCCTCAAACACACAGATAATGGCTTCTCTGTGTTACTTAGACTATATTTATTAAACTTAAAAAGTATCTTTTTTGAATTAATTAACCTACCTTCTGCCGGTAAACAATGCACCACTTTTGCACGTTATTGGTTTTTTGGCGTGTACATATTAAGGGAGGCAACTCGTGACATCCAATATATGTCTTTAGTACAAAACACTGAAATATCGGATCGATCCGCGCAGGTAAAACGAAGATAACATAGGAACGTTGGCTAGCGAAGCTGACTTCTCCTTAAGTACTGTAATAGTATCGAACTTGTTTAACTCTATGCTTATGCGATCGATCTTATGTTCAAAGTACTGACCATTAAGGTGGCAGAAAGACTACTTTAAGAAATCAGATACATGCGTGAATCCATGTTAGAGTCCATGTGATGAGAATTCCTATTAATTCTTTTATTCTACGTTTGCGTATTGTGCTCAATTGATGATACAATCTCCAACAAGATCACCTTGCTCACCTGGCAATAAATAGGTATCCTCTATAAAAACAGTGACATATTCGCAAAACACAGATCTGTTGATTGTATATAATTACCTGTATTTCTGATTGTCTTTGCATGTCAAAAACCAACACTGGAACTCAATACACTTTGCTTTTTTGTTGCTTCTTTGTAGTTTGCTATTTATTATATATTTTTAATTCAGCTTGTTAAATAATATTTACTTAAAACTAATATGTTTACTGTTTTTGTTATGTGGTCAGTTGATATGCAGTAGTATGCAGTTAGTTGGTACCATAAATTTGTATATCCAAGTTTATAAATTTCATACACATAATTTGTAACCTATCTTATGTTTAATATGACTGCAGAGACACTTGATTTAGCTTTTCGGTAATACATTCTCTCGATGGATGGATGGATGGGTGGGTGGGTCGATCGATCGATCGATCGATCGATCGATCGATCGATCGATAGATAGATAGATAGATAGATAGATAGATAGATAGATAGATAGATAGATAGATAGATAGATAGATAGATAGATAGATAGATAGATAGATAGATAGATAGATAGATAGATAGTTAACTGCGATTCCTATTATCATATTCGTTAGGTTATTCTCATCAAATTAAAAGTATTCTAACATATTTGCAAACAGTCCAAGTCTAAATTCTCTACAGTAAATCTAGAATATAGTCTTGTTTGGGTACACGTAGTCTGACATGATGGTCACGTGGACTATGTACAACCATACTGCCACTTATTGTGACTGCCTTTCGTACTTTTGTTTTTTTTTTTTGGGGGGGGGGGAGAAGGGGGCAATAGACAGACGCCCCTCCCTCCTTTCGAAAAAAAACTAGACAAAGCGTGTTTATGTATGAGTGCTTTCCTCCTGATATGTTGTTTATGTGGGTTTTTTTTATATTTCCTTTTTAAATTTAACCCTAACCTTAATTTTGTCCCATCGGGATTATATCATGAAAAAGGGGGTATTTTAAATTCCTTAGTGTTTCTATAGAGCTGGTATCTTCGAGTCAGGTTTTATTTACCTGTCGCATTTTCCTTCTCTCTTTTATTTTCATTAGTTAACCCTGGCTAGGGGTTCCTTGTATCCTGTGTGTGCTATTTGTGTTTGTGCTGTTTACGAGTATGGTTTTACGAGATCGAGATATACTGCAGGAAATGTTTTCTTCACATTACGCTACGGCCATCGTTGTGACGGAGAATTACTTCAGTTGCTTTTTTTTTCTTCAGACATTTTGAAGATAGTGTCAGAATGGGGATAAGAGTCTCGTGTTTCGTTCATACAGGACGTTCATAGTCTCGTGTTTCATTCATACAGGACGTTAATATAGTGGTTTAATGTTACACATATACCGTTTGCTGATTACATTGAAACGTCGCCAATAAAACTCAATTTGCTACAACTGATGTTAGCGGCACATCAACACATGCTAGTTTATACCGTGCCGAGTCAAACATATTGTATAGAGGCACACCATGGCAAGTGAACCGGCCTTGTTTGAATAGGAATCAAACCCGTATCCTCCTGGTCACGACTCTGACACAATCTAACCGCTGAGTCACGGTACATCACCGAAACAACAATAAAGGCTGCAGTATAACGTTCCAATATTGCATTTTTTCAGCTTAACTCTTGACCTGAATTTGTTTTTGTTGACAATATGAAGTTGTGATGAAGCCACGTCTCTTGTCAGAAAGACATACAATCCCAAATTTAACTCATCGTTATCCGTATTGATTTTGTTATCGATAATTATTTTGTAACTAAGATCTTACACAAAGTTATGTTATTAACTAATTCCCCCCTTAATGCCAGAACAAGCATGTTTAATATCATTCACCAGGCTGAACGTGTTTTCCCTTAAGACGTTTCCCCCTCAAAATATGACATACCATACATTTATCTTCCGATACAAGATTTCAACTACTATTCTGGTCATGGGAATCAATGAATTTAGGTTGGAATTTAATATTGCTAACACATACAATCAAGGCTACCTCATGGTAAACATGATAATCTATGCGTGGAGCAGCTTTGCATGGATTAGTTTAAATCCAGTTTGAATTCATCTTATTAAACACCACATTAATTTCTCGTTAACAATATTAGTATTATTTTCACAGAGTCACGACTCCGGTTTATCCACAGTCTTATCATATTCAATTCGCCTCTTCCCCAATGTCATCGTCATTATAGTCTTCGTCATCATTAACATCATCGTCGTCAGCGTCATATCATAACTGATAGTTGTTGATAATCATAAGTCCTCGCGTCCTCTTCCTCATTTTCATTTTCTTCATGCTCGTCGTTCTACAATAATAATAATAATAATAATAATAATAATAATAATAATAATAATAATAATAATAATAATGATAACAATAATAATTTTAACCTAGCTGATGTTATCGGAATCACAGTTATGTCCCCCCCAAAAAAACATTCAGGACTCCTTCGATTAATCTTAGGCTATTGTACTTATTTCCATAAAGATATAACGTGATCAGTTTCACAAAATATCTATACAGATTTTATTCAAGACATGTTGATTGTATATATGCATTTTTTCATCATTATTGACGTTCTGTTATTCGAGTAAATTGAATTCATTTCAATACGTAAAGCCATATTTGGATTCCGCGATGTTAGTTAGAGACCGATCATTATGTGTCTATCGTAACTATGGGCAAATGTTTGCATTCCCTAAATGCATGTGGAGAGTTGTTTGATAATAAACATGAGGGGAAATACTGGAGCTTTCAATTTTCTCACTATACATGCCCAGTCCTGTCATACGTCGTTATCCTATCCAGGTGACCCACTGTTGTAATGATTCTATATTGTAAAAGCAATTTAAATGCCGTTAGGTATGCATAGATAACGATTGTAAAGCCATAGCGCGTGATATTAATGTTTGTAACTTGGGACTACTTGAATAGTATATCCAGTGCATTTAAAGTGTGTATGATCTATGAGAAGAGCTAGTGGAGGTAAGTCTGAATTCAGATCTGATTTAAAATTATTTCATTTGAAATTTTTGGATCTGTTTTGCAAAATAGACGATGTCTGTCAGCAAGAATTTTATTCCATCGACCTACGACCATGTCCGATTACGTGTGAAATTGTTCAAACTGTATATAATACAAGCTTTAAAAAATGTATATTCTAAACATAATCATATAGAGGCAGACATCGATATAATAGAAAACATCTACGATAAGTATTACAGTTAAGATGTCATTATCTGTGTTTTATTATTAACTATTTCTATCAATGCTGCAATTCGTATTTATTGTGTGTGTGTGTGTGTGTGTGAGAGAGAGAGAGAGAGAGAGAGAGAGAGAGAGAGAGAGAGAGAGAGAGAGAGAGAGAGAGAGAGAGAGAGAGATGGGCGGTAAAGGTTGGGGAGGATGGTGAATAATATTATTTACTAGAAGACAGTCTCGGCAAATCAAACTCTTGTTGAACTTTTAGACAGCTTAATTTCGAGAGCAAAACGTAGTTTAGACCATTAATTTTCATGACGGCATACTTCCAAGAGTAAAGAGTTGTAGTAATTAAACGGCTTACTTAGAGACGGCTTTCTTCTGAAAGACAAGCGTTAATTCCAATACGGCTTTCTTTTCTTCTCTTTTGTTTGTGTGCGGGGGGGGGGGGCAGCAATTATACAACTTATTTTCGAGAGGGCTTACTTCCAAAAACAAACGTGTATAGTAATCGAACAGCTAATTTTCGAAAATGCTTACTTCTGAGAGCAATGTAACCTACGAAATAAATTTCATATTTTGGACGACTTTTGTGAGCAAAGTACAGTTGTTAGATAAACGCTATTTTGCTTAAACGGTTCAAGACAGCCAAGCGTCTTGGTAACTAAACAGCTAATTTTCGAGATGGCTTGTATCTGAAAGTAAAGTGTTGTAGTAATGAAGCAGTTTATTTTTTTTTAGATAGGCTGACATTAAACGTAGGATTGGTTTCAAAGTTTTAGAGCATATGCATTAAAAGGAGACATTAAAAAAAATTCATAATTTTTTTGGGACAAAACTTATTCTATCTTTCCAAAACCTCCGGGCGAGGTCATTAAGTTTTTTTTGAAGGCAAATATATAAAGTACACCATAATTTGCCCAGGCATACGGCTGGGCAGATATAGTAAACCATGGCATTTTTGTTGTGATGTAGTATTTTACGGATGCAGAAATGATCTACCACAGCATTTTCGTTGGAATTTTCATGTTTATTTTTTTTTTTAATTTGTAAACATGTATTTTTTCTGAAACATATTCCGCGAAGTCATTTTGGTGGAGAAGGTATTACCGGTGACGGGATTCGCTAAGGTAGAGTTGATTTTGCGGGAGATTTGTCTTGAACACATTCGATCCTGTTAACGGCATACGACCGATGTATATTCGATTTACCAGGGTATTGCTTGCTAGTGCAAATATAATCTGCTTGAGTATTATTTTGCTTGTGTACACGTTCAACTCCGGAACATTGCAGTAACCTCATTGAACCAGCCTCTCGCGTAGTTGAGAGAGCTTTGTGAGCAGAAAGAGAGAGGGTTTATGTATTAAGACTGTAACGCTCAGAACGCACAGTGACACTATCTGGTAAATTATTTAATTAGTCGATAGATTACTTTCATTATACTATTTATCAGAGACTAGGTCACTTCCCAGAAAAGGTATAGCTGTTTGCAGCACACGTGATGCAAACACAACAATACCCACTGCTCTAGTTCACTAGAACCTAATTAATATTTTACTAAGGTCAAAAAGTCAAGCCACCGATCTAGCGTAAAACATGTAAAGTGCTTTCACTTTCTTTGTAATATTGGCTAATTAAATAAAGCTAGATATGAAAAATGTTTTGCTTGAGAGCGAAAAACTTGCAAACCACTGAACTAACATGAAATGATAAGTGACACTTATTTATAGCAATCAGTTGCGCATAGATTCACACTGCATCAGCGTACATTTTCGCAGAGTCACACAGAAGTCTTGGTGAAGGAGCTTGGCGCTGATGAAACAGACTGCCGATGTGATCTGGTTTCGATTACTCCTACGCCTGCGTATGTTCTATGCAACAATTCTCGATTGTCAGAACTTTGCTTCACTCTTGTAAACTAGAACGTGCAGATGTTAGACCTCTGTGGTGAGACACTGACGATACAACTGTACTTATAGGTCGAATATAACGACAGGCGTAAGTGGACGCAAAACGCGTGAAACTACGTTTACATGACATTTTACTGAAATAGCGTTGGTGATGTTGTCAGCGAATTACTTATAGGTGTCTCAAATATTACATTAGGCCTGGCCTCACGCGCTGCTCTGGTCGCTAATGAGATTGTAATGCTTGGTGTCGATAGTATAAAAAACATTGTTGCGGATCGGTTAAAGACTCTGAGATTGTAAGTGGTCAATCGATTGGAGATCGACTAGGATGATTAGAGACTCGGCAACCAAAAGCGGTTACATTACCAACGATGGCAGTATCGCCAGCCCCGTTTAATACAATCATCAATGAAGTCGCTCAGCATAGTCTTACCGAAGCCACGATTGCAAAGCTGGCAATGGGATTTTTGTTTGTTTATTTGTTTGTTTGATTAGGACTTTTAACGTAGCTTTAACACTTTGTCAGTCATTTCGCTACGATGTCTGCAGTGAGGCAGTTTATATTGATGTCTAGCACTGGGGCATCATGCCGCAGACATGTAACATGATGTCCCACCCAGTCACATTATTCTGACACCAGGACGTCCAGTCCTAACACTAAGCTCTTAATGCTGAGCTTCAAGCGAGGCAGCTGTTAGTACCATTTTTGTAAGTCTTTGGTATGACTCGGCAGGGGATCGAACCCACGACCTCCCACTTCCGCGGCAGACGCTCTAACCACTAGGCCACCGGAGCGGTTGCTGGCCATGGGAAGCGGATTGTGAAGCAAAATGTATTAAACGAAATCATCATGCATAAACAATAGTTAATTTCAAAAACGTTTCCAATCCCGCGTTCGACATAGATACGCCTGTGTTGCGAGATTGAAGCAAGTACAATAGCCAATGTTATGCACGTGATTTTCGGGTGCCAGATGCAAAAGAGCCAATATAATTTCTGATTCAAGACAGTATTTCTGTATTTTTTTTCCATGTGAGACATTATTAAAAGTCAAAGAAAAGTTTATATGCGATGACAACAATAATGTATCTAATATTAATGATACCACAAGATTGCCAACAATAGCATACTAACACGTTATTTCATCAATGGAATGGCAGTTTATACAATTCGCTACATCTTCGACGTCGCTACAACAGTTCTCGAACTCGTCCGTTACAATGACGATTACACAAGGTCTGATGATGATCATCAAAAGACACAAACGACCGCCTTTTTCATATGCAAGACGTCACTGTAAACTTCAGACATGCGTGGTGGACTTGCACAACATCGAGTGCGGACTCACTCCAACGGGAAGTTTTTCCTGCACGATTTCACTCACACATATTTGGGTTTGTGGAGACTTCCATAAGGTTATTTAAGGGGTCAAACACACAGTCGCAACGCCAATATTGTAATTTGGCGTGATAATGCCGCCGCTGAGAAGATTTTGAGGTATCGAAATTTACACTTTAGATGCCGTCATTGAGACCATCATTGGCGCACGTTTGACATCATATATGGTGCTTGGCAGGCTATTTATAATTTCATTTTTTTCGATGACTTCAGATTAAATAACGAAACATCCTAATAGAATTCTTGTGGCAAATATATACCCAACTTAGGGACAGTGCGTCGTGTCACGCATTTATAGCATCTCAAGTCGTGGAAAACCAGTTGTAAAGTTCAATGAAATTGACGGTGAATGAAGTCTCACTGAAGTTAAACGGTCACAAAGAACGCACCGAAAACAATTTGTTTAACTTTAACAAGAATCAGGGCACTCATGTTTATTATCGGCTGTTGAAATACACATAAAGAATAATGTAGCTATGTATTAGTTATTGAAATAAATGAATTTAAAACAATGTAAAAGTTAATCATGTCAATTAGAAATGAACTCAATTTGGGACAAGGTCAAGTCCAGTATACAGTGTTACATTACAATAGCATGTAATGACACAGAATTCTTTTTCTTAACGAACAAATAAACATTTAAATTTAATATACAAAACGGTTGTTATGAAAATATTGTTAACTAATTATCTGAATCTTATATCAATAATACGTATTATTATTATGGTGGGTGGGGTGTTGGTATAAGAGGTCTAGGGATTCTAATCAAAAGTAATATCACGAATCCCAAATCGCTATTATCATATTAAATTTGGGCATTCTAGTACATGATCTACAAGGGCAATACACAAATGCAATTGATTTGGCAGCTAATGTCATTTGAGATGATTTTATCCGATATGGTAGTTAACTGGTTCAGATCTTATTTACTTAAGCATATACTGTCTCCGCTGCCGGACATTTCTCCATTCGCAACGTTTAGGTCAGTCCTATGGATCATAGTTGCCTGCATTCCAACTTGCACGTACAAACGTGACTGGATACAATTGCTGTTCCATTTTACTTGAAAATGAACGGTCTTGAAACAACTATCCGTAGTCCAATAGTGATTTTTTTCCCTTTCGTTTGCACGCATTTTGAAACTTTAAAACTGACCACTGAAGTCCCCCCCAGTCACATTATCAAGCGAGGCAGCTGTTAGTACCCCTTTGTAAGTCTTTGGTATGACTCGGCCGGGGATCAAACCCACGACCTCCCGCTTCCGTGGCGGACGCTCTAACCACTCGGCCACTGTAGCGGTTACGAGCGATTGGTATATTATTATTTTTTATGCTATCTCTTAATAACACCGCTATAATCATACCAGGGTAGTGGAATTAAGTTTGTAAACCTTTTTTCAAAAAAGACAAAACAAAACAAGCAACAAAGAAAGACAAATCAAAGCAGGATTCTAAGGATGTAATCGAGCTGAACACCATTAACATGAAAATGAGGTCGGATATCTAAATCATCCAGACAAGTTTTTGCTATTTGTGTTTCAAATGAACCCGCAAAGTCAAAATGAAACACGACAATGTGTCTACAATAGCTTTATTGTATTTCCACCAGGATCTCAATCTACTTTAAACGAATCGACAGTTCATGACGACAACAATAGTGTGCATGTATTTAACTTGGATTTTTAACATTGCGTTAAGTATCACTTTGATGTCTGCAATGTAGCAGTTAATAGTGATGTTTAGTACTGAGGCATGTTGCCGCAAACAAAAACAGTCTTTTGTATGACTCGGACAGGGTTTGAACCCGCGACCTCCCGCATCCGAGGCTGACGCTCTAACCCATTAGGCCACCGGAGCGATGCACACCACTTTCGAGAATGTTTAATTAAAACTGATTGGGATATTAGTATAACCATATACTCTTGTCTACAAATATATCTATATATTGGCCCTTTTTGCATGTATTGTATTCTTCGTTTCATTGCTTATTTGTCTGATTTGATAATCGTGCCTTTTTTATTTAGCCATTGGAAACATAAGTTGTTTATATTTTACACTGTTCTTTAGGATACTATATGTAGTGTAAAAGTATTTTACAAAATGAAAATAGGTGTTGATCTCGCAGCCTGTCACGCGAGAACAGATCTAAATAATTCATTCTTGGAACATGAGTTTATGCAATGAACATTTACAATAAATTGATCTTTTGCATGACGACCAACAGAGTGTTTCGGACACAAAATCCAAGTTTACTGATAATAAATACATATGTATATTTTGAATAAATTCTTTGAAAAGCAATATCAGCCATTGGCAACCTGAATATATCATGAGAATAAGAAATGGAATATATACAATTTGGACAAGAAACTTCCATTTAGACATTGTGTTGTTTTTAACTACCTGCAATAACAATTCACGTCCGAAATCGAAGACCTGGACAACATGCAAAAACTAAGTACCTATTAAGCAATTAGTACATCCTCGAGACATATATTCAGAACTACGTTTGCTCACGGGACACACAATGGCGATAGAAGGAGACAAAGTCACAACTGGTAAATGAGCGGCCTATTGCAACACATGTGATGCGCTTCCTTTAGTTATAGTAACTATTGCAGAAATCATATAATAGTGACAAAAATATAAAAATATGTATGTAGTTGTGTTGTATGTATTAATCTGAACACGTTTTGTTAATTTGATTTTGGTTTGCACTGCCTTAAATATATGCGTATTAATTCAACCAATTGCATGAAATTACCTTGTAATAAGACCTTAATTGCAAATCGATAGTGTAATGTGAATCGATAATGTAATGTGAATCGATAATGTAATGTACATCCATGTAATGTGAATAGAACATACTGTCTTAGAGCTTTATATTTCTGACATTCTTATAAAAAGTGTTAAACATTCGGTGTTCATCACTGTAACAGTATGAAACCAGGTGGGGTTTGAGGGTTAGATCTAGCGAATACATTTAATGCAATCGCGTTAATGAAAACATCTTTTATAATGTTAATGATGATTGAATATCTGACGCCCTGAGGCATCTCTTTCCACCTCTCACAAAATAATCAGTAACAATTGAAAACTATGCTGCAGCCCTGTTGGTCTAGAACCGTTTTCAGCTCACTGTGTTAACCAGAATCATCATTCGAATCAACCTCATGAATGGCCCCAGTATGTGTGATACACAACCCCAGTTCTACGACTCCTTGTAACAGCTCTATAGGTTCTGTAGAGCGGACAGCATCGAGACAAGGCTCGTCTGCACAGTCCATCCCTGCCCTATTTTTTCCATATCTGCATTGTTTTTTTTCTCTTTAATCCCGGTTCCATCTCTCGAGCCTGCTCCCTTAAAAACTAATTGGGGTCACCCATATAACCAAACTGCTTCCACGTCTCTAGAAGATCTTTAAGCGACGACATTATTAATATCGCTGATAAGATCAACAATCCCAATACGATACGTACAATTATGGGAATTACACAGACAGAAACCTACCTTTCATCTCATAGGGCAATAAAAATAAAAATTATATTTATAAACATATGATGAATGAAACGGCAATGCAAAAAGCGATATATTCGTTATTTCCTCTTGAATTATTCTTGTCAGGAAGTTCACAATCTGAAACAGATAAGTGAACAATAGTAACGGCGTCACGACATATAAAATCGATATCAATGTTTAACGTAATCCAATTCCACGTCTGACACCATTGTCAACACTGTGGTCTTTTGTTTCGGAAAATCTATGATGCACTCTACCAAAGAAAACTCCTGATATTATTTCTCGACTTGACGGAGATATTGTCAATTTTACTAATGAAAACAATGTCCATCTCGAGGTTGTAACGGTATGAGCAGGTAGTGGAGTTGTGAATTTGTACCAATGTAAGGAGTTTGCTCTCCTACTATAAACATGACGCTTGACCGTATAAAAAAGATTTGGAGACATCAGAAGATATATTGAGATATGAGGATTTGAGATATCCATAATTAATATGATAGCAAGAAATATAGGTTTCATAGATTGGAGATATCCATAATTAATATAATAGCAAGAAATATAGGTTTCATAGATTGGAGATATCCATAATTAATATGATAGCAAGAAATATAGGTTTCATGGATTGGAGATATCCATAATTAATATGATGGCAAGAAATATAGGTTTCATGGATTGGAAATATCCATAATTAATATGATAGCAAGAAATATAGGTTTCATAGATTGGAGATATCCATAATTAATATGATAGCAAGAAATATAGGTGTAATAGAGAAATATAAATATACGATTTGACCATGTTTCGCGACGTTCTCGACCAAGGGTGTTTCTGCTGTTGGCGTGCACGGCTGATAATGAGCTTAATTGAAACAACAGCATATGTGCTCAACAGTGAAATTATAACTGAAACCAACAGATAGCACAATATCACGGGTATCATGCCTGTAGGAAACTGGTAGATAACGGAAAAATATTCACTGTATTACAACTGAATGCAATGGGCCATTTTCATTTGTAATGGGGGCATGTAGGGGCTTTTAAAGTGTGGTCTATTCAGTTCCTATTGTATTGCTATGCATTGCAGCTGACCTTTTATATATCGTGCGTAAAAGGTTATCAAGGACCTTTTTCCAAATAAAGCGCATAATTATCCGATTTCCTGACATGAATTTCCTCCACAGCATGATTAACGCCAAAGAACTTTGATTCCGTAAAGGAGGACACTAGATAAGCTTTGTCATCAGACTGAAAATCAATTCGTTCAGGTGAATGTCGTCAATACGTTTAAGTCGTTCAGGTGAATGTCGTCAATACTTTTAATTCGTTCAGGTGAATGTCGCCAAGACCTTTGCTGGTAAAGTGCTAGTAAAATTGATTGATTTACACCCAGATTTACAGCGATGATTTGGTATTCCACAGTATCTAGAGAACTCAAGTCTATCAGTTCTAATTACGGCTGATTTATGGACCTCGTGTCGCAAAGGTGTATAAATTACCAGGTGACTCGGGGTGCATAAAATTGCCGGTGTTATTCTCTAAAGAAGCTGTGTAATTCTTTAGTCAATATTTATCACCGGTATATCTCTTGTATCAAGATGTACTCACCATGTGAAAGTCATCGATATATCTATACAAATAAGGGGGGTGCGGTGTATTATTAAGCGGTGTGACCTAGAGGATGTGTCGACTAGGTTCAAAGCAACTAAGTAAAGTATTGGTGTCTATGTTAAGTATTATTGTTGACAATGCTGTTTGGCTCATTAATGTCTTTCATAATCCAGACAATGTTGTGTAGCATTAATTAGCATAAAAAAATACTTGAATCATTATCTAAATCATTGCACTAAGTAAATGCATACAATTACCTATACTGGATGGCGTCATTACATAATAAAAATCAGAGACAGAAACTCCTGAAGTTAGTCTCCGGTAAAAGTTAAATATGCACGGATGTGACTTCTTCAAATAGCATATGTAGATATAAAGGATGGAATTTTTTTTTATTTTCTATTTTTTTTCTCCTGTTTTGGGACAGATTCAAGAAGTAAATTCCAAAACAGTCTGTTTTCTTTCTTCTTTCTTTATTGGGGGGGGGGGGATATTTTTCAGATATGAGATGGCTATTATTGTTTATTTCGTTTCAATCAATTATACTATCATGACATATCCTGCATTCGCTAGGCAGTCTGTAAACTCAAGATAATAAGCAAATTTAGGAATCGATATGGATTACAATAGTTATATTTTGTCATGACTCGGTATGGATTATAATAGTTATATTTTGTCATGAATTGGTACGGATTACAATAGTTATATTTTGTCATTAATTGGTATAGATGACAATAGTTATATTTTGTCATTAATTAGTATGGATTACAATAGTTATATTTTGTTATCAATTGGTATGGATTACAATAGTTATATTTTGTTATCAATTGGTATGGATTACGATAATCATTGTTTGTCATTTATTGGTATAGATGACAATAGTTATATTTTGTTATCAATTGGTATGGATTACAATAGTTATATTTTGTTATCAATTGGTATGGATTACAATAGTTATATTTTGTTATCAATTGGTATAGATTACGATAATCATTGTTTGTCATTTATTGGTATAGATGACAATAGTTATATTTTGTTATCAATTGGTATGGATTACAATAGTTATATTTTGTTATCAATTGGTACGGATTAAAATAGTTATATTTTGTTATCAATTGGTACGGATTACAATAGTTATATTTTGTCATTAATTGGTATGGATTACAATAGTTATATTTTGTTATCAATTGGTATAGATGACAATAGTTATATTTTGTTATCAATTGGTACGGATTACAATAGTTATATTTTGTTATCAATTGGTATGGATTACGATAGTTATTGTTTGTCGTTAATTGGTATGGATTACAACAGTTATATTTTGTTATCAATTGGTACGGATTACAATAGTTATATTTTGTTATCAATTGGTATAGATTACGATAATCATTGTTTGTCATTTATTGGTATAGATGACAATAGTTATATTTTGTTATCAATTGGTATGGATTACAATAGTTATATTTTGTTATCAATTGGTACGGATTACAATAGTTATATTTTGTTATCAATTGGTATATATTACGATAATCATTGTTTGTCATTTATTGGTATAGATGACAATAGTTATATTTTGTTATCAATTGGTATGGATTACAATAGTTATATTTTGTTATCAATTGGTATGGATTACAATAGTTTTATTTTGTTATCAATTGGTATGGATTACGATAATCATTGTTTGTCATTTATTGGTATAGATGACAATAGTTATATTTTGTTATCAATTGGTATGGATTACAATATTTATATTTTGTTATCAATTGGTATGGATTACAATAGTTATATTTTGTTATCAATTGGTATAGATTACGATAATCATTGTTTGTCATTTATTGGTATAGATGACAATAGTTATATTTTGTTATCAATTGGTATGGATTACAATAGTTATATTTTGTTATCAATTGGTACGGATTACAATAGTTATATTTTGTTATCAATTGGTATAGATTACGATAATCATTGTTTGTCATTTATTGGTATAGATGACAATAGTTATATTTTGTTATCAATTGGTATGGATTACAATAGTTATATTTTGTTATCAATTGGTATAGATTACAATAATCATTGTTTGTCATTTATTGGTATAGATGACAATAGTTATATTTTGTTATCAACTGGTATGGATTACAATAGTTATATTTTGTTATCAATTGGTACGGATTACAATAGTTATATTTTGTCATTAATTGGTATGGATTACGATAGTCACTGTTTGTCATTAATTGGCTAGATTTGAATCAATACAAAAACATATGATTACTGCATGCTGTGAAAGAGTAACTTGCTATGCTTTAAAGGAGCTCTCCGTTTGAAAATATATTGTATATTCGAAATAATATTTTGTGTGTTGTTTTATACATTAGAATTGGAAATTAATGTTAGGAATCCAGGTTGACATTTACAACTATTCTTACAATAAAAGTGATTTAACTATAAAGGCTGAATATGAATTATTAATATAAGAATGTTTATGTGCAAACTAATTTGCTTATTAGATGAAGATTTTAAAATCAGTGTGACAGTTTTATTGTGATGTCAAGCACTGAGGCATTATGCCACCTCATGATGACCTACTCAGTTACATTACCCTGACACCAGGCCGATCAGTCATAACACTAACCTTTTAGTGCTGACCGCCAAGTGATGCCGTTTTTTTATATCATTTTTGGAAGTCTTTGATATGATTTGGCTGGAGATCAAACGTCCGTAGCGGACGTTTTAACCACTAGGCAAGCGGAGCGGTCTAACATAGGTAAATAAATATATATCGCGGCTGCGAGATATTTTTCTCCTTCCAACGAGTTCATTGTGTTCTAATATTATTTTGAAGCTCGTTTTCCTAACATGCCTAAAATTTGAACTCATTAATGTAGCTCTTTGTTTTTGTTATTCTTCTAAATCAAAATATTGTTCAGCAACGAAGACTGGATTATTTCACGAATGTTTTGATCTGTTTGGTATTGCACAAGGCTCTACCCACGGTTTTGTATTTTTCACTGGAACTTTCGACATAAAAAGCGAATCTGACATTTGGGAACTAGCATTATGTGATACTTATTCAAGCCACGTTAAAAATCATAATAACACACAAACACGTGTGTGATAATTAAAGTTGAATACAGGAATTACTATATTGGCGCGTCTGATTTTGTTTAAGAATTGAATATGTAACTGGTTTAACCTTAGTATGATTATCACAGAATTCGAATTAGTTCCAATCGAGCTTCCTTTGTCCTTCACTCCCCAGTTTGGTTCAAATGCGAAACTGTGCCCGTTAAATAAACATTCAGTGTTTTAAAAAAAAATATGTATCAAATATTTAAAATGATATTTTTAAAACTTTAGCGGCTTACGTTTTCTTAAATTTTTGTATCCTTAGAGTCGAATTCGTGTGCTTCAATCAAAAATGTATCTGTAATGTTCTTTTGTCAGAACAAGGATAGGTAAACAAAAGAGAAGAAAATAAAATATTGTCTGATAATTGCTTTTAATTTTTTCGCTTGTTCGCAAGTCGGTTTAAACAGGTGCGGACTAATTCAGATTTAAAACCAGTATAAAATTATAATCTAGACGTATATACAATTTTTACTTTGGAATATGAGATGATATAGGTCCCAGTTTTAGGCATTTTACTCTACATAGAATGAACATCATCCAAACGACACACGGGTGAGCAAGTGAAATTAAACTAATGTAAACGTAAAAATAACTGCCTGGAAAAGTGTTGTGAAATAAATTCAGTTTTATTTTTAGGCTGGGATATTACCAAACGGATCCTCGACCCCAAAGTTCCACTTGCGCGGGTTCATCAATAATTCTGATCCGTTTATCTCGGGTATTTAATATGTTAGGGGCGATGATAACAGAAGGGGATAAAAAAGCGAGTGACATAAACCTAATGATGAACTTTCTAAAATTGCATAAGAATTTTTGATTTCATGCAAAATAACTGAAATTAAAATATACAAGTCCTAAACAAAATGACACCAGTGTTGCATAAAGCAGTTTGTCGTTGCCGACTTACAACAAGAAGTCTTTATGTAAGCCAGATTGGTAAACAGAAACTCAGAGACATCCTAAGGACAGCATGTTCTTCGTTATATCTTAATTCCTACCATTTCTCACGTTATGCAAATGCCCAATAATCTATAATCATGACTGGAAAATAAATTCATATTCCAAATTATGAATCTTGGAGTCATCGCAGTCTTTAAATTCTCAGTATTGTATGAGTAACGTAACGTCCACGCAATTATTGAATTAATCTCCTTTGAATTTCACCTGAGCATTGAATAATGTTAGCTTATCGATTAACTGAGTAATAGAATCGGTATGTTTGCATCGGTATTATATACTTCAACAATCGTTTAAAAGATACCAATCATATGCATTTCCAGTAAGTCAAAGCAGGCCCCTTCAGAGGTTGTGATAGGCCCCAGCCATCGGACCTGTCTAGCACACACCCTGAATCGGTCTAAGTCTAGAAAAGAATTAAAAGATGGAGACGCAGAAAACTATGTAAACATTTATCATCATTAGTTATTGCAATCATGTGCACAATTACAAGCGATGTCACATGACCTCATAGCTGGTAGCAACCCGGCCACCTATTTTCTTATTCCTTCCTTCAACATCAAGCTATTTTACTGCTTAAATTCGAATTAATTCATGAATAATTCGAAATAATTCATATATATACAATGATGGTTTCAAAATATGAGTAACTACCGGGGAGGAGTGTCTAATTCATTGAGAAATGCCACTATTTAAGGGCTTATTCGATAAGTACAATTTCTATGAAACTATGGGTTTCGGGATTACCATGCAGATTAGCGTTGGTTTTGGTGAATATTTCTAAGGAGAAGAACATAAACTAAGGAAACACGTCATGGCGACCTCCATAACAAATGGAAGTTTTATTATTTTCTTTCTAGTGTGAAGTTAGTGGCGTGACCTTTTGAGATGTGGTATGGTTTTGGATAATGAAAGTATGCTCTCTGATTCCACACATTTTTTGATTGAAATGCTTAACCTAGTAAATACACTCAAAATAATTGTACTAGAGGTAAGTGGTCATTTCAAAGGCAGCCCTGTTCCGGAACATGTCAAATCACAGGTGAGTACAAGCAATCTATTAATCGAATACATATCTTAAATTACCATGACTGATGCGATATTATTCCTGAACATCGGACAAGTACACGTTGTGCGGGTACTAGTTTCGCCTATATTGCTGCAGCTTTTTAAAATTACAATTAGTATGAACAGATATTAGAATTTAAATAACATGCAAGCTTGGGAAGCCTGTTTAAAAATGAGTTGTCATTAAGATCACACACGCGCGCGCGCCCGAACGCATATAAAATAGCCTGGTTTGGGAACTCGGATATTTTTAGCAATATTTCGTTCCGCAGAGCAACAAGAATTGTTCCTAGGTCGGTGTCGATAAATAAGCCAAAAGTACTGAAATCGTCTCGCATGAGGTTTTGGGGTGCTTTTAGCTACATGTAATGATGCTGACCCGAAAATTTGCTGAAATTCGTGATGCTTTGTGGCACCAAACATAGGAACTAGGTAAATGGTTTTGTATATTAGAAACGACAAATATCTATTTCATCTACTTACACTGATCTAGAAACGATGTAGTGATAGTCCATCTTTCTTATGGTAACCCCCCCCCCAAAAAAAAAAAAATATTTGAATTAAGTATTTACGAGTTTCTGGCAAATAAGTCCTGTGTTATCGATAACTTTAAGAGTATGTATGAATCTTAACGGTTGTCTTACTTCTAACTTATTACACACGATCACGCACAAAATGCCTTTATTAGAGTGGTCAGTATTCACCATTGGGCGGATACGGTGTAATTTGGATTTCTTAAGCATAACTAAAGCCATGTAAAGTTAATATTATATACATCATGCAAGGGGTCGAATTAATATTCAGTACAGTGTCGCCAGAATGTAGTTTTTATTATCTAAAGCGATTCCAGTTATAAAGGTTAGGCAAGAGATCTAACAGTTCTGCCATGACCCGAGGCAATTAATTAAAACACGATTCTTTTTATAATCCAAAATTGGTAATATATTCCATTTAATTAAGTGGTAGTAAAAATTATATATATATATATATATATATATATATATATATATATATATATATATATATATATATATATATATATATATATATATATATCATTTAGTTCACCTTGTGTCTATTATGGACAGCGTTTTAACGAGGGAGCATTGTATTTGCAGCTACTCTTCCGGTCCCCGTTCATCCAGTGAATATTGACTGTTCCCTTCTTAAATAATATCTGAAACAAAGTTTTCTTACGTTGACCATATCAATAAAAATGTTCGTGCCTTTGTTTAAATTGCAATTCATACGGATCGACGCAATAGATCAACAATTTATTTAGATGTGTTGACGTTATTATTCTTTCATGTGCTCAAGTCGATTCGAGTCAAACCGGTTGAGATCGAACTATTAATATAAGTTCGGTTTTAACTTGACTACCATTGAGAAAATGGTTCTTTATGGGATATGGTTTTGCTGGTAGGAGTTTTGGCGTTAGTACCTTGCTAATACCGTGACTTACAGATGAAGATTTGACTCTTGACTAATCAATATAAATGTTAGCTACTCCATACCAACATAAAATCTACAAACCCTGTTTTTCCACATCTGGATTGATACAAGGAGATAATTAACTTCCATCTAATTGAACAGTCGTGGCTCACGTGCAACACGCAACATAACACGCGTAGCACATCCAGCCTGTTTAAAAACGCAATTGTTAACACTTATCAGTGGAAGTGAGAAAAGTTGACCCTGTACACAGACGATTGCCAGGTGATACTCATTTCTACAATAATTAAATTTAAATGATTTGTTGACAAATTTTGTCTGTTTAAAATAATTGACTGTGTCACACACCTGACCTGTAAGGCAGGTTTAGTAGTATTCCGCTAGTGATGTATACACTTTCCAGTACCATGTCTCCTTTCTATTAATGATGTATACACTTTCCAGTACCATGTCTCCTTTCTATTAGTGATGTATACACTTTCCAGTACCATGTCTCCTTTCTATTAGTGATGTATACACTTTCCAGTACCATGTCTCCTTTCTATTAATGATGTATACGGTTTCCAGTACCATGTCTCCTTTCTATTAATGATGTATACGGTTTCCAGTACCATGTCTCCTTTCTATTAATGATGTATACGGTTTCCAGTACCATGTCTCCTTTCTATTAAAGATGTATACACTTTCCAGTACCATGTCTCCTTTCTATTAATGATGTATACGCTTTTCAGTACCATGTCTCCTTTCTATTAATGATGTATACGGTTTCCAGTACCATGTCTCCTTTCTATTAAAGATGTATACACTTTCCAGTACCATGTCTCCTTTCTATTAATGATGTATACGCTTTTCAGTACCTTGTCTCCTTTCTATTAGTGATGTATACGCTTTCCAGTACCATGTCTCCTTTCTATTAATGATGTATACGCTTTTCAGTACCTTGTCTCCTTTCTATTAAAGATGTATACACTTTCCAGTACCATGTCTCCTTTCTATCTCACCTTCGAGAATCGATAGCATATCTTTATTTGCTCCATTTAAGTTTATAAAAACAAATAGAATCTAAGTAGTTGTATTAAATTATTCAAAGTTCTTTGTTTATTATACTCTTGAGACATTTAATACTTTTTGGCATGTGTAAATTGTATTACTGACCAGAAGAAATTCATTTTATCTAAGGTAACCTTTCCGTTAGTAAAGCGTTGGTTCGATCATCAGTCAGAACAAAAGTGGTGTAATTGTTGTAGTTTCAGTTTCATACTGATATATCACACACACACACACACACACACACACACACTTGTCTCTTCATTGAAGGGTTTAGACTGCAGCATTGCCTAGTGATGAACATACTATTTAGGCATTATCCAGCCTGGCGTCGATCTTTATGATATAGTAACAGCAAACAACAAGTAAGTTTTCAAGGCAATTTTAACACATTATTTGCCATTACATGCCTAGGAGAAGGCAGCTATGTGCTTTTCCCAAGTCCTCACCTTAGTAACCAATCTAGGACAGCATGGGCGGATAATGAATAACCCGCGAACCCTTGATTACGAGTCAGATACTATGCCATAGGAGCTACCGCGGCTTTAGAAAATGACATGTCAGATTGCAGTGAATTATTAATCGCTATATTAAGCTGCATAATAGAAAGCTATCACAAAACGTTTCTTATAACTTTGATTAATAATGTAAAGTCATAAACAAACCTATTATTCAAAATGTTGTCCGCTATCGTATAGCCGTTAAATGATCGGCTGATACAGGTGTCCATCGTTCACTATTAATTAGCGGCTAGTTGCTATTTGAACGCTCATGATTACGTACGTTTCGGTACGTCTATTTTATATTTGGCATGGTTACGGACTTTTTCCTTCTGCTGTATATTCCAAGTTTCAGTTTGTTTCTTTCTTTACGTTAAATTACTTTATCTCAACATAGGGCCTGTTTGAAAATTGCCGATAGTTGCCATGAATGAAACTTTGAAACGACATTTTTAATCAAATAGTATATAACTTTTAAATAAATATTTATACAAAAATAAGTACAACAGCGTATTTATCCAAATCTTTTTTTATTGGTTACATATTTGTCTCAAAAATGTGTATAAAATGCTAATTTACTTACATCCAAGCCTTCTTCCATTTATTAAAAGGCTGTCTTTAGAATTTTATTTGTTGTAATGTTTTTGTTTCATCTCCATAATGTGCTACACTTTGCCAGATAAGTGCAGATAACTAAGCTATACTTGCTTGACCAATCACAACTTGCATGTGACGTATGTTACCTACCCTTTTTAGTCCGATCGACCGGATTGAAAACTCTGCCTCTAAGAACCCGCCAGCGGGAACCCAGAAACGATTAATTTCAAAAACGTAGCTGCTTATTACATATTCTGGTCTGAGGTCATTTAATTTGTGAACCCTAGAAAATTGTTGCGTTTGCGAATAACCATTGCCTAGCGTAACTGACCAAAATGCAGGTTCAATTGTATTGTAAAAATTATTTCTAATTTGTCTTACCGTGTCTCGTGTCTGGCTCATGCCTCACCTGTTATCAGCTTCATCAGTAGCGTCATTGGAGGTTGGAGGGGGGACCGCACAGGGTGACATCATCAAAAGAGGATGACACCAAAATGACTGTCTATCAAATATTTGAAAGTTTTGTGCAGAAAGGAGGTCGATGGGGGGTGACACCATGAGTTACGGCACTTGGTGACACCAACCATAGTGACGCTTCATATCACAATTAATTTTAGTATATGTTCTCTATATATATTTCTCAGTACTGACCTTTCAACTGTGTGACAATCAATAAAAAATAATATTTTAATCTAAAATACCTCCAAAGATGACTTCACGGTGACATTCTTGTCAAGGGTTCACCCGCCTTTATTTGAGAGGCTGCACTGTAAACAGAACAGCATGTAAACAGAACACATATTTCACTTCCGGATCATCACCAAGGCCTTTTTACTCAATGTGCACTGTCGCCAAAATACACGCAAACAACCACTCTATGAGCTCATATTCTCTAAAATAAATAATCACCTTTAAATCCTTACCAAAAATACATAAATATAACTTTTCTATCACCACCAAGATGAGAGAGGAAAAAATGTTCTAAAATAGACAAGAACTACATTTGTGGGTACTGAACTGGAAATAATAATTGGGATGCGATTCTATATATTGCCCATGGTTTTCTTTATCTAGATTAGTTCAAATAAGACCGAAGGTGTTCGATTATCGGCAATTTTACACAACCTGTAAGAGATAAATATCTTTATTTATTGCATTCACGAGTATGCATAAACAAGTGAACTTTAGATGGATTTAATTAAATCGTGTAGCGTAGTGGTATGATTAGTATACACCTCAGGTACTGGAATAGGTCCGGGCATATGAGTTTGTTCAATGACCAAGAATACAAGAGGGATATTTTCTGTATGTGTGAAGATGTATATGGTATATATCGGTTCTATCTTCAGCCATTAAATTACCCGATAATATTGTTGTCCCTCACCAATTTTATGCATAAGTCTCATTCTCACACGCATTCATGTAGAAACAACATTGTGTATGAGACATGTTAAATTAAGAGAGAGAGAGAGAGAGAGAGAGAGACAGAGACAGACAGACAGACAGACAGACAGAGACAAATTAACTTTAATGTAAAACGTTTTCTAGTTTCCTTTTCCGTATGCATTATAGCTAAATATAATGTAGACTCGACTAAATGGATAAATATTCAAAATATCGATTTTGTAAATTTTATGAGCGACGTCAGGTTACTTTCTTTAAATCTCGTAAACGACATTATTGTACGTTCTTTAAATCTTGCAAACGATGTTACTGCACGTTCTTTAAATCTCGTAATTGACGTTACTATAGTTCTTTAAATATCGAAAATGACGTTACTGTACTTTCTTTAAATCTTGTAAACGACATTACAATACGTTCTTTAAATATCGTAATCGACGTTACTGTACGTTCTTTAAATCTCGTAAACATCGTTACTGTACGCTCTTTCAGAATGATGAGCAAACACTAGTGTATTTTCTTTTAACCAGACGAGGAACCCCATATTACGTTCTTTTTAAGTTGATGTGCAACTTATGGATAACTTTTTTTTCTCAGTCTGATGACTAACGTTAGGTAGGGTTCTATTAGTCTGATAAACGACTTAGCTCACGTTCTTATTTTGTATTTGGGGCCCATTTTAAGACGTTGGCGATGATCGTCCTGAAGAAATATGTTGTTGGCATTAAGAAACAACAGAGGAAAAGTCGGACAAAGATATTCCCCGACAGACTTGTTCAAGGGTTTTGTGATTGAATTTATTCAATTGTGTAGTGTTTTCCAATGCCTGATTTTTAACGTATATGACAGTTTCTTCGTGTTATTTAAAAACGTTGGATTCAAAATAGTATTTGCTTGTAATGTAAAAATATTTATTGTTTAAGTTTTCTTGCTAAAATATTTTAGTGGTTTTGTACTTTAGAACAACATCAAGAACCTGTCAAACCTGTTTTATTTTATTGTCAAAAAAGAAACATGGCAGAACATTTTTCTGCTCAGTAAGTGTGTAATCTGTTTATTATCACTTTGGACTTTTTGTCAAATGATACAATTTGTGACTGATTTCTTATCGACTGATGAAACTTATGCTGGACTTCTTGTCAACTGATTAAGTTTATGGCGAGCTTGTCAATTATTAAAAAATGATGGACTTCTTGTCATCTGGTTAAATTTATGTTGGACTTCTTGTCAACTGATTAAATGTAGGGTGGACTTCTTGCTTGCCAATTACTACAAAACGGTTAATTTCTTATCGACAAATGAAATTAATGGTGGACTTCTTTTCAACTGATTACATTTAGGGTAGACTTCTTGTCAGTTAATATAAAACGGTTAATTTTTTATGGACTAAAGATATTAATGGTGGACTTCCTTTCAACTGGTTGAATTTATGGCGTGCTTCTTGTGAATTGACTAGAAACGGCTGGTTCCTTGTCCAGTGATGAATTGCATGATCAAGGTTGTGTAAAATGATGAGATTTGTGAAATGCCAGGCTGGTATTCAATGACCTTTATGTTTTTGTTTACTTGAAACTCAATCTAAACAAAGTCAGTTATTATTGATTTCATATTGCATCGATGCATTTGAAATTTAACTTGATATTAAAAAATAACAATCTTCAGAAACTCACAATGTTTATTAACCACAAAGTTCGAGATTTTCAGGATAAGTGTAAGTCCATTCATTTTTAATTTGGATTCAAGACTAGAGATTACCCATACAAATCTACGAGAGTTTGACAAATAGCAAACACGCATGTTCGTCAGCGTTCACATAGGTATCTTCTCGTATCTCTTACGGGTAGAATAATTGATAAAAAAATAAACAAAACTACAACTGTGCATATTAAAAACTCGAGTATAAAAAAACTCTCTAGCTCAGGTGAAGTTCACAATATATGCGTATATGTGTGTATGTGCGTGCGTGTATGTGTTTTGCCCATTCAATACGCATTTGCTAAACAGCGTCGAATGAAGGTATAATAACACAAATTAATGTGTGTGCATGAGAGAGAGAGAGAGAGAGAGAGAGAGAGAGAGAGAGAGAGAGAGAGAGAGAGAGAGCTGTGTCTTGCTTTACTACTGTCACAATATATTAAAATGGCAAGTTTAAAATGATTCAATGATGAAGGAAGCCCAAAAAGTGGCATAGCGAGAGCTCGAGGCGCCAGATACAGAGAACAGCATTTGTCAGTTACCAACCTCCCTCCCAATCCAAATATAGTATGTGAAGAATTGACCCCGTTACACTAAAGTTAACATGAAATACAATAACAATTTCATTTGGAGAAAAAACTCCCAACGGAGTACAATTTAATACCATAGAGGATTATAAGTACAATTTAATACCATAGAGGATTATTCTTCGCCTGGCAACCGAGGCCTATCGCCCCTTGTCACCCCACAATCCCCCTAGCACCGCCAATCAGCCCCATTTTACATTCATGAGTATGTGTCACGACACATATTTGGTTGACTATATGTTAACATTTAATATATGCGCGTATTGCATGCAACTTATTATTTCCTTGTACCTCTAACCATCCGTACATAGCGAATGTAAAATAAATCAGTTTCAATGTTTATTGATCGCAAATGAGGTCTCGAACCATTTTTCTTCAACAATCGTAAGCTTTAGTACAAGTCCTGGTGAACAAACATTTCAATATTTGAGCATTGACTTACCTTGTTTACTTACCTGTACTATTACCTATTAAAAGTCAGTATACATTTAAAAGGGTTAATTCATGTAATAATAAGGGAAGAGGACATAAATAAGTACAATTTAATACCATAGAGGATTATTCTAACAATGTTCAGAAAAGTATTCTTTTAAATAGCTCATTTACGTGTTCGTAAATGCAAGCAATAACTCCGTAATGTGTATTGCTCTCGAGTAAAACAACAAACAAATGCACATACATACACAAACATACCTACGTGATGAATACGGTAGAGTTAAAAACTGACGAACCTGATGTTTGTTCTCGATGACTTTTATTTGATCTTCTTTTCAAATTAAACCTTAAATTTTATATGGGCAAATAATACGTATGAACTAAACCCCTGGAGTCAACAGCGTGTGTTGAATATGAAAGTAGATCGAACACAAAAGGCTAAGTATTTCAAACGATGTAGATGTACTAATATATAAACAACACACAAGGTCAGGTCACTTTTACTCGATATATATAGAGGTTTAATTTGCGTCTCCGAAACATAATCAAATGTGTCGTTTCTTATTAAGAAATCAAATCTCCAACGAAATAACACACAACGTTAGGGCACCTTTACTCAATATATGTAATAAAATGTACATCAGAACTCTACCTATACACACGTGAGCCATTTCTATATTTTACTAACAAATATACGATGGTTTAATAGGTTGGGTGAGGTTGAATAGGAAATTCCATAGTGCCTTACATATTGCAACAGCAAGTCTCAGATGCTGAATTTCAAGAGGAATCTGAATGCTTTTGGTAGTGATATACAATCTTACTGGCAGCCCAGGACGAGGATCGCCGCTATTTTTCTCTTTCTCTTGTCCTTTAAAGGAGATCATACGGACCGGCTAGAAATAGATTGGTATATCATCTACAATGTAATATTACTTAATAAATCAATAATCATCTGAGAACCAAATCACGATTTTACCAGAGAATGTAACACCCTGACATAGTTTTAATCAAATGATCATTTCCCATTGAGCCGTTCACATTCTGTAGTGGTTCAAGATCTCAGTACAAACCCCGAATACAAGATTTACAATTGGCACTTCAAAGTGTACGCTTTCCCTTTGTTTCACGGGTCCGATCTGATACAATATAATGAAAGCATTCGTTGCCGTGTTCTTCCAAAAGCAAGTCGTTTTGCCCTGTATATAAATCTAATTTAAAGACGCATGAACTGTTAGGCCACGTCAAGGCAATAATATAAACTAATATGCCAAGACCCTCTTTTCTCTGACCAACTCAGCGTGGTCTGGGGTCGAGTCAAACCCGCACCCTTTCACTCGTGTAATTAGCAAGTTCTACAATGGGTCACCGCTTATCTCTTAGAAATTTTTTGAGATTTCATGTAAATGCAAACAAAGCATAAATTGAGAACAAAACGAAACAAATAAAAGACACAACAATACTGTACTTAGGATATGTGATGAATAATTCGATCAGTTCTGCTTCAAGTTATAATATAAGGCTGATCTACCGCGAAAAATGCTATCAAATACGCAAAACACCACAACCGATTGTGTTTAAAATGGCAAAAATTTCACATACAGATAATATGGCCAAAGCGCAAGTAGAACATTATTCGTTGCTATAGAAACGTTTCTTAATAACAATATGGTCTTTAGTTACTAAAATTACTATATGTACAACGTTTTCTCAGCAGATTATTTTCTGGCCGCTTTGATCCAGATATTATCGATCGATCGATGACAAACTGTTTTCGCCCACACCCGTTTCTATGTAATACTTTAACGGTACATGTTGCCTTCATATTAACATACTCCTTAACTCCTATTTGTAGTAATAGGGCGGTAGTCTAGTCTAGCTGTACCTTGCTGACCCTCTCTTTTGTTCACAGTAATTAACATTACAATTTGTAACACTGTCTCGGAATATGTATATATGGTATCCATTACACTTGGCACCTAATGAATGGTAAATGATTACAATTAGTAGAAAGAAGATCAAAAAGTTAAATAGAAGATTGGCAGTTGTAAGACTGGTTCTCTATTTACTATCAGTATTTTATCACAGCAACGCAAAATCACTCAATGCAGTTTGATAGGGCCCTTACAATGTGACTTAAAAATTAACCGTAAAAATCGTTTGGTGATGCATATTTATTGGCTAGTCATACCGTAAAATATTTATTTAGGGCAAAATATATTGTTCCGCCCAGATAAGAAGTGCTGATAACTGCCATCTCATAGCTGTCTTCATGTATTCGAGTACCTCGTATCGGCCATTGTAGACAAGCGAGAAATCTTACCAGAAGTGTCACGTGGATCGGTAGTTGTTACCCGAGTTCTTACTCCACCAATTTTTGTTGTTTGTTGTTTTAGGGTTTAACGCCATTTTTCAGCACACGATATACATGGCGGCCAGTATTATTGGTGGAGGGAGAACCCGGGAAAACCCCGGAAAGAACCACCGACCCACGAAAAGCTACTGGCAAACTTTCTCACATAACTACATTAGCCGAATCTTAGACTCGAACCCACGCAGACAGAGGTGAGACGGCAGTGATCCGTAACGGAACGTACTTTAGACCACTCGGCAACTCGGGGCCCCTCCACCAATCTCTAAATTCAACCTGTTCATAACAAGAATATCAGATTTCTGTTCGTTGAAGTTTGTTATGTTATAAAAGACAAGGTAACTGTTAGCTGGACTTATATAATTTGTATGCATTCTAAATCACCCCCACGCGTATCTGAATGGTTCTCAGTTTGCGATGCATGAGAATACATGTTGGCTATGTTATTCAATCCATAAACAACGATGAGTTTAAAAGCAAAACGAAAACGTTTAAGACACAGATCAAGGTTTGTGTCGATACAACCAGTCTACTAGTGATATATGCAAATATAGACATGTGAGTGATTTGTTTAGCTTGAGTTTTTGTATGCTTCATAGATCAATATAAGAACGAACGAAATCTTCTCTCAGCCGAACAATAGATATATAATTTTGCTAACTTTCTGTTGATGGATTTTTTGTTTGAATTTAAGATAGATGAATTTATGGAATATATACGGTAGCGCCTCATTCTTGCTATCACATTAACAGCTCTGGAGTAGTGTGATATACCTGTCCGCCCTAGATTAAAGAGTTTAACAGCAGACCAAGTCTTGCTTTACATTCAATATGCGACTTGATGTTTCGTGGCCATGGTGCGCAAGTTGCAATACGTAAACATTGAGAAGGAAATATGACTTAACAAAAGGAGTATCAATGAATATCTTCTTGTTCCTTAAATACAACTGTACATAAAATATGGCTCGTAAACCAGCCGGCTATTGGATTTACCAGGAAACTGGGTTTAGATTTGCAGCTATGGATTTGCCTTGACAAAACCCTTTATCTCATCGTGTTGTTAACGAAGTAAGTTATTTCGTCGATATAAGGATGAAATCTGTTTTCCTTTCTTTCTTACATCTGCTCGTTTATTATTTATAACCGAAGACACGTACAATAGGATTTAACAAGATGTGCTTAAAGAAATGTAGTTCTTCGAATATAGTATTTTTCAATACAAAATTATTTATGGCCGCTTGTGGTACATTGGTATACGGTATACACATGTCGCACGAAACAGTTACGCCTTTTTACAACAAGTATATTACGAGTATAGACATATATACGAACATAGGTCATAGTGAAGCAGCACATTTTAAAAAAAAGTATTTTATTCCATGTTATCATTTCAGTGTTGTACATTAATTCCACCAGGTTCCTAATGACACGTACAGACGTATTATTTAGTTAAAAATATATTATTATTATTATGTTACATTTATCGAACTAATTATTACTAAGTAAACTGATGCATCTATACATATATATATATATATATATATATATATATATATATATATATATATATATATATATATATATATATATATATATATATATATATATATATATATATATATACAACACAATCAGTGAATCTCACTTGTCATTTGTCTAGTCTAGTGTGCAAACCAAAAAGCAGAAGTCCGCTTTTTTTCGTAATGAAGGCCAACTGGGCCGGGCAGTATTTCATAATGAAGCGTTCACACTACAATCAGCAGATAAGCTGTCTTTATTTCAGTGGAAATTATTTAGCTCGAAAGAAGAACGAATCATGTGTACAGTCTGTACACCTTTAATTTGTTGTGCATAACATATAGTCCCAAACCAAGTTGAACTAGTAAAAGTAGATTGTACTTTTTATTTTACAAACTATAAATCAAAAAAGAAAAGTTCCATTCGAATAAACAAACCCTTTTATAACGACAAATTAGGATTACTGGATGCAGAAATTCTCACATTTACTGCAATGCATTTGTGACCGGATATTTGCAGTATTTAACTGAAACAATAGACGGTACAGAAGTAAACAAAGTTCTCTTTGAGTCGGATTTGCATCCCATATATACTGACTAAAAGTGATGTGGTTGGAAAAAGTTCTGTCAGTTAGGGGACCCATCTATGTCAAAATTCTTCTGTGAACAGGGGTGAGGTTATTTTTTTTAAAGTTAGCATTTAAACCACACAATAAGCAATATCCTTAGTTTTTCTTCTTATTGTTGTTCTTATCTTCTAATTTTACACCATTTTTCTCATTATGATATTGTAATACGTGACATAACTAACCCCTGTGGGAGTAATATATCCATATTTAGACTGCCGAGATAATTTTTCCTCAATTTCCTTTTGCAAATCGAGTTAAAAAATAGCCGCCAAAATGTTGATTCAAAACCAAACATTCCTGAAGACGTGGTTAAGAACGTTTTCCTTCTATCCCAACCAATTAGTATAGAGTTTATTGCAAACATATTTGAAAGTGATATTTTAACGTGTGTTAATATCAAAAATATGAAACTACACATACTGTAGGAAAACTATACTATTTGATAATATACCATATTTATGAGAAGATTTACATTTCTTATTTTAAAAACTTGGCTTACGTCATAAAGGTAAATACTTAAATGTGACTTTTCCATTCTAAGAAGACACCAAAAGAGATTAAAAAAGACAGTCGATGCCGGTAGACGATGCATCTTGACCTCACTTTCACCCATGTTATCTCAGATTATTCCCGACAAACAAATATTAATATAATCAATATATAGCTACAAATCAACGGCAGACCATTCCTTGTAAAATCACCTGCAGACAAGTTTTAAACCTAACTTACCTGTATGGTGAACAAGTTAGTAATTGATCTGACACGACTCGATACATTTTAATTTTTCAGCTGCGAATGATTTATGTTGGGAGGTTATAATGGCGCTTTTAACACACTTTCACTTACATGATGCCGAGGAAATAAGAGTTAAGTGTTTTCCCCAGACACATACTAAGGTATCCAACCTGGGTTGGTCTAGGCGAGTAGCTAACATGGAACTTTTGCATTACAAGTCCGACGCCCTTCTAATCAAGCTGTGGCAAGCTCTTTGTCTAGAATGAACCAACTAATATTTTCCTGATATTAAATAGTTCTAATTTGTCGGTTTTCCTACTTAGGTCATAAACAGATTTTTAGTTACTCGAAAAATTCCATTTTTCATCCATTTTCATCTGCAAGTGAACAGTTATGTTTTCTTTCTGTGAAATACTTTTCAATTTTTGGCGTTCACCCACTCCTACAAAATTAGGTAAGTAAAACAACAGATATTTTTTTTAAAAAAAATCAGATTTGCATCTGTATGCTTTCCTTGAATAAGGACATATTGTGTTTGTCGTTTTAACTATCTCTCTATCTAGCTAGTATTAGATTTGGCCATTATTTTCCATCTTTCTTATTAGAATTATTCGTGTCTTTATCATTATATGCATACTTCTTTTTCCATTCATCAAAATAGTTAAATTCAATAAACTACTCGTACTTCGATGATTATGCCACAATAGCGGTAGTTTTCAACCAAAAATATTCCGGATTAATTCTCGATTTCAGCTTAATCAACTGCACTGTATCTTATTATTTTTGGTCATAATGTGAATTGTTTGCGTCAGCCTTTCGAATTCAATCATGCCTGCCCTTTGTAAATGTCATAATTTATTCCTTTATAATATTCATGACACAATGTGACGGCGATTGAATTCCAAACCGTCTGATTAGATCTGAGACGGATTACAAATAAAATTAAATGACACATGTTTTAACGGTATTAAAGAATATGAGCCATTGTTTTTTATGTTCGTGTGTCACGTTTACAGAGTTCGTTCTGTCTGCAGAGTACCGAATGACCCATCGCTTTCAATGGAATCATTTCCTAAGTTAAAGGATACATTGCATTTCTTAGCAATCGGTCGTTGATAATGCAATGTAGTAATATGATTTTCAAAAGTTCTTTGTTTTTCTTAAGACCAATAAGTACTTTGCTGCATTCAGTTTAGCATTCAGTAGTTTATTTTGGCAACTTTAGTGCAGTGACAACCGTATATATATATATATATATATATATATATATATATATATATATATATATATATATATATATATATATATATATATGGTAAACTGTAAGCAAAGTTACTGAGTTGTCATTCACATGGACAGAACATTGCAAATATTTGAATGGTTACACTTGTGTCTAAAGTAGTATACGCGTAATGAGAATGTACTGTGCGTGTGTGGAGACTGGGGTGGGGTGGGTAAGTGTACCTCGATATAATTTTTTTTTCTTTCCAAATATTTCTATTTAATTTTTCGTGGGGAGTTGAATATATGTTGTGAGTATGTGCTAAATATTTTCAGTAAAATATAATAAAAATATCACATCGATAGGAAATATATACTTAAGAAAATATAAGAATTAGTTATACTGATTGAAAATGATACGAAAAAAATATTGACTAATTAAGTAAATTAGAAAAATTTCAATTCGTGACCGATTTGGGTAGTTAAAGATAGTGGCAAGTAATATTCCTTTTATTATTTCAGCAAAATTTAATGGAAAACACCACAACAAGTTAACGCAAGACCAGATCATAACAAATCAACATGAGCGCTCGTAGAAAGAAGGATGAAAAGCCGCCTCCTGCGACAGGACCGGGTAGCAAGATCGTGTCCCTCAATGACCAGATAAAGAAATACCTAAAACGCACCGAAGAAAACAAGGTTCATATAAAATACGGAACAACCAATTTGAAGACCCTGCCTATAGAGATCTGTAGCAATGAAGAAGTCTGTCAACTGGCCATTCGTTTGAATGCAGAAAACAATAGAATTAAACGATTGCCAAAGACAATTGCAAACCTGGAAAATTTAGAATATATAAATGTAAGAAATAATGCTTTGTCGGCCTTCCCTGGTTCCGTTTCGAAGATGAAGAAGCTGGCATTCTTAGATCTGAGCCATAACAGTATAAAAAAACTACCACCTACTATTCACAGGGCTACTGCTTTGGCTACGCTTAATGCATCCAACAATCGAATCCGTGTCTTACCTAAAAATATCAACAAAGCTTCATCAATAATTTTATTAGACGTTTCTCATAATCTCATACGATCCTACAAGAAGGGTTTGTATGAGATGGCTGGCACAGTCGTTCTGTCTCACAACAAGCTAACAGCAATGGTTCCACCCGCCGTGAAAAAGCCAAATATTCAAAGGATGGATTTGTCCCACAATGGTATTTCCTTAATTCCAGAAACAATAGAAAAACTGACGCGTCTAACGTGGTTAGATCTATCTCACAACGCGCTTGATGAAATTCCACCTCAGCTAGGTAATATCAAGTATCTACATCATTTGAACATGTCACATAACCACATTAAAAATCTTCCATCTGAACTCTGGAATCTTGGTTTTGCACTCGACACTCTTCTTCTTGCACACAACGAGATTCAAGTTCTCCCGGACGATATCGAGCATTTACGTAAGCTACGAGAGTTCGATATTTCGGGGAATCAGATACAATACCTGCCAAAGGGAATGCGAGAGCTCCGAGATCTTCAGTCTCTATCAGCCTCTGACAATCAGTTGAAGACCATGAAGTTTTCAGTAACTCTGAGATCCCTTGAGCATCTGTGGCTAGCAAGAAACCAAATAGAAGTTATTCCCGAAGAAATAGTAGAAATGAAAGTTCTTGTGACTCTGGATGTCTCTGGGAACAAGATCAAGGAACTTCCGGATTCTATTGGAAATGTGAAAAGTCTTAAGAGGTTGTATGTTGCGAACAACAAATTGTCCACCATTCCGGACAACCTAGGTTTAACCCAGGTATTGACACATCTAGATATTTCACAGAACAAGTTGACAACTCTGCCTTCAGATCTTCGGAAATTGAGGAATCTTGAGTTGTTCCATTTGAGCCATAACGAAATAGACTTGATGCCAAAATCTATAGAGTTTCTCTATCAGCTTCGGTCACTGGATGTTGCACACAACGGACTCCCTCACCTCCATGTACCAAAAACAGTAGAACACCTCAAGCTCTCTGGTAACCCACTGATCATTAATCCAACTGACAACAAATCCGTTCTGGTAGTGATCGGTGACAAGGATCATTTGAGGAATTTGACAATGCTGGAACTGTCTGATCTAGGATTGGAAGAGTTGCCGCCAACTGTTTTCAACCTTCGGATGCTGAAGGAGCTGAATGTTTCAAAGAACCATTTGAAGACTCTGGGAGATAACGTCTGCAAACTGAAAGGCTTGGAAACACTTATTGTACATAACAATGAGTTAACAGCTTTACCTGCCAAGATAGGGACAATGAAAAAGCTTTTGGCGCTGGACATGTCAGATAATCACATTGCAGAATTCCACGATGGGCTACTGAAGCTTATCTCACTCCAGTCTTTGAAAATGTCTGGAAATGAGTTAAAACTTCTCCCAGAAAACTTCGGGGACTTGCATAAACTTGTGTTGATGGACTTGTCAAAGAATGCACTGCTGAATTTTCCTAAAGATAGGATCGATGTTCTGGCCTCCCTTTTGACACTAAACTTAAACCAAAATCATATTGAGGAAATGCCAATTGATTTCCCATATCTATATCGACTGAGGGAACTTCGGGCAGCAAAGAATGATCTTATGGGGCTTCCAGGAGAGTTGGACAAACTCAAGTCTCTAGAAATTCTGGATTTATCAGATAACGTCATCACCTCTCTACCAGAAACTATATGCAAAATTCCTTGTCTTAAAGAATTAGATGTTTCTGATAACAAAATTACACAAGGTTTCCCTAAGGCATGGGAAAATCTCAGACAGAGGGCGAACGTGACCATGGCGAACCAGACCTCGCACAAAATGCGCGAGCTACGAGATCGGCCAAAGCCTGTAGAGTCAGAGACTCAGGTAACGCCGACTACGCGAAGAAAAGGCCGGAAAGGATCTCCGGGTTCGCAAAGAAAACAGAAAACGAAGACAGGGGCCAAATCGGCACCATTGCCTTCAGCAATAGGAGTGAAGTAATAATGTATTACTCCAAAATGGCAAATAATATCCATAACCTTTTATCTTATTTTGTTTGCACAAAAAAACATTTATTAGAAGGCCAAATCTGATTGAACACAGCTAGTTTTTTTTGAAAAGGCACTCAATGCGAGTAAATATTTCTTTTTAAATATTTGCTATAGCTATTTTTGAAACAAATGCTTGTTTCTCAAGCGTATGTGAGGGATTGTTTTCTGTTAGGAAAACCCACGTCATTAATGATTGTTATATAGAGATGTTAATACTTTTTTGTTTCATATGCATTTAATTGTGTTTTAGTGTTGAAATCTTTAAAATATACTGTAAATGTTTTGAAAGAATATTTCTGTGATTTTTGCATGGGATATAAACTTTGAGATGAAAGTTAACCCATGTCAGTGGGAGCATGAGGTTAAGATATGACACAATTTGTTTTATACGATTTACACAACAAACTTTCTACATGGCATTGGATGTGTAATTAAAGAGGAAAGTATCAAATTGATAAACCGACTTCAAAAGTCTTAGGAACAGATACACAAACAGAATACCATGACAACATCTCCAAACAGCACAGCAGTAACGTGCATGCTTGGGTTTGGCATTTGCAATAGTGAAATGTCGCTCATCAAGTACAGTTTGTTCCTCCTGGTTCTCCCTTTGTCCGACATCTGAGAAACCGATGCTCGCTAATATTTTACTAATATGCCTTTCCCTTTGAAGCGCACGCGGGGAATGAAATATTTAATATCACGTGACATAGGTACATATAGTGGGGTTGTGTACCTTGATAGACACACTATCTAACAGATTAACCGTGTATATATAAAATTTGCAAGTGGTATTTAAACATGCTGCGGACATGCATCGTGGTGGAAAAAAAAAACTATGCAGCATATTGCATATTGCATTTAATAATTATCTTTTCCTGAACTAGAAATGAATTTAATTTCAATAACATTAAACATTGGTTATATCAGATGAATTGCCGCACACATAATCCTTCTAGCGTAGAGAAGTTAATGCTTTACACTTCTTCGGTACACATTTATATTTATTGGACCCAAATCACCTGTATAATATATTTTTTTCTCAAACAGGAAGCTGGTCATGCCCCGAATGTCGATTCCGCTTAGAGCGTTTGGTATATTCATGTAGTCCACATTAGGAAGTGTCCATATACCAAGTAACACGACTTTTGTTGATTGATCTTGAGAAACAGACACCAACAATTACTTTTATAAGGGTAAGATAGGGTGTGGACGTACATACGGATGGACAAGAATATGTGCGCCAATTTGATAGCAACATTTAGCTTCGTGAAGACGGACATACAATTGGCCCATTTTAAAGTAGTATTTTTATATTTTTCATACATTCTAAAAGTTGTCCATTAAAAGTCATTAAAAGTAAAAATATTTCAATTAATTATGTCAAAGTAAGATGGCTATGTATGTATGTATGTATGTATGTATGTATGTATGTATGTATGTATGTATGTATGTATGTATGTATGTATGTACGTTACGTACGTACGCATGTATGTATGTATGTGCATTTATATATGCAAATTATATTCCGTACATGCCTATCTGACGTTTTTCAGCCAAATGTTTTGGATGACTTTGATAAAATAATGTATCTTAAATAAAAATAGAAATCTTGTTTTATTGAGGAATAAGCTACTTATTTTATTAGTTACTAAGCTACTACGGTTCACATTGATAAATGTTATATTGTCATGTACAGGATCATTACATTAGTTTAGATCATAATGACTCAAAGTGATCGGCCGATGACCCATGGTCAGTTTATTTAAGCTTGGATATAACAATCTTTGAAGTCACATTCTTTAATGCTGATTCCCTTAATATCGAAATATATTTTCAACCTGAATTATTTCTACAAATTCACTTTAAGTTAATGAGAAAAATGAGGTGGTGGTGGGTGGGGTGAACTGGAATAGGAAGAGGGGACGCAGATAGAAAAAGCGTCCATTTTATGAACATACCTTAATTTGAAATTTCTCATCAAACAAAAGACAAACATTTCAGCGTGATCTGCGTTTAAGCATTTTGCGCCAGATTCGAATTTAATTTGGGAAGTAGATATGGTCAGCATGGTGCCATCAAATTCAATGAAGTAGCAACGTTAAAAAAGTAGATAATCCTACAATTCGAAGATAGTTTGATTCAAAAATTTTCATAGATAGTAAATTGGATAAATTTTATTAAATGCCAATAAAAAACTAAATATAATTTCCCAAGAATTGCTAGTAAATGGCAATTAAATTCCATAAAACAATGCACCATACAATTTATTATTTATAAATGACAAATGCTTCAGACACATTATCATGGCAATATTATTTATTTTATAAAGCATATAAAATTTACTTCCATTGTGCATGTTGATGAGATTAGTTTTCCAAATCAAAATCGAATAAAAGTAATCTCCAGAGTGTATACAAACTTGAGTCAATACGATTCAGGACCATCCCAATCACATCCAGAGTAGAAACAAGCTCGGCCAATAACAAGTAGAGTGTTAACAAGCTCAGCCAATCACAAGCAGTGTTACCAAGCTCAGCCAATCACAAGCAGAGTGTTAACAAGTTCAGCCAATCACAAGCAAATCGTTAAGTGGCTCACATGCAGAAGAATAACAAGCGTAGCCAATCATTTACAACGTGGTAACAAACTAAGCCAATCGTACGCAATATCATCTCTTGAATACTACCGAATCTTACTATTTATCGAACGAAATCTTTATAATATGTACCCATAAATCAGGATTGCTCAAATTTAGACCAGAAAAATTACTAATAGAGACGTAACAAGCTCTGCCAATCAAACCTGCTTAATTAATACAGCATCCATAAATTTCGCTCATTATCAAACCATTTTGAGGTCTTTATGATATTTGCATATATTTCGTTTTTTTTTATTACCAATATCAGATACAAAAATTCGATTCCAGTATGATCGATTACTCAGAGAGTGTGATCTAAAATTACTACATTTATATGAATATGTCGTTTGTATTCGAACTCAATCGAGAAGATGACATACAACTATATCCAGTTTGATACAAAAACTATTTGAAAAGCATAGAGCAAAGAGCCGTAATAAGCGCATGTTAGTGGACACACGACGGACAACATAAACAGGCTAATACCATATGATACAGGCCATATGGACATTTTTCTGGTTGCAAATTATATATATAGGACATTGTGATCTGACTGTAACTATAGAAATAGGACATGTGTGTGTGTGTGTGTGTGTGTGTGTGTGTGTGTCTAGTTATCACTATATGACTAGGATATTTGTGTCCGGCTTTAACTATATGAATAGGATATTTGTGTCTGGCTTTAAATATACGAATAGGATATTTGTGTCCGGCTTTAACTATACGAATAGGATATTTGTGTCTGGCTTTAAATATACGAATAGGATATTTGTGTCTGGCTTTAAATATACGAATAGGATATTTGTGTCCGGCTTTAACTATACGAATAGGATATTTGTGTCTGGCTTTAACTATACGAATAGGATATTTGTGTCTGGCTTTAACTATACGAATAGGATATTTGTGTCTGGCTTTAAATATACGAATAGGATATTTGTGTCTGGCTTTAAATATACGAATAGGATATTTGTGTCTGGCTTTGACTATACGAATAGGATATTTGTGTCCGGCTTTAACTATACGAATAGGATATTTGTGTCCGGCTTTAACTGTACGAATAGGATAGTTGTGTCCCGCTTTAACTATATGAATATTATTTTTTTTCTGGCTGTAACTATAAGAATATGTCAGTTTTGGTCTGGCTGTAACTATAAGAATATTACATTTTTTTCTCTGGCTGTAACTATAAGAATATAAGTTTTTTTTTTATCTGGCTGTAACTATACAAATATGACATTTTTTGTCTGGCTGTAACAATAAGAATATTACATTTTTTGATCCGGCTGTAACTGTAAGAATATGACATTTTTTCATATGGCTGTAACTATAATAATATAACATTTTTTTCTGGCTGTAACTATAAGAATATGACATTTTTGTCTGGCTGTAACTTCAAGAAAAGGAATTTCTTATCTGGTTGCAACTATATGAATCGGACATTTTTGCCTGGCTTAACTACACGAATAGGAAGCTCTTCACTCTAAAGAGAGTATACATTCTTTTTATTTCGATACAAATGTTTTTACGTTTTATACGACTTTAAAGATTCCTATAATTCATTAAAAGGGTTGATCTATTCACATCTTCTTGTCATTATTCAAGCTATACTCCCTTACCCGCTGCATAACTGCGCAATAAATAATTCAACATCATCAATATTATGTGATACCCACATATCATCAATATTATGTGATACCCACACAAAAGCAACCCAATATTTTCAAATATTCGACTAATATAGATTGCTCAAGTCATTCTCTCGCTATCATCGAGTGCCTTCAATGTTATGTAGCTATTCAAGACCGCCTGAGTCTGAGGTCCTGTCCCAGCAATATACTCTCTATTGACTATAATAGACAACGTTGATACAGCGAAACAAGAAACATTTGCTAGTAATGTGTGTGTGTGTGTGTGTGTGTGTGTGTGTGTGTGTATGTGTGTGTGTGTGTGTGTGTGTGTGTCTTTATGTATGTGTGTGTGTTTTTTTGTTGTTGTTAGTCCATCGATTTGACTATAATAAACAACGTTGATACAGCGAAACATTTGCTACTAATGTATGTGTGTGTGTATATATATATATATATATATATATATATATATATATATATATATATATATATATATATATATATATATGTGTGTGTGTGTGTGTGTGTGTGTGTGTGTCTTTATGTATGTATGTGTCTTTATGTATGTGTGTGTATTTTTGTTGTTGTCGATTCGACGAGGACCTCTCTAGTCATCCGAGGGATTGATGGGCCGGTTCTGTTCTGTGTGCGCGCAGGTGGCTGATGAGGTAAACCCTTCCACGGAATGTTCGTTTGCATAAAGGACAAAGCATCAGTCGGACATCTTCAGGAGGGTTGATGTCTCTTACTTTCCTGGGTTGCCTCTTCAGCTCGGCAGTTGATGTTCTGCTATATCCGCACAACTTGGAGCTTTTGTGCACAGAAGACTCTATCGCTTGCTGTTTGCTCCCAGGAATCAGGGTTTATGTTGAATGCTTTCAATGCAGCTTTGAGATTGTCTTTGAAGCGTCTCTTCCGACCTCCATGGGATTGCTGTCCTTGCTATCGCTGTCTATATAAGAGTCTCTTAGGCAGTTGGTTGTCTGGCATGCGTACAACTTGTAGCTGGTACTGCATCAGGATGGTATGGATGCTGGGGAGACCTGCTTTGGCGAGTACCTCAGTTTCTAGAATCTTGGCCTGATACTTGATGTTGAGGATTAGCCTGAGACTTGTGGTGTGAACGTGGTTCAGCCTCCTGACGTCGCGTTGGTGCACAGTCCACGTTTCACATGCGTAAAGTAGAGTGGGGAGCATAACTGCCCTGAAGACCTTTAGTTTGGTCTGGATCCTTGTACTACTTCTATTTCAGACGTTGGTAAACAATCTGCCGAAAGCTGCGCTGGCGTTAACAATGCGAAGGTTCACCTCGTCGTCAATAGTTAGTGTGCTGCCAAGGTAAGCGAAGCGGTTAACTACGTTGAGTTTTTGGCCGTTGACGGTGATGTTGGACTCAACATAGGGCTTTCGAGGGGCCGGCTGATGCATGACTTTAGTCTTCTTGGTACTGTTTGTGAGACCAAAGCTTGTGCAGCAGTTGAGAACCTTGTCTATGCTGCATTGCAGGTCAGCTTCTGAACGACCATCGACGGAGCAGTCATCAACAAATAAGAAATGCCTGATGGTATATGTCATTTCCAATGTTTAGGCTTGAAACCTCCAGGGATTGAATATTTTTCCATCTGTACTGTGCCAGAAACCTACGCCAACGTTTCCATACGTGAAAGCACTAGTCAGTTTTCCATCTGTATGGTATCTGATGTCAACTCCAACCTCAACGTCGCTGAACATATTAGTCAACATCGCAGGGAACAATAGACTGAACAGTGTCTGTGCCAGAAGACAACCCTGCGTGACGCCATTGGTTACTGGAAATGGCTCAGATGTCTCTCCATTGTCCTGGACTCGTGCCTGCATGCCATCGTGAAAATGCTGCACCATGGATATAAATTGTCTTGGGTATCCGTACTTGGCCATTACCTTCCACAAGCCTTCTCTGCTGCCAGTATTTAATGCCTTTGTCAAGTCGGCGTACATGGATAAAATGATTGGTGTTTTGCTCTTGACACTTCTCTTGTAGCCGCCTCTCCGCAAACACTATGTCGATCGTCCCACGTTCACTTCGGAATCCACATTGGCTTTCTGGCAGTAGTCCATGGTCAAGGTATGAAGTGAGGCGGTTCAGTAAGATTCTGGCGAGTATCTTTCCTGATATTGAGAGTAAGGATAGACCCCGGTGGTTGACGTAGGCGTGACGGTTCCCTTTGTGCTTATACATTTGGATTGTGCAAGCGTCCTTAAATTACTGGGGGATAGTCTCTTACTGCCACATCAGTAAAAGCAGTTGATGGAGCCTATCTATCAGGGCTTTACCCCCTTTCTTGTAGACTATCAACTATGACGGAGTCTGAACCAGGTGTTTTGCCACTGGAGAGCATACGTATTGATTTCAGTGTCTACATCATGGTTGGAGGGTCATTCAGTGCTTCGTTGATGAGTGATTGGGGGAGACGACTAATGGATTTATCACTGATGGATGAAGAGCGATACAGCATGATGTCAAAGTGTTCAGCGCTTCGTTGAAGAATCTTCTCTTTGTCAGTAATTAGTGTGTTATCGTCTACTCTGAGAAAGGCGATGATACAGAGGATATAGGTCGATACATTTCTTTCAGGGTATTGTATAAATTCTTAATGTCATGCTGGTCTGCGTAACACTGGATCTCATAAGCTTTGTTGCTCAGCCATATGTCTCGCATCTGGCGGATCTTCTGCTGTACAGTTCTGAGTATGCTGTTGTTCGCATCTTTCCTGGATGTGGACTTGGGGCTTGTTGAGATAGGCTTGAATGAGGTGGTGTTTCGCATCCAACAACTCTTTGATATCGTCGCAGTTCTCATTAACCAGTCTTGATGCTTTTTCGTTTGGGGTTCTAGGATTTCCGAAGCTGTGCTGTAGATCAGCTCTCTGAATCCCGCCCAGTCGGTCTCCACATTCTGATTGGAAATAGGGGTGGATTCAGACGTTTAACTAGGGCATCCACGAGAGACTGTTTGGTACTGGTGCATTTCAGCTTGGTGATGTTCAGTCGTTTCAGAGCTTTCTTTCCCTGTGGGCGTCTTTTGGGCTGAATCTGGATGGTGAGCTTGGTGATGATGAGGTGGTGGTCTGTTCAGCAGTCAGAGCCGCACAAGGACTCGGTAACACGCATATCCTGCCTCTCCCTCCTCCTGACAATGCCGTAGTCGATGAGGTGCCAGTGCTTAGAGTGTGGATTTATCCATGACGTCCGTTTACGAGTAGGGAGGCAAAAGAATGTATTGGTAATCAGCAGTTCATCTTCTGCCTAAGTAGGCAGCAAAAGGAGACCGTTGCTGTTACAGTGACCCACTCCGTTCTTTCCTAGCACTTCATCCACGGCAAAGTGATCACAGCCTACTCTTACATTGAAATCTGCAATAATGTCGAGCGTATCCGCCATTGGAACGACAGCGAAAACCTGACCTTCACTTCATCTGGGTTGGTCATGGTTGGAGCATAGCAACTGATGATGGTAAGGTGCTTTCTTCTAGACAAGAGGGGGAGTTTCATTGTCATTAGTCTGTCGTTTACTCCCTTGGGAGGTCCAGCTAATTTACCAGTCAATGCTTTATTCACTGCAAAGCTGACACCAGCCTCACGGCGCTCGTCACATCATCTGCTGCTCCGAAAGAAAGTGTATCCGGACGGTGCAAGTTGGGTCTCGCTCAAGGCAGCAATGCCTACGTTGTATCTGGCGAGTTCCTTTCCTAGTAGGGCGGTTCTCCTCTGATGTCTTCCCTCATCGTCTCTGTCCATTAAGGTGCGTACATTCCATGCATAAGTGTGCGTGAAACGATCCTCATTTTATTTTTGTATTTTGACCGCCAGAGTAGGGTCTCCGCCAACCGTGGTATGCTGCCAAGGAACGTTTAGAGTAGTCAATGTTCAGGGCACCTTTTCTAGCCCCTTCCCCATGTCTTGAAGGTGAGCAGTGAATTCCTGATGATTGCGTATCAGTCACTCAGGTAGCTGTCGGACGCCACTGCTGAATCATGTCAGTGGTGAACGACACTAATGGTATGAGTCGACTGTGTGAAGGTTTGCGGCTACAGCTGCCAGTGTACCCATGCCTGTCGCATCGTCTCATCGTCGCTTGTCTGTCGCCAAAGGACTTTAGTAGGTGATGAAATGGGATGGGTGGATGACAAGAATCACTTGCGTTGTGATTTTGTTTAAAGTAAGGAAGAGTTGAGCAGTTTGTCGACCTCACTATCTCGCCAAAAACCATCTGGGTCCATCAGCATGATAACGTCGAGATGGCCGGAGATGAAGTTGAGTGCAGTGTATGACCAGATCGTCCTACGTGTCATGCATTGTGCGCTCCACAGTGCTTTGCTTTGAATCACCTTTCTGCCCGTTAACCAGCAGGCTGCCAAATCCAGTTTTCAGATGCTAGGTGGACACCTAACTCACCGAGGAAGTAGATGTCACTTACAACATTATTGTCGAATGACCAGCTCAAAATCACGCCTTTTCTCAAGTATCTTGTCACAGTTGGTGGTCCAAATATAAAGTCCTTCATTCCTTCGTAATTGTTTACATCATAACGGTTTGTCTTTTACGAAAAATGTCATAATATACTCTCTACTCAATCTACGATAAAAGGTAACATTCTGAAAGATAACGTTGAAGAGTGGTGTTAAAAACGTATTATAATTTCATTGTTACGTTTAAAATGCTTCAGAAATTCCTTCTTCACAAGGCGATCTAAGTTAATTTAATGCTTCAATGCTTCATTCTCTGATATTTCTTAGTTGAGAATCTGACTTGTGTTATCATTACTGCATATCTCACATATGCTATTTCCATGATTTTACAATATATTTACATTCAACATTACACAATCTGGCTTATACTCGCCATCAGATGGATTCAGTACACTTTTAAAATGTTAATAGTAAAATGTCACTTTAGAGAAAAAGGGTGGCCCCGTATAAAACAGTAACAAACAGGGACAGACGAAAAATTGGCTATAGGCATCCATGTTATAAAGTATATTTTGCACTACATTATCATGAGGAGACAGACTCAGCGGAAGTACTATATTACGTCATAGATTTATCCTATGCAGCGAGTCTTTCTGTTTGCAATAGTTTAGCATGTTACATGTGATTGGCAGGACACACGCATTTGTCTGGCCTCTAAATAAAATGCCGTAGGTTGTCCTGTGTCATATAGACAAACGGGATATTAACATTATTTCTCCATATTGAAATGTATGTTTTATTATGTGTCTCACAAAGCGGCAGTCTGCTCTGTAATTGAAATGTCGTATTAGGTTACATGTTTAAAGCGCAGAGTCTGTACGTGTTGGTCCTGTTTTGGAAGGAAATGAAATGGGTTGAAGTGTTTAGATCGGAAAGTGTGAGTTTGGCTGCCATCTAAATGAATTGATTGATTTGCTTTGCTGAACAACAAACCGAAATTTAATATATACAGTTAAACGGCCCCATGTGTAGTGTAGCTCTATGTTGCCTTATGACATCTTAGCAGCTTCAAAGGTTACGTATATAGGGCAACACAATCTCCAGTCCCCTAAGTTGTCTTATGACATCTTTACAGTTATATACATATACAAGATGGTACATACCTACATATATACATACTGACGGGACAGACAGATGGGACCCTCTCAAAGTTCACCATTTATTGCACACACTCCCCAAAAATCAACCCGGGAGAGTGCAAAAATGCATCCACCATGTTTTGACATAGTGGGAGTACGTATTTTGTGTTGACTTGAGATCATTAGGAACTGGATATATGCTATATAAGTTAACTAATACTTGGAAGTCAAAAGAAAAGTTTGTGATTCGTATATTGCATTTACTTAATTAGTATCGCTGACAAAATCTAAAAAAGCAAGAAACCTGAGAGATGCAAAAAAAAAAACCCAACAAGATAATGTTTCTGTAAAAAGAAAAAAACAACCAGAACCTGTTTCACTAATTTAAAAAAAAATATTTTAGATTTAATCTTGTCTAACATATTGTCCATGTTTCATAACTCAACAGCATTACGCAATTTTTCCATCACAAGATTATAAGTATTCCTAATAGAGTTAGCTCCCTTAAATAATGCTGAACGATATAGAATACCTTTCTTCAGCAATATTGAAAAGTTCATTTACGTTTAAATCTTTGAGAGAGAGAGAGAGAGAGAGAGCGGATGTTTGTATATGTTCTGCTACACGTTGAACTAAAGTCATACAGATATCAAAATATTTGCCGAATATTAAGTCTTCGCCAGTCTCTGTATTCACAAATGTAACAGACCTTTTCGCAAATTTTTTAAAACTATTTTTCAACTTCCTTATTTTCTAGTTTTCGCTCTTTAGCTCGTAAATTTTCAAGAGAATTATCGAGTTTATGACCATTAATATGATTCATCACAAGCTCATCTTTAACCGGTCCAATAAATGTCTCGTATATAAACCTGTGGCAAAAATACCTTTGTTTCCCAGCAGAAAGTTTGAGATTACCAGTATTGTCGACAGTGCCGGCTGGCTTTTTCATCCGACCGTGCCTGATTACACTATCACGAGATGCTTTATAATTCTTGATGGTGGAACGCTTTACAAATTCTTGGCTCATTTATAATAATATTATTTGTCTAAATTAATACTTGAGAATCTAGGCAAATAATCTTCAGGGGTTCTTATAGCTTTTTAACTATCATTATTTTTTAAAAATCATAATACTGCTTCAGCTTTCTGTATCTTTAACCGCCACATGGTACACACAAATGTGTTTATTTTCTAAACTCCCATACCACATCGTAAACACGATTTCGGACCGAGACTCCCTCGCCGTACTCTTTGTAAATGCTGTCCGCAGAATTCGTTTACACAGGATTTGTTACAAGGGAATTAAGATTCTTTATTTGAGTCATGATATATATGAGAGATCACACCCAAGACAGGATCTTCGGATGTGGAATGCTATGATAGACCTAAAGCTCACATCTTAAATGTGCGTGAATCTTGATCGTAATTAGTCATCTTAGCTGAATCTAAATGTACTGTAAACAATACAGCCTGTAAATAAACTTGAATGATTTTCAGCAGGTTCTACCTCATGCACGACTTAAACAAACCGTCACGACTTAAACATCACGACTTAAACAAACAGTCACGACTTAAACATCACGACTTAAACAAACAGTCACGACTTAAACATCACGACTTAAACAAACCGTCGCACATATTTAAGTGGCGTATGATACCTTATATGGACATCCCTAATTTATTTGATGGTTGGCAGGTTAAGCACTTGTTCTCATTATCCTATTTTGTCTATCACACAAGTTGTGCTCAACATAAACCATGTTCTGCTTGCAAAAAAGAGCAGATTTTAGCGAAAAATGAAAACAATATTTAAATAACTTGCATGCTTGCATCCTGGGGAGTCAAATGTTGCTTTCGAGATATTTACGTCATTAGGATTTATCATTGCTGGGTTTCGATAGAAACAACAAGCTTTCTAAAAAGAAAATGTCTAACTTGACGACATTATACTGGGGCCAGGATTCGGTTGAAGTTTGTATAGAATCTCTCGAAGTTACAGCGAAGTTGATCTGACAACATTCTGCCGCGCCTACAGTTAGATCATGATCCAATTATAAACATTTGCGAGAATCACACTACGGCTCGTTGTTAGATCTTGTGAGGGAGGTTTCATCTCCACAGAGGAAATAGTGGGCGATCACTGCCACATTAATCGCGGGTACAGAGAAGCGTCAAATAATGCATAAAATGTATAGATGCGAATTTACGCTAATAAAATACAAATTCTTACCCTGCACGTGTATGCTAATCGCATAATCGTTCGAAAAATCGCAAAAATAAAGAGTCATTATCGACTATATGGAAAAGATAAATTACATTTCGACTGAGCCAGCAACAGTTAATTGACTCGCTGCATTGTCTGCATTCCAGCTTGAATAAAACTGTCAACAACATTGATTTGGTCAATAAGGTTCCTCTTTCCCAAGCAGATGGCGATGGAACGTTCACGTTGTTCGTCCGCAAAGGAGTATATCCATACGAATACATTAGAGACTAGGGTACGTTTTCTGAAAATCAGTTGCCACCTATTAAGGTCTTCTAATCGCTGACCAGAGAAGGAATTCCTGCCGATGACCAAGCGCACGGATGACAAAATCAGTCAAAACATACTCAAGGGTCTTCACGTTTCATGAACTAGCGTCGATGATCCCCCGCATGGTGGATCGTTAACCTGGATTCAATAACAAGACCTGAAAAAAATGGGTTGAATACGCGGAAACGCCTCAACATCTCTTTACATTTTGAATTGTACGGACTTGCGCCACCACATGTTGATTATCTACTAGGTTGATTAGCCATCGCTGGAAACGAATTTTCTGGATATCTGTGTCGTTTGCCTATGTTAAATTCAACGCTGCCTTTGCAAGCTCTATGTGGAGATGTTGTTCTTGAAGAAATGTATGCACTCGGCATTTTACATTGTATCTTAGAAGATATGAATAAGGTATACATGAAATGTCAGTTGACATTGCCGGACGAGCAGGTGCAGTGACCCGACATCTTGCAGATGTGCTTTGTAACCATGCTTGCAAGCAAAGCCGATTTAGTCTAGTTAGATAGATTGGTGCTGGTCTCGACCACATTGAGCTTGTTATCTTTCAAGATAAAATTGAAAAACTGAAAACGTCCAACATAGACATAACGACATTTGTTTTTAAGTCGCGAGGTGTCATCGCGACGAACCAGGCCGAAATTACGGAGAATCATGGAATCAGAGACTCCAGTGTGATGGTCGCCTTTGTTAGAGACTAAATCAGTGATGATGATGCTGTAAATAACGTTACATTGATGTAAATGTAGCACCCAGCAAGAGAGAGAGAGAGAGAGAGAGAGAGAGAGAGAGAGAGAGAGAGAGAGAGAGAGAGATCACACCCAAAAAAGAATTTTCGGATGTGGAAGGCTAAGATAGACCTAAAGCTCACATCTTAAATGTGCGTGAATCTGGATCGTAATTAGTCATCTTAGCTGAATCTAAAAGCGCACAGGATACATACAATATCAATATTATTCATTGATCGGCAACATATTAGTGCAATACAAACATATTCCAACAACGTTCACGAATCTTTCAAATATGCAGTATTACCATCATAAGTTGCGGGATATGAAATTCGGTTTGATGGATTCTATTTGCGCAAGTACTTAACCATCGTTGGTGTTCGTGCTCAATATTTATCAATAAATATACAAATGGATTCTGAACAGTCACGAGATTAAGATGGTACGGTATTTGCTGATGGTGCGTCGGATCAGATGGTAGCGGATGCCACTATCGATGATTATGTTTCATTTGTTGACAAACATGTTATGTCAATCATAAAATGCTACATTGATTCCAATTTAAGTAGGAAATTCTGATGTTCGTGGGTAGATGGCGATTGGTACGGATGTAAGAATTAGGCAAGAAATGAGCAGGAAAAGGCCACAAATGGGTGGTTGCCATGTGTAGGGTCACGTCAAAATGAGTGTAGAGTATATTTCTAATCAAAATCTAGTGGAGAGGCCCCGAGTGGCCTAAAGTGCTATCCGTTACGGATCACTGCCATCTCACCTCTGTCTGCGTGGGTTCGAGTCTAAGATTCGGCCAATGTTGGTATGTGAGAAAGCTTGCCAGTAGCTTCTCGTGGGTGGGTGGTTCTTTCCGGGGGTTCTCCCGGCTTCTTCCTCCACCATTATTACTGGCCGCCATGTATAGCCTATCGTGTTCTGAAAAATGGCGTTAAATCCCACAATAACAATAACAAAATCTAATAGTAATACATAGAGGAAAGAAAAATTCTATTTTTTTTAATTGATGATGAAAATTGCAGAAACTGGATTAAAGTTTGGGTCCATCTGAATCAAGTACTAATATAATAATGTTATTAATAATGGTTGGGGTAAAATCCCTTTACAATATTCATTAAGACAAAACTTCACTTTAAATAATGCCAAAATATTTCGAAATAGAGCACTTTATAATAATAGTTTACTATTTAAGAACCAAGGATTAAATGTCAAATCTGGTTTAAAGACATGCAAAGTAAATCACATCCCCCATACGCTATTTTTAAAATGCACGTTGTAGTGTCTCAGCATAACAATCAATGTTATGGTGAAAGACGGTAACATGAAACGTGCATATTTATGCATGTGATGTCACCAATAAATGTTTAATCTTATCAGGGATGGAATAGATCAGGTTAATGCATGTCAAATGTCAATGGCTAAGTCATTTGCTTATTATTCTGTTATGTATATCTATCTTGTTTGCTTAACTTTTGCCCATGATTGTAGATTGAATTTTAAGATTAGGTCACAGGATGCCTACATGACTAACTTTTCTCCACGATTGTAGGCTAGAAATGGGTTTCAGAGCAGAGAATATACTAGAAATATACTTGCTTGAAATTTGATTGAAATTTCTCATTGAAATTACACAGCTGTGCCAAATGAAAATGTGTATAACTAAGGACTTGGTCAAACAATTTGTTGCTTTTTTAGGTCAGCCTGTGGGAATCCTTTTGATCAAAATTTACAGCTGTTTTTAGATATAGTTTGAGAGGAATTATTTATTTATGTATAAACATTCTACACTTTAGTATTTTTGAAAGTATATTGAAGATTATTTGCAATTTAATTTACACTACTGTATGTGATCTTAAACATCCACTAAGTACCGGTAAATGGAATAAATTCTTGATTATATATAAATTGCTGGTTTCACTTATTTATGTCACATAGCCATTTTAAAAATGTTCATTGCATGTGTTCAAGATAGCAACTGAAAGATAGGAACATGAATGTTGCCACTATTATCGGAGATGTCTCTAACATGTTTAACACTTATCAGTGATGGAAAAAATTTGAATCAAGGCGGTCAAAGGTAGGGATAAAACAATTCATTAATATACTTTTACTTTTGAAATATCTATACACTTATTGATCCAAGAGGTGGAGAATCAATACAATGTGATACTTACCCTATACAAGTTACTTTAATATTCAGCAGGCATGAATAACAATTAGTCATTTACCTTTTTATTTTTTAAACTGAGAAGTCATCTGAATGGATACTGCAGGTAGTGGCACTCATTATTGTTGTGAAAAAGATAAATCTATTGACAAACCTGATTTGTCTTTTACAAATTAACACAAGGTGATGTAGCCTGTAATGCCCCCCCCCCCCCCCAATTTTGTTGATTCCATTCTAATTATCTTCCTTTAACATCATATTTAGCATAAAGGAGATATTTTGAATGTGTTCCTGGTGTATAACAAAGTATTTTACTCATTATTTAATAACCACTTTTATACAAAGCTACTCTGTTGATTCCTATCTTTTCTAATTGGGTCTAATTCGATTTATATACTTCTACACCTCCAGCATGTCACATAGTGAAATATGTTACACTTAATTCTGATTGGTGGCTATTGTTTGTTATGGACCTAGGTAAAAAAATAACCAAAATCGGACCTTAATTATAATATTCTATGCATGACACAAAAGAAGTATTGGAAAACAACAAAACTTTCTTGCATAAATGGTCATTTAAAAAGATGTCAATTAGGAATGTATTTTTATGTTGATTTTTAAGCATTGATTGAACTTGCTGACAGGATAAATAAAATTAATACATTATCAGTAAGGAGGCAGATTTCATCCCATGAGTTTTTCATGTTGCATATATTTTTTATTATAGGAGAGCAGGTGTTTTCCTTCTTTGCTAACAAAATAAAGTGTTTGTGGCTGCATCAGGTGTTTGTTCCTTATAGAAGTACAACGTGACATATTTTGTTGGTATTCTTCATCATTCCCACACCCAGACTTGTTCTAGATAAGATTTTTCTTGCACAAGGAAACTTGCAATATTTCTTCTGTTTTGAAAATAACACTGTAATGTCTTCAAATTCAAGTGAAGCATTCATGAAGTGCAAACCCAAGGGCCAAGATGATTCATGCATCTGACTTAATGGGTAGCTTGAAATGGCCTTAACTGTTTACTTAAAATAACGGCCAATTAACAGGTAGTCTATTGGAAAGTATTTTTGTTAACTAGTCATGAATGTGAATGGCTTATAAAACGTTGCTAAGTATGTTTGCAGTCTACAATACAACCAATGCATCAACACATAAATGGGCACCACCAGCCATTGACAGACCTTCTAAAGATGGAAAAAGCATCAAGTGACTGTGTATTGATACTGTATTGTACCATAAGCTGTATATTGTGAATTGTAACAAATTACAGCTCAGTTGTATCATTTCTTTCCTATTCAAAAATCAAAGGGTAAAATGATTATTCTTCCAAAAATTTAAAATATGCAATAAAGTGATTCTGAACTTATCATCATTTAATTTTCCTTGGATTCATTACAAATGAAATTAATACTTTCACTATATTTTTCTTATATATAATTCTAGTTTAAAACTGAAAGTTGACTTTACCTCTTGTTTTCTAAGATTCCTCATTTTCCCATAATTATGGTCAATACACACACAATACATGCTATTAGTAGGATATATACATGAAAATTGATGAATCCAGAGTTAATGGGATATATGTATTAAATACCAGTATATGCTGTTAAAGGATATAAATGAAAATCCATTAATATACCATTATAGGGATATACACAAAAATCCATTAATATGCCATTATAAGGATACACAAAAAAATCCATTAATATGCCATTACTGGAATATACACAAAAATCCATTAATATGCTGCTAAATGGACATACATGAAAATCCATTAATACGCTGTTAAATGGCTATACAAAAAAAATTAATATTCTGTTATAGGGATATGCAAATTATCCATTTATATGCTTTTTAAAAGGGATATACATAAAAAGTCATTAATATGCTGTTAATGGGATATACACAAAAATTCATTGATATGCTTTTAAAGGGATATATATATAAATTCATTAATATGCTGTTAATGGAATATACACAAAAATCCATTGATATGCTATTAAAGGGATATACAGAAAAATCCATGAATATACTGTTAATGGGATATATATTAAAATCCAATTTTAAGTAACAGATTCACCTAAACTTTTAATGTTCTAAAAGAAAAGTGAAAACATTTTCTTTAAAAAATTTTTAAATGAAAAGACATGCTATATGTATAACATTGACTACTATTTTTATTATTATTCCAAGTCCAATCAAAATCCACTAGAAATTCAATTTGTTGTAAACAAAAATAAATGAAAAAATGATAGACACCCATATTATGAAGCACCACATTGTATTTAAAACCAGGGCTTGTGTAATTACCCAGATTCTGTAAAGACGCAAAATTATAGTTGCAATTAAAAAGTTTTTCGGTGTTGTTAGAGTGTACACTATTAGTCATTGGTTGTGCTATGTATATCAATATTCAATGTCATATTTATGGAAGTACAAAATAAATAAATTTACTATTTAGATTGGTAGCACAAATTTACATTTTAAAATATTGCTGTTCATTGGCACTTCGTCATCCACAATTTGTAAAAAAATTTTTTTTACCAGTTTTAAAAAAACCCAAATCATTTATTTAAATTGTTATACTATTCTAACTTGTGTGTTGTGTGGATTTCTGTTACTGTTTGTTAGTAGGTTGCCGACTAAGAAATAAACATAGCGGTGGGATATAATCAACACAAACAAAAGAACATAACTATGTTATATGTCATGCATTAAGCTATTAGTTTATTCAACAAAAATATACATCTATTTTGCTTAACTGCATAGTGGAGTTTAGACAGGGTATAACAATAATATTCATGATTATTTGGTAAATAATATAAACTAATTCTTAAATTAACACTTAACTATATATAGAACATTTTTTACCTGGTCAGTTCATTGTCTTGTATACATATTAAAAAGAAAACTATGAAGTGATATATAAATGACCATGGTGAGTAATAATTTAAATATACTATTCCGTTTCTTTGGTCTCAATCCCATTTCTACAAAAGATATATAAATGACCATGGTGAGTAATAATTTAAATATACTATTCTGTTTCTTTGGTCTCAATCCCATTTCTACAAAAGATGCAGATACAGGCTCTGTAAATGAAGATATGGTACTGTAAATTTGATTGTAGTTTTTCCACAACTGTTGGCTGCATTGCCTTTAATCTTGAGCAGTGTGCAACTTTTGGGCATTTTATTTCTTCCTTATTTATCATGAGAATAATTATCTGTACATTCAGTGTGCTCTCCAGAACGTAGAGATGATGGGAACAAAATATTTGTTACACAATTGATACTTGGCACACAACTTATAGCCTTGAGAACACAAATTAAAACGGTTCATCTGCATAAAATTCCGGATGTGATCTAAATTCTGAAAAAGGGAAAAATCTGACTCCCCTATTGAGTGATCTTAACATAAGCATATCTTTTTCTTTCAAATAAAAGCCAAAGCAGTCTAAATTCTGCTTTAGTCTATCAGTTTTGTTCGTCTTAGGAATAACTGCAATGTCTCTTTGGATCAGAAAACGTAACAGTACTTGAGCTGGCTTCACAACATACTTGGACGCTATACTTTTCACAGTTTCATCCTCTAGTAAAGAAATCTGATTGTCTGGTGAAATATGATGCTCAGGTCTTGCTGGGGCTCCAAGAGGGCCGTATGCTGTAAGAACTATTCCCTTTGATTTGCAAAACTTTTCAAGTTCTAACTGCTGAAGATAGGCATGACATTCCAACTGAAGATTTGAAGGTGTAATTTCAGCTTTCTTCAAAATCTTATCTATCTGTTTAGCAGTAAAATTTGACAAACCCAAGGATGACACTTTGTTGCACTTTACCAGATCTTCCATGCTCTTCCAAGTTTGATTCATATTTTGATGTGCAAACTCTAATTGTCCGTCTAATCCAACTGGTTTGAGGTTTCCATCGCCACGATTTTTCAGAGACCATGGATGGTGAATTAATAAAAGATCTATTGATTTCAATCGCAATTTTTCAAGTGACTCATTTACACAAGATTTCAGATCAGTAGGTGCGTGATATGTATCTGGAATTTTTGTGGTAATGAATAGATCTTTCCTATTGAGTTTACCACTTTTCATTAATAGCTGTAAAATATCACCAATGTCTTCATTATTACCATATGAGTAAGCTGTATCTATGTGACGGTATCCATGAAAGACTGCATGATCTATAATTTCCTTTAAGTGATCTCCCTTTAGTAGATATGTTCCCATCCCAAGCATCGGCATCAGTCGTCCAGAGTTCAGCTTCAACTGTTGTATGATTCCTGCCATGTTCTTAAAAAAAAGGAAAATCCATTAACACAAGCTTAATCTAGAAGAGAACTGTATTACTGCTATTATGTTATATAGTGTCTATACCAATGTCAAAGTAGAATGAGTTTAACGAGAATGTATATACTGTGTCTGTCTTGTAAAGCCAGTTTAGAGGGTAACATTCTGCATTATCAACCAGCTGAAAAACCTTGAATTAACTAATCAAGTATGAAATAAAACAATAATAATGATCATGATGATAATTCAAGTTATTGTTAAAATGAAACACTTGTGTCTCTATGAACAAAGTCACACAGAGAATATTAAATATACATCCCTCATTAAAAAAAACAAACAACCACACCATAAATTGAAAATTAAAAATAACTTGCTTAATTAATCTTGATGTAAATTGTCCAAGGAAACTCTTGAAAAACAGGTAATGTTTTAAACTGCCAAGAAGCATAAAAACAACGGTTACTGGATATCTGTTTTATAACTAGAACAATATACTTTTTATTATCTATCAGTCTAGTATTAAAGATCATACTAATAGTCTGAGAATTATGAGAATAATTATTATTATTTATTATTCTTTATTTATTCTTTATTATTATTATAAATGTCAAAATGTTCATTATGGGGTGTTGTAGGGTTTAACACCATTTTTTAGCACAAGATTAGCTATACATGGAGGCCAGTATTAATGGTGGAGGAAGAACCCAGGAAAACCCCTGGAAAGAACCACTGACCTACAAGAAACTAATGACAAGCTTTCTCACATACCCACATTGGCCAAATCTGAGACTTGAACCTATGCAGACAGAGGTGAGATGGCAATGATCTGTAACGGCGAGCATTTTAGACCACTTGGCCACTCGGGGCCCTCCATTATGGGGTGTAAAAGGTCAGCAGAAACACAGGCTATTAAACACACTGGAATAAAACTTGTTTTCTAAATCTACTCTCAGGCAATTCAGAAAAGAAACCAAAAATTAGAAAAAAAGTTTACATATAAATCAATTATAACAGTTCAATGAGACCATCTCAAAACATAAAAAAGGAAATTTTAAATAAATAAAAAATAAATTAAGAAATAAATGGTGATGCACTAAATACGGGTGATAACTGCTTACAGTATTCCTTCGTGTTTGTACCTCCCTACCAATTGTAATAATGAATTAATTGGGTCAAAGATAAAAAAATGACAACACTTAATTCATTTCATTCATCAGTTTAAAATTTCTAATCATGATAATCACCAGTGGATCCCTAACATTGTCAACTCAAGATCATGTTTTGTATTTCGTAAGATTTAAAAAATAAAGTGATACCCATCTTTAAAAAAATATATATGTTGTCACTGCATAACTCTTACCCCTATTTAGTTCCAGCAGAGTTATCTTTCTTAAATGCCTTTGGCGTACAAAGTCATGTCCATGTCAGATTGAAAATATAACATTACTTCTTTGACAGTGTGTGACACACATGTTTAAGTAGATATAAAATATATTTATTCCACCAAAACATTAGCATTGAGGTCTATGGAAAAACAACATCTGATACAAACAGCCCTAGGTAAGGAAAAAAGGCTTTGCTATTGCCTCGTTAATTGTTATGCATACATGAACTTTTTGAAGGTGGTAACAGGGAGCAAAAAAAAAAACAGCACAGCTATGCCATTAATTTCCCTTAATTATTAAGTATGCATAGAATGGTAAAAATTTCAAATTTCACTTCTGCTCAAAGTTCTCTATCGGATGCTTTACCTGCGAGGCACAAATTTTACTGCACGTATTCACACTCGAAACCCGTTGTTCAGGTTGATTAAAGCTTCCGATGCATTTAAAACTGCCACTGACATATTATGGGATTGCGGACTACATGCAAGATTTACTTACCTCCAAAATTAAAGAACATAACAACTTGCAAAAACTAAGGATATTTGAAGTTGAAAAGCACATGATAACACATTTTATAAAGACTTTTACTTAGTTCAAATTACTTTCAAGATTCATAATAAGCAACCATCTCATCAAAGTAAAGTGTTTGAGTTTTGGAACTATTTTCTTAGTTTCTTAACATACATTCGTGTCTGCCAAGCTGGTAGGCGTATTAATAATTTATCGTGCCTTAGTTCCTTTTGCCCGACGTATTTTTTAAAAGCGAGTCATTTTCAGATGCTTTCAGAAGAACATGTTGCATTTCAAAACATTGCGTGTAGATAAAATTTCAATATGGGTAACATTTTATTAATTTAGAAGCTATTGTAATATGATTTTCTGACCAAATTGTTTCAATAGGAATACAACATAAAGGACGCTGCACGCAAATGAAATGTGTATTTTTTCGAAGAGGGGGTGGGACTTACTGCTATTGTAGGATTAGCGGGATTTTTTTTAGTCTGTGCTATACGTTGCGCCCAGCGTAGCTGGTGAAGGAAGGACCTGGGGAAACCACGGAAAGAACCACCGACCCACGGGATGCTACGGGCAGTAATTGGTGCAGCAAAGGCGCGAGTTTTAAACTACTATACTACTACTAAGAGGGAGGGGCGATCGCAGGGGCTCGTTACAAAGCAAATTAGGATATCACAAAGCATAATAGGAGTATCCGTCTATGAATCAGGGTCTAACCTATAACAATGAACGAGCCCCTGTTGGTGCGAGGGAACAGGTCAAAACGTACCCTATCCGAAACTTACCAAAGTCAAAAACGTACCCAAATCAAAACGTATCAGATTTAAAACATGACACACTCGCTTTAACTGACATAATTTTGGTGTATTGTGTTTCTAGCCAGTGAACGGATTGATGGAATGCAATGAATATAAGATATGTCATGGAAAAATGAAATACAATGCAAATAAAGATTCAATGAAAAAAATGCTTTTATTTTTTTGTAATTATAAGATGTAAAATGTTTAAATTGTATACATATCTGTTGCCAAAATAGTAAATTAATGAAGTTAACATTAAGCATGGTTCAGATAAGTTGGCAGAATTTTCTCCACAACATCAATATTATCAAGTGATACTTAACTAAAACCTGTATTTCTTAATGTGTGATTTGAGCATACACCATGGATGCAGGAGGTCACAGGTTTGAACACCGGCTGAGTCTTACCACAATACCAGAGACTTTTAAAATTGGTACTAGCAGCTGCTTCGCTTTGCACCTATTATTAAGAGGTTAGTTTTAGGACTAGTCGTCCTGGTTTCAAGAAAATGTGCCTGGGTTCTACTCATGCTACATGTCTGCAGCATGATGCCCCTCAGTGCTAGACATCACTATCAACTGCCACACTGCAGACATTAGTGATATGATGAAAACATAGATAAAGCTACATTACAAATCCTAAACACAAACACTAATAAATTAAAATTAAAAGTAAATGGCCGTATTGTCAAGTTATGCTGACCTACATTTCGGTTGGCTGGATAGTGATGGAAGCTGAGAATGCTGAAATTGGTTACAAGGATGATAGGTATCTTCAATGAAATTAATACAAATATACTAATTGAAAGAAGTGTTTAGCTTCGTTTCATTTGAGTTACTTATCACCCTGGGAATTCCTCTACAGTCATATACACTCCCTAGTTTCTAGCACAAGGTGAGAAATATCAGTTCCTGAAATGTTTCTTGTATTTTATGGGAAGCTGGTAAATGAATTGAAAAAACAAGTTTGATTAATTACATTGTACATTTTTTTTAATTTCAGATTTTGATAAGAAGTTGTTGGAGAAAGAAATCAATGAGCTTTATGAAAGAGAGATTTCCAAATTTGGCAGCCCAGAATTGGCTTCAGGGATTGTCTTTAAAAAGAAATTGAAGCGCTCATTTTCTCATTCATCGTCTTCGCTTTCTCATTCTTTGAATTCATCGCTGGATGAAGTGAAGGCTTTGCAACAGTTGAGACAAAAATTAAATACAAATGTCATTGATCTTTCCTATTTGAATGAATCTGTTGGAGATGCATGCATATTCAAAAAACGTCGATTGGAAACAGATAGAACTGTGTTAAACTGCTCGGAAGACCAAACAAATGTCATGAATTTGACATTACCACGAAGTATCCTCACAACAGAAATTACTGATTGCAAGGACAGTGTGATTAATTCTTCCTTGGTTTATCCACGACCAGACTTTTTAACAGCAAGTCAGAACATTGCAGACAAAACTTGCCAGAAAGAAGATGAAGATCATAGTGGTCAAAAATTACATCCTGCAAGACGGTTGTCAACAGAGCATGGTAATAAGAATGTACAAAGGGTGGGTTTCATATTTGCTTTTGACAGCTCAGATTGGCTCCTTTGATGTGTCCTGGGTTAGCCAAATAGCTCCCATTTCTTCAGAATATATGGCCAATAAAGTGCTGAAAGTGCTGAAAGTGTATTTAAAAACCAATTAAAATCATCAAACCGAAACGTACCAAACTTATCAAAGCAAGTACAGCACAACCTGTCGATAAAGACTATTCAGTGGACCACTAAATGGATTGTGTATACAAATAAAGGTGTTCTTTGTTTATTTTGTAGCTTGAAAATTATAATTAGAATATGAACCCATAAATATTGGCCTTGGGCTCCACTTAGGTTACATTATACGATGAAAAAGACTATACAAGTGGCCAAAAATATTGGAAGTATTCTTGTAAGATAATTTATAACAGTTTCGGTTGTCTGCTTTTGTAAAATCAGTTAAGATTGTGCAGTTAATTATGTCATCAAATACACATACATGCCAACCATTACGCTATTGACGTAGCTTTTCTTGACTAAATTACACGTTACGCTTAAACGTATACAGATTACACTTTTTCGGTATATCCACCTTTAAAAAATTATATTATATGTTTTCTCGTTATTATTAACATTCCATTAATCCCACAGACCAAATTTTAGAAAAGACGGCTGTTACATAACTACAATATAAAGTATGTTTGACCGTGGAATTGCATTGCACTTTCCTTACAGTATCATGTTCAATTTATAGCTAACCTGGTTATACTTTTGACCTTGAACTCTATTTATAGCATCTGAACTCTATTTATAGCATCTGTATGCTTAGTGAGGAGAGAGAGCAGACTGGTTTTCTAAATTTAATCTTTTTGCACAGATTCCATGTTCTAAGTGATATTTACTGCAGAACCAGTCTGAAGGTATTTGGCATACATTTTTATTTTAGTCTATGGATTTATGTGAGCAAATATATCTCCTTAAAAGATTTCCTAGATAATATTAGAAAAAGGCAACAACAACAAAAACCGACACCAAAAGAAACAGAATCCCGTAAATAACAAGACAAGAGTGCAACATGATGTGACATCTATTTCAAGCCGTGTAGAAAGAATTTTAATATTTGGCGCTAAAAGTCTTAAGATGGATTCTAGTCGATGTGTGTGTAAAGCTAAAAGTGCTACATATGAAAACTTGAAACAGTAAAGGATGTTAAAAGACGAGAGGGGCAAATAAATCATTGTTTATTGAAATTTAAGCATGTTATATGTAGATTACACTTTTCTACCTGGATTCCGCTTTTTGACCACTTGGATTATGCTTTTTCCTTGTCAAGGGTTGGCATGTATGAATATAGGTAATTTTTTACTAAGGTGTACCATTATGAATGCGGGGAGAGGTTGGACATAAAATTACAGTTGTGCCTTCCTTCTTTCATTTAACAAAGAAATAGAAAATTGTAAATATACTGTAATAATAATTGCTTTAATAGTCCTACAGAATAAAATGATGAAGTAAATGATAGGACATTTGGATATCTTTAAAGATTTGCAAGACCATATGCAAATTGGCTGCACCAGCCTTCTATTGTGGAAAATCAGTGTAATTTTAATAACTATGTCATATAATACATTTAGCATGCCAACTTTTTTAGTACCTTATGAAGAAGGCTCCATGATCTCAAAAGCATGCCCACATTTTATTAATTTGCTAATAGGAGTCCGTGATCTCAAAAACATGCCCATTTTTTATTAATTTGCTAATAAGAGTGTGATCTCGAAAGTATGCCTACATTTGATTAATTTGCGAATAAGAGTCCATGATCCCGAAAAGCATGCACACATTTTATTAATTTGATAATGGGAGTCATTGACCATACCACTTTTTACGTTTCTCCTTCAAATATGTTCCCCAATCCCATTAGGATATAAGCCTGCTACCTCTCAAATCCAGCCCTACTAAAAGACGAAAATTCGTCTTTTCTGTCTATCTCCTATAGTCAAAGGGCAATAACTCTTGCTTCTTACCACCCCTTGCCACCGCCAGGTGTCGCTAGTTTTTAAGCTTCGCTTGTACTGTTTACGACGTACAATTACACCTCCATATAATCCAAGCCATCTTAGTGTAAAATTGGACCATCTGAAGTTAAATTTGGAATTATTGTGTTGGACAATCATTCTTCTACAGGTTGTATACATTATATTACAATTTTTTCAAATTTTCAGTGACTGTCACCTTTTACGGACTTCGTCTATTGACGCCACGTTGCAACATGCTAATGCAGTACTCATGTTGTCATTTACGAGTTAACTCGGCACTGAATAATTTTGCTTACTCCATTAGTAACGGTTGTGGTATTAGCGAATTTATAACATGCTGAATTGCTAATTTTTGCTTTGTTTTATCTTCTTTTGTCGTTTCATTAGAAATGTCAACCATATGCATGAAACGCAAAAAGTTCAAACAAAAGAAGACAACCATGACACTTGTATGTACCAAGTGTACATCATCTATACTATGCAGTGTGTGTAATACGTGGACAGATGGACAGAGCCAATGTGGGCTGATGTAGTCCAGAAGACAAGAGGCAACGGAGGAAAATAATGTTGACATCGTACAACAGTCCGCCTTTGAATAGATGCGTCGTTTGGTCTAGGAAGCTATGACGCAACTATTGACATCAGGCCAGATATTACCTCTTTGGGGGAACACTCCCCCAATTTTCGGCTGCCCAGTGGGCGCAACTCCCCCCGCATGTCAGATCATGGCCTTTGGGCCTGTAAGTCAGGACGCATGGGTTTTTTGCTGGATCCATTGGATCTAATTCTTTATACAACCTCGATGTCACCAGCCGTCCCAGCATGGGAACCTTATTGCTAAAACGGTCCGACCAACTATGATTTACGGGGATTTTAGTGACAAATCCATCTGTCAAGCTGTACCACCGGCAACATACCAATACTATGATGGAGATTTTAGTGAGAAATATCTCTGTCCAGCCAGGCCATTGGGGCGGCCGGTACCAGTGATAGCCGGACCGTCGCCGACATTCAGGCAGACCATTCGCATATAAACCAGTGGGCAGTGCCGGCCTTCCATATGTTCACAGCTTCTCCACAAGGGAGAATTAGTGAAATTGTTGAGGACGATGGATTTGCGTCATCTATGTCACATGGTATGCTCTATCCAGAGATGCAAGCTGTACCAGAACCAACGTTCCCTCTAAGTTAATGGTAGATGTGCTCGCTGCGCGAGCATTACGGAGACGAGCAAAATTTAATGTTGGATTGAGCCAAAAAATTGACTATTCAGCTGTGCGGGGATGCTTGAGCAGCTGCATGCGCAGCTTAGAGGGAACGTTGACTAGAACAGTGAGTGTGACGAAACACTTGCAAATCAGCCGTACACAGATCCAATCACAGAACAGACTGAGTTTAGCTTCAAGGCCACAATGGAAGAAATTTATAGGGTGTTGGCAACTTCCGAATGCCCACCACCTCTTACCGCCATTCAAGACTACAAAGTTAAGGCATCTGTAGATCTTGAATGGGAGGAAGAGACGATGTCCTTCCTGCTCCTTCCCCAGTCGACAAAATTCAGGCAGCCAAGTACCAGCTATGTTCTAGTGTAGCTGGTACAAAACCCAATCACTGTATTACCTCAGAACAATTGGGTAAGTCAGGTCATTTCGGAGGGACTTTGGATTTCATTTATCCATCCCCCTCCCCTGTCCTCCTCTCCCCTCTTCACGGAGGTGCTGTCAGATCGGGAAAAGGATGCCTTTCTAAAAATAAAAAAACCTGCAATCGCTGGGGTTTTATTTCTGGCTGTTTCTTATCCAGAGGCTGTTCATCGACCTGAGTTGCCTCAACCAATACATTTTACCACTGAAATTCAATGTGGCGATGGCGATATCAATCCGTCTTTCCATCTGATGGGATAGGTATGCCATCAGTCTAGATATGACCAGCGCATATTTTCATGTCCCTATTCACTGAGTCACGGAACTTTCTCCGTTTTGCTTATCGCAACTAGGTTTATCAGTTCCAGGTCATACTTTTTGGACTCGACATCAGCCCTTGGGGCTTTTACTAAGGTTATGGATTGTGTTGTCACCCTGTTCTGCTCGACTTCATCTATAGTGACGGCAGTGTACTTGGACTACATCCTCCAGAAACATGTTAAGTTCTACTCTGCTCAAAGGCAGAAACAATCTTCTATCACTTTTAGATCATCTAGGCTTTCTCATGAATTGAGAAAAAGTCCGATCTCAGTCCATCCCAGAGTTTTGTTCCATCTGGATATGGAGTTTCTCACTGATCTGAATCTGGTATGGCTTCCTTGTGTTTGAGATCATCCGGATAGTTGAACTTGTTGAATCCGTTTCCAACAGGATGTGCATTTCAGCGAGAGAGTTCTTGCAACTCCTCGGATTATTCAATGGTTCAGCGGACTTGATCCCGCTCGGCCATCATTTTATGCGCACCTTACAAATGACGTTACTAGCACAATGGCGCCCTTTTTTGTCTTCAACTCCCCTCAAAAACACAATAATGATCACGCCCGAGATACAATCATTCTTGCGTCAGTGGCACAACCCCTGTTGGCTGTCCACAGGGATTCCTCAGGAGATACCCCCAAGCAGAGATAACGGTATGTACTGCCACCAGTACCTATGGTTGGGGTGCCCACCTGTTACCGGACTTTGATACCGTCAGCGGGACGTGGGGGCCAGGGATTAGCCCTCTCCACATCAACCTTTCAGAAATAAAGTTTGTCATCAATTCCTTTCATTTCTGGAAGGATCAACTCCTAGGCAAAATTGTCCTCATTATGTCAGACAACTCTGTGGTGGTGACTTGCCTCCTCAAACAAGGGGGCACCAACCAGACCTGTGCAATCTGATCTGGCAGTTTCTACATTGGTGCGACAATCTCCACATCAATGTACAAATAAAAGCCATTCCCGACAGACTTTACCACTTATTGTCTTGGCTGACACTATCCAAGAAAAGTCAAGTCCTTCACACGGAATGGTCACTCCGTCAATCGGTCTTTCTTCCAATCTGCACACTTTGGGGGCATCTAATGATCGATCTTTTTGCAACAAGGTGGAATCACAAGTTGTCCACCTTCGTCTCTCCAGTTCCAGACCCAGAAGCTTGGGCTGTGGATGTTCTGTCAATCAGCTGAGAGGGGTTGTGGGCATTCTCCTGTCCTCCCACGGTCATGGTACTAAAAATAATCCAGAAGTTAAGGGGTTAGAACTGTCAGATGATTTTGATCGCCCCTCTCAGATTGAACAACTCCTGGGTCATCAATCTACTCGATCTGGCAATAGATCTACCCAGGGAGATTACAGTCAGCCCAAATCTTCTTAAGCAATCGCAGTCAAGGGTATTCCACCCCTGTCTAAACCGTCTTTATCTTCATGCTTGGCTCTTGTACGGACGGACTTGCGAGACAAACAATTTAAACCTTTGATTGTGGAGAGAATCTTGAGCAAGAAGGCCCTCTACTCTGAAGGCTTATGAGGGAAAGCGGCATGTTTTTAGGGACTGGCACGATATCAATAACATTGTCCCTTTGAGTATCTCAATCCCTCAACTGGCTGACTTTTTTTCTCTGGCTTTTCGAGGAGAAACAGTTGGCCCCAATTACTATCAAATGCTACCGCTCCATGATATCAGACACATTCCATCATCATGGTAGATGTGATATCAGGCATGACAAAGATCTGTCAGATCTTTTAGACAATTTAGAGTTCAATCAACCAAAATTGCTCTCCCTGTTTCCAAATGGAATCTGTCCTGGGTTTTAACATGGCTCAATTCAGACAATATTGAGTCTTTAGCCCACAATTTGTTAAAGCTACTATCATACACAATAGGTTTCTTGATAGCCTTAGCTTCAGCATGCAGGGTGAGTGAGTTACATGCCCTTTCCAGTGACCCAAACTATCTTCAGATCAGATAGTTCGGTGGTCCTCTTGACGCAGACAGGCTTTGTAGCCAAAAATAGGTTAGCATCCATTGGCAATCAAAGAGTCGTCATTGGCTTGCTTTCTTCCATAGATATGTCAGGAGCAGCAGCCATGCAAGATCCTGTTTGTGCACTCAAGCACTATTTTAAATGCACAGAAGCGAGTCGGGTCACATGCAAGCACCTCTTTCTTCTGGTGACAGCTGGGAAAAGGGATATCATCCCTCAAGCCCTTGTTTCATGGCTGAAGTGGGTTATACGCTCAAAGTACTCTGAGGTCTCACAAGATAAGAGTCGCCTCATGAAGATTACCACTCATGAGATTAGAGCAATCTCAGCGAGCCTTGCATTTGAACGCAATGTTTCGATCCGAGATATAATAGAAGCTGTTGGCTGGCATGCAGAGTCAACCTTCTCCAGTTTAAAGATTTGACCTCGCAGAGGGGAAACCTTGAATCTAGTAGGTCTCGTGTTCGCAGTCCAGATGAACACCAGACCCATTTAAAACAATCAGCACAGCCTATCAGCTTCGCTGGATTTGACAGAAAATTTTTTTGTAGTTAAGAAGATTTCAATAACTATCTTCTTAACCGTATAAAGGGGTCACAAATCACCTGACCCTGGGCTGTGTTGCTGATGAAACTAGGAGAACGGGTTATTGTCCAAATGGGGAATCCAGCCATCATTCCCTAGAGGATACCCGTGGTAGAGGTAGGATGCTCAGCATTCCCTCCTATTACCTATTCTCCTAACGTTAATGTCATTGGCGAACGTATTTGAAGGAGAAAGCAAATTTTTAAAGTAAATTGTTTCTCCGAGAATACTTACCCAATCACATTACTTAAAAACCCTCCCAACCACCCTGCCATGCTAGCATCCTCGTATAGTATATATCGCTCAGCTTAAAAACTAGCAACATTTGGCGGTGGCAAGGGGAGGTAAGGGGCAAGAGTTATTGCCCTTTGTCTATAGGAGATAGACAGAATAGACGAATTTTCGTGTTTTAGTAGGGCTGGATTCGAGAGGTAGCAGGCGTATATCCGAACGTTAATGTGATTGTGTAAGTATCCTTGGAGAAACATAATTTACTTAAAAAATTTGCTATTTGATACTAGGAATCAATGATTTCATCAGCATCTACATTTTTTTAAAAATTTGCTAAGAGGAGTACATGATCTCGTACATTTGTTTAAAATTATATCTTTTGGTGACTTAAACACCCACACATTGCTGTTTGCTTGATTCCAGTTTAAATTTAACAAAATTCCCAATAACAAGATTACACAAATTTAACATTGAATTTGGTTGATTTGAAAGTAATTGTGTGTAAATATTTTTAAAAAGAGTTTTAAAGGAAGTAAACAAATAATATAATGCTATTCATTCTGTAAATATTTAGTTTTATGTTTCTTTCTATATATTTGTCAAAGGATTGAAATTTTGTGGTGAAATGTATATAGTTTACTTTACCATGAATGTCAAATCTTAAATTTTTGAGGCTGTAATTTTAAAACTTGAATTGTGTTTTGTCCAAAATCTTGAAGGATATGCATACATGGTTGGATGGTGTTTAAAAATTAGCATGTTTTTTATTGATGTGCCCTTAAATTTTCTATGAGGTTAAAATGTATGGCTTGTGTCAGGTTCAAGCAATACTTTTCCCCAAGTTGTTGTTTGGACATGTAGGGAAGCCACCAATATTTCATAAATATTTTGTTACAGGCAAATTATTGAAAACAATCTTGATTACTTTGCAGCAGGATGACATGAATTTATCCTTTATGATAACAAATAATTAAGCATTTTATGACTGAAAAAAATTAATCATTTTATGATTGAAAAAATTAAGCATTATGGGAAAGTATGAACAAAATAAACATTATGGGAAAGTATGAACAAAATTAAATATTATGGGGAAGTATGAAAAAAAATTAAGCATTATGGGAAAGTACCTGTACTGTGTGGTTGCAATTTATTTATTTATGCTGCACAAAGACTTCTCAAAGTCCTCACTTGTAACCTTGCTTCAATAGCAACATGCATCAAGAGCAGTCTCCAATGTAATCGACTCGAGGTCAGTAAAAAACATAAATACATTAATTTAGTTGTGAATGTTAAGGATTTAGTTACAGTTAAACGAACCGCTCCGGTGGCCATGTGATTAGAGCGTCCGCCCCGGAAGCGGGAGGTCGTCGGTTCGATCCCCGGCCGAGTCATACCAAAGACTTACAAAAATGGTACTAACAGCTGCCTCGCTTGACGCTCAGCATTAAGAGGTTAGTGTTAGGACTGGTCGGCCTGGTGTCAGGATAATGTGACTGGGTGAGACATCATGCTACATTTCTGCGGCATGATGTCTCAGTGCTAGACATCACTATAAACTGCCTCACTGCAGACATCGTTGCGATATGACTGACAAATTGTTAAAGCTACGTTAAAAATCCAAATCAAACAAAACAAACAGTTAAACGTATTCATAAATAAATCTAGGTCCTTTCAATACTTGGACAAATATTACTTTAAAAGTATATCTACCACGTTGAGGTTGTGAAATCCAAGGGTTAGCGAGGGTTTTAGCACCGATATGCAGTGCTACTGCTGCAATGTGCAATAAGCAGTTGTCTCCCCTTCAAAATGATGGTCCAAGCAATATAATGTAGGATTGATTTGTTTTGTATAAACATTGAATTTCTTTGCATGTAGCTGTGCCAGTTTTAGAGGCAACAGATCCCAAGAAACATAAAAGTGAAATGAAGAAGTCGTCATGCATTTCAGGGGAGACAACTGTAGATGAAGAAAGTACAGATAGTTATGAATCGGGCATAACAGGTATATACATGTTTATTTTGGTTATAATTGTTTGTACATATTGCATAGGGATGTTATTTATGTGTACCGTATGTACTCGTGTATAAGCCGAGAAATTTAGAACAAAAATATGGCCTGGAAGAAAGGGGGTTGGCTTATCTGTCAAGTTCCAAATCTGAAATTTATAATGCTTTTTCCCCTCGATTTCCAATATTTATTGTTTCTGTCGATCGTCGAATATGAGATCACATGCCTAATGATTCCACATGGCTGAAAAGATTTGTCCTGTCGTGAAGTAAAACAAATATTTTTTTCTAACATAAGTGGTAGGATAATGAATGAAAAACATGTTTTAACGTACTTGACGTCTATTTGACAGATGTCCATCCACCAGAAAATACAGCCATACGTGTTATTCGAACCACGCAAATACGTGTATTTTCCAAAAAAACCGCCATATTAGTTATCTCTATTCAAGTATTTAACCCTCAGCTAATTAGTAATCATTAAACTCTACGGTTTCGTAAAAATGCACGCTAGTTTATTTCAGTGTAAATATGAAAAGAATCTACGTAAAAAAATAAAAGAATTACGATACTGAAGGTATACAGCCATATGTGTTATTTGAACTACGGAAATACATGTATTTTCCAAAAGAACCGCCATATTAATAATCTCTGTTCAAGTATTTAACCCTCAGCTAATCAGTAATAGTTAAACTCTACGGTTTCGTAGAAATGCACGCTAGCCTATTTCAGTGTACATATGAAAAGAATCTACGTAAAAAGAAAAAAAAGAAATACGATACTGAAGGTATATACGACAAACATTTTGATCGAGAGTAGAAATACATGTATGACAGTTTTCAAGAAACAATAGCGAGAGGCTCCATAAGGGTTTGTTGCGCGCACGCTTAGGAACGGTAAATAACAGTGCAATATACGAGTCAGCGTGAATAATTGTAAAACAATATAATTTGTTGGATTTCTTTGACAGGTGTTTTAGAAGTAATCGGGAGCCACAGTTTATATACAACTATTGTTTAGTTGTTTGTAAAGCAAAGTGGTTTATTAGCGGAAGATTGTTGTACAATAGCTACCATATGCTTAATCTGTGGTAAATGCCTCTGGGATAATACCTTTGTTTTGTTGCACAATGCCAATAACTTAACTAATAAATGCAAACTCTCAGATGTATTGTTTAATGAGATATAGTAGTGGACATGGTTTCTGCTCAATGTTATAAACTGTCACAATACTTGAATAATGTCCACGCTGAAACCAATCATAGTTTGATCAATTGAATCACACTACCCGTAGTTTAAAAAATACAACACAAATAACAATGATAAATAATTATCAAATACAAATTGAAAACCAATCACACATAAAAAAAATTACAGGGTAAGGTATATAAATAATATACTACTACTGAAAGAAATTATTTCAGTTTAATCTCTAGAAGTTTATATTCAATTCAATCGGATAAAATGAATAGTGTTGGAAGTAAAAGAAAGCGTTCTGCTTATGATGCAGCATTCAAACTTAAAGTTATTGAATATGCAGAAGCAAATAACTGTGCTGCAGCACGCGAATTTGTTGTGAACGAGACGCAAGTACAGGGGGGAGGACGTATATGATGAAAGCGCGCCCATAACAGAAGCTGAGTTTCGTGAACTGTTTGGCGAGTCTGATACAGAGACCGATTTTGAAGGATTCTAAAAGTGATCGAACTTTTATAATTCATGATTTTAGAATGAGGATTAATTAAATTTCTATTAAGACTTAACACTTCAGAATTGTTTTTATTTCAACATAAACTAGATTTCTTACTTTTATTTTATTTAATAGTGTGATTTACCTAAATAAACGTATTCAGAACTCACTTTCTGCATCTTGTGATGTAACGTTTGTATAAAAATTATGAGTCGGCTTATACGCGGGTCATGCACTTTATACCACTTTTACCAATTCAGTTTGGGGGCGTCGGCTTATACGCGAACGGGCTTATATGCGAGTATATACGGTATGTCATTTGGTGATATCACATGCAATTGCATACCAGTGAGTTTAATCCATCAGGTATCCCCTTGTCAATGTTAAATGCTTACATAATTTTACACCTTTTTGTTTTTACTGGAATGCATACACAGGGTTTCCTTGGTAATTAAAGGTCATTGAAAGTCATTGAGAAATGAACACCACAATTTAAGACCTTGAAAGTCATTGATGTTTCACCTAGATCATTGAAAATAATTGAATTTGAGAGATTTTGCTTTTATAAAAATAAAAGTAGCTTCTAACTTCAAAATGAAACTTTCCTTAAGCTACTGCCTGGTGATACATGTAAATTTAATGAAAAATGCAAGGACATAAATCACTTGGTATTCTTCATTCAAATCATTTTGTTCATGACATTGGCTACACAAAGTGAAACTGCCAATAGTGTACAAAATGTGTTTTAAAAAAACTGCAGTATAATAACAATGTTATTTTCAAAGGTTAAGGGTATTATTGCAGAAAATCTTTTTCTTAGAATAACTTGTGCATATCGTTTTTTTTTACTATAAGTGGCCATGTTTAATTTTGTAGAATAATCTTCAGAAAGAATTATGACATGCAGGTAATAGTGTTCCAGTGTTCTTGGTCGTACATGTCCAATATAAATAGTATGGCATTTGTTCATTATCTCTTTTCAGATTTTATATTGATTACTTCTTTCATTAAATTCTTCAAAGTGGGTTTTGAAAATAGAATGGAGATAAAAGAAATTTTTTACCAGTGGTCTCGGAAACGCTTAATTATGCATATTTGGATGCAAATATTTGATCTGTGAAGCAGACAATCACCCATGCAGGAGAATATGTTGATTACTTTATCACTTTAGCTGTGCTGATATCTACACTGTCAGTGTTGAGTGGTTAAAACATCCCCAGGTGTGCCTGCTTTATTTACACAAGTACATGTACATCATAAAAACATGTTGCAATCTCTGGGTGGCAAGTTCAAAGACTGACTAGCAGCTTGGGTTGGAAAAATGTGCTGAAATTTACATAGACTGAATTGAGAGACAGAAAGATCCCAACTTGTGGTTAATATGAGTACATCAGAACATTAGCTTCCATTATTATGTTCATTTCTGATTGTAGCAAAATAAATAGTGCATGTGACCTCAAAATCAAGACTTGGAGTAAACATCGTTTGCAAATTTGGATAAGTATTTTGGGGTTAAATGGCATACTGACAGAGATATTAATGAGATTTAGAAGAGTACATCTGGAACTGACAGTTTGGATGGAATAGTAACCAAGCGTAAGAAAGTGTGAAGAAGCTTGGCTTAGTGTTTGGAATATGACCATTCCTTGGATTGACAAAATTCAGTCTCACCCTGTAGCCAGAAGACCGAACAAGAGTTACACCAATGTCAGGCTAATTTGCACATCCAAGTTCACCAGTATTTGTGCAAAACCCATACCGAATTCAGTTGACGAAATGAAAATTCTGCACTCTTTACCAACTGAAAAGCAGCAATTGTTACCAGAATATTATATTCAAATTAATACTAAGTTTGGACAAATGGGATATGTTTCCACGACTTTAGATATGGCAGCCTATTCTGCTCTTGGCTTTGAAAAGATGTTATGTTTATGCGTCAGGCTATCAAATGAAATACATTACTTTTGACTCTTTCTGGCATTTCAGCCAAAAATTGACTTGTCAACCAAACAACACTTGATCCAATGTTTACAGAAATGATGTATCGTTGTGCAAAATTACCAGACACATCGAAAAGGTTGACATGGTGGTACATGTAAGTGTTATAAAAAAAAATGGGAAATTAAACTCAATGGCAACCAACAGTTCTTCAACTTTGCAAAGTTCAACATTGTCTGAGATGGGACTGCAACTGTTGCTGGTGGGACTCCCATTTTTCTGGACTCCTAGTTTTAAAATCCTAGTGAGACCTCTGGTGACGTCTTTAGGCTCAAATAAACATAGAAAAAGTGAAAACAACAAGCTTTGTAAAATTTAATGAATAATTTATTTCATGGAATAAGAAGTAAAAATGGAAAACACATCTTCAGTTTTAAGAATTAATCCAATAGTCCACGAATTAAGTCCTAGTAATGAAATATTCTACTAGATTCAAGTTCGAGTCCTGTTCAATAATCCAAGATGGAAGACGAAGACTTATGCTGAACTCTGTTTTGTGCTTATCTACAGTTCCTTGTAGAAACACAATATTTAACACTCCTGTGTTGGAAATCCAAATAAAATGTTGATAAACTGTCTTTGTCCAAGAATTATATATAAGCCGATCAAATATTTCCTGAATTACGAATTAGTCCTTTAAAATCCAATCATTTTAAAATAAAAGTAAAACTTGTTTATATGGCTGCCACTCACTCTGAATCGAGGTCAGGATCTAGGTCAACATCACCTACAAACAATTAAATTAAGATATATCAGAAATACATAGACATTCACAAGCGAATTATAAACTAGCACACAAAACACTTTTATTATGCAATATCATTTTTTGAGAAAGACTATAAAAGTTACAGCTGGGTGCAGAAAAGTATGTAAATGTAAATTGGGTAAATAGTTTTGTGTGATGTAAATCAATGAAATTTAAAGCTTCATTTTTCTACATTACGCACATTCATCTTTATGTAACCCATAGTTAGGCCACTAATAAATATTGCAAGAAATGGTACCACTGTAGAGTTAGTACAGGTAAAGGTAAGAAATTTATATTTGCCATCATTACGTTTATACTGTCAGGGCCTCTCACATCTCTTTGTAGTGTGTTAAGTCATTAAAATAATAGAGTAGAATCCACAAGGAATGCTATAGAACTCACTATTTCTGCAATAAATTCTGTGATAGACTTCCACTAGATTGAGTTGATTGCCACCTTGTCACAGTGCTATACTTAATCCCCAGTCCTGTTGTCTGTGTCCATCAAATAGAGTGGTCAATCCATTAAACATTAGTAAGACCATGTGGTCATAACAGAATTTGGGGGCATATATGGGATCAGAATTTCTTTAAAAGAATGCATCTAAAAGTTGTATATTTATAGAGTATAATGCAGACTAAAGGCTTTCTAATTCATGTTGCACCTGCTTGCTTGTAAGAGATTTATACATGTATAGAATTTATAATCTTCAGGTGATTCAATTGTGCCTTGTATTCTGAACTGTTTTATAGTTACCTACAGATTTGGTTTTAGCGGGTATAAAATCTCTGGTGAAATAAGACTGACATTTATAATATTTTTTTGAGATGTGGAAGCTAAGTTTTACTTTATATTGACTGCTTTTATTGGGTTTGCTACATCATGGTAAATATTCTTAATTATTTTGATGCATTCATTGAGTATGTTATAGTTGATATAATTTAAAATTACATCCACTTGTTGCGGTAATAGAAACTTTAAAGTTAGGATAAAAGAAGGCATTTCTTTGTTCAATTTTCTATTTATCTACATGTTTGCCTAACTACTCGGGTGGCCTAGTGTTTAGAGCATATACTTTCAACTACTCGGGTGGCCTAGTGTTTAGAGCATCTACTTTCAACTACTCGGGTGGCCTAGTGTTTAGAGCATATACTTTCATTATGGTTGTGGGTTCCAACCCTGGCTGAGTCATGCCAAAAGACTTATAAAAATGGTATTACCAGATACTGTGCTAGGCATTTAGCATTTTGTATCAGTTTGGGTTAGTACTGGTTGGCCTGGTGTCAGGATAATGTGACTGGGTGGGACATCATACTACATGCCATTAGCATGATGCCTCACTGATAGACATCATTTTAAACTGCCACAATGCAGACAACATAGCAGTGTGACTGAATTTTTTTTTAGAGCTGTGTTAAAAATGCAAAACACACACTTTACCCCTAGAGTGACTTGAAGGTTTTTGTTCTAATTTGCCTATGTAATCAAGTGCAAATTTAATTGTTTTACGTGTAGATCATCATTTATGTAATAGTAATACTATACATCTTGCATTTTGATATAAATTATAATATTCTGTGAATTGTATTGTAAAACAGAATTTTACTTTATTATCTGATAAAGCATTTGTATGGATCAACACAGTACACAGTACATAATTGCAATGATTATCTACTTGTTTCTAATTTTTAGCCAGAGACAGGAAGTTATCTAGAGAATTTTTGGACAAGTCTAGAGATAAGGACACCTGTCAGAATTTAAGGTGAGTAAGCTGTATTCTGGGTCTTTAGTTTGTAACATGGTTCTCTGTGCTCCATCCAAAATTTCTTTTATTGCATTCTTTAGTTTGCAGCCTGGTTCTTTGTGCTTCAGCCAAAACTTTTTTTTTTTTTTTTTTTGAGTTTGTGAATTTTATTTAGGGCCTTAATTTGCAGATTGGTTGTCAATAATTGTGTCAAAACTCCTTTTATTGAGTTAATGCTCTTTATTCATGATCTGTAATTTGCAAACTGGTTCTTTGTATTCCAGCCAAAACTCCTTTTATTGAGTGATGAGCTTTATTCAGGATCTGTCATTTGCTGACTGGTTGTCTTTATTCCTGTCAAAACTTTTTTTATTGATTTAATGAACTTTATTCAGGGTCTGTAATTTGCAGACTGGTTGTCTATATTCCTGGGAAAACTCCCTTTTATTGAATGGAATAAAAAGTATATTGTTTTCAACCACAAAGCATGATCCACACAATCTTGAAATAAGCAATGATTTAATGGGTTGTTTTGAATTTAAACAGTTTTGTTTAGTCCTAAAATTACTTGAAAAATCCTAACACTTTGCCAAAATAATGATGTCAAGAATTTGTCAGAGAAAAAAACATGATGTTAAAACTGAACAAAGCATATCTCATTTTATAAATGGAAGTTTTGTTTTGTTACATATTGTTAGAAAATAATGAGTAAATAAATAAAATGGAAAATGATTGGACAAATAAAAAAAAAATCATACAAGAATTATAGTTAACAAAGTAATATATGGAGTAAGGTTAAATTTTTGTATGACATAATATTCCTTGCAAACCTTTTGTTAAGTCCTTAAAAAGTTATCAAAAAGTCCATGCAAAAAGACACTGGACTCTATAACCATGTAAAGGCATGTTTTGATGACAGATAATGTTTCAAACACTTTTTGTGATACCCTCCCTTTAGAAATAGATGGTAGGATTGAAGCATTAACTACATTATGTTACATCAGGGATAAGTGGGTTGTATCAGAAATACATTGTGTTACATCTGAACATGAGAGTAGGCTGACAGTTGTGTCCTGCTAACAATTTTCTCACATTACCATGTATATATGACTGTGTTGTCCAATGTAGAACAATGATATGGAATATTTCTGTCTTTCATGATGTGATTGGTCTCTTTCTCCACATGACCTTGCAGTGCCCATAATGAACACAAACTGGTAAAAACTGCCTAATTTCTGTCATCATTTGAACTTTATTTTGTAATAATTGAGATGATAATTAATTTAACAAATTTACATCCTACAATTTGAGCACAAGTATAAAAAAGTGAAAATCAATCACTTGCACTTGGCATCAAAGGAAGTCGACACATCTAGGGGTGCTGGAATGCTTTGAAGGACAAACTTGTGCTGAAGACCGTCGGACAGCATGGTGTTGGTTTCATATGTTTATAAAGGTGATGTCATCAAATAATGTGTTCCTTTTTTCGACTGAAATTGGTTTACCCATGGAAGTTGCCATTTAACATTGGATTAATTTGTACATATGTGAAAATGGCTCTGTTTCTCAGTTTGAAGGAGAAATTACATGCCTCATAATGCGATGAAATGTCAGCAATATTTGGTTTTAATTGAATCCACAAAATTATTTGAATCAATATCTTTCAAGATTTAGTATTATTCTGATAATTTTGGTATAAACAACTTTTTGCACATAACAGCAGTATTGGGGTTTTAATATTTATAGTTTGACCCCACTATAACATGGTGTCTGAGATCCATAGAATCTGAGCATGTTAATTTTTGTTATAGACTGACGAACCATCTTATAACCAACCAAGTCAGGTAGCTGAAAAAAATGATACATGTACCTAAAAATGGCTTGGGGGCAGGGAATAAAACTGGTACAAAAATAATGCCTTTGAATAAGTTAAGAGAAACTAGTCTGAAATACACTTGTATATTGACAGTTTACATTTGTGTAGTACAATCTGTATATTGTTAAGTTCTTTACATGTATAAGATAGCCATGAAGTTTAGTATAAAATTCATGTAGAGTGACCGAGTGGTCTAAAGCGCTCTATGTTACAGATCACTGCCATCTCACCTCTGTCTGCGTGGGTTCGAGTCTCAGATTTTGGCTAATGTAGGTATGTGAGAAAGCTTCCCCGTAGCTTCTCGTGAGCCGATGGTTCTTTCTGGTTTTTTTTCTGGGTACTTCCTCCACCATTAATACTGGCCACCATGTATAGCCTATCTTGTGCTGAAAATGGCATTAAACCCTAGAACAACAATTTCCAGTCCCATTGGAAAACACAACATTCCATGAGATTCCATTGCTTTATTCAAGATTGGTGCTGATTTCCTTTGCTGATAAGTTCTCTGTTATTATTTAAAATTGTAGTCGGCTGTCTTTGATGAAGTTTGCATGTATTAATGAAATCACTATCAAAGAAATGCCCATATTTTATTGCAATGGCAACATCAAATAATTGTAGCATATCGATTGGGACTGAATTTTTTTTTCGTTTGCTTTGTGTTTATGCAGAATGATACTTTGCTTCAAAGGTTTCATCAAGACTATTTTTGTTCAAGGTACATTACAAACTGGAGGAATTAGTAGTCATCATTTGGTCAATTGTAGCAATCTTTTCTTCAGAGGTTGTTTACTTGTATCTAGTCTTGATAGCATGACTGTTGGGTAGATCTCCACTTTCTTTTTCAGTTAACCACTCCGGTGGCCTAGTGGTTAGAGCATCCATTGTGGACGCGGGAGGTTGTGGGTTTGATCCCCGGCTGAGTCATACCAAAGACTTACAAAAATGGTACTAACATCTGCCTCACTTGGTGCTTAGCATTAATAGGTTAGTGTTATAACTGGTTGGCCTGGTGTCAGGGTAATGTGACATCATGCTACATGTCTGTGGCATGATGCCCCAGTGTTAGACATCACTATAAACTGCCTCACTGCAGACATCGTAACAATATGACTGAAAAATTGTTAAAACTACGTTAAAGATCCTAATCAAACAAACAATCTTTTTCAGTTTTTCTGTTGTTGACATTTCTGGTAGTGGATGATGCTGCCTTCCATGTATCCATCAGAATATAAAAAAAAGTTTAACTTATATTGGACACAGGTGTTCTGATAGGGATTACTACAGAAAATATTTGTCCTGAAGATTTATTTCTGTGAGTGAAGAGAAGAGAGATTTTGCTTTACATCTACATACAAAATCAGTAAATAAATATATTAATTACTAGCAAGTGGCCAATAGTCCAACAATATTTCATCTGAAAGATCCATAGATGGACCAGAATCTTCAGTACCTAAAAATTCAACAAAACAAGCCCAGCATAAATCTCAAAGCATATAGTAGTTAGGCTAGATGTCAGCATAAGCAGATTATGATAAAACAATCCTCTTAAGATGGTTTGTCAATATGAACAAAGAATTTGTTAATATAACCAATAAATAGGTTCCAGTGTATTTTATATCAAGGTTTTGGCTTCCTTCGTGATGCCTCTGAATTTCTCCACTCCATGCCCACAGTTGTATTCAACAGTCAAAAATGTTACCATAAAATCGACAGATGGTATATTTTCTTGCCAGAATAGCAATTTTTGACATTGTTGAAGCCCAGCATGATCTCTGAATATACATTTTGGACATAATTTTTTTGTACTTTTAAGAAGAAAAACTATTTTTTCATGTACGCAAAAAAATACATTTATTATGAAATTTCAGAAGCCATGCTATGATTGTCGTATATATTCAGATTCATACATGATCGCTTTCCCCAAAATAATAATAAACTATTTAACGTTATTTTAAAGAATTGTTGTACCTGTGTATGAGAAAAATACATGTATAATAAATTATGCTAGTCATACTATGACTGTTATGTCCGAATTTGTGTTATAAAGGAGCTAGCTGTGGCAGGGTCGCATTGTATTATAACTGTTAAACAACTTTTGTTACTAATATAATGAACTTATTTCTGTTAATATGATATGCACTATAAAAGTGTTTAAACTATATGTACTGTACAAGTGTTTAATAAACTAATTTTGTTATTAATATATTGATCTTATTTCTGTTATATTTTGTTATGAAATTGTTTACACTAATTTTATTTCAACATTTATACTTGAATATACATTTACATGTGAAAACTGTTTTGTATGTTTAATATGAGAGAACTCGTTAAAAAGTCAATTGATTATTTATTTGTATAGTATCTGACATAGTCTGTAAATGTAATTTCCTTTGATTTGCACAACCACTAACGCTTTATTATTAACAAATATCTTCAACATGTTGAAAGCTGTCACTTTATTATAGACAAATGTATTTAAACATGTTAAAAGCTATCACTTTATATTAGACAAATGTCTTCAAACCTGTTAAAAGCTATCACTTTATTATAGACAAATGTCTTCAAACATGTTCAAAGCTGTCACTTTATTAATGACAAAAGTCTTCAAACCTTTTAAAAGCTATTACTTTATTATTGACAAATGTCTTCAAACATGTTAATAACCATCATTTTATTGTGGACAAATGTCTTCAAACATGTTAATAGCTGTCACTTTATTATAGAACAAGTGTCATCAATCATGTTAATTTGTGCATGCGTGGGGCATTGTTATGTTTCATGTATAAGCCTCATCTATTTCCAGACCATTGGCCAAACAAAACTCTGACTGGCCTCTGCCACCTGGCTATGTTAGAGTAAGTTTCACTTTAATAGGATTCTTTTCTATGTAAAAAAATGAAATTTGGGACAGAATATTTGTTTTGATTCTTAGTTCACAGAACACTTTCTATTGAAATTAAAGATGGAAACATAAGGAATAGAAAAATATGTTGATATTTAAAAGATTTCTGTTGAGTGAGGACTTGTTACGGAAATGTGAAAAGTTTCATTAATGTCATTTATCTGTTTCAGAAACAGAGGGAAGTCTTGTAAGCAGAATCAAAAACTGAAAGCAAGCACCAATGATAACAAAATCTGCAAATCAGGTCAAGTTCAGGATTCTAAAATTAATTCAAGACTTCAACAGATGCTGCTTGATGATAACGCAGAGATAAGTAAGAATTGTGATGTTCAAAGAAAGAAATTTTCAAAGAGGAAAAAGACATTTCTGAGAAGAAAAAGCGCAGTTGTGAAAGCTTTGAATAAAGATGATGCCACAATTATTGATGAATATATAAAAGACAGAAATTGTGCTTGTGAAATATGTTTGAACAGGAGAACAAAAGATCTTTGTGAAAAGCAATCATGTCATCACCAGAGCACAGGGAAAGGATATTGTTCTCGTATTTCTGTATTAACTTGTCCAGAAAGTAATAGTAGTAATAATAAGACAGTGATTAGAAAGAAGCATGAGTATGCCAGGCTTAGAAATCAGAAAGATTCCAGTAGGGACCAGCTCTCTCGTACAGTAGTCAAATCTCAACAAATCATGGATAAAACTTCTGTTTCTCACATTGATGTTGGAGAGACCAAATCTTGTCAAAATAGCAGTCAGGGTTTAAATTCTGAGAGTGAAAATTCTTTTGGACAAGTTTTTTTATCTGTCAGCAAATCTGGTAACAAACCTTGTGCTGCAAACAAAGCTGAGATGGATTTATCTCATCTGAGAGAGACACATGCAACAGATATTAGTGGAATGGAAAATTTCATACCAACAGCAAGTATGAGATGGATTAATAAAGACTCAGCTCGTCTCCGTAACAGGCAAACCTCACTGGTGGGACTGGGATCAATATATCAGAGGGGGCAGTTACGATGGGATTATATTGTGTCAGAGTTCTGCAATTCCTGATTCCCTTTCCAGATCCAGTATGTGATTGAACAAGATAGAATTTCATGTTCCACCAACACAATAAAAATACATTTAGTTGAATTATTCATATCTTTGATAGTTAAATATTTCCATCTATGCTATGACAGTTGTAAATTTTATATTTTGTGATAGAAAAGCACAGACTATGAGAATACCATCTGATTGTCTACTTGTCTTGAAATATTCATTATTGTGTTGATATATATATAAGAAAGCCTTCAGGAAAAGAATTATTTAAATAAAGGTAAGATGCAAAATTGATTGCTGGATCATCTCCATGTTCTTTAGGACTATTGTAATTTATAACAAATGACCTTGATATGTATGTGCTATTGTGATTCGTAACAAATGACCTTGATATGTACCTGGGCTATTAATTGGCAACACATTTAGACAGGTGTAACAAATGACCTTGATATATACCTGGATTACTAACTTGTAACACACTTTGACTTTGTCATAACCAATGACCTTGTTATGTACCTGAGCTACTAATTGGTAATGCATTTAGACTGAGTCTAAACAAATGATCTGTATTATAACAAATGATCTGATATATACCTACAGCATAGCTGCCAACTGTCCCGTTTTTTTTCTGTATTTGTCCTGTAATTTGGACCTGAATATGGGTGTACATTTTTTTGGCAAAAATATACGTTTAAAAAAAATTTCAAAATTTCTTTGCAATTTTCAGTGTAGATCGGCCACTCTGTTTTATTTTGATAGAATGTATAGCATGTATATATGAATACCATTCTACAATATGATTGGTTCATTCGAAATCGAGGCTACCATGCCTGTCGTTATCCACCATGTTGGATTTCACAAATAGTTACCACTGTCGTGGTATCTCGTGTTCATAATATTCAGCTTTTGATCATGTTAAATAGGAAAGCGGAATACTCAGAATGTTCTCCAAGAGAAAGATAAGGAAACAACTGGAAGGATAATTGTGCCATTTTGTTTAGGTTTGTGAAACTATAAAGTAAAAGAGAAAACTTGATGTTTTGCAAATTTTGTAATGTGATTTCGCTATTGGGCATGGAGGCACCCATGAAATACAAGAAAACAAAAAAGCTAATAAACATCAACTTACTGCTTCATCACACACAGCTTAACCTGAACCTTGCGATGTATATAAATACCAGACAGAACTTTATTGTTATTTGATCAAAGTTCGATTTATTAAATTTCTTTTAGAAATAAACCTTCATCTTTCAGTTACAAGTATTGCTGGCAATTTATTTTGCCCAAATTTTCCAGACATTAAAATCACAAAGGATAACTCTTTCCCTTGAACGAAAACAGTTAAATAAGAAAATCACATAATTGAGAGCATCAATGAAAGTTGATACATTGGAATCGATGATTGAAAGAAAAAACGAGGTGTGGAAAAGGCTCCATTAAACACCCTGTGTCTGAGTGTGTTGCTCTCTTGCACCTTCTGAATGGACACCCGAATGGAACATGGTGCCCGTCCAGAAGGTACAAGTGTGCAACACATGCATCTTTGACATTAAATAATTACGTATGGCACTGTCCTACTTTACCGATGGTTGTATATGTTGTAAATAGTTACACATGTATTAAAATTAAAAAAATCAGTATTTGTTCCTGAAAGTCAGTATTTTTGTCACAAGTAGTCTGTATTTTTATACTTGGGGGTTGTTAGCTATGCTACAGATTGGTACAACATTAGGACTGTCAAAACAAGTGACATTGATCTCTTAGACCCTAACTGATTGTGTCATAACAGTGGACCTTAATACATGTACATACCTTAGATTTCTTCATCAGTGTCTTGTTTACATGCCAACCATTACAGTTTTGGCATAACCATTACACTTTTTTCCACTAAATTACATCTTACACGTAACCACATATGGATTACGCTTTTTTTGGTATATCCACCTTCCTTAAAAATCTATTATTTGTTTTCTCGTTTTTATTAACATCAGTTAATCCCACATACCATATTTTAGAAAAGACTGCTTCTACGTAAATACATTATAAGAGTACTCTTGTGTGTGGACTTTCCGAACAATATCATGTTTTATTTATAGAAACTTTTGACATTGTATTCTATTATTAGCACCTGTATGGCTTAGTGAGGAGAGAACAGACTGGTTTTCTAATTTCAATCTGTATGCAGTTTCTTTGTTTTAATTCATATTTGATGGAGAAATTGTCTAAGGTATTTGGTGCTAAAAAGTATATTTTATTTTGGTAGATGCGAATATGAGAGCAAAAATATCTCCTTTTAAATAATTTCACAGATAGATTACGCTGTCCGTTACGGACCAATGCCATCTCACCTCTGTCTGCATGTGTTCGAGTCTAAGATTCGGCAAAATTAGTTATGTGAGAAAGCTTGCCAGTAGCTTCTCATGAGTCGGTGGTTCTTTCCGGGGGTTGTCCCGGGTTCTTCCTCCACCATTAATACTGGCCGCCATGTAAAGCCTATATTATGCTGAAAAATGGCGTTAAACCATAACAAACATACAGATAGATTACACAAAGGCAAAAAATAAACTAGACAAGAAAGTAGAATCCTCAAAATATGAAAACATGAGGGCAGCATCACGTGATGTCAATTACATGCCGTTTTGAAATAATTTTATTAGTTGATGCTAATAGTCTTCAGATGGGTTCTAATCGATGTGTGTGTAAAGCTAAAAATACTAATTATGAAAATTTGAAGCAGTAAAGGATGTTAAAAGACGAGAGGGGCAAATAATTCATTGTTTATTGAAATTTTAGCATGTTAAATGTGGATTACACTTTTTCTACCTGGATTCTGCTTTTTGACCACTTGGAATGTGTTTTTTTCTGGTCCGAGGTTGGCATGTGTGGTTGTTGAGGCACTGTGCTGCTGAACATCTGACCAGATCCACCATCCACTTGTCTCGATCAAGTGCCAATGCCTGTGTCTCAGCAAAACATATCCTGGTCCAGTCTGTGATGTTGTCAGTCCACATGCCTCAGTTCTCTGTGTACCTCTCCTTCTGGCACCCTGGATGCTGCCCTGCAGTACTGTTGTGGATAGACTGTTGGCTCTAATGGCCATACCAGTTCAGCTTTATCTTTTTGACAGTGGTGAGGAGGTCTTCATAATTGCCTACTTTGTGCCTGATGGTGTTACACACAGCAGCAAAGAGGCTGAGCCCACCAAATTTCTAGCGCGATCTGAGGGTTCCACAATAGTAAAACATCATAGAATCCTCAGATCGCTGAAATAACGGTTAAAAAGAAATATTACAATGATATCGCAAAAATCGGACAAAAAGGCTGAACCCACCAATTTTTTGGTGCGATTCCGGACCTCCACAACAATAAATCATCAACGAATCCTCAGATCGTTGAAATAACGGTTAAAAAAATATCAGCGGGTCATGAAATCCCAACACCGACAACAACAATTGAAAATCAAAGATTTTAATACATGTCAAATATCGGAGAAGCTCAAATAACGAGATTAACAAGAGAACAGTTAGCTGCAATTAAAAAATTTCTTCCGGTCAATGATGCATTTAGAGATAATTTACAATCTCAACAACAACAACATGTTGAATTTACAACTGACACTGAACGGTTATTTAAACCGGTCACTACTGCAACTGAGCGGGTTGGTACAGAGATTGCAAAGGTTGCCACAGATACCACTGAAATAGCAGCATGGACTAAACAGGTTAAAAAATCTTTAAAAACTCTTCCAGCTGATATAGTAAGTGCTCAATTACAACAACAGCAACAACAAGAAACTGCGAGACAATTTGGTGAAATAGACGTCAGTGATGTTAAAGCGTCATCCCCTAGAGCGCGAAGGAGTCTTGACCCGAATGTGATATTTAAACCCGAGGTGATATCTAGTGTTACAACGAAGGCATATCAAGATGATAACTACTTTGCTGAGGAAATCAATAACACATATAGTAGTAGAAAATTTCTTATGGCGGGAGGATATGAAGATGTTATTGATGATAAAGAAACTTTTGCAAAAAAATTGTATTTAGCGAGGATTGGTAAATCTATACTGCCACGTGGCGATACAGGTTTTAGTAAACTTTGGCAAAAAGTTAAAGAACAAAGTAAACAACCTCCACCATATTTGTTCAGTCAACTAACTTCTACAAGTGATCCTATTCCGAAAATGGGTACTGGATACCACGGTGGAGAAATGCTGCCATGTTCAAGAAGTGTATTCAATGATATATCACGGTTGGAAATTCTCATGGGGGGAGCGCGAGCTGGAAATAATTCTCCAGAATTAATTAACGAGGCAACTGAAATTTGTCAAAGATTATTTCGTGGACACGTCATGGATATGCCAATGTATCGTAGTTTCGTTAATGAACTTGCTGATGACTATTATAGCGATTAATCGCCGATTAAAACAAAATAACATTTGAAAATACTAGTATTTTAATATCATGATAATAACCCGCAATGTGAATCAAGCTAGGCCTGTTCATGTTGTAAATTCACGATTACCTGTATACAAATTGACATATGGGGATGGTCTCGGTGATGTTGTTACCGGATTATTTACAAGAATTGCTCCAAAAATACTTCCAATTGGAAAAGAATTAGCTTCAAAGGCTATTGGGGTTGTTGGTAAGACTGCTGCAACGGCCGCTGCAACACGTGCATTAAATGCTGCAAAAGAAAAGATTGTGTCGTTGATGCGAAAAAAAACCCCGGATAAATCTCTTAAATTGCCGTCAACAGCGGATATGCCAGCGGGGATTGCTAACGAAATCAACAACATGGCAGCAAAAAAACTAGAAACATTTACTGGTTCGGGTCTAAAATTATCAATTTAGATCACAATGTTAAATATAATGTTTAAACACGAGATTGACGACGCCATTGACGTAGATGCCCCTGTGCAGCGAAATGATTCTTTTCGGGATTATCAATATTTTTCATATACCGCACAGGATCCGAATATACGATCGCGTATTGAACTTAGATTTGATGATACATCCAAGTACTTTCTACCATGTGAAACATTTATTGAAGTACAAGGAAGATTAACACAGCGTGATGGTACCGCTTATCCTAATTTGGGTACCACTACGATTGGATTTGTCAACAACGGTATAATGGCTTTGTTTAGCTCCGCGCAGTATATAATTGGTACCACTAAAATTGAGTCAATTGACGACAATGTTGATGTTGCTAGTACCATTGTTGGGTTAGCTAGATATTCTGATGATTTTATTAAATCGGCGGGTTATTCAATGATGTTTGCAAAGGATCAAACTAATTTTGCTGATTTTCATCCATTTACGTTGCGACGGCCAAAAATGGTTTCAGCCACTGCTGATGACGCTGATGTTGAATCTGTTGTTTTTGGTGGTAATCCCAATTACAACCCTGGAATTTTAGCGCGAAAAAAAAGGTTGAACGCGGATGGTAAATTTTTGTGTACAATTCCGTTGTCACATATATTTGGATTTTGTAGAGATATCAGAAAAGTTATATTTGGTGCCAGTCACACAGTTGTGTTACAGCGAAATGGCAACGACGATCTTGCGCTGTGGCGTTCTGATGATGCTGGAAACGGGGCTGTACAATTAACAAGATTGTCACTATGGATGCCAATAATGACCCCGTCGTTGACTGTTGAAGCGATGTTTTTGTCGTTTATGGGTCAGGGAGGGCGGTCACTATTAGCATGGCATGAGGTTACAACAACTACTACATCATCTACACTTTCCGGTGTATTTACTTGGCAACTCGCGCTAACAAAAAACGTTTCAGCGCCAAGACATGTTTTTGTTGCGTTGCAAAATCTTAATCAGACCCAAGGTGCTGATCTTCAAACACATTCTCATATGATATTTGATCAATGTGGTGTCTCTGAGGTATCATTGTGAATAAGTAATCAGCAAGAACCAGCTGAAAATCTTATCCTCGACAACGCTGAAAATCAAATTGGTCGAGTTTATCATCAGCTGTGGTCATTTATGGGGAGAGATCAAAACGTAGATACCGGTTTGCAAATATCCCAGTTGGATTTTCAAATGCTGTATCCAATTTATTACTTTTTGTTGCAACATCTTGATGTTTCAAAACACTCCGTCGTTGATGTTAAATTTCAAGCTCGTGTAGTTGCTATTGCTGGAGGATTTAGGGCTATCGCGGTTATGCTCAGTGACAAATCTATGATCCTTGAAGGTTGCGTTGGAAAAATGCGAGTTATTGATGCACCTGTAGAAAATCTTTGATTTTTAAGAACATCTTTGATGACAATTAGATGATCGCATTTTACAATAATGTCATATAATTACGTTAATGTCTCATTGACACCTGGTCAGATTAAAAAACTACGATCAAAAGATTCTATAACGTGTGGAGCAACAATAACATTGAAACCGGCACAAATGTTATCAGGGGAACATAAATTGTTGTTGACAAAAACTCAACTAGGACATTTCAATAAAGCTAAATCTGCATCAAAAGGAGTTCAGTTAAAATTTTCAAAAGCTGCAATTTCCGATATGAGTAAATCCGGTGGAATATTTCCATTTTTGATTCCAGCAATTGCGGCGCTTGCAACTGGGGCGTTATCAGGTGCAACAGGTTGGGGAACAAAAAAGGTTCTCGATAAAGTCACAGGTGGGGCTGTTGGAAGAAAAAAAAGGGAACGGGGTTAAGGCTTCCCGGAAGCAGACGCACCCGTTACATGATGTAACACCCATGTCCAATTTTGACCTCGCCGACGCTGTAGAGACACTTCCAATAAAACATTTCAGAGTTGTATTCATGAAAGATCAATTACCAGCACAACCAAAAGTCCCAGAAACTGGAATAATTAATCTAGATGATCACACTGGACCTGGTACACATTGGACATGTTATGCGATTTCACCGTCGTGTATTATTTATTTTGACTCGTATGGATTACCTCCACCGCGTGAATTTATCAAATATGTGTCTAGAAATGCTGGCATTTCCAATTCACCAGTTTGATATTCAATGTTACCCACACAGAAATTAACTGATCCTCCAATATGTGGCAGAGAGGTTTTAAACGCATTAACAGCGTTATCAACAAGTTCGTTACCACCTCATAAAGCGGTTCATGAATACACGATGAAAACTTACTTAGACGCAACATAATATATAAAATCAAAGATTTCATGGCAGATATTTATGGAAGATCGATTTCACAATGGCGGCCCGAAGTTACATTCGCGATGGTAAAAAAACTTATTCGTGATGCTATTTCAAAAATAACTGTCACAGATGTGAAGAAAATTGTTAAAGATAGTATCGCAACGACGCTAAATCTCGTTGATGTAGATCCGAATGAAATAGTTGTATTTGGGGATCGTACCGGTAAATTGAAAACCAGTAATGTGTCCCTGGATGACATTTTAACACGACAATGTAACGCCGTTGAAAACGCAATAGCGTTATATTCCAACGATGGCAAACTCAAACCTGGTACACTTATGTCCACGGTTACAGATAAATTCGCCGACCATGATAAAGAATTTGACGATCATGTGAAAAATTATAACCGATTTCGCAGAAATATCAATAGGTTCTTTGGATCCCCGATTGTAGTTACGCCGTCTTTCGATGAAATTAAAAAATATATCGAAGATAGTAAAACAACAATCGACGCCGTCAAAGATGATTTTTCAAAAATCCCCGAACGACTCGATAAAGTAAAAATTCCACATGCCGCAGGGCGTGTCCGTAATGTAGTGTACACGGTGGGCCATGGAACCTTGGATTGTGGTATAACCACTAATCCTTCACTTTCGTCACTTATCACAGTGGATGGTATTTATCGGATTACAATAATATCCGACGAACAATTTAAAGTAAAAATTCCTGGGGAGGAAAGATTTGGTATCGATACGTTAACATTTAAAGCTGATTCACCCCGCGTAATGATTTTACTTTGTGCGGTTAAGAGTACTGTAGTTAGAAAAACAATAGAATGGGTGTTAGAATTTATAACAAATATACCTGGCGATGATTAATTCTGGAAATACTAGCATTTCAACGATGACATTTCCAATAATGGAATCGCCGTCGCGTTACAGATACGACACTGTACGAGAATATGCTGCATCATTGAAATCACTTTCCGAACAATATCACGCGAAGATGAAAAAATATAACCGAAGAATAACCGCAATTGATATTACTGTGTATTCGGTGTCCGGGTTATTGGCAGGCACCGGTGTTATTTTATCGTCGGTGACAATGATTGCCCCGGTTGCAGTTCCAATTGCGTTATCCGCGATGACAACACTTGCAGGAGTCAAAACCGCGGTCACAGCAAAGATATCATCGTGTTCACAAACAAAACTACGGAAATATTCATCAAAATACACAATTGTGTCAGATGCATTTTCGCTGTTGTCATCGATGATTTCAACGTGTCTCGATGACTCAATTATCACTGATGCGGAATTTTCTACAATCACCGCGGTGTATAAATCTGCGATGTTAAAATTGGAAATACAAAGCAACAATAACAATAATGACAGAGACATCCCCGATACGCCAACAAATCGCAACAAATACCACACCGGTGAAAACAACGTTAATTTCGCTAACAACAAAATCACCGGAATTCACAGTAGAGTTTCCCAAGCCGATACCAGCAAGTTCAATCGCGTTGACACAACTACGGTGTTATTATAGCTGGCCAAATATTCGAGCGGAACCATTTCGTGGTAAAACCCCAAATAACAGTTTTGTTTTTTCATATAAAAAACGTCCTGATGGCAGCGATGAGTGGCATACATTGTTGTTACCGACAGGTGCATATGATATTGAAGATATCAGCACGGAGATTATAGAACGAATTGAGGCTATTACCGGGCCGAATAAAATTGAAATTAAAGATGGTCCAGATAAATCTCCCATCGAGATAAACCCACATGAACCATTGTTATCAACGTCCATCGAGATAAATTCACCTGACTATTCTGTGGATATATATAACAGCGGGATCAAGTCGGTGCTAGGTTGGCCTGAGAACCCTCCTGGGGTAGTTGACATCGCTGATTTGCCACCGGAACCACAAAGGTCCGATTATACATCTACGAAACGTAACTATCACGAATATAATGAACATGTTAGTGAAAGATTAACTTACACGAAGCAGTTAAATAATTTCGTCGCAGAAGTAGAATCCAGAAACGATATCGCTGGTACTACTGCATTTATTACAGACCGTCAAAAAACCGCTAAAATGTTCGCTGATATCAGTTGCGACTTTAATCGATTTTACTGTTACATTGTAACGGCATTTAATAAAGTTCCACCGAATCGTGACGCTGTTATAAAATACACAGAGGTGTGTAATCAAATTCTTGCCGACATGGATAAATTTAATTCCAATGTAATTAAATTTATTCTTGATGTATCCACGTCTGAAAAAAACACACAATATTTTCTCCGTGTGTATAATATTCGTTTTGAAGGAATTACCAATTTTAAACTTCCAGGATATAACGTACCTTGGTTACAGGGAAAACTCAGCGATGTAGTTGTTGAATTTTTTCCACGAATCTATAAAGCATTTTGCGGAAATTATTCCAACGATTCACCCGAGAACAGCAGAACCTAAAAAATCTGATTTTCTCTTTGATGATCCCGTTATTCCCGCGATTCAAATAGATTATCAAGATGGTGGGTTTTTTCATACGTTGAAAACTACATTAGCGCGGGTCCGTATGATCACAAACGAACAGAGTTACGAGTACGAAACGAATGGGCCAATGACATGGTGGTTTGGAAATTACACTATCACTTATAATACATTACCGAAGGTATTTAGTACCTTCAATACAATATTTGAATCGCGTTTACAACAGCTACGAGAATCTTTTCAACGTTGTCTTGCTACCAATTTAATAATTACTCGTGGTGAAATTATATCACACGTGTCCGTGTTAAATCAGATTATCGCGGATGCAAATTATCTCAACAACTTGCTAATTACTTCAGCAATAGAAAATAACACAGAAGAATTTTTTAACAATATTTTCACTATCAATTAATAGTAATTTTCGTGATTATAAACTTTCAGCGTTGAAAAACCTTAATCTTAAGAGGAAATTAAACGATGTAGTTAATGAATCTTTTCCACAAATTCATGCGTTGTGGGTAAAATCAATTCCCGCGAAAGAAATTTTACGATCAAACCATTCAACGTTTAAAACCGGCAGACACGAATCACCGAAACCTGCCAATATCACATCGACGATAGCGATACATGTCATCGCGGATATAGTATTAGATAGTTACTCCGTAGATGCATCAAAGTCATCACGGGCCGTTCCTGGATATATTCTGTATACATTTTCCCCAAATGTATCTCCGGGGTCTCTCATCGTGATGAATCCCCCCAATCTGGTATATTTGGCTGTTGCAAATGATTTTATCACGCGGATAAATTTCAGAATAACCGATCAGGACTTTTCGTTGATTGATCTTCGCAGTGAACAATTACAAATAACCCTCGAAGTAAAGCCTTAAGACTTTCATCGTAATAATCAAAGATTTTCAACAAGGATTTTCGTCTTAAGACTTTCATCGTGAAAATCGTTTACGATTTCATCAACTTAAATTAAATTTTCATCAATAAGAAATTTGTAATTTCAATAATGTATCGTCACGCCGTTGGTAAAATCCACGACAAAGTCAAATTGTACGATGCTGTACGAGAATGTTATTAAAGCTCAGTCGCGAGTTTTAACTTTATTGTATCTGAACCAGGTAACGATAAATTTTTGCTAACAGATTTTCAACGTGGCCGGCTATCTATTAACGGGATTGCTACAATTACCTGTTTTACGTTCAAATAACACAATACGCTAGTAACTGTATTGACAAAGATACACTATTGAGGATCCTCGCTGGTGAAAATCCCTGAAATTGCAAGCAATTTTCACGATGAAATCGTAAAAATCAAAGATTTGCAACAAGGATTTTCACGATGAAAATGTGAAAAAAAAAATTATTATTGATGAAAAATCAGATAGGGTATTATTTTTTTAAAAGCGCATCAGCCATTCGTTGCTCAACAGTTTTCTTCGTGTGTTTACTCGTTGGAGTTGATAGTGGCGGAGATCTAGTCGACGACGACGAATTCGCCGCAGGTGAGTTCACACTGGTGTTTTTTTTTAAGCTAAAATCATAGAAAGTTTTTTTTCGATCTTGTCATTATCCGCTATAGTTTTTTCAAGTTGTTCTATACTGCTACGCTGTGACGCAATAATATTGTTGTTGTTGATTTGTTGTGTTAAATCCTTAATTTTGTTGTTGTTGTTGTTCAGTAAGAGTTTTAATTTGTTGTTCATTATTCGGTAACCGACTTAAAAGTTCTTTCAGTTGTTGTTGTTGTTGCAGCTGTAAATTATATTTACCTAACATTGTTTGTAGTGTTTGTCTTTTTTTTCAATCTGTTCATGTCCGCGCGCTATTTCAGCTTGTAATGTTATATAATTGTCTCGGATTTTCGAAACCTCTTCTCGTTTTTGATTGGTCTCTAGTAATTGTTTAGCCGTTTCAGTTAATTTTTTACCAGCTTGAGTGCCAGCGAACCCACCAGGAAATTTCTTATTAGGAGAAGCGTTTGCCCAAATTTTATACAACCTTGTCAGTCCAATTCCGTATTTGCTAGCGATGCTAATCGGTTTCTCCATTCCTCGTAACGAAATAATATTATTAACATCAAGATCTGATAAATATTTTGCTTTGTTCGGCATGTAAATATGTTATTAAAAAAAATAAAAAATCTACCGACGATAAATAATTATATCAGTAATTATGATCGATAAATCCGGGCAGCAGCGCCGTTGTATTCCAGTAAAATCGGATGAGTAATTATGATGAATAATTATACACAGGTAATTACGTGGTAATTATATCTCTGGAAATAATAGTCGGCGATTACTAATCGCTGTTTTCGCTGGATTTAGCTCACTGAGCCTTAAAAATCACTTATTGTTACTGATATAATTATTTGTCATATTTATTAGTCATATTTATTCGTCACAATTACTCATCTATGAATACGCAACAAAAAAATATCAAAGTCGTTTTTTTAATTCATAATTACCGCCATAATTACTCGATTACTCATCGATGAAACAAATCACTTACAACGGCGAATTCTAAAGCTTCTCCAATTCGGCATTAACAGATTTTGCTTGTTGACGTTCATTGTAGGTTTCTTGGAGAGAATCTTCAATCGACTTAATTATTCTACCCGCCGGAACAAAGAACGCAAATTTGTCTCGGTTTTTCAAAAGCACCTTTGTACGTGCCTCAATGAGAAGTTTTATTATTCTGTATTCGTTTCGATAAGACGGTTTTCCCTGGTCTCTCATTGATGTAACACCAAGATATTCTTGTTCAAGACAGTCAGACGTAAACGGCAGGAACATATGGTGCAAGTTGGTCAAGTTCGCTAACCAACTGAGCAATATTTTCGTCATTCATTATACTATAAGAAATCTTCTGTCTAATTGTATGTATCTTTCGAATATATTTTATTGATATAAAAAGAAACCCAACAATGAAATCGCTTTGAGTATGCGGCAAGTGTTATGTAATCAGCAACACTTTTTATAGATGATGTAGCAATATTATAATATTTTCCTGCAGAAAACGTCGATGGAAAATATCGCTCGGTTGTGTCCATGACAGCTATGACTGGTCGTCGTTGTTGTGATTTGACTTTTGGTGCACAATTAAGACAATTTTGTTGTTGGGTCACCGCACGAAGATTGTCCATTCTGTTATCGAGTCTGTACCGATTAATATGATCTATAACTAGACCCGGCGGAATCAACCCGTTGTAGCACTCGTAGATAAATCTAGCAGAGTTATAATTTTTTATTTATCCGTTGAAAGAAAAACAGCCCTAAATATCCGCAATTGTTAATCCGACCGAGATTTTTCTTAAATCACCGATGTCGTATGATTCCGTCACGAGATGCCTCGTATGCAACGTAAACAGGGTGAGATACAAATATAATTTGATCCATATGTTAATTAAGCAGAATTCATGAATTTAATTGATGTTTTTTGTAATCCCCGATGATAAAGTCATATTCGTCATATACAATTCCGATAATATCTAACAAATTCACGAAACCGTTTACCACCGCATTCAGCACATAGCCGAGTTTTTCATCGAACACCACATTGACATTTAATACACTTCACCATTCCGGGGGAACCGTTTTTAATCTGTTGATTGTGCACCGTGCAATATCCCCCAACACATCTTCGAGAACATATCCCGTTATCGTTTTTCCATAACCATTTGCATTTATTTTGTGCCATCACTATATTATATTGGCAAATCAAATTTTTAATTGAAGGTTTGTTTCGTTAATATATAAATGAAACAGATTTATAAAATAAATGTGGATGTGGAACCTATACGAGTAAAAATCAAATACGACCTAGATGAGAAAATATCATCAACGAGGTATAAATCTAGAATCGTTAGAAGTATCCGCGAAGCAAAACGTCAACACCGGTTAAATGGTGCCGCATATATATGTTCGACGTTTTTAACAAATTTTGATGATAACTCAATGACGTTAAAACGCGCCGCAGATATATTATCGTCGATCGATTTTACCAAAAACAACAAGTACACGTTAGATGTCATTTACACGACATTTGAGAAAAAAATGTCCCAAAAAGAACGAAAATAACTAGATGAACAGATCAAATACTATCAACGATTAAATCAACCTGTTGAAATCCATCGATTGATTGAAAATAACGCTCGGACATGGAAGATATTTCATCATCGCAGAAAAGTAATATACAACGGTGGATTATTCATTTTAACGAAAACTACAAAACCTGGAACGCTAGTTGGTATCGACAATCAATACTACAATGTGGCATATCCGTTTAACGTAATTACATATGGGATATTTCCCGTGGGGGTCCCAAACGACAACGAAGTTGCAGGAATGAAATTATCTACAACGTTAAATTGTGTAGCTGAACAAATAATAAAACATTTTAAAGAATCAAAACGCGGTGCAGGTCTTACTGAAAATGGAGCTAATAAAATTGCCGCATGGAGTGAATTTATTAACAAAAAGGCACCGGTGCAACAAAACACGATATAGCCGAGTTGGAAAAAAAACTAAAATTCTCCATCATTGTGAAAATGCTTCCAGGGAGTATATTTTATAGTTCCGGTTGCTACCGTAAGGCAGGAACACCCATCGAGATCATTGACCACAATTTTCATGCATGGGGGGTCAACGAAGGGGATTTCCCTGACAACAAAATTGTGAAATATTATCACGGTGATATGTTTGATTGGATTAAAAACAACTACACCGACCCGGTAAATATATAGTTGTTTTCCAGTGTGACCAATATGATCAATTTGTAACCGCGGGTGGATAAATTTATCGACAAGAATCTTTACAACGCAACATGGAAGAGTTCGCCGGTAAATACATCAGTGAATCTCCCGAAGATATATCGAAAATTACAAAACTCACTCAGACGAGTTTTACAATATCATCAATTGCGGCTCAAATTGCCAGAGATAAAAAACTCATGGAAACCAACTAAAAATATTTATTGAATACACACGGGCAAGTTGTATCGAATTTGGTCTCGGTGGGTTGTGGAACACACAATATGATTTCAACGATATGATGTCTGTGGATATGATTGCATGTTATCCAGGAAGTTTTCTTGGTGGTGGTGAGTGTAATAAATATTTTAAACAATTTGGACTACCAACTCACAGAATGGTACGAAGAGCTGTTAATGGACCGCTACCTGAATATGACCTAACAGGATTTACTGAAGTGGTTTCGTTTAAAATACCCGATGGACTACATCCGGTAACGAATTTATGGATTGGACGGCATCTACACGAAAAGAGATGGGCTCCAACTGTGTTGCTGAGGTGGGCACTAAACAGCGGCGTGGTAACAGATTTAACTGTATCTGAAATAATATTCAGCTACGATAAACAAACTGAAGTTTGGCTACCCACACTAGATAAATTTCCCCGATACGATATGGAATTTCTTCGCGATGTGATAACCAGCGAGTGTAAACGAATTTCACGGATTATAACTGGAAAATTCACACAAGGAGATATCGCCGATGATGAAATTCGCGGACGTAAAACTGCCAAATTGGTTTTAGATCCCGGTGAATTAAAATTCGTCATTGATGATGCGGTATCTAAAAGAGTATTTTACCGAAAAACTGCCTCACAATTATCATCAGGGGAACAATTTGGAACAATCGCAGAATATTTTAACGATAAAATGCCACAATATACCCATTTAAGATCATTTATGCTCGCATATACGACTATATATCTTCTCAGTATGGTAAATCGATTTCCTGACATTGCAGTGAGAGTTGCAACTGACTCATTTTATTACGATAAAAAATATCACGATGACGTCAAAATATATCTCGGTGATGGTACAGCATGAGGAACATGGCGTGTTAAACATGAAGAATTGCACCAGTACAGCAAACACGCAGATGTGGATGACAAACCAGAATATCACAGCGGTGTAATCGAAAAAATATCAACATCCCCGAGTATACACGACGTTGTTGCACGGCACAAACTTGTGTACTTGAACGGTCCAGGGGGATGCGGAAAAACAACACGGGTGATAGAATTATTTCATCGAGCTAATCTAATTGTGCTAACCTCAACTCATCGCCTTGCTAGAGATTTTAAAGAAAAAGGAATCTCCGCAAGTACATATAATAGCTTTTTCAGATATAGTGGAGGTGAATGGACCCCTGAACGAATGGGAACTAAACTTGTTCCCGATGTAGTATTGTGGGATGAAATTTGTACTGTGCCAAAAAAATTATAAAAATGTTAATTGAATGGCTAAATACAAAAACTACCACTGTGGTGTTATGTGGAGATCATGGACAGCCACCACCATTTGGAAATATATCTCCACATTGTTGGTTAAAACTTTAAGTTGATTATTACGAAGAAATGACAATTGACCGCAGATCTCTTGATACGGAGTTAACTACGTTGAAAACTGCAATTAGATGTACAAGTAATAAAAATCAGGCCGAACAGTTACGTGAGATAATACCCGAAACACCATTAGTTGAATTTTACAACATCTGGAAACCATCTGATATAGTTGTAGCTAGTAGAAAATCCACCAGAGATATTCTTTTGAAAAAATTATTTTATCTTCATGAGAGTAAATTTCCTAACAAACCGGTTCCTCTATGTTATCGGCATAAAGATACTAGACGACAAAATATTTTTGTTGATATACCAGGACGTCAACAACAACAAGAACTTGTATTAAATTACATAGTTGAAGTTGATTTATCTGTAGTTAGAGACGCAATAAATGCAATTAATTCTCCGTGGCGGTTAGGATATGCTACAACGATATATTCATCACAAGGGCTAACTATCACAGATACGGGCGTGTACATTATTGATGATTTTATCGAATGGGACAATTTAATTTTTTTGGCTGTGTCACGAGTGAGGCGAATAAATCAACTTAGACGAGTCTCAGTTACACTACACCAACTACAATTATGTTATATTTTTCGGTGGTAATTGAATATCATCTGGAATAACTTGAAGTTGTTCTCGAGTAAAACTTCGCTGAGGTGCAGTTGGATCCAATTTATAATATGTTGGCCTGTGTGCAGCTGATACCGCAGAATATATTTTATGGGCGGTAATACTCCATATAGGATCTGTGGACCGTCTAACACCGCCTTCAAGTTCACCAGGTTCATATGAATATCTAATAGTAGCGTTCCATGGTAATGGCGTATCATTATGCAGTAATGTTTTTCCAGGTATATATTTTTTTTGTTATCGTGGAGGCCGGTTTATCATTTATCGAAGCAGTGATCTGATTGTTAAGTGATGAAATCACCTCGGGGAGTCGTTTAACCCATTCACGAGATCTATCTTGTTGAATAAACTCTTTTGCAGTTTGATAATAAAATAATTTATCAGCAAGAGTTTTATTAAATCGTTCAACTATTGCCTGATCACGATGAATTTCAATATGTCCTCGTCGAATTACAACGTTATGCTGGGCCATTAACGACGATACATCCCCGTGAAACTCTCTACCGAGATCAACCTGTAACAAATTTGGCCAACGTAAAGGACCTTTTTGATAATTTTTTTTTAAACGCCGCAGCGACCTCAGATGATGATTTTGTTGATAGCGGCGACGCCTCCTTATATCTGCTAGCAACGTCAACAACTGTTAGCGAGTATTTGTAAACCCGTTTTTGTTTATCATGCGGTAAATATAATATATCAGCCTGATGAACCTCATTTGGAACATGAACATCAAACGATCCATATTTGATTGATGTTGGACCGGGTAGATAAATTTGCCATATTGCTTGTCGGGATAACCAATCCGCAGCGACATCACGCGATACTTTAGCGGCGCTAGCTAATTTGTTAATAGCGGATTTACCCGAGTAATATCCTGTTGGAGAAAAATAAATTTTCTCCATGTTATATACTTGCACCAAACAATAATTTACCTTTCATGGCAGATTTAATAACCCATGAAGCCAATTTTTCTTTAAAAGATTTACCCGGAATAGCATTTATCGCATGAATCAATGAAACATCAGCGAGATGCCTCTGTTGCAAATTATCGCTTTTATACGCTATATCATGTATTCTACACGCTTCATCGATAGCATTTATCGGTGATTCACCAGGTCGAGGTTGATTTTGATGATCAAGTCGAATATCTAATCGTGTCCCTGGTCCACAGTAGCTATATCCTGGAAGGTGTTTTTCTCCTGGGTACTTTGCCCATGGGAGTCCTGGGGTTTTTGCCAATTTTGCAGCGATGTCACCTCCGTGGCTTTTTTTTAAAAGTCCCATCGCTGACTTTGTCAACAGGGATAAATTTAAATTTTTTTGTACCGCATTGTGCACATTTACCGGCAAGTGCAGATCTGTTATTTTTTGTAGTGACCGTTGTTTGATCAGTTGTACGAGTACGTGCTCGACATTTTACACAATATAGATCCATAATAATATTACGTTATATCTAATGGAAGTAATTGACTTTTCCGCGTTGAAAAAAAGACAACCAACAAAACATCACCCAATGTTGCCAAATTCAATCAGAGGTGTTATTGTAGGTCCATCAGGGTGTGGTTAAACACAATTGTTACTCACGATGTTGATGAAATATACAAATTGGGATAAATTGTATATGGTCGCTCCCAGCGTAGATGATTAACACTGTTACCAGGTGCTAAAAGATTTTAATGAAACTGCAACAACAAGTGCTGGATATAATGTTGTTGAATTTATCACAGATGTAGCCGATGCACCACACGTAGATGACCTTGACGTAGCCATCAACAACATGATTGTATACAACGATGTAATGCTGGATAAACAAACAAATCCCGCAATGATATTTTCCCGAGGTCGTCACAAACACGCTGACATGTTTTATTTAACTCAACGATACACACAAATTCCCAAAGTAATCAGAGATAACTGTAATCTGCTATGTGTGTTTAACGAAATATCTGGCAGACATGGTGTTCCGATATGGATTTTAATAAATTTAAAAATTTCTTTAGCGCAGCTCATTCAGTCCCACACGGATTTGTCACAATAAATTTACATGAACCTGTAACACGATATCGTATCGGTCTCGATCGAATATTCGGTTGAAAAAATTGTTATGAAAAATCCTAAACCTGCTGATATTTTTTAACCGTTATTTCAACGGTCTGAGAGTTCGTTGATGATTTATTGTTGTGGAGGTCCGGAATCGCGCCAAAAAATTGGTGGGTTTAGCCTTTTTGTCCGATTTTTGTGATATCATTGTATCATTTTTTTTAACCGTTATTTCAGCGATCTGAGGCTTCTATGATGTTTTACTATTGTGGAACCCTCAGATCGCGCTAGAAATTTGGTGGGCTCAGCCTCTTTGCTGCTCACACTTTTTCATTTGTGATGTGGTCCATGTAAGAGATGCCAAGGATGGTTCTGGAACATCTCATTTCAAGTGCCTTGATTCTTCGTTGTAATTCTGCTGTCAGAGCCCAGGCCTCACATGCTTACAAAAAGATTGAGATGACTAGAGTTCTCAATAATTAGTTCGTAAAACATGACTATTAATTCATAAAACATTAAGACTGTCATAACAAATGACCTTGATATACCCGTGAACTAATATTTTGTAAAACATTAAGGCTGTCGTAACAAATGACCATGATATGTACCATAGACACAAATTGACTAGATGCTAATTGGTAAAGCATTACAACTGTCATAACAAATGACCATGATATGTACCAAAGACACAAATTGACTAGATGCTAATTGGTAAAGCATTAAAACTCATAACAAATGACCATGATATGTACCATAGACACAAATTGACTAGATGCTAATTGGTAAAGCATTGAAACTCATAACAAATGACCATGATATGTACCATAGACACAAATTGACTAGATGCTATTTGGTAAACATTAAAACTGTCATAACAAATGACCATGATATGTACCATAGACACAAATTGACTAGATGCTAATTGGTAAAGCATTACAACTATCATAACAAATGACCATGATATGAACCATAGATACAAATTGGCTAGATGCTATTTGGTAAAGCATTAAAACTATCATAACAAATGACCATGATATGTACCATAGACACAAATTGGCTAGATGCTAATTGGTAAAGCATTAAAACTGTCATAACAAATGACCATGATATGTACCATAGACACAAATTGACTAGATGCTAATTGGTAAAGCATTAAAACTGTCATAACAAATGACCATGATATGTACCATAGACAAAAATTGACTAGATGCTAATTGGTAAAGCATTAAAACTCATAACAAATGACCATGATATGTACCATAGACACAAATTGACTAGATGCTAATTGGTAAAGCATTAAAACTCATAACAAATGACCATGATATGTACCATAGACACAAATTGACTAGATGCTAATTGGTAAAGCATTAAAACTGTCATAACAAATGACCATGATATGTACCATAGACACAAATTGACTAGATGCTAATTGGTAAAGCATTAAAACTCATAACAAATGACCATGATATGTACCATAGACACAAATTGACTAGATGCTATTTGGTAAAGCATTAAAACTCATAACAAATGACCATGATATGTACCATAGACACAAATTGACTAGATGCTATTTGGCAAACATTAAAACTGTCATAACAAATGACCATGATATGTACCATAGACACAAATTGACTAGATGCTAATTGGTAAAGCATTAAAACTGTCATAACAAATGACCATGATATGTACCATAGACACAAATTGACCAGATGCTAAATGGTAAAGCATTAAAACTGTTATAACAAATGACCATGATATGTACCATAGACACAAATTGGCTAGATGCTATTTGGTAAAGCATTAAAACTCACAACAAATGACCATGATATGTACCATAGACACGAATTGACTAGATGCTAAATGGTAAAGCATTACAACTATCATAACAAATGACCATGATATGAACCATAGACACAAATTGACTAGATGCTATTTGGCAAAGCATTAAAACTATCATAACACATGACCTTGATACATACCTTAGACTCTTTAAGTGGTAAAACATTTTCCTTGTGTGATGACAAATAAGTTTGATTCATGCCTTTGATAATTAATTTATAAAAGATTAAGACTTTAACTGAGAATTAACTCAGTACTTTATAAATTAAGTTCAGAGTTGAATACATGTCCAGTTTTGGATACAGCCACCAATAAATATTTGAAACTTTTACTTGTCTTAAGGTCAGTTTCTTATGTAAGGGTATTTGGATTTGATCCAGTCTATCGATCTGTCTCATGAACCTAGTTAGCAAGATAGCACAAAGAGTTGCTCACTGTTGACAAAACAAAGTCAAAATTGATTGTATGCATAGGTGGTTGACTATGACAGCAAGAAATATCTGACCATAAAGTGAATCAAGCTTAAGTGTGTGGCACTGTACCCATCATGCATCATGTGTCAGCTTATGAAAACTTGAAGAAATGTTTTTTTTTTTTTTATTCAAGGCATGGTATACTAAACTTGTATTATGGTAGCTCCATTAACAATGGTATGGCTTGCACAGCAAACATTTTCAAAACCTATTTTTAGAACTTCAGTGCCATTTTTCTCGCAATTTTGGTTGGAATATTTCTTAGGACATGGACTCAGAAATGTATCCTATTCTAAGGTCATGGACTATAACGTGGATCCTATTTTGAGGACATGCACTCAAACATGTATCTCAAGTGGCTACGTTTGTTGATACTGAATGTCGTGGTCCAGTATCCTCTCTAATGAAAAAGCTTGACGTCAAAATCAGACGAGGAAATATCGTAATTCATTGTGATCAGGCAATTGTTGAACAATTTAATTGAACACTGAGCAGTTATTTGGATATCAATAAGCAAAGGAAATATCCATGAACAAAACTCCAAAGAGACGTGATATCATGTGAATGGAATGCAAGAATATCAAGTGTTCAAGCTGCATTAAATAACGAATGTTCTCGTGCAATAGCTATGAAACCGAACAAGTCGATCACAAAAACATATATTAATGCAACGACATGATTTTCAAAACAACCAGTATTAGGTAAAGTGAGTGCAAGATATTTATATGAGTATGGGAAGTAAAAGGCGGTAAAAAAAGCAACTGTTCCCATTTGGAGTGCGACGACACATACACTTTCTAGCGTTGTAAGATCCATGGGTGGATGTGCAATATATTGTTTAGAGTCAACTGCTTCTCAGCGTGAACAATTACAAGTAATTCCTGAAGATACACAATTATCACCATCGTCACGTTTGTGAACTAGCGCCTCGACTTCGATTAAACTCAAGACAGGTCAGCATCACATTTTCAAACAACTGTATCAGAGATGAGTAATCCTTGAGATTAATGACTTGTTCTTGCATATCCTACCGTCTATGGAGTTTTGTCTTTTAAGGCATTCTAAATAAGGCTGACTGGAACTAAAACAATATCACTGAACACGATATTTTTTCATTTCTCTGACAATTCCTGGTTTATCAGCTTTAATATTTTGTCTGTTTGCATCTCCTTGGCGATAAAAAAAATGTATGGGTAGATTTGGATTTTTTTTTCTTTATGTAACAAAAATAATTGTGTCACACGAATTATCTTACCACTTTCCAGTATTGAATCAATTGGTCACCAGAAATTCCAAAAATCGTTTAGATGTGTTTTTGAAATTATATCACGCATTATTTCACACTAAACTTTATTCGGTTGTAGTCTGATTAATTTTTTTTATTTATTCTCTTTATTATGGAACAAGCGCTTTATAATCATCAGTAATTTCTTTATAAAAAATCTACAAACCTTTTCAGTCATGATCACGGCACATTATCACAGCAGTAGTTTTGTTCATAACCAATCAAGAAACATTTGTAAAATTTCTTTAGATGCTATGCATATTTACTCCCAAATAATAGTTCTTGGAATGTATTTTTCACCATTCGGTCAGAAGACTATTTATGTCCATTCCATAGGAAAAATTCATGGCAAGTGCGTGATTTCATTATTTCATCTCTCTGGCGTGTCTGTATGTATTGATTTAAAATATATCAAAATTTCAAAATAATTAGCTCACACGTGTTGGTTTACCAGAATCTCATTAAGACCCACTGATTTATGTCTAGTCACTGGATCATACACTGACGGATGATAGCTTTAATATTTGATACCTTTTATAATAAACTATTCTTGATTTTATCGTCGGCAGATTCAGAATAATTATGTATTTTGTGTTGTTTTATTCTCCATTGGCCACATGGTACATCGTAAGCAGTTTTTATAAATAATTGATTAAGTATATCTGAATAGTTTCTTTTGATAGAAACAAATCCGCAGCGACTCTTATAGCAGGTTGTAGGAAATCTGTTTATCATTGATACAAAGTTTTATCCAAACATACGCGAGCATTGAACATATTAAATGGGTAAACTGTGGTGACTCGCCATCAATGTAAATTACCTAATTTACCTAACTTATTTCCGTTAGTGTCTTTCATGTTATAAACACATTTCTCTTCGTTGCATCAATGACTATAAAATCCATGTTCAGCATCGTCCATAATCAATCTTATGTTGTATTCTTTATAATCGCTCTGTCCTCCTTGTGCAGATTTACCAATTATTCGTCTGCTAAGGACTTCAAAATTGGCTATGTCAGGACTCTCATCATCGGAATTTTTTTTTTATTATTTTGCAAACGAAATTTCTTTATGATATAACCACTTCACTCAGTATCACGAATATATTTTTTTTTGCGTAGATCATATATCTCGACAATATAATCGGTACCCATCTATTTTCTGTAAAGTGTCTTCAAAATCGGACATGCAAAACTGAATGAAGATCTTTAGCAAACTCAAATGACTCGATGCAGGTGACTTCATTCAAGTCAAAATCCCGTAATCATTCGTTAATTGCAACTCTTCAAGAACTTCAAATCGTGTGGGCTTCCATGAATTGTTTTCTCGTGCAATGTGAACAGCAAATTAAAGGAACGATACAACAATTATCCACTAATTGTTAAATATTGTCCGTCTTTGACATAATGCGTGCACAAGATCTTTAATTTCTTCGTGAAGAGATTCTTAACGATAAATATTTCTATTACGTCTTACAAATTGATCAGTTTTCATTATCAGAACCCGAAAACAACCACGCGGATGAATTATCGCTTCTAATTATTTCGTTAATAAAATTAAATATATCACCTACATAAACTAAACAGTTCAATTTCGTCGAAATATTGTTACTGCATAATACTGATAAATAATATTAATCGAAGCTCCTTTCCATTTTTACTTAGATTCTTACAAAATCTCTCTTGTTATTGTTTTTATTATTATTGGAAATTATAGTTTCCTTCCCAGCTCAATAACACTTTCAATAGTTGCTCTTTCAATGTCTTTGTCGAATCGTCTATTATTTTACGTCTTGTATCTGTTAAATCATTTCCACGTATCACATTTGTGAAGTTTTCAATTACTCGTTAGACTACACAATCTAATTTTGAAAATTTCTCTTAGTCGATACCAGTCAACATTCATAGTTTGGAATTTTTGCTCATTATAGCAATTATTCACAATGGAGGACAGTGTCGCGTTTTTCACAGAAAATCCAAGTTTTATTGCCCGTTTCTGCCAATGCAATAAATATTACTTAAGAAAGATATCTTTGATCGTCGTTTTATTAATAATCGCCAAATTCTCATTGGTTGTAATTTGTAGTATTCATAACTTCTTTAACATGTTTGGTGTTTGGTATGATGTTGAATTGTGACCACACATAAAATGCACCATCGTCGCGAAATTCTTTTAAGTCAGGTTTTTTTCTGTCAATATCAAATCTAGATCTAGGAGGTTTGATCTTAATCTTAGATAATATCTTAAATTTCTCCATGTTATAAGTAAGGCAAGTACATATTTAAATTTATATATATATATATATATATATATATATATATATATATATATATATATATATATATATATATATATATATATATATATATATATATATATATATATATATAATGATTCAAGCAAACAAGACGTGTAAATGGCTAATGATAGGCTCTAAAACACATTGTCACAAAGTATGTGTAAATGAATTCTGCGGAGATCATTTACAATGCGGACGACGCGAATGCCTACGAGTACAACCGTGTTTGAAGTGCGAGTGTTGGGGTTAGAGGAGAAACACAGTTGCATTGTTTCATTTTGTGGTACAAAGAGCTGAAGATTTATTACGATAGACAAATAATGAGGATAATAATGCCAGAGTCAAATGAAATGCTGAAGATTATCTCGCTAGCTTTTCACACTAATCATATAGACAAAAAATATTATTGCATATAATGGAAAATAAGTTTGTAAAACATCCCATTATCACAAATGATGAGGCAACATGTGATGGTATCATCAGGAACTGTCGACTAAAACGGCCTTTAGTCGGCTTTGTTCGTAATTTTGGTTATCTAAAATTACTTTTGGGATAAAAGATGATCTATTTATTTACGAGTGTTTTCACGGAATATTCAATATATGTCCATTTAGATAACAAAAAAAAAATTCTCTGTAATTTAAGAGCTGTTTCATAAAGTCAAAATTGTAAATTGGTACATGATGTAAAACAATTTTAAAAAGAGTGTTTAAATCTACAAATGTAAAAGCGGGCTAAGAAATAATATTTATATCGATAACTGCAGCTGCCAAATATTTTGGTATTTACAATGCTTCAGTACAACACGTCGCATATAATATAACCAGGTCGGCTTTGTTGAAGAAATATAAAGAACAATATTGCAGCATCTCCCAATTGTGCAAGATACAAACACATGAAGAGAGATAACTCTGTCATGAATATTTCGTCGGTAGAAAGTGATTGAAGATTTACCTCGTTTGTTGCTTATTTCTTTTTGTATTATCGTAACTACTTTTCAGTAAATTCAACTGTTGGTACGGCAATTTTGTTAGTGAAGTAACATAATTTTATAATAGTTCCAACTGTTAAAAGGATATCTATACACCTTTTGACTTTATCGATTAAGTTAACGTAGAAAACAGTGGTCACCCGTATTGTTACAAACAACATAGCTCGTTTTTCTAGATCTCTGTTTATATAGACAAATATACCTACTTTGTCAAATGCATAAACATATACATATATTATTTTGTTTAAGACGATTTGTTTGGAATCTTCCGTAGTTATTATAATGGGAACCTAGTAAAAGTAACTTAATAACAATTTCTAAAATGTGTATCAGTATGAAGGTGTCAGTGACGCATAGCCAACTCTAAAACTCTCATACTTGAGGTTTGGAGTTCATATCCAGTGAATGACATACTGTTCCTGGTATCAATTTTGCATTAAACGTTTTATTCCTAGCTATGTATGTATGTATGTATGTATGTATGTATGTATGTATGTATGTATGTATGTATGTATGTATGTATGTATGTATGTATGTATGTATGTATGTATGTATGTATGTATGTATGTATGTATGTATGTATGTATGTATGTATGTATGTATGTATGTATGTATGAATGTATGTATGTATGTATGTATGTATGTATGTATGTATGTATGTATGTATGTATGTATGTATGTATGTATGTATGTATGTATGTATGTATGTATGTATGTAATTTGATTTTAGCACTATTTATCCCATCAAATTATCAAAAGAGTCCTACAATTCTTATTTTTAATACCAGTTCCTTAAATCTGGACGTGAATCAGCAATAATTTCTCTTATAACATGTTCATTTGTTATTGTTAATTTTGTTATTTTATTAATTTATTTTTCGATTAGATTTTTTATTTATTTTTAGTACTGTTAACCCATCAATTCGATGACATTCCTTGATAATCTGAAGCATTATGAATAATGTACCCACCAATCTGAAGAAATTATTTGATAATCTGATTTAATTTAGATAAAATACCCATCAATCTGAAGGAATGTAAAAACGCTTAAGCGGGTCGAATTCATTGCAGGAATGCGAATAATTCAGAAACTGATCTCTATCACACATAATCAAAATTAATTAAATTTTGTAGCTGCAGTTCATTTAACTGTTCCAATTAATTGCCGTATTCATCAATAATTATGTCAACACTAAATTGTTCTGTCCCGATTGGTGGCAGTTACATATTATTCGGACGGCATTTTCAGGTACCACTTTGTTGTGTATCAAACCTCTCACCTGTTAGTACATTATATAATTCCCCTTTGATTAATTGGTAAACCACCAACTTTGACTAAAAAATATTTTTATGATTCAAAATCGTCAAGATTTTACGTAAAAATTCCAAGATTCTTAAATCAAGCAAGTGTCCGCTCTTGTCAGTAATTTTTAATTGTATTATTACTATTTAATAATACATTATTATGATATCGTAGATAAACTAGACTAATGGGTTTATGTACAATCATATATTCAGGAGGTACTTGAGGTGTAAATGTATAAAGAATAGATCCTTGCTGGGCTTGATTGGAATCTTCAAGATTTGCTTAATAGGTGTCATAAATTACGTGACATACAAGACTGACTGAAATAGTTGATGTTTACCGTCTGGATCCTTGTTATGCTTGCGAATAGTTTTTGGAGGGTTTATAATTTTCCATGTTTCAAGTAATTTTAGGGAAATATTCATCGATAAGATCGGTGACTGATTTCTTTAGTTCGTCGCATTAAATCTGAGACATTTTAATGTGTAGAAATCCGGTACTGCAGATGAATATTTGTTCGCAAAAGCTGATGTTGATGTGAAATACTGTTATATGTACCTTTTGATTTAATCACTGTTTGCACGACACTTTGATTAACAATTTAACTATTTAACAATTTAACAATTTAACAATTTAACAAGATCGAATGAAACCTAGCTCAAGAGTTATACTTGTTTTGTAATTTGTTCCTTTTTTTGGCAAACAGACACTCGATAAATAATTAATGTAATTTGCCTAGATATTGTGATAACGATTGATATCATTTAAAGTAAATTTAATACCATTGACAATGTAATTTTTTTTTTTTTTTGGGGGGGGGGGGCCTTCCATACATCATGAAAGCAAAGTTGTAATTCACCACCATGCGTTTTCGCTTTTACTCCTCTCCGTAAGGAATCTTTTTCATAATTTTAGAGTATTTCTCAAATACGATCGTTTATACAATCATCTCGTTTCGGTTCTGGTATTGCTGTAGGTACTGGTGGAGGATTTTCTGGCTACCCGAAAACCGATCGGATTGACGAAGAATAAATATCAACTTGAGATACGGTGAATTTATTTTATTTCAATGGCAGCTGATTAGTTGCCTGCAAGAGATAAAATGATTTTAATCTAATATTTGACCATCTACGATATACTCGTAATTAGGCAAGCGCAATTTCGTTTTCTTTAAATGCAGTTGATAAGTTGACGCTAATTGAATCTGTCAGTGATAACGATTTTATTGAATTTGAACAGAAAGTAAATAACAAAAATAGAATCAGACTTAATCTCAGCTGATACAGTATCCTACAAACAATATGTAGCTTATGACGAAGAAGATTTGGACAACAATTCTGAAGCCAGTGGTATTAAAACTCAAATAAGTGGTCTTGTTATTTGTCCTTACAATATGCTTTCAGATGTTGAATGATTAGAAATGATTAGAAATTATGATTGACGGAAAACGTCCTGGAGATAATTTTTCAGAAATTTGTAATGGAGCAGCTGATATTTGTGAACGATTATTTACACGAGGAATCATGGATAATGTATATCGGTCTCTTATTGATGAATTCGCTGATGATTATCATATGGATTAAAAAATAAGTGTGTGTGTGTGTGTGTGTGTGTGTGTGTGTGTGTGTGTGTGTGATTTAGATTCGTAATGTAGATGTAACATTCTGCAGTGTTACAGTTTATGGTGATGTCTAGCACTGGGTCACAATGCCGCAGACATGTATCCTGAAACCAGGCCTACCAGTCCTTACACTAACCTCTGAATGCTGAGTGCCAAGCGAGGCAGTTGTTAGTACCATTTTGAAAAATCTTTGGTATGAGACAGACGCTCTACCATTAGGCCACCGGAGCGGTTATTAAATATATAAATAATTAATAAGATGATTTTACAAAATACTCACCGTGGACCGATTATGGTCAGAGCTAAACGCACTAATGACGAAAGATAAAGTATCGAAAAAAAAAACCCAATTAGAGAGAATCTCGGTCAGTTAGAAACTTCGGTTTATCGATATTGACCTTGTAGATTTCATTTTCGTACAAAGTTTTATTTTTCAAAAATATCATTTCAGCAAAAGGTCTGTTCACCCTTTCTGCTACCTGAGCGATGGGGAAACTATATGTTCAGCAATACTTGCAATGTTATGGACTTGTATATAGTTGTTGTACTGACCATGGTGACTAAATACATGTGCAGCAATGATGTATGTCTTTACAGTCTTAAATTTAAGGTAAAAATAAAACTTATATAAGCTTTGTGAATTTTCTTCTTGAAGTCTATACATAACCAAGATGAAAAATGAAATATGGTCTGCATCGTACAAGGCATATATGTCGGTTGTAATTAACAAGGTGGCAAAATCTAATAGCCCAAGTAAGAGTCAAGCGATCGACAAGATCTGGAAAAATCTTGATGGGTAGTCATTGTATACTACTCTGCACCAACATGTCATGAACATATGCAAGGCTGCATATCTTGAATTGAGACCTATAAGTTTCATTCGTAAATGCCACTAAAACACTTGTGTGTTCATTAGTGTATTCAAGACTGGACTATTATTGTAACTCAATTCTGTCTGGTTCGTCAGAATATTTACTCCAGAAACTTCAAAAAGTTAAAAACACAGCTGCACGGATCATCTTTAGAGTACCTCGATCAGAGCACACCTCACCACTGCTCTGTACCCTACACTGGCTATCAATTTGATACAGAATCAAACACAAAATTTGTTCTCTGTGCTATGTTTCAATGACAGACTCCAGTCCAACATATCTATCCAGCCTAACCCATGTGTATACACCAGCTAGATCCTTACGCTCTTCTTCTGATAATCGTATACTCATTGTTCCCAAGGTGAAAACAAAGTCATATGGACAACGTTCATTTGCACACCAGGGACCGGCGACGTCGAACGAATTGCCCATTGAACTTAGACACAAGGACACAGTGGTCCCTTTTAAGAGTGCTCTTAAGACTCACCTGTTTCGACTGCAGGGACAAACTTAGCGACCTAATCATGTTTTGTATCTTACATGTTTTCAGCATGTTTTTATGTTTTCCAATTTCATTGTTTTTGTCATTTGTTGTTCTGTAGTGTAGTCATATTATTATTGATGGTGTAAAGCGCTTTGAGCTTCGAAAGATTAGGCGCTATACAAAGTCCTCATTATTATTATTATTATTATTATTATTATTATTATTATTATTATTATTATTATTATTATTGTAAGCTGTATGTTGTTTGTCGAACGACAAAAACGACCGCTTTCTGACACGAACCTATTGTTAGAGCATCTTCAGCATAAGATGCGATATTTCAATATCTCTTTTTTTCGCATATGTATTTGATACTGATTTTCATTTGTTGTACTGTTCCAAATATACTCTCAATACAAGGACTCCTGGTCTCTCTTCACTAAAATATTGCAAAGTCAATATCAGATTGACCGATCAGCATAATAAACAACTGAATATGACCATAGTAGCTGATCTGCAACGTAAAGCGAAAAGCAGTTCTAACCAGGCTCGAGTGTATGGAAACTGACTACTTGGTCGATAACAAGCATGCAGCTCGTACAGTGACGGCAAAATGGCGGAGCGGTCAAAAGTAACAAGGTGGACTGCAGCAACGTAAAACAAATCAGTGTGCAGGACTATGACAATCACATCAGGCTAATTACGCTATTAGTTTGGTAGCATACAAAACATGTAAACACGGCATAGCGCGTAGATGACATAGTAATAGTTGATTCCTAGGTATTCAGCCAAAATACATAAAATGATTGGATTCTAATAGAAAGCCAAGTATGAAAAAAGGGATATACAGACGACACTAAAGGACCGTTATAGTATCCTAAAAACATCAGAGAGAGAGAGAGATAGAGAGAGAGAGAGAGAGAGAGAGAGAGAGAGAGAGAGAGAGAGAGAGAGAGAGAGATGGCATAAATAATCCTAAAACTAAAATACAAGTAGGAAAAATAAGCAGTGATGATAAAGTAAACAACAGGACAATCATCAATACCTATTTGCATATATTAAAATAATATTTTCTTCTTTCTTGGCACCAATAGGGACCTGACAGTTTTCTTTTCTTAGACAGTCTTGTCGACATAGCCCGAACAAGACCCTGATGAGTCCATGGCGCATGCCGACTTTTTTTGTTTTTTTTACATGACATACAAAACGAACGTAAAATGACTATACGACATAATGCTTTCACCATTTTCTACTCAAAGAAATTGGACTGTGGTATATGTATCACACACACACACACACACACACACACACACACACAGAGACACCTATTTATACTGACAAGTTTGTTTTGTATATATTACTTTGGCTAATATTACAGGCACAAAACATCAATTGTACGGAAAATTAGCTTTCCTAACAGGAAGAGTGATATAATGATGATAAAAAAATGACAAAGGCCGTGCAGTTTTTAGGAAGTTTTCATTTCATTCACTTAATAATATAACAAAAGAAAGAAGGAAGTAAATATTAATATAGCTGTAAATAAATCATGGCAATGGAATAGCCTTGAACTTGACGCCGTCAGTACCGAAGTACACACATCTGTGGAAGGATGTTCAGCGCAGTAAATAAACATTACTTCTCTGTAAAAGAAAAAACAATAGTTATGAACAATTTGTTTCGATGAAGGAAAAACACGCACAGGTTTTGCTTTTTCCTTAAAGAGGCTAAAACATGTTTCAGCAAATACAACACACAATTAATAATTTGAGTTAGGGATGAAGTTTTAAATCTTTTAAATGTTTTGTTTTTAATTTTTAATTGTTTTACAATAATTTGCCTTATGCATTATCAATCACTTAAAGTCAAAATTTGAACATTTTATATGCTAACACATCTATCGATTGCTTTAAAAAGATTTTCAAAGATCGGGAAATTAATTTAGGATTATATACTATATCAATCACTTTAAGTCAAAATTTGAACATTTTATATGCTAACACATCTATCGATTGCTTTAAAAAGATTCTCATTGATCGGGAAATTAATTTAGGATTATGCACTATATCAGTCTTGTTCGCAGCTGTCAATACAAAATATAATTCACCTTGTATTTGAAAAGCTACTCAATCTAGATAAGGAGGAGAACGAGGGAACATTATGTCGCACATTATATAGTAGAGTGGCGTCCCTTTGTATACTAATCGATGAAGTATATTATTTTACACAAGAACACGTCACAAATGACTGCTATATACACCCTTATGTACAACTCGCCATTAAACATTAGTTTTGAAAACTATCTCGACACTGTAACATTTGAAACAAGTCCACACCTTTTCTCTAGAAAGCGTGCTACGCAATCGTAATGGTTTCGAAAGTCAATACCACCGTGAGCATTCTGTATAATTCTGCAAAAATTATCAAACTCGTAAGGTATTCGAATTTGTACCTTTGTGTCCGATGTCAGAGCTTGATTAATCATACTGAAAACCTTCCCAGTGTAAGGACATCCTTTTTGCCGACTTGTAAGACACAAGTTTCGCTTCTTTTGTAGCAAGAAACATTACATGATTATGATATTCATCCACACAATTCACTTCGGTTTCAACTACACCATATCAATTTCTAAAGTAATGTTTCAGATATGTAGATGACAAACACGTGATTAGAAGACGTGATGTAGGACAGCAATGCATACAGACTGTAGATGAAGTGGAATGACTTATGTGTATATGGAACAACTGGCACAAACGAAAGGGTATTTGAAAAGTCCAGAATATTGGTGCATTGTTAAAAATGTTCAGCATTATTCAACATTAAATCGCTTTAAATAATAAATTTACAAGGAAAGACTTGAATTAATGCCCGTAAAAATACAAAGATCTGCATCGATTTCCCCATTCATAGCGGCCACTATTCGATTAGCAATCGCATATAACGGTCTTATAAAACTTGAGCCAACTTCAGAAAGATCGGGACCAGTTCTAAAACGATTAAACCACTTGAAACGATTTTAGTATAATACCGAACGACATCCGTCGATTTTATTCAAGTTTTCCCTTATATCAGTCCTGCTGTAGCCAAGAACGCCCAAATGTCACAATATACACTTTGCTCAATAACAGATTTGCTATCTGTTTACGTCACTATCGTTTATTTGCATTGTCACACGAATATATCTGTCGGTATGTGCATCTATCGATCGTTATATGATTTAATGATAGGCTCAAAGAAACAAAGTTTGAATCAAATATACAGCAATTTTCAAATACCCCTTAAAAACTTCTAAATTAGTGTTGACAAGTAATTCGTATATATACACGTAATCGTCCAATTTAGATATAATGTATTACTATAAGTTTTAACAATGGATGTGCGTTTTGTTGGCATAGAAACCTTGGATTTTCTTGGCACTCAAAATCGATATCCTTATCTGACATTTGACTTTTCAGCTCTATCACGGAGTCCGATCCACACAGGCTTCTGTTAAAAGTATAAATACAAATGTTTTCGGATTTATGTTTCGTCATCATGGTATTATATTTCCTCTACCTAAATATATTACATCGCTTCGGCATTTATATATGAATTATACCACATTCTAGTGTGTAAATGCATTACAACACATTCTGGTTTGTATATGAATATTATATATGAATTATAGCATATTCATCATACGGTCTTTATAAATGTTACATACGAACTATGACATATTTTGCTGTCTCTATCATATTAAGTATATATTATAACACATTCGGATACTTTATGAATACTAAATAAGAATTATAACACATTAAGTCAGCTTTCTCTATGAAAATAATGTACACAATTAACTCATTCTTCTACCTCTATAAATTATATATTAAGTATTCCACATTCCTCATTCTCTGTACATATTATACTTACATTGCAATACATTATGTCACCTGTAAGGTTATGCCTTTACTATATTCACCAGTATTCAAAGGTTTGTTCAACATGAGGACAAGCTCAAGAGATGTATTGAGAACAATCCAACAAATGTTGCATATTCGTCAATGTAACAATCTCATGCAAAGCAAAAGAGATGAAGTATTACCTATAGATGGATAAATGTCACACCTGAAGTGGACACAATTCAGAAATGGTGTGCTTTGATTCCGAAATTGATATTAATAAACATATTCAGAAATCATTTACAAGTAATTTCCAACCGAGAACATTTACAAGTCATAGTTAACCGAGAACATTTTCAAGTCATATATAACGAGATCATCTACAAGTCATAGCTAACAGAGATAAATTTGCTAGTCTTTGCTAACATAGACCATTTACAAGTCATGGCTAATAGGTATTATTTGCAAGTCATAGGTAACAGAGACCGTTTACAAGTCATAGTGAACCGAGATTTTTTACAAGTAATAGCTAACAGGGACCATTTACAAATCATAATTAACTGAGGCCATGCACATGTCCTATCTACCCGGGACGATTTACAAGTCATAGCTAACAGAGACCATTTAAGTCATAGCTAACCGAGACTATTTACAAGTCATAGCTAACAGAGACCATTTATAAGTCATAGCTAACCGAGACCATTTACAAGTCATAGCTAACAGAGACCATTTACAAGTCATAGCTAACAGAGACCATTTACATGTTATAGCTAGCACAAGCCACTAACAAGTCATAACTAACAGGGACCATGTACAAATCATAGCTAACTGAGCCTATTTACAAGTCGTATCTAACCGAGACCATTTGCACGTCATAGCTAACGAAGACCATATACAAGTCATAACTAAAAATCCATTTACAAGTCATTGCCAACAAGGACCATTTACAAGTCATAGCTAACAAAGACCATTTACAAGTCATAGCTAAAAGAGACCAGTTATATGCCATAGCTAACAGAGTCCATTTACAAGAGATAACTTACAGGACCCATTTACAAGTCATAGCTAACAATTTAAATTTAACAAAGACCATTTACAAGTTAATCTAATTTTAATTTATCGCCTTTTTTATAATTAACTGAGGCCATGTACATGTCCTATCTACCCGGGACCGTTTACAAGTCATAGCTAACAGAGACCATTTACAAGTCATAGCTAACAGAGACCATTTACAAGTCATAGGTAACAGAGACCATTTACAAATCATAGCTAACATAGACCATTTATAAGTCATAGCTAACAGAGATCATTTACAAGTCATAGCTAACAGAGACCATTTACAAGTCATAGCTAACAGAGACCATTTATAAGTCATAGGTAACAGAGACCATTTATAAGTCATAGCTAACTGAGCCTATTTACAAGTCATAGCTAACTGAGCCTATTTACAAGTCATAGCTAACAGAGACCATTTACAAGTCATAGCTAACAGAGACCATTTACAAGTCATAGCTAACAGAGACCATTTACAAGTCATAGCTAACATAGACCATATATAAGTCATAGCTAACCGAGACCATTTACAAGTTAATCTATTTTTCATTTATCTCACTTTTTTATACCAACCCTTTTGACACATGTGTCGTGCTCATTATATACACAGTGGCCTTGGTGACTTTTCCTCTGGTAAGATTGGGCAATTCATATGTCCCAAAGTACCTATCATCCATTAAAAGAATTAGTATTCATTATTTTTTTAATAAAAATTTATATGTTAAAAAAACCAAATAAAATAACAATTCTGTATAAATATAGATATATAATCTTTTGTGGCTAGTAAGACTTGAAATCAATATCATGAATGTAATTCAGTGAAAAATTCACATTTATTAGGTGTGTCACATTTCGTTGATTTTTATTGCTGATACAAACTACGAATACAGATGTATTTTATTTTTCATTTTTTCATAAATGATAGCATTCGGAATATCATCGGCTTTCATCGATCTTTGCAATCTAAACTGATGGAGTTGCATTTATAAACGTGTACGATTTTTTTCCAGGTGGCATTTCATCTTATTTTACAGTGTTGTGGGAATGACATTATCCAAAACAAGGAAGATAATTGAGTAAGAGGATCATTTCAACATTTTACAATGATTTAATTAAAACTATAGCTGCATTGTTAATGTCAGAATTGAATTGTATTCTTACACATATTGAAAGGTAGCGGATGCAAGCCTTTACAATGAAATCAAAACAAATAAGTACGCAAGTAATATTTACAATATGTGATTAGACTATAAGGAACGAAAACAATGACTACTGGGTGTCAGTAATACCAAGAGTTGCAATCAGCATGTCACCCACATCAACTTGTCACCTACAATTGCATACAATAAAAGCCATTTTCAAGACATTGATGAGGAACGACGTGTATCCAGAATATTGTACAGGCTTTTCATCTGGCCATGGCAAATTTGTTATAGTTACTGAATCTAAACAATGTGATTTTACGATTAAGATTCACTCAGCTATGAACCTGCACGTTTGAATGGCGATAAAACGAGTACGTACGAGTTCTTATGATAAATAGGTTCCTGACTGGCATTCAACATCACAAAAATATGTCCTACTGCACGTCTTGCAAACTGGAATCAGATTTTTAAAAAATATTTTAGAAGAAGCATGTTATTTTCTTACGCATGTCACGTTTTAATCTTGGCATTGCCATACTTTGTCATACTGTAACAAGTTTATCCTGTTTTGTTCTGATAGAATGTATCAAGTCGTATAGTAACATTATATCAATTAATTAATGGGAGTATGTCAAGTCGTATAGTAACATTATATCAATTAATTAATGGGAGTATGTCAAGTCGTATAGTAACATTATACCAATTAATTAATGGCAGTATGTCAAGTCGTATAATTCTACCCTAGGTGGTATTCTTGCTAGAAAAAATACCTTATTATTTATTGCATAGAAGCTTGAATCATAAGAGTTGTATAGATAAATAATATACAAACCGTGAATCACACATGCATACCTTGCCGTTTCGGTAAATGGTAAATATGTAAAACAGGTAAATCATCGAACTATGACAATATATTTTCGTGGTCCTTTTTATCTCCTAAACCATGGTGGTGAACGTATTATTGTAAAGGAGCTCAGATGTCACACTTTCCCTTGTCTTTGTCGAGAGAACCCACTCTCAGACGCCACAAAAAAGGTGGTTTGAATTTAGTTATCATTGCGTTAAAATTACCCTTCCACTAGTTAATGATGACGAGTTTGTATATGAATAAACTTCATGCATGTTTTTCAAAATATCAAGTAAAACTATCAATACGCAAAAGAAACAAATATATATGTGTGCGTGTGTGTGTGTGTGTGTGTGTGTGTGTGTGCTTGTGTGTGTGTGTGTGTGTGTGTGTGTGTTCATTCTGTTCACTAAGCCGCTCTCAAGTGTCATGGATCATCATCCAGTGTCTCACCAATTAAACGCTGATGACACCCAAATATACAAATCTAGCCACCCAACCGAAGCTAATGCTACCATCCAAGGTCTGATGGGAAATCATGGATGACATGTAACAAGCTGCATATGAATGATAATGGAACTGAGGCCATTCTGATCACAACACAAAGGCTTTCCCGTCAATATCCGTTACCTAAAGCAATAAATATCAGCAACACCAACATTATATTCGCACAGTCAGTACGAAATCTAGGCGTTACTCTGGAACATTGCACCATCATGCCATTAACATATGCAAGCCGCATATCATGAGGTAAGAAGCAACGGCTCCTGTCGAAATAGCATGCGGTTGATGCCACAACAATTATTCTCTGTGGTACGTTTCACTGATGGGCTCCAGTCCAGCATACCTATCCGACCTCACACATGTGTATATACCAGCATTATACTTACGCTCCCCTTCTGACAATCGTATACTTATTCCTACCATGAAAAGGAAGTCATATGGACAACCATCTTGCGAATTGCCTATTGAATTTCGACACAAAGACACTGTGATTCCTTTCAAGAGTGCTCTGAAACCTTTTTAGACTGCAAGGACAAACTTGAAGACCTAATAATGTTTCCTACCTTAAATACTTTTAGCATATTTTTATATTTTCAGATTTCATTTATACATATCTTAATGGACACCCCAGCCTCAATGTTTTTGTACGCATCAAATGAGTATAAACACAGGAAGGAAGGAGTACGATGCCGATAATTAGTAAAGTGAATCTTCGTGTCAATTAAATCGATACAGTTAAACTTTTTATCTTACGTTTACCGACGCTGTAGTCCAAAAGACGGTTTCGGCGCTGGAGGGGCAGTTTTCTGTTGGGCGGTATGATGGACATGTTGTGTTTTCTCCTGCTAGGCCATCAGATGTGTTATTATTCCCACAGAAACTTAACGAATCAATCAGATAACCTATGGAGAAAATATTTACTTTATATGTACAAATTGCATTTAGAAAAAAATGAACGAAAGAGTAAAGAAGGATAAAAGGAGTGATAAAGGGGTAGCAAATGAAGGAAAGTAAGGAACAAATAGGAAAGATGATAGACAAGTATGCATGCGCGCTGATATGACAGCAACTATTTCGAAAGACTGATCAAATTAATTGTTCTCTCTCAGTCACGTACACTAATATTTTTAAATACAACTAAGAAACATTAGCTCTTAAATATTTTACAAAATGTTGTTATAGCTACTGCATTTGTGGACATTGCATTGCCCTAAACAAGTCCGTGATTTTGCTGCAAATTTGAACAGATATATTCTTTCGCATTACCCATTAATAATCAGGGTTAGATATGTACCTACCGTATATCTGATCATATATATATATATATATATATATATATATATATATATATATATATATATATATATATATATATATATATACGTTGTCTAACATATTATTAAAAGTGATTTGTTACTATTATAGAACATAACTTTTTAAATATTATTGAAAGCGATGTCTTAGTTATTACACAATATTTAATAAGATCAAAATACATCAACAAAATCTGACCCCCCCCCCCTTAACAAAATTCGGGGACGAATTGAATAGAATTACTTAAATTTAATACTTTAACTTTTTGAATGTAAATTGAGAAATGCTATTGAAAAAACCAGAAACACTATACAGCTTGCACTGGATTACTAACTGGAAAATAAGAGTTCAAATGTTCGTTATGAAATATAAAACACATGCCTAGAGAATACATTAGACATGTAATTAAACTAAGTTATAAAATAAACCTTTATTTTCTTGACGTTTTATTCAAATATCTCTTACTTGAGCATTGTTATCGAGTGTTATGTGTGCATATATATTAGTCTGTCCCGAAGTTTCCTATGATTGCTCAGTTTATGGTATGAACTTTACCTAAATTCAGACTTTCGACAGTTTTTGACCCAATCTCCTACCTTAAGTTACTATCTATTCACTTTAGTCATGTTCAACAGCAAACTGCAAATCGGATAAAACACTAACAGATTAGGATCTATGGAGTAATCAAGAGAGAAAATATATTTGAATCTGATCTGCTGGAGGATCATGCGCTGGCAGATTATGTCTTATGTTTTCAGTTAGACTAGACTAATAAGGTAGTAAATACGGTACTATGACATTCTTAACATTATACTTGTTGAATATACCAGGCAAAGTGTCCTCTAGTGTCACTTTTGTTGTTCCTCTGTTGCTATAGCGATGAACAAGACCATATACTCCTTCCCAGAATATGGCCTGTAAAAGCAAATAGGTCATAATAAGTAAATTGTAGGACTGGAGATATTATAATGAAATTCTGGTTTCATACATATCCACATATACCCACTATGTCTCTTTTTTATGAAGATCCAATGGAAGGGAAAATGCTTTCCAATCGGGTTCGGCTTCCATGAACAATACTATATTGTTTTTTAGTCGCATACTCTTTTCACATTCGTCTTATTTAAAAAAAATCAATTCAGCAATTTACTGAAACGTTCTACTCTTTAGTATCAAATCGATTTGTTGCACTGATCTGAATTATGTTTATATGGAATAGTTTGTCAATATTTGTATTCATTATTTGCTATAGATAAGTTTATTTTTGTCGTGACCTTGTTCAAAATTTGAAGTTCATTATATACCTGACTTGTAGATTTGATTTTGGTTTTGTAAACATCTTTATGTCAATTTGAGTCTAGGGTATTAAAAATTCCCAATGAAATGCCGAGTCTACCTGTTGTTTACGACATTTTATATTATAACTAGTAACATACCTTTTAATTATAATTAAGATTTTATCCTGAAGCCTTCCAGATTGAAATTATCTTTTTTATATAAAGAATGCTAGCCATGACTGTTAAGAAGACTATATATTCATGTTTGTCTAGAAATTATTAGTTCGTGCTGTAAGATCTGAGCATAATCAGTTGTATTATTGTTGCGTCCAGTATTTTTTTTGGGCTGGAATTTATTTATTCGAATTACTTAATTCAAGTTATTCTTCTTTGGAATTAGAAAGTGCCCCAATATAACCGTTTTTGGAAAAAGTATTATATTGTATGAACATTTTCTTTTATTATAGTATGTCACAGAATTAGGCGAAAATTGAATTTTTTTTTCTTGAATTACAAACTAATCTCAACATTTTTTTGTTACGTCGTACATGAGTTACCTGGGGTGAATAAGTGCTTTTTCAAGGTAAGCGGCGTGTAACGATTTGCATGTGCCTGACTTCGCATTACTTGACTTCAGGAACATTAGAATCACTGGGTGCACGGTAATTTCGCCGTGAATTCTGCTCACCTATTTGAAGATATATGAGGCAGAATATTTCTGATTATATTACGGGTCCAAAAGTATCTTATCACAGGAAAGATAGCTCGTCATTCTTTCTCCAGCCAAAGGGGTGAGTGTTAAATTTATATTTCGTTTTATTGTGAATTTTATTCCGTTTATCATTTTATGTAATGATGCCTTTATTACAATGCAGATTTAAACGTGGAATATTTGGAATTACTAGTCACTATTAGACTTTAAATGTAATAGTGTAATCTAAGTTGTAGATTGTTTTAGAAAAAAACTATTATTAGTTTGGTCTCTTTATTGTAGCTGAAATTGTTGCTGATATTGTAGCGGAGCATCTCTGAAATTTTTGCTGATTGTAGCTGAACGTCTCTGAACGTATCTGATTGTAGCTAAACGTCTCTGAACGTATCTAATCGTAGCTGAACGTCTTTGAAATTGTTACTGATATTGTAGTGGAACGTCTCTGATATTGTAGCTGAACGTATCTGATTGTAGCTGAACGTCTCTGAATGTCTCTGAATTGTAGCTGAATGTGATTAATTGAGCCATTTGATTGTGAGATCAAATTGAGGTATCTGACTGTCTGTCTGTCGGATTGTCTGTCCGTCTACATCTGTCGTGATGTGTAAATATCCGGAAATCTAGAAGTCTGAGTGTCGGAGCTGTCTAGAAGTGTAAACATCCGGGGTGGCATCTAAGTATTTTGGAACGATGGTTCTAGTAGATGCTGTATGCTGTCTGTACGTATAACTGTGGTGGATCCGTGAAGGGCAAACGGCCGATAAAAGTATTGGTCAACCTTAGGTATTCGGGGAAACTGGGCGGCGATTCAACAGTTGGTGAATCGTACGGTTATACAGGGTCGAGACACATGTGTGTGTTGCAATTGTAGTACAATTGAATACATTGTTATATTTACATAGTTATTTAAAATCACAGTAGTATTTCAAGGGATTACATGAATCTCAATAAAAGTTAGCAACTTGATTAAATACATGTATATGTTCGTGCTAGTTGTCGCAATCCATACGTGCGATGGTATAGTTTGATGTTTGTATTTATTTATCACAATTTATACTTGCGTTAATATAACTTTTGTAAAGGTTCCTTGGATCTGTGTATAGTCCAAGAGATTTCTTTGTATCTGTGTTTTATTTTGTATTAATATTTAATTTATTCATGTATTGTGAATGGTTGTGAGTGTAATTGTGGGTTGAACGCATGAGTTATTGTGTTGATACATCATTATTTTTCATTAATAATTTATTTCATAAATTTACATTATCTTTCACACATTGTGTTTGTGTTGTTTATTTAATCCACCATCCATCACTCGGTAACAATTCTGTTACATAGTAATTTCCAAAGTCATGGAAGTGAGTGGTAAATAAACTTTTTTAGCAGTCGCATAAACCAAGAATTACCGTCAGAAAGCGTTTTTTGCTTGAATATAATTTTCTTCAATGGGCCAAACCATTAAAAGCTGGTCAGTAGAAAGTATTTCACCAACTGGTAAACAACAACCGCTTGTATAATAACATCCGTTGATTTCAAACATTGTTCAATATTTCAATATTAACTCCTTAGTTTCTGTATTTTATTGTTAAGTCCACAAAACGTTTGAGACTGCTTCCATGCTGAAAGCTGTGCAGTGTGCAAATACGCATCATAACTACGTAAAACTATGTCTCATACATTTAATGCTAATTGCTAACTAATATTTACTTCTACTGTCTTCCTAATTGTTTCAATGACATCACTGACGTATTCACTACTCATTTCGATGTCTCCAATAGGTGGTCGGATCAAGTGCGGCGACTGAAATAGCACAATTTACGTCACAAAAACGTTTTCATGACCAAAGAATGGTGTAATTGTATTTCCAAAGATTTATTAATTTTATTTTTTAAAAACTAGCCGAGTTTACGTATCAAATCATTCGCTGTAGCATTATACTAAAGCTTAACTATACCTTTTACAATCGTGTATGAAGCGCAGGTAAAAACTTGTTAAGTCTTGTGTTTCTCAAGGGCTTTTTAAAATGTTAAACGGCCATTGTGATACTGCTAAAAACTGGTCATGACGGCTCTCATGGTGACATGTTGGTGGATATAAGACTGACAGGGGAAATAACCGTTTCTGGCTTCCCGTTTCCTGATACCGCTCTGGTTCCAGAACACAGGCACTTGATTCTGAGTAAATTCATGTATACATTCACCATATAACACAAGGTACCTAACTCTCGTCCGTCACAATCTGACCCCTCGATGATTCCGATTTAATTGTCTGAATCTATCTGTGCATTCAATCACTCATAATGTACACCACTGTAAAGAAGACTTTCCAAATATTTCATCCATTACCATTTATGTAATCGTACTGATTCTGAAGGGCCGATTTTGTGAAAAGTTTATCCGTTGCTTCGTGTATTCCACTTAGATTATTCGATCTTATTAGATCAACTTCCCGTCCACTTCGGAGTGAATGCCACTATTGGGCATTACATGTGCAAACAGTGAATACCGAAAGTAAGAACTATCCATTATAAAATTAAAATTTAATTATTATTTTCTTAGCGCTCATTGGAAAATAAAATTACGTACGTTATCTCAACTAATATGCTCATTTACTATATTGTACGCGTATCGTAGCGGTCATGACCCTTAAACATTTACATAAAAGAGAAACATTCCAAATGAGATAAATCACGACCTGAGGGAAATTCGAAATATAAAGTATAAGAAATAAAGCAGTGTAATGTTGTCAAAAATGGCAGCAATTACAATTACTTCATGGTATGTTCTGGTTAGACATTTGTATTTAAGTTTATATCCCCGTCCCACAGGCCACAGGTACTTGATTCTGGGTAAATTCATGTATACACTCACCATATAACATAATGGTGAGTGTATACATTACTTTACCCAGAATCAAGTGCCTGTGGGTAAGATCCTCACATTTTGTAATGAAATTTGGAGTTTTCTAACAGATTTTAAATATTTCATTACTTTTGGACGACCTTTATTTTAATTCTTTTTTAAAGAGTATAACTATCATAATTAAGATAAAATCAGGTATTTTTTTATACCATAGAATTCTGGATTGTTACATTCTAAAGGTAATTGTTTTGATCACCTGTCCATATATGTACCGTTGATAATACTCATCAACATTAATAGCCAACACAGACAGTAATTACAAAAATAATGTCTTTTCATAAAACAATTGAATCATTATATCATGATTAAGTATAAATGTCTTAGTAATGTTCAAGAATAATAGTTAATTAGTTAATATTGTGTAAAACATCATTAGAGTATTTGTATTACCCAAACACTAATGAATATATATATATATATATATATATATATATATATATATATATATATATATATATATATATATATATATATATATATATATATATATATATATATATATATTGTAAAATTAGAAAGTAAATGTTGTATTCAACCCTCGCTCTATTTAATAATGAATACAGGATTGATCTTCTGATGGTGGTAAGGATACCAAAAGTAACTGTCTTGGTCTAACAATATACATTTATTCCAGATACAAATTGATGACAAGAGGCTATATTTTTCTGATGCCATCTTTTCAATTATTTACAAAGAATACAAAAACTAAGACACTGCTATATTCTTCAAAATAAAAGCTTCATATTTTACTGTTACCAACATCTTACCATTTTACTTTGAACTATTTGGTTTTCTATGTCGCTGGTCGATATAAAACCTTTTAATATTTTAAACATGTATAAGTAGAACCTAATGTATGGCGCTAAATAGCCTAAGTGTGCTGGTGCACCATTTAAAATCAAATTACTGTCTTAATGAATACAGGTAGATTGTTATCTTAAACTTCACGTTCACTACACTGGATACATAGCATAAGAAACTTAAGTGCAAAACAATATTTAAGGCATACAACATTATGTCTAACTGGAAAAAGGCGTGAATCAAGAAAGTATGACGTATAAGAAATAATGTGACAACAGAAAAGAAAACGTGGAAATATTAATGGCAAAAACTTTGTACAATCAATCATTGCAATGGCATTACAAAAATATACATAACCAATATTGAACCTATCCTGGATTTGGATGTATGTCATACAATAGTAATAGTAGATAAAAACTGAATGAATACAGACACAATACAGTTTCATCTAAGATTTCATTTTCCAGATTCTCATTAAGTCCAATTAATAAATATGTTAAATATAGGAGGATTTTCAAGGAGTCCAATTTTAATTTTGGGATTTTTTTCAAAAGCATTAATAGCAAATATTTTTTATTGCACTTTGATTATAAAAAAAATCTTAAATGGTTATGTGCTAAAGAAAATGAATTGCCATCTTTTTTTTTTCCTAAATCACATGTTCCAGTTCAAATATACCATGTCATTACATTACTCTATATCTTGGCAAGATCATCTAGACTCTAAGAGGAAATCAATGCCTTGCAGTGAAGTTCATCAGATTTGCTCAATCTATGTAGTTTACTGGAATTGATACCTACAATGTGTAACTGAGATTTCAGGTATCTTACTTTACTGAGACTATAACCAAACTGACATCATTGTTAACTGTACATCACCCTTTTTAACAATAAAATATTTTGTAGTCTTTATGATTTCATAAAACAATATTCATAAGTGTTCAATAAACAAGTTCTTAGCAAAAACAGATCCAGCTGTAACACATGACTGCAAGACTGTATATGTCTCAAGAGTGAAAGAAATGCAATCCAAAAATAAACCCACGAACAACACATACAGCAGCTTGAATATTTATGATCACATACTGAACATGTAAAATAATTCAAATGATTTTTTCACCTTTTACTGATAAAGACAAGTGCATGTGAATTCAGTGTATGTAATCAAAGTCCAAAGGCACATTAACAAAAAGGACAATATTGCCATATTTAAATATGTGAAGTTTGATATAGCACAGATTTCTTTTCTAAGAGCATTTGGTACAGAACCGTTTTTCTTTTTCTGTGCTACTCCATGTCTTTTCATCAATGCCCTGACAAAACCAATCAAACCATTCATCGCACAAATCACACTGGATCCACAACTCACCCTCTGCATAATGAGGTCTACATACAGAGCAAACTGAAGTATCAGTGTTATTTTTGTCATATGTTTCCATTTTCTTCTTTCCTTTACCCTTCCCTTTCCTTTTTCCTTTTCCTACTATAGTTCTTTTTCTAGTACATGGCTGACTTTTGCTACAGCTGAAAGTGTCTTGATTACTACTAGCTTTCAAAGAACTGACAACAGGATTATTCTGTACTAAAAAAAAAGGCATTGGCATTTCATTCAAAGTAGGTATTACTGTACATAGTTGATTAATCAGACCACTCTTCTATACATTGCCTGCTTCTATGCCATAGGCTTTACACAGCAAAATCAAATCTGATTTCAAGAAGCTAGTAAATACTACAGCCTTCAGATCATAAATCTGTGGTTTCAGTTTAAAGTGAGAAGACAGTTTATTTTCTGATTGATCTTCCAAGATATATTTCATGTTCAAAGCTAAGACATCACTACTGATTGAGTGCTTTGATCTCATGACCACCCTCTTTCTGAAACTGTCTGATTTCAATTTTCCAAGACTGGTTATGGTGTCTTTTCTGAATTGACTGTCACCTATTCTGCTGAAACGCCCTATCAAATCTTCATATAGATCTCTGGTACAAGAAGCAATCATGGTGTCATCAACTTGTGTGGCACTTATTCTGGGATCAAACTTTATGAATAGCAACTTCCAAGTTTTAAACAGAGTCTCATCCTTAAGTAATACAGTCTTACAATACCGTAAACTTCCTGCACCATGCCAATTTAATGCATCTACATGTTGATACTGCCTCCTTTTATTATCAACTTGCAGGAAAAATTCAAATACTGAGTCATTGATGTTAGTTAGACCATGGTTAATATTCTGTCTTCTTTTTGTCTCATGCAAGGTATGTTTATACTTGCTGTTGTTTTGCAAGTAAAGAGCTGAAGTTGTAAGGTGGTCTAACATTTTTACTTGTAAGAAGCATTGACTGACCAAGTTAATTTTGTCCTTTCTGTACAAGCTGTTCTTTCCTTTCTTCATGTTATGGTATCTACTCTTTGCAATACATCTACCTGCAATATACCTTAATTTTCCTTGCCCTGGCTCTGATACAAGTATGAAAGGTGCATATGCAACTGGTGTGGTATTGAAAATGTCAGTAGTATTATTGTCCAAAACAAGTTCACAAATTCTGTCAAAAATCTTTCCAAATGCAAAAAAAGTATCATCATTTGGCACAGAATTCAAGGAATGTTCAAGAATTTGGATGCATTCTTGAGACACTGAAAACTGTAAATTTCAGAAAAATATTCAGTCCATGTCTTTGAGTCTGGTTTTCTGACTTCTATTTTGCCATATACTTTATTAAAGATAATTTGAATTTTTTGGTACAATAATCCAAAAAATGTATTCAACTCTTTCGTTGACTTTTTGAAGATTTCTGTTAGTGTCACTTTTAATCTCATTTGCTCTGGTGTTATTGCATTATCTGGGATAGGTTGTTTCATTTTTGTATGGTCAACATGATACTTTAAAATGTCAGAATCAACTTTGGTTAACCTACATTCTGGGTCACTAGATGAAGCAGGCATGTCTTCCCCAATGGACAACATTTCATCAACTTCTTAAATTTCTCCATCAGAAAAATCAGAGTTATCAGAATCAGAACCTGTTTCATAATCAAAGTCAAAGTTGAGGTTCTCTAATAAAGAAACAGAATGTCTACAGCACTCTAAACTTGAATCAAACTGTACAAAACTTGTATTGTAAAATTCATATATGCATGATCTTTGTGGAATAACAGAGTTGGAATTGAAACTGATAATCCTTAGTCCCTTTTTATTTCTAGTTCTACCCATTGCCACACCTAACTGACCTGGTGCAAAAATATTTGATGCATCAACTTCAACTCTATCTAAAGTCAATCCTTGTGCCTTGTGAATGGTAATGTTGAAAGCCAAAATGAGTGGAATTTGCTGCCTTGTGGCTACAATCTTTTAATCAATGCTACTGTAAACAGTAAAAGTTTCCCTTCCTAACTGAACTAAATTATTTTCAAAATCAACTGTCACAGAGTCTTCCTTCATTGCCACAACCTTTCCAAGTAAACCATTTACTAGTTCTGAGCTTATGTTTTTGACCAGCATAACCGGACAGCCAATTTTCAAGTGTAACAATTTTGGAACACACTTCTTATTGCACCATTTATTGTCATCCTCATCAATCGACTGATAACATTTTGATACACCATCCATTTCCATAACTTTGCATGCATTGTATATATCACAATCAAAGTTCCGTCCACAAAGTCTTATTGGGTCATCTCCAGGAGGGAGAGGTCTCTACAGCTTCAAGATCAAGTTCTTGGTATCTTCAGGGATTTCTCCCTTTGAAACATCATTAATAGCATTCACTCCGAAGTGGACCGGAAGTTGATCTAATAAGATCGAATAAACTAAGTGGAATACACGAAGCAACGGATAAACTTTTCGCAAAATCGGCCCTTCAGAATCAGAACGATTACATAAATGGTAATGGATGAAATATTTGGAGTGTCTTCTTTACAGTGGTGTACATTATGAGTGATTGAACGCTCAGATAGATTCAGAAAATTAAATCGGAATCATCGAGGGGTCAGATTGTGACGGGCGAGAGTTAGGTACCTTGTGTTATATGGTGAATGTATACATGAATTTACTCTGAATCAAGTGCCTGTGTTCCAGAACAGTGGTCTGCTGTTACGGCATATTTTGAGATAAATTTGTATCGTTTGAATGTAAAATCATTGGAACCCAACATAATACATATCCGGATACTTGTTTATGGAATACAAAAATAAGTATTTTTGCAAAGCGTTGAAAATTTTAAAACTTGTATTTTCATACATATTGTTACACGCACAGGGGTATTCACTTGACCGAGCGGTGTCAAAACCCTGGCGCGAGTCACGCTGGAAGTCATAAGTTTCCCCAAATTTCCAAAGACTTCCATACAACTTGAGTTGTAAAATGGAAAGAAAGACGTGTCTGCTATAATTATTAATCTTTGCTCTAATCAATTGGCGACCCAGAGGAGACAACTTGCCCAAACGTCCATTAACTGCACCTTTGCATGGTTTTTCTTCATTATCATCCGTTTTCCGTACCGATAGCTTGTCATGCCGTAGAAATTACACCAGTATTCCCTTACTAACTGGGAAATATTTAACTGCGTGACCCTAGGCCAGTCAATCCACAGAATTTCCGGCGTATCACGCTCATATACATACGCCCATTTTCCACTATGGCCACATAAACGGCACCTACCAAGTTCCAACTTATTGATTCCATTCTATAATTTAATGATTTCCAACCATAAATGCTGCCTTTTCAATCACAATACTTGTATACACCGCGGAATTTTAATATGGACTATGTTACTGAAAGGGACAGTCATTCGGCTTGTACCCAAAATCACTACTAACGACCCCAGCATGGTTCAAATTCACTAACACTCCTATCTAAATTTATTACAATATAAGAGGAGATAATACTAATAAACACGGTAGGTCTTAAGCTTCCAACAATTTGGAATATATCCATGTATATTTCATATTTCTGAGTAAGCTCTATTTCCCGTACAAAGTCTCAATTCAGGAGTCCTATCTGGTCGTTTGAGCCATATCTGCAATGACTGGTGCGTAGGCCAAATTATACCTCAAATATTTAGCTCATTGACCACATTGTCGGTCAACCGCGTTAGTATACAAAACTCGATTTAGTAACTGCTAGAAGTTATTTCATATATATATATATATATATATATATATATATATATATATATATATATATATATATATATATATATATATATATATATATATATATATATATATATATATTGATTTTCATTCAGATAAGTAAAAACAGAGTTTGTCTTCTCTTAAAATTATGTATCAAACTTGTTTAAATGAACGGTGTCATGGCAAGATTATATCTGTATGAATTTAGTCCTAGAAAGCTCTATTCAAAATAATGACAAAGAATGATGTAAAACAATGATAAGATTTTGTTTAAAAAATTTCCAGTCTTTTAGTATTTGTTAAGCATGTCAATATTCTGTTGAAATAATTTATACAAACATGAAACAGTTGTCACGAATGTCCAACATTGTTAGATTTCATGAAAATAAATATGGGTTCGGAAAAGGGTACACACATTCCTCAGCAGGCTGACGACACGTGCGATTTGGTATAGCTTTCATTGTTTGTCCAAATTAAAACTGAAGCTATAAACATGTTTTCTGGCACAATCCAGAGTTGTAGACTCGGTTCATTTTCATGAAATTAAGTAGGACCATGTTTTTCTAAAAATTGACAAAATTGCATTTTGTGAATTGTCCAGCCCCCACTCATTTCATGTCACAAAAGAACGCCACGCTGCATCACAGAGACTGAATTATTTTCATTCTTGGATGCATCTCCATTGAAAAATAACTTGATTTACTTGCAAAAGCTGGTATTTAAATTTTCATGTCCTATACCTAATGTTGGATATCAAATCGGCAGCATTTGAAAAGTGACCAGATAAATATCATAATAAGTCTTCTCTCAACATGGCTAGGACTTTCCACTTATTCGGAGTATTGATATCAAGAGATTGAATATACTAGATATCATAATGGATATCAGATCTACGCCATTTTTATATAGGATTAAGAAAAAAGAAACACAAACATTCATTTAATCAAGGGAGACCATCTATCTTGGAGAATCGATAACAATATTTAATAGATAGCCAATGCTGGATTTAATATCGGCAGTTGTTTTCATTAGGACCAACTAGATATATAAAGATCGTTTCAAAGTACAAAACACATTGAAATGACTTTTAATTTGTTGGAGTAGGGGTAGTAGTAATAACAAACGATGGTGAATATATTTGCTGCAGAGCGGCTTCATTTTCATTTCGATCCCACCAGACACCACAAAATATTTTCTGCTGTTAACACAGATTTCGATTTGACTTTACGTTCAAGAGGAGAAGCAAAAGTTTGATTTTTAAGGACGGCTGATATAACAGCGATTGTAGACATATAATCAGCACCATTTTATTTCAGGACCCAAAATGCCTTTCAGCACATTATATTTTGAGTTGTAGACGATACTGATACGTATTAATAGTGAAATACTCCAACTCAACAATTCCGATAAATGTTCAGGACAGGTCTCGTATATCGTTTGCTGAATTCACAATTATGGCTTATTTCACAAACCATGAAGTCTCAGAATGTAACGAAAAACATCGTAATAGATGTAGGCTGGTTGATATATGCAAAATTAATTAAGAATAGTTCGGATCTCGATATCTCATAATGTGCGTACTTTTGCTTCTTTCGGCACAAAGAGGACTTTCCATAAGATATTTCTGATTGAACTACGATGTAATACCCCGTTGTATGGGAGAAACACAATTGAAAAGAATAAAATAAATACTTGAGATGGGTTTATACTTACTTTGTTTTCAGTAATTGAATGATTAGTAGCTGCAATGTAGTCATGGAAAGCAGTACCGTTTACGTGACAAAGATCGCTAAATGCAAATCCCTTTGAAAACGTCTCCCAGATAAATGTGCAGTTTTTCTTGCTGAAAGTCAAACGTAACTTTCGAGTTATTTCAGTTGTTAAATGACACTTGTTATAAACGAACTTCTTCGATGATACTACTTTCATTTAAACATATTCTTGCCCAACCATCTTATAAAATCTTTCTTTTTGACTTTCTAAAAATGATTTGACTATAATATCGGTAAAGGTAACATGAACGCTTGAGAAATAAAGTTTATAAAGTTGTTCATTGGTTAAAATAAACGTAAATATATATTTTTTCATATGGTTATCCATCCATCATGCAAAAATATCTCTTTCCCCTTTAACGTTTCCTCTCTCATTGTTTCTCTCCCTGGTTCTCTCCATTCTTACCTACCTACCTACCTTCCTACTAACATACATACATACATAGATACATACATACATACAAACATACATACATACATACATACATACATACATACATACATACATACATACATACATACATACATACATACATACATACATACATACATACATCGTGTTCAAATTATACATGGTTAATAAACAGAACACAGTTACGTTTTATAAATTGACCCTTTAGTTTGCATGCCAATATTGTTATGAAATCAAGCTTATATTACATCACGAAGTCCTGAATATCTAGTTACTGACGATATTTAAATTGATTGTTTACATGTGTTTGCAAATACCATATGATATGGCGTAAGATAGACTTGATAGCTGTAAACGCAATTGGGGCATTCTGAATGTTGTACATACTGTAATATAATCTATCGCAACATACGTGCCACACACGAAGCTAGTAAATATAAACTAGTTTGTAATGTAATATATATAGGTGTGTGTGTGTGTGTGTGTGTGTGTGTGTGTGTGTGTGTGTGTGTGTGTCTGTGTGTGTGTTTATCCATATACAGCGCTTCCCATCTAAGTATCTATCTATCCATCAGTACCTATAATATACGTTATAAATGCTGTCTTTGAAATTCAACTAAATGTACTAATTTCATTGTATGATGTTTTAAGTAAAAGATGCGGCTATTTTACACACACACACACACGCGCGCGTACTTTGACAAACATTGTATACGAATTAAGGCCCTTACTTAGAGATGGCAATATTCTGCCAAGTCCCATAACCAATGTGGTGGGAGAAGTGGCTAAGCTAATCTAGCGTCATAGTTGAAATCAAAATATCGAGTTTTCGATACCCAATTAGGCCAGCCATCGTCAAGTGCCTTAATGTATTCCTGGAAGGACTCCTGTCTTTCATTTCCGAGACATAATACAACCAATAAAGTTAAAACATATCCAAGACAAACATAATGAAAACATACATCACCCCAACTGATACTGCAATTAAATGTACAGTAAATACTCTAAGTATCACTGCGAACGGACCGTTTTCTTCCTTTCCGGCAAATGTACGAATCTAATTGTATAATTTGAAGACAGACCTTTGCTCTATCAATTCTCATTAAAATATAAAAACAGGCCAACCAAGCCATCAAATATTACACACACACACACACACACACACACACACACACACACACACACACACACACACAACTGACTCATACTAATCTTTCTATTTTGAGTCCTTCTAACACTGCATAAAAAGGATGGATATTGTTCGAGGTTGAAATAGAAGATAAAAGTTAGGCATGACAAAACTTGCTGTTTCTTCTTGAGTTTCCATGCGATTGGACTGGTACGTAAATATCTGCAAGGGCTAAAAGTTGGCATTAATGCACCAGACAAACAATCAGAGAGCAAGATGAATAATCTAAATTATAAAAGGTTTTCAAAGAAAGAAATGTATATGAATACCCGACATGAGATCAAGCACTTGTAAGTATATAATGTATATATCTATATTTTCTTAAAAAGACTTCGGGAAAATGTATTTTACCCTCCCTGCATGTATGTATGTATGTATGTATGTATGTATGTATGTATGTATGTATGTATGTATGTATGTATGTATGTATGTATGTATGTATGTATGTATGTATGTATGTATGTAGGTAGGTAGGTAATTAGGTAGGTAGGTTTGTGTGTTTATGAATCAATTACTATCTCTATTACTACTAATTACTAAAGTCACACGTATAACTATTACAGCTACTACTACCACTACCACTATTACTACTACCACTACCACTACCACTATTACTACTACTAATATTGCTACCACTACTAGGGCCGCCGCAAGTTTGTGCTGGTAAAACATCGGTAAGGTTGAGCGTCACCTTTGGCGGATCCAACTAGAAACAACAAAGACATCCTGTCCATTTCCTGCCCCCACCCCTCACATCCGTATGATCCGACTCTTATCACGACCGTAACTACTACTACTACTACTACTACTACTACTACTACTACTACTACTACTATTTCCAAAATCAAAACATCTTTCTCTTTCTCATTTTTATATGTGGTGTTTGCTGTAAATGATAACGCTACTAATGTCCTTACTTTTCTTCACAAAAAACAACTGGTTGGTTCGCTTGGAATTCAAGACATCTTCCAATCACTCGCTGCCTGAGGTCAGATGTGGCGTGAATCTCTAGACTGCATGACTTAGATTCGACGAAATTAGTAATCAAAGAGACCAGAAGCATGTGCAACCACATCCTGTTGGAATTCAAGACCTGGAAATAACATACTAATCAGTGTACTGATCAATTTTTCGAAACTAGATAGCCTCAACAGTACCATATATAACCGTAACCATGTTCAGAGGAAAAAATATATTGTAGATCATTCAAACGTTTCTTGTTTTGGAGAGAGGGTGGAGTGGAGGACTAATATTTAGAACTATTTCTTGACAACTGTATCACTCTACATTTGTCACAATGTTTACTAGAGATATGTAAGTGACAAAAGTAACGGAACCATTTGATGAAGACAACGGCTGATGATTGACATATGTACCCCATAACAACTAAACCGAAAGAATGGTTGCTCCTTCTTGACATTACTGTATCCCAAGAGCATACATGCATGCATAACGAAACATGAGAACCAGGGGCATATGAAATAATATTGTTTTTTGTTTGGGAGTTCGGACCAAAGGGCGTTAGAAATAGGCATGGGGTATGTGGGATGAGACCTCTGGCAAGGACACCTAGTTCAAACTACTCCATTCTTAGTGTTTCCATGACATACTTTTAACCATCTGGTTATAAAGATAACTTACTATAAGAAAAGTTCCGATTGATTCGCAGTCAATTGTTATTTTTTAGTGGGGGTGGGTGGGTGCACAATTAACATAATACATTTAAGATTGCTAGTATTATCTATTACATGACTAAATCATGCCTTTCCACAAAGCACGACGCCATCAAACTTCAAATGTTCCGGTGTTGATTGACGTATTATGAGATTGCAGACTACATGTATTATTTACTTTCGCCGACATTGAACAGCCTCACGGCATTGTTACACTATAGTCGTAAACATAGTAACAGAAAGAACCAAAAAAGCAAAAATTTGGTAAAACTTAACAAATATTGTAAACCAATAAGTTATTAATGAAATTTAAAGCGAAACTTACAGAATTGTGCGATAAGCCTAAAACAATCATGAAAGGTCCAGAAGAATAGTGTGCTTCGAATTCCAAGATCTGAACATGCCGAGGTACCAATATCTTTGAATATGCTCATAGGACAGCCCCCAAACATTTGGATAGCTTTTAGACAAGGTAATATGACACCCCAATTGCATAGCCCTCTGCTATCAATATCCCAAAGCCATGAACGTGTGAGCCTTATGTGTTCAGGCTGGTGTAATCTACTGTATGCACACGGTTATGTGTTCATAAAGCCATCAAACACGTAATTGATGCAGGGGTTTGTAACAATAAAATCAGTGTCATTTTATATGCATTTCAGTCAATTATAAAGGATTATTACTTCATGTTTGTTTTCACATCCACATATGAAGATTTTAGATTTTTACATGCACCATTTTAATTCGTCAGCCTTAAAGAATGATGCACATGTAGTTTTGAAAATTTCAATGAATGTGTATTTTGAAGAAAAATAAAATCACAAAATAATTTTAGAAATTCTAAGATGGTAAACAAATGAAGTTATGAAGAAAAAAAACACATTTACTATGCAACCATTTTTACATAAAACTCATACTGTACCAAATGTGTTTAACATCTATTACAGACTGAAGTAAAAATTTAAAATTATACAACAAAAGAATTTATTTTCCTATTGATGATTTATAAATTAAACAAATTATCTAAATGTACATAAACAGTACCTTTACTACATATTGAAATCCAAATCACACTTAAATTGAACGCATTACACACACACACACACACACACACACACACACACACACACACATATATATATATATATATATATATATATATATATATATATATATATATATATATATAGTCACTTCACACTTTAAATTTATTATTCTTATTGGGTATTATGTATACATCGAAGAAATAGGCACACAGACTTTTGTTATCTAGTACACTTGCAAGGACAGTCAGGGTCCGTTGACAGTTTTTAACACAACCCTCACTCTTAACCCCTGCCCTGATCAAGCTTTGACTCGTGTTGTAATAAATGTGAGACAAGGCACAAATTTAGTGTCAAATCATGTGATAGGAGAAAAGAAATGTTCAGCAAAACTCACCAAGGACAATGACATCGGAATAAATAATACCGACTATGTCCTCTTTTATATATAATTATTCGTTCAAATTAAGAATATACTATCTCTTGTTGATGTCGGATAATGCCTATCAGTGATATAGGATAACCTGTTGAAGTAGACTTTAATTTTGTGCATGTTCAGTCCATGATACCATGACACAGAGAGAGAGAGAGAGAGAGAGAGAGAGAGAGAGAGAGAGAGAGAGAGAGAGAGAGATTGTTTCTACTAGTTTTTAATTTGGGAAAGATGAAGCTGTCAAAATATTAGAAAATATCGATAAGTTTTCAGAGAACCCGACAAGACAAAATTGTAGTACATGTATAAAATCTGATATGTCCACACTTTTTAAAAATATTCACATATTATATTATAAATATCACTATCTAACGTCATCTGGTCTTAAATCCAAGAATTCAGTCTCATTAATAACGTTCTGAAATCTTCCATTATTGTCCGGTAAATCTTTATGGTGTAGTCACCAAAAATATTATTTGACTCGCTGTCATAAGCGGATGCTTTTTAAAGTCAGAGCTTGAGCTTTGCAAGTAGGATTTGGATAATACAATTTTTAAAATTTATTAGAGATTGCAACTGAACATGCTATTTGTGCGGCACGATGAAATAACCAACCTCTGCTAATTGATACTGTACCACAGTCGTGGCTCAGTTTAAGAGTTGTCATGTGGAAAATGAAGCTGTAGGTTTAAGGCATATTATTTACAGGAAAAGACACACCTGTGATTGGCACCAAAATGTTACGCGTACTTAAGTCTCAATCTCAAGGGTTGTCAACTTAAAAACAACGTGAGTGTTGCCTCTACCAGCACTGCCAGAAAACTTCCATACCATTACGATGAATGATAAACCTGGAAAACTGCGACCAAACATAGTAAAGATGCCAATCGCTATTTGTGTACACGGGGACCCACCTTTTGAAAATAACCTCGATTTTTAAAATGTGTCATAGAGTACCCGTTTATCAGATGTGTTCTTCATGAACTCGAGAAGTGGATGTGTTGTACCAGTTGATTTATTGGTGGATACGTTTGTCCCATCTGGCTTAAAGACTAACTGGCAAGTATTCATAGAAGAGCTTAGAGAGTCCACAAGTCCACAATCGTTGTCGTCTTCGTCACTATACCTTTTTCTTTCTCCTCGCTTTTCTTTTTCATGCTCTTGATGGTGTGGTCAATCTTATGAGTAGTGTCTAATCAAAGTTGACAATACAACGACTGTTGAAGGTACTTAATATATCTTATTTCATTTGTCTCTGAAAATGAAATGATTTGTCATGTTCTATTAAAAGCCGTGGGCAAGCTCCAGCATAACTGGAAGCGCCATTTTAGAATGAGAATTTACGAGAAGACTTCACACTGGCGAGACGTAAATTTTATTCATATGTACCTCCTAGCGTTGGTATTTGTGTACAAGGGGACCCACCTTAAACCATTACATAAATCAATGATTCCTATTTACTTTCCTGCTCATCTGCATAGCCTGACACTTCCTTCTTATACAAGGTAATAAAGTGTCAGTCAAACAGTTGGCTTGTATTCCATTCGCTGTTAATGAACCGTGTTGTTTTATCAATAAATCAAAGATGGAATTTTCAGGCCGTCGCGTTTTAACTCTTTAATTGTTTCTTCATACTGACTCAAACATAAGATGTCAAACAGAAGTTAGTTGCTGATAAAGGTTCCAAGTTGATAAGTTCAATTTATTTGAAGATAGATACAGACTACACTTGTTGATACAAGAGTTCACCACATACCACTTTGCAAAGCTGGAAGTCACTATAGAGATGAAACGCATATCAAAAGAAAGATGTAATGTGGTGCTGGCGGGTTATCAAAGTGTTATCAGTACAATATCGCACAAGGCCTGGTCAGAGGTATTGCGCAACTTGGAAAAACAACACTTGAAGACCGCCTCCCACTAATTATCGTTATCTAGAAGATGATCTCTACGGTGTAATCTGCCCGGTCAGTGAAAATAGTAATCTGAGATGGTACTTTGAACAAGACAATACACGAGCCCCCGTAAAGGTAAAATATGAATTTAATCAAAAATACAATTAAGAAAAGAATGACACTGTGAATTACAATTACTCTCTTTCTGAATACACTTAGTTCAGAAATACATAGACTGAAGCTTTAAAATAATGGATACATTCATAAGAATCCAAACACTAATGAAAATAAATGGTGTTAGCCGTTAATACTGAGAGTAAATTTCATCAAGGAATCGAATGTTCATTTAACATTGGACTGTTTGGTGATTCAAAATGACCTTTTTCGTCGACTGGTTTTTCTTCTTCTGCGTTAATCTCACTCGAGCTGGCCCTTTGGTTGTACGTGGGATTACACAACTCTGTCTTCCAATTTCTTTTTCTGTCTCTGAATTTCGACTTCCTCGCTATTACTTCAAACAAACTATTTTTCCTTGTAAAGGAAAAGGGTAAAACGCCCTAAGTATCTCGTTACTTTCAAACTTGCCTGCGGTACTTCTCGATACGCGAACAGTATCGCCGGAAGGTATCGATCCCAATCCCTATGTCGACCTTCACATAGCTTCTTTAAAGCTTGTTTCAATGTCCCATTGAAACGTTCTACCAACCCATTACACTGCGGGTGGTACGGAGTAGTCGTCAGGTGTCTAATGGAGAGTAATCAATTTACCTCTTCCATCATCTGGCTCACGAACTGCGTCCCTTGGTCGGTCAGTATCTCGTCTGGAACTCCGACTCTCGACCACACCCCTAACAAGGCCTCAGCCACCGTGACTGAGTCAATGTTTTTCAAGGCCACTGCCTCCGGGTACCGGGTAGCGTAATCTACGACCGTTAATATGTACCGATTTCCACTTTCGGCCGCCGGCTTAATCGGACCTACTAAATCCATCGCCACTCTCGAGAAAGGTTCATCTATTATTGGGGTGGTTCCTAGTGGCACTGGGCGATGGGAGGTCTTCGGTGCCACTCGCTGACACTTGTCACATGACAAACAATACCTCCTCACATCCCCATGCACACCTGGCCAATAAAACTCCCTCACCAACCTATCTCTGGTCTTCGCCACGCCCATGTGACTTCCGAGAAGACCCTAATCTGCTAACCGGAGCACTTCGTCGCGCTTCCCTACGGGTACCACAACTTGTTTAAAGGTATCGACCCCTTTCTTGGCGTACCGATAAAAAATACCGCGGTTTGTCGCGAACTTAACCTCGCCGTCTGGCAATTTCCGTACGGACCCGTCCGTCGCGTACCTACGTACTTTGTCAAGAGACACATCTTCCTTTTGAAGCTTCTCTAACTCACCAGGTACCAAAATGTCTATGGGCGAAGTCACGGATCTTAACGGCTTCGACCCTGACCTTCGCTTCATAGCCCTCGTCTCCACTGACCCGACATGTATAGGGTTACACGTCATAGGGTTAGGTTGGGGCAACACATACCTACACCCTAATATTACGTCATGAGACAGTCCCGACAAACACGCTGCTTAAATTCGCCCTTTTACATATGGCGAATCAAGGTCTATGCTAACGACCGGAAGCGAATACTTCGTCCTGTTAGCAAACTGTACTTCCACCGTCTCACCTGTATAATCTCCAGGTTTAACGTATCTACGATCTACCAAGGCCGGGTAGCTACAGCCGGTGTCATACAGCACCGAGGCTTCCTCACCATTTACCGTAGCTCTCGCTATATTCGTAGACTCCACTGTTTTCCCTTTCTTAACAGTATTCGGAGTTACCGAATTAACCGTTGTCGGACGATACTTTCTACAGTCCTTGACAACATGGCCTGGTTTATTACAGCCATAACATACTGGCTCACCTCTTCTACCCGAGGTATCCCTATTTACCCCTTGAGTCTTTCCCGACCCACGGAAATGTACTTGGCTGGGATTTCCGGCCCCTGGCCTCCCACCATTTTGACCATTTCGTCTCTGGGGTGCCACCTCAGTGGTTTTTCTAAGCTCACCGATTCCAGGTCGGTCCCTACCATTCCAAGTAGTTGGACGCGCATGCGCGCTCTCATAGCGCTCGGCCATTACGCTTATCTCCTCCAAAGTTCAGAATTCGCGCTCCGCCAAAAACACAATTAAATCTTTTCTGTAGGTACTTAACACGTGTTCTTTTAAAATTTCTTCGCGTATTCCTTCGTAACTTAACGCGGTGCCAGACATTTTTATCCATTTATCAAAAATCACGCGCACTCGACTGTGAAATTGCGCGTGTGTTTCGGTAGCCCTTTTCGACGATTCCCTAAAAAGTTTCCGGAACGTTTCCACTGACAACTCATAATGGCGAAGTAGAGCTTTCTTCAGCGCGTCATAATCGTCTATGTCGGTTGGGGTCATGTTGTGGTACACATCTTTCGCTGCCCCCCGCAAAAAGGCTGAAATATTGATGGCCCACTGGTCCTTAGGTATTTGGTGGACCAGGGCCAACTTTTCAAACTGCGTTAAAAAGTTGTCAATTATTTCATCCTTGTTATTAAACATCGGCATGGTTAACTGTATGGGTCGTCTGTCTTCCAAGCGACTACTCGGGGTGTCCGGACGTACGTTCGATTCTTCACCCCTCCTGAACTCGGCTTCGAGCCTTAGTCTCTCCATGGCTAGCATATGCTCTCTGTCCCTGGCTTTCTCTTCAGTCTGCAGCCTGGCCCCTTCAGCCTGTAGTCTGGCGAGTTCAATTTCTCTCTCCCTCTCCTTGTCCTTCTCTCTGGCTTTCTCTTCCCCCTGAAGTCGGGCTAATTCCATTTGTTTCTGTTTCTCTCGTTTTCTTTCTCTAGCCTTTTCTTCCTTATGTTCTTTCAAACTTCTTTCCATAAATTCAGTTAGCTTGTCTCCGTCGTACCCAAGTTCGTCTTTGCCAATGGATTTAAATTCCTTTAGTAACTGTTTGTCTGTCGCCATTGTCTGTTTTGTCTTTCCTTTTTCCTCTAGAACTATGTCCTTAACTGACCTACAGTCAGGGATTTCCCTCCGAAAATAGTTTGACCTAAAATAACCTTATCTGCAGCGAGATGGACAGATCAAATCAGCCGCAATTAATTGACCAGACAGAAATTCCAGTAACACACGTTCCGCGCAGCAGTACCCTGTTAGCAAAACGTGATTAACTGCTGTCCAAAATACCGTACTAGCCCAAATTGGCTCTTGTCTCAAGAGACTATTTAGGTAGTATCGCTCTAACGCTTTATGAAAATTTCACACAGAAGGTATAAATCTCAAATTCTACAATACACTTTTAACGTAAAGAATTTGCATGCAAGATATTCAAATATACAAAATAGCAGCCAATGTTTGATTCACTCGATTCCTACTTAATAATAATAACAAATTTATGCCTTTGTTCAAAATACGCTCAGATTACTTCAGTCGCAATGAACTTTCAAATCCCGGACGAGTCCCCACTTTGTAATGTTGCTGCCTGGTCAGAGGTATTGCGCAACTTGGAAAAACAACACTTGAAGACCGCCTCCCACTAATTATCGTTATCTAGAAGATGATCTCTACGGTGTAATCTGCCCGGTCAGTGAATATAGTAATCTGAGATGGTACTTTGAACAAGACAATACACGAGCCCCCGTAAAGGTAAAATATGAATTTAATCAAAAATACAATTAAGAAAAGAATGACACTGTGAATTAAAATTACTCTCTTTCTGAATACACTTAGTTCAGAAATACATAGACTGAAGCTTTAAAATAATGGATACATTCATAAGAATCCAAACACTAATGAAAATAAATGGTGTTAGCCGTTAATACTGAGAGTAAATTTCATCAAGGAATCGAATGTTCATTTAACATTGGACTGTTTGGTGATTCAAAATGACCTTTTTCGTCGACTGGTTTTTCTTCTTCTGCGTTAATCTCACTCGAGCTGGCCCTTTGGTTGTACGTGGGATTACACAACTCTGTCTTCCAATTTCTTTTTCCGTCTCTGAATTTCGACTTCCTCGCTATTACTTCAAACAAACTATTTTTCCTTGTAAAAGAAAAGGGTAAAACGCCCTAAGTATCTCGTTACTTTCAGAGTTGGGATAGTAAGTCCGTTTCCAGGTTCGAAAATCAGATCTTACTATCAGTGTTATCATTTATACGGCTAACAATTACTATACAGGTCTTCAGATCAATAGAGCTATACTGCTAATTATCGACATCAGAATTCGGGAAAGTCATATATTCCCGTAAATCATTACGTAAAGTGAGGCAATATATCATAACACACAATCCATATTTACTAATATGATAAATTCAAATTAATGTAACCTTTCCAATCATAAATGTACACGGCGGGTTTTCTACACCACCCATTTACCTACCTAAGTATATAAGGTAAAAAATGCTAATTCAGAATTCAAAATACATTATTAAATCACTGTAAAACCGACTATCCATACAAAATATGAACATATCATGCATCTGTAACAAAGAAACATATAAAAGTACGTTATTAAATCAATGTAATACTTAACTATTCGTATCGTAGTATCGACACATTATGCATCTATGACAAAGATAAACAGCATATACATTACATCATAATAAAGGTGAATTTGAGTTAAATACCTTGTGTTTTTGGCGTCTTAAAATCGTTCCACATGCAGTTTAACCTGGAACCACAATTGTTTTACGAACGTCGTTTTCCTAAAGTACGCTCGGAGTCTTGACGATGTATTTTTCGACTTCCTCCCTTACAGAGGTCTTCATAGACTCATTTAACATCGTTTGATACGTAGTATATATATTTCCCTGATTCTGGGTCCGACACCCCCCCTTCCCTATACATTCGCCCAATCGGAATAAATGCTGTTCTTACTGACCTTATGGAAACCGTCTATCAAGATGCCAAAAATGCCACTTAGGATCGAAATATCACCTTATCATTTGTCTCAATCATTTTTGAAAGCTCTGCGTGAGTAATCACATAATTTAAACGTGTCAAACACTCAGTCCGTTTTCACTCTAATTATTGTAACAGTCTGATCGAGTTAAACTAACATTCTTTCCGATCCAAACTACTCCAAGACAGTTGATTGTCGGCTAGCCTACGAATTAATTACTTGATGTCACTGACGAAACATTTGGCACTTGACAAAAGACGACAACGAAAGCAAATTCTTTTTATCTGTAAGGATTATCCAAGTAATTCTTGTAAACTATTTTCTTTTTTTCCAAATATTTTTGGGTCATGTATTTAATGATTATATTTAAGGAACCGTACAAGATCATTCATGGCCATGCAAGTTTCGTCTTCAAATGTATTGAAAGATAGAGACTCCATTGACGGTATACATATGAAAATCTGTTGAAATGAAATTATTTGATTATCTGATGTCAATAAGTATGTACAAATATATGTTTACGATGTAAAGCTAGCATTTTGGTACTGAATTATATATATTGGAAGAAACAAAAACTACAGTAATGACTGATGAAGGATATGAGAGGTAGATTAATAAAATAAACTACAAACATATGACAATTGTAACAATTGCTTCAGCTTGTTGCCTGAATGATTGTTTCAGTTATGATCACCTTTATGATTAAAATTTACAAACTTTCATGTTCATTTACAAACATATATGCTAATTACCATAGTCTTTAACCATGTTACTTCTAATATGCATTGCGCCATAAAGCATTATTATTCAGAGACAATGCACTTCTAATATACCTACCTACCTACCTACCTACCTACCTACCTAAATGCAATCAGTACAAACAACACGGAACAATGGGAACCAGTCCAGAAATGTGTGAATAGAATATATATGGGTTTGGCTGTCCAAGATTGGTTGCTAATGTAAATTATGTTTTAGGAAATAATCTTTAAAGAACTTGTTCTTGTTGTAAGTGACAAAAATATACATTGTTTTATTGATGGAATTTTAGTCCCTTAACAGTCTTGAGCTTGGAAAACACAGTACTAAAATTAGCACCTGAGAATTGCGGAATTGAAAACACATGAAGGTCCAGAAGATGGCGACGGTCATATCGATTTATCTACACAGATGCTTTCATGAAGGTGTCATCCATACTGATAAATATACGTTTGATCATGAGCACTCAAACAGTTTAAGTTATTGAATTTTTAATATCATGGTATTTGAATATGTTTACTATGGGTGCTAAATTAGTAATGTGCGTCCTATTGATATTCACAGCAATATAATGACCGTACGTATTCAAGATCAATTATTGAATGTACTATCAATGCAATCATATTGTTATATTTGTGGATATCAAGCAAATTTAATACATTTTGTAAACCACAGAGTAACTATCAGTGGGATATTAAACACATATGCGGATAATATCAACTGTTGCTAGAAGGGTTGCTAGGAAACAGTCTGTATAGATTTGACTCTGTTTGATGGATTAATTGGACTTTGTTTTAGTAATACACATATAAAATGTATACAATATACCATGTATAGAGTAATTACAGTAAGAAATATGTGTAACAAGATAACCGGCTGAGATGTTCGGATTAAAAACAGAAAAGGTTTGTCGATGATATACATACAATGTTTAATAATGAATCACTTGAATGAGCAAATGAATCATGAATACGTGCGTATATATTTAATCCAAATATTGGATTATTAACATAATAGCGCACATATGCAATAAAGATTGACAAACAACACAATTTACTCTACACAAGACAAACACACGGCGTGAGTGATTCACAGTGACTACAGAATGGGAAGACAGGTATAGAAATACTCAGTAAACAAATGTAAAAGTTTACTCATGTAGTAAAATGAATTCACTCATAGTGAAATTATATAAAAACAAAAAAGGGACAGATATATAACTTATTTTTACAGTCCCCAAAGATACGATGGGTTTTACGAACCCCAAAACTATTCGAAGGCTACACGATTTTATGCAAGGAGATACTCTCTGTCGTCAGAACACTTGATTTCAGCTTTACAGCTGCTACAATTGCTGTGGTTGGCTTTACAGCTTGTACCACCTAGACCTCGAACACTCCGATACTTGGAACGTTCGGGTCCCTCTAGCCACTCTGAACACTCCAGAGAGCTCAACACTTTCCGTATGCTCTCGACACTAGACTATGTACAACACCGGACAACACCTGGTACTCCAATTACTGGACAGCTGAAAACCTATCCGATTCCGTGTAATATATATATATATATATATATATATATATATATATATATATATATATATATATATATATAATTTCCTTTTATGTAATAATACATGTAGATGGTCACTTTGACCTTTTACGCATTAATTACACAATATAGCAAAGCTGTAGAGACAGCTGTTTAAAATATTTGCTTTGCTTTTCATAAATAAAGCTCAAATATTTAAATGTTTCTTGAATGGATCATTGCTCTTAAGGTGAATATGAACTTGAAATATAATTTAATATTCACCAATGTACTCATTGATGAGAAGAATTATGCTCATTGCTTAATTATGTATTGAACTACAATTCCTAGGGCTGTCACGAAATTCAAGGGTGAGTATAGGACACGCGGTACTAATGATAAGGAAAAATGGGAACCAGCCTGGAAATGGCTGAACATAACATAGAGCATATATGGGTTTGGCTGACCAGTATTGGTTAAATATGTAAGTTTTGTTTTAGGACAACCTATCTTTTGAGAGTTTATTCTTATTCATGGAATTTCAGTCCTTAAACAGTTTTGAGTTTGGAACACTCGTTACTAAAATTAGCAATTGACTCTCTGGTACAGAATTCAAAGCACATGTTTCAAACACATGCAGGTCCAGAAAATGCAGCGGCTCATATCCTTTTCTCTACCTAAACTCTGACATCTAGGTTTCATCTATACTGATAAATATAGGTTTGATCATGAGCAATCAAATTTGTTAAGTTATTGAATTTTTAATATCATGATGTTCACATAGGAATACTATGGGTACTGAATTAGTACCGTATCCATTTAAAGATCACTGCCAGCTCGCTTATACTCGTCAGTGTTCTTTTTCTCCAGTAGTTATACTGACTTACATGCATAGCTATCATGTGCTGTAAATCGGTTTTAAAGTTATAATAACAGCAAATGACCTTGGTGATAAACACGTGTTAGCGTCACTAGGTGTATAGTTACGCTGATTCAGCAGTAATGTGAAACTCAGTGACTGTTTCAGTTTGGTTTATATTTATAACCAGCTTTCAATTATCAAGAGATAAAACAAACAACGGACAGGTGAATACTAAACCTGTGCGAAAAATGTATTATATAATAATGATTTCGATTTAATCTGGATTTGTTTTGCTCACGAAGTACGGACTAAGAAAGTGGATTACCTGGACTACCTGCAAGTCAACAAAATTACTGTCGAACGTTTCGTGACTGCATTGTAACGAAATTATAATTTCAGTACAAATGACAATTCAGATTGTCAGTTTTTTAGAAAATAAAAAAGAATGTATGCATGTAAGGAGAAATACATATCAAATGCTGAACTTCATTTAGACATTTCTCAACAAAATACAACTTCTTATCATTCTTTAGCGTGTTATAGCCTACACTTTCTAAATAATTCACGTCGCATTGTTAGCAATATCTGGCATTTGGTTGAATTGTACGTGACATTAGCATTATAATTTGATTGACTTGTTGGTAATATTCCTTCCAATTTGTTCAAGTATGGCACTGAGACTTAAACATTCATGTTTCTTGACTAACGCTAAGGATATAAATAGTAGAAGATTTGTGGTTAGAGAAGTTTTTATTGAACGTAGTCTTAATATTTATTTCTACAGTTTTTGAATGAGAATGGCCAAACTGTGATAAGGCGTTATATCATTTTAAGCTTAATTCAATAAGATATATTTTGTGTTGACATGGACCATCATTCTCTGCAAGTTGATAATGTATATATGTGTTTACTTTATCAAAACTCTTTTTAATTAAACAAATAATTAGGTTGTAATAGTGCTCTCAGGAGAAACATCTGTATATATACCAGGTGTTCCTTTGAAAAAGTAATTTTCATGTTTACAATAACGACAATTTGTAAGCAACAACAGCACCATTTACAAAGAATATGAAAATCATTCCTGTACCGTCTGCTACTATTACTCCTCCCTAATTCTCATCCAAATACTACTACCGCTGCTAATACATCCTGGTTCACGTATAATCCTGATGAATGAATCCCGAAATATTACATACTGTTCCAGTGTCCACTGCTAATGGAACATATTTGTGTCTAGTTTGTCTACCAATACCATGTGCAGAGACGTCAGAGTCCACAAAGTCTAGTTGGTGGGTGGGTGCGGGGGGTCGAGGAGGAGAAAGAATCATGGAAAAGAAAATGGATAAGGAGGAGGAGTATAGAGACGTCGAGAACGAAAAGGAATTTGGAGAAAGTCTGGAGGAAGAGGAGAATAAATTGGAGGAATTGGAGAGAAGACTACATAGATGAGTATAATACAAAGACAGGTGGTAATCTCTCACAATACTAATGAATTAATGCAATAGGTTATCAAACGGTCTTGCGCATGCATACTAATGCGAACATGTATTGTTTAAAAATAGGTTTGACAAATGAGTTATAATATTTAAAATTTTACTTATCACTTACATTGTAATCATGATATTATAAAATCAGGGATTCGCAGATTTTCCAATCCTTAGAAAAGCTCGAGCTGTTTGTCAGATTGTCATTTCTAAACAATGTGTATTCAGTAAATGTTTTGATGCATGTCGTTGATTTTATGGTGAATAGGCGGTATTGCTAAAATTACAACTCGTGAGAGTTCTTTGATACGTGTTTTGTTTATATAAAAAGATAGAAAAACACCAGGTCCAATGATAAACCATCACGTATTTCGTTCAATGTGCGATTAAGTTTAGAAAGACATAGCACACAGCTTTTATAAATGATACTAACAGCTGCTTCGCTTCATGCTGAGCATTATGATGTTAGTGCTATGACTGGTCAGTCTAGTGTCAAGATAATGTGACTGGGTGGGCCATCTTGCTATATGTCTGCGGCATGCAGCCCCATTGCTACACATCACTATAAAATGCAACAGTGTAGACATCGGTGCGATATGATTTAGATATGGTTCAAGCGACGTTAAAAGTCTCAATCACACATACAGATGCACACAGATCCTACATGTTTATTAACACAATGAACATCGTTCCCTTCTAGAAGTAGCATGTATCTACAAACACTACTCTTAATACCACCACGACCACAAACACGAACGTTAATACTGACTAGGTTTTACTCGAAACGTTTCTCTATATACAATAGTAAATGGTACCCAAACAAAAATACTCACCTTTCTTCTTCACATGAAATATTTAATATCGTATTAGTTTGGAATTCTAGACATCTAACAATGACTCGAGATCTGAGTTAAGCACTGGCGTGGTTTCCTTGGACATACGGCGCAACAGTGATCACATTGGTGATCAGAAAGAGCTGAAATTACTTCGTGAACCACATCTTATTGTACAGTTTATGGGACCTATGAATGGTTTATACAAAGTCAACTCACCAACAGAATAGATGTTTTTTTTAGGTGCATGCATGTGTAAAGACTAATATTCCAATCACAAAGGAAGTGCAACAGACTCAACCACCGAGCAGGAAGGTTTTACATAAAAGGGCAGTCTATTCTATTATACCCTCTACATCCGGAAAACAATTCACTCTGGAAGGCAACTATTATGGGTCACGCCGTGCACAGGTAGACACCTATACATATAGCACAATAACGTAACTATGAAATAAAATACCCGACTAGGAAGAAGCTAGACGACAAGAAGACTAGAAGAAAAAAAAAAGAATTAGAACAAGGTTAGCCGCAATTTGTTTTTCTTGAAATACGGAACGGGACAGCAAGTACGAATTGCTCTCACTGAAAGGCTCAAGAAACACTCGAGCATGTGCTAAAGATTTGTCACTATAACGGTCAGGAAAGGGCATAATTACAGACAACATAAAAAAAAACATACCAGAGAACGAAGCATACCCTCAGAGTTACTAGATGTAAAAACAAATAAATACCTCGGGAAGACATGCAATAGGATACTATAACTTATAACTTGAGTAAGAAAAAGAGGACACATTTAAAATGATATTAAAAAGAAACAAAACGCAGGCCCAGAGGTCCGCCATGACAATACATAGTTACTAAACACGATGACGCCCCCACCCCAAAGGTCTGGTTATGTAAATGACATTGAAGGTCGCACGAGCAGGAGGAAAGAATACACACAATTGCACAAGAAAACCAACAATATTATATACAACAATACAATCAACTTAAATCATATGACCTAAGCCTGTCTTGACCAAATGTGTTTGATTTGGATTTGGGGTTTTAATGTAGAATTAACGTTTTCAGCCTTATCGCTACGATGTCTGCAGTGTGGCGGTTTAGTGTGATATTGAGCTATTGAGCATCATTCCGCAGACACGTAGCATGATGTTCCACCCAGTCACATTACCCTAACACCAGTCCGACCATTCCAAACACTAACCTTGTAATACAGATCGCTCAGCTGTTTGTATCATATTTATAAGTCTTTGGTATGACTCGGCTCGGGTTTGAACCCAAGACCTCTCCCATCCGAGGCGGACGCTCTATGACTAGACCACCATAGCGGTCAGGGAGTGGAGAAGCATCACTAAAATATATTGTTAGTTATATTTATATTAATTTCGAATCCTTAGACCACTGGAGCAGTCACTTGACATAACGATCGTAAGAACTGATTTGTGGATAAGTCAGATCGAATGTCAGCTGAACAAGGAAGAAATCTAAACAAACACCCGGTGGCCGAGTGGTCTAAAGGGCTCACCCTACTGGATCACTGCCGTCTCACCTTTGTCAGCGTGTGTTCGAGTGTCAGGCTCGACTAACGTGGGTACGTGAAAAAGCTTGCCTTTATCTCAAGTGTCGGTGGTTCTTTCTGGGCTTTACCAGGGTTCTTTCTCCACCAGTTATAATGGCTACCATGTATAGCATATATTGTGCTGGAAATGACGTTAAACCCTGAAACAACAACAATCTGAGATAGAACCGTGAAACAAAATATAATCAACATAACTCGTAGAATTAACGCAAACCACAGAATAAGGGTATCGATTATATTAGTCCCGCCTTCTTGAGAATAGTACTTTAATAAGGTACTAAACAACCCCCAGCCCCTAAGCAGGATCATTATGTCAAAAAAAAAAATAGACCGCAGGTCATGTGATCCAGGTATCACAGCGGGCAACAACCAGGGAAACGGAAAACAAAAATTAACAAAATGAAAAGGTGATTAAAGTTAGGCAACCAAATGATCAATCAAGTAAGGTTAACAGTAAACGAAGGAAAGGAACACACCCAGCGGACAAAAAGCAGAAATAAAGACAATGAGGAAAATAAGAAGCAGAAAGCAAGAGACCACCGAGGCAGAAAATAACGAAAACACGGTGAGGAATGAGACAAAAGCTCCAGAAAAACAACATCAACATCCTGTTATCGGCAGTGGAAGATCCATTATGTTCTGCAATTCGTTCTCTATCGATGAGCATACGTCCTTGAATCATCATTAAGTAGACAGATTATTTTAACGGACGTTATTGTGTCTGTGTATCAATATTAAAATGTGTGACATGTTAAAAAAAAATCGATGCTTTGAATCAAAACTTGAGAACTTTTCAAATACCATTACTATAGCATTACGGACAAGAGTCTTGATTAACACATGATTTCAGTTTGAAACAGGTTTCCAAGATACGTACAATCCAAATATCCCTTATATTTGTACAATTGTATTACCCGACAAATTTGTTTAAAATATTAAAAACTTTCAAACGACAACTGATATTTTAAAATATTTGGTGGCGAAATATGATTTGAAGCAAAGTTTTGTCTCATGTGTTACGTGCTTAGGCTCGAATAAGCAGCAACACAGAAAGAGTGAAAACTAACAAGCTTGTAAAACTTTAACAATGAATTTATGAAGTACAATTATTTTCATAAAATAAATAAACTTACGAGAATCAAATCCAACATTAATCAAATATAAAATTCACAAAAATAATCCACTAATAGAATTGCAAGAGTCCTGATAAATAAATGTTCTAATAGTTCCAGGTTCGAATCTTGACGATGTAATCCAAAATGGTTGACGATGTCACGTGATGCAGTTTTTATTTTATAATCATCCAAATGAAATTATGAGCACATGTTCCTCTTGCTTCAACACAAATTCCAATATAACTCAAAACACAAATATTAATTTAAAAGCCCAGATTCTACTGAATTTGTTCTCTCCCAACCAATAATTTAAATACCTGTTTTTACGTAAACAAGGGATCACGTGATTTTATGGAAGTTCATGGAAGGTCAAAGAAAGAAGCTACCTTCACTAAGTCACATATTAATAGAATGATCTAGAAAGATGTCTTTGGATGTTAGCCAATCATTTCCAAGGCTTGTTTACACTCTCTAAAGAAGGGTCAGAAATTAGGTCAACAAGCCAAGGTCAACCTGTGTTTACAGATAAAGTTAAGTCATAGAGATTGTTCTAGAATAATCTCCCAATTCATGAATTTTAAAGACAAATTGACAAATTTGGATCTGACAATTAAAAAAAAATAATTTAAATCAAATACGATATTAGCCTCAGAGAGAGAGAGAGAGAGAGAGAGAGAGAGAGAGAGAGAGAGAGAGAGAGAGAGAGAGAGAGAGAATATTGAATTATGCAAGTTAATCCCTGTTTAAGCGAGTCCCACAAAACTTTTCAAACGACATTACGATTTTAGAATTTAAAACAAAATATAGGGGAAAATATCCATGAATAATTTTTATGTTATGCAAAGGATATCCTAAAAACGTTTAAGATATTATTGATTGATGACGATTTCCAGAAAACTGTATGAGCAGTACACGAACAATTTGCAGACAGGTTGGAAGATGGCAGGTCATATTTGCACGTGCTATGCTGTCAGAGATGCTTTTATTCCCATAAAAATTCAAGGTAACTTTCACGTAACCCGATACAATTTTGGCTCAGTCATGTAGATAAAACAAAATAATATTATATGGTTAACATGTGGAATAAAAAGAAATTAAGAAGAATTAAACTAGAGATATACCAGAGAGGTATACATAATCAGAAATATAAATAGTGTCTCAGTTCGAGACAAAAGAGTTAAGTTAATTGCTTATTAACCAGACGCAAGCTGCTAGTTAAACTAACGCACTTTGCCAATTAGCGCACATTAAAGCTAGACATTTTCATCCACAAAGTCTTCCACCAGTTTCCTCGACAATCATTTTGGAATAATATATTAACAATCGTTCAGCGGTGAATATGTGTGACCTGTGGTCTTTGTAACTCAGACAATATCTACACAGAAAGAGCTTTTGCTGGTGTGAAAATTGATTCATTTCCCCAAACGATGTGGAACTTTGCAGGAATATATATATATATATATATATATATATATATATATATATATATATATATATATATATATATATATATATATATACATATGTATGCATATGTTTGTATAATAATAATAATGTGTGCATACATAAATACATGTATATACATACATACACATATGTATGTATGTATATGTGTGTTCATGTATATAAGTGTGTATATGCATACATACATACATACATACAAACATACATACATACACACACACACACACACACACACACACACGCACGCACGCACTCACGCACTCACGCACACACACACACGTGCCCATTTCGTACGCTGAGTTGTATTATGCAAATATGTTAAGGTTGGAAATCAGGTCGTCAAACGTGGGAAGCAATCAAAAACGCAAATGACCTTCGAGATTAGCGCTGCTTTTATGCAATGATAGAGTTGCTAGGTGTATAGTTCAGCTGATATATGCATGCAGTTATATGGATAATGATAGTGTCAACAGGAGAATAATTCAGGGAAAATATTAGCGTCACTAAGAATGGACTTCATGAAAAATGACAATGTCACCAGGTGTACATTTCAGCTAATACATGGACAGCAGTAGATATGAAACAGACAATGACTTGATCAGCCTTGTTTGTGATAGGTTTGCAACGGTCAGACCAATACTAAAACGAATGAATTTTTTTTACTGTGTAGTGAATGATGTCGTCTTAATAAAGGTTGGTTTTCTCACGGAATAGTTGTGTATGGTACATTGGCCGACTTCATGTCAACAAAATGAAAATTACATTTGATAAAATTCATCGTAACGAAATTAGAATTCTCATTCAACTGGACAAATCAGTATCGAATGATGAACGTGATGGAGACAAAAAATAACTTGTTATCATCCTTTCGTCATGAATGTAATTTAACAATATATGCAATATTAGCAATACCTGGAATTCGATTGAATAATAGACGCCTCATTAGCATTATTATTACCATTTCCATGTATTCAAGTGAAAATTTAAATTTCATATTTTCTTCATTAACGCGAGAAAAAGAATTATTAATGTTCGTGGTTGTATACGTTTTTGCTTAATGTCATCCTTAAATTTACTTCTACAGTTTTATGTGAATGGCCACCTACCTTACTTATTGAAGAAAAAAATATCCGTACGAGCCACTGCCTCAGCTACTAGGTTTTTATAGAGGTCTACCAAAACAAGTATATACAACTGAAACACGCGATAACTTTTTAAATCATACTATTACCTGGATGGGCTTAAAACAAAATTACAGCTGTACAACTGGTCTTTAAATATTACCTATTAAAATGGCATGTGTAAATAATAATAATAATAATAATAATAATAATAATAATAATAATAATAATAATAATAATAAAATGATAATAATAATAATAATAATAATAATAATAAAAATGATGATAATGATAATAATAATAGCACTACTACTACTACTACTACTACTACTGAAGACTATGTAATGTGTCTAATTTTTAGAAGTTCTAAGCGCTTTACAACATCTATAATGACATGACTACAACAAAGCAACAAAAAAGCAAAGGCCATGAAATTAGAAAACATAACAAGTGCTAACAATATATAAGGTAGGAAACATTTTTAGGTCTTTAAATTTGTTGTTGAAGTCGCAAAGCTGCGTTTTTAGAGCACTTTGGAAAGTGATCACTGTGTCTTTGTGTCTAATTTCAAAATGCAATTCGTTTGACGTTGCTGGGCTATGGTATGCAAAACAACTTTGTCCATATAAATTCATAGTGGGAATACTGAGTATACGATTATCAGGAGAGGAGCGTAAATATCATGTTGGTGTTTACACATGGGTGAGACCAGATATATATGTTGGACTGGAGTCCGTCAGTGAAAAGTAGGACAGAGAGCAAATGATGTGTTTGATTCTGGATTGAATGGATAACCAGTGTAGGGTACAGAGCCGCGGGGAGGTGTGCTCTGATCGTGGTACTTTAAAGATGATCCTAGCAGCTGTGTTTTGAACGTTTTGAAGTTTCGTGAGTAGATATTGAGACGAACCAGTCAGAACTGAATTACAATATTTCAGTCTTGAAATTACTAATGAACACACAAGTGTTTTAGAGGCATCAACAAAACGATATTTGCGAATGGAACTGATGCGTCTTAGCTCAAGATGTGCAGCCTTGCAAATATTCATGACATTGTGGTACAATGTGAGAGTACTGTCTAGAGTAACACCTAAGTTTCGTACTGACTGTGTGAATTTAATGTTGGTGTTGCTGATATTTATTGTTTGAGGTGCACGATGTGCGTGAAAAAGTATTGTGTTATGATCAGAATGGCCTCAGAACATCTGCAGGGCTGCATACCTTGAATTGTGACGCATCAGTTCCATTCGTAAATATCTTTTTGTTGATGCCACTAAAACACTTGTGTGTTCATTAGTACTTTCAAGACTGGACTATTGTAACTCAATTATGTCTGGTTCATCACAATATTTACTTCAGAAACTTCAAAAAGTTCAATACACAGCTGCACGGATCATCTTTAGAGTACCTCGATCAGAGCACACCTCACTACTGCTCTGTACCCTACACTGGCTATCAATTCGATACAGAATCAAACACAAAATTTGTTCTCTGTGCTATATTTCAATGACAGACTCCATTCCAACATACCTATCCAGCCTCACCCATGTGTATAAACCAGGTAGATCCTTACGCTCTACTTCTGATAATCGTATACCCATTGTTATTATTATTATATGTTTCTACTTAATTTAAGACATTACGGATCATTATGAATGTAAATGAAAACAACTGAGGTCCTGGAGACAACATCAAAGAATTATAATGTAAGTATGGAACAATCAATGTATGAAAATTAGTAAACAAAGGAGTAAGAAGCTACAAGCTTTTTATAATTCAGCAAATAATTAATTTATTTCCCCAGAACACAATGCATCAAAATGTAAAAAGAACTTGCGAAATAAATCCCAAAAGAATCCTCAAGGTTCTTGAGCAAATACTAATAATATTCAAAAAAAAAAACTTTAGTGTTAAGCCAAACTAAATATAACACTGCAAATGTTGATGTGTCCTGGTGGTGAGCCATCGGTCCATTGTTGAATCACACGAGTTTTCGAATTGTCTCTAAGTGATTTTTCAACTTGTCTTTGTAGATGATGACATCGTTACTGTTAGCATCATACTTATCTAGACCAGTTGTAATCATTTTCATTAAAAACGAGTAACGGCTATTGGTCGAAATTTGAAAATGTTCATGCTTTAGAGCAAGCAATGCTCGCCACAGTCGAAAACATTCGTGATGAATAAATGTATCGCTTCGATATTGTTTCTACGCGCTTAATAACCATCTGGTAAATTGTTTTAGATAATTCCTTCACCATTTCTCAGTCTCAATTCAACTATATCAGCATCAACACAACAACCGTAAACACGCATACACATGTTCTGGTAATGTTATACAAAATTGAAGAATAATACAAAAAGATGGGGAAAAATAAACATACAAAAAGAAAAATAAAGGAAACAAAAACTGCATGTAAATATTGTGTGTTAAAATCGTCTACGAAGCCTAGTTGTAGAAGTATATTGTGTAGAATTTTATTAAATTATTTAAAACCGTTTTGGTCATCGTAATTTTCAATTTTTCTTTAATATCACTGTTTTTTTTAATGAATTTATCCACTGTTGTGATGTGTTCTTTCTATTGTATTTTTGGAATTTGACCATAATATTTTGCGTTGTACTCTTCATTGTACTTTTTTGTATTTTGCAATGTACTTTTAGTTGTAATTTTAGCATCTTTTGCTTGTATTTTGCAGTGTGTTTTACATTGTATTTTTGCACCTTACAAATATCTCACAATGCATTTTTAATCATTGTATTTTTGATCTTTCACGTTTTATTTTGTTTTGGTAGATGTAATTTTTTTCCTCTCGAGGGTCGAGGACTCGGCAAAAATTACACGGAGGTTACTATTAGAACAGAAATTTTAGGAAAAGTAATAAGATTGACATTTTCTCTAAATTGTATTAAAGTAATTTTTCACTACTATATATTGAAGTAATTTTCCACTAAAACATATTAAGATTAATTTCATTTATTTCTATATCACGACTATATATTATTTTAATAAAGTGTACACCCTTTTGAGCAAAGGTAAAACTCTCTGTATTGTAAATTCAGCAAGACAAATACTCTCATTAAAATACAGAGCTTACATAATATACAATCGTGGATTTCCAATTGAATGACTACTTTGGTAATCCAGCAAACGTACTGTCGAATGACGTAAAACCGGCATGGACTTTCTTGTGTAATGGAGATGAGAGTATATTTCTGGCTAGGATGATGTATTCACTGGTATATTAAGGAATAACCATATTTGGTCGTGTGGTTGCGCCCAGATTACACATAAACAGCGGTACAGGTGAGAACTATGTTCGTAAACTTCGTTAAGGAATATGCACTTTTTAATGTTTGAGATTTGAATGGTAAAGTTCATATTTTTGCAACTTTTTTTTTTACTGAATTCTTCTATTTATAATATATTGAAATGGAATGTTTAATTGTTTTAAAGAATTCATATTAATTTATATTTATGATAAGATTTTAAAGTCAAATAACGAATTCGCTACAAGCTTCATGTTTAGATTCAATGTTGAAATAAATTATTCTTTAAGTAACAAATAATAATATTTAGCAACATATTCTAAATCAGTTTTCTTTTTTAAAATGAGTAAAATACATTTCATCAAAATGATTGTTGCATTAATCCAGCTATTATATTTTATAATCTTTGGCTATCGTATTATATTCTAGAATGCAGAAATTATACAAAATAATGAAAGCTTTAGAGGTAAGTGTAATTTCATATGTATTTCATGCATTTAGAATATAAAGCTTTATAGATGTATTAAGAATGTAGTAATATATGTATATTAATTATTTAAATAAAGTTCCTTCATTATGAAGCTAGAAAGACTCGCCTCTCTAATTACAGATCCCGTTCCTCATTCCCTAGACATAGATGTGTCTCCTCATCGAAGTGACACAACTTTGAAAGAACTTGCTCTTCTCTCTTTCTCTCTCTCTCTCTCTCTCTCTCTCTCTCTCTCTCTCTCTCTCTCTCTCTCACACACACACACACACACACACACCATGGATATTGACATTCTGAGTAATTCCTTCTCATAGCACGAGTCGATAAGAAGGTAATGATAAGTCATACAAACATATATAACAAAAAAGACAAGGCGTTATTTTCATCCCAAACAGCCTCACTTTATATTCATAAAATCCAAATGAAGTCACGAATATCACAATTCCTTTGCCGTTTCCGTCACTGAAAGTTGCCAAACTCCTTTCAAACGTTAAAACTTGGTGATATATTTTGCATTTCCAACTTTATTATAGCAGATTCTTGACAATAGTAATGAATTCGTTTGAGGCACACTATTTACTTTCTTTATAGCATGTTCACATGCGTAAAGCATTATTCGGTTTCTGTACAAATATTTATGTAAACTCCAGTCAATTTGACCTGGTTCAAAAATCATTTTCTAACGCTTGCTGAATTTAGTTTTTTAAAAATTCATGTTAGAGAGAGTTCATCATGTACGGTTATTGTTTCACATATGTGGAATTTATATTTTCAACGTCAGGAAGATTTCCTTTATTGGCGAAGGAACATCTGCAAACAGGTTTACATATTAAATTAACATCTGTTATAGTTCATTCTTTTTTGTTGCTGCAGATGTGAAGGCTTCTGGGTCAGATTATTCTTAGTTTCTGAATTCCAAATATTAGTTACACCAAAGGTACTAGAGTCAGAATGCATTCATCGCCTAGACCTTTACTGTTTGGGACAGACACAACTAAATTGGCAGCGTAGTTAACCTGCCTATATCTATTAATATACTCCAGCAACATATTTATATGACAGTTATTTGTGTGCCTCCCAAGATAAAAGCGCACATTTGCTTTACAATTGTGTAAGGACCACAGCACTCAGCCTGAAAAGGATTTTGACGTATGGACAAGAGAGGGTAGAAACAATATAAATTAAAAATATATGACAAGTGCATATCTAAAATACCGATAGGTACTGACAAGGACCAAAACAAACAGTCAGTATGTATGAAAACTTATGTATAGTATGAACTGAGCGTGAACCACATAACTGTAATTACTGACTAAATCAAACTATTAACATGTATATGTGTAATGACTACCTAATATGGTACGAATTAGTGCATATCTCGTATCAATAATTATTGATTGGGAACGAAATAAAAAATTATATAACAGAAATAAACTTATATGCATTCAAGCGAGGATATTGTTGGTAGTTGGCTTTCTGTCTTTAATTTATTATATAAATCATTATTTGTTCATGATAGTGGCTGCTATTAATAGTACTGAGACATGTTTCAATTACATTTAGTTTGCCTAGAATGAAATAAAGTACTTTCAGAAAATAATGACGCAAACTTTCGTTAATGCAATTGATATCTTTTCACGTGACATATACTTTAATCAAACAAGCGTTAATTTACTGAACCGTATATATATATATATATATATATATATATATATATATATATATATATATATATATATATATATATATTCCGTTACTGACTATCAGCTGTACTTCTTCAATAAAATAACATGATGCAAACATTACTTGAAACCGTCTAGATTGAATGTTTCCTTATCAGTCTTATGTCCTTCTGGTTTCTGAATTCATTGTTCCAAAGTGATCAATGCATGTTTCATCCAATCTTCAGTTTCATGACAGTCTCTTGTAAATCGTTTCATACTAAAGGGCAGACTACTTGTGTTAGATAATAACACGATGCGTTAGATCATCAAAGAGTCGTATCCATATTACATGGGGAGTGGCTTTTAACATGCGCAGGCTAACCCAGACCGGTTTCCTCATTATCATCTTAAGGAAAGCATTTAAATACTACAGCAGATATATAGTATTACATGTGCCAACAAAATCAAGAAAAAAACAACACAGCTCACATGTGTACCATTTAATGATTCTAGCTAAATACATGAACATGTATAGTAATAGGAAATGACGATGGACACTAACTATTATACAAGAAAGCAACCAAACGAATTGTAACAAAATCAAGTAAAACAATGCATATCATATAGATAACATCTTAACATTGTATGTATTAAACTAAACTTCACATATTTAGCATGTACAATTACCAGCATGACTAATATTTACACACCCTACTGAGATTTCCTTTTCATATGTCATTAAATTAGAAGCCATTACTTTTGTAGTTTCAGTTTTGATTTAATTTCTTTGGACAAGCATGTTATCACACTCTATTTTGGGAAGTAAAAAACAACTAAAAGTATTTCCTAAATGTAGGCCATGCCAATCTTTGAATGATACGTCGAGACCAAGATTGTTTAAAATCATATAAAATAAATACGCCAGGAAGGTTATTTCTTTGTGGATATTAAATTTACTCGTTATTCTAGAAGCAGGCCATCAACTAAATCCTCATTCAATTATGAAGATAAAGATGCACTTTTTATTCTGTATAACTTTTGTTGTTTTTATTCTAGCCTACATAATGCGACACATGTAACGGCAATACAGAGGGGTATAGCAAGAATGGAAATAATGTATATTTCCTTCATGTATCTTTCTAATTTTAAACCAAGTTCTGAAAGTAAATACAAAACGCGATGTACAGCAGAACATAGTAATTTAGTTTTGGACGTGAACTCGGCGAGGTTACCCAGATAGAAGAGCACACGTCTGCTCCAGGATTGTCTCCACACAATATATGCACAACTTCCCTGAAAAAAATATGGTACAAGAAATAATCAAAATCAGAATATGGCACATTTTGTAGATTGTATTTAATCGGGTCTACCATGCACTGCAGGTCGCGTTTAGAAATTTTCGATCGATCGATCGATCGAGAGAGAGAGAGAGAGAGAGAGAGAGAGAGAGTTTTGGTTGGAAGCCAAAAGAGGTGAAACTTAATTATTTAATCTCATTAATACAATATATTTATCTACATTATAGTTCACCTGGTGTAATCTGTTCCACTAATCGAGTTACCGTACGTAATATCCCTACCGTACGTGATACCCTTTCTGTTAGTTGCAGGTATATCTAGAAGAAGGTGCTATGTGAGGTGATACACATGTCAGAACAATTAATACAGTTATGATCATCTAGCAGTATAAAACAACAGGTTTAATCCATCTTGCCCTCTTTGTAGCGTTTCTATCCGTCGTCGTATTTACTGACCATGACAATTCTACCCGTATGCGATCGTTGGCTGTTGTGCACATTTAATTTTGATCGTAAACACGCAACATACGTGACGCCAGCGCTCCAGTCATAGTGAGAATCAGTCTCGTCTGGACGTGAATGCCACAAATTTCTCCAATAAGGGCAAAATACCAGCCTTTCATGTTAATTTATCCTGCAATCATTGCGTAAACGAGCACCCCTCAGAGGAATGAACTTATGCAGGCAAGGATATGGTCGCGATCAATATACACAACTGCGAGCTATTGTGTTTTCGATCGATAAACTGTTTTTTGCCTCTAACTCCGCGTCGTCTTATTGGTGCTCTTAATTGTCTGAGGTTTCCATTTCAGAATTTCAAACTCAGCCATAATGACTGTTATACTTTCGATTGCAACTGAATACAGCTGAGTGGTCGAGACTTTTTCCGTGCAATTGCAAACAATTTGGAAGAGACGAGTATTTAGGAGTGCAGTCTCGTTGCGCCATCAGACATATCCGTTGCTATCTCTATAGCTCCGACAACAATACCGATTAGTACACCTTAGATTAGTTGATGTTGTCGTCATTCCATTTTCAACAACATACACAGCTGCATCAATCACACAAAGAGCATCTACGATCAATCACGTTTGTATTTCATGATCAGAGGTGTTCTCTTGGTAATTTCATTTCGCTGCTGTTGTTCGGATTCGACTAGGTTTTCACGCAGGTAAGACTAAGGGTCTGTCATACTTGTTATATTGATAATACAATCAAGAGTTTCAATTTCACGACAGCATACCGTGTCAGGTCTCATCATCACGCACATGCGCAATACGGTCGCGCACTTCTAGCCAATTATTCTACTTTACCAACACAATTATCATGCAGTTATAAAACATTATTGCTTCTGGAATACTTAAATATCCGGCGATTTTGTGTTCATGGGTTTTGTCACCCCTCTCATTCAGAAACAACGATTATACTATCACGTTTACATCTAACGATCGTCTTTTGTCCAATAAATTTTACAAGTCCATCGTAGTTAAAATACAGTCGATCCCGTTTTTTTTCTCAGCTGAGACAATGTTGGTGTAAAACTTACTTGGTGAAGGTAACCAGGGTGAATATAGCGGTGAATGCTACTATGTATATGTATATGTAATTTGACCGAAGTGATGAAGTGGTGCATGTGTGTCTGTATATAGGTGTGTCTGTGTGTGTATTAATGATGAAATATATTCGTAAACACAAACTCCAAAGACGGTTATGTACCGGTGAAGACAAACGTTTTATGCTTCAAAACTGAATTTCATCCATGACGATTAATACTTTAGATCATCTATATGTGAAGAAGTTAGCCATGGCCAAGATGCCTATGATTATAATCAGCATTACCATTCTACCTTAACCATATGTAGATCCAGTTATAATACCTCTGGAACACCTTGGCATTTTTTATATTTTCCCACATGTAGATCCTTTGACGCTTTCCCAGAAGTCTGCGGCCCGACCGTTGTCATGTAAATTTAGGGTACAAGTCTTACATAAACATCGATTGGTTTACACCAAATATTCGTCTTTGAGCTTGTTAACATTCAACAACCTTTATATTGAAGGCAGTAAACAATGAACATCTTCTCGGATAATCGCTGGTATCACATTCTTTGATCGTGTTTGGCTCTGCTATATTCTGGAACACATTTATCGGTGGTAATGCATGGGAGCGAGTTAGTCTTTGTGAACAGTTTTTTGATCTGATCCTGATACAGCGGTTTGATTTTGTCATAGTTAAACAAGGAAATGAGCAAATCCGACAAGTGCAGCAAGTTTGTTTCGTTTCATTTCTAAATTAACTCCAAGATTCAACATTTTTTCAATTTGTTCTGATATGTTTCAAACAATTTATAAACCTATGCTTCTTTAATGAACCTTGCAAGATGCATTCCAAAGATAAAACATTTTTGACATTCTATTTATTTGGCATGTCTATGGCATATTACAAACGTCTATGAACTTTTCAGTATATTTTGGAACTTTTTTTAGTTTTGCTACCACTCAATACTTTTAAATAAGCAGCCTCAGACATTTCGTCATTACGAGAATATTTAAAACTCGATTGAGCTGTATATTTCTTTCCGCAAGCACAAAATGTATCAATCTGCATATACCATAGGATAGGATAGAGACTATAACAGACTGTGGAGAAAATCAATATACAGCAGAAGCTAATATCATTCATTCATTCATTCTTTCATTCATTCATTCATTCATTCATTCATTCATTCATTCATTCATTCATTCATTTAATATATGTAGCATCATCTTGAAACCAGGTCTACCAGTCGTAACACTAACCTCTTATACTTAGTGTCAAGAGAGGCAGATCTTAGTACCATTTATAAAAGTCTGTGGTACGACTCGTCCTATGTTCGAACCTACGACCTTCTGCATCTGAGGCGGACTTTCTAGCCACTAGGCCAAACGGAGAATGCTTTCTATACTACAAGAGATTTAATTATCATCCGCCAACTCACAGTTGCTCAAACCCATATGTTGACAGGTTTGAGAGTTGTCATAAATTACATTGTACGATAACATTTTTCATTGTCCAGTTTTGAGGCATAAGCAAGGAAGAACAGAAATATTTATATGCTTGACAAGATAGATCTGTACGTTCTCGAATTATATGTATATGAAAGTCTGTTGTAGTCATTCGCAAGCGTGAATGTACACGGTAGCTTTCCATACAAATGGTATGGAATAGATTATTTATTGCTAATAATGTTCTATATTGTAGCTTCTTTCGAGTATTGTTTTATTATCGCAGCAGCTTAACACCCTTATGACATCACTTATATGAATGCCACCGGGAATACAAACCTGGGATTCTCTTGACATGCAAATGCGATGTCTTTCTCGGCCAGTTGAGTCTTCAGCTCCAACATTGATTCCGAACCGCAGAGGCTTCTGAAAAAACAAAAGTGGATCAAACCAATCAATCTAAGCTTTGATGTTAATTAGTGAAATAATATAAATGAGAGAGAGAGAGAGAGAGAGAGACAGAGACAGAGACAGAGAGAGAGAATTATGCAGAATGGGGATGCGCCCATTAGTTCAGGAAAGAGATTTTACATCTTTTAACTGGCTTTTTCCATTTCATGCTAGCTTGAGTCGTTATGTAGGGTCGCATAAGCGAGTACTGTCTTTATTACCGTGTCTTCGTCTTGATATTATTATTATTATTATTATTATTATTATTATTATTATTATTATTATTATTTAATTATACAAAAAAGAAACAAGGTTGGTAATTTGATATGAATGGCGTGTGTGTATGTGTGTGTGTGTATGTGTGTGGTAAGATTCATTCATCGTGAAAGACGCAATACACGTCAGGAATCAAATACAAGAAAGAAACTTGAATTATTCTGTTCCTATCTGCATGGTGCAAGTAATTTTATTATTCCAAACAAACCTTTAGAGAATTTGAAATGGAAAAAGAAAACGTCTATCAAATTGTAAAGTTTTCGTCGCATTTGTTTACTTACCCTTTCGAAATTGGTGATTCACCAACTATATACACCGTTGCTTTGGTTACGGTTCCTTTGGTTAGATTTGGCACTTCGTACATTCGGAAGTATCTAAAGAAGATTGCATACACATTTGTAACGACGCAGAGAATTGTCACAAAAGATGCCGAGTTTCCTTTTTAAACAAGTAATATTTATTTGATATTGACATAGCTTACGGATGCCGCTCAACGGAACTAACTTTGAAGCGTGATATCTCAGGAGTTTCGAATCGGGCCTGATATGATTCGTACAAAGCCGAATCGGACACAATATGAAATATAAAAAGCTGAATCAGGCTTGATATGATGGGTACAAATCATTTTTGCAAACTACAGGTCTCACATTTAAGTTTTACGTGAACTCTTACTACGAAATACCAATACAACTCAGCCTTCTAATACACACAGAATTAAGCCGTATTACATTTTTTTCTGCTACGTCCATAAGATGATTTCTAACTCAGTTGTATAGACGGTATCGCTGATACAACTTCCTACACAATGCGTGCTTGTGTCTTCAAGTTCTTATATTCCTTGTTAGGTTGTTCTTTTTTTTCATTCACGAAAGGAGCTTATGTTTAATTTGTAACAAATGAAACATCTAAAACTAAGATTTCTGATTTCTGTTTTCATTTACAAGGTAAACATAAAGAAATAATGTAAATCTCTAAAGGATGACACAAGACAAAATAAACATTTATACGGTACTTATAGATCACACGACAAGCAAACGTATTGTTATGACTCTTAAAATGGTTCCCTAATTGAACAGAATCTTGTGATTTCTCGGTCTCTCATTTTATATCTCGACGTTTACACAACCGAGTCATCTAGGTCAGAGATTCGATCGTCATATACACAACATAAAATGTAGCATGCTGAACAGATACGAAATATTCTTTTCAAAAAAGATGTTCGCGCAATACGTATCTATCAATGTGTTATATTTAAGTGCCAACGGCGACTCAATATGTAATCGATGTCTACTCCTACAGATAACTTTCATGAAATTGAGGCATTTGTGTAAAACCCGTTGGTAATTATCTGACAATAATTATTTTTAAAAAGATGCATAGGATCCTGTTACGCTTAGGTTCCGAAAGTACGACAGAAATTAGGTACACATAAACTTTAAACAAAATAATCCAAATTTATGTTTAGCATTTAGACTGACAAAGTAAACCTCTGCAAAGACTATTGATGCAACGAATTCTTTTTCTAAAATGTGCAATAGGCACAAAAATGTCATGTACACAAGAATGCTTATCTCGGAATTTGTACATGATGATGTTACATTAAATTTTAAGCCTTTAATCGTTGCTGTGGTACTATTTTACTTGGTGATATTACATTAGATTCAATGACTTTAACATTTGTTGTGGTACAATTCTGCTTGGTTATATTACACTATATTCAATGGCTTTAATCTTTGCTGTTGTACAATGTTACTTGATGATATTACCTTAGTGTCATTGTCTTTAATCTTTGCTGTCGTACAATTTTACTTGGTGATATTACATTAAATTCGATGACTTTAACATTTGCAGTGGTACAGTTTTACTTGGTTATTTTAAATTAGTGTCATTGTCTTTAATCTTTGCTGGAGAGCAGATAATATACTTCTAAAGGGGTATGAAAGGAGTTTCAAAAGTATATCGACATACAACAATGACAAGATAACTTACGAATCCTTACGATAAAGTGGATTTCTACTTGCATTCAGCATTACGAAGATTTCTCCCGTCACACTCTTTGCAAACTGTAAGAACGAAAATATACTTTAGCAGAATTTGAGACAATACAGTTATAGAACCTACTGAATAGACGATGTTAATTATCATCTCAATTTTCAGCTGATAACATCCACCATGTCCTGTATTTATATCTTTTTGTTTGGGTGTGTGTGTGTTTCCAACGAATGAATCTTTTGATAAATATCAGAAACCTTTGAATAAGTCTTGATTTAGTCTTGTTGAAATAATCCCAACTTTGAAACGATTAAACAGTAGTAACAGGTAGAAAATATAGCACTTTTCTTCTAGGGTATAAGCGATCAAAGGCAAATACATTAAGGACTCTTCAGTGTTTAGTCTCGTAAAGGGCGGGGACGTTATGCGACTACACATTGTACCACATAAGTGGATATTTAAACAGTTTTGAATATTTATACGTTTTACAAGGTCTTATTAAGTGAGGACTAAGTCAAAGCATCGCCTTAATGTACGCGTATATATCTGCACGCGGTATTAGTATGATAAATGCCATTTTGTAGTCGCAATCTCGGAATTTGTTCAAAAACCGGAAAATTGCATTTCCATTGCATAGGAGCATTCCGATCGTCTTATGTTAAAAACTCGTTCAGACAAGCCCACCTTCAGCTAAATCAGGTCCGTGTAAAATATGTAGCACGGTTGCAGTATGTGACTCTTGGTGAAGTCTGTCACGACCGGGATTCATGCATGGGTACGTTGTCGTGGTGTAACGTGGCATATCAGATACTGGTGCGCAAAGAAGTAGTTCGGTAGTGTTCCAAAACTTTTGAAAACACTTTGGAAGAAAGATTTCCAGTCAAACAGTCAGTCACATATACATGGACGTCAGTTCTTTTGCAAACAAAAAATTATGAGTGAGATCTGTCTTCACAGTCTGATTTCGACGAGTGACTCTTGGACGCTACTCCTTATCACGGATGCAAATGTTTTTGCTTTCTTGTTTCCGAAAACTAAATCCGCTTTTCATAGCTTGTGCCCATCTTATTCCAACGTCTCCGGTCAATCTTTTCGTATTTGGCAGTAGCGGTTTGGCATTTTCTACCGAAGTCTATCTTTGATTAGCCGTTAATATCTGTAGTTGTCGCATTAGGCAGTAGTGGTTTCTTTGATTAGCCGTCAGTAATTGTAGGATCCATTTTACTACGAACTTTCTCAGCTTCAGAGAATTGTTTTATATATATATATATATATATATATATATATATATATAACAGCTGAAGAGTCATTGCATGTTATAACATATATATATTTCACTGTGTATTGAGTATCTTCATCGATGTTCGCCTTCCCACTCATCATTCGTAATGAACGGTCTTTCATGATGGCTTATGTGTATTGTGTTTGTCTGTGATAATTAATTTTAATTATTCTATTCTATGATAGTATAATTTACTATTTATTTTACTGTACAACAAAAGTCTAATCTACTATTTTTTACTTTACTTGACCTGTCCATAAATGAGTTCAGTTCTGATTGACCTGACTGACTTTTTCAAATTTTGTATTTTATCGATGTAAGCAACTAATAATAGCTTCACAAACAAACATTTAAATTAAATATCTTTTGGCTGACCTTGTTTAAACATCAGTGACAGTTTTGGTTAAATACTTTGTTAAAAATATTTTATCTTTCTCATAGTAAGAACACTAAATTCTGTCAAGGTCATACCTGTAGTATGTGAAAAGTATCATGTGTCAATTGGTAACAGACTTTTTTTTTCCATAAAAATTAAATTTTGACTCTCATCTGGGAATTTGATTTGCGACTTATTTAGTCGTATAACTGATGTTTTGATACAAGTTTGATAGTTGTTCTTTAACATATGGCAACTTATGTTCTATTATATTGTGACAAGTTTGGGCTGAATTGTATTTTCTTCAAATTATTGAATTCAAGTGGTTATGTTCTCTGGAAATACAAAAGTAATCTGATAACATTCTTGGATAAATATATTCATTGAAAATTATACTGAATTCAACCTGGAATAATTTTTCTGTGATTTAACAAGAGACAGTTGATATATCATCACTTGGCATACTATAATAGAGTCGTCATCGACTTCTGTTTTGGATCACTTGAGGACTTCACAAAAAGTGATCATCAATATTCTTTACGTTATTTTAGATCAATGAATTTTGATAGCATCAATGATTTCTCGAAAGGTAAACACAAATGCAATATCAACAACAAGAATGAGAGAAAGACTAAATATCGTATTATGCATGATAATTGCTATTGAAGTGATCGTCAAATGAGTTGCAAAAAGACATTACGATATCACAAACATGTAAAACATCAGACAAAATATTCATAACTATTTTATGATAAGAGAAACTTATTGAAAAGATATTCTGAAAACACTGCGTACATTGATAGATGCCGATGTCCAGAACACATTGCTGACAGTAGACGAGCAATTTGAAGTCAGGTTTGTGGATGGACAGGTAATATTTTCTCGTGCTATTCCGTCAGATGTGCTGTTATCCCCACAAAAGCTCAAGCCATCGGCAACGTAACCTGATAAAATTGTGGTAAAAGTAGATAGAACACAATAATTGTATATATTAATGAGGTGGGAGAAAGAAAAAAAATAAAGAAGGAAAAGAAAACGATAAGGAACAGAGAGGTACGTTCAAGTATACTGAGAAGTAGGTTATCAGTTCGAGAACTAAATAACGGATGTAATTGCTCTTGACCATACAAAAGCTACTAGTCTAGCACAAAGCACAAGGTCGGTTAGCACACAGTGTAAGCGACACATTTTCAGCTGCTTAATCCTTCACCAAGTTTCTCGACATTCGTTTTAAATAATGTCTTAACAATAGTTCGTTTGTTCGGGTGATTCGCGCTAGTATGGAGTATATCTCTTGTGACATTGCTACAAATGCGTGCCTCCTACCCCCCAACCCGAGTCCTTGTAACTGAGGCAGCAGGTATACTGACGAGCGTTTTGCTCGTGCCCGTATAGGACGTGGGCATTTACATAAATCCCATATGTTGATCAGAACCTGCTATCGTCCCCATTATCAAAATGAACATGAACCATTCGAAGGAAGTTACACAATATTTTTATTATTTATTTACGAATAGTTCACTTAAAACAGCAGAAAGAAATGCACTTACATAAATCTTTAACTATACAGCTTTTTACTTAATCAATCAATGCTATCATTTACTCGCTGGCTTGTTTAGTATTTACCAATACTTTATCTTCAAACATACACAGATACAATAACTCAAGACTTTTATGCGGTTTAAATTGAAAGGTGACACATATATGATAAACTTCTTTGATATATTATGCTCGTTGCTTGCATGAGCATGCCTACACTATGATATGACCTTATTACCTCAAGTATAAATAATTTTCCCGCACTTGACATACCTTTACTATAACTCTTTATGCACCTGCACTGGTTTGCTTTCTAAAAAATTGCCGATAAACCTTTGGGCGAGATTGTTGTCAGATAGTGGCTCAATGTTTATATTGTAGCTTGTCAGAGATTTCAACTGAGTGGGAACAAGTGATTTATTTGCGACGTAGTATGTTGTCTTCAGTCGGGTCAATTCTAGAAGGATGTTTTCCATATAAAATTAGGGGTTTCCGTTCCTTCTGAATTACTGAGATATTGTAATACATTTGGCGTAAGCGCATTTGGTTATAGCGCCCCCTTTTAATTCTTTGATTTTGTGATTACTTGTTTGATTATGAACTCGGTCCAGTGAAAATATTACTTAGCCCGAAGAAATTAGCCAATTAGTAAGAGCAAACGTCATGGAGTGAAGTGTTAGTGGGTTTCGATGATGCCATGATTTACTTTTGGTGATTTCAGGTACGAGCTGCTTAAGTATCCCTGTCGTTCCATAGTTCCTTATAAAAATCAGTGGTGTAAATTAGTTGTGTGACTCCAGATGCAGTATGAATAGCTAGAAACTGATAAATTATACAATGGAATAAACAAGAAGGGACTGTTCAGGCCTTGGCAGATGTGATGATATTTTATAGGTGAAGTGTGGCTCACAACCATGATTTGACTGGCCTAAAGTGGCGCAATGAACGTAGTACCAGTCTTAGAGGAAGTTGTATAGTTTTAATGAACGTAGTACCAGTCTTAGAGGAAGTTGTATAGTTTTAATGAACGTAGTACCAGTCTTAGAGGCAGTTGTATAGTTTTAATGAACGTAGTACCAGTCTTAGAGGAAGTTATATAGTTTTAATGAACGTAGAACCAGTCTTAGAGGAAGTTGTATAGTTTTACGGCGTGAAATGCTGACGGTATGGAAAGATAATGAAGAGAAACCATGCAGATGTGCGGTTGATAGTCAATTGGAAAGTTGTGAGATCTGTGGTCATGTATTGATAAAAGTAAAATTATATAAAGAAGTAACACATTGGGCCTTCTAATTTACAACACAAACTGTATAGAAGTCTTTGGAGAATTAGGGCAAAGCGTATGACTTCAAGATGAATCGCACCAGGGTTCGACACCACTTGGTCATATCAACTATCCCTTGTTTGTAACAATATTAATTACAAAGTGCTAGCAAATAAATAAGATCTGTTTTCTTTCATTATATCGCCATACGATACTGGAGATACAGATTTAAAAAAGTTAGCAACATGTTAAAAATATTGTCAAACCGATTACTGTTGCGCTTCCATTATCTTCAACTTATTCGTTTGCCTGAAAAATCAGCAAAATGAAGATTATTACAAAGGAATACGGATAATAAAGAAACAAAGCATGTGTTCATATTCCGTTGATTTTATCCGAAGAGGTTATTCAATGCAAATACCAAGAAATGTCTTTGCGATTCGGTCTGAGTTCAAGTAAATCATTAAGGGCATATTGAGAATTTTAAATAACTTTCATTATGACTGGTTAATTACATACAGTTTGGAATGTAGATAACATACCGGGCATGGTGTCTTCAAGAGTTACTTTCGATTGCCCTTTGTTGCTATAGCGATGAACCAGATCATACACTCCTCCCCAGAACATCGCCTGAAAGAACAAAATACTGGTAATAAATATGATAGGTCATCGGTCTACGTTGGCTTTCGTTGCTGAGAGAGAGAGAGAGAGAGAGAGAGAGAGAGAGAGAGAGAGAGAGAGAGAGAGAGAGAGAGCAAAGTCTAGAACAACCCTCATGTCCGTAAAAAACCGTAAACCAAAAGGAACGAAACCAAAGAGAAACAAACGAAACTATGGCACTTAACTATTGCGTGGATATACAGTTCTACAACTGCTGGCCGAAAGAAAATTTGATTAACGCAAAACTTGAATTAAAATTCAAACCTTTAGAGTATTATGCACATATGATGAAAGTATTTTTCTGATGGTAACTCATGATCAAGAAATGGGATCAAATTTATCCAGCAGGCTCCAAGGGTAGGAGCGGCAGTTTTCACGATATTTTCCCCAAAGTTAATATCTGCAAAGCTCACTGCAGGTTGATAATAGATGATGATAAAGTCAATTGAAATGAAACGAATTATCTTACTTATTGTTTCAAAAAGTGTCATGTGTATAAGATACTTGTCCTAAAAAGATATATGGGTGCCATTCCGGTTTGACATTGATACGCAAATCCTATTCTCCAAGGTGGGTTGCTTCCTTTGGTGTACGATAAAGCCACTGTTACACAGACGTAAATGTTAGTGGTAGCATAAACCTGGAAAAAATAGTTTTCTGTGATGACTGCATCACTTTAAAGTTAGGATACAGTTGTTGCGATATTTTCTTCTCGATGATTTTAGAGCGGAAGGGAACGATTTGAAAAAAAATAAGAAGAGGAAAAATTGTTTACTTGCTGTGACGGACCACATGACTCTCTAGATTCAGGGCGTTGTTCAAAATGTCAGTCGAAAAACGACAGACTATTGCACGTTATTAAAAGGTTAATTACGATAAAACCACTTTCACAATGACATTGATGATGGTAGTAAAATACCACCTGATGAAAACCCTCTTCTTTGATAACTGCATGAAACCCAATGTAGGCTGTATTTCGTGCGATATTTTCTTTTCAACTGTTTTAGGGCGAACGGTAATGTGTTTGCCAAATAGTATGCAGAAAAAGGAAGCAATAATGCAATGGCCACAAGACTGAACATGCTATGAGGTATCGCAATAAATCAATGATGCCATATGAAGTGCATTAGAGCCGCCATATACAGTCACGTTAATGCTACTTATGATGAGATTTCAATGACGGGATAATATAAGTACGATGTCATCAAGTAACTTACGTGTGTACTAATTAGCTGAGCCGATGTACTAATATACAGCTGACCCATAGTTGTGTGGAGCGTGATATGTAATTTCTAGATCATCAATACCGGAAGTAGCGTTGCTTTAGCATAACATTCACAATTATCAACCCAAGAGAAGACATCAAAGTCGTAGCTACACCTCAAGGTCCAAACGTTTCCATTCTAAGATGACAAATTTGCTCGGATCTTTTGCAAAATCTAAACAAACTCCTCAAAACAGATTGGAGTAAAAGTCCATCAAATTTAAGATTACATAATATTTTGCAGGAGATATTGAGAACAGTTAGATACTATTTCATTTGAAGGAATCTTTATATAAGCACTTGAAAACACTAAACACTATCCTATGGTCGTTCCTCTTTCACATTAACATACTAAATCTAACAAGAATAAATCTGCCAAAACAATGTTTTCTAACCTTAGACATCACCGTTATCTCACCAGATGATAAAAAGCGCATGATATCAACACTTGAATCGAAATAATACGTTTACCGTTTCAATCTAAGATCATACGTCCGGGGATCCAATGCATGAAAACTTTCTTTAAAATACTAAACAACGCTATTATGTGCTTGAATTTGAATGAAAATACAACCATCGTTAAATAAATGATCAAAAAGTATTATTTTAGTTCTGAATATCTGTTTGATGGTTTAAGTGATTCTGTGACATCCTATTATGATTACTTTATAGTGGAAGGGCAGGGGACCGGTTGCCACACTGTTTCGATGATGATGTCAGATACTCATTGATCATGACGCCATATAGTTTCCATTTTCCTTGATAACGTTACGATCGCTATTCCAGTCAAATCATATTCTTAGACAGCCGAAGTCTCATGTCGGAATAAAGACATGCAACAATCCGCAGAACTTATGCACCACATGCGATCAATTCATGTGACATCAAGGATACATTTTATGAAGACGAGAAATCTCTTATCGCAGAATGGATAATTAATTGCAGTCCCCAATCATTGGTAGTAACAGTGCCATGACTTTATAGTCTGTTTCTAGGGCTCGTGGACAGTCAGTATGTTTGCAGAAACAGACTATAGCAAATAAATCCGAGTTGTTACGGGTGAATATTTTACTAATCATAACTGCATAAGCACCTGCTTGGTAATTAATTGGTTAGATTTGTTGCACAAAAACAGAAGAAAAAAGAACAAATATGTTCGATTATTGTACCTCTCTCTTGACATTAAAACATTAAGACTGGGCCAAAGTACATCGTGAAATGCGGATGTTTTATTTTACACCCTACTGATTGTGTTTAAATATAATGCAATGGTTGGACATGCATCTGACGTGGTACATACCTGCACTCTGTTCCTGGCGAATATTCTTTAGTGATACTTTAGATTGGAAGCGTATGTGTCTAATTATGAAGTAATTAAGTAATGTTTCCTTCTCGTCTCATTGCGTTGCAGTTAGCATTGTTTCTCTGCACATCATATTACTTATCTATTAATCCCAATTTCAAATTTTTTGTTTTGCGATCCTTGAATTTCTAGCGTCATATTTAGATTTACCATGTGACAAGATATAATGTTCAATGTTTTTGTTATATCCGAACTCGTCTTCTTGGTTTGCGTTTCGTACATAGTGTGCCCGTCATTGTCATAAGTGTGTACGTTTTAAATCAATGAATATTTTATATCCCGGTTTGCTGTTATTCATTACCTCTTAAACCATGTCATTAGTATTCAATTGTCCAATAGAAATCGAAAATGTGGGTGGTGCTATTTAGGCTAGTACGAAATGTATTATTGTTCGCGCAGTTTTAAAAACAAACTTTTGTTAGTGCGTTTCATATTTGTAACGCCTCCTAGGCAAATACATAATCTAACACTCAAAAATTATTTCATAATGAGAGAGAGAGAGAGAGAGAGAGAGAGAGAGAGAGAGAGAGAGAGAGAGAGAGAGAGACCTTATCTTTAGGGACATAATGACGAGTAGCCATGATGTACTCCCGAAAGGTGTCATTTTTGACGTTACAAGGATCTGTAAAAGCAAAACCTCTTGAGAACTTCTCCCATATGTCCGTACAGTTTCTCTTACTAAAAGAAGAAAAGGATAAGAAAGCTATTTAAAAAATCAAAATCATACAATATGCAGAAATATCCCATAGCTTTTTGCAGTGTTTATCAACTGTTTTTATTTTGTAGCCTTGGTTATTTTGGTTTAAACACCAGACAAACGTTTACAAAAAAAACATTTTGAATTTTGCGATACTAAATTGTCGTTTACTAGGAGTTGACGTCTAGCTGCTTAAACCATCGATACATGATATCCTTTGCTTTTAAGAGCATTTTTATTTTTAGCATACATACATACATACATACATACATACATACATACATACATACATACATACATACATACATACATACATACATACATACATACATACATACATACATACATACATACATGCATACATATATTAAGCATATACGATAATGTTGGAATCAAGTCTAATCTTCCCTGTCCGGGAAGCAATACAACACATAAATAACTTTGGATGGGCTCCAGTTGACCGATTCGTCTAAAGCGCTCACCTATACAGATTACTGTTATATCACCAGTATTCGTATGGATTTGTGCTGGTAAAATGCGCACACAACAAATGACCTTGGATATAAGCGTTCCGATTATGTAATGTTAAAGTCACTAGGTCTATAGTTCTGCTGTTAAATATACAGCAGTAAATCTGAAATGCGGTGACTGGGATCAGGTTTTGTTTTGTAATTACAATCGGCTTTCAATAATAATATGATAATAAACAGACGAGAATACAAAACCTCTGTGAAAAATGTATTTAATGATTTGGATTTAATCTGATTTTAGGTTGCTCATAAAGAACCGAAGCAAGTGGAGTATCTCGACAACTACAAAGTCAACACATTGCAAATTACTGTCTATCGTTGCACAACTTCATAATAACGAAATTAGAATTATAATTCAAATGACAGTTGAAATATATATATTACCCAACTAAAAAAGAAAGATGTTTATACAAAGCTCCATAATGTCCTTGGAACCAACCAATCATTTTTAAAGCTTGTTTACAACTCTGAAGCCAGGTCAGAAATGAGGTCAGCACCTGGTGTTTATTTTGTAAAGTACAAGTTCCCCCCAATGCTCCCTTGGCCACTTTAAATTTTCTGCAACTTTTTCAAAACGAATGAAGTATTTGTCTACTTCTTTTTCTCTGAAAGGGGGCACTAATCTAATATTCCTTGCTAAATTAAAACTTAAATTTGGATTTGAAGTATGAAGGTGTTTTTCACTTGCCAGCTCTTTTTGTTTCATTTTACATTGATATTTCCTTCTTCCTTCTCTCTTTCTTTATCAATTTGTTTTTCTTGTAACCGAATGTACATCTGCTCTTTTGTAATTCAAATTGTCTTTCTTTCTCCTCTTTGTCATATTGTAATTGTTTTTATTTCTCCATTTCCTGTCTCTATCTCTCCCTTTCCTGTCTCTCTCATTCCCTTTCCTGAAATTCCAGCCTCTTCAACTCTAATTCCATCTTGAATTTTAATTCTAATTTCTTTTTTTTAATGTCTGAGTCTGATGCAGACTTACTGACCGAAATCAAAGCACTTTTCTCCAAAACATTCTTTCCTACCAAATATTGGACCAAAATCTTTTTGATATCTTGTTTCGTTAAAGAAGCCTTGACTTCAGAAAGATCATATTTTCTGGCAAGTTGAATCAACTCATTTTTTTTAAAAAGATCTAATTGCTCCTGAGTAGGATTAGAAAGAAATATTTCTACTTTTTAAGTTCAAAAACTCACGTATGACCCAACTAAAATAAAGATGTTTATACAAAGCTCCATAATGTCCTTGGAACCAACCAATCATTTTAAAAGCTTGTATACAACTCTGAAGCCAGGTCAGAATCGAGGTCAACACCTGGTGTTTGTTTTGTAAAGTACAGGTCACCCCCCATGAACGAATCTTAAACTTAAAATGCCAAATTTGAACCTAACAAAAAAAAAATAAAAATAAATATAAATGACTAATATCAATTATACGTAACAATATATATATATATATATATATATATATATATATATATATATATATATATATATATATATATATATATACCTCCGAAGACCCCTTTTCCTGTTCGTCCTCCTACCCCTAAAAAACAAAGCCGCTACAGCAACTACTAAACTAGTGACAACTTAAAAACTATGAATACTCCGCTTAATATAACCAACTATAACCACTATTAATAGTACTAATACAATTACCGCTGATTATAAATATGACTAATAAACTATATTAGTCATGCGTCTCCACCTTCTACATGTTCAATAATTCAATCAACATCATTTACTGTTAGAGGTAAACTGTATCTACTACTGCTACCGCTCATATCGTAACCACCACTACCACGATCACAAGCACTACTATTCACATGGGATAACTCAAAACCTTCTTGTATTCACCATAGTAAATTGTACCAAAATAAATACTTACGGTTCTTCACATGAAACATTGAGCACCGTATAAGCTTGGAATTCTAGACATCTTCCGATAAATCGAGATCTGAGTTCAGCACTAGCGTGGTTTCCTCGGACGCACGGTGCAGCAGCGACCGCATTGCTGATCAGAAAGAGCTGAAAACACTTCGTGAACCACATCTTGTTGTGTAGAGTTTGTGGGACCTATGCATAGTTTATATAAAGTCAATTCACAAACAGAACATATGTATCTTTAGGTATATGCATGTGTAAAGACTCAAAGTCCAGTCACAACGGAATTGCAACTGATACAAACACTTTACAGAAATGAGCAGCCTATTCTATTTTGTTCCGTCGATATCCCGACAATATTACTTGTTTCGCATAGATAAACACCTATACAATAGAGGAAATGATCTAACTTTGAAATAAACTACACAATCAGGAGTAACCAGACGATACGACAATAACAATTATAATTAGAACAGGCAAAACTGTAATTGCCGGTTACTCAGATGTGCAGGATATACAGTAAAGAAACAGCAAGTAAAAATTATCCCCACTGCAAGGCTCAAGAAAATGCAAAATTAAACACATACTTCGTTTTCATAGTGGCAGTAATGAGTATGCGACTGTCAGAAGACGAGCGTAAGTATCTCGCTGGTGCGTACACATGGGTGGGGCATGTAATGTATGCTGAAATGGAGTCCGTCAGTGAAACGTAGCACAGAGAGCAATATTTGTGTTTGATTCTGGATCGACTGGATAGCTAGGGGTGGGTACAGAAGAGAGGGGAGATGTACTCTAATCGTGGTACTCAAAAGATGATCCGAGCAGCTGTATTTTGAACTATTTTAAGTTTCTGGAGTAGATATTGAGATGAACCAGACATACCTGAGTTACGGTAATCCAGTATTGAAAGTACTAGTGAACACACAATCAATTTGCAGTAAAGTTTGTGTTGACTAAATATGACTTGAACCACAGCAAGGCTGTATTATGAATGCCAAATACATGCTGGAGACGGTGAAGTAATATATCATGGTCTATTGTGGCAAATGTTGCAGACAAATCAAAGATGGTTTAGACTGTACTATTTCCGCTATCCAAAGTAGAGAGAATGTCATTAAATACTTTCAGCAGAGAATCCCTGAAAACAGACACGAGCCTAGATTTGACGTACCGATACAAAATAACAGCCATGAGGCTTATCGAGTCGCAGATAAGAATGTATAAAGGTAGACGAGGAGTTCAGCAATGATGGAGACGTAATCTGTGGGCGTCCTTTCTTCCGGTGGTTTGTTTGGGAAGGATTGACAATAAACAAATAACCGCAAAGTTAAACAGTGTGGAATCGTATACAAATTAAAGGGTCTTACATGCCAACAAGGTATTAAGCGGCATTAATCCAAAGCATTTGTTAAACAGAGTGAATATTTCCGTTGATATCAAGATTCCACCATCTTTGTATTGAATAAGGCTGACAAAACATACATCGTAAAATATAGTAGGCACATGAAAATAGCACAAGGGGACTAGATGCATTTAAAATAGTTTGATATTGTTGGCATAACTCCCGTCCATGCACAACAAGTAAAATAAAACGGTTTGCTTATCAATTAAAATTATTGCTTTATATTTCTGTCATTATTAATATAACATATATTACCAACGCTAAATATGTGCATGCAGTCAAGGCGACAACTGTCTTAATACTGCAACACCTGCAATTATGTTCATGTGGCCACCTACCCAACTGCTGCTTATAAATGGGAAAATATAACTGCGTAAGCGGCCACTTCCTCAGCTACTAGATTTTCAGAGTGGTGCACCGGAATATTTGTGTACCTTACAACTAAAATAGCGAAACTGCTTGAATCTTACTGCTACTTTGAATGGACTTGATATGAAGCTATAAGTGTAGCATTTAAAAATGAATATCCATATACTGCTGTGCTTTTTAAGTGGTGAATTGACTTTTAGTCATACGTAACATATATAACATGTTTACATAGCTTAATATTTGTACTTTGTTTAGTAAGCCGGAAAAAATTATGTTTACATGACATTTTGCCCACTTTTTTCCATTATAACGATTCATAATCTGTTATGTCGTAGGTCAAAAGAAGTTGAGTATAAATAGGGATTTGGTAACAAATTATTCATTCCTGTTTTATATCAGTCGTTGAGAAACTATTGTTCAGAATTTACAGTTGTGTTATAATTTGATTGGAATTATTTCTTTAAACTGTTTACTGACATTACTAAAGAGTACATTGACTTTGAATTAATTTATTACTTTGGATTATTTGCAAGCCGTTCAAAGACATTCTGAATTGCATCTTTGTAGTATATCAGGAAATTCAAGACTATTGTAATTAGTTCGAAACATTCTATAGTTTTGGACACGTGGTAGGACGTTTAGGAATATATGTAATTTAATTCAAAACAACTGTTAGTGCCCCTTGAATTTTTAACTTTCTCTTGTAGCGAAATCCATTACTTGTTAGGATGACTTCAAAGCATATTTTTTCTTCTTGCTATTACCTATTTTAAGACCTAGAGAAGTATCACATGCTAATGATGCAGAGAAAACATATTCATACGTTTACATTTTAAAAGATTATTTTTTTTCTCACATCTCTGCAATAGGTTGACAGTCGAGTCGTGGAACCACATCCCATGGTCCCCTTACAACTACACATTTCTGGCCATCAGATAGTCTAAAGACAACAAATATTATGCATATAAAAAGAACGTGAAATAAACACATGCACACACAGATGCAAAAACACGTGCATGTATAACGCAATCTCGTTACACACATATTAATGAGATATACCCATATAGTCTAGGTGGATTAAACGTGCGGTATTACAATATTTATTCATGTTTATCATTCATCATACCCAAATACTTTGATGCTTACACGTATATGTATAGTAAGATCATCAAATAAAGTATGCTGAAATATTCTCCTGGATAATTGCAATGGTCCACAGTAGCCAGTCTGTATCTAGCTGTAAATAAATTACAGTGTTTTCATCCGTTTGCTGTTGTGAGACCCTACCGTTTACATATCTATTCACAATGTAATTGGTTTTCATCCACTGGTCCGTCCAGTAGTTTTGTCTTAAAATAACTCCTCCTATGTTTGACGATGCTTACGTGTTTGTTTTAGGGCTTAACGCCATTTTTTAGCACACGATAGGCTATACATGGCGGCCAGTATAATTGGTGGAGGAAGAACTCGAGAAAACCCCCAGAAAGATCCACCGACCCACGAGAAGATACTGGCAAGCTTTCTCACATAACTACACTAGCCGAATCTTAGACTCGAACCCATACAGACAAATGTGAGACGGCAGTGATCTGTAACGGAAAGCGCTTTAGACCACTCAGCCACTCGGGGCCCTTTTCAGTGAAGAAGAATGATGCAAACGCTTACTTGAGAACATTGGAAGGAAAGCTCCTCATGCATGACGCTCTGTACTAGTCACTATACTTGATATTGGGTTAGTGCCAGACTGGTATGTCCCACACTAGTGGACAATATATCAACAACTATTGCTGCTACTACTACTGCCAAGACAATGATGTTACTACTTCTGCTACTACTACTACTACCACCACTACTACTACAATCACCACCACCAACAACAACACCACAAATGCTACCACTGACATTGCTTTACTCGTAAAGTTCCTGTGCGCATAAAACTAAATGGTATAAAATAAATTCTACCGTTCTTGATTTAAAATACCGAGCATCGTATTTGCCTGGAATACGAGACATCTTCCGATGACATGAGATCTGAGTTAAATAATGGTGGCAGCAGTGATCACATTGGTGGCGAAAAAATATGAAAAAACCTCGTGAGCTACGTGTTATGAAGATATAAACATTTCATACCACCAGTTCTGTACTAAATAAGTCTGAAAATATATACATTACATCGTATAGTAGGTACATACTTACATCACGATGAAGATAGCTGGTTTAAAATAGTGTGATATTTTGAGTCTAACTCTCATCCATGCTCAACAAATATAATAATATTATTTAATTATCAATATAATAATATAAATTACTTATCAATTACAAACACTATTTTATCATGCTGCATTCTTTATAACTGATTTATGATTGACACACATCCAATTATGTACATGTGGCCACCTACCTTACTGCTGGTTAAGTTCTATATTTTCATAGAGGTTTACCAGAACACGTATATACGTATGAGATGGACATGGTATTGGATTGGTGCCTGAGGTACAATGGCTTAAAATCATCGATTTAGTGACTTGGTATTGGATTATTGCCAGAGCTGCAGTTGCCTGGAGTTATCATCAAACATCTGTTACTTCGTTAGTGCCAGAGGTACTTCGGTTTACAACAATCATAGATCCAGTGACTTGGTATTGGGTTAATGCCAGAGGGTCAATACCCTTGCATCGTCGAATCAGTGATTTTGTATATATTTATATATATATTTATTTATTTATTTCTGTCTTCTATATTGCTTTCGTTGGACAGTTCAACTCATAGATTTATGGAACCTTCTAGTACGCTATGGTATGAATTCAGTGTACATCGTTTACCTGTACGTTCTGATAGGGAACAAATGATGCAATTAAAATGCATGTATAATACAATAAGGTATGTTATGTATGAATGTAGCTCATAACGAATATCTAAAATTGCCACGTAATCAATGAGTATGAAAGAAAAACGTAAGTATCTACTTATCAATCAACATTATTGTTCTACTATCATTATATCATTATTAATATAACATGTCGACCTTACGCTAAACAAACAATTAACATGCAGGTTAAACATCTATGATATGTATTTCGTTTATATCACATACATGTAAGTACTGATACAGACAAAAAAGAAACAACTAAGTTGTACATATGAAACGGCTACTTGTGTATGGAATACATTTGGTCTGAATCTAATACCTGTAAATGTTGATAGGGACAAGAATACACAATTAAAATGTATATATGCAACGACAACTTTGTTAATGCAGGAACTTGGTGTCCAAATCGTATCAATATGTACTGACAAGGAGCGAAACAAAACAGTTAACACGAAACATAGATACAGTGGTAATTAGGATTAGAATGTAATTAATTTTGTTTATTTGTTTTAATTGAGACTAATACATGAACTTACTAATTTACCCATTCCCATTTTCAATATATCAAAAGTAAATATTTACACAATATACGTATATCATATACATATTCCTTTCTATAATTCTGAATTTTTTCAGCCCACATGTTTACAAAATATAAATATTTCGTGTTCTCTATTTTAATAACAATTCATAATATAAATGTGCAAATTAATTTCACTTTTCTGTGTTTTTGTTATATTCTTTTCATTAATATGGATGACAGTTCGTAACCACGACTATTATTCATTAATTTTTATATGTCTCTTTGCCATCTGTGAATAGTTTAAAAGTAAAAGTCAGTACTCCTCATATATCGTGCATGGTGCAGATAGGATATTTGCAGGAGTACGACTAATGATGCTTACTGACCTTAATATATATATATATATATATATATATATATATATATATATATTCTAATTATAGCATTTGTAGTTAAATGATACAAATAATTAGAAAGACTTTAGATGCCAATGATTCCGCGATTATTGCGACATGAAATAATTACCCTCCTTAAGCTGCAATGACAAGTTATGACCTCAAAACGAAGACCAAACTCCAAAAAGTATTAGAAAAAGAGGTGAAGTATTAACTACTTTGTTTCTGTTTTTAATGGAATCAAATTCTTCAAAACATGCAAATTAGAACTTCTGAGTTAAGTATCAAACGTAGTTGAGAACAATCTCAATATCAAACTGGAACTGCGTTATGTGGAGATTTATTTTAATCAGGAAGTTGTTAAAACTTAGCTGAGCTAAGTTAAAGCTCATGTTTTAACGGAATGGTATTGACAAGGATAAGTATTCCTTCTGCAAAATTTGGATGAGGTGCAAATGACGCTATCCAACTCAAAACGTATGCTGGATGTATTACATATGGACTTTGCTGTTGTTTCTCTCCAAACAATATAGCAGAAATGTCAATTACTTTTGCAGTGCCCCGATTTGTGCCGGTATGATATACATGTTCATTCTACAGCGTTGCAGACGTGTAAATTATATCATCAGCCTTCAAAGTTTGTTTGCATTAGACCATGGGTGTCCAAACGTTTTTGGCTCGCTGTTGTATAATTCAACAATTAATATATTTTCCTATGATTACAAAGTGAATTTTTTTAAAGAGATTGCAGCATTGTGAATTATATCCCTTAAATGTTCTGTCAGAAGTCAAAATATGCAGTTTATTGAACTATTTCAAAATATCTTGAATGTAATGATGCACCTATAGTCTTGATGCATCACAATGTTTTAATTCAAAATGTCTTGAATGAATACACAATAATGCAAAAATGGAGATTTTGTTCACAATTTTAATAACACCTTGTAATGCCAACGCATACTTAAAAAAAAAAGACTCATCACAAATTATATAGGGACAAATATGACTCCACAGACTGAAGGTTAAACAGGAATAACTAATTTTGATTACCTCATCGTATATATGTATGTATGTATGTATGTATGTATGTATGTATGTATGTATGTATGTATGTATGTATGTATGTATGTATGTATGTATGTATGTATGTATGTATGTATGTATGTATGTATGTATGTATGTATGTATGGATGGATGGATGGATGTATGGATGGATGGATGTGTGTGTGTGTGTGTGTGTGTGTGTGTGTGTGTGTGTGTGCGTGCGTATTGTTCGCCACAAACTTTAGGCCTTGAGCTCATATTAAAGAAAACCTTTATAAAGAAATGAATACGGTCGCAAACTCTACCCTCATTTACGGACACTGGTCAAACACACAATTTAATATATATATATATATATATATATATATATATATATATATATATATATATATATATATATATATATATATATATATATGCATCTATTCTTTACTTCAGAAATTACTATTGAACCTGTCTGAGAAAAAGAATTATAGAAATGTTTGAAATTCAACTGATACGTTTTAATAAGTTAAGTGATTGTATTATTAAGTAGAATACAAAAATGCAATATGCAAATGTTTTTCATATTGGTATTGGTAAGACGTCTTGTTCATTCGACAGTTTTCCAACAGATGGAGCTAATCAAATTCATCAAGGAAAACTCATCAGGCATAGGTGTGTGTGTGTGTGTGTGTGTGTGTGTGTGATTGGAACCCGCGACCTCTTGCATCGGAGGTGGACGCTCTAACCACTATCCCACTGGAATGGTCATACATAAGTAATTAAACACCTAACACAAACCCCGAGACAAATTCTAAACTTGAAACCTTAAAGAATATCCTTATTGTATGCCTTTAAAATTCAAATGGAATGTTGACCGAAAGGGACAAAAAATCTTGGGTGATTAATAATGGAATCTAAAGGTGAACGATGAACGAACGTGAAATGAACACATACCGCATTATAAGCGTTATATGCAAAGTGTTGATGCGCTAAGAATAAAATTATCAACGATAAACGCAAAAACTATACAAGATGAACGATACATAATATACACGTTGAGCGATTAACAATATATAATAATCCATAAGAGTTAAACAATCATAAATAATCAATAAGCGATGTATGATAAATGATTATTGAAAAACCATAAACGGTTAACATAACAATTTGAACTTTCTTACATAAATGAGCTTTGTTACTTTCAATTTAAGACGGTCATAATTATAACAGAAATTGAACAAAACGTGTTTTAAGCATGACCCGACATGCAGTTTTGATTCAAAGTTACTAGTGTATGAAAATCGAACTATTTGTTTATTTAAGTTTCTAGAATATAAAGTAACACTTTTCAACTTTTTGATGAATTCTGTAGTATCCATCAACAACTGTTAAATTGTTTTGCATACGTAGTAGATTAAAGTTGGAAAGACCAGGAAAAGGGCAATGATATCGATAAATAAGAAGAAAATAAAGTGACTCTCGCACAAAACATGGGCTTCTTTCGTCCTCCTTAATTTAAATAACGCACATGCGACATTACTAAAACATCTAATATACGCATACTTTTAATTGTTACATATTTTCAATGAGTATACCAGATTACACAGCAAATGCAGTCATTATAATTGGATAAGATGTTGCGCTTTTACAACCTTATGCCGATGTTGGTATAAACGTACAAATTTGCAGGAGAACCCAAACATTACAATGTATGTTTCCCAGAACGCAACTTATGTCGGATAAGAATTTGTCATCTTTCATGTTTATTCGATTATGTCCGATTGCAATTGCCGCCCTTGTTTTAAGCAGGAACCGGTCATTCGGGCTCACCGTCTTCTGTCCGAAAATAGTTTATAAGAATTGAAGATAAGAACATTTCATCTTTTTAACTGCTGAGTGTTGAAGTCATATCTGATATTCTTGCTGAGCGATAAGATGTTTTTTCTTCTTCTTTAAATTAACCATGGTGGCGGTCAAACTAGATGTAGGATCGGTACCATTTTCTTTGGTCTGGAACAAAGAAACTATCATTAAACGTTAATCATTCTCCAACGAGCAATACAAAACAGGAGACTGTAGCAGCCATATTGTGGTTTTTAGCGGCACAATTTGATTTGCAAACAGCTAGGTATTATACAAATATTTTGGTGAAAGCTCAGTGTCACTGGACTTTGCCGTACAAGACAATTAGTTGATAACAAAATTATCATTTTTTGAAATCTTTTTTTAGGGGGCAAGGCACCTCTGATGTTGCAAAAGGTCTCTTTAGCGGATTTAGAGTAGCTCATCCAATCAATCCCATCAAAAAAAAAAATCAGTAACCAACAATACCATACGCTAATGCGCCAAAGCATATGAACACCGAAAAACTTGATAAATGTCCTCCACCTTGAATTCTAAATCAAGCACAATTGCAAGTGCATAATGCATAGCAGTATGAAGCAACTTGACTTTCCAAGGGGTGGTATGGTGGTTAGTCATGAAGTGGAGAGAACGCTGTATCTGGTTTGCTTGGTCTATCAGCTTTCAAGTACGACATATGTAACGTTAGTATGTATTGAAGACTGGCCTAATTTAACTGTATATAAACCATCTTAAGTAGCGTTGTTAACGTGACAGCAGTTATTTGTAGAGTTAGTTGTACACTTCATTAGATCTCGGAGTAACGTACCATTGTTGGTTTGAATTGCTTATAACAAATAAAGTTCACAAACAATTGTAAATACAATTTATTTGTGCAGATTACATAGGCTTTCACTTGGCAGCATGTATGTGAAATAACTGTATGTGTAAGGAAATCATTAATCTAAAATCTATCAAACACATTTTGTTCCATTACAAAATATTGATTAGACTCGTTGATTAGACTTGTTTATTAGACTCGTTAAACCTTTTCTGGAACCTTCACTGCATGCCTAAATCAGACTAGATATGCTAATTATTTCGACGTGTCCCCAAACGGTATTAAATCACATTACACAAGATATTTTCCACTTTCCAAACTAGTTGAATGGATTGCAGTTTTAGACACATGCATTCTTTGTCTGATGCAAATCAGACTGAAATTTTAATTTGAGAAATGTTTAAGTTTTTTAATGCCATATGAACACGAATATTTGCTTGTAACTTTATACTTTATTTATTCAAATGATCAAACATTTTCTAGTACTTTATGCATGTTTCCTGCCGATCTTCGAATCCGGATCGCCATGCCTGCGCGCACCAACCTCCAAACCCGAGTTCGTCCATAGTTGAAACACTAGCATGGAAAGCCAGTAATAAGCAGCTACCTAATACATTCACTCCGTGTTCATTTGTCATAAATGGAGGCATGTAATAAGTTAATATAGTTAGTGACAAGTATACACTCGGAGAGAGAAACGTGTTATCTCTCTATCACACTGATATGAAGTGAAATTGTACATGACGAACCCGGAATATGTCCATGAAAACCCATCGACCCACGGGAAGCTATTGGCAAGCTTTCGCTCGTACCCACATTAGTCAAACTCGAGACTTAAACCAATGTAGGCAAACGTAAGATGACAATTATAGATAACTGTGTAAAACAGTTAAATGAAAACGCCACTGCTTACATGTTATAACGGTACCAATTGTAAAAAGTCAGATGAGCGGAGCTTAAAGTGTAGGGAACATTGCATTTTTGAAATAAACAACACTATCTGTGATTTGGGAATTGAGTAAGAGTTACTTTCTGATTGGCGTAAGCAAATGAAGCCTTTTGGCAACATGGTACTTCGTATCTAGATTATATTCTGTATTTTGTATGATTGTGTTACAAATGTATTTTTTAAAAATACAAATGTGGCATACATGGGTGAACATGTCTGTTGTGACTAGACAACTCTTACCCCTGTCGAGTTCTAGCAGAGTTGTCACTCTTAAATGCAATGGAATACCTGGTTTTGTCCTTGTCAAAATGACGATTTAAAATTGTTGCCTATTACAGTGTGTCAAATGCAGGATATAAAGTATATATATATATATATATATATATATATATATATATATATTTACCAAAATATTATCATTGAGGTCTATGGAAAATACAATTGGTACCGTGATACCATACGACATTCAACATCACTAAAACATTTATAAACTTAAAAATTTACTTTTTTGCATTAGTCAAAGTGCGCTTATGATAAATACTGTAACAGTTAGACATGTTTGGGAAAAAATAAAAATACATCGAGTTCTATTTCGTGGCATCGTTTGATAACAAACAGACGTGGCCTTCATATCCGGTTGGTATATATTTTATTGTTTGTTTTATTAAGGACGTTACATGGAAGGGTCTGAGAATATGCTTGCTTTACATCCATTTTAGGAGTTCTTAGGATTAACGTTGCTATATTTAATCACAAAATCAGCTGCACCAACCCAATTGACACATTTTACTTCAAAATGCATTTTGATTTCAATAACGTCATGTAAAATTCAAACGTCTATCAATTCGTGTCGGAACAATAAATTGCTCATTCGCTCAATTGTTAATGCTTTTCTTACACACATACACACACGGTGCTATGATAGTATTTTATTTGTGAAGTTGATTGGTTGTCTGTTTGAATGGGCTAAGTGCGTTAATCTTTTTACCTACACAATGGATACAATGCAAGCCTATGTGTGTGTGTGTGTGTGTGTGTGTGTGTGTGTGTGAGCGCGCGCGTGCAGCCAGGTAATATAAGCTGCATAATCAAGACGATATTTATTATCTCCCTTTATTTTCAACTGTTTCAAGTTAACTGTTTATATTATTTGTTATAATTAATGGAAACATTGCTATCTCATTGAGTAAGTTAAACGTGGAACTGAGTAAGTTAGCACAATAAATGGTTATAAATGTAATAATCTCTCACCATGATTAGGAGTCACTGTCAAGCTCTGACCAGAAAAACCAGTTTTACCTTCAAGGCTGACCGACACCAGTGTCCTGATGCACCTCGTGAGAGATACCACAGAGCTGTTTCCCAGCTACTCCCAACCACCTATGTGCCATGCCACATGTGCAACCGCCTGTGTGCATATGAATTTGATTTATGGAGCCATCAACCGTCGATGAGATCATATAAAGTATCTACCGCTGTTGGAGAGACTACCAATATACATGACTTATAGGTCAATGATAGCGTCATAAGAGTAGATTGTAAATTATAGCTGATTTATTTATTGTACGTTTCATGTACTTCCAACTTGTTTCGTTGAGAGAGAGAGAGAGAGAGAGAGAGAGAGAGAGAGAGAGAGACTCAAAGAGAAAAATTGTATACATATATATTATATAGTATGTTCATATTCTTCCGTTTCTACTATTTCAATAGTTTTGTCATCCTTTCTTCCACCCCATCTTCGCTAACCAAGGTTATGAAATGATAACCCTATATACACCTTGGCGGTTCAAGCCGATATGTCTGTGCTTCGGGTCTGTACATTTTGATGGATGCATCCAGTTAAAATTAAGCTGTTTAAATTGTATCACTGTTCCTACACAATCGAGACAACGGTAGCGCCCAGTGTGTATGTACTATAAAATAAGCCATATCCACTGCCGGTCTGTGTTTGTACAATTACTTTCATTCAAATACACATGTAATGGCTTCCCTTTGGTACTTTGTCACATTCTCTTTAAGTCAATTGCCTCCACCATTTCTGGCCGGAGTACTGTACAATGCACCGCTGTTTGAGAGAATTAGTTAGTTGGCATTAGATACTAAAGGAAACACACACACACACACACACACACACACACACACACACACACACACACACACACACACACATACACACACACACACACAGGAAGTTAGTTATGGGAACATATAATTGTGAATAATAACAAAATTAGCAATTTAATGGCAAACCACACGAGGATGAAAGGAGCACAGATTATTTTATGAAGGAGAAAGTGGTGGCAAGAATAACACTAAAGGAGAGGTAATGAAAGGAAACATACAGAAATGAAGAAAAAAAGGTCAGAAAACAATAGTCGTTACAGATTTACTGTCAAAGGTCATAAAGGTTTTGGAAAACAATGTTTAGTGTGCAAGAAAAGCTCCAAGAATACAATAGCTTTCAGTACCTTTTGTACTGACTAGTAACAGCGAAAATAGGTATGACAGTGACCCAACAACTTCAGTCTACGTACACGTTTTGTATTATCTTGATGATTATCCTATTATATTAATCTAGGAAGGCTTAAAAGTTAACCTAGAAGGACTGGAGTAGGGTGTGTGTGACATTTTTCCTAATAACATTATCCTTTTTAGTTATATGTAGTCGTGTTCTGGAAATGGCCAAGCTTTCTCTGCATTATCATATTAAACCATTCAGAAGACTTTGATGAATCGGTTAAAATCGATTTAATGGATTCAGATGACTTTAACGTCTCCATAAAGTCATTTGTTGTTTTATACACGTCCTCCTTGATAACTCTTATAAAAATTTCCAAATTGATCCCTTTCACAATTATCTCAAGCCGTTTCCTCCTCGGAATGAATTGGCAGATTAAGGATATGCTGGCTAAACCATGATGAATGTTACCATCTTCAATTGAGATCCGACTCCACAGTTTATTAATAATGATGCAAATTGCCTTTTCTGCAAACATGTCCACAGATTCACTCTTTTCGCCATCTTCTTAACCGTAAATAATTGTATATTATATCCCATATTTTGTTCCTCTTCATTGATTTGATTCAGTAGATTTTTAGTTCGATTTTGAATAAGTTCAGTCACTGCACCTACATCGCCGCCAATGCCAGCTTGGTCAGTGCGTATTTCTTCTATATGCCCTGATCCTTTACGGCATTTCCTGCATTCCACCCTGGCATTTTAACTATATGGTATGGTAAAATTCGATATATAATGATACAAATTAAATGCTTCTTTAGGTGAACAAATTGCAAGTATTGCCGTATTGTATGTTGAATTTGTTTTGATTCTTTTTCAATTATGCAATACTATTATTTTAACCATATCGAACAGTTCAGTAAATCGATTAATGTATGCCAAGCACAGTTTAAGCGATTTCACACCTGAAAATAAACAGTTATGCTTAGAAAAAGAAAACATAAAATTGGGATTGTTTACCAGAGCATATATAACTCTTTCCTTCTGTCACAGGTAACTCTTGACCGCGTAATTGTAAGATTTGTCTCCTAATAAAATTCTTCTTACAATTTATTTTAAAATTACATGCAATACTATATGGTTCGTTATACTTCTGCGTTAATGAAAATCACTCATGTCTGTTGAAACGTTTGTCAATATAGAAGAACAAGTTTGAGCTCATTGTGTCTAAGAAATTTAAAATATTCTGTATTCACTAAGCCAATTGTAATTGTATTCCATTTGTGCCAGAGTATGTGCATCCGTATGCGCTTTCGCATAAATGGACGTGCGCAATGTTTATCAAAATGTTTGCACCTTTAAAGCTATAATGCATCAATCAGGTGGTGTTCCGGGTGCTCTGGGAAAGATAGTACCTCTGCCTGGGGTGGGAAGCAGGTAGTGCGTCTTCGGGAGTAGCTCGTCCACTTTTGATCCACACCATTCGCTCAGCTTTTATCTGTGCTTCAAGCATACACAGTGGCCACACAACTAGCAGGTGACTTAAACGCCCGTGTTGGCTTCAAATATGGTCAATGGAAAGGTGTTTTTGGCATGCACAGTGTCGGCAAGATTAACAACAACAGCCTGCTTTTACCAAGCAAATGTGCTTAATTTCATTTCCTCATCACAAACGCAATGTTCAAAATGTCGAACAAACGCAACAACAACTGGATGAAGACAAAATATCGCAAATGACAATTAATCGACTATGCTATAGTCCGACAGCGCGATGCCCAGGATGTAGGTTTCACCATGGATATGTTAGGAGTGGAATGCTGGACAGACCACATACTTGACCAACTTTTCCATATGCTCCGCATTGCCCTAAAAGGCGCCCTAACTTTGTTTGGACAGGTTTAAACATTGTCAAACTTTAGCAGCATTCCACGCAGCTCAATTTATAGAAGAACAGAGATGACAAGTTTCTCACCAATGGACCGATACGTGGAAATGCCTCCCATACATTTAATACGAACATGATAAGAGAAACAGCTATGGCGACTCTGGACCCCAAGAAGTGAGCACATCAATACTGGTTCGACAAGAATGCCATTAAAGATCTGCGTGCCAGGCAGAGCAATGCATTCCTGGACTGGCAGAATGACCAAACTTCAACCCCAAAAATGATTGCTTCAAATCCTATCAAGCTGAGGCCCAGAGAGAAATCTGCAAGATGCATGACCAGTGATGGGAAAGGAAAGCTGATGAAGTGCACCGCTATGCCGACACAAAGGACGTTAATTAACTCTACAATGCTATCAAATCAATATTCGGCCCTTCCAAGTCTGGCTCTTTTCCCTTGCGTGCTGAAGATGGCAGTACACTAATCACGGACAAGGCTGGCATAAAGGATAGATGATTTAGTTTGCTTTTAAACCTTCTCTCATCGGTCTGGCAATCTGGTCCTGACAAAATACCCCAACAGCCAACGCACGACCAACTGGATATTCCGCTAACGATACAGAAGTTGTGGACGGCCATTAAAATAATTAACTGTGGCAGGGCACATGGAAAGAATCGTACTCCAGCGGAGTTGTACAAAGCTCTCAGTGAACAGATTCTGGAGGCATTCCACGATGTACTAAGCAGTTTCTGGACGGACAGGAGACTACTGCCGCGACACATCAAATTGTGACCCTCTATAAGAACAAAGGCATACTTGCGGACTGCTGCAAATACAGAGGCATCTCCTTGCTCTCTGTAGCTGGCAAAATATTTGCTTGGATCATTCTCAACAGGCTTATTGTGTCAGTGTCAGACGATGACCTCCCTGAGTCTCAGTGTTGTTTACACCTAGACCGCAACATCGTTAACAAGTTCATCGCAGTGAGACAAGTACAAGAGAAGTGATTTGAGCATAACATGAATCTGTATGCCGTCTTTGTGGACCTGACAAAAGCTTTCGATACGGTCAACATAGACTCACGGTGGGGAGTACTCAAGAAGCTTGGTTGCCGTTAGAAGTTTACCATCCTCATCCGGATCTTATACTATGACCTGACTGGAGATATTCTCACAGTGAACACTCTGGGAAATTCCCCATATCTAATGGTGTAAAACATGGCTGTGTTCTCGCTCCAGTAGTCTCCAACCTCTTCTTAACACAGGTACTACTCCATGCCATCCGTGACCATGACCTTGGTATCTACATTAGATGTTTCTTGGATTGATCAGTGATTGATCACCGTCACCTAGCTACAAAAACCAAGACGCTAGAAAAACTCATCATTGAAGCACTCTTTGCAGATGAATCTGCCATCCTGACCTATGAATAGACTCACCTACAGACAATAGTGGACAAATTTTCGTAAGCCTCCGATCTATTTGGACTCACAATCAGCCTAGAAAAGACAGAAGTCCTCTTCCAGACTGACTAAAACAGTGTCCCTTAACAATCCTGCATCATTATTGGCGACACGCACCTGCAGAATGTGAACATATTCAAATACCTAGGCAGCACGTTATCCAGTGATGTCTTCCTGGACAAAGATCACGGCAAGGACCCACAATATCAGTCAATCACTCAGATGAATCTGAGCCTAGGTCTTGCAACAAAAGGATATACGACTGTCAATAAAGATGAAGGTATACAATGAAGTTGTCCTCACGTCTCTTGTATGGCTGTGAAAGGTTGACTGCCTACCGAATGGATATCAGTCAGTTCGAACAATTTCACCAGTGCTCCCTGGGATTCATTATGCGGATCAAGTGGCAGGACCGAATCCCAACCAGAAGGTCCTTGATAGAACCGACACAACAGGCATCGAAAACAAACTAATCTATGCCCAGCCATTTCATCCACATGGATCAAAACAGAATCCCAAAGCAGCTGTTTTTTGTTGAGCTAGACCAGCATAACTAAAAGCAAGGTCGCCCTCGCAAGAGGTACAAAGACAATTATAATACGCACATCAAATGGCACTGCTTTTAAACCCACCAGCTCGAGCTCGCTGCCTCAAATAGAAGTCACTGGCGAACCCTGACCAGTAAAGCCAGTTTCCTCTTCAAGGCTGACCACCACCAGTGGCAAGCTGCAGCTCGTAAGTGATGCCACAGAGCTGTTCCCAGAGGCCACTTTTGTATCCGCCTGTGTGCAAAGGAATTTGGATTCTGGAGCCACATGCGCATCAACGTTCATCGTGTAACATATCTTCCGCGGCTTGAGAGAATACCAATATACATCAATTGTAGGTCATTGATAGTGTTATAAGAGCAGATTGTAAATTATTTCCGAAATTAGAATGATGTCCCTGGGCATTAGAATTCTAGTGCTTATAAACAAATTTCATTAATCTATGATATATATTATTTAAATGTGTGTTCAATAGCCCACGTGTAAAACATATTTCAGTCTTGAACCATCGTGCGGCACCCATGCGTTTTACAATTGTCTGAAGGATATTATCCATTGGATCATCCAAGAAACTGCCTGGGCCCTAACCTATAACAGTATATACACTTACTAAGACGAAGATACAAATTTATACAGGCAACATTAATCAAAGGGTTCAATTTTACATGTCTTGAATAAACTGTATGGATTCCATTAGCTTTGTTTTCAACCTTACAACCTATGTAACAAATAGAGAAAATATATTTCGGTACATATCTGTCCATCAATATACCTGTCTTTCTCTCTGATCATACAATGCTTAACTCTTGTGGGCACTGCAATGCACATTTTCATTTACTTTCTTTGGAACTTGAGTTTTATACCTAGCAGATCTGGCCATCCATCTACTGCTGTGTAGGCGCGATAAATTCCTACTTTATATGTAGAGAGAGAGAGAGAGAGAGAGAGAAAGAGAGAGAAACAGAGAGGACCAATGTTGATAGATCAGATTGATTGTAGATATGGCTTGTCTTTGTTGTCTGACAAAGGTGTTAATGTCTGATGGGGAATGTTTCGTGATCTACAATTAATGCTACTGTAACATTCATTATTTGTCTTTATTGGAAATTACGTTTAAAGCAAATGTCACGAGACAAATTGTTCATCTTATCTTTCATTTTCATTGGCATGATGTCAGGAAATTGAATATAAAGATAATAAAACTCAAAAGAAAGCACATAAATATATCTAGACTAGTTCCTTCAGATTTAGATTTAGCGGATGCTTTCACGATTGTGCTAGTAGTAACTTCATTCAAGACTGCGTCAGTTTTTGTATTATTAAACTGCATCATTTCCGGTAATGACAGATGACGTCCATAATCTCTGAGCAGATCCAGTACCACGCCATTCGTCCATCCAAATCCCTCCTGTTATAACAGAACCATACAAATCTTATAAATAAACATCAACGAATATTTCCCTTTATATATATGCTGGAAAATATATTTTCTAAAAAAACTATATTTAGGAATACATATATAACGTACTGGAAAATTGAATACATTTGAAATGACAATAGGATAACATTTGTTTTATTCTGTTTAGAAGCAAATTCGATCTTTGTTGAAAATGACATTAGTTGGCTGGAGGAAATCACATTTTTGATCAGTTTGTTGAGTATGAATTAATTTCTAAAAGACAAAATTAAGAGAAAACAAATATAAAAAAAAATTCACGGCATCAAATAAATTGTCAGAAGAAATTATTATATGGATAAATCGATGCTAAAACATATGCATGTTTATGAGTGATTTACAATCCTTTGTCAAAATGTTTTTTTATCTTAGTGCAATATGATATTATAATGGATACAACTAAATAATACACTGTCATCGAGCATGTTATAATGGATACAATTAAACGATCCACTGTCATTGAGCATAATATAATGGATACAACTAAATTATACAATGTCATTGAGAATATTCTAATGGATACAACTAAAGATACACTGTGAGTGTAATGAATACAACTAAATGATACACTGTCAGTATAATGGATACAACTAAATGATACACTGTCATTGGGCATGTTATAATGGATACAACTAAACGATACACTGTCATTGAGCATAATAAGATGGATACAACTAAATCATAAACTGTCATAGAGCTTGTTATAATGGATACAACTAAATGATAAACTGTCATTGAGAATAATATAAGGGATACAACTAAATGAAACACTGTGAGTATACTGAATACAACTAAATGATACACTGTCATTGAGCATGTATTGAGAGCATGCTATAATTAACTATTCATGATAATGAAGGTTGTATTCGTAACAGCAACAACATAGCAACAATATCATTGACAACATCAAAATGCAAATAACAAGAACTGAAATAATAATAATAATAGTAGTAATAATAATAATAAGAGTAATAATAATAATACCAATAATAATAACAATAATAATTATAATAAAAATAAAATTAATATCAATAATATTTATCATGATAATATTAATAACAAAAATAAGTATTAGAAAAGTATAAGAAGAGTTTCAATTTAGTTGATTGGCATTTGTTCGCTTTCTAAAGTCATATGAACTTTTGAATATTTTTTAAAGCTTAATTTCCTTGTAAATAGACAAACAATATTAACTAGAGGTAAGGCCATGACTTAGTATATCTCCCCATTAATAGTGCCCTCTCCCCCCGTCTCATTAAAATAATAAGAAGACAATGAAGTCAATGGTCATGTATATTCGTTTAATTTGTGTATTAAATGACATTTGTTTATTAAAGCCAGTTTCGAGTTTATTCTCCATGAACTGTGACGTAGAACGCGTTAACAAATGCCAACTACATGGTATGGTAAACTCATTCCTTATACGTTGTTATCTTTTGGGCAGGCAGATAGGCACATAGACTGTGAATCTGAACTTATGACTATGATAAAAAGACAAAAAAAAAAACAAATTTTGTCTACAAAAAATGGATTGCAATTCGTGATTGATGAGTACGTGAAAACAGATCTCGTTTAAAAAAAACAGGACATTTGCATCTGGTTTACATACTATTGTTGATAACCACACCATGCAGCTCTTCCCCACCTGACCATTATATAAAAAATAAAATAATTAAACAAGTAAGTACTTGATAAATCAAAGCAGATTATCATACTCAGTATTTATAAACTTCAAAGAACAAGTGCCATATCTCTGTTTCAAATTAATTATGGAAAGAACCACATAATATGTCGACTAATCCATGCGAATATGCTAAAAAAAATTAAAACAGAAATTCTTACTTTTGTGAATATTTAAGTATTTTGTATTACTTGTATCTACTATTTACCTGAACATCATATTTTCCTCCACTACCTCTCCTACCGCTTGCTGTGGCATCATACTAAAAAGAAACACACTATTATTTATAACCGATCATCCACTTATCTTTCTTAGTACCTTATTATGCATATTACAGAGGTCTCAGAAACGCTTAATTATTCGTATTTGGACGCAAATGCTTGATCTGGGATGCAGAAAAGGACCCATACAAGAGTCGTCCATACGCATGCAAATAGCTGGGCCGCAAATGCAGAGGCCTGCCAGTCCTACTTCAACAGTCTATGGAATTTTAAAATGTATTGATTATTTGATCATTTTAAACTGTGCTTATATTTATAGTGACATACTTCAGTGGTTAAAATACCCTTTGCCTGATGTATTTATAAGAGTACATCAAAAGAACATGATGTAATAGATGGTTGGCAAGTTCAAAGATTTCAACTAGCAGCTTGGATGAGAAGATGTCCTGATGTTTACATTGATTGAATTCAGCGGCAGAAATATCCCGATTTGTGATTTTTATAAGAGTACATCGGAACTTTAGCTTCCATCATTGTGTTAATTTCTGATTATAGTCAAATAAATAATACATGCAACATCAAAATCAAGACACGTCTAGACTTGGACTAAACATCGTTTGCAAAATTGGATAAGTAATTTGGGGTTAAATGGCAAACCGACAATGATTTTAATGAGATTTAGAAGAGTGCTAAAGTTGCTAGAACTGATCGTTTGGAAATAGCAGCCAAGTGTAAGAAAGTGTGTGATGCCTGGCTTAGTTTTTGGAATAAGATCATTCATTGGATTGGCAAGATTCAGTTTGACTCTGAAGGTCTAACAAGTGTTACGCCACTGTTAGGTTATTCTGTGCATCTAAAATCACCAATATTGGCATAGAATTCATAACGAATTCAATTGACAAAAATAAAATTCTGAATTGCTTGCCATTTGAAAAGCGGCAATTGTCACAAAAATATTTATCCAGAATATTACTAAGTTTGGGCAAACATGATGCCCCCCCCCCCCCCGTCCATGTTTTCACGACTCCATATATGGCGGACTATGTTTTGCATGGCTTGAAAAAAATGTAATGTTTATGCATCAGGCTATGGAAATGAAATACATTACTTTGGAATCTTTCTGTCAGCATTTCAGCCAAAATTGAATTTTCTACAAAAACAACACGTGATCCAATGTTACAGAAATGACGTATCGTTGTGCAGAATTACCAAACGCGTCGATAGGCTGATATGGTTGTTCATGTCAGTGTTCTAAAAAAGTGGAAATTAAACTTAACAGTTTAGTATATCATACGATCTATAAATAGATGCTTACGTAAGTAGTGCATTACGTATGTGCTGATGATTATTAAAAAAAAAATTTGAAGAGACTTAAATGGCACTAATGGTTTAATTGTTCGGTTGCTAGTGGTGTGGGGAATATATTATTTGAGAATAAAAACATTTGTTTGGACTGTTCACTGGAATAAGAAGTGCTCATTTTTTGGTCTATAATATTATTCCGGAGCTATTACGAATTATTCGAAGGAATTCTGGACAATGCCATCAGGGTTCTTGGAGGACACGTACATTCCTGGTTTTGAAATGCATAATGAACTTTAAATTCATTTCAGACTTTTATATACCTTCATTATGATTAGTTGTGATTCACGACATAGTGCTGGAAGGTCCTCTCACATTGTATATTTCTAATCTTGATAAATTATTTGTTGAGTTTTACAAAACTTGTTAGGTTGGGTTTGTTTTCTGCTGCTTAGTTTATGACGATAGTGTTGTTACTATATATATATATATATATATATATATATATATATATATATATATATATATATATATATATATATATATATATATATATATATATATATATATATTCTTGACAATTTAGAGGGAATACCTTCTCGAACATCTTACCGGTCTCATTCCATCCTTTCCAGTTGCTATAGATCCATTTTGATGTCAGGTTGATGTCAGGTTGAGGGCTTTGTCTCTGGTAGTCTGCAGTTTTCCTTGAGCAAGAGACTTGATCATCACATGTTGAAGCAGAGGCCATTTTTTGGGAAAATCCCATTGCTGCGTTGTGTTAATAGTGCAAGCAGGAACTCCTCCTTCATAATATGAAACTTGCTGTTGCTGCAAAATATTGATTTTTGTCTGTATGAAAAGATGGCCCAAAAAATATTGAAAAAACGAAGGAAGGTTTCAGACTGGAATGCACTTGTAATATGTACTGGTATTTGAGAACAAATTACATCACATCAGTTTGTCAAGTTTCAAGTAAGATCTAGCTATGTTATTGATGCTTGTATAGAACATAATACTTAAACAACGCTTAGCCACTGTTAATAAGTTAATGGTTTAGCCCTAGAGTATCACAAAAAGTCAGTAGAATAATAGTTTTCTGTCACAAGTTGCCAGTGGATTGAACTGAAGTGTCATTATTCACATCTTCATTTTTCTTTTGATCACATCTTCAAATATCGAATTGAAAGTTCCATTAAAATTATCCGCAATTTCTATCGAAATGCTGAAAACGTCTATAATGGTTGAAAGTTAAATGTTGTCGTTGTCTACAAAGAATTAAAAGTTGAATGATTGGGCTCGAAAAACAAAATTAAGTGGCTTCTCATCAGTTGATGGACATGAAGTATCGAAATGTTGGAATATTTTTAAGTACCTCTAAATATTTCATAATTCTTTCCTCTCTCTCAGCAGATGTCTGATCATCAGAGACACAGTCTGCAAATAGTGGGTAAATATGGGAGGCATAGAAGAAGTCACGATGACTTTTATGGCTGAGTGAGTAATCTTGCCATATGCCGACATCGTTGTTCCACAAAATATCCTGTATATGTTGATCTTAGAATTCAGAAATATTTTATTAGAACAAAATGATTTTCCTGTAAAGATTTTGAATACGCTCCTTCTCAATATTTATGTGTTTGTGTTTTTAAGAAGTAAATAGGTTACATATACTTTTTCTTTGCTCAGACATGGATCGTTTTACGTGTATATTCAGCCATGTTTGCATCTCGAGCCATTTACACATATAAATAGTGCAATATCGTTAAACTTCCTTCAATCATGCGAAACAGTACGACAAAAAAAAGTGAGTTGATCCAAATGTGCAACAACCATAAGTACCACATTATTATTAAAGTACATTAAAGAAGAATATTTAACAGTGAAGAAAACTTGAATGCGAAAACGGCCGATGAAATACACAACTGAAATAGTGTAGCGTAGTAAGATTTACACTTGGTTAAAAAACAAACCAAATTAAATTCCTTACCTTCAAGATTCGTGAGCTTTTAATATCAGCATGACAAATCAAGATCTTTTTGGTTAAAAAATGTAAAACTATTTTGCATTATTTTTCTCATACAATAATAATATGCATGAAGTGCATTCAATTTCAAACCATTAAAAATCGAACATTGCGATGATTAATGCATTGGTTTGTTAAATTATATTCTTATCAAATGAAACTAAATTCAGCAAAGAATATAAGACTCAAACGATGGGAAATGTGTTTTACTAATACAATGGTATATTGTATATTTTCAATAACTGCTGTTTATGGGGTCTTACCATATTTATCCTGGTAACTTCATAAAAGTAAAAGTATCATTCAGGAGTTAATACAATTGAAACCGTTTAGTTTTTGGAGTCATCTGGAGCAAAATGGGTTCTGACATTTCTAAATCACAGGTCAATATACATAAGGGAAATTCATGCATGTCATTCGAATAGGTCCTGAAATATTTGCTCTCAGGTTTTAATATAATTATACGTACTTCTTCATCGTACGTATGACAAGTACCACCAGTACAAGATTATAATTTAAGCATTAAAGATTATAAATTAAGCATTAAAACAGAAACCAACATATTATTTTCCTTTCAATACACAGTCAAATGCTTTTTAACAATGTAAATTATATTACAGTACGATGTCTCATTATATATCAACAGTCATATAAATATGTTGACAGTAAATCAGATCACAGTACGATGTCTCAGAATGCATATATTCTATTTGACCAAGTTATATATATATATATATATATATATATATATATATATATATATATATATATATATATATATATATATATATATATATATATATATATATATATATATATATATATATATATTTACAGAGCTATTGCTTCTTTTTATTGAATACACCACGGATATGCATTTTCCCGAAAACTCACTAAGTGCATATCTTGGTTTCCTACAACCAAAGTTATGTAAGGCATCAGAAATAACGAATATTAACTTCATATAATTAAAACTCAATGTTATATGAGAGAGTGTCTAGATCTAAATTTCTTTGGTGTATTGGGATTTAGAAAATCTCATGATCTTATTCGCTGTGTAACATGTTTTCTATACAAAGACTTCATTCTATAATCTGATAAATCAATTAAAGACTGTAGTAATTTTTTATGCTAACTCACAATGACACTGAGTTCGATGAACAACCCCCAAACAAAAATCTAATAAAAGTCTTTCCGAACAGAAAGGGAATATAGTATTGCTCTTGAAACAATAATAAATCTAAAAATATGAACAGTATGAAAATGTAAATGGCTTTAAAGACAAACCTCTGGACCCAGAATACTCAGATAAGCAAATACAAATCCTAAGACTGTTTTCGTCTACTATTTTTAAATTCTAATGATTCGAGCATCATCATGGATAACGATGTAGCACAAATGTAATTGTAATGCAAATAATGATTCAAGTGAACAAAAAGCTATTCAAGGAACTTTCCTAAGTTAGAAGAAAACACAGGAAAACAAATAAAATATACTAAATATATTTAGGGACAATTTTAATGCTGAGAAGGTGAATAGAAAACAACAAAAATATATTAAATATATTTAGGGACATTTTTAATGCTGAGAAGGTGAATAGAAAACAACAATAGATAAAACAATGTATTAATAGAACGTTGTGATGGCGCCTGTATAAACAATGGCAAGGAATAGCATGGTGTCAGGCTGTAAGACAAATACGAGAAAGTGGACGTGGCGGTTGAAATATTTAATTAAATTCATTTTTTCTGTTATATTACTTACCGTTGAATATGCATGTCAAGTTAACCATTAAGTTCTGAAAATAAAGTTAAAATCCATTTTATATCTGAAAAAAAAACAATGATACGGGACATGACATTTTGTGTGACATGGAACGGGCATGTCGACATCTCATTTCCATGATGAAAAGAGCAAAAGGCGTACTGCTCATTGTGTTGAAACTAATCTTCTACTTTTCATTATTTAAAATGAAGCGAGTATATAATCCAGTTTTTTTATTCGCAGAGCTTATTTTGTTAAACATTAGATTTCTTTCAAAAGTTTGCATCTATTTCAAATGCAAATATGGCCAATTAAATGTGAATACAATGATGTCATTTGCACACATTAGGTGCTAAAATATAATGATGCTCCTTCGCCAAAAGGACTCTCAATGAATAGGCAATATAACTTGATTTAGGCTTCTTTTTACAAGAAAAATCAACATAAGCACATTACCATTAACAATAGCTCTTTTAAAAATACAAGATATTTAGTTATTAAAATACATTGTCATGGCAACAAATGTATAGTCTAATTAATGCTTGGGTATTTCGATGGAATATTCATGCTTTAAGCTTATTCAAATCTCAGATACTTCTAGATAGACACGCATTGTAATTGTGTTTATAGCAAGTTTTAGTTTATTCCAATATCAGACCCTTCTAAACAGACACACATTTTAATTGCAATGTCAGATCCGTCTATACAGACACTCATTGTAATACCGTTTATAACATACACGTATTCTAATTGGGTTTATAACATGCTTATCTTATTCCAATGTCAGACCCTTCAATACAGACACATATTGTAATTGGGTTTATAACATGCTTAACCTATTCCAATGTCAGACCCTTCAATACAGACACATATTGTAATTGGGTTTATAACATACTTATCTTATTCCAATGTCAGACCCTTCAATACAGACACATATTGTAATTGGGTTTATAACATGCTTAGCTAATTACTATGTCAGACCATTCAATACAGACACATATTGTAATTGGGTTTATAACATGCCTATCTTATTCCAATGTCAGACCATTCAATACAGACACATATTGTAATTGGGTTTATAACATGCCTATCTTATTCCAATGTCAGACCCTTCAATACAGACACATATTGTAATTGGGTTTATAACATGCTTAGCTAATTACAATGTCAGACCCTTCAATACAGACACATATTGTAATTGGGTTTATAACATGCTTAGCTAATTACTATGTCAGACCATTCAATACAGACACATATTATAATTGGGTTTATAACATGCCTATCTTATTCCAATGTCAGACCATTCAATACAAACACATATTGTAATTAGGTTTATAACATGCCTATCTTATTCCAATGTCAGACCCTTCAATACAGACACTTATTGTAATTGGGTTTATAACATGCTTAGCTAATTACAATGTCAGACCCTTCAATACAGACACATATTGTAATTGGGTTTATAACATGCTTATCTTATTCCAATGTCAGACCCTTCAATACAGACACATATTGTAATTGGGTTTATAACATGCTTAGCTAATTACTATGTCAGACCATTCAATACAGACACATATTGTAATTGGGCTTATAACATGCCTATCTTATTCCAATGTCAGACCCTTCAATACAGACACATATTATAATTGGGTTTATAACATGCTTATCTTATTCCAATGTCAGACCCTTCAATACAGACACATATTGTAATTGGGTTTATAACATGCTTAGCTAATTAAAACGTCAGACCCTTCAATACAGACATATATTGTAATTGGGTTTATAACAAGATTATCTTATTCCAATGTCAGACCCTTCAATACAAACACATATTGTAATTGGGTTTATAACATGCTTATCTTATTCCAATGTCAGACCCTTCAATACAGATACATATTGTAATTGGGTTTATAACATGCTTAGCTAATTACAATGTCAGAAACCTTCAATACAGACACATATTGTAATTGGGTTTATAACATGCTTAGCTAATTACTATGTCAGACCATTCAATACAGACACATATTATAATTGGGTTTATAACATGCCTATCTTATTCCAATGTCAGACCATTCAATACAGACACATATTGTAATTGGGTTTATAACATGCCTATCTTATTCCAATGTCAGACCCTTCAATACAGACACTTATTGTAATTGGGTTTATAACATGCTTAGCTAATTACAATGTCAGACCATTCAATACAGACACATATTGTAATTGGGTTTATAACATGCTTATCTTATTCCAATGTCAGACCCTTCAATACAGATACATATTGTAATTGGGTTTATAACATGCTTATCTTATTCCAATGTCAGACCCTTCAATACAGATACATATTGTAATTGGGTTTATAACATGCTTAGCTAATCAAAATGTCAGACCCTTCAATACAGACACATATTGTAATTGGGTTTATAACATGCTTATCTTATTCCAATGTCAGACCCTTCAATACAGACACATATTGTAATTGGGTTTATAACAAGATTATCTTATTCCAATGTCAGACCCTTCAATACAGACACATATTGTAATTAGGTTTATAACATGCTTAACTTATTCCAATGTCAGACCCTTCAATACAGACACATATTGTAATTGGGTTTATAACATACTTATCTTATTCCAATGTCAGACCCTTCAATACAGACACATATTGTAATTGGGTTTATAACATGCTTAGCTAATTAAAATGTCAGACCATTCAATACAGACACATATTGTAATTGGGTTTATAACATGCTTATCTTATTCCAATGTCAGACCCTTCAATACAGACACATATTGTAATTGGGTTTATAACAAGATTATCTTATTCCAATGTCAGACCCTTCAATACAGACACATATTGTAATTGGGTTTATAACATGCTTAGCTAATTAAAATGTCACGCCCTTTAATACAGACACATATTGTAATTGGGTTTATAACATGCTTAGCTAATTACAATGTCAGACGCATCTAGACAGATACACATTGTAATTGGGTTTGTAACACGATAAGAAAGTTAAAAGTGGAGATATTCAATTGCATTTCTTTCTTCTTAACATATTTCTGTTTATTTCTGTTTATTTCACTTTAGACATAAGAAGTAAATATACATGTATATACATGTATATGCTAACCAAGATGATATTACAAGTAATTGCTATTATTGTAATTGTTAATATCACGGAATACCTCCGACAAGTACATTAGTCTGTTGTTGCAATATCAAAATATCGACTTTAAATATGTATAAAATTTGCATGTCAATGAAACTATTGCATGCTTCAAATAATTACTTAAAAGATGGTTTGGCTAGTTTCCTAGCATCGTTAATGTAAAGGAACAATCTACTTGATTTCATTACTTTTGATAGCATGTGTTCAATTGGAATGGTTCCATGTAAGAATGATTTGCATTTTCAAGCTTAACGTCCTTTAGACTACCATAATAAGAAAATATAATACTGAATCTTAGCGACTATCTTGACATATAAAACGAAGACGATGTTATAGATTTATCAAAAGTAAAGCATGACACAAAGAGCAGCTAATATATAAACAAAAAGCTATTAACAGCAACATGTAGGGTCCATCTATGGCTGGTGGAGATGATGATGTTATGAATTTCAAGTAAGAGAAATTTCAAACTAGGAAATGTTTCAAAGAAATAGTAAGATCTTCATTATTAATGTCCTTAGTGATAAGTGATTGACCCCTCAGAACAATCCTCATATCCCATCTGATCCCGAAACGCCCTGCTAATAGACGAGTAAACTCACAACCCATCTGACCCAAAACGCCCTGGTAATATATGAGTAAACGCACATCCGATCTGACCCGAAACACCCTGCTAATAGACAAATAAACTCACATCCCATCTAAAATTTGGTCCAAATATGATAATCACTTAATATTCTAAGCAAGCAACATGTTTTAACATACTACAGACTGTCCATCATTACATAAGAACCATTCTGTATTTACGTCAGCACGGAAGTTTGTTCTAATTTTTTATTAACCGAATTAGACTTTTTCCAATGCCTGGGTTTACAGAATATATGTTTCACTGATAAGACTTAGGAGCTGACTGACCCAGTAAGATTTTTGCTTTATAACCTATTTCCACACAATAATGTACATTCGTATAGCTAGTGATTTACGTTGCCAACTTATGCTTTGCACATCAACTATTTTCCTTCCATTAATATATAGTTGTGCTTTGGAAATAAATGAAATTAATCTTAACACACTTTAGAACTTACTTTAATATAAAACATTACTTTAATACAATTTAAAGAAAATTGTAATCTTATTAATTTTACTAAAAAATCAATTCCTAATACTATAATATCGGCTTATTTGAAGATTGATTTAAACTGTGCGTTTCCGATGCAAAATTACGATAAAACCGTTAGCAAAGCTTTCAAAGATTCGTGTTTTCTTTCCAATCTGAATGATGAAACGTATCCTATGATGTATCATAAAGGTGAGGGAGTGAATCTGTGGTTTTCGTAAACCATGACGTTACCTTAATTAGCCTTTATTTTATAAAGCTTACGCTGGCTGGACTTTCACTAAAACAATGAACTATAACATGCATTTGGAAAGAAATCATAATGGCTCAGGAAGCTGTTACGAATACATAAAACGAAAGTATGCTTCGATCCTGCATTTTGTTAAGGATATCAGTGATGATGAGTGCCTTTTAACGACACTTTCAACACATTATTTGGTTATATTATGTGGATGAAATTGGTACTCTGTGTCCTTCCAAAATGATCCACGTATGGCGTTGACCTGGCGTGGGTTGGTATCGAACTTGCGAAGATTTGAATTAATCAGGAATCAAGTTATCGTCCTATCTCTCTCCCCCACTCTCTCTCTGTCTCTGTAAAATTGCATATGGCACAACATACCGTACCTTTCACAGGGATATATATCATCGTTCCGCAAAGAAAAAGTATCCCTATTAAGAGTAGAAAGGGAACCACGTAGATGTAGTTTAGGTACATCATACAGCGTATGCACATATTGTTTCATCTTCGTGCATCTCCAATAAGTTTGACAGATAATACCACATAGACTGTATCCATCCTTACACGATGGTGAAGATTGAACGTATGCTGTTGCTGCAGTCACGTTGGTAAGGTCTATAAATTAGTGTAAGGATAAATTTAGTAACTGGTCATATGCTAGCTCTGACAGGCATTCGAGAGTTGCCTCTCTTTATATAGTTTTTCATGAAGGATGTATTATTATTCCACGAAAGAGTAGCATTCAACGTTGATGATGTAGTGTTTCGTAAAAAAGGGGCATTTTCTTCACAAACTTCACAAAGAATATAACTCTATTGACTTCACGGTCTAGTTATCTGAGAAAAAAATCTTAACATGGGGAACATAACTTCAAGCAAACAAGACACGCAAAAACATTCAGCCATTCACAAATAATAATTCGGATTATCAAGAGTGCTTCATACAGTTAAATGCGAAATAATATAAAATCCTTTAAACATTTACTTGGAACATCAAAATGATACTATGCTGGAACTCAGATTAAATTATCTCTCCTATTTCGTGTGTAAATCGGAACAAGAGTCTTAAGTGGACTTGAATCGCTCATCTGATTGGCATGGACACAACACTGAGGTTTAGTAAAAATTGGTGATGTAATCTTTGCAAAAGCACCTCAGTGCAATCAGTATCACAATAAACCTTTTCTTTAATTTTGTCAAGTAACAGGAAAAGCATTAGTTGCCGATGATGTTACTTCCAGTTTTTATGTTAATACATTGCTCCATTTAAGATAATGATATAGTATGTTGTATCAATGATATACGACGTGATTTATATATGTTTCAGTTAAAGAAAACGAGGTTTTATAGACATTATTCCGCTTTAGTAACAATACAACCGACCATATACTCTGTCTGTACTGTATGTATCTCTCTCTCTCTCTCTCTCTCTCTCTCTCTCTCTCTCTCTCTCGTGCTACGATGGTCCATATAGACAAACAGGTGATGTGGAGGATGGAGAGAGAGAGAGGTAAATACTTAACTTAAGGTGTTTGGTATAGCCTGGTTTCTGTTCATATGACGTTAACGTCTGTACACTTGTTTTGAAATTGTTATACATAATCAATATAACCGCTCCGGTGGACTAGTGGTTAGACTGTCCGCCGCGGAAGTGGGAGATCGTGGGTTCGATCCCCAGCCGAGTCATACCAAAAATGGTACTAACTGCTGCTTCGCTTGGGGCTCTACATTAAGAGGTTAGTGTTAAGACTGGTCGGCCTGTGTCAGGATAATGTGTTTCGGTGGGACATCATGCTACATGTCTGCGACATGATTCCTGAGTTATATACATTACTATCAACTGCCTCATTGCAGATATCGTAGCGATTTGACTCAAAAATTGTTAAAGCTACGTTAAAAATCCTAATCCCACACACAAGCACGCTGCACGCGCGCACGCACACACACACACACACACACACACACGTAATCAATACGTTTATGTTGCAATACATAGTGATGGTAGTAGACCTTGAGGAATGATATCAGTAACCTAGGTTTGATAGAGAGAATGTAATCTGAATCACCCAAAAGATAGGAGAAGAAAGAAAAACCCATCTACTTCCAATCCGTCAGGGCGGCATTAGCAAAGATTAGCGCATGTATACATTGACTACATAAATGCAAAATTTTTGTAAAAAGTATCAATCTCAGGATTGTAGCATGAAAGGATAATTCCTGTGCTATATCTGGCTATAGAAGAGAGCAGATCCTTGATTGTCGCTTAAAATTAATCCATTCATGATTATTTGTATTTTCAGGTCACCGAATCAACCGGAGAGTTGGAAAACCCCTTTCGGCATGTACTTTTAGCAATTAAATAACATAAATTCCAGTAACTAGTGGGTCTCCCTAACTATTATCGCGAGTTAAATTTAGTATATTGTCGTTGTATGCTGTTCGTCTTTAAAGTATTATCTAGCCTAAAATGTTGGACCATATAAAGTAACCATCACATATTCGTTTTTTAAAGAGCATTATTTCATTCTTTCTATCCTTTACTCTAATTGCATATATCTGCATCGTTTACAATGTTATCAGCCTCCTTTTTACTCTTTCGACCAACTTGTGCACGAATGTTTGCATACATACATACGTATATATATATATATATATATATATATATATATATATATATATATATATATATATATATATATATATATATATATATATATATAAAATAAACAACACCAACACGTATTAATGTTGCTATATATAATGAAGTTTATAACTGCTGTTGTGGATCTTTCTTAAGTGCTTATTTCGAATGACGTTTATAAAACCAAAAAATAAATCTATCGTTTGAAAACTTTATTTATCGGCCTAACATATTTAGTTATCAAAGGGGCTGGGTAATAGCTAACACAAAAGATATATATGCTTGGGCTGTCTCTTGTTTCCGCTAACAAGTCCGTCTGCAAAATACTGTCTTTCTTCTCTAAAGCGACATTTTTGTTAAAACATTCGAAACTCAATTGTTTATCCAGACGATAATTTAGCTAATGCCAATGAAATGGAGACGTAAACAGTTGTGTAACAAAAAAACGGTGACACTGGTGCTTTATCAAAACAAATTATTTTCTCTAGAGAATGTGAAATTTGGAAACATGAAGGGGTACGTTGATTGCCAGAATTAGATATGTCATTCATATTGTACACATGTAGATTGGTTGTGTCTAGGCATCTAGGTATATCCATACACGTTGCTGTTCTTGAAAACGTCCAAGGATACAACTAAGTCAAAATTAAAAACTTGTCGTTCAAAATGGATACATTTTTAGATTACAGTTGATATGCAGTGCCGGAGTAAGGCCTTATGGATGCCATATACCCTGGAAATAATTTGGTCATCCCCACCCCAATGAGAAACTCAAACAAATCAAAATTAAAATCTAAAACTGTGTAAAAATGACAGTGTTGCTATTATTCCAAATCAAATTACTTCTACATGTAGATCGAAATAGTCATATATAAATCATTCAATTTTATATCGACGAGATTAATCTTGATATAGCTGCGAGAAGTGGAAAATATAACACCTGATTTAGTTATATCTGAAGTAGCATCCCTGGATAGAGTAAGTCGGATTCTATTCTTGAATGTTTAGCTTCATTGAATATTTTGCGCTGGTGTTCTGTCAGTGAGAGCTTATTCTCACCACGTGTAATCTGACTGTGTTTTAGTGGCATTGTAGTTCTGGATTTTTTCACTGATGCGGTTTATAGTTTTTAAATCTGACTCGGAGTCAGAGAAACATTTATATGATGAAATGATATTTATAATATTGCGAGTGATCTAATTGTGTTAAAAATTTTATATTGGTGCATCAAGGATTCTGATTTGTCCACTAGCACCGTCAAGTAGCACTGTTTCGTTATAGTGATTGCTCTGTAACATTCAGATGGTACTTAAGTTACGCGAGCTCTGAAGTGTATATCAACAACAGTTTGTTTGGATAAATCAAGATGCTGGGGTGAAAAGTAATACATTTGATACATTTTTGTAAAATCTAATAGTGATATTTGCAGACGAGTATCTACATTCTCATCACGTCCCATAAATATCATTAAACGCTGATAAGCTCGTGAAACGTGGTTTGGTGTATACTCTAACAAAATATCCTCAGCCGGTTCTTGTTGGCCGTTTATTCTTAGCGAGACCTCGGTAACTCTGAGTTGGTCAGATATCATATGGATACGTTCTTGAGAGTTTAATATCATATATTGCAGCGCACCAAATATATGTCGTTGCGCAGAAACATCTTGTTGTGAAGCTATATGTCATGTAAGTACATCTCGAACAGTACTTTGAATAATATCTGTTGTTGATGTTAGCCGTGATTGTAATGATTTGATCACCTGTATACATAAATGACAATACTCTATCTTCTTCCATGGTCGATGGGACATTACTGGCATCCACAATGAGTTTTGATAATACTACTTTGCCATCATCAGCATTACCAGCACAGATTACATCATAATCATCACGTTTTCTTACAAGAATTACTGTATAATTAGCCCCAAAGGTAACCTTTCTAACATTTCCGAAATATCTTTATATATGAGACACTGGAATTTCACATGACAATCTTCTGCATCCTCCTAGCAGAGGTGACACACGTGTTGCAAATGCTAAATTGTAATTAGCTGCAGTATTTCCTGTTGTCCGTGGTTGTTTTAGACATTAATCGGTGAAACATTTTTCACCTTTTTTCACAGCGTTAACGTCTGGTTACCGTGCATATTGTATTCTATAATGTAGGCACAATGTGTCCAAATTATTATACATGTAATTATAATTGATATTGTAGTGTTAATTGTAAAATCATTGACGAATGAAGAAACCGTATCGTAACTGTAACGAATTTAAGATGCGTTGTCAAGGTCATATACTCAGATTCGTTAATGTAGAAAAGGCTTAGCATTGCAAATAAAAATAAGTGGTTGGTTGGTTTCTAATGGTACGTAAATATATTTACGGCACCATTGTGCCGTGGATGTGGGAACTATGTGCATTTACAAAGACAATATGAGGCCAAATTGCAACCTAGTAGTTATGACAGTGCATTGTCGTTCCCTTGATTACAATTGCTGTGAATACATTGAATATAATCCGCTTTATTATTTGCAGATACTCTCAACCAATTGATAAGAGACCAAGTAATAAGAACAAACTTTGTTACACTATAATATCCAAATATTTAATCACTAGGTCGCATGAGACCCAATGTCATTTCATACCAGAGACGATTCTGAGATTCGCCACTATACCAGTAAGGAATGTACAAAGATTCACGGGTAATCTTGTTATAACATTAGTGTTCTATACATCGTGTTTTTGTTGTTCGTCACAAAATGATTTTATTAATTATCTTTTTAATACAATGGTTATTCTGTTGTGTTTTACAAATATAATTATGTTAACAATCCTTTTATCAAATTTAGACACGTGTCAGGTATACAAAATTGAATGTGTTCATAGTTAGTCGGCTAACTCCAACATTTTAAAATGTTTCGGATAAAGAAAAATAAAAAAAAAAACATGATGATTTTTTGTTGTAACATTGTAAAGTGTAGACTTTTGTAGCATCACTTCCTATCAATACGCTCTATGTCTTTCAAAATATCAGCTATGAAGCAAGCTTAGTCGTCCCACTTTAAGGTACTGGCCAGTTAATAATTAGGAGGTGTGTGATTTTCTTCTGAGCTGAATATTGTTTTGTTATCTAAAAATAATTCATATTTTTGCCAGGTAATATAATGTCTATACTACATTGTATTTATTTTGCTATAAATCAAAGTATGAAATTTTTTCCACATAATTACAGGAGGTGGTTATCATCTGGCGTCCCATTATCAATTGGGCTGGGTTGGCACCTGTCGCAGCCGTCGGTGTGGCTCTATAAGCCATCAAGGCAAGGAATACATCATCCTGCATAAGTATAGATTTTGCTATTTTGACACCACTTTCTGCCTCACCATTCGCTTGTGGGTAGTGAGGACTGGTAAATACTTGTTTGAAGTTGTATTTCATCGCAAACTCCTTGAATTATTATGAAGCGAACTGGGTCCCATTGTCTGAAACTACAATTTCTGGGATTCCCCATCGTGCAAATTTGCTCTTTAGCTTTACAGTTACTTGCTGGGAGGTTAATTTTGTTAGATGCATAATTTCCAGATAGCGTGAAAAGTAGTCAATAGCTACCATGTATCTTTCTTGTTTGACTTCACAAATATCAATTGCAATGTTCTGCCATGTTCTGTCTGGTAGAGAGGTTGTCTTTAATGGTTCCCTCCTCTGTGCTGGTTTTCTAATCTGACAAAATTCACATGTCTCTATTTTGTCTTGGTTCTGTCTCGCGATTCCTGGCCACCATGCACAACTTTGGGCTCTTTCACGACATTTGGCTAATCCCTGATGACCCTCGTGAATGTTATCAAGAATTCCGGGCCTTAAGACTGTAGGTATGATAAACCATGTCCCTGAAGACAAATAGGTCGTTCTGAACTGAGAGTTCGCTGTGCACAGCAAAGTATGGTTGTACATGTATGGGACAACTATTTTTCTTATCCGGCCATCCATTTCTGGTGAAGGTCATTGCAGTCTGCAGATGGTGGTCACTCCTGTAACCTTCTTTTATTTGTTCTAATTTCATATCGGAAATTGGCCTGCATGCCTCCATTGACTCTATAAAAACTTCCATTTCCTCTTCGTACGTGGCGTCCTGGTCCAGGAGAGGTTTCCGAATAGGGTGTCTGGAACTACTAAAAGCTTCCCGGCAACATACCCTGCTTTGCGTTGAAGCGTCTTAACCGCATCAACAGTCGTTGACACCTTAAAGGAGCTTTATCTAAATCATGTGTGCTGATCAATGGCACTAAAGGTTTGTGGTCTGTATGCAATCTGAACGAGTCCAGTCCAACAAGATATCGTGAAAACGTTCCGCAGGCCCACACAATTGCAAAGCCCTCCTTCTCTATCTGTGCATATTTAACTTCTGCAGGGGTGAGTGTTTTTGAACAAAAGGCAACTGGCTTGAGTTTTTCTCCATGTTGATGGAATATTGCCCCACCAATTCCATAACTGCTGGCATCAGCGCTGACAACAGTTAACTTGTCAGGGTCATAAAACGCTAAGACTGGCGTGAATGTCAGCATCTCCTTGACTTTCGTGAAGGCATAATCCTGGTCTGGGTCCCAAAACCAGGCTGTGTCTGATTTTAACAGGTCCATAATTGGTAGCATCATTGTAGATAAGTCTGGAAGAAATATACCAAGGTAGTTGATCATGCCCATGGTGCGACGGATTATACATATTTGTCTTATCTTAAATATTTTGAAGCTTATAGCTATGTTTATAACTAACATCAAATTGGAACGAAACTCATCATGACATGGACATTTATTTTGTAAAACGTGAAATACAATTGGACCTATAGGATCTACACTAACTAATTGGAATCTGCGAGAAGAAATTTATGAATATAAATTTCAGGAAAATGTTTCACTGTTATATAAACATACATAATTGAAAGTTGGATATAATATCCAATAACATCAGCTTATTAGCTTTGGAGGCAAGAATGCCCATAATCCCCTCATAAATATAATAATGCAAAACAAACTCGACTCTATTTTCAAGTGTAAACAGGCGAGCTGTGTTCTTTCCCTTGCCTCAGGTGATCAGTTCATTCAAACGGCTTAAAATAACATCGGACAAAGTTCGAAGTTAAAACAACACACACGTAGATACACGCTGAAGTCTATGAAACGAACATGTTCTTCAACTAACGCCACACCCGCCAACTCAACACTGGTAGTTAACAGACAATGACTAAGGCATGAGTGTTTTGAGAAATTATATTGACGCAATATATAATGATGACAGAGTAACAAGTAACTTGAAATACCCATCGTCATTACAGTCATTATTTTCTAGAAACAATTTCTCCCTAGTTGCACGCTTTGTTTAAAGCAAATCTATGAACTAATTTTTTTGTTTTCATTTTCGAAGCTACACCATCAAACGTTTTTTTCAAATCTTTGCAGCCATTATTTTAAAACATATTTCTCATTCTTTTATGCTACTAGATTTTGATATGTCAAATCATGTAAAGTTACTTGTAACAAAATCAACATAAACACCACAACATCAATATCAGTAACAAGTAGATCTAAACTAATAAAGTAAAGGAAGTTTTATCTAACACATTATTTTATTCCAGACAAGAAAACATTTAATTTGACACACGGGAGGAACATATAACATTCAAGGACCACACACGTCGCAGTCTGTGGAGTTTGTTAATTCAAGTAAAGGGATGGAAGAATAATAAATTAATAATTTGAAAAAATTTCGTAACCTTAGGTATATCAATATAATAGCTAACTGAGACATCAAACAACCCACTTTTTGTCAAACACCTATTGCGACCTTCGTTTTAAACACACATGTATCGTACATATTACACATCATACAACTGATATATTTAATACAATTGAGGCCCATACAAAGCAAAAATAAAACTCAAAAATATATATATGTAGCACCATGATTACAATAAAGATGGACATCAATGTGAATATTGTTATGTCCTTTCCCATTTAAATGTAAACTTAATGTTAAGTAGTCTAGTTACTCATTCATTTAAACGTTGTATACAAAATTACAGTTCTAGTAGCACAGTAATTGTTGTTCGTATAATTGGCTACGGAATATACGTGGAGATAGGGACTGCCTATAAGTGACTGATGTTAACTTGGTCTCATAAATACATATATTAAGGTTTATGTTCCTACCTTGATACCGGTTACGTTTAATTGCTTGGTACTAAACCATTGATATTTAACAAATGGCATTCAATAATCTAAGATTTATAAAAGTTCCCTATACATACGGATTATACATATTTGTCTTATCTTAAATATTTTGAAGGTTATATCTATGTTTATAACTAACATAAATTGGAACGAAACCCATCATGACATGGACATTTATTTAGTAAAACGTGAAATACAATCGGACCTATTGGATCCACACTAACTAATTGGAAACTGCGAAGAGAAAAGTATGAATATAAATTTCAGGAAAATGTTTCACTGTTATATAAACATACATAATTGAAAGTTGGATATAATATCCAATAACATAAGCTTATTAGCTTTAGTGCCAAGGATGCCCATAATCCCCTCATAAATATAATAATGCAAAACAAACTCGACTCTATTTTCAAGTGTAAACAGGCGAGCTGTGTTCTTTCCCTTGCCTCAGGTGATCAGTTCATTCCAACGGCTTAAAATAACATCGGACAAAGTTCGAAGTTAAAACAACACACACGTAGATACACGCTGAGGTCTATGAAACAAACTTGTTTTTCAACTAACGCCACACCCGCCAATTCAACACTGGTAGTTAACAGACAATGACTAAGGCATGAGTGTTTTGAGAAATTATATTGACGCAATATATAATGATGACAGAGTAACAAGTAACTTGAAATACCCATCATCATTACTGTCTTCATTTTCTAGAAACAATTTCTTCCTCGTTGCACGCTTTGTTAAATGCAAAACTATGAACTAAATTGGGTTTTCATTTGCGACGCTACACCAACAAACGTTTTTCAAATCTTTGCAGACATTATTTTAAAAGATATTTCTCATACTTTTAAGCTACTCGATTTTGATATGTTGAATCATGTAAATATACTTGCAACAAAATCAACATAAACAAAAACATCAATATCAGTAATAAGTAGATCTAAACTAATAATGTAAAGGCCGTTTTATCTAACACATTATATTATTCCAGACAAGAAAACATTTAATCTGACACACGGGAGGAAAGTATGACATTCAAGAACCACACAATTCGTAGTCTGTGGAGTGAGTTTCGTCAGGTAAAGGGATGGAAGAATAATACATTAATACTTTTAACAAATTTGACAACCTTCCGTATATCAATATATTAGCTAACTTGGACATCAAACAACGCACGTATTGTCAAATACCCATTGCGACTGCCGTTTAAAACATACATGTATCGTGCATATGACATGTCATACAACTGATATATTTAATGTAATTCGGGATGAAACAAAGCAAAAACAAGATTTTGCTACAAATATACCCAGCACCATGATAACAATGAAGATGGACAAGTATCAATATAATTGTTGTTCGCATAACATACCAATACATTATTTCCTCCAAATTTGTGAATAAATGGTTTCTTTACAGTTGTATGTTGTGTTATTTAATAAAAACTCTTGAACGTTCCCCATCTGTACTTCCGAAGAAGTATTGCCATTTTAGCTAGGGAATATCAATTTTGCAGAAAAGTACTTTCAATGTCACACTGTACTAGCGAATGTTCATAATTTATTTTCACGTTATACTATTGTAAGACGAAAGGTGTGTGTATGTGTGTGTTAAGATTTATCGCAGCTTTTACAATGGTTCCGTCATATAACCATGAGTTGGTTGGAAGGTAAGCCCAGCATGTATCCCAAAGCCTTATTTTGTCAAATAGAGCCTTGTATGTATGTTTTGGCCCACTATTTATTTCGTGTATAGGTGAGTGAAAATTGCAAAGGTAATATATTTTTAACTAAATCTTGCTGTAGGGACGGAGGTCCCACCTTTTTATACAGGCAGTACTTCGTCAAATAGAACCTTGTACATATAGTTTGGAATACGATTTATTTTTCATATCTGTGTATGAAAATTTTGTATGTGGATGTTTTCCATCGGATGGTTGCCCAATGTTTAGCTACATATTTGTTATCTAATCCGATTCGATATAGTACTTGAGGGTCTTCTACATTTATTGTTATAAATCCATGTGGAATATTCCGAGTGGAATTAGCAAATGTTTCAAGTTCATTATAGTAAATATCACCCCTACACCAAGACCGGTGAATGTTTTGTACCGTATGTATATTAACTCCGTTAAACACCGACATAATATTACAGGTATCCCTGACCATACTAGGTATGCTAGTGTATCATTGAGCGATGTAAATTATGTCCATTTAGTTATGTCTACCTAGTGAAAATATCCTAGCGGTTTTTTTTATGTGTCTACGACCACATCGTCGTACACAATTACATTGTTGATGTTCAAGTCGATATCATCTACACGTCGATAAATTTAACAACATCTTCATAAGCAATTTGTTTTGCGCGTTCGTTAAAATCTTATAACATATTGTAGCAATGTTGGGTTTTTGCTTTTGGAGGGATCAAATACAGTTGATCCCATTTCATATACTTCATTAACAGATTAAGTAACAGCTGTGTTTTACCACTTCCACACGGTCCAATGATAATCATTCGAATTATATTAAGCAACAGTATATGATGTTCATCAGGTGTTTGTTTTTTTAACGAGGATAAATCAGTAATCTCCAATATATTTAAATCATAAATATATTATGGTTTTTATTTTGTGAAATGTAGGTGGCGTAGACTGACGATTGATCCAACACCTATTGCAACTAAAATTAACAGAGATGCAATCGCTGGAAAGTGTGCACTGTGTGGTATAAACAAAATTCGATTTATCGGAATAAAGAAGGAGGTCGTGATATTGCATCCAGATTTAAAAAAAACACCCACGGGGTCCATTGGCAAAATATCCAGGTGAAAATCACCTTCCAGGATATAATTAATGTGGTCCGGGAACTCGACCTGATATTAGACTCGATAATCAGGATCAACCTCCTCCTCGAGAATATTCGATAAACGTTATCGATAGGGCCTGTTATGCTCATGATGTCGCATACAAAATTAAAGACCTGCAGCATAAATCCTTTAAATAAAAAATGGCTAGTTGGTTAATAAAAACTGCGATGAAAAGTAAACTAGTTTTAGGTGCTGGTAACTAATATTATCGAATCGATTTATTATTATCCAACCGTATACTGGAAAGGTAACGCCACGATTAATAAACTCGCTAACGCGGCAAAGGTTTAAAACGTTATCGCGGCGGATTGGTTATCTAGACAGGCGATATGGCAGATTTATCTACCACCACCGAAGAAGAATCAATTTGCATCTTTTGATGTTAGTGTCCCTCATGATGTTCAAAAGTGGATATATTATTTCTTCCATATGATACTGTCAAAAAACATGTTTACAAATACGCGTTAACTGTAGTTGTTATATCGAGTACATATAAAGAAGCTGAGCGATTAACGACAAAGATATCATCATCATCTCAAATTGCTTCCCTGTTTAAAAGAATTTATCGACGAGAGTCCATGCAGTGGTCAAATCTCCTGCAGGTTGATCCTGGCAAGGAATTTTAAGGTGTAGTGTTATCAACGATAAAACTACATAACACCACCATACGACGAGGACATACTGCAATTCATCGCGATCAGGCAATCGATTGTAATTTTTTTGCTTGACCTGAAGTCAACGTGACATTGACATGATTAATATTAACATTTAAATTTAAGTAATAGATTAATCTAATTGTCTACAAGATTTTGGAAAACATTTACATGTTTTCTACTGGGTCGTCAACGACTTTCATTTTTCCACCAGCGCCTTCAAGTAGCATTGATTTATCACTGAGAATGACAGCAATTGTTCTAAAACGACCAGCTAGAGAACGATCTACATGAGCTCGGAAGATTATATCAAATACAGGTTGCCGATATAGTTCCAAGTGTTTTAAACGAAACGAAATAAATCACGCTGAGATATTAACAACCCAGTATCGATATTTTAGTCGCGTCCTCGGAAAGTCATCAAACGATGATACGCACACGCAACGTGATTATGTTTAAAATTCATTACTCTATCTTTTTATGGTTATTAATGCGTCATTATTATCACCTTTTATGTTCAGTACAATCGTACGGTTTGCACCGAATATAACCTTCTTAACATCACTGCAAAACCCAAATATATGGGAGAGTGGAATCGTAGATGAAAACTCCTAGTTGTCGTTTTATAGGACTCAACGAGTTGCAAATCTCATGTTGTAATTTTCGTTCATAGATGCGACTGCATACCCAGCAGCGGTCATCGTTACATTTTGATTTCCTGGTTGATCCGTTGTATCCTGTATAAACATCATAGACGGCCGCGAGGTTCTTGCATAATTATCTGAATATCTCGCTAAAGCTAGTATAGTCGTCGCGACATCAACATTTTTGTGAATCGCCTCAATCCCTCTTCCATCTATAATATACCTAGCACTGATAAACAACACCATGATATCGTTATTAACAAACACAAATCGATCACCGATCCCATAACCAGTATCATCAGCTTTCAAAAGTGGAGCTTTAACCTCAATCTACCCCTCGGAAGGTAGAAACTATTTGCTGGTATCCTGAACTTGAAGTTCAATTCTACCCCGTACATTGGGAGTCTGTACGTCATATGAATAATATTAAAAATCACGTAAATATGTATCTCTATGCACCGGTACATCTATATCAGATATTAGATATATCTTCAAACATTTCATAATAATTGAGAATCGTCTAAAATGAGGACCACTCCACGCTATCATATTCGCGGTAATATTTATATCTCGTTGTTTAGCAGACATCCTCCCAATTCTGCTAGTTGTTATTTTTGGTTTGATTTATTACAGCACAGACACTCGCTGACATAACCTCGGTAACGGGTAATTTTACAGGTTGAACTATTTGAGGTTTATGTATTAGTCTCATCACCAACAGTACTAGTAGCTTTGCTAGTGGTAAAACGTTTGGAGCGATTCTGGTGAATAAACCCCGATTAAGATTTCCCAGCCCGTCTCCGTAAATTACTCTATATACTTAATCACTGTGATAGTCGTCTATGATTTAATCGATGAGAGATCGATATAACCTAATGTATATTACACCACCCTGAAATACTCGCTAACAGATATCAGCAGCTTCGTTAACTATTTCCCGTGAATTATTTTCAGCTCGTTTACCCCGGACGAAAATTTGCAATATGGATACATCACCAATGACATTATTTGGACAAACACCTAAACCACTTCCTGTAAAACCCCTTCCCTCGATTTTGTCGAGGAGATTGAGATCGATGAGAAGGTCTTGAGACGGTTGAGGTACTTGCTGTTTTCTCTGTATCCGTTTTGGTCTCCGTGTTATTTTGTGACGTTCGTATATTTGTCTTTGACGTTCTTCTGCTTGCATTTCATTATAACCAGTAACTCATTTTTTAAATATTTTTTTATAATATAGTTTTTTGTATATATACGGCCAATCCTCCGCTTTTTCATAAATCCAGTCAACCCACTCATCACGATGTATATTTTTAATTAGAAAAAATATCTTCGTAAAAATCACCTCTTGAATGATAGCTATTGGCGGCAAAATTACCGAAAGCGGGATAATCTTTTGGTTTTAGTAACTGAAATTATTTCAATGTTTTTATACCATCTTCGGTAAATGTATTCATAAAACAAATTCCTCTTGGAGTTCCACCAGCTGCACCTTTCTGTTCTTCGACGGAATCATCATAATGAGGTCGCGGTTGAGCTTTAGCGACCTGTTTTAATAACGGATACCTTTTTATCGTCTTCATCAGTAATATCTCCACATATTTCTCGTTCATTAGCTGTAGCAGCTTTCTCAGTAGCTTTTGTAACAGGTTTAAATAATTGCTCTGTACTAGTTACAAAATCAACACGATAATCTTGTCATTGTTGAAGATATTTTTAAAATATTATCTCGTACTGGCAAAAACTTTTCAATCGCGGCCAATCGCTCTCTAGCAAGTCTAGTAAAATATGATTCTCCACTATTTGCCATTACCTCTTAATACTAACCACCAAGTGAATTAGTTACTAGTACCGTTTTTATAAGTATTTAAATTCACTCGGTCGGAATCCTGCCCTGCGACCAAACGCATCCGCGAAGTACGTTCTAACTACTTGGTCGATGCGATAGACAGCTCTTTACGAGAACAAATAAAACAGTTTCCAAACTTTGACGTAAAATTTAGAACAAATATCTTCTATAACGTTTGATTATGCATAAAATGCCTTCAAGTTTTTCAAATGTATCGATGTATTCGTGCAACAATGGTGAGATTATTAGTTTGGTGAACACATAATTGTCCCAAATAGTTATATCAACATGTTCTTAATGTAATGTAATGTACAACCATAATCTCGATTGACTGGTTTGTTTTTTATGCAATGGACTCTTATTAATATTATGATTTCTTCATCGATTCCAAGCATAATAATGATTGTTATGGTGGTTAATATCGATACTTAAAATACTGATTTTTACTATATGAGTTCCACTTATGAATGCTAACTATTTATCGTTGAGTGTGGGTTATTAGCTTCAGAGATAAACTGATTAAATTGGGTCGTAATGGAACGTTTCAATCCAACTATCATATTTAATTAATCACTATGTATATATAGAACTAATACATATCAAATGTCAGGTAAAGGCTGGCTTAGTAAGATGTACAGGTAACCCATGTATATGGATAAAAACAGAACAGAAACAACGAATACATGCGCATACATTTGGTGAGCATTTTGTACACAACTTGTTATTTAACAATATATATATATGATGGTGGGTGGGTGTGGGTGTGATTGTGTTTGTATGTGTGCAAGAATATAATGATTACCTTATTAGATGCAATATAAATACGAATTGAATAAACACAACCAAATTAATGCCAAAAATAGCAAAGAATGGCTGACAAAATTTGTCATAAAAGAACTATATCAATATGGAATGAAGTAACATTTGTCCTATAGTTTAAATAACCTACGTTTTCGCAAATACACTTCGTTGTATCGTATACGTGACCCTGTTGACAATTGATGCATTGAATATAGTTTTTGCACAATCGGTTCCAACAAAACCCTCAAGGAACATATGCAGTGCCATGATTACACTCAAGATGGCGGTCATAGTGAACCGGTGCTTCAAGATTGGAGAACAGAATGTGTCAGCGGTTTGGACAAGGAAAAGTTAAGATATTGACGTAAACTTTTTTAGGACAAGGGGAAGAGAGCAAAACTAGCATAATGTCATTGTAGGATTGCTTGATAGACTCATGGAGTAAATAAACTGCTCATATAGAGTTTAAGGGTTACGTGGTCAAACTAGCAAATGTATCAAGACAAACGCATACCACCTTCAGCAGTTTTTCGTTTTTCATCGTATGGAAGACAAAGACTCGTGAAAGATATACAAACTGTAAAACAAATTCTTTGCATTCATTGTTTGGTTAAGTTTAGATAAAAGTTACATTTGTTTCATGACGATGTGTATATTACATCTTACATTCAAACATTAATCGTATTATTGTTTAGACGAAATATTTTATTTCCTTTGTTGCTTGCTGAACATAGTGAATTGGCAAAACATCAGATCAACCACAAGTATCCGAGAAACATTTCTTGCATGATATATAAGATTGAATTTATTCGTAAATAATAGCTAAACGTTACTACATTTATCAATACACTTTGTATATTTAATTTGTTTTGTTTATTTATCTTTTAAGCGTTGTATATATCATTATGTTTTTCGTTTGGAGATAATTGTTGTTCGTCCAATACGTTAACACATGATCGTCTCCCATTAAATGTCGCAGTTTGTGGATAACTGGATAACCTAAAGTTGTTTATCATGTTATTTTGTATAACCTCTTGAAAGTTCCGATCTGTATTTACTTACAAATATTAGCAAATCATCTAAGGAATATCGAGTTTACAGAACAATAAGTCATACTGTGCTAAAGAATTTCCGCAAGTTGTTTTCACATTATACTATTATAAGCAAAATCATGGGGGGGGGTGTAGGTGTGGATGTGTGTGTGTGGTTTGGTTTTAACGTAACTTTAACAACCTGTATCTCATACTACGACAAAGTTTGCAATTAGACAATTCATAATAATTTAGAGCACTGGGTCAAACATGTGCATCATATCCACTTAGTAATGTTATTATCTCACCACGCCGAACTGGCCTAATATTGACCTCGTAATGCTGACAGCAAAACGAGGCAGTTATTAGTACTATTTTCAATAGCCATTGATTTGACTCGGCCGAAGTTTGACCCAGCGACCACTAATTCATAGGGAGATTAACACAACGAGAATATTGGTGTGCATGGTTAGTTTTCTAAAAACGTACATATTTGTTTTATTATATAGTTCTAAAACAGTAAGCGCCGATTTGAATGGACAAACGGCTGATCAGGATATCAATGAAAACCTGTCAACATTTTTTTTTGTTGCTATAATTTACAACAAAGGTTTTCATGAAATATTGTGCTTCAAACCGCAGAAAATTAATCAATGTATTCATGCGACATTAAAGATATTGTTTTTTTGGTTCACACAAATGTTTCAGTGACTGGTAAGTAATCATTGTATTGTTGTGGCTAATACTGTAGCATGAAACACTATTTGTTAGTTTTCTTCTAAGGATATGGCCTGCTGAAATATTTCATTTCTGAGTTCGGTTACAATAAATGTATATTCTCCTCTTGCATTTTATTTTTAGAGTAATGTGTTCAGCCTCAATCTCGATTGACACCTAAATTCCATTTGCAATAGACACTACGAAATGTCATGACTGCGTCATCAATTGCAAGACTGATCATGCTTTTGAGAATAATTATCATCATATGAGTTCTGCTGATACATTTGAACCATTTATCGTTAAGTGTAGAACAATAAATCGTGTGATAACGGAATATTTGAATCAAATTATCATATCAAAATAATCAATATATCAATATTGGTTTAATAATAAATATAGCTCAAAGATAGAAGGGATAGAGGGCAAAGGTCAACTCGTGAACATTTTCACTCACAAGAAGTTATTCAGTGTGTAGATTTTATACACTCTCTAGGATTCCTATTTTTTAATATTTCCAATATTTTATACTTATATGTTTTACATTTTTAACATGCAAGATGTTTGTTTTTTATAAATAGTTGATTTCTCTAATAATAATCGTTCTTATCTAATCTTTCTGAATATGTATAATAAAAGTATTCTTATTTTCCCATGCTGAGCATTTTGCACTTTGTTTGCTTTGTAATATGTGAATATTTTCAACGCTATGATTACCAGTTTTTTTGTTTCATTTTTTGTATTATATTTATTATACACCTTGTAATTGATGTTTCTTTTGGGGCTCACCAACGTTTCTCTAAAGTTCAAATATGTTGCAGTTTAGAGTGGACATAATTCCTCTGTTCATTTCACATCTGCAGACAATGTTAGACATAATTGGTCAAAGGGTCAAATTAAGTATGGTCATCTGACTTCAACAGGCATATCCAATGAAACGTGAATATACTTAACAGATACTTAGCTTCTTAGAAACTTTATGTAAGCACACCATATATAATATTCAAGTCCATTTTAATTTGTATCACAAAGGATATTGTATTATATTTCAAGTAACTACCGGCATTTGTTTTTTTTTAGCCTGTCTTCTGGTATAATATGTTGAAAATTAATTGTTTAGGTTTGTTTTGTATTAACGTCTTCCATGTGGTTGTTTCATCTCCGTAACGTTATGTAACTTTAGTTAAAATTGTAATGTGTTGTATGTGCTATTTTCCGCTTCCTGTGGTGTTAGGATGCATTTTCTTTGTACAGCTTCCTTCACAATAATCACTACGATTACATATTATCCAGGTTTGAACTCCATCAGTTTTTAATATGCCGCGTTTTATAATATGACTCTTTTTAAAAACCCATATTTAGGATGTCTAAATGTTAGATCAATTTGTTTCCACCTTTTGAATTCATTTCATTGGCATGAGATGCTAGAAAGTTGAAGAAATAATACACTATGTACAGGTATGTAGTCGACAAATGTGTTCGTGTTCTTCGTATAACACGACAAGACATTATGATCTCCCAATACAAATCCCAGTTTGTTAATAACTAGATAATATAAGGTTGTATGTTATGTTATTTGATATCACCTCTTGAACGTTTTCGGTCTCTGCTTACGTACATGAACAGTACGTAAACCAGCTAGAGAATAAGGATTTGTCAGCAAAATACTATCAGTCATACTATGGTAGTGAATTTCAGTAAAATTGTTTCACATTACACCATTCCAAGACGAACAGTGTATGTCTGTGTGTGAATTTGTGTTCGTATTTGTGTATGAGCACCGTTTGTATAAGCCTTTGATTGGACCACATACACTCACTTACCGCATCTGCGGCATACGTTCTAACAACGACATCATAGTACGGTCCTGAAGATGAGACACTTGGTGTGCAAGGTTAGTGTAAAAGGTAAATAATGTTTTTATTACATAGTTTTACACCATTACCACTGATTTTCATTCATATCTCCAACGAGTGTCAACACGATAACGGCTATTAACGCACTCAAACAGCATTGATGTTACAACTGGATCAAGTTCACAGAACTTATATGCATTCTTAATGACGATGTTCTGTACTAAATCGGTAGAAACAGGTTCGAATGCTCGTAATGGTTGTCGTTCAAATTTTGTATCGTAACTGTATAATGACAACGAGTCAATTGAAATTGTGTTGTTTAGTGTACCTGTAATGGTTTGTACATTGTCACGGAGGAAATGTGCAAATACGTCCAGAAGGTCCACTGTATTGAAGGTAGATGGATGTGATATACATTTGTTCAGTGATATTTTCTTAGTTGTTTTGAAGAGCTCTTTGCAGCTGGAACTCTCAGTGATCTTGTTACTGTAGTGGGTTAATTTGTCTAAAATGGCTATGTTGGTGATGTTCTTCTTAGTGGCCTAACATATTTGTTTATGAATATTGTGTCTAGTGGAAAGCAAAATCCTCTCTGCTTTACGCCGAAGTATTTTAGCAGTGCGAAGCTGATCTCTTAAACTGATATATCATGGAGAACACTTTCTTAATGGTACACTGTACTTTTTGTCAGGTACATGTTTTTCAAGCAATACAAACAGGCAGTTATCGAATTGTTCTGCTTTAGGCGGTAAGAAAGTTGTTAAGCTTTCTTGGATGCAATCCATTAGTTTGGTCATATTTATCATATGGAAGCTTTACTTAGTAGCACATAAATGTGGAGGATCTGTGACTGTTACAACAAGATGGCATATAACGCAAAGGTGATATGATACAAGTACATGGGATACAACTGTGGATCGCAAAATATTATTATCAGCTCTAAGACTAATCAAATGAATCATGTGACAAGATTTATTGATAGGATGGTTAACTGACAAGTTAAGGTTGAAAACACAAACGAAATCTAGGAGTTTAGACGTGTATGCGTTTACAGGACCGTCAAAGTGGATGTTGAAATCTCCAAGAATATGTATGTTGCTACCTATCAACTTTCCATTTTCTAGAAGATTCGGAAACTGCTCTAACAATAGAAATGCAGGCACCTCGATTTTGCTAATAGGAGGAGGGCGGTAGAGACAGAAAAATGGATTGACCTTTTCTCCAGTTTGAGTGTCGATTGGCGATCACGTGATGGCGTTTTCTTAAAAACACAAATAACACCTTGATAGTAGAACAAATCTATTGCAAAATAAATTCTATTTTTCGAAAACAAGGAGATGAATAAACATGTACGAACTGAACATCCAATGCATGAGACAATAAATGTAGACAAAGACAGACAACATGCACATATATCATGAAAACAAACACAAAAACGGAAGAGTTGATCATGCAGGTTTAATCGATAGCGGCTGTTTGTCCAGAAGATAATAATAATAATAATAATAATAATAATAATAATAATAATAATAATACTGCTAATAATAATAATAATAATGATGATGATAATAATAACAACAACAATAATAATAATAATAAAGAAAAACGAATATGAAGAAAAAACACAATATGAAGCCAACACTACTGAATAATTTCCGTTTAATGATCATCGCAATGACTACGTCAACAATTTCAAAGTTAAATTTAAAAAATATCATCAGATTAGCGTTATGCATGATCGGAATGATTGTCATTCCCATGATAAACCAAGCAAAACATACAATGGAACTTTTTGGACAATAATATTGACGAAAACATTCTTTAGAGGCATAAGCAGTGTAATATGAAGAGTACATTAGAGCTATAATGGTTTACCGCTACATTTATATTTTCCTAAATGACTTGATTTAGTAAACATTTACTTTACTGCACTAAAACCGTTTTCAAATATTCCTATTTTCTTTTAAGTAAATAGAAAACACTGGAATATTAAGGTTTTAAATCATTTGCTTACACGTAGTGTTTCCAATAACACTTGAGAAAAACTTTTTCAGGAACGTAATACATGTATAGTATGCACGTTGTGACAATGACTAACAACGAGCTGTATAACTTTTGCATCAAAATGAAACAATACTTGCCGAAGTTTCCATTAAATGAAACATATAATGACTAGTTTACCATTGATACAGCGTACATAACATACCTATTTTTTGTGTACCACAGACAAGTTTTCATTTTATTAGATAGATAAAACTGATGACCATAAACAGTACACGTTCCAAGAGCTAGAAGCCTGCGCAGCGGCCAAATTGTAGGAAACTACCTTGATTGGCCGACTAAACAGGCTGAGCGTAGCCTACGGGTCTTAGTTAATCCTTATCTAAGAAAGCATGATGAAACTGGACTCAGCAGCCTGTGCAGATTAATCACCAGCTGGTAAACATTCAGAATGGCGATTCACGGCAAAGCGTCTTTTAGCGTTAAGAGCTTTAAGAAACATATTGTACGTCCATGATTATCCACGGCACACGATTTTATCTCCGGCCGAGTCGACGTCGTGCTGCTGACCGTAGATGGTCTTGGGCGAGAGGGTGAGTTCAAAGAACTGCGCAACTCTTACTCCCTTAACAAAAAGTCACCTCGCAATACCATTTTTGTCATCCACTCATCCCATTTCATCACCCACTAAAGTCCTCTGGCAACCGGCAAGAGAGAAGCAGCAGGTGTTGGTACACTGGCAGCCGTAGCCACAAACATGCAAACAGGCGGTTTAAGCCATTAGGGTCATTCACTATGGAAATCAAGCAACAAAGCCGTTTAGGAGCCCTTCATGAGCTGAGCAGCCCTCATCAGGAATGCAATGTTTACCTCCATGGTATAAGGACTGTTCTAGAAAAGGTGACCTAACCATTTTCTGCTCTAAACGTCCATAGCCAGCTTACCGCTGATGGCAGAGTCTCTACTACAGCTGTGCAAATACAAAGGGTGAACTCAGCATTGATACCCTCACACTTGAGGCATGGAATCTGCATATATTAATGAACAGAGAAGATGCGTAAAAACTTCAGAGGGGAACCGTTCTAATAGTAAAGGAACTCGCCAGATACAGCGTGGAATTGCTGCTTTCAGCAAGATCCGGCTTCCCGGAGAATATACAATCTGTAAAAGAGGTTCTTTATAAACTTACTTTTAGAGAGGCTGAGGAGGTGAAGATCTCCGTGAGGTTGGTGTCAAATTTGCAGTGAAGAGAGCACTGATGGCAAATCAACTGTATTTCTAAGGGACTAAACAACATAATCATCTTCATCTTCTCTAGTAGAAAGCACATTACCTTCAACAGTTGCTTTTCTCCAACAAATACCATGCGAGATGATTTGAAGGTGGGCTATGTGAGGTTCTTCACTCCGTCATTACTGATGTTCCTATGGCGGATAAGGACGTAATTCCTGGCACTTCTAATGCAACAGTGGGCTATGGTCACGTTGAATGGACGGATTGCTATGAAACAACGGGTCGGGCCGCTGGTAAAGAAACGGGCAACATTGAATCCAGGCTTGTGCTGAGCATGATCCACAATACAGTCTTCCCCCTCCGTATCCGGATGCGGACGTCATGGATGCACCCTCGCATAAGTACTACCACCTCATCGACTACGTCTTAGTCAGGAAGACCGACATGAAGGATGTGCGTGTGACCAACGTACTGCTTGACGGACCATCGTCTCATCATCACCATGCTCAACAGACCCATTCACACCATCTTCTAAACGACTGAACATCACCAAGCTTAAACGCACCATATTCAATACTCAGAATATGGGACATACTGGGTGGCATTCAGAGATCTGCTTTCCAACACGGGTTCAGAAATTCTAGGAACCTCAACTCGAAAGCAAGAAAGACAACCTCTTTCAAATCTACTTAAACATCCCCAAGACTACCAATAGGAAAGATGCGTACAACAACATCCTCTGAATTGTACAGCATGTTCCATTAGATGCGATACACATGACAGAGCATAAAGTTAATAGTTATTATTAAAGGTAATCAAAACAATATTATTATTATTATGTTTCTTCTGTGTAATTGATAAAGTCGTTACGCAAACAGAGAAAGACAAATATGGTAAAGTGGCATTAACATATAATCTGTTAAAACACATATCGGTCGATAATTATCACTCTCATCAAAGTGCGTATCTGAAGATACAACAAATTAAGGTTTAAATGACCTAGGGATCAAATGTGTCGTACATCAGCGATACTGTTGTGAAAAGGTATCAGCTGCAACGATTGCTTCAAAGTAACCTGATAGTTCTGCCATTACATGGTACACACAGTAAACGTCCAATTCAGTTCAGATATTATTATAACAATCATTTCTTAAAGGCAATTATTAAGGCATGATATTCTTTTTTACGTAATATGAAGACACATGATATATGTTTTATTTTCACTTGTGACAGAGACACAAATCGTAATAATTTGTTTCTTTTGGAGTGATGTAGAAAGAATAACTCTAATGATGACACAGAAAGAAGTGATTCTCCTTGAAAATCAAGGTTTTGATGTCGTGGGTAACCAAATAGTAGCAGGGCCAAAATAATCATGTGAAAACAATTAAAGGAGTAATGGCTTTCAATTTACATGCTCTTTGTTACTATTGCCCTGTATAACGCGTATGAGATCAGGTATTAAATCACCTCGTTGCATGGCTATTCATTCATTTCTACAAATAATTGCATGGCTATATGTTTATATGGTCATCAAAAAAATATATAAAATAATATATTATTGTCAATTCATGTCGATTTGTCATGTCCAGATCATATTTAATCATTCGCTGCATACCATATTGCAAGCATTTTGTGTACTATGTTATCCTATCTAAAACCAAGCAATGCAATGCGTCACGCCAATGTTTCGGATGTTCTCAAAGACAATAAGGGAAAGTTTTGCAGAGATTTGCTAAATTGATCTGGTCCAATGTATCAATGATTCGTTAAAATGTCTGAAAGTTAAGTTGATTTCTAATTATTTATTTGAGCAGAAAAAGGACTCTCCAATTTTTGTTTGCTGGCACAAATGATGTAGCTACACTCTATAAGAATCGCTAGGCTTGATGCAAAAATCTTTATTTAGGCAGTGAACCAAAACATTTACGCGTGAAAATATTGGAACTAATAACATATGTAAACAGTTAAATTATTAAATTAAACATAATAAAATACATGTTAAAACAAATCGAAACCATGTTTTCAATTTTGTCATTCTTGTCGTATCAATATAAAAACTTTAAGAGGGTCATTATGAATGTTATTAACGTTGTGTTATTGTTTATTCGTTTTGCTCAATTTATCAATACGTTCCATGCCAAATATTGTGAAATACATGCGTGAGCAATAACGAAAGCGAATTAAAACGGTCAGAATAGAACAATAAATCTGCTGCCGTAACATACGTTCTGACGGAGAACTGCAACTAGACTTTGCCGCACCCTTCATACAGCCCATATGTATATGCAAATACAATTTAGTTGACTCCAGTTATCACGTATTTGCCGTTGTTCTGAGGATTTTGAAAACTATCATGTGGTTATGATATGCCAGAATGTAAATACAACACGGCATCACAATTTGAACGAAATTTATCATGACAAGGACATGTATTGGCTAAAAGGTGAAATACAATGTGACATATAGGATCAACACTAACTAATTGGAAACTGCGAAGATAAAAATCTTGTCATAATGTTCATAAACATGTTGCACTGTTATATAAACATACCTAACTGGAAGTTGGCTCTAATAACCAATATCATCAGCTTATTAGCTTTAGTTCCAAGAATGCCCGTAATCCTCTCAAAATTATAATAATACAAAACAAACACGAGTCTATTTTGGAGTGTCAACAGCCAAGCTGTGTTCTTTTACTTGCGTCGGGTGATCAGTTCATTCAAACGGCTTCAAATAGGATCGGACAAAGTTCGAAGTTAAAACAGCACACACGATGATACATACTGAGGTCGATGAAGCAAACTTGTTCTTCAACTAACGCCCCGCCTTTTGAGAATTATATTGACGCAGTATATCATGATGAAAGAGTAACAAGCAATTTAGAATACCCATCATCACCAATGTATTCATTTTTAAAAACCATTTTCTCCCTCTCTCCCTCGTTTCAAGCTTTGTTTAAAGCAAAACAATGAACTAAATCGGGTTTTTATTTTCGAAGCTAAATCAGCAAGCGTTTTTCAAATATTTGCAGCCATTGTTTTAAAATCTCATACTTTTCTGCTACTAGACATTGATTTGTCAAATTATGTAAATTTACTTGTCACAAAATAAACATAAACACCACAATATGAATGTCAGTAACAAGTAGATCAAAACTAATAAATTAAAGGCAGTTTTATCTAACACATTAAATTATTCCAGACAAGAAAACATTTCATTTGACACACGAGAGGAAAGTATAACATGAGCCACACAATTCGCTGTCTGTGGAACTTGTTAGTTCAAGTAAAGGAATGAAAGAATAATACAATAATAATTTTAATAAAATCCGTAACCTTCCGTATATCAATATATTAGCTAACTGAGACTTCAAACAACCCACCTTTCGTCAAACACCCATTGCGACCGTCGTTACGAGTCTAGTTATTTATAGTATCAAGATAATTGTTGTTCGTATAATTCGCTATGGAATATATGTGAAGATAGGGAGTGCCTATAAGTGACCGAGGTCAATGTGATGTCAAAAATACATGTATGAAGTTTTATGTTCCTATTTTCCTACCTTGGTACTGGTTACGTAGTCAGAACAGATTGAATTTTGCGATGCTTCACAGTGATGATCTGTGCAAGAGTGTTTCTCTGTCATTACGTCTACATTTACCTGTAGGACATTTATGTTTGACAGAAATTTGTTGGCTACACATGACAGGTGCCGTATCTGATGGACATGAACATATTCAGCGTTTCCGAAATGAACGTTTACTTTCCGAATAAGTGATTGATTTAATGTTCCAATTGCAACAGAGAAGTTTGGCAAGGATCACTTGGCACATGTTTGATCATTTTTGCAACAGCACCTTCAATGTCACGATGAGGCGTATCAAACACTATATAATGCATCGGTTAAACCAGTGAAAGTTCTCACCAATGCTTGGACTCGACCCAAACTGGAATCGTGTGTTTTTTTAAACGAAGTCACTATTTGTCGGTGCCCAAAATTAAATCAAGATGGGTTTGCTGGACATTAACTGATTTGATGCAGACTGGACGTATACATGGAAGCGAAATCGTTACAGAAAACGGAGGGAAAAGTAAGCAAGCATGATTGGTGAGGTATTGGCAATGTTTGATTGATGTATATCTCGTCGTAAGTCAACGCAATTGAGGTGTATCATGTTACATCACTTCTAAAGTGCACATTGTTGTGAATAAGGTTTGTTTGATGTATTATATATATATGAATAGTAGAGATATTAATTCATAAGTGTGACCAATTTGCAGGTAACATAATTACAATCAAAACTTACAAGAAAAAATAACTGTAAAGAAGATAACATTTATAGAGGTTGTCCAACCACATTATCATTATCTAAGACTCAACTTAAACATTTTAATAAGGCTTTAGAATCAAAAATAGGAGATCAACTTCATCTCTATCCGAGTTCCATTACAGATTCAAAAACACATGTGTACATATAGAATTATTGCTGCTATACCTGTATGCATTGCAGCACCATATAATGCTACAGCAGCTGTATCATATGCTGTCAGAAACGCTGCTAGAATGGCATTAAAGAAAGCAGCTGGACATGGATTAAAACATAAAGGAAGGGTCTGTGACTAAAAGGAATCCCAAACACATGATACGGAAAAGGCCTGATATTACTGGGAACACTTCATTTTTACTTCCAATGTCTTCTTTTGATTTCATTAATGCTGCTGAAAAATTAAATATACGTTCTTATACGTGACCAAATACATTACCAACACAATACTGTTAAAACTGGTATCATTAATCTCAATAATAGTTTTTGTGCACGTACTCACTGAGTTTCGTATTCTATTGACTAAAATCTGGTATTCAACATTGCCAACAAAGACAGTATCTGATCCGTAAATATGTGGCCGTGAAGCAATTGATATACATACCGATGTATCAAAATCAACCAAACGAACTCTTACAGTTGTACAATATACATTAAACACGTAGTTTAAAGTATATTGGTAGATATTTAAGGCAGATCTTCCTTTACACAGAAACAAACAACTGACACAATATCATATGAAAATGTAAATGATATTATTAGTGATGGGATATCAGAATTACTCAATATTTTGCAAATATATATATATATATATATATATATATATATATATATATATATATATATATATATATATATATATATATATATATATATATATGTATATATATATATAATATATATATATATATATATATATATATATATATATATATATATATATATATATATATATATATTCAATATAGGCGAGGACAATTTATACTATTACTATTTTTGTTAACAAGATATTATCGCCATAATCATGGGCGTAATTGAAAACGATTTAGCTGTGTTTGATATTAATGTAAAATTAAACCCTGGTGTTACTATCTCAACGATATCAGAAACTATCCGCAATCGAATACTAAGATCCGGTGATGCAAAGACGGGTTTTCTCAATATGGTTAATACTAAAATTACTGGTCTTTTAGAACCAGCATCAAGCCATGACGCTACAACGAAGAAATACGTATTTGATAGAATGACGGTCTCGTTAAACGCAATCAGTATTGAAGTGTTGGATCTTTGATCTTATCTTACTGCTCACATAACTGCGTTCTTGAGTTTTCTTAGAAACATTATTAGAAACAGTAATGAATTTTTTGGACCCTAGCAGTCGTTGTTATTAGACTCGCTGGCATAAAAAAATATCACCGACAAGGTGGGTATATACGGTGGCATCTGGACAACTGTTATGGATATCGCTTATTGCATTTATTTAACATCGCGCTGCGGTTACCGTGTTATAAATGTTTTCAGTTCTAAGGGTTATAACATTTACAGTAATTATTACACTTTCACGGCCTTATCGACTAATTGGATCTTATGGATCTATGTTAGTACTACAAGATCAAAACGACGAAGTAACATTTGAAGTGGAAGCTGAAGACAACATAAACAGTTTGGTTTATCATTGTTGTCTTGAATTAGTCGGTAAATTATCACTTACTTAAATATAATCAACTGCTAAATCAACGTGCAACAGTACAGGTACAACAAGGTAAGTGAATGGCAAACCAAACAAAAAAATATCGTTGAGCATACAGCAAAAGTCAATACTTATCGCGGACGTATATATGTTATTAATATAATTGTGTATTCGACGTCTCGTGTTATCGCTGGAACAGGTGTATTGTTATGAACAATGACAAATCTAATAATGGCACCAGTAGTTGTAACAATCTGTGTTTCAGGAAAGTGCAGCGAAAAAAAACTACATGAGTATATAATAAAGTTGCATGCTACGACTGTAGCATATTCCAAATTATCTTAATTTTATATCATCAGATCCAAGTGATTACATAATAACAGAAATTGTTATTATAAAAATGATTAAGATTTACAATGAGGCAATGGCTTAATCTGATTTTTAAAATAATAATATTGCTAATGTTGACATCGCAAGTACTACTCGTCGTTAATACAACCCCGTCAAAGACAACAATGACATCAACACGTTCGACTATTCCTTAATTTAGTGTTAACCTTAGAACTGAAACTCCAGTTAAATTAAGCGCGCTCCCTCAGTTACGAGTATATAATAGTTGGCCAAATATTAAATCAAAATCAATCAATGGATTAAAGGCGAATAATTCCCTTGTTTTTGAAAATAAAATAAAACCAGATGGAAACCCAAATGGCAGCTTGTTTCTATTCCAAAGGGTCTTTATAAGATCGAACCAATAAATGTAGAATTTTGGCCCTGAATTTAATATATTACAGTAAAAATTTAAAAACTAGTTTAACAGTACAAAAACCAACATTACCATCTGCAATATAAATAAATTCGTTAGATTATGTTGGATATATTTATGAATCATCCTCCAGAATATAAAGGATAAAAACGAGATGATTTTATCACAGGTGAGAAAAATGTATAAACATTTCATAATATTGGAGAAAGTTTCCAAAGGATGTATTCTGATCCCATTCATTATAGGATCAAAGAATCAACCAATACCATACGAAATTTCTTTTCTTCGTTATCAAAAAATTCCACCAATGGCACAAAACAGCAGATCGTTGAAATAATATAAAATTTAAATAAAATACGATCAGATCTTACTTATATTAATGATATTTTTTTCCAGAAGTATTAAGCACGTCCTAGAAAATCGTTACTCAATTATTACACAATAACGGAAAAGGAATATGCACAACCAGGTAATTTCACATTCAATGAACCAAAATTTAACAATGAAGAACTACAAACCGTATTACCGAATATTTTTTTACAAATTGTTTTTACAAATCGTTGTCATGGGAAACATAGCCCCTCGGTAAGTAAGGTATTATCAAATATTAAAATGATCCGTACGGTGACATATTTCACCAGGAATTGTAATATAACATCGACGATCGCAGTGTCAATCTTGAATGTGTTGTCACTGATGGCAGCTATCAAGTAGATATTGAAGAATCCAATCAGGCCCAGCAGAGGATATATTTAATATACATTTACACCTTGTAAAGTAGCAAGAGTTAGATTTCACTTTACTCCATCAAAAATAAAATGTAGGTGTGACAAATTACACAGGGAACTATAAGCCTGTTGGCAAAGTTCTTGATGTCTTGCTCATACCTTAATATTATCTTCAGGCTAAGTATTATGTTTCTTATACCTGCAGTCATTGATATCCTGCGACAGTTTGCAAATTACATGAACGCATTTAAAAGGCCTTGAAACGTTTTGTAATTTGTATGTCATTTAAAGCAAAAGTCATGGACTTTGCTTATTTTTCATTATCTGTTGCAATTTTTAGCCGACACAAAGTTTCACCAACTTAACTTCGTCAGTTGATTTTGTGAGAGTAGGTTCCCAAACAAATTTAGTTACACTACATTTAGAGATTTGACCACCATATTCAAAATTATTGTACTCACATCATTCAAAAGACAATGACCTATCTGATTAAATTAAAATTCAAATGCCAACTGCAAAACCCGTATGTTTTATATTTACATGTTAGGTAAGTATTAGAGGTCATACATTTGCATAATAGGTACTCTTAAAATTGGTAAAGAGGTTTTGTAAAATTATGGAAAAGTCATGAAATTAATTTGTTTTCAAAGATTACAGGAACCCTGTAAAAATGTTTTAAAAGAAATTAGATGACTTAGGTTATATCAGTAAGAGAATCGATATTCTGCACTTGATGGCTGGAGTATGTTAGTTATCGAGCTGTTCTGCTGTAGGTAGGTTTTCGTGGATGTCATGAAGTAGTTTGGTTCTATTTATCGAGTATGTTGTGGATTGTTCTGACAGAAAATAATCAAACATTTAGTTTGACATGAAGAAGTTTTGCGTTAGAGGATAATACTCATCTTATGAAGGACACTATTTGGAAGAATTTACTCTTGTAACAAGAATATTAAGAATGGGGTACAGCAATTTTGACTTTTGTCACAAATTCTTTATATCTAATTTGAATATTCTTATATGAAAAGGAAATTGCCTTGACGTTAATTTTAATCGGGGAAAGTCTAGCTTGACCCAATATAATGTTAGGATATATGTTTTGGACATAAATTAAACTAGCATGGTTTTCTAGCTAGCTATATACAAATTATACTATAAATAGCCATCGTTTTCAGAGCATTGGAGCCCGATCATTGAGACATATTCTCCATGACTCCTATGAAAATGGAGCTCTTCTGCTTTTCATGCATAACAATACATGTAATTAGATATACAGGTCTAAACCATCATACGAAAAAGTATAACATAGCTATGATACATATGCGTATGTTAAACAATGTTCAATGACTCTTTGCAGGGTATTTAGGTAGATATGTTATGACCCCATATTGTAAGTTACCACTGTCTCCAAAAGATTCGTCCAATCCTGCATTATAATTAGCCGTCTGCACCAGCATACATTTTACGTTAGAACATGTGGCTTTTATGCAAATAACCTGATCCCTTGTAAGTTTTAATACTGACTTTCCTAAATGATTTATAATCACCGAAACTTGAATTGGACACTGGAAAACGACGTCAATGTCCTATTCCGATTATCTCCTTGCTGTATTTTTAAGTGACTACACCGCTTACATCAGTAACGTCACTGATATATATATATATATATATATATATATATATATATATATATATATATATATATATATATATATATATAGTCGAATAATGACGTCACCGTCCTCTGTATCATATTCATTTTTAACGATGACATTCGGGTTCAAATTTGTTGTCATGTTACTTTGCCATGATTTTAACAAGTTTTTTTAATAGCATGTCAAAGTAATAATTGAACTTATAAATATGTATATATAGGGACAGAGAGATGGCGAGGGTGCAAAGGCGAGATACAGAAAAGAGAGAGGGACAGAGACATATATGCAAAGGGTCAGAAAGACACAGAATCAGATAGAGGGATAAAAGCTTTATTATTAAGTACACATAAACATATATATATATATATATATATATATATATATATATATATATATATATATATATATATATATATATATATATATATATACATACGCATTGGTTTAGTATATTATCTCAATCAATATATTTCTCAAAGTGTACTGGATAAAACAAAAGTGTTTTCTACCACAGAACATGTATTTCATTTCTTCATTTTGTGTGTTCTCCACTATTACCATTATTTGCAAACGTTTCAACTTGTATCACGTTCACATTCAGTTTAATTTTTACAGAAAATTAAAAGAAATGTTCTGATGAGAAAATACAAGGTCTGAATAGTGAAACTGGCTTAATAGATAATCGATATTAAACACAAATATTCATAGTTGCAGGTTCTAAATAACAATAATACATCTAACTATGACAAATGAAGAATTTCCTTAGTCATTAGTAATTCACGACGTTAGCAAGAGATAAGGCTTCGGCGTAGGTGTATGTACTTTGCCTTCATTCAACATAAAGACACAAGGCATACATCAATCAACGAACTAGATTCTATTTACAATATTCCCAGTAAGTATTATTTTTAATACCGGTATAGCACCATTTGTATGATTTACCATGATAGTCGCATTTTGACGACGGTGCACAACATCTATTCCAGTTTAAATTATCATTTACATAACACCAATATTGGTACCCTAAACTCGTCTCGTGGTGCAAACCACATTGATGTGAATTATGACAAGGTATTCCATCGATATTCTTGATACCAGCATCACCGCCGCAATATTGCCATCTGGTTCCAGATTGGCACCACATGTAACTCTCTCCATGGTAGTCGCATTTTCCAGTACAGCAATAGTCCCAATAACCTTTCTCGTTAACGTAACAATATTTGTACGTTGCACCTTGATGGAAATCGCACTTGTTATGAGGAAGGCATAATGTATTACCTGCGGAAATTCTATCTAACGGAAACACGCCGTCTTCAGTATTAGTCGTTTCGGTGGTTGTCTCTTGTGTTTCAATACCAAGAGCCAGAACTAGCAGAACTAACGGCTGTAGGAATAATTTAGTTCTCATAGTGGATTCAAATAATTCCTGGAATAGAACATACATCAGTTAATCAAACTATCGACATTTTGTTCTTCTACCTTTTCATTTCTACCTACATGTCCACGGAAATGTAAATGGCATATTTGTACATCTATATTGCAGTTCTAACTTCAACGGTAGATGAATGTTACAGATAATAAGAAATATGAGGGTTTTCGCTTTGTTATATTTGTAATCTTTGTGAGTATCAACATATTTATGCAATATAATCGGAGATGCCTACTGGGTGATTAAGCAATCATATACTCGTCATTTGTACCCTGCATATCCCTCCACAGTAGTTTTTTTTATCCAAATTTAATGTCTCTACCATGCTCATATATTAACTGAGCAAATATACACATATTGAATTTTTTACAATCATTCCATAATAGCATTTTCTTGTAAATTTGAAAAGCAGTATGTACGTCAAGTCTCAAATAAAAACAATACACATCAATAAGACGTGTCCACTTTTGATGTTATGTTCTGAAAGCAAGTATAATATTACCAAATTTAACATAAAAATGTAAGACACCATTTAAGTACCAAGATGAAGCACACACGTTTAATTCTTGAAACGTCTTATACATAAACAATATATTTGATAAATATTTAGCTACCCAATCCTGTCATCGTAATGATAATTTCCATCAGATTGTAAACAAACGTTGTTACTAGAAGATATAAAATCAGAGTCAGTGCTGTATCTATAATTCACACTTGGTAATAAGGCAATCCTACATGACGTTAACCGTAATTAACCAAATCTTACCGTCAATTATACATATAGACAACTCAACACAGTCACAGCAATTATTCGAATAAGCATAGGAACGGTTCAAACGAAAACGAATATTCAGAAATTACCCTTTTCTCAAATATCTCTTTGTATTTTCTTCAATTTTATACTTGACTCCAAACCTAATCACATCCAAAACTTTAAAATGTCATGGTGTATAATCAATGGACCAAGCCGTAAAGTGATGATCGAGTGCATAATGAAATAGTCTAACATTGACGCAATTCAAGCAAATATTTTGCAGCTATTAACGCGATGAACAGTGCTGTATGGTTCATACTTATGTAAATACCTGGCTTCTGAACATTTCTGAAGAGGAGGCATTATTAACAGTTTTAGGTCCTTTGTCTGATTTAAACGAGCTTTATTGTGCCCTACTTGAAGGGCTGATTACGCCCGATTAAATGACATGTCTATGTGACAAAACATTTTACAAGCATAGATCATTTTATAGGTCAAATATATAAAGTCTTGTCTTCTCTTGTTCGGGAGACTGAGCCGTATAGCTTATAACAATCACTCTTTAAAGAACTGCTTAACTTTTTAACTTTTGATTTATGAAAACTTTTTCCGTGTGCTACTTTAAATGTTAGCAGAACTTGACCAGTAAGCGGATTCTGTCACATTTTCACTTTGCACAGTATATATTTGATTTTTATCAGATCAGCTCTCTTCATCTTTTATGAAGATTATCACATAATTTGCAATATTCTTAAACTATCTAAAGACATATTGATAACCCTAGGTCTTGCTAATTTATTCCCATGTTGCATTCAGATCACTTTGATACTTTTCCTGAAATATTATACATTTAAAATACTGCAAAAACATAAACAACTTAAAGTCAATAGGATATGTCAAAACACGATAGCATCACAAGTGGCTACATCATTTTATAGTTTCTAGACTATACATTATCTGTATAGCAAATAGTCTTTAAAAGACATGTTTACGATAATAAGTAGTAATTTTTGAAAACCTGCTAGTATGTCTGAGATTTCTACGAAGCAATTTATATTAAAACCGTTCAAACGTCATTTTGCAAATAAATTATTTATGTTTCAAAATGGAAAGAACCTCATTTATATATGAGTTCAGAAGAATGTTCAAGTTATTAAAGATGACCGTTGAAAGTTACATAAAGCCAGGCAATAATCTACAATTGAAATGGGGAGAACTCTGTGACTGTTGAGTAAAGAAAGTTAAGACTACTCATTCATTCGGAATGGAAAAAGGTTGTTTGAAATTAGAGTAGGTTATTTGCATTTATTTTAATCAATTTTAGCCAAGACCTCAATGGAAGGTTAAAGTCAGTGGATTACAATTGTAGACAAAGATAATAAATCCTATGCATATTATCTGAATTATTCTTAATGTGTTACTAGCTATTCGATCTTAGAAATGGAAGTATTTGTTAAATAGAAATTAAAGAAGGTTACAGGTGTAGATATGAAAGGTGAATTTTACATTGCTGTTTAATGTCCCATATTTGGTATCTAAGAAATTATATTGTAAATTGGTATGCTTATTGTAATTGTTTTTAAATTTATTTGGAAAATCAATAATTCTTTTAATGTCTAAAGTAGTTTTACTGTTTATCTAGCAAAAGGGTTAAAATGCCGGAAATTGATTGTTAATCAGTGGAACTTTATTTGTCCTTCTACCATATATTGAAATATGAATATCCAAGGTTAAAAAGATTGCAAGTATAATCATCAATTATATTAATCTTGTAATGTACTAATACGTCTAGACACTGATGTCATACCATTCAAAACATGTATTTAACATACATATTGGACATGTCAATGGTTTTTACCTGAACATGATTTAAGTAGATGTACGTCAGTTAAACGTTTGTTTCAATATTTTTACGAACTATAACACAAAAAAAGAAATAAGAACGTAACAAAACATCGTTAAATTGACAATTGGTCGCTGTTATAGGCTTTTTAAAAGACAATCGATACAGGTACAGTGAAATTCACTGTCAGGAATACTTATATTTCCTTCAAAACGTTGTAAATAACATTTGACACAGAGATGGGTTTTACGCTAATTACCTAAGGCAAATAACCAGCAACAGCAATAAGAATGTCCGGATATCTGTTTTAAACATGATATGAATGAATACGAATTATGTTATATTGATAGGTCCAAAGCATTGGACCATGGCTGGATTGATGTCCTCGGCCTTCTTAGTCATGTATGTCCTTATCGTTGAATGCATACAAATTACATATGTTGAGATATAGATGGATATACATTCTAAGACTACACTTAAAATAACTATACAAAATATACTTATATAAATGAAAATTGAAGGATTCGTGTTTGTAAAGTGTATATAGATATACATCAGTCCCCTTATATTAAGAGACAAGGTCCCTAAAGACTAAATCCAACCATGCCAAAACATTAACCATCTGCGCCATCATACCTTTTTCTCGTTATAATATTTGACGATCGACTTTGTGGAGTTCCTTCTGGGCAGATAACCTGATCCAAGGTAACATGCAATATTGGCTTTCTTGTTTGATGTAGATCAACCCTCGCTTGATTGTAGCACTGGAGAACAAGCCCGACAGTCCTATTTCGATTTGCTTTCTGTCGCTTCTGTCAGTGACTAGTCCACGTATATATCTAACACACATACATATATATATATATATATATATATATATATATATATATATATATATATATATATATATATATATATAGTCGAACAATGACGTCACCATGATATGGATCCTATTTGAAGGTTGTGAGTGCCTATAAGTGATCTAGGTCAATGTGGTGTCATACATACATATATTTAGTTTTTTTTTCCTACCTTAATACGGGTAACGTTTAATTGTTTGGGAATAAGCCTTTGATATTTAACGAATGGCGTTCAATAATCTAAGAGGGATAAAAGTTCATAAAGCAGATGGATTATACATATTTCACTTATGTTAAATATTATAACAATATTAACTATTTTTATAAAATGCATCATGAAATGGACATTTATTTGCTAAAACGTGAAATACAATTGGACATATAGGATCCACACTAACTAACTGGAAACTGCGAAGAGAAAAATATGACAATAATTTCAGAAAAATGTTGCACTATTAAATGAACATACATAATTCGAAGTTGGATATAATAACCAAAACATCAGCTTATTAGCATTAGTTCCATGAATGCCCGTAATCCCCTCAAAAATATAATAAAGCAAAACACACTGGAGTCTAGTTTTGAGTGTTCTTCTACTTGCAACAGGTAATCAGTTCATTAAAACGGCTTAAAATAACATCGAACAAAGTTCTAAGTTAAAACAACACACATGTAGATACATGCTGAGGTCGATGAAACAAACGTATTCTTCGGGCAATTTAACACTGAATGTTTTTCGACAAAGACCAAGATATGAGTATTTTGAGAAATTATATTGACGCAATATATAATGATGAAAGAGTTAACAAGTAATGTGAAATACCCACCATCATCACTGTATTCATTTTCTAGAAACAATTTCTCTCTCGTTGGACGCTTTGTTTAATGCGAAACTATGAACTAAATTGGGTTTCATTTTCGAAGGTACACCAACAAACGTTTTTCAAATCTGTGCAGCCATTATTTTAAAACATATTTCTTTTAAGCTACTCGATTTTGATATGTCAAATCATGTAAATTTACATGTAACAAAATCAACATAAAAACCACAACATCAATATCAGTAACAGGTAGATCTAAACTAAAGGAAAAAGCAGTTTTATCTAACACATTATATTATTCCAGACAGGGAAACATTTAATTTGACACACGGGAGGAGAGTATGATATTCAAGGACCACACAATTCGCAGTCTGTGGAGTTTGTTAATTCAAGTAAAAGGATTGAAGAATAATACATTAAAATCTGAACAAATTTCGTGACCTTAGGTATATCAATATATTAGCTAACTGAGACTTCAGACAACCCACTTTTTGTCAAATAACCATTGCGAACTTTGTTTTAAACATACATTTATCGTACATATTACACATCATACAACTGATATATTTAATACAATTGAGGCACAAATAAAGCAAGAACAAAACTCGAAAACATATATATATATATATATATATATATATATATATATATATATATATATATATATATATATATATATATATATATATATATATATAGCATCATGATTACAATGAAGATGGTTATCCCTGTGAATATTGTCATGTCCTTTCCCATTTAAAAGTAAACATTAATCTTAAATAGTCTAGTTACTCATTCATTTCAACGTTGTATACAAAATTACATTTCTAGTAGCACAGTAATTGTTGTTCGTATACTTCGCTATGGAATATACGTGAAGATAGGGAGTGCCTGTAAGTGACTGAGGTCAACTTGGTGTCATAAATACATATATTAAGTTTTATGTTCCTACCTAGATGCCGGTTACGTTTAATTGCTTGGAACTAAGCCATTGATATTTAACGAATGGTTTTCACCAATCTAAGACGGATAAAAGTTCCCTATACATACGGATTATACATATTTTTCTTATCTTAAATATTTTGAAGCTTATATCTATGTTTATAACTAACATCAAATTGGCACGAAACTCATCATGACATGGACATTTATTTAGTAAAACGTGAAATACAATTGGACTTCTAGGATCCACACTAACTAATTGGAACCTGCGAAGAGAAAAGTATGAATATAAATTTCAGGAAAATGTTTCACTGTTATATAAACATAATTAATTGAAAGTTTGATATAACATCCAATAACATCAGCTTATTAGCTTTAGTGCCAAGGATGCCCATAATCCCCTCATAAATATAATAATGCAAAACGAACTCGACTCTAATTTCAAGTGTACACAGCCGAGCTGTGTTCTTTCACTTGCAGCAGGTGATCAGTTCATTCCAACGGCTTAAAATAACATCGGACAAAGTTCGAAGCTAAAACAACACACACGTAGATAAACGCTAAGGTCTAAGAAACAAACTTGTTCTTCAACTAACGCCACACCCGCCAATTCAACACTGGTAATTTACCGACAATAACCAAAACATGAGTATTTTGAGAAATTATATTGACGCAATATATAATCATGAAAGAGTAACAAGTAACTTGAAATACTCATCATCATACAGTTTTTATTTTCTAGAAACAATTTCTCCTTCGTTGCACATTTTGTTTAATGTAAAACTATGAACTAAATTGGGTTTTCATTTTCGAAGGTACACCAACAAACGTTTTTCAAATATTTGCAGCCATTATTTTAAAACAGAATTCTCATACTTTTAAGCTACTCAATTTTGATAGGTCAAATCATGTAAATCATGTAAATTTACTTGTAACAAAATCAACATAAACACCACAACATCAATATCAGTTACAAGTAGATCTAAACTAATAATGTGAAGGATGTTTTATATAACACCTTATGTTATTCCAGACAATAAAACATTTAATTTGACACACGGGAGGAGAGTATGACATTCAAGGACCACACAATTCGCAGTCTGTGGAATTTGTTAATTCAAATAAAGGGATGGAAGAATAATACATTAATAATTATTTTGTAACCTTAGGTATATCAATATAATATCTAAATGAGACTGCAAGCAACCCACTTTTTGTAAAATACCCTTTGCGACCTTCGTTTTAAACATACATGTATCGTACATATTACATATTACATATTACACATCATACATCTGATGTATTTAATACAATTGAGGCACAAACAAAGCAAGAACAAAACTCGAAAACATATATATCTAGCACCATGATTACAATGAAGATGGACATAAAAGTGAATATTGTTATGTCCGTTCCCATTTAAAAGTAAACTTTAATGTTAAGTAGTCTAGTTACTCATTCATTTCAACGTTGTATACAAAATTACATTTCTAGTAGCACAGTAATTGTTGTTCGTATAATTATAGATATATTTATCCCCAATAAAGTGAATCTAGATGAATTGAAAAATATCGACATATATGTGTATCTCGATTGAAATATCTCGTTATATTCTAGTAAATGTGATACTTATATCTACGTATAGATGGACATATGTTGAGAGATGCATCTTAACGAAGTTGGAAATATCTAAATTGAGACTCCTCCACGTTGACAGATGTATCTCTATTGATATAGCACGGTGTGATTTGGTTTCTGTCAATAGATATGTCTCCAGACATAAGCTTACATGTTGTCAGATTCATCTTCATGTAGTTTGTTATATGTATATCGAGACATCTTCACATAGATGGAAATATGTAGAGATCTTTCAGTCCAAGTAGATTTTCATATGCAGATAGATTAATCCCTAAAGAAGTGAACCTAGACGAATTAAAACACCACAACGTAGATGAATGTGTTTGGACTGATATATCTCGATGTAGTATGGTAAATATGGATAGTTCTACCTATGGATAGATGTATATATGTTGAGAGATGCATCTTAACGAAGTTGCAAATATATGAATCAAGCACCTCAACATTGATACATGTATCTAGATTGATATAGCACGATGTGATTTGGTTTATGTCTATAGATATGTCTCCAGATATAAGCTTACATGTTGTCACATTTTCCTTCATGTAGTTTGTTATATGGATATAGACACATCTTTACTTAGATGGAAATATAATGAGATCTATCAGTCTACGTAGATTTTCATATGTAGATATATCCCCAAGAACGTGAATGTAGCTGAATTGAAACATCACAATGAATGCATTTGGATTGAACTATAACGATGTATTCTGGTAAATGTGGATAGTTATAGCTGTGTAGAGATGGACATATGTTGACAGATGCATCTTAACGAAGTTGGAAATATCTGAATCCAGACACCTCAAGATTGATAGGTGAATCTAAATTAATATAGCACGATGTGATTTGGTTTCTGTCTATAGATATGTCCCCAGACATAAGCTTACATGTTTTCAAATGTATATTCATGTAGTTTGTTATAGGTATAAAGACACATCTACACGTAGATGAAAATACGTAGATACATATTTGTCTACGTAGACAGTATTAGTGTAGATATATTTATCAGGTAGAAAGTGAAGCTTGACGAATTGAAAAATATCGAGATAGGTTGATGTATTTCGATTGAAATATTTTGATATATTCTAGTAAATGCGGATAGTGATAGTTCGTGTAGATGGACATATGTTGAGAGATGCATCTTAACGAAGTTGGAAATGTCTGAAATCAGACACCTCAACGTTAAAAGATGTATCTCGATTGATATAGCACGATGTTATTTGGTTTCTGTCTATTGCTATGCCTCCAAACATAAGCTTACATGTTGTCAGATTTATCTCCGTGTAACGTGTTATGTGTATATTGATATATCTTCACGTAGATGGAAATATGTAGACATATATCAGTCTAAGTAGATTTTCATATATACATAGATTTATCCCCAAGAAAGTGAATCTATCTGAATTAAAACACTAAAACGTAGATCAATGTTTTTTGGATTGAAATATTTCGATGTATTCTGGTAAATATGAAGAGTTATTCCTATGAGTAGATGTATATATGTTGAGAGATGCATCTAAACGAAGTTGCAAATATCTGAATTCAACCACCTCAACATTTATAGATGTATCTGCATTGATATAGCACGATGTGATTTGGTTTAAGTGTGTATATATGTATCCAGAGAAAAGCTTATATGTTGTCAGATTTACATTCATGTAGTTAGTGATAAGTATATAGACACATCTACACGTAGTTGAAAATACGTAGATACATACTAGCCTACGAAGATAGTATTAGTGTACGTATATTTATCAGGTAGAAAATGAAGATAGCTGAATTGAAACACATCGACATAGACAGATTTATTTCGATTGAAATATCTCGATGTCTTCTGTCTTCTAGCAAATGTGGATAGTTTAAGCTACGTGTACATGGAAATATGATAGACGTATCTGGAACGATAAAGCACGATGTGATTTGGTTTCGGAATATAGATATGTCTCATGACATAAACGTACATGTTGACATATTTATATTCATGAAGTTTGTTATAGGTATATAGACACATCTACACGTAGTTGAAAATACGTAGATACATATTAGTCTACGCATATAGTATTAGTGGAGATATATTAATTAGGAAGAAATAGACTCTAGCTGAATTGAAAAACATCGACATATATGTAATTTGATTGAAATATCTCGATGTATTCTAGGAAATGTGCATAGCTATAGCAACGTGCAGATGGACATATGTTGAGAGATGCATCTTAACGAAGTTGGAAATATCTGAATTCAGACACCCTAACGTTGATGGATGAATCTCGATTGATATACCACTTTGTGATTTGGTTTCTGTCTATATATATGTCTCCAGACATTATCTGAACATGTTGTCAGGTTTATATTCATGTTGTTTTTTAAAGGTATATAGACACATCTACACGTGGATGAAAATACATAGATACATACTAGTCTGCGTACATTGTATTAGTGTAGATATATGAAAGTGAAGCTTACCTGAATTGAAAAACATCGACATAAATAGTTGTGTTTCTATTGAAATATCTCGATGTATTCTAGTAAATGTGCATATATATAGCTAAGTGTAGATATAAATATGGTCAGAGATGCATTTTAACGAAGTCATCCCCAACAAAGTGAATCTAGCTGAATTGAAACACCACAACGTAGATGAATGTATTTGCATTGAAATATATCGATCTTTTCTTGTAAATATGGATAGTTATACCTATGTGTAGATGTATATATGTTGAGAGATGCGTCTTAACGAAGTTGGAAATATCTGAATTCAACCACCTCAACATTGATGGATGAATCTCGATTGACATTTTATGATGTGATATGGATTATGTATATAGATATGTATACATACATAAGTTTACATGTTGTCAGATTTACATTCATGTAGTTTTTTTATAGGTATATAGATAAATCTGACAAATTAGTATTAGATCAGTTTGACCTACATTTGGTTCTAGTCAATATTGTTACGTCGAACGAAACTACATGAAAGATATTGATTATACGCAAATGTAAATAGGTATGAATAAACAAACCATCCAGCAATCATATGTTGAGTCTATTTACATGGAATTAATTTATCTTACATCTTTTACACGTACCAATTAGATGTTATTGTGATATACAAGCATCAATTTACTGTTACACGGAATTCCACGTCACACTTTTATGTTACATGATTTAATGCAGCAATTTTCTTTTCCATTGATTTACGTGGAAAATAAAACATGTTATGTGTTGTTTATTTCGATTATGAACATGTATATCCTCCATAATTTGCCACAGCATGAATCAAAGAGACTTCCAGCTATATATAAATACACGTGTATATAATTCCCAAAATCAAACTCCTGCAGTTATTAGAATCCATTTAATATACCAATAATATGAATACAAGAGAGTAACAAATAATAAACTTGTTCGAGAACCATTTTGATTGTCTACTTATACCTCCAGGTAATCATAAAGTCTATATCATACGATCAAAGCAATGTTTGAAGCAAAGCCAGTCCAATGTTTTACAACAAATACAGAAGATGATTTAGATGGACTGCAATTGCAATACAGAAACTGTTGTTTGTTTTTAAACTTTTCCATGGTACTTCAGCTGCCCTTGCTTTTAAATTCGCATAATCAAAAACATTTGGAAATGAGTAACACTGCATTGGTAACCATGGAAATTGTATACATTTTAAGTAATAGTTGTTGACACTCTCTCTCTCTCTCTCTCTTTATATATATATATATATATATATATATATATATATATATATATATAATATATATATATGTGTGTGTGTGTGTGTGTGTGTGTGTGTACTAATTTTTGTTTAAGCAGCAATTCAAAACCATTCTTATGTGTTTGTAAAGTGTATATGGATATACATCAGTCCCCTTATATTAAGAGTCCAGGTCCCTAAAGACTAAATCCAACCATGCCAAAACATTAACCATCTGCGCCATCATACCTTTTTCTCCTTATAATATTTGACGATCGACTTTGTGGAGTTCCTCCTGGGCAGATAACCTCATCCAAGGTAACATGCAATATTGGCTTTCTTGTTTAATGTATATCCACCCTCGCTTGATTGTAGCACTGGAGAACAAGCCCGACAGTCCTATTTCGATTTGCTTTCTGTCGATTCTGTCAGTGACTAGTCCACGTATATATCTAAGACACAGACATATATATATATATATATATATATATATATATATATATATATATATATATATATATATATATATATATACATATATATAGTCGAACAATGACGTCACCATGATATGGATCCTATTTGAAGGTTGTGAGTGCCTATAAGTGATCGAGGTCAATGGTGTCATACATACATATATTTAGTTTTATTTTCCTACCTTAATACGGGTAACATTTAATTGTTTGGTAATAAGCCTTTGATATTTAACGAATGGCGTTCAATAATCTAAGATGGATAAAAGTTCATAAAGCAGAAGGATTATACATATTTCACTTATGTTAAATATTATAACAATATTAACTATATTTATAACATGCATTAAATTGGAAAGACATTCATCATAAAATGGACTTTTATTTGCTAAAACGTGAAATACAATTGGACATATAGGATTCACACTAACTGGAAACCGCAAAGAGAAAAATATGACAATAATTTTCAGAAAAATGTTGCACTGTTAAATAACCATACATAATTGGAAGTTGGATATAATAACCAAAAACATCAGCTTATTAGCATTAGTTCCATGAATGCCCGTAATCCCCTCAAAATTATAATAAAGCAAAACACACTGGAGTCTAGTTTTGAGTGTAAACAGCCGAGCTGTGTTCTTCCACTTGCATCAGGTAATCAGTTCATTAAAACGGCTTAAAATAACATCGGACGAAGTTCTAAGTTAAAACAACACACACACGTAGATACATGCTGAGGTCAATGAAACAAACTTATTCTTCGGGCAATTTAACATTGAAAGTTTCTCGACAAAGATCAAGACATGAGTATTTTGAGAAATTATATTGACGCAATATATAATGATGGAAGAGTAACAAGTAACTTGAAATACTCATCATCATTATAGTCTTCATTTTCTAGAAACAATTTCTTCCTCGTTGCACGCTTTGTTTAATGCAAAACTATGAACTAAATTGGGTTTCATTTTCGAAGCTACACCAACAAACGTTTTTCAAATCTGTGCAGCCATTATTTTAAAACATATTTCTTATACTTTGAAGCTGCTAGATTTTGATATGTCAAATCATGTAAATTTACTTGTAACAAAATCAACATAAACACCACAACATCAATATCAGTAACAAGCAGATCTAAACTAATAAAGTAAAGGCTGTTTTATCTTACACATTATATTATTCCAGACAAGGAAACATTTAATTTGACACACGGGAGGAAAGTATGACATTCAAGAACCACACAATTCGCAGTCTGTGGAGTTTGTTAATTCAAGTAAAGGGATGGAAGAATAATAGATCAAAATTTGAACAAATTTCGTAACCATAGGTATGTCAATATATTAGCTAACTGAGACTTCAGACAACCCACTTTTTGTCAAATACCTTTTGCGAACTTTGTTTTAAGCATACATGTATCGTACATATTACACATCATACAACTGATATATTTAATACAATTGAGGCACAAACAAAGCAAAAACAAAACTCGAAAACATATATATCTATTACCATGATTACAATGAAGATGGTTATCACTGTGAATATTGTCATGTCCTTTCCCATTTAAAAGTAAACTTAATGTTAAGTAGTCTAGTTACTCATTCATTTCAACGTTGTATACAAAATTACATTTCTAGTAGCACAGTAATTGTTGTTCGTATACTTCGCTATGGAATATACGTGAAGATAGGGAGTACCTGTAAGTGACTGAGGTCAACTTGGTGTCATAAATGCATATATTAAGTTTTATGTTCCTACCTAGATGCCGGTTACGTTTAATTGCTTGGAACTAAGCCATTGATATTTAACGAATGGTTTTCACCAATCTAAGACGGATAAAAGTTCCCTATACATACGGATTATACATATTTTTCTTATCTTAAATATTTTGAAGCTTATATCTATGTTTATACCTAACATCAAATTGGAACGAAACTCATCATGACATGGACATTTATTTAGTAAAACGTGAAATACAACTGGACCTTTAGGATCCACACCAACGAATTGGAACCTGCGAAGAGAAAAGTATGAATATAAATTTCAGGAAAATGTTTCACTGTTATATAAACATACATAATTGAAAGTTGGATATAACATCCAATAACATCAGCTTATTAGCTTTAGTGCCAAGGATGCCCATAATCCCCTCATAAATATAATAATGCAAAACAAACTCGACTCTATTTTCAAGTGTAAACAGGCCAGCTGTGTTCTTTCACTTGCAGCAGGTGATCAGTTCATTCAAACGGCTTAAAATAACATCGGACAAAGTTCGATGTTAAAACAACACACACGTAGATACACGCTGAGGTCTATGAAACAAACTTGTTCTTCAACTAACGCCACACCCGCCAATTCAACACTGGTAGTTTACCGACAATGACCAAAACATGAGTATTTTGAGAAATTATATTGACACAATATATAATGATGAAAGGGTAACAAGTAACTTGAAATACTCATCATCATTACAGTCTTAATTTTCTAGAAACAATTTCTCCCTCGTTGCACACTTTGTTTAAAGTAACACTATGAACTAAATTGGGTTTTAATTTTCGAAGCTACACCAACAAACGTTTTTCAAATATTTGCAGCCATTATTTTAAAACATAATTCTCATACTTTTAAGCTACTTGATTTTGATATGTCAGATCATGTAAATTTACTTGTAACAAAATGAACATAAACACCACAACATCAATATCAGTAACAAGTAGATCTAAACTAATAATGTAAAGGCTGTTTTATCTAACACATTTTGTTATTCCAGACAATAAAACATTTAATTTGACACACGTATGACATTCAAGGACAACACAATTCGCAGTCTGTGGAGTTTGTTAATTCCAAAAAAGGGATGGAAGAATAATACATTAATAATTTGAACAAATTTCGTAACATTAGATATATCAATATAATAGCTAACTGAGAATGCAAACAACCCACTTTTTGTCAAATACCCATTGCAACCTTCGTTTTAAACATACATGTATCGTACATATTATACATCATGCAACTGATATATTTAATACAATTGAGGCACAAACAAAGCAAGAACAAAACTAGAAAACATATATATCTAGCACCATGATTACAATGACGATGGACATCAAAGTGAATATTGTTATGTCCTTTCCCATTTAAAAGTAAACTTTAATGTTAAGTAGTCTAGTTACTCATTCATTTCAACGTTGTATACAAAATTACATTTCTAGTAGCACAGTAATTTTTGTTCGTATAATTATAGATAGATTTATCCCCAAGAAAGTGAATCTAGATGAATTGAAAAATATCGACATATATATGTATCTCGATTGAAATATCTCGTTATATTCTAGTAAATGTGGATACTTATATCTACGTGTAGATGGACATATGTTGAGCGATGGATCTTAACGAAGTTGGAAATATCTCAATTGAGAAACCTCAACGTTGACAGATGTATCTCAATTAATATAGCAAGATGTGATTTTGTTTCTGTCAATAGATATGTTTCCAGAGATAAGCTTACATGTTGTCAGATTTATCTTCATGTAGTTTGTTATATGTATATCGATACATCTTCACATAGATGGAAATATGTAGAGATCTTTCAGTCCAAGTAGATTTTCATATGTAGATAGATTAATCCCTAAAAAAGTGAACCTAGACGAATTAAAACACCACAACGTAGATGAATGTGATTGGACTGAAATATATCGATGTAGTCTGGTAAATATGGATAGTTGTACCTATGGATAGATGTATATATGTTGAGAGATGCATGTTAACGAAGTTTCAAATATATGAATTCAAGCACCTCAACATTGATAAATGTATCTGGATTAATATAGCACGATGTGATTTGATTTATGTCTATAGATATGTCTCTAGATATAAGCTTACATGTTGTCACATTTTCCTTCATGTAGCTTGTTATATGGATATAGACACATCTTCACTTAGATGGAAATATAATGAGATCTATCAGTCTACGTAGATTTTCATATGTAGATAGATTTATCCCCAAGAACGTGAATGTAGCTGAATTGAAACATCACAATGTAGATGAATGCATTTGGATTGAACTATCTCGATGTATTCTGGTAAATGTGGATAGTTATAGCTGTGTATAGATGGACATATGTTGACAGATGCATCTTAACGAAGTTGGAAATATCTGAATCCAGACACCTCAAGATTTATAGATGAATCTAAATTAATATAGCACGATGTGATTTTGTTTCTGTCTATAGATATGTCCCCAGACACAAGCTTACATGTTTTCAAATTTATATTCATGTAGTTTGTTATAGGTATAAAGACACATCTTCACGTAGATGAAAACACGTAGATACATATTAGTCTACGTAGACAGTATTAGAACGTGAAGCTTGATGAATTGAAAAATATCGAGATAGGTTGATGTATTTCGATTGAAATATTTCGATATATTCTAGTAAATGCGGATAGTGATAGCTACGTGTAGATGGACATATGTTGAGAGATGCATCTTAACGAAGTTGGAAATGTCTGAAATCAGACACCTCAACGTTAAAAGATGTATCTCGATTGATATAGTACGATGCTATTTGGTTTCTGTCTATTGCTATGTCTCCAAACATAAGCTTACATGTTGTCAGATTTACCTTCGTGTATTGTGTTATGTGTATATTGATACATCTTCTCGTAGATGGAAATATGTAGAGATATATCAGTCTAAGTAGATTTTCATATGTACATAGATTTATCCCCAAGAAAGTGAATCTATCTGAATTAAAACTCCAAAACGTAGATAAATGTTTTTTTTGGATTGAAATATCTTTATGTATTCTAGTAAATATGAAGAGTTATTCCTAGGAGTAGATGTATATATGTTGAGAGATGCAACTGAACGAAGTTGGCAATATCTGAATACAACCACCTCAACATTGATGGATGAATCTCGATTGACAAATCATGATGTGATATGGATTATGTCTATAGACATATATATATGTGTGTGTGTGTGTGTGTGTGTGTGTGTGTGTGTGTGTGTGTGTGTGTCTCCAGATATAAGCTTACATGTTGTCACATATATCTTCATGTGGCTTGTTATCTGTATATAGACACATCTACACGTAGATGAAAATACGTAGATACATATTAGTCTACGTATATTGTATTAGTGGAAATATATTAATTAGGTAGGAATAGACTCTAGCTGATATATATATATATATATATATATATATATATATATATATATATATATATGTATGTGTGTGTGTGTGTGTACTGATTTTAGTTTAAGCAGCATTTCAAAACCATTCTTATGTTTATAACGGTGAGGAAAAAAGTAGCAAAGTATCTTGCTCATGTACACGCTATTACAGCCAAGAGATTGAGATAATATTCAAAGTATTTGTGTGATAAATCAACGATGCATTGTTTAAATAATAGAAGAATCACCATTATATTTTTCTAAGAATTTAATCACTGATAACAATTTATGATTATTTACATTAATTTATATATATATGTTGCATAGTTAATTTCCAGTAAAGTAAACCATACAAGGTGAACAACATTCAATCTATGTTTCATTTGTGTCTTACGTATATTCATATGAGATATAAACCTAATTTTATAGAGATACGGTTCAGATTCAAAAATGTTTCTATGTGTTGAGTAAAACTGGAAAAATGTATGGATAATATATTAAATTCGAAATATGATAGATCCATGGTCTTCACAAAGGGAAATGAGAAACATCTTGATTTAAAAAGTTATTCTACATTTGCGAGAGAGAAATCTTTGAAAGTGATAATTATAATGACAATATAGATATACTGACGTCCAACATATATTTTTGAGCAATACCACCAATAGAAAAAAAGTCAAATATATGAAAGAAAAACTGAAAACATCAATATGATGTCACATTATATTTCATTTAACAATGTATTAAACAATTTAACACGGACTTGACTGGCATTGCACGAAATATAATTTAATAAGTGTGATGTTTAAAAAATGAATTTCACAATATCCTTTTGAAAAATAAACAACTTCTTCGCTATGTAATAAAGAACCTTGACCTGACCATGATGCTGGAAGTAGACATCGCGGAATCATAAATACTTACCATCGCTGAGAACCCACTATCTGATATAAATGTATCATCGAACGAGGACGATATCATCGAGGATAATTGTGAATACGCGGTTGATACAACATGAAATTTAATTGAGTAATCTTGCAGTTTACGATGGCTGCATGGTGATATTTTTTTGTCATCGAAATTATTCCCACAATTGTTGTCGCCGCGGATATGCCAATTGGAACAGCTAACGGGGCAATCATTGTCACCGAGGAGAGTATAATTCCGGCTCCGCTGATTACACCACTCACCGAGCACACGGTAACATCAACTGCGGTGATTCTTGGTCGATATTTCTTTATTTTTGTTTGGTACTCATCAGTGAGTGTTTTGAGTTGTGTTTGAAACTCTCTGACCTGATCATAGCGATATTGAGATACTGAAGGTATCGTCAGTGATGCCATTTTATTTTCAAATTGTTTACAATTTCAATAGAAACCGCTAGCGGTTTAATTCTTTACTTAAATCCGCTACGAATTCCATATACCATTATACTGAAACCCTAGCCAAATTCTTATCAGTGGATGTTATCGTGAATTGTTCAGTTGTATCCTTTTCGATGATCGTTGATATCGTATTGTTGACCCCAGATAAACTCGACGATGATATATTAAATTGAGTCGGTGTTACTAGTGTTAATCGATAAATACATTTAACGGCTGCAGTGATACTTAGTATCTTGTCTGTAGGAGTCCACGCAAATGATCCGTGTTGGATCGTGCATACTATGTTGTTGGTTTTCTCATGAGGAATGTTTGTTTTTTCAATGATTGTTATCATCCTCGAAAAATCATTTTTGATTGCTTCTATAAAGTTTTTCATTTAATCGATGGATCTTTTAATATCCGATAGTTTAATATCAATTTTATCCAACTTGTTTGCAAACAATTTCTCAATGATATTTGTACGAAATGATGTAAACTTTTCAACGTGATCTTCATATCTAGATTGAAGTGTTGTAAGCTCTAACATAGAAGTTCTTATCTCTGTGAGCTTTGGTGTGGTCACTGGAAGATTACCAAAAAATTCTAACACGGGTTTATCAATATTGTCCATGATGGATTTTTGTAAATCAGTAAATTTAGTTATATGATCGTCATACTTATCATTGAGCGATTTTAATGAATTTGCCGTGTTATTGAGTGTTAATATTTTATCTGTGATTGTTCACATGAGGACACCCAGTTTGAGTTTACCCTAATTGGAAAACAACGCCATAGTATCTTCTACTGCGCTGCGTTGTTTAACTAAAATATCATCCAGGGATAGGTACATTACTCGTTTTCAATTTATCCTGACGATCTTAAAATACAACTTTTTCATTGTGATCAACACTTGCTAAGTTTAACGTCTCAGCTATTTCATCTTCGATTGTTTTTTATATCACCGGTTGCAACGCCATCAGGATCGGGTTTCTTCAGTGCTGATAAAGATCTCCCCCAAATATCAATCATGTTATTCTATATAATCTCTCTCTAAAATCTTCGTTGACGACTTCGTCGTTGCCAGCGATTACTCGTGTATTCATTTATGACCCAATGAGGTGGTTTTCCAGATGTTGAAATAGCATCAAGGACATTTAATACTTCGTTGCCGCATATTGGTGGGTCATTCATTTGTTGTGTTGGTAGCTTAGAATACCAACGAGGGGTGTTTAAGCGGTTTATATAACGCATGAATTCCTTAGGCGGCGCTAATCCATATGAATCGAAATAAACGATTACACGTGGATCAATCGCGTATGCAACCCAATGGGTTCCGGGTCTTGTCCTGTTATTGAGATTAATGATGCAGGTTTCGGCGCTGTTTGGTTGTGCCGGTAACTGATCTTTCATAAAGACGCCTCTGAAGTGTTTAATCGCAAGATTTTTTAGCAGCCTCGAGTAAATCAAAATTTGACATGGGAATCGAAGATTCCACAACCGAAGGTTCTCGAACTAGTAAATCGTTCCTGTGATTCTCAGGCCGCTTCCCTTGTACCACGTGTGTTTAGTTCCGGGTAGTCTTAGACCCTTTCCATTTTTTATACTCTCGCCCGTTAGATTTCTTTAGAGCCATTCCTTCCGCAGTACCAACGGCTCCTAACGCTACCGCTTTAGCCACCGCTGGGGCCGCTGCCGCAATCAACGCTGAAATCTCAGCTAACAACGGGAATATACCACCTGAGTTTTTCATGTCGCTGATCGCGGCTGCAGAAAGAGTGATCTGAACACCTTTTTTATCTTTGAAAGCATCATTAAAATGTTTTATCTGACGATTTTTTTTTATGACCCAATGAGGTGGTTTTCCAGATGTTGGATCGTGTATACTATGTTGTTGGTTTTCTCATGAGGAATGTTTGTTTTTTCAATGATTGTTATCATCCTCGAAAAATCATTTTTGATTGCTTCGATGGATCTTTTAATATCCGGGAGTTTTATGTCAATTTTATCCAACGTGGTTGCAAAATATTTCTCAATGATATTTTTACGAAATGATGTAAATTTTTCAACGTGATCTTCATATCTAGATTGAAGTGTTGTAAGCTCTAACATATAAGTTCTTATCTCTGTGAGCTTCGGTGTGGTCACTGGAGGATTACCAAAAATTCTAACATGGGTTTATCAATATTGTCCATGATGGATTTTTGTTAATCAGTAAATTTAGTTATATGATCGTCATACTTATCATTCAGCGATTTTAATGAATTTGCTGTGTTATTGAGTGTTAATATTTTATCTGTGATTGTTGACATGAGGACACCCGGTTTGAGTTTACCCTGATTGGAAAACAACGCCATAGTATCTTCTACTGCGTTGCGTTGTTTAACTAAAATATCATCCAGGGATACATTACTCGTTTTCAATTTTCCCTGACGATCTTGAAATACAACTATTTCATTGTGATCAACACTTGCTAAGTTTAACGTCTCAGCTATTTCATCTTCGATTATTTTTTTTATATCACCGGTTGCAACGCCATCAGGTTCGGGTTTCTTCAGTGCTGATGAAGATCTCCCCCAAATATCAATCATGTTATTCAATATAATCTCTCTCTCTCTCTAAAATCTTCGTTGACAACATCGTCGTTGCCAGCGATTACTTGTGTATTCATTTACGACCCTATGAGGTGGTTTACCAGATGTTGAAATAGCATCAAGGACATTTAATACTTCGTTGCCGCATATTGGTGGGTCATTCATTTGTTGTTTTGGTAGCGTAGAACACCAACGAGGGGTGTTTAAGCGGTTTATATAACGCATGAATTCCTTAGGCGGCGCTAATCCATATTAATCGAAATAAACGATTACACGTGGATCAATCGCGTATGCAACCCAATGGGTTCCGGGTCCTGTGCTGTTATCGAGATTAATGATACAGGTTTCGGCGCTGTTTGGTTGTGCCGGTAACTGATTTTTCATAAATACGCCTCTGAAGTTTTTAATCGCAAGTTTTTTTAGCAGCCTCGAGTAAATCAAATTTTGACATGGGAATCGAAGATTCCACAACCGAAGGTTCTCGAACTAGTAAATCGTTCATGGGATTCTCAGGCCGCTTCCCTTGGACTTGTGTTTAGTTCCGGGTAGTCTTAGACCCTTTCCCTTTTTTATATTCCCGCCCGGTAGCTTTCTTTAGAGCCATTCCTGCTGCGGTACCAACGGCTCCTAACGCTGCCGCTTTAGCCACCGCTGGGGCCTCTGCCGCAATCAACGCTGAAATCGCAGCTAACAACGGGAATATGCCACCTGATTTTTCCATGTCGCTGATCGCTGCTGCAGAGAGAGTGATCTGAACACCTTTTTTTATCTTTGAAAGCACCATTGAAATGTTTTATCTGACGATTTGTCAACGACAATTTATTTGCCCCACCAGACATCTGATTATGTTTCAGCGTTATTGTGGTTCCACATTTTTAGCCGATTCCGATTGCAATTTCTTGATTTGACCTGGAGTCAACGTGACACTAATATGACTATATAACATTATACAATAACATATTGATCTAATTGTTACATGTTTTCCACTGGTGCATCTATCACCCTCTTTCGTCCACCAACGCCTTCGAGTAGCATTGATTTATCACTGAGAATGACAGCAACCGCTCTGTATTCGGCAATAACACCACGAAGCACATTAGCTCTAAAATGTATATCAACGACGGATTGTCTTGTTAAATCAAGATGTTCCAACGAAAAGTAATAGATCGGATAAAGGGTACTAAAATCATGTTGTGATATTTGTAGACCGGTATCAACGTTTTGATCGCGCCCCATAAATGACAACAGACGATGATAAACTCGTGCAATATGGTTTTGACCGTAGTTAAGTTGTATATCCTCGTACAATTCAATTCGAGTGTTATGGCAATTGTATAAGGACAGCACAAGACAATACTACATATAACATTAAATGAATGATGTCAATGAATGATGACACTCCTACATTCATGCAACCACATATACCCCACAAAGTCGCCATGGGTTGAATGAAAAAAGTCATTCACACCACGGCTCGGTTTGGTTGGTATATGTGGTTGGAATTTGAATTTCTGGTGTTTTCACCCACCCCGTAATTAAAACCATCGTTCGGTACCGTTGGCAATAATATCGGTTACGGGGTTTGAACCATGACCGCCAGTATGACACCGCAACGCGTTACGATTGAGCTAGCTGTTTTCTATATACAGGCATACGTTATTAAATATAATATATAGTTAGCTCAATCAATAGCAAACAGGTGTGATGTACAATGAATGGATTATTTACAATGAATGACGTCAATAGCGTGGTATTGTTATCGATCACAGGCCACAACTGACTGACTGAATTAATGAATCTATATACCTTTCGTGCACTTATTAACAACATTGAAGCAGAACCGAATACTTGAAAAACACACCAAAAAGAAAAGAATACAATTGTTTGTAAACACTATGTTTGTGATTCGTTTTCTTACAAAACAGATTATATTTCCGCTGAGAATCATGACAGTTAAAAATCAACAATTGAGTATAATCGGAAAACCCCATTTAGATCCATAACTCTTTCATACGCCGTACATATACCTGTACGAGTTATCCGCCGCTGGTGTTATATGAAATAATACAAAATATGATTAAATCTATGAAAATTGAATTCTTTGTCCAGTTTTTTTTTAAATCGCTGATCGATAAATTCCCTCTGCTACTATTTGTACTGAGGGTATACAAATATCAAAATATCTACCCGCTTCATACATTGATTGAAAAACTATTTCCTCGTTAGTTATTGTATTAAATGATTTTGTAGGTCTCGCATTTTTCAAGGATTTTCCAGTTCCTCCTCGTTTGATATTCTCACTCCGTGTAACAGCTTCTAGATTATCCAATTTGTTATTCTGAGGACATCCATCAATATGATCAATAACAAAACCATCCCTGATCAATCCGTTATATACTTCATACACGAAACGATGATTAAGATAGCTCTTCTTCGCGATAGTAAACTTCAAATACCCCTGATTATCCACAACACCGACTGATTTCTTCAGTCTGCGGTGTCTGACAATACCTTCATGGGATGCCTCATAGTTGGAAATCACAGGGTGCTGTTGGAATTCTTGGTTCATTTATATACTATACTATTGCTTGTCTAATTCATTGTTTGGTTGAATTATTACTTTACTTGTGAATCTTTCAATGTAATCTTGAGGTGTTCTTAAAACTCTGTCAGGGACGCTGACTTTATCAGGGACAGATACATTGATGGAGTTTTTAATTCGTTTATCATAGTAGAGCTTCAGCTCTCTGTATCGCTTGCCACCACAACTGAGAGACTACTATGATTTTCCTCGCACCTCTACCCCGCATCTAATACAAGGAATCGGACCAAGGCTTCCGTTAAGAACGCTTTGCATATGATACCCACAGAACTCCTGTCTGCATGATTTGTTACACAGGGTTACTGATCGAATCATAAGCCATTTGCAATGATTCATTATATAATATATTCTCTATTGAAATACTTGTTTTAATTATAGCATGAAGGAGTTCGAGAGATTCTTAAAAAATAAGCCCTGGAAAAATGCTAAATTCAATGTCGATAGAATCTCTGATACACCAAAAAGTCTTATAAGTGATAGAACCATGTTGGGTAAAGTCCGTAATTGTTTTAATGAATTCAAGCGTGATGGAGCATCTCATTGTTAGTCAACATTTCGAATTGATGGTAGCGTTGATGCTACCATGAACGATGAAAGCGCAGCAGTGATAATCTCACATCTTGGGGGAAAAAAGTATTTTTTTTAGAGTGAAATTCATTATCCGTTCAGACACGGGAGATTGGATTATTAGAGATAAATTTTACCCCAACTTGAAAGATAAAAGAACCGTCGTTGTGAATCTAGATTCCAAACCAGGAATTCTGACTAGAATTGACAAACCTTATCCTGTAAGAGCAGTTGTTTACGGGATATATCCGTTAAATGATAAACCGAATATTTAAAAACTAAAACCCAAGAAACTATCGTCGCTGATTTTATCAACGAGAATGAATTGTGCAGCAGAACGAATAATAGAACACTTCACAAATGCGCTGCGTGGAAATAAGTTGACCGATCTAAGACGCAAAAAAATAAACGAATGGGGACTAACAGTGAAGGAGCACGGGGCGACAATTCAAAATGTGGCAGAGTTAGAACGAATACTAAAACTCCCAATATCTGTAACGACGTTAATAGGAGATTTATTATACGAACCGAAATATAAATCGAGAGGAGCTCCAATCAAAATTATTGATCATAACGAACACGCATGGACATCTGCAGTAACAATATTTCCGCGGAATAAGACAATAACATATATCCCAGAGGAGTTCTCTGGAGAAAAATTATTTGATTTTATTTACCAATTGAGTAAAAACGATACTGTGTCCGTGTGGTTACTTCACAGTTTTGAGCACGAAGAAGACAAATTTAATGAATTTGTAAGACCCAATGGAGAATTATACCGCACTGAAGCCCTCCATGACGCGATGAAAAAACTAGCTAATAGTTTTTCAATGGATTACGACGAACAATTACTAACAAACTGTTTTACAATTTCGTCGGTTGCAGCTCACTTCGCGAGAAAGAGAAATCATTGGAAACCAACAAGAGCTGAATTTCTCATAAACATCAAATCAAGCTGCGTTAAGTATGGTTATGGTGGATTATGGAATACAAAATACAACCCCAAAACTATTATTTCGGTTGATATAGTCGCGTGTTATCCGGGGAGTTTTCTCGGTACGGAGAATGCGCTGAATACTTCAAGCGATTTGGACATTCGACACACGAGATGACCCGCGTTGCTATTAATGGACCACTGCCTGATTTTGATTTAACCAGATTCGCTCGTGTAGTATCATTTGAATTAGCTACAGGATTCATCCGTGTTGCTATGTTTGGATTGGTAGACATATCTGAAAAACACTGGATGCCAATAGTGTTATTACGAAATATGATTGAATTTAAAATGTTGATATCGTTGATTGTCGGTGAAGCGATTATATCATATCACGCGCAGACTGAGGTTTGGTTACCACAACCCAATCTAGATAGTATAATCGATGAAAATAGAAAACAATTTTCCGATCTCGACAAAGAATATATCGTAAAATAGTCCAAACAGCTATATGAAATTAGAAAACAAGACGCAAAAGATCTCGGTAGAAGAATAATTGGTAAATTCACAGAGGGTGGAAAGTACGACAATGCAAGATATTCTTCACGGTTGATTATAGATAGCGTTGAATACGATTTTATAATTGAGGATGTAACATCTAAGGGTATATATGTAAATCGTAAAGACGCTTTCTTGTCAGATGGAACCAAATTGGGTACAATCGTTACTTACAACGATGGATACAATCTTCAGTATACACATTTGAGAGAGTCTATGCTGGCTTATGCTTCTATTAATTTATTTTCAATGATAAATAGATTTCCTGACACCGCAGTTAGAGTCGCCACTGATTCATTTTACATAGACATGAAACACATGGAAGCAGTGGCCGAATTTACTAATTCTGATGAGAGTTGGGGATCATGGAGAATTAAGCGGGAAATACTGTGTGATTTTTCCAAATATTAAATATAAATATTAGAAAAAAAAATCAGATATCGGAACTATCTAACGCACCGCAGATATCTGATCCAATATGCAGGTATTTAACGGCTGTGGCGGGTCAGGAAAGACGACTCGTGCAATTGAGTTATTTCGTGGGAAATCAAATATAATTGTATTAACACCGACCCACAGACTTGCCAGAGAGATGAAACAACGAGGAATTAATGAAGCACTTATCACAGTTTCTTTGGATGGAAAGGCGATGAATGGACTTCTGATCGAATGGGTGAAAAATTTATTCCTGAAGTTGTAATTTGGGATGAGATATGTACGGTGTCGTTAGATGTATTACAAAAGTTTCTCGAGTGGTTATTGCTATCGAATACAAAAGTCGTCATGTGCTGCGATCATGGCCAACCACCACCATTTGTCGGTTTATCCCCACATGATTGGTTGAAGAATCATGTAGACTACTATGAAGAAATTAGTACTGATCATAGAGCACTTGATGAACAATTACGCGAGTTCAAGAAACTAATCAGATTACAACCGGAGAGAATCCAATGTGAGATAGCGCGTGAAATAATTTCAGAAACACAATTAAATGACTTCTGGGAAGCGTGGAGAACAAACGATTTGATAGTAGCGAGTAGAAAAATAATCAGAGACCCACTTCAGATGAAGTTATTTGAATTGCATAAAGAAAAATGTGCAACACTTTCAGTGGCGCTCTGTTACAGACCCAAGGATACACGAAAGCAGAATATCGAAGTTGATATTCCAGGACAGCGTGAAAAGCAGAATTTAGTGTTAAATGATATTGTGTTAGTTGATATCAATGTCGTCGAAGAGGCATTATGCGTTGATAAATCCCCATGGACACTAGGATACGCAGCAACAATACATTCTTCACAGGGGTTAACTATATCAGATACATTTTTTTTTGATCATAGATAAGCACATCGAGTGGTCGAATTTAGTCTGTCTCGCAGTATCCAGAGTACGAAGAATAAATCAGCTTCGAAGAGTTGTTTTAGATGATAATGACACTACAATCAATGATATTGTCAGCGATGACATAATCAGAAAAAAACTCTGGTTATAAACAACAGGATAAAAAAAATAATAGAGAATTTGATATTGATGCCGAATTAATAATTACACTGAAACAACAACAGAATAATTACTGTGCGAGTAGCACTTGTATAATGAGTTGGCGTTGGTCGGATAAAGATTCTCGACAATTTACCCTAGACAGAAAGAATAGCAACATTGGTCATACTAGAAAGAATGTGATGCTGACCTGTCATGAGTGCAACAGACCCAGATGTGTTAGTTAGGACCACGCGGTGGTAATTGAGTATCCTCGGGTATCACTTGTAGTTGTTCACGAGTAAATCCTCGCTGAGGAGCAGTTGAATCTAGTCTATAAATTGCTGGTCTACCCGTGGATCGTGTTATACTAGATATTTTATGCGCGGTGACACTCCAAATAGGATCGGTAGCTCTTTTTTACCACATTCAAGCTCTCCTGGTTCGTATAAATACCTAACAGTGACATTACCGAGAATTGGTTGTTTTGAAAAATCTTTTTGCGGTTTTTAAGGTATTTACTTCTTTTTAATCGCGTTGTTAGGTTTTATGTTAATTGTTCTAGTAATTTAGTTATTCAGCGCGGTAATTACACCTGGTAATCTCTTGACCTATTCACGAGATCGTTTATCCTGAATAAATTCCTTCCCGTATTGATATCCAAATAACCGCTCAGCAAGCATCCGATTAAATCGTTCAACAATTGCCTGATAGCGATGTAGTGCAGTATGCCCTCGTCTGATAGTGACCTTATGATTCTTCATCGTTGATAGAACCGCACCCTGAAATTCCTTGCCAAGATCAACTTGTAATAGATTTGGCCAGCGCAGAGGACCCCTTCGATAAATCCTTTCAAACGCAGAAGCCACTTCAGTTGATGATTTTGTTTTTAGCGGTTCTGCTTGTTTGTATCGACTCGCAACATCAACTACAGTTAACGCGTATTTGTAACCACCATCATGAGGTAGAAATAGTATATCAGCTTGATTAACTTCATTAGGAACGGTCACATCAAAATGCGAGTTGTTAATTTGTTTAGGCCGCGGTAGATAAATTTGCCATATCGCCTGTTTAGATAACCAATCCGCCGCTGTGGTATTTTTCACTCTTGCTGCGCTAGCGAGTTTAACGATTGCTGCCTTACCCCTCCAGTATCCTTTTGGAGAATGATAAATAGATTCCATGTTATTATTAATTACCAGCACCTAATATCAATTTACCTTTCATAGCCGATTTATTAACCATGAAGCCAACTTTTTTTTGAAGGATTTATCAGTGATAAAATCCAAAGCATGAATTAATTTTACATCTGCGAGATGTCTGTGTTGCAGATTACTGCTTTTATAAGCAACATCATGAGCATGACACGCCTTATCAATAGCGTTTATTGGATATTCACCCGGTCGAGGTTGGTTTTTATCATCGAGTCGGATATCGAGTCCAGTCCCGGGTCCACAATAACTATATCCTGGAAGATGCTTTTCTCCCGGATACTTCGTCCATATTGCTCCTGGTAATTTTACTAACTTAGCTGCAATATCACCTCCTCGTTTTTTTTAGTCCCCTTGATTTATCAAGGGAAACAAATTTAAATTTCTTTGTACTGCATTGTACGCATTTACCAGAAAGTGCTGATCTGTTATTTTTAGTTGTAATCGTCGTCAAGTCATCTGTGCCAGTACGCTTCTTACACTTCACACAATATAGATCAATAATATATTTATAGTAACATGAATGTAATTGATTATTCAGCCACCCGACGACGGGAACCTATTAAACACCATGCGATGTTGCCGAATTCTATTCGCGCGATTATAATCGGACCATCTGAAAGCGGTAAGACACAACTACTACTTAATTTGAAAACGAGATGGATAAAATGGAAGAAGTTGTATTTGGTCGCCCCGAGTGTAGACGATTAACGATGCTATGAAGTGTTAAAGGATGCTAACGAGAGAGCAATAGAAATGAACGGCGAGGGTATTATTGAGTTTATAACCGATATCGAAGAAGCACCGAGCATTGATGATATCCATGGAAGTATTAAAAACTTAGTCGTATATGATGATGTGATGTTAGACAATCAAAAGAATCCTGCTAGGATATTTTCCAGAGGCAGACACAAAAATACTGATGTGATATATATCACTCAACGGTACACTCAAATACCAAACGTGATCAGAGATAACTGCAATTTATTATGTATATTCAACGGAGTTGATACTCATACGCTACGAAATATTTGTCAAACTTGGTGCAGCGGTTATATGGATCATAATCGATTTATAAATTTCTTTAGTCGCGCTCAGTCAATCCCACACTGATTGTGACGATAAATTTATCAGATCCTCGGAAGCGATATCGTGTCGGACTTGATAAAATATTCGGTTAACCCATAGCAGCAGAGGGAGTGAGTGCCAACGATCATGGCGTCTTCGAGGAAGCCTTGGTTAGCCGAATCGACGCTTTTTAATTTACGATTTCGAGGAAGCCTCAGTTTGCCAAATTGACGCCTCTAAAATTTGATCTGTTCACCCCCTCTGCTGCTGATATGCAGTAAGTTCAGAAAATACCGTAGTATATTGCGGTAAACAAATATAGTATCCAGCCTACATGTGTGTCTGTCTGTCTGTGTCTCTCCCACCCCCACCCCTCTCTCTCTCTCTCTCTCTCTCTCTCTCTCTCTCTCTCTCTCTCTCTCTCTCTCTCTCTCTCTCTCTCTCTCTCTTACTGGCAGCTATGTCCCAGTGCTAGACATCATAATAAACTGTCACAATGCAAACATCGTAGTGATATATAATGGAAACAATTTGAGAGCTACGTTTAAAAAAACCCAATAATGTGTGTGTGTCTACTGCGAAAACTAGTACTTCTTGGGTATTCTAACAATATATTTTAATAATGCTTGTTAATGCATAATACTATTTTACTGTATTCATCTCGCAGTTTTATTTGTCTTGGTACCTTTTAGCAGTGTTCAAAAGCATGCTGTCAAACGTACCATAAAACGAGACCATTAAAACTTATTTGCTTCCTGAATGAGTATCTCTTTCCATTTTCACTTTATGAAGAACAACGTGGCAAATACCAAATTGTAAAAGGTTGTTTCTACTTGGCGATGATTTCAAATTCATGTCCAAGAACGTCTTAGAGTCCGGAAAGAGATTTACCATTTGCACAGCTTCCAGTATTGGACCATGACAGTACATCTGGCTGAAAAATACATTTCAAAGCAGTGATGTCTTCTTGGGACGGTCAATTCATATAAAGAATTCTTGCTCAGAAAAGACATTTTTAAAACCCATTAGTTTACTTCTTTATTTCAACTTACTATAAAATACATCAGCCTGTAAGGGACGAACTCTCAAGGTCATTTCCAGATCTTAATAGACAGATTCCCCCGCAGTTAAGTTACTAATGTTTATTCAGATAAGTGAAGTAGTATTGTTTCGCAACGTGTAAATACTTGTGTATCACTCACCGCCCGGCATCAGCTGACAGACTTTTGAAAGTACTTTTCATCCATGTAAGCTCTACAATCAAATGTTTAGCTGTTGCGTAAGGTTGCAATTTTAACTACATTGAAAGCACACTGTAAATCAAATGTATTCTGACCCAATTAAAAAGGTTTAACCAATTTTTCAAATTATTTTAAAAGGGAAATGTATTTTCAGTTTATGAATATGAATATACATGCTAGAAAGAAAAAAATTCCAAGACAGGACAGGGTGAAACACTATACTATACTATACTATGCTATGCTATGCCATGCCATGCCATGCCATGCCATGCCATGCCATGCCATACCATACCATACCATACCATACCATACCATACCATACCATACCATACCATACCATACCATACCATACTATACTATACTATACTATACTATACTATACTATACTATACTATACTATACTATACTATACTATACTATACTATACTATACTATACTATATTATACTATCGGCTTATTTGAAGATGGATTTAAACGGTGCGTTTCCGATGCAAAATTACGATAAAACCGTTAGCAAAGTGACAAAAATTCGTGTTTTCTTTCCAATCTTAAAGATGAAAAGTATCCTATGATGTATCATAAAGGTGAGGAAGTGATTTTGTTGTTTTTCGGAAACCATGACGTTACCTTAATTAGCATTTTTTTTTTTATAAAGCTTACGCTGGCTGGACTTTCACTATAACAATGAACTATAACATACATTTGGAAAGAAATCATAATGGCTCAGAAAGATGTTGCGAATTAATAAAACGAAAGCATGCTTCGATCCTGCATTTTGTTCAGGATATCAGTGATGATGGGTGATTTTCATGGTATTATCTTTCAAACTTATTGGAGTTGCACGAAGCTGAAGCAACATGTGCATACGCCATCTCTCTCTCTCTCTCTCTCTCTCTCTCTCTCTCTCTCTCTCTCTCTCTCTCTCTCTCTCTCTCTCTCTCTCTCTCTCTCTGGCGCGCCAGCGGGGGGAGAACAGACGGATAATGAGTATGTGCTGCGCCAAATGCAATTTTACAGAGAGAGAGAGAGAGAGAGAGAGAGAGAGAGAGAGAGAGAGAGAGAGAGAGAGAGAGAGAGAGAGAGAGAGAGAGAGAGAGAGAGAGAGGACGATATCTTGATTCCTGATTAATTCAAATCGTCGCGAGTTTGATTCCAGCCCACGCCAGGTCAACACCATACGTGGATCATTTTGGAACAACACATAGTACCAATTTCATCCACATAATATAGCCAAATAATGTGTTGAAAGCGTCGTTAGAAATCACCCATGCGTTTATCAACGCGTAATGCCTCTTCGACGACATTGATATCAACTAACACAATATCATTTAACACTAAATTCTGCTTTTCACGCTGTCCTGGAATATCAACTTCGATATTCTGTTTTCGTATTCTATTTCCCGCTCAATTCTACATGATCCCCAACTCTCATCAGAATTAGTAAATTCGGCCACTGCTTCCATGTGTTTCATGTCTATGTAAAATGAATCAGTGGCGACTCTAACTGCGGTGTCAGGAAATCTATTTATCATTGAAAATAAATTAATAGAAGCATAAGCCAGCATAGACTCTCTCAAATGTGTATACTGAAGATTGTATCCATCGTTGTAAGTAACAATTGTACCCAATTTGGTTCCATCTGACAAGAAAGCGTCTTTACGATTTACATATATACCCTTAGATGTTACATCCTCAATTATAAAATCGTATTCAAGGCTATCTATAATCAACCGTGAAGAATATCTTGCATTGTCGTACTTTCCACCCTCTGTGAATTTACCAATTATTCTTCTACCGAGATCTTTTGCGTCTTGTTTTCTAATTTCATATAGCTGTTTGGACTATTTTACGATATATTCTTTGTCGAGATCGGAAAATTGTTTTCTATTTTCATCGATTATACTATCTAGATTGGGTTGTGGTAACCAAACCTCAGTCTGCGCGTGATATGATATAATCGCTTCACCGACAATCAACGATATCAACATTTTAGATTCAATCATATTTCGTAATAACACTATTGGCATCCAGTGTTTTTCAGATATGTCTACCAATCCAAACATAGCAACACGGATGAATCCTGTAGCTAATTCAAATGATACTACACGAGCGAATCTGGTTAAATCAAAATCAGGCAGTGGTCCATTAATAGCAACGCGGGTCATCTCGTGTGTGGAATGTCCAAATCGCTTGAAGTATTCAGCGCATTCTCCGTACCGAGAAAACTCCCCGGATAACACGCGACTATATCAACCGAAATAATAGTTTTGGGGTTGTATTTTGTATTCCATAATCCACCATAACCATACTTAACGCAGCTTGATTTGATGTTTATGAGAAATTCAGCTCTTGTTGGTTTCCAATGATTTCTCTTTCTCGCGAAGTGAGCTGCAACCGACGAAATTGTAAAACAGTTTGTTAGTAATTGTTCGTCGTAATCCATTGAAAAACTATTAGCTAGTTTTTTCATCGCGTCATGGAGGGCTTCAGTGCGGTATAACTCTCCATTGGGTCTTACAAATTCATTAAATTTGTCTTCTTCGTGCTCAAAACTGTGAAGTAACCACACGGACACAGTATCGTTTTTACTCAATTGGTAAATAAAATCAAATAATTTTTCTCCTTAGAACTCCTCTGGGATATATGTTATTGTTTTATTCCGCGGAAATATTGTTACTGCAGATGTCCATGCGTGTTCGTTATGATCAATAATTTTGATTGGAGCTCCTCTCGATTTATATTTCGGTTCGTATAATACTTCTGTTAACGTCGTTACAGATATTGGGAGTTTTAGTATTCGTTCTAACTCTGCCACATTTTGAATTGTCGCCCCGTGCTCCTTCACTGTTAGTCCCCATTCGTTTATTTTTTTGCGTCTTAGATCGGTCAACTTATTTCCACGCAGCGCATTTGTGAAGTATTCTATTATTCGTTCTGCTACACAATTCATTCTCGTTGATAAAATCAGCGACGATAGTTTCATGGGTTTTAGTTTTTAAATATTCGGTTTATCATTTAACGGATATATCCCGTAAACAACTGCTCTTACAGGATAAGGTTTGTCAATTCTAGTCAGAATTCCTGGTTTGGAATCTAGATTCACAACGACGGTTCTTTTATCTTTCAAGATGAGGTCAAATTTATCTCTAATAATCCAATCTCCCGTGTCTGAACGGATAATGAATTTCACTCTAAAAAAAATACTTTTTTCCCCCAAGATGTGAGATTATCACTGCTGCGCTTTCATCGTTCATGGTAGCATCAACGCTACCATTAATTCGAAATGTTGACCAACAATGAGATGCTCCATCACGCTTTAATTCATTAAAACAATTACGGATTTTACCCAACATGGTTCTATCACTTATAAGACTTTTTGGTGTATCAGAGACTCTATCGACATTGAATTTAGCATTTTTCCAGGGCTTATTTTTTAAGAATCTCTCGAACTCCTTCACGCTATAATTAAAACAATTATTTCAATATAGAATATATTATATAATGAATCATTGCAAATGGCTTATGATTCGATTAGTAACCCTGTGTAACAAATCATGCAGACAGGAGTTCTGTGGGTATCATATGCAAAGCGTTCTTAACGGAAGCCTTGGTCCGATTCCTTGTATTAGATGCGGGGTAGAGGTGCGAGGAAAATCATAGTTGTGTCTCAGTTGTGGTGGCAAACGATACAGAGAGCTGAAGCTCTACTATGATAAACGAATTAAAAACTCCATCAATGTATCTGTCCCTGATAAAGTCAGCGTCCCTGACAGAGTTTTAAGAACACCTCAAGATTACATTGAAAGATTCACAAGTAAAGTAATAATTCAACCAAACAATGAATTAGACAAGCAATAGTATAGTATATAAATGAACCAAGAATTCCAACAGCACCCTGTGATTTCCAACTATGAGGCATCCCATGAAGGTATTGTCAGACACCGCAGACTGGAGAAATCAGTCGGTGTTGTGGATAATCAGGGGTATTTGAAGTTTACTATCGCGAAGAAGAGCTATCTTAATCATCGTTTCGTGTATGAAGTATATAATGGATTGATCAGGGATGGTTTTGTTATTGATCATATTGATGGATGTCCTCAGAATAAAAAATTGGATAATCTAGAAGCTGTTACACGGAGTGAGAATATCAAACGAGGAGGAACTGGAAAATCCTTGAAAAATGCGAGACCTACAAAATCATTTAATACAATAACTAACGAGGAAATAGTTTTTCAATCAATGTATGAAGCGGGTAGATATTTTGATATTTGTATACCCTCAGTACAAATAGTAGCAGAGGGAATTTATCGATCAGCGATTTAAAAAAAAAAACTGGACAAAGAATTCAATTTTCATAGATTTAATCATATTTTGTATTATTTCATATAACACCAGCGGCGGATAACTCGTACAGGTATATGTACGGCGTTTGAAAGAGTTATGGATCTAAATGGGGTTTTCCGATTATACTCAATTGTTGATTTTTAACTGTCATGATTCTCATCGGAAATATAATCTGTTTTGTAAGAAAACGAATCACAAACATAGTGTTTACAAACAATTGTATTCTTTTCTTTTTGATGTGTTTTTCAAGTATTCGGTTCTGCTTCAATGTTGTTAATAAGTGCACGAAAGGTATATAGATTCATTAATTCAGTCAGTCAGTTGTGGCCTGTGATCGATAACAATACCACGCTATTGACGTCATTCATTGTAAATAATCCATTCATTGTACATCACACCTGTTTGCTATTGATTGAGCTAACTATATATTATATTTAATAACGTATGCCTGTATATAGAAAACAGCTAGCTCAATCGTAACGCGTTGCGGTGTCATACTGGCGGTCATGGTTCAAACCCCGTAACCGATATTATTGCCAACGGTACCGAACGATGGTTTTAATTACGGGGTGGGTGAAAACACCAGAAATTCAAATTCCAACCACATATACCAACCAAACCGAGCCGTGGTGTGAATGACTTTTTTCATTCAACCCATGGCGACTTTGTGGGGTATATGTGGTTGCATGAATGTAGGAGTGTCATCATTCATTGACATCATTCATTTAATGTTATATGTAGTATTGTCTTGTGCTGTCCTTATACAATTGCCATAACACTCGAATTGAATTGTACGAGGATATACAACTTAACTACGGTCAAAACCATATTGCACGAGTTTATCATCGTCTGTTGTCATTTATGGGGCGCGATCAAAACGTTGATACCGGTCTACAAATATCACAACATGATTTTAGTACCCTTTATCCGATCTATTACTTTTCGTTGGAACATCTTGATTTAACAAGACAATCCGTCGTTGATATACATTTTAGAGCTAATGTGCTTCGTGGTGTTATTGCCGAATACAGAGCGGTTGCTGTCATTCTCAGTGATAAATCAATGCTACTCGAAGGCGTTGGTGGACGAAAGAGAGTGATAGATGCACCAGTGGAAAACATGTAACAATTAGATCAATATGTTATTGTATAATGTTATATAGTCATATTAGTGTCACGTTGACTCCTGGTCAAATCAAGAAATTGCAATCGGAATCGGCTAAAAATGTGGAACCACAATAACGCTGAAACATAATCAGATGTCTGGTGGGGCAAATAAATTGTCGTTGACAAATCGTCAAATAAAACATTTCAATGGTGCTTTCAAAGATAAAAAAGGTATTCAGATCACTCTCTCTGCAGGGGCGATCAGCGACATGGAAAATCAGGTGGTATATTCCCGTTGTTAGCTGCGATTTCAGCGTTGATAGCGGCAGAGGCCCCAGCGGTGGCTAAAGCGGCAGCGTTAGGAGCCGTTGGTACCGCAGCAGGAATGGCACTAAAGAAAGCTACCGGGCGGAAATATAAAAAAAGGGAAAGGGTCTAAGACTACCCGGAACTAAACACAAGTCCAAGGGAAGCGGCCTGAGAATCCCATGAACGATTTACTAGTTCGAGAACCTTCAATTGTGGAATCTTCGATTCCCATGTCAAATTTTGATTTGCTCGAGGCTGCTAAAAAACTTGGGATTAAAAACTTCAGAGGCGTATTTATGAAAAATTAGTTACCGGCACAACCAAACAGCGCCGAGACCTGTGTCATTAATCTCGATAACAGCACAGGACCCGGAACCCATTGGGTTGCATACGCGATTGATCCACGTGTAATCGTTTATTTCGATTAATATGGATTAGCGCCGCCTAAGGAATTCATGCGTTATATAAACCGCTTAAACACCCCTCGTTGGTGTTCTACGCTACCAAAACAACAAATGAATGACCCACCAATATGCGGCAACGAAGTATTAAATGTCCTTGATGCTATTTCAACATCTGGTAAACCACCTCATAGGGTCGTAAATGAATACACGAGTAATCGCTGGCAACGACGATGTCGTCAACGAAGATTTTAGAGAGAGAGAGTTTGTATAGTTTAACATGATTGATATTTGGGGGAGATCTTTATCAGCACTGAAGAAACCCGAACCTGATGGCGTTGCAACCGGTGATATAAAAAAAATAATCGAAGATGAAATAGCTGAGACGTTAAACTTAGCAAGTGTTGATCACAATGAAATAGTTGTATTTCAAAATTGAAAACGAGTAATGTATCCCTGGATGATATTTTAGTTAAAGAACGCAACGCAGTAGAAGATACTATGGCGTTGTTTTCCAATCAGGGTAAACTCAAACCGGGTGTCCTCATGTCAACAATCACAGATAAAATATTAACACTCAATAACACAGCAAATTCATTAAAATCGCTCAATGGTAAGTATGACGATCATATAACTAAATTTACTGATTTACAAAAATCCATCATGGACAATATTGATAAACCCGTGTTAGAATTTTTGGTAATCCTCCAGTGACCACACCGAAGCTCACAGAGATAAGAACTTCTATGTTAGAGCTTACAACACTTCAATCTAGATATGAAGATCACGTTGAAAAGTTTACATCATTTCGTAAAAATATCATTGAGAAATATTTTGCAACCACGTTGGATAAAATTGACGTAAAACTCCCGGATATTAAAAGATCCATCGAAGCAATCAAAAATGATTTTTCGAGGATGATAACAATCATTGAAAAAACAAAAATTCCTCATGAGAAAACCAACAACATAGTATACACGATCCAACACAGATCATTTGCGTGGACTCCTACAGACAATATACTAAGTATCACTGCAACCGTTAAATGTATTTATCGATTAACATTAGTAACACCGACTCAATTTAATATATCATCGTCGAGTTCATCTCGGGTCAACAATACGATATCAACGATCATCGACAAGGATACAACTGAACAATTCACGATAGCATCCACTAATAAGAATTTGGCTAGGTTTTCAGTATCATGGTATATGGAATTCGTAGCGGATTTAAGTAAAGAATTAAACCGCTAGCGGTTTCAATTGAAATCGTAAACAATTTGAAAATAAAATGGCATCACCGACGATACCTTCAGTATCTCAATATCGCTATGATCATTTCAGAGAGTTTCAAACTAAACTCAAAACACTCACTCATGAGTACCAAACAAAAATAAAGAAATACCGACCTAGAATCACCGCTGTTGATGTTACCGTGTACTCGGTGAGCGGTGTAATCACCGGAGCCGGAATTTTACTCTCCTCTGTGACAATGATTGCCCCGTTAGCTGTTCCAATTTGCATATCCGCGGCGACAACAATTGCGGGAATAATTTCCATAATGACAAAAAAATATCATCATGCAGCCATCGTAAACTGCAAGATTACTCAATTAAATTTCATGTTGTATCAACCGCGTATTCACAATTATCCTCGATGATATCGTCGTCGCTCGATGATACATTTATATCAGATAGTGAGTTCTCAGCTATGGTAAGTATTTATGATTCCGTGATGTCTACTTCTTTCAACCAGCATCGTGGTCAGGTCAAGGTTCCATATTACATCGCGAAGAAGTTGTTTCTTTTTCAAAAGGATATTGTGAAATTCATTTTTTAAACATCACACTTATTAAATTATATGCCAGTCAAGTCCGTGTTAAATTGTTTAATACATTGTTAAATGAAATATAATGTGACATCATATTGATGTTTTCAGTTTTCATTCATATATTTGACTTTTTTTCTATTGGTGGTATTGCTAAAAAATATATGTTGGACGTCAGTATATCTATATTGTCATTATAATTATCACTTTCAAAGATTTCTCTCTCGCAAATGTAGAATAATTTTTAAATCAAGATGTTTCTCATTTCCCTTTGTGAAGACCATGGATCTATCATATTTCGAATTTAATATATTATCCATACATTTTTCCAGTTTTACTCAACACATAGAAACATTTTTGAATCTGAACCGTATCTCTATAAAATTAGCTTTATATCTCATATGAATATACGTAAGACACAAATGAAACATAGATTGAATGTTGTTCACCTTGTATGGTTTACTTTACTGGAAATTAACTATGCAACATATATATAAATTAATGTAAATAATCATAAATTGTTATCAGTGATTAAATTCTTAGAAAAATATAATGGTGATTCTTCTATTATTTAAACAATGCATCGTTGATTTATCACACAAATACTTTGAATATTATCTCAATCTCTTGGCTGTAATAGCGTGTACATGAGCAAGATACTTTGCTACTTTTTTCCTCACCGTTATAAACATAAGAATGGTTTTGAATTGCTGCTTAAACTAAAATCAGTACACACACACACACACACACACACATATATATATATATATATATATATATATATATATATATATATATATATATATATATATATATATATATATATATATCAGCTAGAGTCTATTCCTACCTAATTAATATATTTCCACTAATACTATATACGTATACTAATATGTATCTACGTATTTTCATCTACGTGTAGATGTGTCTATATACAGATAACAAACTTCATGAATATAAATCTGACAACATGTAAGTTTATGTCATGAGACATATCTATATTCCGAAACCAAATCACATCGTACTTTATCATTCCAGATACGTCTATCAATGTTGAGGTGGTTGAATTTAGATATTTGCATCTTCGTTAAGATGCACATCTCAACATATATACATCTACACATAGGTATACCTATCCATATTTACTAGAATACATCGAGATATTTCGTAGACTGAAAGATCTCTATATATTTCCATCTAGGTGAAGATGTATCTATATACATATAACAAGCCAAATGAAGATATATGTGACAACATGTAAGCTTATATCTGGAGACACACACACACACACATATATATATATATATATATATATATATATATATATATATATATACATATATATATATATATATATTGACATAATATATATCTATAGACATAATCCATATCACATCATGATTTGTCAATCGAGATTCATCCATCAATGTTGAGGTGGTTGTGTTCAGATATTGCCAACTTCGTTCAGTTGCATCTCTCAACATATATACATCTACTCCTAGGAATAACTCTTCATATTTACCAGAATACATCGAGATATTTCAATCCAAAAAAACATTTATCTACGTTTTGGAGTTTTAATTCAGATAGATTCACTTTCTTGGGGATAAATCTATGTACATATGAAAATCTACTTAGACTGATATATCTCTACATATTTCCATCTACGTGAAGATGTATCAATATACACATAACACACTACACGAAGATAAATCTGACAACATGTAAGCTTATGTTTGGAGACATAGCAATAGACAGAAACCAAATAGCATCGTGCTATTTCAATCGAGATACATCTTTTAACGTTGAGGTGTCTGATTTCAGACATTTCCAACTTCGTTAAGATGCATCTCTCAACATATGTCCATCTACACGTAGCTATCACTATCCACATTTACTAGAATATATCGAAATATTTCAATCGAAATACATCAACCTATCTCGATATTTTTCAATTCATCAAGTTTCACGTTCTAATACTGTCTACGTAGACTAATATGTATCTACGTATTTTCATCTACGTGTAGATGTGTCTTTATACCTATAACAAACTACATGAATATAAATTTGAAAACATGTAAGCTTATGTCTGGGGACATATCTATAGACAGAAACAAAATCACATCGTGCTATATTAATTTAGATTCATCTATAAATCTTGAGGTGTCTGGATTCAGATATTTCCAACTTCGTTAAGATGCATCTGTCAACATATGTCCATCTATACACAGCTATAACTATCCACATTTACCAGAATACATCGAGATAGTTCAATCCAAATGCATTCATCTACATTGTGATGTTTCAATTCAGCTACATTCACGTTCTTGGGGATAAATCTATCTACATATGAAAATCTACGTAGACTGATAGATCTCATTATATTTCCATCTAAGTGAAGATGTGTCTATATCCATATAACAAGCTACATGAAGGAAAATGTGACAACATGCAAGCTTATATCTGGAGACATATCTATAGACATAAATCAAATCACATCGTGCTATATTAATCCAGATACATTTATCAATGTTGAGGTGCTTGATTCATATATTTGAAACTTCGTTAACATGCATCTCTCAACATATATACATCTATCCATAGGTACAACTATCCATATTTACCAGACTACATCGATATATTTCAGTCCAAACACATTCATCTACGTTGTGGTGTTTTAATTCGTCTAGGTTCACTTTTTTAGGGATTAATCTATCTACATATGAAAATCTACTTGGACTGAAAGATCTCTACATATTTCCATCTATGTGAAGATGTATCGATATACATATAACAAACTACATGAAGATAAATCTGACAACATGTAAGCTTATGTCTGGAGACATATCTATTGACAGAAACAAAATCACATCTTGCTATATTAATTGAGATACATCTGTCAACGTTGAGGTTTCTCAATTTATATATTTCCAACTTCGTTAAGATCCATCGCTCAACATATGTCCATCTACACGTAGATATAAGTATCCACATTTACTAGAATATAACGAGATATTTCAATCGAGATACATATATATGTCGATATTTTTCAATTTATCTAGATTCACTTTCTTGGGGATAAATCTATCTATAATTATACGAACAAAAATTACTGTGCTACTAGAAATGTAATTTTGTATACAACGTTGAAATGAATGAGTAACTAGACTACTTAACATTAAAGTTTACTTTTAAATGGGAAAGGACATAACAATATTCACTTTGATGTCCATCGTCATTGTAATCATGGTGCTAGATATATATGTTTTCTAGTTTTGTTCTTGCTTTGTTTGTGCCTCAATTGTATTAAATATATCAGTTGCATGATGTATAATATGTACGATACATGTATGTTTAAAACGAAGGTTGCAATGGGTATTTGACAAAAAGTGGGTTGTTTGCATTCTCAGTTAGCTATTATATTGATATATCTAAGGTTACGAAATTTGTTCAAATTATTAATGTATTATTCTTCCACCCCTTTATTTGAATTAACAAACTCCACAGACTGCGAATTGTGTTGTCCTTGAATGTCATACGTGTGTCAAATTAAATGTTTTATTGTCTGGAATAACAAAATGTGTTAGATAAAACAGCCTTTACATTATTAGTTTAGATCTACTTGTTACTGATATTGATGTTGTGGTGTTTATGTTCATTTTGTTACAAGTAAATTTTCATGATCTGACATATCAAAATCAAGTAGCTTAAAAGTATGAGAATTATGTTTTAAAATAATGGCTGCAAATATTTGAAAAACGTTTGTTGGTGTAGCTTCGAAAATTAAAACCCAATTTAGTTCATAGTGTTACTTTAAACAAAGTGTGCAACGAGGGAGAAATTGTTTCTAGAAAATTAAGACTGTAATGATGATGAGTATTTCAAGTTACTTGTTACCCTTTCATCATTATATATTGTGTCAATATAATTTCTCAAAATACTCATGTTTTGGTCATTGTCGGTAAACTACCAGTGTTGAATTGGCGGGTGTGGCGTTAGTTGAAGAACAAGTTTGTTTCATAGACCTCAGCGTGTATCTACGTGTGTGTTGTTTTAACTTCGAACTTTGTCCGATGTTATTTTAAGCCGTTTGAATGAACTGATCACCTGCTGCAAGTGAAAGAACACAGCTCGGTTGTTTACACTTGAAATTAGAGTCGAGTTTGTTTTGCATTATTATATTTATGAGGGGATTATGGGCTATATTGGCACTAAAGCTAATAAGCTGATGTTATTGGATATTATATCAAACTTTCAATTATGTATGTTTATATAACAGTGAAACATTTTCCTGAAATTTATATTCATACTTTTCTCTTCGCAGGTTCCAATTCGTTGGTGTGGATCCTATAGGTCCAGTTGTATTTCACGTTTTACTAAATAAATGTCCATGTCATGATGAGTTTCGTTCCAATTTGATGTTAGTCATAAACATAGCTATAAGCTTCAAAATATTTAAGATAAGAAAAATATGTATAATCCGTATGTATAGGGAACTTTTATCCGTCTTAGATTGTGGAAAGCCATTCGTTAAATATCAATGGCTTAGTTCCAAGCAATTAAACGTAACCGGCATCTAGGTAGGAACATAAAACTTAATATATGCATTTATGACACCAAGTTGACCTCAGTCACTTACAGGTACTCCCTATCTTCACGTATATTCCATAGCGAAGTATACGAACAACAATTACTGTGCTACTAGAAATGTAATTTTGTATACAACGTTGAAATGAATGAGTAACTAGACTACTTAACATTAAGTTTACTTTTAAATGGGAAAGGACATGACAATATTCACAGTGATAACCATCTTCATTGTAATCATGGTAATAGATATATATGTTTTCGAGTTTTGTTTTTGCTTTGTTTGTGCCTCAATTGTATTAAATAAATCAGTTGTATGATGTGTAATATGTACGATACATGTATGCTTAAAACAAAGTTCGCAAAAGGTTTTTGACAAAAAGTGGGTTGTCTGAAGTCTCAGTTAGCTAATATATTGACATACCTAAGGTTACGAAATTTGTTCAAATTTTGATCTATTATTCTTCCATCCCTGTACTTGAATTAACAAACTCCACAGACTGCGAATTGTATGGTTCTTGAATGTCATACTTTCCTCCCATGTGTCAAATTAAATGTTTCCTTGTCTGGAATAATATAATGTGTAAGATAAAACAGCCTTTACTTTATTAGTTTAGATCTGCTTGTTACTGATATTGATGTTGTGGTGTTTATGTTGATTTTGTTACAAGTAAATTTACATGATTTGACATATCAAAATCTAGTAGCTTCAAAGTATAAGAAATATGTTTTAAAATAATGGCTGCAAAGATTTGAAAAACGTTTGTTGGTGTAGCTTCGAAAATGAAACCCAATTTAGTTCATAGTTTTGCATTAAACAAAGCGTGCAACGAGGAAGAAATTGTTTCTAGAAAATGAAGACTATAATGATGATGAGTATTTCAAGTTACTTGTTACTCTTTCATCATTATATATTGCGTCAATATAATTTCTCAAAATACTCATGTCTTGGTCTTTGTCGAGAAACTTTCAATGTTAAATTGCACGAAGAATAAGTTTGTTTCATCGACCTCAGCATGTATCTACGTGTGTGTGTTGTTTTAAGTTAGAACTTCGTCCGATGTTATTTTAAGCCGTTTTAATGAACTGATTACCTGATGCAAGTGGAAGAACACAGCTCGGCTGTTTACACTCAAAACTAGACTCCAGTGTGTTTTGCTTTATTATAATTTTGAGGGGATTACGGGCATTCATGGAACTAATGCTAATAAGCTGATGTTTTTGGTTATTATATCCAACTTCCAATTATGTATGGTTATTTAACAGTGCAACATTTTTCTGAAAATTATTGTCATATTTTTCTCTTTGCGGTTTCCAGTTAGTGTGGATCCTATATGTCCAATTGTATTTCACGTTTTAGCAAATAAAAGTCCAGTTTATGATGAATGTCTTTCCAATTTAATGCATGTTATAAATATAGTTAATATTGTTATAATATTTAACATAAGTGAAATATGTATAATCCTTCTGCTTTATGAACTTTTATCCATCTTAGATTATTGAACGCCATTCGTTAAATATCAAAGGCTTATTACCAAACAATTAAATGTTACCCGTATTAAGGTAGGAAAATAAAACTAAATATATGTATGTATGACACCACATTGACCTCGATCACTTATAGGCACTCACAACCTTCAAATAGGATCCATATCATGGTGACGTCATTGTTCGACTATATATATATATATATGTCTGTGTCTTAGATATATACGTGGACTAGTCACTGAGAGAATCGACAGAAAGCAAATCGAAATAGGACTGTTGGGCTTGTTCTCCAGTGCTACAATCAAGCGAGGGTGGATATACATCAAACAAGAAAGCCAATATTGCATGTTACCTTGGATGAGGTTATCTGCCCAGGAGGAACTCCACAAAGGCGATCGTCAAATATTATAAGGAGAAAAAGGTATGATGGCGCAGATGGTTAATGTTTTGGCATGGTTGGATTTAGTCTTTAGGGACCTGGACTCTTAATATAAGGGGACTGATGTATATCCATATACACTTTACAAACACGAATCCTTCAATTTTCATTGATATAAGTATATTTTGTATAGTTATTTTAAGTGTAGTCTTAGAATATATATCAATCTATATCTCAACATATGTAATTGTATGCATTCAACGATAAGGTCATACATCACTAAGAAGGCCGAGGACATCAATCCAGCCATGGTCCAATGCTTTGGACCTATCAATATAACATAATTCGTATTCATTCATATCATGTTTAAAACAGATATCCGGACATTCTTATGGCTGTTGCTGGTTATTTGCGTTAGTTAATTAGCGTAAAACCCATCCCTGTGTCAAATGTTATTTACAACGTTTTGAAGGAAATATAAGTATTCCTGACAGTGACTTTTACTGTACCTGTATCGATTGCCTTTAGAAAAGCCTATCGAAGCGACCAATTGTCAATTTAACGATGTTTTGTTACGTTCTTTTTTCTTTTTTGTGTGTTATAGTTGGTAAAAATATTGAAACAAACGTTTAACTGAAGTACATCTACTTAAATCATGTTCAGGTAAAAACCATTGACAAGTCCAATATGTATGTTAAATACATGTTTTGAATGGTATGACATCAGTGTCTAGACGTATTAGTACATTACAAGATTAATATAACTGATGATTATACTTGCAATCTTTTTAACCTTGGATATTCATATTTCAATATATGGTAGAAGGACAAATAAAGTTCCACTGATTAACACTCCATTTCCGGCATTTTAATCCTTTTGCTAGATAAACAGTAAAACTACTTAAGACATTAAAAGAATTATTGATTTTCCCAAAAAATTTAAAAGCAATTACAATAAGCATACCAATTTACAATATAATTTCTTAGATACCAAATATGGGACATTAAACAGCACTGTAAAATTCACCTTTCATATCTACACCTGTAACCTCCTATAATTTCTATTTAACAAATACTTCCATTTCTATGAACAAATAGCTAGTAACAAGTTAAGAATAATTCAGATAATATGCATAGGATTTATTATCTTTGTCTACAATTGTAATCCATTGACTTTAACCTTCCATTGAGGTCTTGGCTAAAATTGATTAAAATGAATGCAAATAACCTACTCTAATTTCAAACAACCTTTTTCCATTCCGAATGAATGAGTAGTCTTAACTTTCTTTACTCAACAGTCACAGAGTTCGCCCCATATCAATTGTAGATTATTGCCTGGCTTTATGTAACTTTCAACGGTCATCTTTAATAACTTGAACATTCTACTGAACTCATATATAAATGAGGTTCTTTCCATTTTGAAACATAAATAATTTATTTGCAAAATGACGTTTGAACGGTTTTAATATAAATTGCTTCGTAGAAATCTCAGACATCCTAGCAGGTTTTCAAAAATGACTACTTATTATCGTAAACATGTCTTTTAAAGACTATTTGCTATACAGATAATGTATAGTCTAGAAACTATAAAATGATGTAGCCACTTGTGATGCTATCGTGTTTTGACATATCCTATTGACTTTAAGTTTTTTATGTTTTTGCAGTATTTTAAATGTTGTATAATATTTTAGGAAAAGTATCAAAGTGATCTGAATGCAACATGGGAATAAATTAGCAAGACCTAGGGTTATCAATATGTCTTTAGGTAGTTTAAGAATATTGCAAATTATGTGATAATCTTCAAAAAAGATGAAGAGAGCTGATCTGATAAAAACCGAATATATACTGTGCAAAGTGAAAATGTGACAGAATCCGCTTATTGGTCAAGTTCTGCTAACATTTAAAGTAGCACACGGAAAAAGTTTTCATAAATCAAAAGTTAAAAAGTGAAGCAGTTCTGGAAAGAATGATTGTTATAAGCTATCCTGCTCAATCTTCCAAACAAGAGAAGACAAGACTTCATATCTTTGACCTATAAAATGATCTATGCTTGTAAAATGTTTCGTCACATAGACATGTCACTTAATCGGGCGTAGTCAGCTCTTCACGTAGTTCACAATAGGGCTCGTTTTAATCAGACAAAAGACCTAAAAGCTATTAATAATGCCTCCTCTACAGACATGTTCAGAAGCCAGGTATTTACATAAGTATGAACCATACAGCACTGTTCATCGCGTTAATAGCTGCAAAATATTTGCCTGAATTGCGTCAGTGTTAGACTATTTCATTATGCACTCGATCATCACTTTACGGCTTGGTCCATTGATTATACACAATAACATTTTAAGGTTTTGGATGTGATTAGGTTTGGAGTCAAGAATAAAATTGAAGAAAATACAAAGAGATATTTGAGAAAAGGGTAATTTGTGAATATCAGTTTTCGTTTGAAGCGTTCCTATGCTTATTCGAATAATTGCTGTGACTGTTTTGAGTTGTCTATATGTATAATTGACGGTAAGATTTGGTTCATTATGGTTAACGTCATGTAGGATTGCCTTTTTACTAAGTGTGAATTATGGATACAGCACTGATTCTGATTTTATATCTTCTAGTAACAACGTTTGTTTACAGTCTGATGGAAATTACCATTACAATGACAGGATTGGGTAGCTAAATATTTATCAAATATATTGTTTATGTATCAGACGTTTCAAGAATTAAACGTGTGTGCTTCATCTTGGTACTTAAATGGTGTCTTACATTTTTATGTTAAATTTGGTAATATTATACTTGCTTTCAGAACATAACATCAAAGGTTGACACGTCTTATTGATGTGTATTGTTTTTATTTGAGACTTGACTTACATACTGCTTTACAAATTTACAAGAAAATGCTATTATTGAATGATTGTAAAAAATTCAATATGTGTATATGTGCTCAGTTAATATATGAGTATGGTAGAGACATTAAATTTGGATTGAAAAAAACTACTGTGGAGGGATATGCAGGGTCCAAATGACGAGTATATGATTGCCTAATCACCCAGTAGGCATCTCCGATTATATCGCATCAATATGTTGATACTCACAAAGATTACAAATATAACAAAGCGAAAACCCTTATATTTCTTACTATCTGTAACATTCAACTACCGTTGAAGTTAGAACTGCAATATAGATGTACACATATGCCATTTACATTTCCTTGGACATGTAGGTAAAAATGAAAAGGCATAAGAACAAAATGTCGATAGTTTGATTAATTGATATATGTTCTATTCCAGGAATTATCTGAATCCACTATGAGATCTAAATTATTCCTACAGCCGTTAGTTCTGCTAGTTCTGGCTCTTGGTATTGAAACAAAAGAGACAGCCACCAAAATTACTACTAAAGTCGGCGTGTTTAAGTTAGATGAAATTACCGCAGGTAATTCATTATGCTTTCCTAATAACAAGTGCGATTTCCATCAAGGTGCAACGTACAAATATTGTAACATTAACGGGAGAGATCTTTGGGACTATTGCTGTACTGGAAAATGCGACTACCATGGAGAGAGTTACATGTGGTGCCAATCTGGAACCAAATGGCAATATTGCGGCGGCGATGCTGTTACCAAGAATATCGATGGAATACCTTGTCATGAGTTTCATCCATGTGGTATGCATAACGAGATGAGTTTAGGTTACCAATATTGGTGCTATGTAAATGATAATTTAGACTGGAATAGATGTTGTGCACCGTCGTCAAGATGCGACTATCATGGTTATTCATACAAATGGTGCTATACCGGTTTTAAAAAAAAAACTTACTGGGAATATTGTCAATAGAATCTAGTTGTATGCCTTGTGTTTTTATGTTGAATGAAAGCAAAGTACATACACCTACGCCGAAACCTTATCTCTTGCTAACATCGTGAATTACTAATGACTAAGATAATTCTTCATTTGTCATAGTTAGATGTATTCTTGTTATTTAGAACCTACAACTATGAATATTTATGTTTAATATCGATTATCTAATAAGCAAGTTTCACTATTCAGACCTTGTATTTTCTCATCAGAACATTTCTTTTAATTTTCTGTAAAAATTGAACTGAATGTGAACGTGATACAAGTTGAAACGTTTGCAAATAATGGTAATAGTGGAGAACACACAAAATGTAGAAATGAAATACATGTTCTGTGGTAGAAAACACTTTTGTTTGATCCAGTACACTTTGAGAAATATATTGATTGAGATAATATACTAAACCATATATATATATATGTTTATGTGTACTTAATAATAAAGCTCTTATCCCTCTATCTGATTCTGTGTCTTTCTGACCCTTCGTGTATGTGTCTCTGTCCCTCTCTCTTTTCTGTATCTCTCCTTCGCACCCTCGCTATCTCTGTCCCTATATATACATATTTATAAGTTCAATTATTACTTTCACATGCCATTAAAATAACTTGTTAAAATCATGGCAAAGTAACATGACAATAAATTTGAACCCGAATGTCATCGTTCAACATGAATATGATACAGAGGACGGTGACGTCATTATTCGACTATATATATATATATATATATATATATATATATATATATATATATATATATATATATATATATATATATATATATATATATATATATATATATATATGTGACGTTACTGATGTAAGCGGTGTAGTCACTTAAAAGTACAGCAAGGAGATAATCGGAATAGGACACTGACGTCATTTTCCAGTGTCCAATTCAAGTTTCGGTGATTATGAATCATATTGGAAAGTCAGTATTAAAACTTACAAGGGATCAGGTTATTTGCATAAAAGCCACATGTTCTAATGTAAAATGTATACTGGCGGAGACGGCTAATTATAATGCAAGATTGGACGAATCTTTTGGAGACAGTGGTCACTTACAATATGGGGTCATAACATATCTACCTAAATACCCTGCAAAGAGTCATTGAACATTGTTTAACATACGCATATTTGTTATAGCTATGTTAATTTGTATATAGCTAGCTAGAAAACCATATTAGTTTAATTTATGTCCAAAACATATATCCTAACATGATATTGGGTCTAGCTAGACTTTCCTGGATTAAAATTAGAGTCAAGGCGATTTCCTTTTCATATAAGAATATTCAAATTAGATATAAGAATTCGTGACAAAAGTCAAAATTGCTGTACCCCATTCTTAATATTCTTGTTACAAGAGTAAATTCTTCCAAATAGTGTCCTTCATAAGATGAGTATTATCCTCTAACGCAAAACTTCTTTATGTCAAACTAAATGTTTGATTATTTTCTGTCAGAAAAATCCATAACATACTCGATAAATAGAGCCAAATTACTTCATGACATCCACGAAAACCTACCTACAGCAGAAAAGCTCGATAACTAACATACCCCAGTCATAAAGTGCAGAATATCGATTCTCTTAATGATATAACCTAAGTCATCTATTTTCTTTTAAAACATTTTTACAGGGTTCCTGCAATCTTTAAAAACAAATTAATTTCATGACTTTTCCATAATTTTACAAAACCTCTTTACCAATTTTAAGAGTACCTATTATGCAAATGTATGACCTCTAATACTTGCCTAACATGTAAATATAAAACATACGGATTTTGCAGTTGGCATTTGAATTTGAATTTTAATTTAATCAGATAGGTCATTCTCTTTTGAATGATGTGAGTATAATAATTTTGAATATGGTAGTCAAATCTCTGAATGTAGTGTAACTAAAGTTGTTTGGGAACCTACTCTAACAAAATCAACTGACGAAGTTAGGTTGATAAAACTTTGTGTCGGCTAAAAAATGCAACAGATAATGAAAAATAAGCAAAGTCCATGACGTTTGCTTTAAATGACATACAAATTACAAAACTTTTCAAGGCCTTTTAAATGCGTTCATCTAATTTGAAAACTGTCACAGGATATCAAAGACTGCAGGAATAAGAACCATAATACTTAGCCTGAAGATAATATTGAGGTATGAGTAAAACATCAAGAACTTTGCCAACAGGCTTATAGTTCCCTGTGTAATTTGTCACACCTACAGTTTATTTTTGATGGAGTAAAGTGAAATCTAACTCTTGCTACTTTACAAGGTGTAAATGTATATTAAATATATCCTCTGCTGGGCCTGATTGGATTCTTCAATATCTACTTGATAGCTGCCATCAGTGACAACACATTCAAGATTGACACTGCGATCGTCGATGTTATATTTACAATTCCTGGTGAAATATGTCACCGTACGGATCATTTTAATATTTGATAATACCTTACTTACCGAGGGGCTTTGTTTTTCCCCATGACAACGATTTGTAAAAAATATTCGGTAATACGGTTTTTAGTTCTTCATTGTTAAATTTTGGTTCATTGAATGTGAAATTACCTGGTTGCGCATATTCCTATTCCGTTATTGTGTAATAATTGAGTAACGGTTTTCAAAGACTGATAAACGAAATTGCGTGCTTAAATATTTCTGGAACAAAAATATTATAAATATAAGTAAGATCTGATCGTAATTTATTTAAATTTTATGTTATTTCAACAATCTGCTGTTTTGTGTCATTGATGGAATTTATTGATAACGAAGAAAAGAAATTTCGCATGGTATTGGTTGATTCCTTGATCCTATAATGAATTTTATCAGAATAAATCCTTTGGAAACATTCCCCAATATTATGAAATGTTTATACATTTTTCTCACCTGTGATAAAATCATTTCGTTTTCTGTCCTTTCTATTCTGGAGGATGATTCATAAATATATCCAACATGATCTAACGAATTTATTTATATTGCAGATGGTAATGTTGGTTTTTGGTTAATTTAACTGGAGTTTTAGTTCTAAGGTTAACACTAAATTAAGGAATAGTCGATCGTGTTGATGTCATTGTTGTCTTTGACGGGGTTGTATTAACGACGATCTGTTGCAGTAGTTCTTGCGATGTCAACATTAGCAATATTATTATTTTAAAAACCAGATTCTTGCCTCATTGTAAATCTTAATCATTTGTATAATAACAATATCTGCTATTATGTAATCACTAGGATCTGATGATATAAAATTAAGATAATTTGGAGTATCCTAGAGTCGTAGCATGCAACTTTATTATATACTCATGTAGTTTTTTTTCGCTGCACTTTCATATGTACTTGCAATGATATTAAGAACGCAAGCAATTCTTGTTGCAGCTGAAACACAGATCGTTGCAACTACTAGTGCCATTATTAGATGTGTCATTGTTCATAACAATACACCTGTTCAAGCGATAACACGAGACGTCGAATACACAATTATATTAATAACATATATACGTCCGCGATAAGTATTTACTTTTGCTGTATGCTCATCAACGATATTTTTAGTTTGGTTTGCCATTCACTTACCTTATTGTACCTGTACTGTTGCACGTTGATTTAGCAGTTGATTATATTTAGTAAGTGATAATTTACCGACTAATTCAAGACAACAATGATAAACCAAACTGAGTATGTTGTCTTCAGGTTCCACTTCAAATGTTACTTCGTCGTTTTGATCTTGTAGTACTAATATAGATCCATAAGATCCAATTAGTCGATAAGGCCGTGGAAGTGTAATAATTACCGTAAATGTTATAACCCTTAGAACTGAAAACATTTATAACACGGCGATATCCAGAACAGTTGTCCAGACGCAACCGTATATACCTACCTTGTCGGTAATATTTTTTTTATGCCAACGAGTCTAATAACAACGACTGCTAGGGTCCAAAAAATTCATTACAGTTTCTAATAATGTTTCTAAGAAAACTCAAGAACGCAGTTATGTGAGCAGTAAGATAAGATCAAAGATCCAACACTTCAATACTGATTGTGTTTAACGAGACCGTCATTCTATCAAATAGGTGTTTCTTCGTTATAGCGTCATGGCTTGATGCTGGTTCTAAAAGACCAGTAATTTTATGCATTAACCATATTGAGAAAACCAGTCATTGCATCACCGGATCTTAGTATTCGATTGCGAATAGTATCTGATATCGTTGAGCTAGTAACACCAGGGTTCAATTTTACATTAATATCAAACACAGATAAACCATTTTCAATTACGCCCGTGATTATGGCGATAATATCTTGTTAACAAAAATAATAATAGTTTAAATTGTCCTCGCCTATATTGAATATATATATTTACAAGATACTGAGTAATATTGAGAATCACTTCTTTCTGTGTCATCATTAGAGTTATTCTTTCTACATGACTCCAAAAGAAACAAATTATTACGATTTGTGTCTCTGTCACAAGTGAAAATAAAACATATATCATGTGTCATCATATTACGTAACAAAGAATATCATACCTTTAATAATTGCCTTTAAGAAATGATTGTTATAATAATATCTGAACTGAATTGGACGTTTACTGTGTGTACCATGTAATGGCAGAACTATCAGGTTACTTTGAAGCAATCGTTGCAGCTGATACCTTTTCACAACAGTATCGCTGATGTACCACACATTTGATCCCTAGGTTATTTAAACCTTAATTTGTTGTATCTTCAGATACACACTTTGATGAGAGTGATAATTATCGACCGATATGTGTTTTAACAGATTATATATTAATGCCACTTTACCATATTTGTCTTTCTATGTTTGCGTAACGACTTTAGCAATTACACAGAAGAAACATAATAATAATTATATTGTTTTGATTACCTTTAATAATAACTATTAACTTTATGCTCTGTCATGTGTATCGCATCTAATGGAACATGCTGTACAATTCAGGGGATGTTGTTGTACGCATCTTTCCTAGTGGTAGTCTTAGGGATGTTTAAGCAGATTTGAAAGAGGTTGTCTTTCTTGTTTTCGAGTTGAGGTTCCTAGAATTTCTGAACCCGTGTTGGAAAGCAGATCTCTGAATGCCACCCAGTATGTCCCCATATTCTGAGTATTGAATATGGTGCGTTTCAGCTTGGTGATGTTCAGTCGTTTAGAAGATGGTGTGAATGGGTCTGTTGAGCATGGTGATGATGAGACGATGGTCCGTCAAGCAGTCAGAAACACACAAATACGGAGAGGGAAGACTGTATTGTGGATCATGCTCGGCACAAGTCTGGATTCAATGTTGCCCGTTTCTTTACCAGCGGCCCGACCCGTTGTTTCATAGCAATCCATCCATTCAACGTGACCATAGCCCACTGTTGCATTAGATGTGCCAGGAATTACGTCCTTATCCGCCATAGGAACATTAGTAATGACGGAGTGAAGAACCTCACATAACCCACCTTCAATCTCGCATGGTATTTGTTGGAGAAAAGCAACTGTTGAAGGTAATGTGCTTTCTACTAGAGAAGAGGAAGATGATTATGTTGTTTACTCCCTTAGAAGTACAGTTGATTTGCCATCAGTGCTCTCTTCACTGCAAATTCGACACCAACCTCACGGAGATCTTCACCTCCTCAGCCTCTCTAAAAGTAAGTTTATAAAGAACCTCTTTTACAGATTGTATATTCTCCGGGAAGACGGATCTCGCTCAAAGCAGCAATTCCACGCTGTAGCTGGCAAGTTCCTTTACTATTAGAACGGTTCACCTCTGGAGTTTTAACGCATCTTCTCTGTTCATTAATATATGCAGATTCCATGCCTCAAGTGTGAGAGTAGCAATGCTGGGTTCACCCTTTGTATTTGCACAGCTGTAGTAGAGACTCTGCCATCAGCGGTAAGCTGGCTATGGACGTTTAGAGCAGAAAATGGTTAGGTCACCTTTTCTAGAACAGTCCTTATACCATGGAGGTAAACATTGCATTCCTGATGAGGGCTGCTCAGCTCATGAAGGGCTCCTAAACGGCTTTGTTGCTTGATTTCCATAGTGAATGACCCTAATGGCTTAAACCGCCTGTTTGCATGTTTGTGGCTACGGCTGCCAGTGTACCAACACCTGCTGCTTCTCTCTTGCCGGTTGCCAGAGGACTTTAGTGGGTGATGAAATGGGATGAGTTGATGACAAAAATGGTATTGCGAGGTGACTTTTTGCTAAGGGAGTTAGAGTTGCGCAGTTCTTTGAACTCACCCACTCGCCTAAGACCATCTACGGTCAGCAGCACGACAGCGTCGACTCAGACAGAGATAAAATTGTGTGCCGTGGATAATCATGGACGTACAACATGTTTCTTAAAGCTCTTAACGTTCCAAGACGCTTTGCCGGGAATCGCCTTTCTGAATGTTTACCAGCTGGTGATTAATCTGCACAGGCTGCTGAGTCTAGTTTCATCATGCTTGGTAGATAAGGATTAACTAAGACCCGTAGGCTACGCTCAGCCTGTTTAGGCGGCCAATCGAGGTAGTTTCCTACAATTTGGCCGCTGCGCAGGCTTCTAGGTCTTGGAACGTGTACTGTTTATGGTCATCAGTTTTATCTATCTAATAAAATGAAAACTTGTCTGTAGTACACAAAAAATAGGTATGTTTTGTACGCTGTATCAATGGTAAGCCAGTCATTATATGTTTCATTTAATGGAAACTTCGGCAAGTATTGTTTCATTTTGATGCAAAAGTTATACAGCTCGTGGTTAGTCATTGTCACAACGTGCATACTATACATGTATTACGTTCCTGAACAAGTTTTTCTCAAGTGTTATTGGAAACACTACGTGTAAGCAAATGATTTAAAACCTTAATATTCCAGTCTTTCCTATTTACTTTATAGAAAATAGGAATATTTGAAAACGGTTTTAGTGCAGTAAAGTAATTTTTAACTAAATCAAGACATTTAGGAAAATATAAATGTGGCGGTAAACCATTACAGCTCTAATGTACTCTTCATATTACACTGCTTATGCCTCCAAAGAATGTTTTGTCAATATTATTGCCCAACAAGTTCCATTTTATATTTTGCTTGGTTTATCATGGGAATGACAATAATTCCGATCATGCATAACGCTAATCTGATGATATTTTTTAAATTTAACTTTGAAATTGTTGACGTAGTCATTGCGATGATCATTAAACGGAAATGATTCAGTAGTGTTGGCTTCATACTGTGTTTTTTCTTCATATTCGTTTTTCTTTATTATTATTATTATTATTATTATTGTTGTTATTATTATCTTCATCATTATTATTATTAGTAGTAGCAGTATTATTATTATTATTATTATTATTATTATTATTATTATTATTATCTTCTGGAAAGACAGCCGCTATCGATTAAACCTGCATAATCAGCTCTTCCGTGTTTGTCCTTGTTTTCATGATATATGTGCATGTTGTCTGTCTTTGTCTACATTTATTGTGTCATGCATTGGCTGTTCAGTTCGTACATCTATATTCATCTCCTTGTTTTCGTAAAATAGAATTTTTTTTGCAACAGATTTGTTCTACTATCAAGATGTTATTTGTGTTTTTAAGAAACCGCCATCACGTGATCGCCAATCAACACTCAAACTAGAGAAAAGGTCAATCCATTTTTCTGTCTCTACCGCCCTCCTCCTATTAGCAAAATCCAGGTGCCTGAATTTCTATTGTTAGAGCAGTTTCCGAATCTTCTGGAGAATGGAAATTTGATAGGTAGCAACATACATATTCTTGGAGATTTCAACATCCACTTTGACGGTCCTGTAAACGCATACACGTCAAAACTCCTAGATTCCGTTTATGTTTTCAACCTTAACTTGTCAGTTAACCATCCTATCAATAAATCTTGTCACATGATTCATTTGATTAGTCTTAGAGCTGATAATAATATTCTGCGATCCACAGTTGTATCCCACGTACTTGTATCATATCACCTATGCATTATATGCCCTCTTGTTGTAACAGTCACAGATCATCCACATTTATGTGCTACTAAGTAAAGCTTCCGTATGATAAATATGACCAAACTAATGGATGGCATCGAAAAATGCTTAACAACTTTCTTACCGCCTAAAGCAGAACAATTCGATAACTGCCTGTTTGTATTGCTGGAAAAACATGTACCTGACAACAAGTACAGTGTACCATTAAGAAAGTGTTCTTTATGATATATCAGTTTTAGAGATCAGCTTCGCACTACTAAAATACTTCGGCGTAAAGCAGAGAGGATTTTTCTTTCCACTAGACACAATATTCAGAAACAAATATGTGAGGCCACTAAGAAGAACATCACCAACATAGTCATTTTAGCCAAATTAACCCACTACAGTAACAAGATCACTGAGAGTTCCAGCTGCAAAGAGCTCTTCAAAACAACTAAGAAAATATCACTGAACAAATGTATATCACATCCATCTACCTTCAATACAGTGGACCTTCTGGACGTATTTGCACATTTCCTCCGTGACAATGTACAAACCATTACAGGTACACTAAACAACACAATTTCAGTTGACTCGTTGTCACCATACAATTACGATACAGAATTTGAACGACAACCATTACGAGCATTTGAACCTGTTTCTACCGATTTAGTACAGAACATCGTCGTTAAGAATGCACATAAGTTCTGTGAACTTGATCCAATTGTAACATCAATGCTGTTTGAGTGCGTTAATAGCCGTTATCGTGTTGACACTCGTTGGAGATATGATTGAAAATCGGTGGTAATGGTGTAAAACTATGTAATAAAAACATTATTTACCTTTTACACTAACCTTGCACACCAAGTGTCTCATATTCAGGACCGTACTATGATCTCGTTGTTAGAACGTATGCCGGGATGCGGTAAGTGAGTGTATGTGGTCAAATCAAAGGCTTATACAAACGATGCTCATACACAAATACGAACACAAATTCACACACAGGCAAACACTGTTCGTCCTGGAATGGTGTAATGTGACAAAAATTTACTGAAATTCACTACCTTAGTATGACTGAGAGTATTTTGCTGTAAAATCCTTATTCTGTAGCTGGTTTACGTACTGTACATGTACGTAAGCAGAGACCGAAAACGTTCAAGAGGTAATATCAAATAACATAACCATTTGTCGACTACATTCCTGTACATAGTGTATTATTCGATAATATTTCTTCAACTTTCTAGCATCTCATGCCAATGAAATGAATTCAAAAGGTGGAAACAAATAGATCTAACATTTAGACATCCTAAATATGGGTTTTTAAAAAGTGACATATTATAAAACGCGGCATATTAAAAACTGATGGATTTCAAACCTGGATAATATGTAATCGTAGTGATTATTGTGAAGGAAGCTGTACAAAGAAAATGCATCCTAACACCACAGGAAGTGGAAAATAGCACATACAACACATTACAATTTTAATTAAAGTTACATAGCGTGACGGAGATGAAAAAACCACATGGAAGACGTTAATACAAAACAAAAATAAGCAATTAATTTTCAATATATTATACCAGAAGACAGGCTCAAAAAACAAATGCGGGTAGTTACTTGAAATATAATACAATATCCTTTGTGATACAAATTAAATTGGACTTGAATATTAGATATTGTGTGCTTACATAAAGTTTCTAAGAAGTTAAGCATGTGTTAAGTATATTCACGTTTCTTTGGATATGCCTGTTGAAGTCAGATGACCATACTTAATTTGACCCTTTGACCAATTATTAGGGCATAACCGATTAGCATTTTTCTACTGATTTCCGATTCCGGATTTTGGGCATGAAATCTTTCCGATTCCGGAAACGATTCGATTAATCGGAAATGCTAAATCCGTATTTTTTTTTTCTAAAAAATTTCATCTTCCGTTTCCGGGTTTCTGGTATCTGGTTTTGCCGTGTCTAGCATGTTACTTAGTACTTTACCATATCCGGCTTCATTTCCGGTTTTCACCCGCTAGTTCAAGTAGATTGTCTCACATCGTGGTTGTGTTGACCATATTGGACTTTTCTGACTTCTTATATAACTTTATTAACGCACTATCGAATGACACGCAGTGTTAGACACGGTGCTATAGAAATTCAAATTTATTATTTTTATTATCCGAATCGGTCGTTCCTGCCATGTCCGACTCCGATTAATCGGAAGTTCATACTATCCGGTGGAATCCGATTTCCAGATCAAAAGTCGGTTATGCCCTACCAATTATGTCTTACATTGTCTGCAGATGTGAAATGAACAGAGGAATTATGTCCACTCTAAACTGCAACATATTTGAACTTTAGAGAAACGTTGGTGATCCCCAAAAGAAACATCAATTACAAGGTGTATAAGATATAATACAAAAAATGAAACAAAAAATTGGTAATCATAGCGTTGAAAATATTCACATATTACAAAACAAACAAAGTGCAAAATAATCAGCATGAGAGAATAAGGACACTATTATTATATATATTCAGAAACATACGATAAAAACGATTATATATTAGAGAAATCAACTAATTATAAAAAGACAAACATCTAGCATGCTAAAAATGTAAAACATATAAGTATAAAATATTTGAAATATTAAAAAATAGGAATCCTAGAGAGTGTATAAAATCTACACACTGAATAACTTCTTGTGAGTGAAAATGTTCACGAGTTGACCTTTGCCCTCTATCCCTTCTATCTTTGAGTTATATTTATTATTAAACCAATATTGATATATTGATTATTTTGATATGATAGTTGGATTGAAAAGTTCCATTATCACACGATCTGTTGATCTACACTCAACGATAAATGGTTCATATGTATAAGCAGAAATCATATGATGATAATTATTCTCACAAGCATGATCAGTCTTGCAATTGATGGCGCAATCATGATATAAATTAGTGTCTATTGCAAAAGGAATTTCGGTGTCAGCCGAGATTGAGGCTGAACACATTACTCTAAAAATAAACTGCAAGAGGAGAATATACATTTATTGTAACCGAACTCAGAAATGAAATATTTCAGCAGGCCATATCCTTAAAAGAAAACTGACAAATATTGTTTCATGCTACTGTATTAGCCACAACAATACAATGATTACTTACCAATCACTGAAACATTTGTGTGAACCAAAAAACAATATCTTTATTGTCGCATGAATACATTGATTAATTTGCTGCGGTTTGAAGCACAATATTTAAAGAAAACCTTTGTTGTAAATTATAGCAACAAAATAAAATGGTGACAGGTTTTCATTGATATCCTGATCAGCCGTTTGTCCATTCAAATCGGCGCTTACTGTTTTAGAACTATATAATAAAACAAATATGTACGTTTTTAGAAAACTAACGTTCCACTACAATATTCTCGTTGGGTTAATCTCCCTATGAATTAGAGGTCGCTGGGTCAATCTTCGGCCGAGTCAAATCAATGGCTATTGAAAATAAGAGGTCAATATTAGGCCAGTTCGGCGTGGTGAGATAATAACATTACTAAGTGGATATGATGCACATGTCTGAAATATGATGACCCAGTGCTAGGAATCATTATGAATTGTCTAATTGCAAACTTTGTCGTAGTATGAGATACAGGTTGTTAAAGTTACGTTAAATCCAAACCACACACACACACATACACACCTACACCCCCCATTGTTTTGCTTATAATAGTATAATGTGAAAACAACTTGCGGACATTCATTAGCACAGTATGACTTATTGTTCTGTAAACTCTCTTAAGATGATTCGCTAATATTTGTAAGTAAATACAGATCGGAACTTTCAAGAGGTTATACAAAATAACATGATAAACAACTTTAGGTTATCCAGTTATCCACACACTTAATGGGAGACGATCATGTGTTAACGTATTGGACGAACAACAATTATCTCCAAACGGAAAACATAATGATATATACAATGCTTAAAAGATTGATAAACAAGACAATTTAAATATACAAAGTGTATTGATAAATGTAGCGAATGATATAACAACGTTTAGAAATTATTTACGAATAAATTCAGTCTTATATATTATGCAAGAAATGTTTCTAGGATACTTGTGGTTGAACTGATTTTTTGCCAATTCACCATGTTCAGCAAGCAACAAATGAAATAAAACATTTCGTCTAAACAATAATCCGATTATTGTTTGAATGTAAGATGTAATATACACATCGTTATGAAACCAATGTAACTTTTATCTAAACTTAATGCAAAGAATTTGTTTTACCCTTCGTATATCTTTCACGAGTCTTTGTCTTCCATACGATGAAAAACGAAAAACTGCTGAAGGTGGTATGCGTTTGTCTTGATACGTTTGAAATAGCGGGTTCTGTTTGAACCGATTGTGCAAAAATTATATTCAATGTATCAGTTGTCAACATTGTCACGTATACGATACAAAAAAGAGTCAAACAATTGTCACGAAGTGTATAAGCGAAAACGTAGATTCTTTAAATCTATGTGAAATGTTTGACCATGTAACCTTTAAACGCTATATGAGCAGTTTATTTACTCCATGAGTCTATCAAGCATATCATTACGACAATCCTACAATGACATTATGCTAGTTTTGCTCTCTTCCCCATGCCCTAACACAGTTTACGTCAATATCTTAACCTATCCTTGTCTAAACCGCTGACACATTCTGTCCTCCAATCTTGAAGGACCGGTTCACTATGACCCCCATCTTGAGTGTAATCATGGCACTGCATATGTTCCTTGCGGGTTCTGTTTGAACCGATTGTGCAAAAATTATATTCAATGCATCAGTTGTCAACATTGTCACGTATACGATACAAAAAAGAGTCAAACAATTGTCACGAAGTGTATAAGCGAAAACGTAGATTAGGACAAATGTTACTTCATTCCATATTGATATAGTTCTTTTATGACAAATTTTGTCAGCCATTCTTTGCTATTTTTGGCATTAATTTGGTTGTGTTTATTCAATTCGTTTTTATAATCATTATATTCTTGCACACATGCAAATACAATCACACCCACCCACCCTCATATATATATATATATATATATATATATATATATATATATATATATATATATATATATATATATATATATATATATTGTAAAATAATAAGCTGTGTAGAAAATGCACACCGAATGTATACGCATGTGTTCGTTGGTTCTGTTCTTTTTTTATCCATATACATGGGTTACCTGTACATCTTACTAAGCCAGCCTTTACCTGACCTTTGATATTTATTAGTTCTATATATACATAGTGATTAATTAAATATGATAGTTGGATTAAAACGTTCCATTACGACCCAATTTAATCAGTTTATCTCTGACGCTAATAACCCACAATCAACGATAAATAGTTAGCGCATTCATAAGTGGAACTCATATAGTAAAAATCAGTGTTTTAAGTATCGATATTAACCATCATCACAATCATTATTATGCTTGGAATCGATGAAGGAATCATAATATTAATAAGAGTCCATTGCATAAAGAACAACCCAGTCATTCGAGATTATGGTTGTACATTACATTACATTAAGCCCATGTTGATATAACTATCCGAGACAAATATGTGTTCACCAAACTATTAATCTTACCATTGTTGCACGAATACATCGATACAGTTGGACAACTTGAAGGCATTATATGCATAATCAAACGTTATAGAAGATATTTATTCTAAATTTTAAGTCAAAGTTTGGAAACTATTTTATTTGTTTTTGTAAAGAGCTGTCTATCGCATCGACCAAGCAGTTAGAACGTACTTCGCGAATGATTTTGGTCGCAGGTTGGATTCCAACCGAGTGAATTTAAATACTTATAAAAATGGTACTAGTAACTAATTCTCTTGGTGGTTAGTATTAAGAGGTAATGGCAAATATCGGAGAATCATATTTTACTAGACTTGCTAGAGAGCGATTGGCCGCGATTGAAAAGTTTATTCCAGTACGAGATAATATTTTAAAAATATCTTCAACAATGACAAGATTATCGTGTTGATTTTGTAACTAGTACAGAGCAATTATTTAAATCTGTTACTAAAGCTACTGAGAAAGCTGCTACAGCAACTGAACGAGAAATATGTGGAGATATTACTGATGAAGACGATAAAAAAGGTATCTGTTATTAAAACAGGTCGCTAAAGCTCAACCGCGACCTCAAGTTGACCATTCCGTCGAAGAACAGGAAGGTGCTGGTGGTCGAACTCCAAGAGGACTTTGTTTTATGAATAAATTTACCAAAGATGATATAAAAACATTGAAATAATTTCAGTTACTAAAACCAAAAGACTATCCCGCTTTCGGTAATTTTGCCGCCTATATCTATCATTCAAGAGGTGATTTTTACGGTGATATTTTTTCTAATTAAAAATATACCTCGTGATGAGTGGGTTGACTGGATTTATGAAAAAACGGGGGATTGGCCGTATATATACAAAAAACTATATTATAAAAAAATATAAAAAAATGAGTTACTGGTTAAAATGAAATGCAAGCAGAGGAACGTCAAAGACAAATATACAAACGTCACAAAATAACACGGAGACCAAAACGGATACAGAGAAAACAGCAAGTACCTCAACCGTCTCAAGACCTTCTCAACGATCTCAATCTCCTCGACAAAATCGACGGAAGGGGTTTTACAGGAAGTGGTTTAGGTGTTTGTCCAAATAATGTCATTGGTGATGTATCCATATTGCAAATTTTCGTCCGGGGTAAACGAGCTGAAAATAATTCCCGGGAAATAGTTAACGAAGCTGCTGATATCTGTTAGCGATTATTTCAGGGTGGTGTAATATACATTAGGTTATATCGATCTCTCATCGATGAAATGATAGACGATTATCACAGTGATTAAGTATATTGAGTAATTTACAGAGACGGGCTGGGAAATCTTAATCCGGGTTTATTCACCAGAATCGCTCCAAACGTTTTACCACTAGCGAAACATCTATCGATGATAGCAATTGGTGTTATTCGTGACAAAGCTACTAGTGATGTTGGTGATGAGACTAATACATAAACCTCAAATAGTTCAACCTGTAAAATTACCCGTTACCGAGGTTATGTCAGCGAGTGTCTGTGTTGTAATAAATCAAACCGAAAATAACAACTAGCAGAATTGGGAGGATGTCTGCTAAACAACGAGATATAAATATTACCGCGAATATGATAGCGTGGAGTGGTCCACGTTTTAGACGATACTCAAATATTATGAAATGTTTGAAGATATATCTAATATCTGATATAGATGTACCGGTGCATAGAGATACATATTTACGTGATTTTCAATATTATTCATATGACGTAAAGACTCCCAATGAACGGGATAGAATTGAACTTTAAGTTCAGGATACCAGCAAATATTTTCTACCTTCCGAGGGGTAGATTGAGGTTAGAGCTCCACTTTTGAAAGCTGATGATACTGGTTATGGGATCGGTGATCGAGTTGTGTTTGTTAATAACGGTATCATAGTGATCTTTATCAGTGCTAGGTATATTATCGATGCAAGAATGATTGAGGCGTTTCAGGAAAATGTTGATGTCGCGACGACTATACTAGCTTTAGCGAGATATTCAGATAATTATGCAAGAATCGCGCGGCCGTCTATGATGTTTGTACAGGAGACAACGGCTCAACCAGAAACTCAAAATGTATCGATGACCGCTGCTGGGTATGCAGTCGCATCTATGAACGAAAATTACAAAATGAGATTAGCAACTCGTTGAGTCCTATAAAACGACAACGAGGAGTTTTCATCTACGATTCCTCTCTCCCATATATTTGGGTTTTGCAGTGATGTTAAGAAGGTTATATTCGGTGCAAACCATACGATTGTACTGAACATAAAAGGTGATGATAATGACGCAATATGGAGAGCAAACGGAGTCAATGATGGTAAGGTAACTTTAACAAATCACACATTGTAGATGCCAACTTTGACTCCTTCATTTTTTCAAGAACAGCTATTAGTCTCTTTTATGGTATCAGGTGGTAAATAACTGTTGTCATGGCTGTCGATGACTACAAGTAGTTCAGATGGTTATGTCGCATGATTATTTACCTGGCAAATAGCATCACTACAAGGATTGTCAGCTTCGACATACGTCTTCGTTGTGTTTCAGAAATAACAAGAATAGGCGCCCAAAATAGAAAAAATATGGTGTTTGACACAATTGGAGTTTCGTAAGTTACTTTGAGAAGAAAAGGACATTAAGAACCATCAGAAGATAGAGTAATAACTTTTGAACATAATCACGTTGCGTGTGCGTATCATCGTTTGATGACTTTCCGAGGACGCGACTAAAATATCGATACTGGGTTGTTAACATCTCAGCGTGATTTATTACGTTCCGTTGAAACACTTGGAACTATATCGGCAACCTGTATTTGATATAATCTTCCGAGCTCATGTAGATCGTTCTCCTTCTGGTCGTTTTAGAACAATTGCTGTCATTCTTAGTGATAAATCAATGCTACTTGAAGGCGCTGGTGGAAAAAATGAAAGTCGTTGACGACCCAGTAGAAAACATGTAAATGTTTTCCAAAATCTTGTAGACAATTAGATTAATCTATTATTTAAATGTAAATGTTAATGTTAATCATTTTAATGTCACGTTGACTTCAGGTCAAGCAAACAAAATTACAATCGATTGCCTGATCGCGATGAATTGCAGTATGTCCTCGTTGTATGGTGGTATAAAGATATTTCGGAAATGTTAGAAAGGTTACCTTTGGGGCTAAACATACAGTAATGCTTGTAAGAAAACGTGATGATAATGATGTAATCCGGCGATGTGCTGGTGATGCTGATGATGGCAATGGAGTATTATCAAAACTCATTGTGAATGCCAGTAATGTCCCATCAACCACGGAAGAAGATAGAGCATTGTCATTTATGTATACAGGTGATCAATCATTACAATCACGGCTAACATCAACAACAGATATTATTCAAAGTGCTGTTCGAGATGTACTTACATGACATATAGCTTCACAACAAGATGTTTCTGCGCCACGACATATATTTGGTGCGCTGCAATATATGATATTAAACTCTCAAGAACGTATCCATATGATATCTGACCAACTCAGAGTTACCGAGGTCTCGCTAAGAATAAACGGCCAACAAGAAGCGGCTGAGGATATTTTGTTAGAGTATACACCAAACCACGTTTCAAGAGCTTATCAGCGTTTAATGATATTTATGGGACGTGATGAGAATGTAGATACTCGTCTGCAAATATCATTATTAGATTTTAAACAAATGTATCCAATTTATTACTTTTCGCCGCAGCATCTTGATTTAACCAAACAAACTGTTGTTGATATGCACTTTAGAGCTCGCGTAGGGTAAGTACCATCTGAATATTACAGAGCAATCACTATGACGAAACAGTGCTACTTGACGGTGCTAGTGGACAAATCAGAATCCTTGATGCACCAATATACAATTTTTAACACAATTAGATCACTCGCAATATTATAAATATCATTTCATCATATAAATGTTACTCTGACTCCGAGTCAGATTTTAAAACTATAAACCGCATCAGTGAAAAAATCCAGAACTACAATGACATTAAAACAGTCAGATTACACGTGGTGAGAATAAGCTCTCACTGACAGAACACCAGCGCAAAATATTAAATGAAGCTAAACATTCAAGAATAGAATCCGACTTACTCTATCCACGGATGCTACTTCAGATAACTAAATCAGGTGTTATATTTTCCACTTCTCGCAGCTATATCAAGATTAATCTCGTCGAGATAAAATTGAATGATTTATATACGACTATTTCGATCTACATGTAGAAGTAATTTGATTTGGAATAATAGCAGCACTGACATTTTCCCACAGTTTTAGATTTTAATTTTGATTTGTTTGAGTTTCACATTGGGGTGGGGATGACCAAAGTATTTCCAAGGTATATGGCATCCATAAGTCCTTAATCCGGCACTGCATATCAACTGTAATCTGAAAATGTATCCATTTTGAAAGATAAGTTCTTAATTTTGACATTGTTGTATCCGTGGGTGTTTTCTAGAACAGCAACATATGTGGCGATACCTAGATGCCTAGACACAACGGATCTACATGTGTACAATATGAATGACATATCTAATTGTGGCGATCAACGTACCCCTTCATGTTTCCAAAATTCACATTCTTTAGTGAAAATAATTTTTGATAAAGCACCAGTGTCACCGTTTTTTGTTACACAACTGTTTACGTCTCCATTTCATTGGCATTAGCTAAATTATCGTCTGGATAAACAATTGAGTTTCGAATGTTTTAACAAAAATGTCGCTTTAGAGAAGAAAGACAGTATTTGCAGACGGACTTGTTAGCGGAAACAAGAGACAGCCCAAGCATATATATCTTTTTTTGTTAGCTATTACCCAGCCTTTGATAAGTATGTTAGGCAGATAAATAAAGTTTTCAAACGATAGATTAATTCCTTGGTTTTATAAACGTCATTCGAAATAAGCACTTAAGAAAGATCCACAACAGCAGTTATAAACTTCACAATATATATATATATATATATATATATATATATATATATATATATATATATATATATATATATTTATATATATATATATATATATATATATATATATATATATATATATATATATATATATATATATATATATATACGTATGTATGTATGCAAACATTCGTGCACAAGTTGGTCGAAAGAGTGAAAAGAAGGAGGCATATAACATTGTAGACGATGCAGATATATGCAAGTAGATTAAAGGAATGAAATAATGCTCTTTAAATAAAGAATATGTGATGGTTACTTTATATGGTCCAACATTTTAGGCTAGATAATACTTTAAAGACGAACAGCATACAACGACAATATACTAAATTTAACTTGCGATAATAGTTAGGGAGACCCACTAGTTACTGGGATTTATGTTATTTAATTGCTAAAAGTACATGCCGAAAGGGGTTTTCCAACTCCTCGGTTGATTCGGTGACCTGACAATACAAATAATCATGAACGGATTAATTTTAAGCGACAATCAAGGATCTGTTCTCTTCTATAGCCAGATATAGCACAGGAATTATCCTTTCATGCTACAATCCTGAGATTGATACTTTTTACAAAAATTTTGCATTTGTTTACTCAATGTATACATGCGCTAATCTTTGCTAATGCCGCCCTGACGGATTGGAAGTAGATGGGTTTTTCTTTCTTCTCCTATCTTTTGGGTGATTCAGATTACATTCTCTATATCAAAACTAGGTTACTGATATAATTCCTCAAGGTCTACTACCATCACTATGTATTGCAACATAAACGTATTGATTACGTGTGTGTGTGTGTGTGTGTGTGTGCGTGCGTGCGTACAGCGTGCGTGAGTGTGGGATTAGGATTTTTAACGTAGCTTTAACAATTTTTGAGTCATATCGCTACGATATCTGCAGTGAGGCAGTTAATAGTAATGTATAGAACTCAGGAATCATGTCGCAGACATGTAGCATGATGTCCCACCCAAACACATTATCCTGACACAGGCCGACCAGTCTTAACACTAACCTCTTAATGTCGAGCGCCAAGTAAAGCAGCTGTTAGTACCATTTTTGGTGTGATTCGGCTGGTGATCAAACCCACGATCTCCCACTTCCGCGGCGGACAGTCTAACCACTAGTCCACCGGAGCGGTCACATTGATTATGTATAACAATTTCAAAACAAGTGTACAGACGTTAACGTCATATGAGCACAAACCAGGCTATACACAACACTTTAAGTTAGTATTTCTCTCTCTCCCTCCTCCCCATCACCTCTTTGTCTATATGGACCATCGTAGCACGAGAGAGAGAGAGAGAGAGAGAGAGAGAGAGAGAGAGAGAGAGAGAGAGAGAGAGAGAGAGAGAGATACATACATACAGTACAGACAGAGTATATGGTCGGTTGTATTGTTACTAAATCGTAATAATGACTATAAAGCCTCGTTTCCTTTAACTGAAACATATATAAATCACGTCGTATATCATTGATACAACATACTATATCATTCTCTTAAATAGAGCAATGTATTAGCATAAAAACTGGAAGTACCATCATCGGCAACTAATGCTATTCCTGTTACTTGACAAAATTAAAGAAAAGGTTTATTGTGATACTGATTGCACTGAGGTGCTTTTGCAAAGATTACATCACCAATTTTAACTAAATCTCAGTGTTGTGTCCATGCCAATCAGATGAGCGACTAAAGTCCACTTAAGACTCTTGTTCCGATTTACACACGAAATAGGAGAGATAATTTCCTCTGAGTTCCAGCATATTATCATTTTGATGTTCCAAGTAAATGTTTAAAGGATTTTATATTATTTCGCATTTAACTGTATGAAGCAATCTTGATAATCCGAATTATTATTTGTGAATGGCTGAATGTTTTTGCGTGTCTTGTTTGCTTGAAGTTATGTTCCCCATGTTAAGATTTTTTTTCTCAGATAAGTTGACCGTGAAGTCAATAGAGTTATATTCTTTGTGAAGTTTGTGAAGATAATGCCCCATTTTTACGAAATACTACATCATCAACATTTAATGCTACACTTTCGTGGAATAAAAATACATCTTTCATGAAAAACTAGATAGATTAAGGCAACTCTGGAATGCCTGTCAGAGCTAGCATGTGACCAGTTACTAAATTTATCCTTACTCTAATTTATAGACCTTACCAACGTGACTGCAGCAACAGCATACGTTCAATCTTCACCATCGTGTCAGGATGGATACAGTCTATGTGGTATTATCTTTCAAACTTATTGGAGATGCACGAAGCTGAAACAATATGTGCATACGCTGTATGATGTACCTAAGCTTCATCTTCGTGGTTCCCTTTCTACTCTTAATAGGGATACTTTTTCTTTGCGGAACGATGATATATATCCCTGTGAAAGGTACGGTATTCTCTCTCTCTCTCTCTCTCTCTCTCTCTCTCTCTCTCTCTCTCTCTCTCTCTCTCTCTCTCTCTCTCTGGCGCGCGACCGGGTGGTAGAACAGGCGGATAATGAGTATGTGCTGCGCCATATGCAATTTTACAGACACAAAGACAGAGATGGGGGAAGAGAGATAGGACGATAACTTGATTCCTGATTAATTCAAATCTTCGCGAGTTCGATACCAATCCACGCCAGGTCAACGCCATACGTGGATCATTTTGGAAGGACACATAGTACCAATTTCATTCACATAATATAACCAAATAATGTGTTGAAAGTGTCGTTAAAAAGCACCCATCATCACTGATATCCTGAACAAAATGCAGGATCGAAGCATACTTTCGTTTTATGTATTCGCAACAGCTTCCTGAGCCATTATGATTTCTATCCAAATGCATGTTATAGTTCATTGTTTTAGTGAAAGTCCAGCCAGCGTATGCTTTATAAAATAAAGGCTAATTAAGATAACGTCATGGTTTACGAAAACCACAAAATCACTTCCTCACCTTTAGGATACATCATAGGATACGTTTCATCATTCAGATTGGAAAGAAAACACGAATCTTTGCCAGTTTTGCTAAAGGTTTTATCGTAATTTTGCATCGGAAACGCACCGTTTAAATCAATCTTCAAATAAGCCGATATTATAGTATTAGGAATTGATTTTTTAGTAAAATTAATAAGATTACTATTTTCTTTAAATTGTATTAAAGTAAAGTTTTATATTAAAGTAAGTTCTAAAAGCACAACTATATATTAATGGAAGGAAAATAGTTGATGTGCAAAGCATAAGTTGGCAACGTAAATCACTGGCTATACGAATGTACATTATTGTGTGGAATTAAGTTATAAAGCAAAAATCTTACTGGGTCAGTCAGCTCCTAAGTCTTATCAGTGAAACATATATTCTGTAAACCCAGGCATTGGAAAAAGTCTAATTCGGTTAATAAAAAATTAGAATAAACTTCCGTGCTGACGTAAATACAGAATGGTTCTTATCTAATGATGGACAGTCGTCGCTACAAAATGGTTCTTATCTAATGATGGACAGACATCGCTGCTGGCTTAGTATGTTAAAACATATTGCTGGCTTAGAATATTAAGGGATTATCATATTTGGACCTAACGTTTGCCTAACGAATATAGATAAACCACAAATTTGAGTTTTACCTTATGTCAGATGACGTAAATTAAGCCGGTTTTGACCGGGAGAAACTGATTCTTACCTGAAGAGAGCGGACTTATTTCCTCACAGATACCTTAAACCTGACACAAGATGCGTATAAATAGAACACGTATTAAAGTGTCAGGTCAGTTCCGTATCGACGAGGAAATAGACTTTTGCCTTCTCATTTCAGGTAAAACAATTGTATATGTCGTAACTTCTTTAGGAATAAGTACTTTTAATGTTGAGATTTTAATAGTAACATTGTTATGTTAGCAACATTGTTCACTTAATACTTTTATTTATAATATATTGAAACGAAATGTTTAAATGTTCTAAAGTATTCATATTTAATTATATTTATGTAATTTTTATTGTAAAGGTTGAATTCACTACCAACTTCATGTTTTGATTTAATGATTTAAAAAAGTATTATTTAAGTAAGAAAGAATATTATCTAGCAATATATTTAAATCTATATTCTATTTTAAAATAAGTAAAATGCATTTCTTTAAATTAATTGTTACATTAATTATAATTATTACATTTTATACCTTTGGCTATCTTGAAAATGATTGAGAATTAACCATTTGTATAATCTTCTAAAATGCAGAAGTTATACGAATAAATTAAGTTGGAAAGCTTAAAAAGGGAAAATATAATATGTATTTCATGACTTTTTATTATAAAGTTTTTAGATGTGTTTCTAGAATGTAGTCAATATATGTATGTTGATCAATTAAATAAAATCAGTTCCGTATCGACGAGGAATTAGACTTTTGCCTTCTCATTTCAGATGTAGCTGGCGACATCTCTTCTTTCTTCTTCTTCTTCTTTCCTCTCTCTCCCTCTCTCTTGTCATGACTACAACTTAATTTTTTCTTCATAACAATATTATAGTATAGTATAGTGCAGTATAGTATAGTATAGTATAGTATAGTATAGTATAGTATAGTATAGTATAGTATAGTATAGTATAGTATAGTATAGTATAGTATAGTATAGTATAGTATAGTATAGTATAGTATAGTATAGTATAGTATAGTATAGTATAGTGGCGTGGCGTGGCGTGGCGTGGCTTGGCGTGGCGCGGCGCGGCGGTGCGGTGCGGTGCGGTGCGGTGCGGTGCGGTGCGGTGCGGTGCGGTGCAGTGCAGTGCAGTGCAGTGCAGTGCAGTGCAGTGCAGTGCAGTGCAGTGTGGTGTGGTGTGGTGTGGTGTAGTGTAGTGTGGTGTAGTGTAGTGTAGTGTAGTATAGCACAGCACAGCACAGCACAGCATAGCATAGCATAGCATAGCACATTACCGTATCGTATCGTATCGTATGGTATAGTATAGTATAGTAAAGTATAGTATGGTATAGTATAGTATGGTATAGTATAGTATAGTATAGTATAGTATAGTATAGTATAGTATAGTATAGTATAGTATAGTATAGTATAGTATAGTATAGTATAGTATAGTATAGTATAGTATAGTATAGTATAGTATAGTATAGTATAGTATAGTATAGTATAGTATAGTATAGTATAGTATAGTAGAGTAGAGTATATTGTTTCACCCTGTCCCTGTCTTGGAATTTTTTTCTTTCTAGCATGCATATTCATTTTCATAAACTGAGAATACCTTTCCCTTTTAAAACAATTTGAAAAATTGGTTAAACTTATTTAATTGGGTTAGAATACATTTGATTTGCAGTGTGTTTTCAATGTAGTTAAAATCGCAATCTTACGCAACAGCTAAACATTTGATTGTAGAGCTTACATCGACGAAAAGTACTTTCAAAAGTCTGTCAGCTGATGCCGGGCGGTGAGTGATACACAAGTATTTACACGTTACGAAACAATACTACTTCACTTATCTGAATAAACATTAGTAACTTAACTACGGGGGAATCTGTCTATTAAGATCGGGAAATGACGTTGAGAGTTCGTCCCTTACAGGCTGATGTATTTTATAGTAAGTTTAAATAAAGAAGTAAACTAATCAGTTTGAAAAATGTCTTTACTAAGCAAGCTTTCTTTATATGAATTGACCGTCCCAAGAAGACATCACTGCTTTGAAATTTATTTTCCAGCCTTATTTATTGTCATGGTCCGTTACTGGAAGCTGTGCAAATAGCAAATCTCTTCCCGGACTCTAAGACGTTCGTGGACATGAATTTGAAATCATCGCCAAGTAGAAAAAAAAACCTTTTATAATTTGGTATTTGCCAAGTTGTTCTTCATAAAGTGAAAATGGAAAGAGATACTCATTCAGGAAGCATATAAGTTTTAATGGTCTCGTTTTTTGGTACGTTTGACAGCATGCTTTTGAACACTGCTCAAAGGTACCAAGACAAAAAAAACTGCGAGATGTATACAGTAAAATACTATTATACATTGACAAGCATTATTTAAAATATATTGTTAGAATACCCGAGAAAGGCTTGTTTTCGCAGAAGACACACACACACATTATTGGGTTTTTTAACGTAGCTCTCAAATTGGTTCCATTATATATCACTATGATGTTTGCATTGTGACATTAGCACTGGGACATAGCTGCCAGTAACAGAGAGAGAGAGAGAGAGAGACAGACAGACATACAGACAGACAGACAGACAGATAGGCTGGATAATATATTTGTTTACCGCAATATACTACGGTATTTTCTGAACATACTGCATATCTAATTATATTGGGAATTCCGTCGGTCAACAGCTGAAAAAATATCTTGCTCTGAATTATAGTACAATATTTTTTTATATTATATCCATTTTATTAACTGAAAAAGAGTCATTATATTGAGATAAAACGAAAAAGAAAACAAGATAGGTTAGGAGACCCGCTCTCGCTGAACATTAAACGGTCAGTACCCTGTTATGTATGTATGTATGTATGTATGTATGTATGTATGTATGTATGTATGTATGTATGTATGTATGTATGTATGTATGTATGTATGTATGTATGTATGTATGTATGTATGTATGTATGTATGTATGTATGTATGTACTTTGGAATATATAAATTGATATGCATTGCTATGTACAGTCGGCTCCGCATGATATGCAATTAGGCGGCGTATGCACTAAACCGGCGTTCATGTTATGACGTCAATCTGGTGCATCATGGATACTGTTACCCATTACTTCTCCGAAACAAACCCCCATTTGGCCTAGTTTATGTAAATGTGACGCGATTTTCTCTGGTATCGTTTGGAGGTCAGTTTTGTCAGTAGATCAAGGAGTAGACTTGTGGTCAGCGCTCCAGTCCTAATCTATCGAATTTAATGACCAGACTGGATTGGATTTTTAATGAGGGCGATGCGAGTTTGTGCTACAGCTAAAGAGTGTTAAAGCCGTCGACCATGCTTGGTTGTCTACTATCGCGCCTCCTAGCTTATCAACAGAGAATCAGAGAGCTAATGCCGTCTTGGTAATATTTACGGTAATACTATTGTGCCTCCTGGTGACCAACGAAGATATAATAGCTGTGGTGTTGATATTAACAGACCTCATTAATCAACATTGACCGCCAATGTTCAGAATCGGTTTCTTTTTTATTTTGAAAGGAACAACTTTGAACAATGCAGTTATTAGAAGCACCTTAACACATAATAATGCATGTTCGGACCATAAAAATGTATGCAATTATGCGAAATATGCATATAAACGATATGCAATTGTCCGAAATTGATATCCATTGAAAATACTGATAATAAATCGGGACCGGCACAAAGCGATGCAATAAAGTGGAATATGCAGTTATACGATATGCACATATCTGGAGCCGACTGTATATATTAATAGTTGTATACGTAATGTAGTGGCCTAAGTTGATGATGCCAATTAGTAACCATTCTAGTTGGTCCGACTGTTTTGGTCTAGTCTTACGTGAGCCGGACAATTAAGCTTACACTATAGCAAAGACTATTTCAAAGACGTGAAAACATTACATAGATTGGTATAGAGTATGATCACACTTTTTTATTGTTGCTTTCACCAAACATAACGAGAGCAGAACTGAACTAGCCTGAGTTGAAAGGAATCTAAGGTTATTTTATTTCGGAAAACAACATTCTAAATTTTATCATACAGTAACTCTTATAAGAAGTGGTATAAATATAGTGTAACTTCATGCTGATTGCGGGCTGACCTAAGTTATATCTGACAATATCTTCAGTTTTTTTTCTGTCATGTTAGTTGTCCTATTTTAACCTATAGGAAATTGGTTAGCAATCAATGATAACCTTGACAAGTGGGTCCCGCTATTAAGGCTGTAGAAGCATGGTATATCTGTGGTCGACGAAGGAACTCATCTAAGTTCGATTGCTCTCGTTGCCACCGAAGGGTATACCGAATTAGATTAAATCATTGGCTGGAATGGACAATGCAACTCTGTATGCAATGTATGCAATTATGCGAAATATGCATATAAACGATATGCAATTGTCCGAAATTGATATCCATTGAAAATAATGATAATAAATCGGGACCGGCACGAAGCGATGCAATAAAGTGGAATATGCAGTTATACGATATGCACATATCTGGAGCCGACTGTATATATTAATTGTTGTATACGTAATGTAGTGGCCTAAGTTGATGATGCCAATTAGTAACCATTCTAGTTGGTCCGACTGTTTTGGTCTAGTCTTCCGTGAGCCGGACAATTAAGCTTACACTATAGCAAAGACTATTTCAAAGACGTGAAAACATTACATGGATTGATATAGAGTATGATCACACTTTTTTATTGTTGCTTTCACCAAACATAACGAGAGTAGAACTGAACTAGCCTGAGTTGAAAGGAATCTAAGGTTATTTTATTTCGGAAAACAACATTCTAAATTTTATCATACAGTAACTCTTATAAGAAGTGGTATAAATATAGTGTAACTTCATGCTGATTGCGGGCTGACCTAAGTTATATCTGACAATATCTTCAATTTTTTTCTGTCATGTTAGTTGTCCTATTTTAACCTATAGGAAATTGGTTAGCAATCAATGATAACCTTGACAAGTGGGTCCCGCTATTAAGGCTGTAGAAGCATGGTATATCTGTGGTCGACGAAGGAACTCATCTAAGTTCGATTGCTCTCGTTGCCACCGAAGGGTATACCGAATTAGATTAAATCATTGGCTGGAATGGACAATGCAACTCTATGATATTTACATGTAATACGCCCTCAGTACGGGTGAATACCAAACACCTGCCACAAATACATGAGTGACGGCTACTATTATTGTGTACACCAAGTTTTCGGAGAAATTCTAATGAAAGCAGAAGCTGGAGGAAACCTGTTTCCGGAATAAATATTGAGCACCTTTTACAGGTGATAAAAGTTCTTCTCATAAATCCTAAGATGAGAAAATAATTTAAATTCGTTCGTACAATCAATCAGCTATCCGCTTAGGTTCTATTCGACTAAACATCCACAATGTCAATAGAGTTACAACCAATCTTGCGAGCACTCATTGACTGGCTCTCTACTTTACTAAAAGGACACGTGGAGCTCTAAGATTCAGATGGAAAGATATTAGGACATTACATTTACCGTTTGAAAAACGTGGTGGTGTGTAATGGACGTAAATGCCAGTTCAAGAATTAGGGGGCTGCGGACAAGTTTACCTATTATAATATGCATGTAGATATTGTCTTGAAACCTGCACAAGGTGCATCATACAAAAAAATAAGTTTTTAGAACATGTCATTAAAAATAAATAATATCATAGAAATTAAATAAATTGTTATTACCTCTTCATTATCTTTATCAGATGCTATCCTTGCAAAATTTAAACAAATTGGGAACTATTCCAAGAATGATTTACATGAATTTGTAGCAGATCATTTCGCTGGGCCAGGAGAAGAACTGCAGCAATGGGAACCTCCGGATTTTGTGGAAAAGTCTCTCTCTCTCTCTCTCTCTCTCTCTCTCTCTCTCTCTCATGCACACTAAATATTCTAAATATTTCGTGTTTCGTTTGTAATGTACTTACTTGCGATGGTTTCTTGCATCAAATCCGCGCCTATTCTCGGTAGGCACAGTGTTAATACGAAACAAGAACACACACATACATACACATATACGGACTTAACATTCGAAGTAGTATATGTTATCTCTGCAATGTATCCACTTTATATTTAGAATGGATATCACAATATCTTTGCCAAAACGACGACTTGATATTTAGAAAGGTTATCTCATATATTTGCTCAACGATGATTTTAGATTAGAATGGTTATCTCCTTCTTGGAATTTGCTCCATCAAGATGAAAAGACGAGAAAAAAATACTATCTAAGCAAGTTGTAGCTGTGACACTTATAACCTATATACAGTAACATTTGAAACAAATCACAGATTTATTCATTTAATCTAAATCTGGCAAGTTTGAGACAACATAGATTTGTGAAGAAACTTAACTTTTTCCGCATACATTTCGATATATATGTACACCTAACATACTTCATTATCAAATTTGTATACATTTCATTGTTACATAATATTGTTTCGTTTGTAGTCCTTCGTTTTTGTCCAACATTTAAGATGTGGATTTATAGGACTTTGCAAAACACCTTTGTAAAATCTGGTCCGATCTGGGAAAAACGGTAAGATTACCACTAACTGAAAATTAATAACAATAACATTATTGTAAAAATCTAATTTCATTTTACCTATTGCAATTAATTAACTACATGTATGCAGTTTGTTTGCCTGTTAAAATGGACAATTTTGAATTTTTTTACCAAGAGACAGGTGTTGATTTACAGGAAAGAATTTAATCTCTGTTATTAGGTCATTTAATTCTTTATCTAGCACTACTTCTCTTTAGAGGCCACATATATTCTTCAGTCCGAAATAACCATATATTAAAAAATTCAAATTAAATATGTTGCATTTTCCTTGGTGTTTTCATTTTGCAATGGGAAGATTTTATCTTTACTACTGCAGAACATGGGCTATTATCACCAATTTAATTTTCAATACTTTATGTCGATATTATTTCATTTTTGTTTAAAGCATATAGCTTAAAGCTAAATTTACAGTTATACATTATGGAATTGTACTCTCTTTTTTATGTAAAGCTGAGTCTACTAGTCAGACATTTTTGTTTTCAGATGTTTAAATTAGTTTGGACTTTCAAGGATGTAAGTTAATGCATCTGATCGAATTAAAGATTAAATTAATGCCAAGGCAAAAATTAAGAAGCTTACAACCGCATGATGCAAGATAATATGATTATTATTGTGTTATATAATATAATGTTATAAATATAAATTATTATGATAAAGATACAGTATTGTGTTTTATAATAAGATGTTATGAAGATAAATTAATGTTATAAAGATACATTATTGTGTTTCATACTATAATGTTATAAAGATACATTAATGTTATAAACATACAGTATTGTGTTTTATAATATAATGGTATAAAGATACATTATTGTGATAAAGATACAGTATTGTGTTTTATAATATAATGTTATAAATATAAATTATTGTGATAAAGATACAGTATTGTGTTTTATAATATAATGTTATAAAGATACATTAATGTTATAAAGATACAGTATTGTGTTTTATAATATAATGTTACTCAAAGAGTATATTTACAGAAATAAACAGAAAATACGAATGCGCTCGTTGAGGTCAAACTCTCCAAGTAACGCTTTCAGCGAAGTGTTTGAATTTGATTCATACGACACTAAGACAAAAATTGCTAAATAGAAGGAGAAAAATCTAGTAAAGTTCTTTCTGCATTCAGTAATTGAAAACAGCAGCAAAGTTTGAGCAGCTGTATCAATTACAGAAGGAAATACCAATGATGATTATAATGATGATAACTACGATAACTATGATCATCATTTGATTTCTACTACTGATACTACATTGATCATCTGGAAGATGGTCCTGCGGATCAGACAACATGTCCATGTTTTGTATTGTACTGGATTACGAAAGGCCTTGTAATCTGATTAATGCAAAGTATTGATTTATAAATTTACACGGACTCCTACTTGGATGTTGAAGGTCCGCTGGATTTCCTGATGCAAATGGTCTGTTGCTAAATCTATAGGGATATCTTGATTTCTAACATATTTTGGCCTGCCTAATGCGAATGATATATCAATTACCTTACATGGATTCCAGTAAGGCCGTCTGTCCTGCCTAATGCAAATGATCCATCAATCATGTTACGAGGATTCCTGTAAGGTCTTCTGGCCTACCTAACGCAAATGATATATCAATTATGTTACGTGGATTCCTGTAAGGTCTTATGGCCTGCCTAATGCAAATGATCCATCAATTATGTTACAAGGATACCTACTGTATAGTCAAAGGTTTTCTGGCCTACCTAATGCAAATGATATCTGAATTATGTTACGGGAATTCCTGTAAGGTCCTCTGGCCTGCCTAATGCAAATCATATATCAAGTACGTTACATGGATTACTGTAAGGTCTTCTGGCCTGCCTAATGTAAACGATAGATCAATTATGTTACAGGGATTCCTACTGTATTGTTAAAGGTTTTCTGGTCTGCCTAATGCAAATGATATATCAATTATGTTACATGGATTACTGTAAGGCCTTCTGGCCTGCCTGATTGTCAAAGTTTTCTGGCCTGCCCAAATGATCATTTGACAAATTTACATGACTCCCACTGTATTAATAATAATAATAATAATAATAATGAGGACTTTGTATAGCGAAGCTGTAAGCGCTTTACACCATCAATAATGATATGACTACACTACAGAACAACAAATGACAAAAACAATGAAATTGGAAAACATAAAAACATGCTGAAAACATATATGATACAAAACATGATTAGGTCGCTACGTTTGTCCCTGCAGTCGAAACATGTGAGTCTTAAGAGCACTCTTAAAAGGGAACACTGTGTCTTTGTGTCTATTTCAATAGGCAATTCGTTCGACGTCGCCGGGCCCTGGTGTGCAAACTAACGTTGTCCATATGACTTTGTTTTCACCTTGGGAACAATGAGTATACGATTATCAGAAGAAGATCGTAAGGATCTAGCTGGTATATACACATGTGTGAGGTTGGATAGGTATGTTGGACTGGAGTCTGTCATTGAAACATAGCACAGAGAACAAGATTTGTGTTTGATTCTGTATCGGATCGATAGTCAGTGTAGGGTACAGAGCTGTGGTGAGATGTACTCTGATCGAGGTACTCTAAAGATGATCATCCGTGCAGCTGTGTTTTGAACTTTTTGAAGTTTCTGGAATAAATATTTTGACGAACCAGACAGAATTGAGTTACAATAGTCCAGTCTTGAAAGTACTAATGAAAACACCACAAGTGTTTTACTGGCATCAACTGAAAGATATTTACGAATGGAACTGATGCGTCTCAATTCAAGATATGCAGCCTTGCATATGTTCATGACAAGTGGGTGCAATGTGACAGTACTGTCTAGAGTAACGCCTAGGTTCCGTACTGACTGTGAGAATTTAATGTTGCTGTTGCTGATATTTATTGTCTGAGGTAAAGGATGTGAATGAGAATGTCTTTGTGATGTGATCAGAATAGCCTCAGTTTTATCATCATTCATCTGCAGCTTGTTACATGTCATCCATGATTTCACATCAGAAATGCACTTCTCTACTCCATGGATGGTAGCATCAACTTCAGTTGGGTGGCTAAACTTGTATATTTAGGTGTCATCAGCATACAATTGGTGCGACACTGGGTGATGATATATGACACTTGAGAGCGGATGAGTATACAGAATGAAGAGAACAGGTTCAAGAACAGATCCCTGTGGAACACCACAAAATACGTCAACTGGGCTGAAGTGTATTCCATTTGCAGATATAATTTGTGTCCTGTTCACTAAGTAAGACTTGAACCACTGTAAGGCTATATTCTGAATGCCAAATACATGCTGGAGACGGTGAATTAATATATCATGGTCTATTGTGTCAAATGCTGCAGATAAATCCAGGAGACTGAGGACTGTAAACTTTCCACTATCCAAAGCAGAGAGAATGTCACTAAATACTTTCAGAATAGTAGTTTCCGTACTGTGGCAAGGGCGATATGCAGATTGTACATTGCTAAAAAGACTGTTTGAATTCAAACGAGATACAAGTTGAGTTAGAACAACCTTTTCTAAGATTTTTTATATGAATGGGATATTATAAACTGGGTGGTAGTTCTTTAAATCGTTCTGGTCCAGTGTTGGTTTCTTCAGCAGTGGCTTTACGGTGGCAGTTTTGACAAATGATGGGAATTCCACTGATGAGAGAGAGATATTAATAACATTTTTGTTTTTGACTTTGGCACATTTTATCTTGGAATGATGACAACACTGGTATTTTCTCACCTATTTAGCTTTTAATGTGGTTTTGTATTTGGGTTTCACATTTCAATGGAGGAGGATTAATATCCTCTGTGCTTAGGGCCCTATATAGCCTTAATAGTAAAATTGTCAAACATCTTCTGGCTTTCCAATGCAAATAATACATTGAGAGGGACTTCTTGATTGTTAATGGTCTTCTGGATTGCTTAATGCTAATTATCTATCAATTATGTTACAGGGATTCCTGTAAGATCTTCTTGCCTGCCTAATGCCAATGATCTATTTATTATGTTACAGGGATTCCTACTGGATTGTCAAAGGTTTTCTTGCCTGCCAAATGCACACTACAGTCAAAGGAATGCTGGAGAATATGATCAGTCTTGTAAAAAGGTAGCTTGCTAATTAGCCAGTTTAACAGTTTTCAAATTTTAAAGAAAATTTAATTCAGTTTTGCGGTTTAATAACTCTTGTTTTGGCACATAATTAAACTAAAAGAAAATTATAAATGCTTAAAATGTATGTATATGGTGTTTCATCTTAACATTAAATGTAAAATTATTGGTTAAACATTTTAGAGTAAATGTGTAACATGTTATAGGAGAAAAAAGCGCGTCCAACATGTATTTGCATGAAAATATTATACCATTGTAGGTCAACGCACAGGAAGAAAACCAAAAGAACTAGTTTGGATGTTATGACATTTGTCAGACTATCTGTACAGTTTACTTAAAGGACATTTTTTTCTATCCTCTCTGTTGGTAAAATAAAGAACTTAAAATAAAAAAAAGAAACGCAAAACAAACACTAGGAACTTGTAGCAACTGTTACGATTACTCATATGATTTTCTATGTAAGTTAATGACAAGGTAATAAACCCATATTTGATAAGCATCAAATAAACAAGGACCAATGTGATATATGTACTTTATACACAATTCAATATTGTTCGAACATATGCAAGTGTTATTACCTTAATAAACAAATTGTTTGACTTGACTTTAGCACATTATAATTGTTACTACAAATAGTTGTTAGTAATGGATATGTCAGAAAGAGCAAACTATGTGCCTTTGTGTACCAGCCCAACAGTGGCACCAATAAAACTTCATAGTAATTGTTAATGATAAACTTGAATGAATTATATGTGATCATTTTATTTTGGAATGATGACAACACTGGTATTTTCTCACCTATTTAGCTTTTAATGTGGTTTTGTGTTTTTCACATTTCAGTGGGGGAGGATTAATATTTTCTGTGCTTAAGGCCCTGGGTAGCCTTAATCTGGAAAGACACCTACATTCTGCAATTTTCCAAACAATGTCTTTAAATAGAGACATAATGTTGAACTTCTATCTTCGTTGCTTTAGTGACAGTAAGTTTGTAAAATATTTGATCGACATTTTCTTAAACGTAGAAAGACAAGACTACAATTCCCAACCAAGGAGAAGAGAACATACTTCCCCAAACATTATGATTCAGAATTAAACCACAATTCTCATATTGTCGATCTAAAATGATCGCAATTAAACCTGTACTCGATATTCATAATAAAAGCTGACATGAAATCCAATAGATTTATTTAAGAAGCAATCGGTATAAGAATGCATGATAAATTAGGCTGAAATTCAACAATCCTTATTAAAATTTATGCTGCGCAAACCAGAGATAGGATAATCAAAACGTAAGCAGCTAAAGTATGTCATTGAACTCTAGTGTAATAAGATCAACAAACAAAAAATGCATATTTTTGTTAGTTCAGATACAACAATATGTGTCAAAACTGTTTTGTAAAACAGAATAAGTGCTAGGGTGGCAAAGCTCATACAAATAAAAATACTGAACATAAAACTATTTTCAGGTCTGATAAATATAAAGGTACATGCTAAATCTGGTTGAAATCCAGCAATCCTTCGTAAAGCTATGCTGTTGAATTGAATGTTATGCCCGGTAATCAGGGCAAAATAACTTCCGTTTAAATGATATCGTGGAATATTAAAAATCAATTCCAGTCATCACAGTAAATATGCATGCTAATTTTTTTTCAAACAAATGGTACTCAATAAATTTATACTATGGCAACAAAAGTCAAGGGAATAGGTAACAAGGATATATAACTCCTGTATATGATGTTTGGTTTGGTATTAAAACTAAAAGCCTACTGAGATTAAAAGCCTACACATATTGGGAAAATTGTGTTGTGACAAGCAGTGTTAAGAGGCCAAGCAATGAGAGGCTGATATGTCATGGACATAATATTATAGAACCAAGCAAAAAGAACCTTTCTAATTCTTAAGAAAGGGATTATAAAGGTGCTTGCAAAAAAGGATTCAAAATTATGTTTCGTAGTTAAGTTCAGCCGCGTTCATATATTTTAGGAGAACAAGCATTTAGGTCACATAGTTCCTCAAGTGCTGATATACAAGACTGGAAAATCAATCTCGTTCCACGCCCTATCATTATAAAGCTAGATACTAAATTATAATCTAATCCATATATTACTAGTGAAAAATCCAAATTTGAATTTTTGACAGACATAAAACTGGTAGCAATGACAGACAAAGTAATTACTGTATGACCCTACTGACTTTGCCATACGAGAACGTAATTATACAATCTGAATGGTATTTGTGTCTTAACATAGATTTGGATTCATCCCCAATGGCGAAATAATATATTATACAATGCTTACTCAGCCACCGTTGTTGATTCCGATGGTGTACGAATACTACCAAACAACCCACGACTTAAAGTTCCTGCAAAATAACATACAATATCTGGAGGATGAATATGAATTCTGGCAACGGAATAGAAATGTTTCTATATCAAGAAATGGGAAATTCCATCAGCTGAATCATTATGCATCACCGGTAAAAAGGCCAAGGTAAGTATGTAATTTAAATACTTCTAGCTGTGTCTCCTATATGTCCCCCCTTTATATCAAAGTGACACCTGATCCATACACGATACACCATATCTTAATGTGGAGTATCCCTAATACGTATGACACTTGTAAAGTATCCATAGCTACCCTATCTAACTTAAATGACTCACAGTGTATATATATATATATATATATATATATATATATATATATATATATATATATATATATATATATATATATATATATATATAATACGTATGCCAGTCCAGTTTGTAACTTAGTTACTTTCAACAGAGTCATGTATTTTGCAAACTTACAAAGTGTCATACCTTTGCTTAACTGAGTCATATTGATTCCATTTCATGTGCTTTTGCACTCAGTTAATTATATATTTCCTCAATTTTACAGACCAGAGTCCTACAAAGAGGATAGTATCCCATTCGATGGAATGACAGATGGTCAGTATGGAATTGTCTTTATCAAATTAAGTACACAATAGAGGGACACATGGAGGCCTGGTAACAATCTTTATTTTATTTAAAGGTTTATTCATGTAATGAAAAGGACATTCTATTTCTTGTAGGATGATGCAGTTATATGTGTGCTTAATGCTGTCTTCAAATTAGCTTGTGATGCCTTTATACTTTCTACACTGAACTGTCAAGGATAATTTCTGGCAGAAACATAATAAGTTTAATCATGATTTAAATCCTGTTAGGTCAAAAAGACATGCAAACATGCATAGAAAACCTCGGTGATATTATCATAACCCAATGTTCTGAAAGCACAACTATTCTTGTTTTGAAATTTTGAAAGCATGGAAATTTTAACGCTGAATTTAAAGGTAAATTGTGTTGAAAACTGTCTACAACTCTCAATGAAAAACATCCAGTAACTATTTTTTCAGTGGAGAAGAAGACTCTTTTATCACATATAAGTTCCTCCTACAATCACCAAGGACATTGTACATGTAGATCTCAACAGTGTTCTTTGTTGGAATGAGACAATTATGGCTTACCTTTAACAACATATCAGGTATGTATCAAACAAATTATCTTGTTCCAAAAATGGTGTCAGGACCAGCGGGATGTGAGTTTACTTGTCTATTAGCAGGGTGTTTCGGTTTAGATCGGATGTGAGTTTACTCGTCTATTAGCAGGACGTTTCGGATCAGATGGGATATGAGGATTGTTCTGAGGAGTCAATCACTTATCACTAAACACATTAATAATGAAGATCTTACTATTTCTTTGAAACATTTCCTAGTTTGAAATTTCTCTTACTTGAAATTCATAACATCATCATCTCCACCAGCCATAGATGGACCCTATATGTTGCTGTTAATAGCTTTCTGTTTATATATTAGCTGCTCTTTGTGTCATGCTTTACTTTTGATAAATCTATAACATCTTCTTCGTTTTATATGTCAAGATAGTCATTAAGATTCAGTATTATATTTTCTTATTATGGTAGTCTAAAGGACGTTAAGCTTGAAAATGCAAATCATTCTTACATGGAACCATTCCAATTAAACACATGCTATCAAAAGTAATGAAATCAAGTAGATTGTGCCTTTACATTATCGATGCTAGGAAACTAGCCAAACCATCTTTTAAGTAATTATTTGAAGCATGCAACAGTTTCATTGACATGCAAATTTTATACATATTTAAAGTCGATATTTTGATATTGCAACAACAGACTAATGTACTTGTCGGAGGTATTCACCGATATTAACAATTACAATAATAGCAATTACTTGTAATATCATCTTGGTTAGCATATACATGCATATTTACTTCTTATGTCTAAAATGAAATAAACAGAAATATGTTAAGAAGAATGAAATGCAATTGGATATCTCCACTTTTAACTTTCATAATCGTGTTACAAACCCAATTACAATGCGTATCTGTCTAGATGCGTCTGACATTGTAATTAGCTAAGCATGTTATAAACCCAATTACAATATGTGTCTGTATTGAAGGGTCTGACATTGTAATTAGCTAAACATGTTATAAACCCAATTACAATATGTGTCTGTATTGAAGGGTCTGACATTGGAATAAGATAAGGATGTTATAAACCCAATTACAATATGTGTCTGTATTGAAAGGTCTGACATTGGAATAATATAAGCATGTTATAAGCCCAATTACAATATGTGTCTATATTGAAGGGTCTGACATTGTAATTAGCTAAGCATGTTATAAACCCAATTACAATATGTGTCTGTATTGAAGGGTCTGACATTGGAATAAGATAAGCATGTTATAAACCCAATTACAGTATGTGTCTGTATTGAAGGGTCTGACATTGGAATAAGTTAAGCATGTTATAAACCCAATTACAATATGTGTCTGTATTGAAGGGTCTGACATTGGAATAAGATAAGCATGTTATAAACCCAATTACAATATGTGTCTGTATTGAAGGGTCTGACATTGGAATAAGTTAAGCATGTTATAAACCCAATTACAATATTTGTCTGTATTGAAGGGTCTGACATTGGAATAAGATAAGCATGTTATAAACCCAATTACAATATGTGTCTGTATTGAAGGGTCTGACATTGGAATAAGTTAAGCATGTTATACAGCCAATTACAATATGCGTCTGTATTGAAGGGTCTGACACTGGAATAAGATAAACATGTTATAAACCCAATTAGAATACGTGTATGTTATAAACGGTATTACAATGAGTGTCTGTATAGAAGGATCTGACATTGCAATTAAAATGTGTGTCTGTTTAGAAGGGTCTGATATTGGAATAAACTAAAACTTGCTATAAGCACAATTACAATGCGTGTCTATCTAGAAGTATCTGAGATTAGAATAAGCTTAAAGCATTAATATTCCATCGAAATATCCAAGCATTAATTAGCCTATACATTCGTTGCCATGACAATGTATTTTAATAACTAAATATCTTGTATTTTTAAAAGAGCTATTGTTAATGGTAATGTGCTTCTGTTAATTTTCCTTGTAAAAAGAAGCCCAAATCAATTTATATTGCCTATTCATTGAGAGTCCGTTTGGCTAAGGAGCATCATTATATTTTAGCACCTAATGTGTGCAAATGAGATCATTGTATTCACATTTAATTGGCCATATTTGCATTTGAAATAGAGGCAAACTATTTGAATGAAATCTAATGTTTAACAAAATAAGCTCTGCGAATAAAATAACTGAATTATATACTCGCTTCATTTTAAATAATGAAAAGTAGAAGATTAGTTTCAACACAATGAGCAGTACGCCTTTTGCTCTTTTCATCATGGAAATGAGATGTCGACATGCCCGTTCCATGTCACACAAAATGTCATGTCAAGTATCATTGTTTTTTTCAGATATAAAATGGATTTTAACTTTATTGTCAGAACTTAATGGTTAACTTGACATGCATATTCAACGGTAAGTAATATAATAGATAAAATGAATTTAATTAAATATTTCAACCGCCACGTCAACTTTCTCGTATTTGTCTTACAGCCTGACACCATGCTATTCCTTGCCATTGTTCATACAGGCGCCATCACAACGTTCTATTAATACATTGTTTTCTCTATTGTTGATTTCTATTCACCTTCTCAGCATTAAAATTTTCCCTAAATATATTTAATATATTTTTTTGTTTTCCTGTGTTTTCTTCTAACTTAGGAAATTTCCTTGAATAGCTTTTTGTTCACTTGAATTATTATTTACCTTACAATTACATTTGTGCTACATCGTTATCCATGGTGATGCTCGAATCATTATAATTTAAAAATAGTAGACAAAAACAGTCTTAGGATTTGTATTTGCTTCTCTGAGTATTCTGCGCCCAGAGGTTTGTCTTTAAAGCCATTTACATTTTCATACTGTTCATATTTTTAGATTTGTTATTGTTTCAAGAGCAATACTATATTCCCTTCTGTTCGGAAAGACTTTTATTAGATTTTTGTTTGGGGGGTGTTCATCAAACTCAGTGTCATTGTGAGTTAGCGTAAAAAAGTACTACAGTCTTTTAATTGATTTATCAGATTATAGAATAAAGTCTTTTTATAGAAAACATGTTACACAGCGAATAAGATCATGAGCTTTTCTAAATCCCAATACACCAAAGAAACTTAGATCTAGAAACTCTCTCATATAACAATGAGTTTTAATCATATGAAGTTAATATTCGTTTTTTCTGATGCCTTACATAACTTTGGTTGTAGGTAACCAAGATATGCACCTAGTGAGTTTTCGGGAAAATGCATATCCGGGGTTTATTTAATATAAAGAAGCAATAGCTCTGTAATTATATATAGTATTTTAATGTTGAGACATCAACTGCGATATATATATATATATATATATATATATATATATATATATATATATATAATTAACTTGGTCAAATAGAATATGTGCATTCTGAGACATCGTACTGTGATCTAATTTACTGTCAACATATTTATATGACTGTTGATATATAATGAGACATCGTACTGTGATTTAATTTACTTTGTCAAAAAGCATTTGACTGTTTATTGAAAGGAAAATAATATGTTGGTTTCTGTTTTAATCCTTAATTTATAATCTTGTAATGGTCGTAATTGTCATACGTACAATGAAGAAGTACGTATAATTATAATACAACCTGAGAGCAAATATTTCAGGACCTATTCGAATGACATGCATGAATTTCCCTTATGTATATTGACCTGTGACTTAGAAAAGTCAGAACCCATTTTGCTCCAGATGACTCCAAAAACTAAACGGTTTCAATTGTATTAACTCCTGAATGATACTTTTACTTTTATGAAGTTACCAGGATAAATATGGTAAGACCCCATAAACAGCAGTTATTGAAAATATACAATATACCATTGTATTAGGACAGATGCCTCTTCAAAGTAAAACAATTTTCTCTAAAAACGTATCACTTTTCCCATCGTTTGAGTCTTATATTCTTTGCTGAATTTAGTTTCATTTGATAGGAATATAATTTAACAAACCAATGCATTAATCATCACAATGTTCGATTTTTCATAGTTTGAAATTGAATGCACTTCATGCATATTATTATTGTATGAGAAAAATAATGCAAAATAGTTTTACATTTTTTAACCAAAAAATATCTTGATTTGTCATGCTGATATTAAAAGCTCACGAATCTTGAAGGTAAGGATTTTAATTTGGTTTGCATTCCTTAGGCAAGTGTATATCTTACTAGGCTACACTAGTTTAGTTGTATATTTCCTCGGCCGTTTTTGCATTAAAGTTTTATTCACTGTTAAATATTCTTCTTTAATGTACTTTATTAATTATGTGGTACTTATGGTTCTTGCACATTTGGATCAACTCACTTTTTATTGTCGTACTGTTTTGCATGATTGAAAGAAGTTTAACGATATCGCACTATTTATATGTGTAAATGGCTCGAGATGCAAACATGGCTGAATATACACGTAAAACGATCCATGTCTGAGCAAAGAAAAAGTAGATGTAACCTATTTACTTCTTAAAATAACAAACACATAAATATTGAGAAGGAACGTATTAAAAATCTTTAAAAGAAAATCATTTTGTTCTAATAAAATATTTCTGAATTCTAACTACAAATGTCTGGTTAATTTCCCATGTAACAAAAGGTTTTATCTTACAAAGGAAATATTACAAAATCAGTGCCTTTCCGAACTCATTTTAGGAATTTCTTTCTTCTTTTCTCATTCACTTCAGTTGTTAAGAAAATATGATTCATTTCATATGAAGTAAAAGGTTTTATCTTTTGAAGGAAATGTTAAAAAGTCGGCTTTTTCCAAGATCAACATATACAGGATATTTTGTGGAACAACGATGTCGGCATATGGCAAGATTACTCACTCAGCCATAAAAGTCATCGCGACTTCTTCTATGCCTCCCATATTTACCCACTATTTGCAGACTGTGTCTCGGATGATCAGACATCTGCTGAGAGAGAGGAAAGAATTATGAAATATTTAGAGGTAATTAAAAATATTCCAACATTTCGATACTTCATGTCCATCAACTGATGAGAAGCCACTTATTTTTGTTTCTCGAGCCCAATCATTCAACTTTTAATTCTTTGTAGACAACGACAACATTTAACTTTCAACGATTATGGACGTTTTCAGCATTTGGATAGAAATTGCAGATAATTTTAATGGAACTTTCAATTCGATATTTGAAGATGTGATCAAAAGAAAAATGAAGATGTGAATAATGACAATCACTGGCAAATTGTGACAGAAAACTATTATTCTACTGACTTTTCGTGATACTCTAGGGCTAAACCATTAACTTATTAACAGTGGCTAAGCGTTGTTTAAGTATTATGTTCTACACTAGCATCAATAATATATCTAGGTCTTACTTGAAACTTGACAAACTGATGTGATGTAATTTGTTCTCAAATACCAGTACATATTACAAGTGCATTCCAGTTTGAAACCTTCCGTCTTTTTTTCGGGCCATCATTTCATACAGACAAAAAATCAATATTTGCAGCAACAGCAAGTTTTATAGAAGGAGGAGTTCCTGCTTCCACTATTAACACAACGCAGCAATGGGATTTTCTCAACGCATGGCTTCCTCTTCAACATGTGATGATCAAGTCTCTTGCTCAAGGAAAACTGCAGACTACCAGAGACAAAGCCCTCAACCTGACATCAAAATGGATCTATAGCAACTGGAAAGGATGGAATGAGACCGGCAAGATGATCGAGAAGGTATTCCCTCTAAATTGTCAGGAATATATAAATATATATATATATATATATATATATATATATATATATATATATATATATATATATATATATAGTAACAACACTATCGTCATAAACTAAGCTGCAGAAAACAAACCCAACCTGACAAGTTTTGTAAAACTCAACAAATAATTTATCAAGAATATAAATAAACAATGTGAGAGGACCTTCCAGCACTATGTCGTGAATCAAAACTAATCATTGTGAAGGTATATAAAAGTCTGAAATAAATTTAAAGTTCATTATGCATTTCAAAACCAGGAATGTACGTGTCCTCCAAGAACCCTGATGGCATTGTCCAGAATTCCTTCGAATAATTCGTAATAGATCCAGAATAATATTATAGACCAAAAAATGAGCACTTCTTATTCCAGTGAACAGTCCAAACAAATGTTTTTTATTCTCAAATAATATATTCCCCACATGACAGAATAAACTACTTATTTTGCGTCGAATTGGCCGATTCATGTGACTTACCCCAACCAACGGGAAGTTACAGAAACATTGAAACACCACTAGCAGCCGAACAATTAAACCATTAGTGCCATTTAAGTCTCTTCAAAAAAATTATTATTAATAATCATCAGCACATACGTAATGCACTACTTACGTAAGCATCTAGTTATATATCGTATGATATACTAAACTGTTAAGTTTAATTCCCACCTTTTAAGAACACTGACATGAACAACCATATCAGCCTATCGACGCGTTTGGTAATTCTGCACAACGATACGTCATTTCTGTAACATTGGATCACGTGTTGTTTTTGTTGAAAATTCAATTTTGGCTGAAATGCTGTCAGAAAGATTCCAAAATAATGTATTTCATTTCCATAGCCTGATGCATAAACATTACATCTTTTTCAAGCCATGCAAAACATAGTCCGCCATATATGGAGTCGTGAAAACATGGACGGGGGGGGGGGGTATCATGTTTGCCCAAACTTAGTAATATTCTGGAAAATATTATTTTTTACCTGATATATATATATATATATATATATATATATATATATATATATATATATATATATATATATATATATATATATAAAGTGATAAATCTCTGATATAATTAAAATCCGAGAACAGCGTTACCCCCATTGTTGAACAGATTTGTCGACGTCTTAAAAGTAACGTTTAAGCACACAATATACCCGTTAAGCAAAGGAACTTGACATGGTTTCCGAGGGTAATGTTAAAGTCAAAGCTCAGTTTAGTGCAACTCAATTGTGCTGAAGCGCTATATAATCTTTTTGAATCATTCACTTCCAAGATTATTACAATGGTTCTAGGATACCTACCAAACTATCCTCAGTGCGATTCTATCATAAGAGAATGTCATTTAATGACGTTTATATAATCTTCAGATTAAGAGAAGGTAGTTATGGCTTTAACACTAATTTGGGTAATTAAATATAAAACGTTGAAAGAATTGGCGTGCACAACATTGATTCGGGCTGTAATAGAGTAGTGTAAGCTGAATCACGTTAGTTTACAGAATATAACTACATCGTACAGACATTTATGGTTTAAAATATAAAAGAGCTGGTGGTTTAAACAACAACAAATGTGCAATTGTGAGAATACTGCGCAATGTACATTTCGTGTGACTGGTATAAACTTGTGAATATCCAGTGGCATGCAAAATTTATAATTACATACTTTACAACTGGTGTGTTTAATGAGTGAAATCCAAAGGAATTAAAGGGTATGCACAGATTATTCGACTTTTAACATTTAGAACCTTTCGTCCTGAATATGATAAAATAGGCATGGCTGACTTACGTTTACATTCCTCCAATATGACTACTAAAAGCTACATATGTTATATCAAAGTCTAATGTTACGTTAGGAATCATACTAAAGATGAGTTACTCATATTAACAATTGTTTTACTCTTCACTTTAGGAATATGTATCCGAATTTTTATTGTCAATAAAATAAACACAACATTGTGAAGGAGCGAGTGCATTATAAAGCCAGATATCAGATCCTGAGCCACTCTACATTATATTAAAAAGATGCATGAAATAAACTTTTCATACAATAAAAAAACAATAAGAAATAGAGCATAGAATACTTGTATAATCATTTTACGAAGCCAAGGGTAACAATGTAGAAATTTTTCCAATAAAATAGATCAAATGTTTTAATATATATATTCTCTTCTACTAAGCTTCCATTGGGTCTTACAAATTCATTAAATTTGTCTTCTTCGTGCTCAAAACTGTGAAGTAACCACACGGACACAGTATCGTTTTTACTCAATTGGTAAATAAAATCAAATAATTTTTCTCCTTAGAACTCCTCTGGGATATATGTTATTGTTTTATTCCGCGGAAATATTGTTACTGCAGATGTCCATGCGTGTTCGTTATGATCAATAATTTTGATTGGAGCTCCTCTCGATTTATATTTCGGTTCGTATAATACTTCTGTTAACGTCGTTACAGATATTGGGAGTTTTAGTATTCGTTCTAACTCTGCCACATTTTGAATTGTCGCCCCGTGCTCCTTCACTGTTAGTCCCCATTCGTTTATTTTTTTGCGTCTTAGATCGGTCAACTTATTTCCACGCAGCGCATTTGTGAAGTATTCTATTATTCGTTCTGCTACACAATTCATTCTCGTTGATAAAATCAGCGACGATAGTTTCATGGGTTTTAGTTTTTAAATATTCGGTTTATCATTTAACGGATATATCCCGTAAACAACTGCTCTTACAGGATAAGGTTTGTCAATTCTAGTCAGAATTCCTGGTTTGGAATCTAGATTCACAACGACGGTTCTTTTATCTTTCAAGATGGGGTCAAATTTATCTCTAATAATCCAATCTCCCGTGTCTGAACGGATAATGAATTTCACTCTAAAAAAAATACTTTTTTCCCCCAAGATGTGAGATTATCACTGCTGCGCTTTCATCGTTCATGGTAGCATCAACGCTACCATTAATTCGAAATGTTGACCAACAATGAGATGCTCCATCACGCTTTAATTCATTAAAACAATTACGGATTTTACCCAACATGGTTCTATCACTTATAAGACTTTTTGGTGTATCAGAGACTCTATCGACATTGAATTTAGCATTTTTCCAGGGCTTATTTTTTAAGAATCTCTCGAACTCCTTCACGCTATAATTAAAACAATTATTTCAATATAGAATATATTATATAATGAATCATTGCAAATGGCTTATGATTCGATTAGTAACCCTGTGTAACAAATCATGCAGACAGGAGTTCTGTGGGTATCATATGCAAAGCGTTCTTAACGGAAGCCTTGGTCCGATTCCTTGTATTAGATGCGGGGTAGAGGTGCGAGGAAAATCATAGTTGTGTCTCAGTTGTGGTGGCAAACGATACAGAGAGCTGAAGCTCTACTATGATAAACGAATTAAAAACTCCATCAATGTATCTGTCCCTGATAAAGTCAGCGTCCCTGACAGAGTTTTAAGAACACCTCAAGATTACATTGAAAGATTCACAAGTAAAGTAATAATTCAACCAAACAATGAATTAGACAAGCAATAGTATAGTATATAAATGAACCAAGAATTCCAACAGCACCCTGTGATTTCCAACTATGAGGCATCCCATGAAGGTATTGTCAGACACCGCAGACTGGAGAAATCAGTCGGTGTTGTGGATAATCAGGGGTATTTGAAGTTTACTATCGCGAAGAAGAGCTATCTTAATCATCGTTTCGTGTATGAAGTATATAATGGATTGATCAGGGATGGTTTTGTTATTGATCATATTGATGGATGTCCTCAGAATAAAAAATTGGATAATCTAGAAGCTGTTACACGGAGTGAGAATATCAAACGAGGAGGAACTGGAAAATCCTTGAAAAATGCGAGACCTACAAAATCATTTAATACAATAACTAACGAGGAAATAGTTTTTCAATCAATGTATGAAGCGGGTAGATATTTTGATATTTGTATACCCTCAGTACAAATAGTAGCAGAGGGAATTTATCGATCAGCGATTTAAAAAAAAAAACTGGACAAAGAATTCAATTTTCATAGATTTAATCATATTTTGTATTATTTCATATAACACCAGCGGCGGATAACTCGTACAGGTATATGTACGGCGTTTGAAAGAGTTATGGATCTAAATGGGGTTTTCCGATTATACTCAATTGTTGATTTTTAACTGTCATGATTCTCATCGGAAATATAATCTGTTTTGTAAGAAAACGAATCACAAACATAGTGTTTACAAACAATTGTATTCTTTTCTTTTTGATGTGTTTTTCAAGTATTCGGTTCTGCTTCAATGTTGTTAATAAGTGCACGAAAGGTATATAGATTCATTAATTCAGTCAGTCAGTTGTGGCCTGTGATCGATAACAATACCACGCTATTGACGTCATTCATTGTAAATAATCCATTCATTGTACATCACACCTGTTTGCTATTGATTGAGCTAACTATATATTATATTTAATAACGTATGCCTGTATATAGAAAACAGCTAGCTCAATCGTAACGCGTTGCGGTGTCATACTGGCGGTCATGGTTCAAACCCCGTAACCGATATTATTGCCAACGGTACCGAACGATGGTTTTAATTACGGGGTGGGTGAAAACACCAGAAATTCAAATTCCAACCACATATACCAACCAAACCGAGCCGTGGTGTGAATGACTTTTTTCATTCAACCCATGGCGACTTTGTGGGGTATATGTGGTTGCATGAATGTAGGAGTGTCATCATTCATTGACATCATTCATTTAATGTTATATGTAGTATTGTCTTGTGCTGTCCTTATACAATTGCCATAACACTCGAATTGAATTGTACGAGGATATACAACTTAACTACGGTCAAAACCATATTGCACGAGTTTATCATCGTCTGTTGTCATTTATGGGGCGCGATCAAAACGTTGATACCGGTCTACAAATATCACAACATGATTTTAGTACCCTTTATCCGATCTATTACTTTTCGTTGGAACATCTTGATTTAACAAGACAATCCGTCGTTGATATACATTTTAGAGCTAATGTGCTTCGTGGTGTTATTGCCGAATACAGAGCGGTTGCTGTCATTCTCAGTGATAAATCAATGCTACTCGAAGGCGTTGGTGGACGAAAGAGAGTGATAGATGCACCAGTGGAAAACATGTAACAATTAGATCAATATGTTATTGTATAATGTTATATAGTCATATTAGTGTCACGTTGACTCCTGGTCAAATCAAGAAATTGCAATCGGAATCGGCTAAAAATGTGGAACCACAATAACGCTGAAACATAATCAGATGTCTGGTGGGGCAAATAAATTGTCGTTGACAAATCGTCAAATAAAACATTTCAATGGTGCTTTCAAAGATAAAAAAGGTATTCAGATCACTCTCTCTGCAGGGGCGATCAGCGACATGGAAAATCAGGTGGTATATTCCCGTTGTTAGCTGCGATTTCAGCGTTGATAGCGGCAGAGGCCCCAGCGGTGGCTAAAGCGGCAGCGTTAGGAGCCGTTGGTACCGCAGCAGGAATGGCACTAAAGAAAGCTACCGGGCGGAAATATAAAAAAAGGGAAAGGGTCTAAGACTACCCGGAACTAAACACAAGTCCAAGGGAAGCGGCCTGAGAATCCCATGAACGATTTACTAGTTCGAGAACCTTCAATTGTGGAATCTTCGATTCCCATGTCAAATTTTGATTTGCTCGAGGCTGCTAAAAAACTTGGGATTAAAAACTTCAGAGGCGTATTTATGAAAAATTAGTTACCGGCACAACCAAACAGCGCCGAGACCTGTGTCATTAATCTCGATAACAGCACAGGACCCGGAACCCATTGGGTTGCATACGCGATTGATCCACGTGTAATCGTTTATTTCGATTAATATGGATTAGCGCCGCCTAAGGAATTCATGCGTTATATAAACCGCTTAAACACCCCTCGTTGGTGTTCTACGCTACCAAAACAACAAATGAATGACCCACCAATATGCGGCAACGAAGTATTAAATGTCCTTGATGCTATTTCAACATCTGGTAAACCACCTCATAGGGTCGTAAATGAATACACGAGTAATCGCTGGCAACGACGATGTCGTCAACGAAGATTTTAGAGAGAGAGAGTTTGTATAGTATAACATGATTGATATTTGGGGGAGATCTTTATCAGCACTGAAGAAACCCGAACCTGATGGCGTTGCAACCGGTGATATAAAAAAAATAATCGAAGATGAAATAGCTGAGACGTTAAACTTAGCAAGTGTTGATCACAATGAAATAGTTGTATTTCAAAATTGAAAACGAGTAATGTATCCCTGGATGATATTTTAGTTAAACAACGCAACGCAGTAGAAGATACTATGGCGTTGTTTTCCAATCAGGGTAAACTCAAACCGGGTGTCCTCATGTCAACAATCACAGATAAAATATTAACACTCAATAACACAGCAAATTCATTAAAATCGCTCAATGGTAAGTATGACGATCATATAACTAAATTTACTGATTTACAAAAATCCATCATGGACAATATTGATAAACCCGTGTTAGAATTTTTGGTAATCCTCCAGTGACCACACCGAAGCTCACAGAGATAAGAACTTCTATGTTAGAGCTTACAACACTTCAATCTAGATATGAAGATCACGTTGAAAAGTTTACATCATTTCGTAAAAATATCATTGAGAAATATTTTGCAACCACGTTGGATAAAATTGACGTAAAACTCCCGGATATTAAAAGATCCATCGAAGCAATCAAAAATGATTTTTCGAGGATGATAACAATCATTGAAAAAACAAAAATTCCTCATGAGAAAACCAACAACATAGTATACACGATCCAACACAGATCATTTGCGTGGACTCCTACAGACAATATACTAAGTATCACTGCAACCGTTAAATGTATTTATCGATTAACATTAGTAACACCGACTCAATTTAATATATCATCGTCGAGTTCATCTCGGGTCAACAATACGATATCAACGATCATCGACAAGGATACAACTGAACAATTCACGATAGCATCCACTAATAAGAATTTGGCTAGGTTTTCAGTATCATGGTATATGGAATTCGTAGCGGATTTAAGTAAAGAATTAAACCGCTAGCGGTTTCAATTGAAATCGTAAACAATTTGAAAATAAAATGGCATCACCGACGATACCTTCAGTATCTCAATATCGCTATGATCATTTCAGAGAGTTTCAAACTAAACTCAAAACACTCACTCATGAGTACCAAACAAAAATAAAGAAATACCGACCTAGAATCACCGCTGTTGATGTTACCGTGTACTCGGTGAGCGGTGTAATCACCGGAGCCGGAATTTTACTCTCCTCTGTGACAATGATTGCCCCGTTAGCTGTTCCAATTTGCATATCCGCGGCGACAACAATTGCGGGAATAATTTCCATAATGACAAAAAAATATCATCATGCAGCCAGCGTAAACTGCAAGATTACTCAATTAAATTTCATGTTGTATCAACCGCGTATTCACAATTATCCTCGATGATATCGTCGTCGCTCGATGATACATTTATATCAGATAGTGAGTTCTCAGCTATGGTAAGTATTTATGATTCCGTGATGTCTACTTCTTTCAACCAGCATCGTGGTCAGGTCAAGGTTCCTTATTACATCGCGAAGAAGTTGTTTCTTTTTCAAAAGGATATTGTGAAATTCATTTTTTAAACATCACACTTATTAAATTATATGCCAGTCAAGTCCGTGTTAAATTGTTTAATACATTGTTAAATGAAATATAATGTGACATCATATTGATGTTTTCAGTTTTCATTCATATATTTGACTTTTTTTCTATTGGTGGTATTGCTAAAAAATATATGTTGGACGTCAGTATATCTATATTGTCATTATAATTATCACTTTCAAAGATTTCTCTCTCGCAAATGTAGAATAATTTTTAAATCAAGATGTTTCTCATTTCCCTTTGTGAAGACCATGGATCTATCATATTTCGAATTTAATATATTATCCATACATTTTTCCAGTTTTACTCAACACATAGAAACATTTTTGAATCTGAACCGTATCTCTATAAAATTAGCTTTATATCTCATATGAATATACGTAAGACACAAATGAAACATAGATTGAATGTTGTTCACCTTGTATGGTTTACTTTACTGGAAATTAACTATGCAACATATATATAAATTAATGTAAATAATCATAAATTGTTATCAGTGATTAAATTCTTAGAAAAATATAATGGTGATTCTTCTATTATTTAAACAATGCATCGTTGATTTATCACACAAATACTTTGAATATTATCTCAATCTCTTGGCTGTAATAGCGTGTACATGAGCAAGATACTTTGCTACTTTTTTCCTCACCGTTATAAACATAAGAATGGTTTTGAATTGCTGCTTAAACTAAAATCAGTACACACACACACACACACACACACACACACACACACATATATATATATATATATATATATATATATATCAGCTAGAGTCTATTCCTACCTAATTAATATATTTCCACTAATACTATATACGTATACTAATATGTATCTACGTATTTTCATCTACGTGTAGATGTGTCTATATACAGATAACAAACTTCATGAATATAAATCTGACAACATGTAAGTTTATGTCATGAGACATATCTATATTCCGAAACCAAATCACATCGTACTTTATCATTCCAGATACGTCTATCAATGTTGAGGTGGTTGAATTTAGATATTTGCATCTTCGTTAAGATGCACATCTCAACATATATACATCTACACATAGGTATACCTATCCATATTTACTAGAATACATCGAGATATTTCGTAGACTGAAAGATCTCTATATATTTCCATCTAGGTGAAGATGTATCTATATACATATAACAAGCCAAATGAAGATATATGTGACAACATGTAAGCTTATATCTGGAGACACACACACACACACACACACATATATATATATATATATATATATATATATATATATATATATATATATATACATATATATATATATATATATATTGACATAATATATATCTATAGACATAATCCATATCACATCATGATTTGTCAATCGAGATTCATCCATCAATGTTGAGGTGGTTGTGTTCAGATATTGCCAACTTCGTTCAGTTGCATCTCTCAACATATATACATCTACTCCTAGGAATAACTCTTCATATTTACCAGAATACATCGAGATATTTCAATCCAAAAAAACATTTATCTACGTTTTGGAGTTTTAATTCAGATAGATTCACTTTCTTGGGGATAAATCTATGTACATATGAAAATCTACTTAGACTGATATATCTCTACATATTTCCATCTACGTGAAGATGTATCAATATACACATAACACACTACACGAAGATAAATCTGACAACATGTAAGCTTATGTTTGGAGACATAGCAATAGACAGAAACCAAATAGCATCGTGCTATTTCAATCGAGATACATCTTTTAACGTTGAGGTGTCTGATTTCAGACATTTCCAACTTCGTTAAGATGCATCTCTCAACATATGTCCATCTACACGTAGCTATCACTATCCACATTTACTAGAATATATCGAAATATTTCAATCGAAATACATCAACCTATCTCGATATTTTTCAATTCATCAAGTTTCACGTTCTAATACTGTCTACGTAGACTAATATGTATCTACGTATTTTCATCTACGTGTAGATGTGTCTTTATACCTATAACAAACTACATGAATATAAATTTGAAAACATGTAAGCTTATGTCTGGGGACATATCTATAGACAGAAACAAAATCACATCGTGCTATATTAATTTAGATTCATCTATAAATCTTGAGGTGTCTGGATTCAGATATTTCCAACTTCGTTAAGATGCATCTGTCAACATATGTCCATCTATACACAGCTATAACTATCCACATTTACCAGAATACATCGAGATAGTTCAATCCAAATGCATTCATCTACATTGTGATGTTTCAATTCAGCTACATTCACGTTCTTGGGGATAAATCTATCTACATATGAAAATCTACGTAGACTGATAGATCTCATTATATTTCCATCTAAGTGAAGATGTGTCTATATCCATATAACAAGCTACATGAAGGAAAATGTGACAACATGCAAGCTTATATCTGGAGACATATCTATAGACATAAATCAAATCACATCGTGCTATATTAATCCAGATACATTTATCAATGTTGAGGTGCTTGATTCATATATTTGAAACTTCGTTAACATGCATCTCTCAACATATATACATCTATCCATAGGTACAACTATCCATATTTACCAGACTACATCGATATATTTCAGTCCAAACACATTCATCTACGTTGTGGTGTTTTAATTCGTCTAGGTTCACTTTTTTAGGGATTAATCTATCTACATATGAAAATCTACTTGGACTGAAAGATCTCTACATATTTCCATCTATGTGAAGATGTATCGATATACATATAACAAACTACATGAAGATAAATCTGACAACATGTAAGCTTATGTCTGGAGACATATCTATTGACAGAAACAAAATCACATCTTGCTATATTAATTGAGATACATCTGTCAACGTTGAGGTTTCTCAATTTATATATTTCCAACTTCGTTAAGATCCATCGCTCAACATATGTCCATCTACACGTAGATATAAGTATCCACATTTACTAGAATATAACGAGATATTTCAATCGAGATACATATATATGTCGATATTTTTCAATTTATCTAGATTCACTTTCTTGGGGATAAATCTATCTATAATTATACGAACAAAAATTACTGTGCTACTAGAAATGTAATTTTGTATACAACGTTGAAATGAATGAGTAACTAGACTACTTAACATTAAAGTTTACTTTTAAATGGGAAAGGACATAACAATATTCACTTTGATGTCCATCGTCATTGTAATCATGGTGCTAGATATATATGTTTTCTAGTTTTGTTCTTGCTTTGTTTGTGCCTCAATTGTATTAAATATATCAGTTGCATGATGTATAATATGTACGATACATGTATGTTTAAAACGAAGGTTGCAATGGGTATTTGACAAAAAGTGGGTTGTTTGCATTCTCAGTTAGCTATTATATTGATATATCTAAGGTTACGAAATTTGTTCAAATTATTAATGTATTATTCTTCCACCCCTTTATTTGAATTAACAAACTCCACAGACTGCGAATTGTGTTGTCCTTGAATGTCATACGTGTGTCAAATTAAATGTTTTATTGTCTGGAATAACAAAATGTGTTAGATAAAACAGCCTTTACATTATTAGTTTAGATCTACTTGTTACTGATATTGATGTTGTGGTGTTTATGTTCATTTTGTTACAAGTAAATTTTCATGATCTGACATATCAAAATCAAGTAGCTTAAAAGTATGAGAATTATGTTTTAAAATAATGGCTGCAAATATTTGAAAAACGTTTGTTGGTGTAGCTTCGAAAATTAAAACCCAATTTAGTTCATAGTGTTACTTTAAACAAAGTGTGCAACGAGGGAGAAATTGTTTCTAGAAAATTAAGACTGTAATGATGATGAGTATTTCAAGTTACTTGTTACCCTTTCATCATTATATATTGTGTCAATATAATTTCTCAAAATACTCATGTTTTGGTCATTGTCGGTAAACTACCAGTGTTGAATTGGCGGGTGTGGCGTTAGTTGAAGAACAAGTTTGTTTCATAGACCTCAGCGTGTATCTACGTGTGTGTTGTTTTAACTTCGAACTTTGTCCGATGTTATTTTAAGCCGTTTGAATGAACTGATCACCTGCTGCAAGTGAAAGAACACAGCTCGGTTGTTTACACTTGAAATTAGAGTCGAGTTTGTTTTGCATTATTATATTTATGAGGGGATTATGGGCTATATTGGCACTAAAGCTAATAAGCTGATGTTATTGGATATTATATCAAACTTTCAATTATGTATGTTTATATAACAGTGAAACATTTTCCTGAAATTTATATTCATACTTTTCTCTTCGCAGGTTCCAATTCGTTGGTGTGGATCCTATAGGTCCAGTTGTATTTCACGTTTTACTAAATAAATGTCCATGTCATGATGAGTTTCGTGCCAATTTGATGTTAGGTATAAACATAGATATAAGCTTCAAAATATTTAAGATAAGAAAAATATGTATAATCCGTATGTATAGGGAACTTTTATAAATCTTAGATTGTGGAAAGCCATTCGTTAAATATCAATGGCTTAGTACGTTTTACTAAATAAATGTCCATGTCATGATGTGTTTCGTTCCAATTTATGTTAGTTATAAACATAGCTATAAGCTTCAAAATATTTAAGATAAGAAAAATATGTATAATCCGTATGTATAGGGAACTTTTATCCGTCTTAGATTGTGGAAAGCCATTCGTTAAATATCAATGGCTTAGTTCCAAGCAATTAAACGTAACCGGCATCTAGGTAGGAACATAAAACTTAATATATGCATTTATGACACCAAGTTGACCTCAGTCACTTACAGGTACTCCCTATCTTCACGTATATTCCATAGCGAAGTATACGAACAACAATTACTGTGCTACTAGAAATGTAATTTTGTATACAACGTTGAAATGAATGAGTAACTAGACTACTTAACATTAAGTTTACTTTTAAATGGGAAAGGACATGACAATATTCACAGTGATAACCATCTTCATTGTAATCATGGTAATAGATATATATGTTTTCGAGTTTTGTTTTTGCTTTGTTTGTGCCTCAATTGTATTAAATAAATCAGTTGTATGATGTGTAATATGTACGATACATGTATGCTTAAAACAAAGTTCGCAAAAGGTTTTTGACAAAAAGTGGGTTGTCTGAAGTCTCAGTTAGCTAATATATTGACATACCTAAGGTTACGAAATTTGTTCAAATTTTGATCTATTATTCTTCCATCCCTGTACTTGAATTAACAAACTCCACAGACTGCGAATTGTATGGTTCTTGAATGTCATACTTTCCTCCCATGTGTCAAATTAAATGTTTCCTTGTCTGGAATAATATAATGTGTAAGATAAAACAGCCTTTACTTTATTAGTTTAGATCTGCTTGTTACTGATATTGATGTTGTGGTGTTTATGTTGATTTTGTTACAAGTAAATTTACATGATTTGACATATCAAAATCTAGTAGCTTCAAAGTATAAGAAATATGTTTTAAAATAATGGCTGCAAAGATTTGAAAAACGTTTGTTGGTGTAGCTTCGAAAATGAAACCCAATTTAGTTCATAGTTTTGCATTAAACAAAGCGTGCAACGAGGAAGAAATTGTTTCTAGAAAATGAAGACTATAATGATGATGAGTATTTCAAGTTACTTGTTACTCTTTCATCATTATATATTGCGTCAATATAATTTCTCAAAATACTCATGTCTTGGTCTTTGTCGAGAAACTTTCAATGTTAAATTGCACGAAGAATAAGTTTGTTTCATCGACCTCAGCATGTATCTACGTGTGTGTGTTGTTTTAACTTAGAACTTCGTCCGATGTTATTTTAAGCCGTTTTAATGAACTGATTACCTGATGCAAGTGGAAGAACACAGCTCGGCTGTTTACACTCAAAACTAGACTCCAGTGTGTTTTGCTTTATTATAATTTTGAGGGGATTACGGGCATTCATGGAACTAATGCTAATAAGCTGATGTTTTTGGTTATTATATCCAACTTCCAATTATGTATGGTTATTTAACAGTGCAACATTTTTCTGAAAATTATTGTCATATTTTTCTCTTTGCGGTTTCCAGTTAGTGTGGATCCTATATGTCCAATTGTATTTCACGTTTTAGCAAATAAAAGTCCAGTTTATGATGAATGTCTTTCCAATTTAATGCATGTTATAAATATAGTTAATATTGTTATAATATTTAACATAAGTGAAATATGTATAATCCTTCTGCTTTATGAACTTTTATCCATCTTAGATTATTGAACGCCATTCGTTAAATATCAAAGGCTTATTACCAAACAATTAAATGTTACCCGTATTAAGGTAGGAAAATAAAACTAAATATATGTATGTATGACACCACATTGACCTCGATCACTTATAGGCACTCACAACCTTCAAATAGGATCCATATCATGGTGACGTCATTGTTCGACTATATATATATATATATGTCTGTGTCTTAGATATATACGTGGACTAGTCACTGAGAGAATCGACAGAAAGCAAATCGAAATAGGACTGTTGGGCTTGTTCTCCAGTGCTACAATCAAGCGAGGGTGGATATACATCAAACAAGAAAGCCAATATTGCATGTTACCTTGGATGAGGTTATCTGCCCAGGAGGAACTCCACAAAGGCGATCGTCAAATATTATAAGGAGAAAAAGGTATGATGGCGCAGATGGTTAATGTTTTGGCATGGTTGGATTTAGTCTTTAGGGACCTGGACTCTTAATATAAGGGGACTGATGTATATCCATATACACTTTACAAACACGAATCCTTCAATTTTCATTGATATAAGTATATTTTGTATAGTTATTTTAAGTGTAGTCTTAGAATATATATCAATCTATATCTCAACATATGTAATTGTATGCATTCAACGATAAGGTCATACATCACTAAGAAGGCCGAGGACATCAATCCAGCCATGGTCCAATGCTTTGGACCTATCAATATAACATAATTCGTATTCATTCATATCATGTTTAAAACAGATATCCGGACATTCTTATGGCTGTTGCTGGTTATTTGCGTTAGTTAATTAGCGTAAAACCCATCCCTGTGTCAAATGTTATTTACAACGTTTTGAAGGAAATATAAGTATTCCTGACAGTGACTTTTACTGTACCTGTATCGATTGCCTTTAGAAAAGCCTATCGAAGCGACCAATTGTCAATTTAACGATGTTTTGTTACGTTCTTTTTTCTTTTTTGTGTGTTATAGTTGGTAAAAATATTGAAACAAACGTTTAACTGAAGTACATCTACTTAAATCATGTTCAGGTAAAAACCATTGACAAGTCCAATATGTATGTTAAATACATGTTTTGAATGGTATGACATCAGTGTCTAGACGTATTAGTACATTACAAGATTAATATAACTGATGATTATACTTGCAATCTTTTTAACCTTGGATATTCATATTTCAATATATGGTAGAAGGACAAATAAAGTTCCACTGATTAACACTCCATTTCCGGCATTTTAATCCTTTTGCTAGATAAACAGTAAAACTACTTAAGACATTAAAAGAATTATTGATTTTCCCAAAAAATTTAAAAGCAATTACAATAAGCATACCAATTTACAATATAATTTCTTAGATACCAAATATGGGACATTAAACAGCACTGTAAAATTCACCTTTCATATCTACACCTGTAACCTCCTATAATTTCTATTTAACAAATACTTCCATTTCTATGAACAAATAGCTAGTAACAAGTTAAGAATAATTCAGATAATATGCATAGGATTTATTATCTTTGTCTACAATTGTAATCCATTGACTTTAACCTTCCATTGAGGTCTTGGCTAAAATTGATTAAAATGAATGCAAATAACCTACTCTAATTTCAAACAACCTTTTTCCATTCCGAATGAATGAGTAGTCTTAACTTTCTTTACTCAACAGTCACAGAGTTCGCCCCATATCAATTGTAGATTATTGCCTGGCTTTATGTAACTTTCAACGGTCATCTTTAATAACTTGAACATTCTACTGAACTCATATATAAATGAGGTTCTTTCCATTTTGAAACATAAATAATTTATTTGCAAAATGACGTTTGAACGGTTTTAATATAAATTGCTTCGTAGAAATCTCAGACATCCTAGCAGGTTTTCAAAAATGACTACTTATTATCGTAAACATGTCTTTTAAAGACTATTTGCTATACAGATAATGTATAGTCTAGAAACTATAAAATGATGTAGCCACTTGTGATGCTATCGTGTTTTGACATATCCTATTGACTTTAAGTTTTTTATGTTTTTGCAGTATTTTAAATGTTGTATAATATTTTAGGAAAAGTATCAAAGTGATCTGAATGCAACATGGGAATAAATTAGCAAGACCTAGGGTTATCAATATGTCTTTAGGTAGTTTAAGAATATTGCAAATTATGTGATAATCTTCAAAAAAGATGAAGAGAGCTGATCTGATAAAAACCGAATATATACTGTGCAAAGTGAAAATGTGACAGAATCCGCTTATTGGTCAAGTTCTGCTAACATTTAAAGTAGCACACGGAAAAAGTTTTCATAAATCAAAAGTTAAAAAGTGAAGCAGTTCTGGAAAGAATGATTGTTATAAGCTATCCTGCTCAATCTTCCAAACAAGAGAAGACAAGACTTCATATCTTTGACCTATAAAATGATCTATGCTTGTAAAATGTTTCGTCACATAGACATGTCACTTAATCGGGCGTAGTCAGCTCTTCACGTAGTTCACAATAGGGCTCGTTTTAATCAGACAAAAGACCTAAAAGCTATTAATAATGCCTCCTCTACAGACATGTTCAGAAGCCAGGTATTTACATAAGTATGAACCATACAGCACTGTTCATCGCGTTAATAGCTGCAAAATATTTGCCTGAATTGCGTCAGTGTTAGACTATTTCATTATGCACTCGATCATCACTTTACGGCTTGGTCCATTGATTATACACAATAACATTTTAAGGTTTTGGATGTGATTAGGTTTGGAGTCAAGAATAAAATTGAAGAAAATACAAAGAGATATTTGAGAAAAGGGTAATTTGTGAATATCAGTTTTCGTTTGAAGCGTTCCTATGCTTATTCGAATAATTGCTGTGACTGTTTTGAGTTGTCTATATGTATAATTGACGGTAAGATTTGGTTCATTATGGTTAACGTCATGTAGGATTGCCTTTTTACTAAGTGTGAATTATGGATACAGCACTGATTCTGATTTTATATCTTCTAGTAACAACGTTTGTTTACAGTCTGATGGAAATTACCATTACAATGACAGGATTGGGTAGCTAAATATTTATCAAATATATTGTTTATGTATCAGACGTTTCAAGAATTAAACGTGTGTGCTTCATCTTGGTACTTAAATGGTGTCTTACATTTTTATGTTAAATTTGGTAATATTATACTTGCTTTCAGAACATAACATCAAAGGTTGACACGTCTTATTGATGTGTATTGTTTTTATTTGAGACTTGACTTACATACTGCTTTACAAATTTACAAGAAAATGCTATTATTGAATGATTGTAAAAAATTCAATATGTGTATATGTGCTCAGTTAATATATGAGTATGGTAGAGACATTAAATTTGGATTGAAAAAAACTACTGTGGAGGGATATGCAGGGTCCAAATGACGAGTATATGATTGCCTAATCACCCAGTAGGCATCTCCGATTATATCGCATCAATATGTTGATACTCACAAAGATTACAAATATAACAAAGCGAAAACCCTTATATTTCTTACTATCTGTAACATTCAACTACCGTTGAAGTTAGAACTGCAATATAGATGTACACATATGCCATTTACATTTCCTTGGACATGTAGGTAAAAATGAAAAGGCATAAGAACAAAATGTCGATAGTTTGATTAATTGATATATGTTCTATTCCAGGAATTATCTGAATCCACTATGAGATCTAAATTATTCCTACAGCCGTTAGTTCTGCTAGTTCTGGCTCTTGGTATTGAAACAAAAGAGACAGCCACCAAAATTACTACTAAAGTCGGCGTGTTTAAGTTAGATGAAATTACCGCAGGTAATTCATTATGCTTTCCTAATAACAAGTGCGATTTCCATCAAGGTGCAACGTACAAATATTGTAACATTAACGGGAGAGATCTTTGGGACTATTGCTGTACTGGAAAATGCGACTACCATGGAGAGAGTTACATGTGGTGCCAATCTGGAACCAAATGGCAATATTGCGGCGGCGATGCTGTTACCAAGAATATCGATGGAATACCTTGTCATGAGTTTCATCCATGTGGTATGCATAACGAGATGAGTTTAGGTTACCAATATTGGTGCTATGTAAATGATAATTTAGACTGGAATAGATGTTGTGCACCGTCGTCAAGATGCGACTATCATGGTTATTCATACAAATGGTGCTATACCGGTTTTAAAAAAAAAACTTACTGGGAATATTGTCAATAGAATCTAGTTGTATGCCTTGTGTTTTTATGTTGAATGAAAGCAAAGTACATACACCTACGCCGAAACCTTATCTCTTGCTAACATCGTGAATTACTAATGACTAAGATAATTCTTCATTTGTCATAGTTAGATGTATTCTTGTTATTTAGAACCTACAACTATGAATATTTATGTTTAATATCGATTATCTAATAAGCAAGTTTCACTATTCAGACCTTGTATTTTCTCATCAGAACATTTCTTTTAATTTTCTGTAAAAATTGAACTGAATGTGAACGTGATACAAGTTGAAACGTTTGCAAATAATGGTAATAGTGGAGAACACACAAAATGTAGAAATGAAATACATGTTCTGTGGTAGAAAACACTTTTGTTTGATCCAGTACACTTTGAGAAATATATTGATTGAGATAATATACTAAACCATATATATATATATGTTTATGTGTACTTAATAATAAAGCTCTTATCCCTCTATCTGATTCTGTGTCTTTCTGACCCTTCGTGTATGTGTCTCTGTCCCTCTCTCTTTTCTGTATCTCTCCTTCGCACCCTCGCTATCTCTCTGTCCCTATATATACATATTTATAAGTTCAATTATTACTTTCACATGCTATTAAAATAACTTGTTAAAATCATGGCAAAGTAACATGACAATAAATTTGAACCCGAATGTCATCGTTCAACATGAATATGATACAGAGGACGGTGACGTCATTATTCGACTATATATACATATATATATATATATATATATATATATATATATATATATATATATATATATATATATATATATATATATATGTGACGTTACTGATGTAAGCGGTGTAGTCACTTAAAAGTACAGCAAGGAGATAATCGGAATAGGACACTGACGTCATTTTCCAGTGTCCAATTCAAGTTTCGGTGATTATGAATCATATTGGAAAGTCAGTATTAAAACTTACAAGGGATCAGGTTATTTGCATAAAAGCCACATGTTCTAATGTAAAATGTATACTGGCGGAGACGGCTAATTATAATGCAAGATTGGACGAATCTTTTGGAGACAGTGGTCACTTACAATATGGGGTCATAACATATCTACCTAAATACCCTGCAAAGAGTCATTGAACATTGTTTAACATACGCATATTTGTTATAGCTATGTTAATTTGTATATAGCTAGCTAGAAAACCATATTAGTTTAATTTATGTCCAAAACATATATCCTAACATGATATTGGGTCTAGCTAGACTTTCCTGGATTAAAATTAGAGTCAAGGCGATTTCCTTTTCATATAAGAATATTCAAATTAGATATAAGAATTCGTGACAAAAGTCAAAATTGCTGTACCCCATTCTTAATATTCTTGTTACAAGAGTAAATTCTTCCAAATAGTGTCCTTCATAAGATGAGTATTATCCTCTAACGCAAAACTTCTTTATGTCAAACTAAATGTTTGATTATTTTCTGTCAGAAAAATCCATAACATACTCGATAAATAGAGCCAAATTACTTCATGACATCCACGAAAACCTACCTACAGCAGAAAAGCTCGATAACTAACATACCCCAGTCATAAAGTGCAGAATATCGATTCTCTTAATGATATAACCTAAGTCATCTATTTTCTTTTAAAACATTTTTACAGGGTTCCTGCAATCTTTAAAAACAAATTAATTTCATGACTTTTCCATAATTTTACAAAACCTCTTTACCAATTTTAAGAGTACCTATTATGCAAATGTATGACCTCTAATACTTGCCTAACATGTAAATATAAAACATACGGATTTTGCAGTTGGCATTTGAATTTGAATTTTAATTTAATCAGATAGGTCATTCTCTTTTGAATGATGTGAGTATAATAATTTTGAATATGGTAGTCAAATCTCTGAATGTAGTGTAACTAAAGTTGTTTGGGAACCTACTCTAACAAAATCAACTGACGAAGTTAGGTTGATAAAACTTTGTGTCGGCTAAAAAATGCAACAGATAATGAAAAATAAGCAAAGTCCATGACGTTTGCTTTAAATGACATACAAATTACAAAACTTTTCAAGGCCTTTTAAATGCGTTCATCTAATTTGAAAACTGTCACAGGATATCAATGACTGCAGGAATAAGAACCATAATACTTAGCCTGAAGATAATATTGAGGTATGAGTAAAACATCAAGAACTTTGCCAACAGGCTTATAGTTCCCTGTGTAATTTGTCACACCTACAGTTTATTTTTGATGGAGTAAAGTGAAATCTAACTCTTGCTACTTTACAAGGTGTAAATGTATATTAAATATATCCTCTGCTGGGCCTGATTGGATTCTTCAATATCTACTTGATAGCTGCCATCAGTGACAACACATTCAAGATTGACACTGCGATCGTCGATGTTATATTTACAATTCCTGGTGAAATATGTCACCGTACGGATCATTTTAATATTTGATAATACCTTACTTACCGAGGGGCTTTGTTTTTCCCCATGACAACGATTTGTAAAAAATATTCGGTAATACGGTTTTTAGTTCTTCATTGTTAAATTTTGGTTCATTGAATGTGAAATTACCTGGTTGCGCATATTCCTATTCCGTTATTGTGTAATAATTGAGTAACGGTTTTCAAAGACTGATAAACGAAACTGCGTGCTTAAATATTTCTGGAACAAAAATATTATAAATATAAGTAAGATCTGATCGTAATTTATTTAAATTTTATGTTATTTCAACAATCTGCTGTTTTGTGTCATTGATGGAATTTATTGATAACGAAGAAAAGAAATTTCGCATGGTATTGGTTGATTCCTTGATCCTATAATGAATTTTATCAGAATAAATCCTTTGGAAACATTCCCCAATATTATGAAATGTTTATACATTTTTCTCACCTGTGATAAAATCATTTCGTTTTCTGTCCTTTCTATTCTGGAGGATGATTCATAAATATATCCAACATGATCTAACGAATTTATTTATATTGCAGATGGTAATGTTGGTTTTTGGTTAATTTAACTGGAGTTTTAGTTCTAAGGTTAACACTAAATTAAGGAATAGTCGATCGTGTTGATGTCATTGTTGTCTTTGACGGGGTTGTATTAACGACGATCTGTTGCAGTAGTTCTTGCGATGTCAACATTAGCAATATTATTATTTTAAAAACCAGATTCTTGCCTCATTGTAAATCTTAATCATTTGTATAATAACAATATCTGCTATTATGTAATCACTAGGATCTGATGATATAAAATTAAGATAATTTGGAGTATCCTAGAGTCGTAGCATGCAACTTTATTATATACTCATGTAGTTTTTTTTCGCTGCACTTTCATATGTACTTGCAATGATATTAAGAACGCAAGCAATTCTTGTTGCAGCTGAAACACAGATCGTTGCAACTACTAGTGCCATTATTAGATGTGTCATTGTTCATAACAATACACCTGTTCAAGCGATAACACGAGACGTCGAATACACAATTATATTAATAACATATATACGTCCGCGATAAGTATTTACTTTTGCTGTATGCTCATCAACGATATTTTTAGTTTGGTTTGCCATTCACTTACCTTATTGTACCTGTACTGTTGCACGTTGATTTAGCAGTTGATTATATTTAGTAAGTGATAATTTACCGACTAATTCAAGACAACAATGATAAACCAAACTGAGTATGTTGTCTTCAGGTTCCACTTCAAATGTTACTTCGTCGTTTTGATCTTGTAGTACTAATATAGATCCATAAGATCCAATTAGTCGATAAGGCCGTGGAAGTGTAATAATTACCGTAAATGTTATAACCCTTAGAACTGAAAACATTTATAACACGGCGATATCCAGAACAGTTGTCCAGACGCAACCGTATATACCTACCTTGTCGGTAATATTTTTTTTATGCCAACGAGTCTAATAACAACGACTGCTAGGGTCCAAAAAATTCATTACAGTTTCTAATAATGTTTCTAAGAAAACTCAAGAACGCAGTTATGTGAGCAGTAAGATAAGATCAAAGATCCAACACTTCAATACTGATTGTGTTTAACGAGACCGTCATTCTATCAAATAGGTGGTTCTTCGTTATAGCGTCATGGCTTGATGCTGGTTCTAAAAGACCAGTAATTTTATGCATTAACCATATTGAGAAAACCAGTCATTGCATCACCGGATCTTAGTATTCGATTGCGAATAGTATCTGATATCGTTGAGCTAGTAACACCAGGGTTCAATTTTACATTAATATCAAACACAGATAAACCATTTTCAATTACGCCCGTGATTATGGCGATAATATCTTGTTAACAAAAATAATAATAGTTTAAATTGTCCTCGCCTATATTGAATATATATATTTACAAGATACTGAGTAATATTGAGAATCACTTCTTTCTGTGTCATCATTAGAGTTATTCTTTCTACATGACTCCAAAAGAAACAAATTATTACGATTTGTGTCTCTGTCACAAGTGAAAATAAAACATATATCATGTGTCATCATATTACGTAACAAAGAATATCATACCTTTAATAATTGCCTTTAAGAAATGATTGTTATAATAATATCTGAACTGAATTGGACGTTTACTGTGTGTACCATGTAATGGCAGAACTATCAGGTTACTTTGAAGCAATCGTTGCAGCTGATACCTTTTCACAACAGTATCGCTGATGTACCACACATTTGATCCCTAGGTTATTTAAACCTTAATTTGTTGTATCTTCAGATACACACTTTGATGAGAGTGATAATTATCGACCGATATGTGTTTTAACAGATTATATATTAATGCCACTTTACCATATTTGTCTTTCTATGTTTGCGTAACGACTTTAGCAATTACACAGAAGAAACATAATAATAATTATATTGTTTTGATTACCTTTAATAATAACTATTAACTTTATGCTCTGTCATGTGTATCGCATCTAATGGAACATGCTGTACAATTCAGGGGATGTTGTTGTACGCATCTTTCCTAGTGGTAGTCTTAGGGATGTTTAAGCAGATTTGAAAGAGGTTGTCTTTCTTGTTTTCGAGTTGAGGTTCCTAGAATTTCTGAACCCGTGTTGGAAAGCAGATCTCTGAATGCCACCCAGTATGTCCCCATATTCTGAGTATTGAATATGGTGCGTTTCAGCTTGGTGATGTTCAGTCGTTTAGAAGATGGTGTGAATGGGTCTGTTGAGCATGGTGATGATGAGACGATGGTCCGTCAAGCAGTCAGAAACACACAAATACGGAGAGGGAAGACTGTATTGTGGATCATGCTCGGCACAAGTCTGGATTCAATGTTGCCCGTTTCTTTACCAGCGGCCCGACCCGTTGTTTCATAGCAATCCATCCATTCAACGTGACCATAGCCCACTGTTGCATTAGATGTGCCAGGAATTACGTCCTTATCCGCCATAGGAACATTAGTAATGACGGAGTGAAGAACCTCACATAACCCACCTTCAATCTCGCATGGTATTTGTTGGAGAAAAGCAACTGTTGAAGGTAATGTGCTTTCTACTAGAGAAGAGGAAGATGATTATGTTGTTTACTCCCTTAGAAGTACAGTTGATTTGCCATCAGTGCTCTCTTCACTGCAAATTCGACACCAACCTCACGGAGATCTTCACCTCCTCAGCCTCTCTAAAAGTAAGTTTATAAAGAACCTCTTTTACAGATTGTATATTCTCCGGGAAGACGGATCTCGCTCAAAGCAGCAATTCCACGCTGTAGCTGGCAAGTTCCTTTACTATTAGAACGGTTCACCTCTGGAGTTTTAACGCATCTTCTCTGTTCATTAATATATGCAGATTCCATGCCTCAAGTGTGAGAGTAGCAATGCTGGGTTCACCCTTTGTATTTGCACAGCTGTAGTAGAGACTCTGCCATCAGCGGTAAGCTGGCTATGGACGTTTAGAGCAGAAAATGGTTAGGTCACCTTTTCTAGAACAGTCCTTATACCATGGAGGTAAACATTGCATTCCTGATGAGGGCTGCTCAGCTCATGAAGGGCTCCTAAACGGCTTTGTTGCTTGATTTCCATAGTGAATGACCCTAATGGCTTAAACCGCCTGTTTGCATGTTTGTGGCTACGGCTGCCAGTGTACCAACACCTGCTGCTTCTCTCTTGCCGGTTGCCAGAGGACTTTAGTGGGTGATGAAATGGGATGAGTTGATGACAAAAATGGTATTGCGAGGTGACTTTTTGCTAAGGGAGTTAGAGTTGCGCAGTTCTTTGAACTCACCCACTCGCCTAAGACCATCTACGGTCAGCAGCACGACAGCGTCGACTCAGACAGAGATAAAATTGTGTGCCGTGGATAATCATGGACGTACAACATGTTTCTTAAAGCTCTTAACGTTCCAAGACGCTTTGCCGGGAATCGCCTTTCTGAATGTTTACCAGCTGGTGATTAATCTGCACAGGCTGCTGAGTCTAGTTTCATCATGCTTGGTAGATAAGGATTAACTAAGACCCGTAGGCTACGCTCAGCCTGTTTAGGCGGCCAATCGAGGTAGTTTCCTACAATTTGGCCGCTGCGCAGGCTTCTAGGTCTTGGAACGTGTACTGTTTATGGTCATCAGTTTTATCTATCTAATAAAATGAAAACTTGTCTGTAGTACACAAAAAATAGGTATGTTTTGTACGCTGTATCAATGGTAAGCCAGTCATTATATGTTTCATTTAATGGAAACTTCGGCAAGTATTGTTTCATTTTGATGCAAAAGTTATACAGCTCGTGGTTAGTCATTGTCACAACGTGCATACTATACATGTATTACGTTCCTGAACAAGTTTTTCTCAAGTGTTATTGGAAACACTACGTGTAAGCAAATGATTTAAAACCTTAATATTCCAGTCTTTCCTATTTACTTTATAGAAAATAGGAATATTTGAAAACGGTTTTAGTGCAGTAAAGTAATTTTTAACTAAATCAAGACATTTAGGAAAATATAAATGTGGCGGCAAACCATTACAGCTCTAATGTACTCTTCATATTACACTGCTTATGCCTCCAAAGAATGTTTTGTCAATATTATTGCCCAACAAGTTCCATTTTATATTTTGCTTGGTTTATCATGGGAATGACAATAATTCCGATCATGCATAACGCTAATCTGATGATATTTTTTAAATTTAACTTTGAAATTGTTGACGTAGTCATTGCGATGATCATTAAACGGAAATGATTCAGTAGTGTTGGCTTCATACTGTGTTTTTTCTTCATATTCGTTTTTCTTTATTATTATTATTATTATTATTATTGTTGTTATTATTATCTTCATCATTATTATTATTAGTAGTAGCAGTATTATTATTATTATTATTATTATTATTATTATTATTATCTTCTGGAAAGACAGCCGCTATCGATTAAACCTGCATAATCAGCTCTTCCGTGTTTGTCCTTGTTTTCATGATATATGTGCATGTTGTCTGTCTTTGTCTACATTTATTGTGTCATGCATTGGCTGTTCAGTTCGTACATCTATATTCATCTCCTTGTTTTCGTAAAATAGAATTTTTTTTGCAACAGATTTGTTCTACTATCAAGATGTTATTTGTGTTTTTAAGAAACCGCCATCACGTGATCGCCAATCAACACTCAAACTGGAGAAAAGGTCAATCCATTTTTCTGTCTCTACCGCCCTCCTCCTATTAGCAAAATCCAGGTGCCTGAATTTCTATTGTTAGAGCAGTTTCCGAATCTTCTGGAGAATGGAAATTTGATAGGTAGCAACATACATATTCTTGGAGATTTCAACATCCACTTTGACGGTCCTGTAAACGCATACACGTCAAAACTCCTAGATTCCGTTTATGTTTTCAACCTTAACTTGTCAGTTAACCATCCTATCAATAAATCTTGTCACATGATTCATTTGATTAGTCTTAGAGCTGATAATAATATTCTGCGATCCACAGTTGTATCCCACGTACTTGTATCATATCACCTATGCGTTATATGCCCTCTTGTTGTAACAGTCACAGATCATCCACATTTATGTGCTACTAAGTAAAGCTTCCGTATGATAAATATGACCAAACTAATGGATGGCATCGAAAAATGCTTAACAACTTTCTTACCGCCTAAAGCAGAACAATTCGATAACTGCCTGTTTGTATTGCTGGAAAAACATGTACCTGACAACAAGTACAGTGTACCATTAAGAAAGTGTTCTTTATGATATATCAGTTTTAGAGATCAGCTTCGCACTACTAAAATACTTCGGCGTAAAGCAGAGAGGATTTTTCTTTCCACTAGACACAATATTCAGAAACAAATATGTGAGGCCACTAAGAAGAACATCACCAACATAGTCATTTTAGCCAAATTAACCCACTACAGTAACAAGATCACTGAGAGTTCCAGCTGCAAAGAGCTCTTCAAAACAACTAAGAAAATATCACTGAACAAATGTATATCACATCCATCTACCTTCAATACAGTGGACCTTCTGGACGTATTTGCACATTTCCTCCGTGACAATGTACAAACCATTACAGGTACACTAAACAACACAATTTCAGTTGACTCGTTGTCACCATACAATTACGATACAGAATTTGAACGACAACCATTACGAGCATTTGAACCTGTTTCTACCGATTTAGTACAGAACATCGTCGTTAAGAATGCACATAAGTTCTGTGAACTTGATCCAATTGTAACATCAATGCTGTTTGAGTGCGTTAATAGCCGTTATCGTGTTGACACTCGTTGGAGATATGATTGAAAATCGGTGGTAATGGTGTAAAACTATGTAATAAAAACATTATTTACCTTTTACACTAACCTTGCACACCAAGTGTCTCATATTCAGGACCGTACTATGATCTCGTTGTTAGAACGTATGCCGGGATGCGGTAAGTGAGTGTATGTGGTCAAATCAAAGGCTTATACAAACGATGCTCATACACAAATACGAACACAAATTCACACACAGGCAAACACTGTTCGTCCTGGAATGGTGTAATGTGACAAAAATTTACTGAAATTCACTACCTTAGAATGACTGAGAGTATTTTGCTGTAAAATCCTTATTCTGTAGCTGGTTTACGTACTGTACATGTACGTAAGCAGAGACCGAAAACGTTCAAGAGGTAATATCAAATAACATAACCATTTGTCGACTACATTCCTGTACATAGTGTATTATTCGATAATATTTCTTCAACTTTCTAGCATCTCATGCCAATGAAATGAATTCAAAAGGTGGAAACAAATAGATCTAACATTTAGACATCCTAAATATGGGTTTTTAAAAAGTGACATATTATAAAACGCGGCATATTAAAAACTGATGGATTTCAAACCTGGATAATATGTAATCGTAGTGATTATTGTGAAGGAAGCTGTACAAAGAAAATGCATCCTAACACCACAGGAAGTGGAAAATAGCACATACAACACATTACAATTTTAATTAAAGTTACATAGCGTGACGGAGATGAAAAAACCACATGGAAGACGTTAATACAAAACAAAAATAAGCAATTAATTTTCAATATATTATACCAGAAGACAGGCTCAAAAAACAAATGCGGGTAGTTACTTGAAATATAATACAATATCCTTTGTGATACAAATTAAATTGGACTTGAATATTAGATATTGTGTGCTTACATAAAGTTTCTAAGAAGTTAAGCATGTGTTAAGTATATTCACGTTTCTTTGGATATGCCTGTTGAAGTCAGATGACCATACTTAATTTGACCCTTTGACCAATTATTAGGGCATAACCGATTAGCATTTTTCTACTGATTTCCGATTCCGGATTTTGGGCATGAAATCTTTCCGATTCCGGAAACGATTCGATTAATCGGAAATGCTAAATCCGTATTTTTTTTTTCTAAAAAATTTCATCTTCCGTTTCCGGGTTTCTGGTATCTGGTTTTGCCGTGTCTAGCATGTTACTTAGTACTTTACCATATCCGGCTTCATTTCCGGTTTTCACCCGCTAGTTCAAGTAGATTGTCTCACATCGTGGTTGTGTTGACCATATTGGACTTTTCTGACTTCTTATATAACTTTATTAACGCACTATCGAATGACACGCAGTGTTAGACACGGTGCTATAGAAATTCAAATTTATTATTTTTATTATCCGAATCGGTCGTTCCTGCCATGTCCGACTCCGATTAATCGGAAGTTCATACTATCCGGTGGAATCCGATTTCCAGATCAAAAGTCGGTTATGCCCTACCAATTATGTCTTACATTGTCTGCAGATGTGAAATGAACAGAGGAATTATGTCCACTCTAAACTGCAACATATTTGAACTTTAGAGAAACGTTGGTGATCCCCAAAAGAAACATCAATTACAAGGTGTATAAGATATAATACAAAAAATGAAACAAAAAATTGGTAATCATAGCGTTGAAAATATTCACATATTACAAAACAAACAAAGTGCAAAATAATCAGCATGAGAGAATAAGGACACTATTATTATATATATTCAGAAACATACGATAAAAACGATTATATATTAGAGAAATCAACTAATTATAAAAAGACAAACATCTAGCATGCTAAAAATGTAAAACATATAAGTATAAAATATTTGAAATATTAAAAAATAGGAATCCTAGAGAGTGTATAAAATCTACACACTGAATAACTTCTTGTGAGTGAAAATGTTCACGAGTTGACCTTTGCCCTCTATCCCTTCTATCTTTGAGTTATATTTATTATTAAACCAATATTGATATATTGATTATTTTGATATGATAGTTGGATTGAAAAGTTCCATTATCACACGATCTGTTGATCTACACTCAACGATAAATGGTTCATATGTATAAGCAGAAATCATATGATGATAATTATTCTCACAAGCATGATCAGTCTTGCAATTGATGGCGCAATCATGATATAAATTAGTGTCTATTGCAAAAGGAATTTCGGTGTCAGCCGAGATTGAGGCTGAACACATTACTCTAAAAATAAACTGCAAGAGGAGAATATACATTTATTGTAACCGAACTCAGAAATGAAATATTTCAGCAGGCCATATCCTTAAAAGAAAACTGACACATATTGTTTCATGCTACTGTATTAGCCACAACAATACAATGATTACTTACCAATCACTGAAACATTTGTGTGAACCAAAAAACAATATCTTTATTGTCGCATGAATACATTGATTAATTTGCTGCGGTTTGAAGCACAATATTTAAAGAAAACCTTTGTTGTAAATTATAGCAACAAAATAAAATGGTGACAGGTTTTCATTGATATCCTGATCAGCCGTTTGTCCATTCAAATCGGCGCTTACTGTTTTAGAACTATATAATAAAACAAATATGTACGTTTTTAGAAAACTAACGTTCCACTACAATATTCTCGTTGGGTTAATCTCCCTATGAATTAGAGGTCGCTGGGTCAATCTTCGGCCGAGTCAAATCAATGGCTATTGAAAATAAGAGGTCAATATTAGGCCAGTTCGGCGTGGTGAGATAATAACATTACTAAGTGGATATGATGCACATGTCTGAAATATGATGACCCAGTGCTAGGAATCATTATGAATTGTCTAATTGCAAACTTTGTCGTAGTATGAGATACAGGTTGTTAAAGTTACGTTAAATCCAAACCACACACACACACATACACACCTACACCCCCCATTGTTTTGCTTATAATAGTATAATGTGAAAACAACTTGCGGACATTCATTAGCACAGTATGACTTATTGTTCTGTAAACTCTCTTAAGATGATTCGCTAATATTTGTAAGTAAATACAGATCGGAACTTTCAAGAGGTTATACAAAATAACATGATAAACAACTTTAGGTTATCCAGTTATCCACACACTTAATGGGAGACGATCATGTGTTAACGTATTGGACGAACAACAATTATCTCCAAACGGAAAACATAATGATATATACAATGCTTAAAAGATTGATAAACAAGACAATTTAAATATACAAAGTGTATTGATAAATGTAGCGAATGATATAACAACGTTTAGAAATTATTTACGAATAAATTCAGTCTTATATATTATGCAAGAAATGTTTCTAGGATACTTGTGGTTGAACTGATTTTTTGCCAATTCACCATGTTCAGCAAGCAACAAATGAAATAAAACATTTCGTCTAAACAATAATCCGATTATTGTTTGAATGTAAGATGTAATATACACATCGTTATGAAACCAATGTAACTTTTATCTAAACTTAATGCAAAGAATTTGTTTTACCCTTCGTATATCTTTCACGAGTCTTTGTCTTCCATACGATGAAAAACGAAAAACTGCTGAAGGTGGTATGCGTTTGTCTTGATACGTTTGAAATAGCGGGTTCTGTTTGAACCGATTGTGCAAAAATTATATTCAATGTATCAGTTGTCAACATTGTCACGTATACGATACAAAAAAGAGTCAAACAATTGTCACGAAGTGTATAAGCGAAAACGTAGATTCTTTAAATCTATGTGAAATGTTTGACCATGTAACCTTTAAACGCTATATGAGCAGTTTATTTACTCCATGAGTCTATCAAGCATATCATTACGACAATCCTACAATGACATTATGCTAGTTTTGCTCTCTTCCCCATGCCCTAACACAGTTTACGTCAATATCTTAACCTATCCTTGTCTAAACCGCTGACACATTCTGTCCTCCAATCTTGAAGGACCGGTTCACTATGACCCCCATCTTGAGTGTAATCATGGCACTGCATATGTTCCTTGCGGGTTCTGTTTGAACCGATTGTGCAAAAATTATATTCAATGCATCAGTTGTCAACATTGTCACGTATACGATACAAAAAAGAGTCAAACAATTGTCACGAAGTGTATAAGCGAAAACGTAGATTAGGACAAATGTTACTTCATTCCATATTGATATAGTTCTTTTATGACAAATTTTGTCAGCCATTCTTTGCTATTTTTGGCATTAATTTGGTTGTGTTTATTCAATTCGTTTTTATAATCATTATATTCTTGCACACATGCAAATACAATCACACCCACCCACCCTCATATATATATATATATATATATATATATATATATATATATATATATATATATTGTAAAATAATAAGCTGTGTAGAAAATGCACACCGAATGTATACGCATGTGTTCGTTGGTTCTGTTCTTTTTTTATCCATATACATGGGTTACCTGTACATCTTACTAAGCCAGCCTTTACCTGACCTTTGATATTTATTAGTTCTATATATACATAGTGATTAATTAAATATGATAGTTGGATTAAAACGTTCCATTACGACCCAATTTAATCAGTTTATCTCTGACGCTAATAACCCACAATCAACGATAAATAGTTAGCGCATTCATAAGTGGAACTCATATAGTAAAAATCAGTGTTTTAAGTATCGATATTAACCATCATCACAATCATTATTATGCTTGGAATCGATGAAGGAATCATAATATTAATAAGAGTCCATTGCATAAAGAACAACCCAGTCATTCGAGATTATGGTTGTACATTACATTACATTAAGCCCATGTTGATATAACTATCCGAGACAAATATGTGTTCACCAAACTATTAATCTTACCATTGTTGCACGAATACATCGATACAGTTGGACAACTTGAAGGCATTATATGCATAATCAAACGTTATAGAAGATATTTATTCTAAATTTTAAGTCAAAGTTTGGAAACTATTTTATTTGTTTTTGTAAAGAGCTGTCTATCGCATCGACCAAGCAGTTAGAACGTACTTCGCGAATGATTTTGGTCGCAGGTTGGATTCCAACCGAGTGAATTTAAATACTTATAAAAATGGTACTAGTAACTAATTCTCTTGGTGGTTAGTATTAAGAGGTAATGGCAAATATCGGAGAATCATATTTTACTAGACTTGCTAGAGAGCGATTGGCCGCGATTGAAAAGTTTATTCCAGTACGAGATAATATTTTAAAAATATCTTCAACAATGACAAGATTATCGTGTTGATTTTGTAACTAGTACAGAGCAATTATTTAAATCTGTTACTAAAGCTACTGAGAAAGCTGCTACAGCAACTGAACGAGAAATATGTGGAGATATTACTGATGAAGACGATAAAAAAGGTATCCGTTATTAAAACAGGTCGCTAAAGCTCAACCGCGACCTCAAGTTGACCATTCCGTCGAAGAACAGGAAGGTGCTGGTGGTCGAACTCCAAGAGGACTTTGTTTTATGAATAAATTTACCAAAGATGATATAAAAACATTGAAATAATTTCAGTTACTAAAACCAAAAGACTATCCCGCTTTCGGTAATTTTGCCGCCTATATCTATCATTCAAGAGGTGATTTTTACGGTGATATTTTTTCTAATTAAAAATATACCTCGTGATGAGTGGGTTGACTGGATTTATGAAAAAACGGGGGATTGGCCGTATATATACAAAAAACTATATTATAAAAAAATATAAAAAAATGAGTTACTGGTTAAAATGAAATGCAAGCAGAGGAACGTCAAAGACAAATATACAAACGTCACAAAATAACACGGAGACCAAAACGGATACAGAGAAAACAGCAAGTACCTCAACCGTCTCAAGACCTTCTCAACGATCTCAATCTCCTCGACAAAATCGACGGAAGGGGTTTTACAGGAAGTGGTTTAGGTGTTTGTCCAAATAATGTCATTGGTGATGTATCCATATTGCAAATTTTCGTCCGGGGTAAACGAGCTGAAAATAATTCCCGGGAAATAGTTAACGAAGCTGCTGATATCTGTTAGCGATTATTTCAGGGTGGTGTAATATACATTAGGTTATATCGATCTCTCATCGATGAAATGATAGACGATTATCACAGTGATTAAGTATATTGAGTAATTTACAGAGACGGGCTGGGAAATCTTAATCCGGGTTTATTCACCAGAATCGCTCCAAACGTTTTACCACTAGCGAAACATCTATCGATGATAGCAATTGGTGTTATTCGTGACAAAGCTACTAGTGATGTTGGTGATGAGACTAATACATAAACCTCAAATAGTTCAACCTGTAAAATTACCCGTTACCGAGGTTATGTCAGCGAGTGTCTGTGTTGTAATAAATCAAACCGAAAATAACAACTAGCAGAATTGGGAGGATGTCTGCTAAACAACGAGATATAAATATTACCGCGAATATGATAGCGTGGAGTGGTCCACGTTTTAGACGATATTCAAATATTATGAAATGTTTGAAGATATATCTAATATCTGATATAGATGTACCGGTGCATAGAGATACATATTTACGTGATTTTCAATATTATTCATATGACGTAAAGACTCCCAATGAACGGGATAGAATTGAACTTTAAGTTCAGGATACCAGCAAATATTTTCTACCTTCCGAGGGGTAGATTGAGGTTAGAGCTCCACTTTTGAAAGCTGATGATACTGGTTATGGGATCGGTGATCGAGTTGTGTTTGTTAATAACGGTATCATAGTGATCTTTATCAGTGCTAGGTATATTATCGATGCAAGAATGATTGAGGCGTTTCAGGAAAATGTTGATGTCGCGACGACTATACTAGCTTTAGCGAGATATTCAGATAATTATGCAAGAATCGCGCGGCCGTCTATGATGTTTGTACAGGAGACAACGGCTCAACCAGAAACTCAAAATGTATCGATGACCGCTGCTGGGTATGCAGTCGCATCTATGAACGAAAATTACAAAATGAGATTAGCAACTCGTTGAGTCCTATAAAACGACAACGAGGAGTTTTCATCTACGATTCCTCTCTCCCATATATTTGGGTTTTGCAGTGATGTTAAGAAGGTTATATTCGGTGCAAACCATACGATTGTACTGAACATAAAAGGTGATGATAATGACGCAATATGGAGAGCAAACGGAGTCAATGATGGTAAGGTAACTTTAACAAATCACACATTGTAGATGCCAACTTTGACTCCTTCATTTTTTCAAGAACAGCTATTAGTCTCTTTTATGGTATCAGGTGGTAAATAACTGTTGTCATGGCTGTCGATGACTACAAGTAGTTCAGATGGTTATGTCGCATGATTATTTACCTGGCAAATAGCATCACTACAAGGATTGTCAGCTTCGACATACGTCTTCGTTGTGTTTCAGAAATAACAAGAATAGGCGCCCAAAATAGAAAAAATATGGTGTTTGACACAATTGGAGTTTCGTAAGTTACTTTGAGAAGAAAAGGACATTAAGAACCATCAGAAGATAGAGTAATAACTTTTGAACATAATCACGTTGCGTGTGCGTATCATCGTTTGATGACTTTCCGAGGACGCGACTAAAATATCGATACTGGGTTGTTAACATCTCAGCGTGATTTATTACGTTCCGTTGAAACACTTGGAACTATATCGGCAACCTGTATTTGATATAATCTTCCGAGCTCATGTAGATCGTTCTCCTTCTGGTCGTTTTAGAACAATTGCTGTCATTCTTAGTGATAAATCAATGCTACTTGAAGGCGCTGGTGGAAAAAATGAAAGTCGTTGACGACCCAGTAGAAAACATGTAAATGTTTTCCAAAATCTTGTAGACAATTAGATTAATCTATTATTTAAATGTAAATGTTAATGTTAATCATTTTAATGTCACGTTGACTTCAGGTCAAGCAAACAAAATTACAATCGATTGCCTGATCGCGATGAATTGCAGTATGTCCTCGTTGTATGGTGGTATAAAGATATTTCGGAAATGTTAGAAAGGTTACCTTTGGGGCTAAACATACAGTAATGCTTGTAAGAAAACGTGATGATAATGATGTAATCCGGCGATGTGCTGGTGATGCTGATGATGGCAATGGAGTATTATCAAAACTCATTGTGGATGCCAGTAATGTCCCATCAACCACGGAAGAAGATAGAGCATTGTCATTTATGTATACAGGTGATCAATCATTACAATCACGGCTAACATCAACAACAGATATTATTCAAAGTGCTGTTCGAGATGTACTTACATGACATATAGCTTCACAACAAGATGTTTCTGCGCCACGACATATATTTGGTGCGCTGCAATATATGATATTAAACTCTCAAGAACGTATCCATATGATATCTGACCAACTCAGAGTTACCGAGGTCTCGCTAAGAATAAACGGCCAACAAGAAGCGGCTGAGGATATTTTGTTAGAGTATACACCAAACCACGTTTCAAGAGCTTATCAGCGTTTAATGATATTTATGGGACGTGATGAGAATGTAGATACTCGTCTGCAAATATCATTATTAGATTTTAAACAAATGTATCCAATTTATTACTTTTCGCCGCAGCATCTTGATTTAACCAAACAAACTGTTGTTGATATGCACTTTAGAGCTCGCGTAGGGTAAGTACCATCTGAATATTACAGAGCAATCACTATGACGAAACAGTGCTACTTGACGGTGCTAGTGGACAAATCAGAATCCTTGATGCACCAATATACAATTTTTAACACAATTAGATCACTCGCAATATTATAAATATCATTTCATCATATAAATGTTACTCTGACTCCGAGTCAGATTTTAAAACTATAAACCGCATCAGTGAAAAAATCCAGAACTACAATGACATTAAAACAGTCAGATTACACGTGGTGAGAATAAGCTCTCACTGACAGAACACCAGCGCAAAATATTAAATGAAGCTAAACATTCAAGAATAGAATCCGACTTACTCTATCCACGGATGCTACTTCAGATAACTAAATCAGGTGTTATATTTTCCACTTCTCGCAGCTATATCAAGATTAATCTCGTCGAGATAAAATTGAATGATTTATATACGACTATTTCGATCTACATGTAGAAGTAATTTGATTTGGAATAATAGCAGCACTGACATTTTCCCACAGTTTTAGATTTTAATTTTGATTTGTTTGAGTTTCACATTGGGGTGGGGATGACCAAAGTATTTCCAAGGTATATGGCATCCATAAGTCCTTAATCCGGCACTGCATATCAACTGTAATCTGAAAATGTATCCATTTTGAAAGATAAGTTCTTAATTTTGACATTGTTGTATCCGTGGGTGTTTTCTAGAACAGCAACATATGTGGCGATACCTAGATGCCTAGACACAACGGATCTACATGTGTACAATATGAATGACATATCTAATTGTGGCGATCAACGTACCCCTTCATGTTTCCAAAATTCACATTCTTTAGTGAAAATAATTTTTGATAAAGCACCAGTGTCACCGTTTTTTGTTACACAACTGTTTACGTCTCCATTTCATTGGCATTAGCTAAATTATCGTCTGGATAAACAATTGAGTTTCGAATGTTTTAACAAAAATGTCGCTTTAGAGAAGAAAGACAGTATTTGCAGACGGACTTGTTAGCGGAAACAAGAGACAGCCCAAGCATATATATCTTTTTTTTGTTAGCTATTACCCAGCCTTTGATAAGTATGTTAGGCAGATAAATAAAGTTTTCAAACGATAGATTAATTCCTTGGTTTTATAAACGTCATTCGAAATAAGCACTTAAGAAAGATCCACAACAGCAGTTATAAACTTCACAATATATATATATATATATATATATATATATATATATATATATATATATATATATATAGATATATATATATATATATATATATATATATATATATATATATATATATATATATATATATATATATATATATATATATATATATATATATATATATATATACGTATGTATGTATGCAAACATTCGTGCACAAGTTGGTCGAAAGAGTGAAAAGAAGGAGGCATATAACATTGTAGACGATGCAGATATATGCAAGTAGATTAAAGGAATGAAATAATGCTCTTTAAATAAAGAATATGTGATGGTTACTTTATATGGTCCAACATTTTAGGCTAGATAATACTTTAAAGACGAACAGCATACAACGACAATATACTAAATTTAACTTGCGATAATAGTTAGGGAGACCCACTAGTTACTGGGATTTATGTTATTTAATTGCTAAAAGTACATGCCGAAAGGGGTTTTCCAACTCCTCGGTTGATTCGGTGACCTGACAATACAAATAATCATGAACGGATTAATTTTAAGCGACAATCAAGGATCTGTTCTCTTCTATAGCCAGATATAGCACAGGAATTATCCTTTCATGCTACAATCCTGAGATTGATACTTTTTACAAAAATTTTGCATTTGTTTACTCAATGTATACATGCGCTAATCTTTGCTAATGCCGCCCTGACGGATTGGAAGTAGATGGGTTTTTCTTTCTTCTCCTATCTTTTGGGTGATTCAGATTACATTCTCTATATCAAAACTAGGTTACTGATATAATTCCTCAAGGTCTACTACCATCACTATGTATTGCAACATAAACGTATTGATTACGTGTGTGTGTGTGTGTGTGTGTGCGTGCGTGCGTACAGCGTGCGTGAGTGTGGGATTAGGATTTTTAACGTAGCTTTAACAATTTTTGAGTCATATCGCTACGATATCTGCAGTGAGGCAGTTAATAGTAATGTATAGAACTCAGGAATCATGTCGCAGACATGTAGCATGATGTCCCACCCAAACACATTATCCTGACACAGGCCGACCAGTCTTAACACTAACCTCTTAATGTCGAGCGCCAAGTAAAGCAGCTGTTAGTACCATTTTTGGTGTGATTCGGCTGGTGATCAAACCCACGATCTCCCACTTCCGCGGCGGACAGTCTAACCACTAGTCCACCGGAGCGGTCACATTGATTATGTATAACAATTTCAAAACAAGTGTACAGACGTTAACGTCATATGAGCACAAACCAGGCTATACACAACACTTTAAGTTAGTATTTCTCTCTCTCCCTCCTCCCCATCACCTCTTTGTCTATATGGACCATCGTAGCACGAGAGAGAGAGAGAGAGAGAGAGAGAGAGAGAGAGAGAGAGAGAGAGAGAGAGAGAGAGAGAGAGAGAGAGAGACATACATACATACAGTACAGACAGAGTATATGGTCGGTTGTATTGTTACTAAATCGTAATAATGACTATAAAGCCTCGTTTCCTTTAACTGAAACATATATAAATCACGTCGTATATCATTGATACAACATACTATATCATTCTCTTAAATAGAGCAATGTATTAGCATAAAAACTGGAAGTACCATCATCGGCAACTAATGCTATTCCTGTTACTTGACAAAATTAAAGAAAAGGTTTATTGTGATACTGATTGCACTGAGGTGCTTTTGCAAAGATTACATCACCAATTTTAACTAAATCTCAGTGTTGTGTCCATGCCAATCAGATGAGCGACTAAAGTCCACTTAAGACTCTTGTTCCGATTTACACACGAAATAGGAGAGATAATTTCCTCTGAGTTCCAGCATATTATCATTTTGATGTTCCAAGTAAATGTTTAAAGGATTTTATATTATTTCGCATTTAACTGTATGAAGCAATCTTGATAATCCGAATTATTATTTGTGAATGGCTGAATGTTTTTGCGTGTCTTGTTTGCTTGAAGTTATGTTCCCCATGTTAAGATTTTTTTTCTCAGATAAGTTGACCGTGAAGTCAATAGAGTTATATTCTTTGTGAAGTTTGTGAAGATAATGCCCCATTTTTACGAAATACTACATCATCAACATTTAATGCTACACTTTCGTGGAATAAAAATACATCTTTCATGAAAAACTAGATAGATTAAGGCAACTCTGGAATGCCTGTCAGAGCTAGCATGTGACCAGTTACTAAATTTATCCTTACTCTAATTTATAGACCTTACCAACGTGACTGCAGCAACAGCATACGTTCAATCTTCACCATCGTGTCAGGATGGATACAGTCTATGTGGTATTATCTTTCAAACTTATTGGAGATGCACGAAGCTGAAACAATATGTGCATACGCTGTATGATGTACCTAAGCTTCATCTTCGTGGTTCCCTTTCTACTCTTAATAGGGATACTTTTTCTTTGCGGAACGATGATATATATCCCTGTGAAAGGTACGGTATTCTCTCTCTCTCTCTCTCTCTCTCTCTCTCTCTCTCTCTCTCTCTCTCTCTCTCTCTCTCTCTCTCTCTCTGGCGCGCGACCGGGTGGTAGAACAGGCGGATAATGAGTATGTGCTGCGCCATATGCAATTTTACAGACACAAAGACAGAGATGGGGGAAGAGAGATAGGACGATAACTTGATTCCTGATTAATTCAAATCTTCGCGAGTTCGATACCAATACACGCCAGGTCAACGCCATACGTGGATCATTTTGGAAGGACACATAGTACCAATTTCATTCACATAATATAACCAAATAATGTGTTGAAAGTGTCGTTAAAAAGCACCCATCATCACTGATATCCTGAACAAAATGCAGGATCGAAGCATACTTTCGTTTTATGTATTCGCAACAGCTTCCTGAGCCATTATGATTTCTATCCAAATGCATGTTATAGTTCATTGTTTTAGTGAAAGTCCAGCCAGCGTATGCTTTATAAAATAAAGGCTAATTAAGATAACGTCATGGTTTACGAAAACCACAAAATCACTTCCTCACCTTTAGGATACATCATAGGATACGTTTCATCATTCAGATTGGAAAGAAAACACGAATCTTTGCCAGTTTTGCTAAAGGTTTTATCGTAATTTTGCATCGGAAACGCACCGTTTAAATCAATCTTCAAATAAGCCGATATTATAGTATTAGGAATTGATTTTTTAGTAAAATTAATAAGATTACTATTTTCTTTAAATTGTATTAAAGTAAAGTTTTATATTAAAGTAAGTTCTAAAAGCACAACTATATATTAATGGAAGGAAAATAGTTGATGTGCAAAGCATAAGTTGGCAACGTAAATCACTGGCTATACGAATGTACATTATTGTGTGGAATTAAGTTATAAAGCAAAAATCTTACTGGGTCAGTCAGCTCCTAAGTCTTATCAGTGAAACATATATTCTGTAAACCCAGGCATTGGAAAAAGTCTAATTCGGTTAATAAAAAATTAGAATAAACTTCCGTGCTGACGTAAATACAGAATGGTTCTTATCTAATGATGGACAGTCGTCGCTACAAAATGGTTCTTATCTAATGATGGACAGACATCGCTGCTGGCTTAGTATGTTAAAACATATTGCTGGCTTAGAATATTAAGGGATTATCATATTTGGACCTAACGTTTGCCTAACGAATATAGATAAACCACAAATTTGAGTTTTACCTTATGTCAGATGACGTAAATTAAGCCGGTTTTGACCGGGAGAAACTGATTCTTACCTGAAGAGAGCGGACTTATTTCCTCACAGATACCTTAAACCTGACACAAGATGCGTATAAATAGAACACGTATTAAAGTGTCAGGTCAGTTCCGTATCGACGAGGAAATAGACTTTTGCCTTCTCATTTCAGGTAAAACAATTGTATATGTCGTAACTTCTTTAGGAATAAGTACTTTTAATGTTGAGATTTTAATAGTAACATTGTTATGTTAGCAACATTGTTCACTTAATACTTTTATTTATAATATATTGAAACGAAATGTTTAAATGTTCTAAAGTATTCATATTTAATTATATTTATGTAATTTTTATTGTAAAGGTTGAATTCACTACCAACTTCATGTTTTGATTTAATGATTTAAAAAAGTATTATTTAAGTAAGAAAGAATATTATCTAGCAATATATTTAAATCTATATTCTATTTTAAAATAAGTAAAATGCATTTCTTTAAATTAATTGTTACATTAATTATAATTATTACATTTTATACCTTTGGCTATCTTGAAAATGATTGAGAATTAACCATTTGTATAATCTTCTAAAATGCAGAAGTTATACGAATAAATTAAGTTGGAAAGCTTAAAAAGGGAAAATATAATATGTATTTCATGACTTTTTATTATAAAGTTTTTAGATGTGTTTCTAGAATGTAGTCAATATATGTATGTTGATCAATTAAATAAAATCAGTTCCGTATCGACGAGGAATTAGACTTTTGCCTTCTCATTTCAGATGTAGCTGGCGACATCTCTTCTTTCTTCTTCTTCTTCTTTCCTCTCTCTCCCTCTCTCTTGTCATGACTACAACTTAATTTTTTCTTCATAACAATATTATAGTATAGTATAGTGCAGTATAGTATAGTATAGTATAGTATAGTATAGTATAGTATAGTATAGTATAGTATAGTATAGTATAGTATAGTATAGTATAGTATAGTATAGTATAGTATAGTATAGTATAGTATAGTATAGTATAGTATAGTATAGTATAGTATAGTATAGTATAGTATAGTATAGTATAGTATAGTATAGTATAGTATAGTATAGTATAGTATAGTATAGTATAGTATAGTGGCGTGGCGTGGCGTGGCGTGGCTTGGCGTGGCGCGGCGCGGCGGTGCGGTGCGGTGCGGTGCGGTGCGGTGCGGTGCGGTGCGGTGCAGTGCAGTGCAGTGCAGTGCAGTGCAGTGCAGTGCAGTGCGGTGTGGTGTGGTGTGGTGTGGTGTGGTGTGGTGTGGTGTGGTGTAGTGTAGTGTGGTGTAGTGTAGTGTAGTGTAGTATAGCACAGCACAGCACAGCACAGCATAGCATAGCATAGCATAGCACATTACCGTATCGTATCGTATCGTATGGTATAGTATAGTATAGTAAAGTATAGTATGGTATAGTATAGTATGGTATAGTATAGTATAGTATAGTATAGTATAGTATAGTATAGTATAGTATAGTATAGTATAGTATAGTATAGTATAGTATAGTATAGTATAGTATAGTATAGTATAGTATAGTATAGTATAGTATAGTATAGTATAGTATAGTATAGTATAGTATAGTATAGTATAGTATAGTATAGTAGAGTAGAGTAGAGTATATTGTTTCACCCTGTCCCTGTCTTGGAATTTTTTTCTTTCTAGCATGCATATTCATTTTCATAAACTGAGAATACCTTTCCCTTTTAAAACAATTTGAAAAATTGGTTAAACTTATTTAATTGGGTTAGAATACATTTGATTTGCAGTGTGTTTTCAATGTAGTTAAAATCGCAATCTTACGCAACAGCTAAACATTTGATTGTAGAGCTTACATCGACGAAAAGTACTTTCAAAAGTCTGTCAGCTGATGCCGGGCGGTGAGTGATACACAAGTATTTACACGTTACGAAACAATACTACTTCACTTATCTGAATAAACATTAGTAACTTAACTACGGGGGAATCTGTCTATTAAGATCGGGAAATGACGTTGAGAGTTCGTCCCTTACAGGCTGATGTATTTTATAGTAAGTTTAAATAAAGAAGTAAACTAATCAGTTTGAAAAATGTCTTTACTAAGCAAGCTTTCTTTATATGAATTGACCGTCCCAAGAAGACATCACTGCTTTGAAATTTATTTTCCAGCCTTATTTATTGTCATGGTCCGTTACTGGAAGCTGTGCAAATAGCAAATCTCTTCCCGGACTCTAAGACGTTCGTGGACATGAATTTGAAATCATCGCCAAGTAGAAAAAAAAACCTTTTATAATTTGGTATTTGCCAAGTTGTTCTTCATAAAGTGAAAATGGAAAGAGATACTCATTCAGGAAGCATATAAGTTTTAATGGTCTCGTTTTTTGGTACGTTTGACAGCATGCTTTTGAACACTGCTCAAAGGTACCAAGACAAAAAAAACTGCGAGATGTATACAGTAAAATACTATTATACATTGACAAGCATTATTTAAAATATATTGTTAGAATACCCGAGAAAGGCTTGTTTTCGCAGAAGACACACACACACATTATTGGGTTTTTTAACGTAGCTCTCAAATTGGTTCCATTATATATCACTATGATGTTTGCATTGTGACATTAGCACTGGGACATAGCTGCCAGTAACAGAGAGAGAGAGAGAGAGAGACAGACAGACATACAGACAGACAGACAGACAGATAGGCTGGATAATATATTTGTTTACCGCAATATACCATACTGCATATCTAATTATATTGGGAATTCCGTCGGTCAACAGCTGAAAAAATATCTTGCTCTGAATTATAGTACAATATTTTTTTATATTATATCCATTTTATTAACTGAAAAAGAGTCATTATATTGAGATAAAACGAAAAAGAAAACAAGATAGGTTAGGAGACCCGCTCTCGCTGAACATTAAACGGTCAGTACCCTGTTATGTATGTATGTATGTATGTATGTATGTATGTATGTATGTATGTATGTATGTATGTATGTATGTATGTATGTATGTATGTATGTATGTATGTATGTATGTATGTATGTATGTATGTATGTATGTATGTACTTTGGAATATATAAATTGATATGCATTGCTATGTACAGTCGGCTCCGCATGATATGCAATTAGGCGGCGTATGCACTAAACCGGCGTTCATGTTATGACGTCAATCTGGTGCATCATGGATACTGTTACCCATTACTTCTCCGAAACAAACCCCCATTTGGCCTAGTTTATGTAAATGTGACGCGATTTTCTCTGGTATCGTTTGGAGGTCAGTTTTGTCAGTAGATCAAGGAGTAGACTTGTGGTCAGCGCTCCAGTCCTAATCTATCGAATTTAATGACCAGACTGGATTGGATTTTTAATGAGGGCGATGCGAGTTTGTGCTACAGCTAAAGAGTGTTAAAGCCGTCGACCATGCTTGGTTGTCTACTATCGCGCCTCCTAGCTTATCAACAGAGAATCAGAGAGCTAATGCCGTCTTGGTAATATTTACGGTAATACTATTGTGCCTCCTGGTGACCAACGAAGATATAATAGCTGTGGTGTTGATATTAACAGACCTCATTAATCAACATTGACCGCCAATGTTCAGAATCGGTTTCTTTTTTATTTTGAAAGGAACAACTTTGAACAATGCAGTTATTAGAAGCACCTTAACACATAATAATGCATGTTCGGACCATAAAAATGTATGCAATTATGCGAAATATGCATATAAACGATATGCAATTGTCCGAAATTGATATCCATTGAAAATACTGATAATAAATCGGGACCGGCACAAAGCGATGCAATAAAGTGGAATATGCAGTTATACGATATGCACATATCTGGAGCCGACTGTATATATTAATAGTTGTATACGTAATGTAGTGGCCTAAGTTGATGATGCCAATTAGTAACCATTCTAGTTGGTCCGACTGTTTTGGTCTAGTCTTACGTGAGCCGGACAATTAAGCTTACACTATAGCAAAGACTATTTCAAAGACGTGAAAACATTACATAGATTGGTATAGAGTATGATCACACTTTTTTATTGTTGCTTTCACCAAACATAACGAGAGCAGAACTGAACTAGCCTGAGTTGAAAGGAATCTAAGGTTATTTTATTTCGGAAAACAACATTCTAAATTTTATCATACAGTAACTCTTATAAGAAGTGGTATAAATATAGTGTAACTTCATGCTGATTGCGGGCTGACCTAAGTTATATCTGACAATATCTTCAGTTTTTTTTCTGTCATGTTAGTTGTCCTATTTTAACCTATAGGAAATTGGTTAGCAATCAATGATAACCTTGACAAGTGGGTCCCGCTATTAAGGCTGTAGAAGCATGGTATATCTGTGGTCGACGAAGGAACTCATCTAAGTTCGATTGCTCTCGTTGCCACCGAAGGGTATACCGAATTAGATTAAATCATTGGCTGGAATGGACAATGCAACTCTGTATGCAATGTATGCAATTATGCGAAATATGCATATAAACGATATGCAATTGTCCGAAATTGATATCCATTGAAAATAATGATAATAAATCGGGACCGGCACGAAGCGATGCAATAAAGTGGAATATGCAGTTATACGATATGCACATATCTGGAGCCGACTGTATATATTAATTGTTGTATACGTAATGTAGTGGCCTAAGTTGATGATGCCAATTAGTAACCATTCTAGTTGGTCCGACTGTTTTGGTCTAGTCTTCCGTGAGCCGGACAATTAAGCTTACACTATAGCAAAGACTATTTCAAAGACGTGAAAACATTACATGGATTGATATAGAGTATGATCACACTTTTTTATTGTTGCTTTCACCAAACATAACGAGAGCAGAACTGAACTAGCCTGAGTTGAAAGGAATCTAAGGTTATTTTATTTCGGAAAACAACATTCTAAATTTTATCATACAGTAACTCTTATAAGAAGTGGTATAAATATAGTGTAACTTCATGCTGATTGCGGGCTGACCTAAGTTATATCTGACAATATCTTCAATTTTTTTCTGTCATGTTAGTTGTCCTATTTTAACCTATAGGAAATTGGTTAGCAATCAATGATAACCTTGACAAGTGGGTCCCGCTATTAAGGCTGTAGAAGCATGGTATATCTGTGGTCGACGAAGGAACTCATCTAAGTTCGATTGCTCTCGTTGCCACCGAAGGGTATACCGAATTAGATTAAATCATTGGCTGGAATGGACAATGCAACTCTATGATATTTACATGTAATACGCCCTCAGTACGGGTGAATACCAAACACCTGCCACAAATACATGAGTGACGGCTACTATTATTGTGTACACCAAGTTTTCGGAGAAATTCTAATGAAAGCAGAAGCTGGAGGAAACCTGTTTCCGGAATAAATATTGAGCACCTTTTACAGGTGATAAAAGTTCTTCTCATAAATCCTAAGATGAGAAAATAATTTAAATTCGTTCGTACAATCAATCAGCTATCCGCTTAGGTTCTATTCGACTAAACATCCACAATGTCAATAGAGTTACAACCAATCTTGCGAGCACTCATTGACTGGCTCTCTACTTTACTAAAAGGACACGTGGAGCTCTAAGATTCAGATGGAAAGATATTAGGACATTACATTTACCGTTTGAAAAACGTGGTGGTGTGTAATGGACGTAAATGCCAGTTCAAGAATTAGGGGGCTGCGGACAAGTTTACCTATTATAATATGCATGTAGATATTGTCTTGAAACCTGCACAAGGTGCATCATACAAAAAAATAAGTTTTTAGAACATGTCATTAAAAATAAATAATATCATAGAAATTAAATAAATTGTTATTACCTCTTCATTATCTTTATCAGATGCTATCCTTGCAAAATTTAAACAAATTGGGAACTATTCCAAGAATGATTTACATGAATTTGTAGCAGATCATTTCGCTGGGCCAGGAGAAGAACTGCAGCAATGGGAACCTCCGGATTTTGTGGAAAAGTCTCTCTCTCTCTCTCTCTCTCTCTCTCTCTCTCTCTCTCTCTCTCTCTCTCTCTCTCTCTCTCATGCACACTAAATATTCTAAATATTTCGTGTTTCGTTTGTAATGTACTTACTTGCGATGGTTTCTTGCATCAAATCCGCGCCTATTCTCGGTAGGCACAGTGTTAATACGAAACAAGAACACACACATACATACACATATACGGACTTAACATTCGAAGTAGTATATGTTATCTCTGCAATGTATCCACTTTATATTTAGAATGGATATCACAATATCTTTGCCAAAACGACGACTTGATATTTAGAAAGGTTATCTCATATATTTGCTCAACGATGATTTTAGATTAGAATGGTTATCTCCTTCTTGGAATTTGCTCCATCAAGATGAAAAGACGAGAAAAAAATACTATCTAAGCAAGTTGTAGCTGTGACACTTATAACCTATATACAGTAACATTTGAAACAAATCACAGATTTATTCATTTAATCTAAATCTGGCAAGTTTGAGACAACATAGATTTGTGAAGAAACTTAACTTTTTCCGCATACATTTCGATATATATGTACACCTAACATACTTCATTATCAAATTTGTATACATTTCATTGTTACATAATATTGTTTCGTTTGTAGTCCTTCGTTTTTGTCCAACATTTAAGATGTGGATTTATAGGACTTTGCAAAACACCTTTGTAAAATCTGGTCCGATCTGGGAAAAACGGTAAGATTACCACTAACTGAAAATTAATAACAATAACATTATTGTAAAAATCTAATTTCATTTTACCTATTGCAATTAATTAACTACATGTATGCAGTTTGTTTGCCTGTTAAAATGGACAATTTTGAATTTTTTTACCAAGAGACAGGTGTTGATTTACAGGAAAGAATTTAATCTCTGTTATTAGGTCATTTAATTCTTTATCTAGCACTACTTCTCTTTAGAGGCCACATATATTCTTCAGTCCGAAATAACCATATATTAAAAAATTCAAATTAAATATGTTGCATTTTCCTTGGTGTTTTCATTTTGCAATGGGAAGATTTTATCTTTACTACTGCAGAACATGGGCTATTATCACCAATTTAATTTTCAATACTTTATGTCGATATTATTTCATTTTTGTTTAAAGCATATAGCTTAAAGCTAAATTTACAGTTATACATTATGGAATTGTACTCTCTTTTTATGTAAAGCTGAGTCTACTAGTCAGACATTTTTGTTTTCAGATGTTTAAATTAGTTTGGACTTTCAAGGATGTAAGTTAATGCATCTGATCGAATTAAAGATTAAATTAATGCCAAGGCAAAAATTAAGAAGCTTACAACCGCATGATGCAAGATAATATGATTATTATTGTGTTATATAATATAATGTTATAAATATAAATTATTATGATAAAGATACAGTATTGTGTTTTATAATAAGATGTTATGAAGATAAATTAATGTTATAAAGATACATTATTGTGTTTCATACTATAATGTTATAAAGATACATTAATGTTATAAACATACAGTATTGTGTTTTATAATATAATGGTATAAAGATACATTATTGTGATAAAGATACAGTATTGTGTTTTATAATATAATGTTATAAATATAAATTATTGTGATAAAGATACAGTATTGTGTTTTATAATATAATGTTATAAAGATACATTAATGTTATAAAGATACAGTATTGTGTTTTATAATATAATGTTACTCAAAGAGTATATTTACAGAAATAAACAGAAAATACGAATGCGCTCGTTGAGGTCAAACTCTCCAAGTAACGCTTTCAGCGAAGTGTTTGAATTTGATTCATACGACACTAAGACAAAAATTGCTAAATAGAAGGAGAAAAATCTAGTAAAGTTCTTTCTGCATTCAGTAATTGAAAACAGCAGCAAAGTTTGAGCAGCTGTATCAATTACAGAAGGAAATACCAATGATGATTATAATGATGATAACTACGATAACTATGATTATCATTTGATTTCTACTACTGATACTACATTGATCATCTGGAAGATGGTCCTGCGGATCAGACAACATGTCCATGTTTTGTATTGTACTGGATTACGAAAGGCCTTGTAATCTGATTAATGCAAAGTATTGATTTATAAATTTACACGGACTCCTACTTGGATGTTGAAGGTCCGCTGGATTTCCTGATGCAAATGGTCTGTTGCTAAATCTATAGGGATATCTTGATTTCTAACATATTTTGGCCTGCCTAATGCGAATGATATATCAATTACCTTACATGGATTCCAGTAAGGCCGTCTGTCCTGCCTAATGCAAATGATCCATCAATCATGTTACGAGGATTCCTGTAAGGTCTTCTGGCCTACCTAACGCAAATGATATATCAATTATGTTACGTGGATTCCTGTAAGGTCTTATGGCCTGCCTAATGCAAATGATCCATCAATTATGTTACAAGGATACCTACTGTATAGTCAAAGGTTTTCTGGCCTACCTAATGCAAATGATATCTGAATTATGTTACGGGAATTCCTGTAAGGTCCTCTGGCCTGCCTAATGCAAATCATATATCAAGTACGTTACATGGATTACTGTAAGGTCTTCTGGCCTGCCTAATGTAAACGATAGATCAATTATGTTACAGGGATTCCTACTGTATTGTTAAAGGTTTTCTGGTCTGCCTAATGCAAATGATATATCAATTATGTTACATGGATTACTGTAAGGCCTTCTGGCCTGCCTGATTGTCAAAGTTTTCTGGCCTGCCCAAATGATCATTTGACAAATTTACATGACTCCCACTGTATTAATAATAATAATAATAATAATAATAATGAGGACTTTGTATAGCGAAGCTGTAAGCGCTTTACACCATCAATAATGATATGACTACACTACAGAACAACAAATGACAAAAACAATGAAATTGGAAAACATAAAAACATGCTGAAAACATATATGATACAAAACATGATTAGGTCGCTACGTTTGTCCCTGCAGTCGAAACATGTGAGTCTTAAGAGCACTCTTAAAAGGGAACACTGTGTCTTTGTGTCTATTTCAATAGGCAATTCGTTCGACGTCGCCGGGCCCTGGTGTGCAAACTAACGTTGTCCATATGACTTTGTTTTCACCTTGGGAACAATGAGTATACGATTATCAGAAGAAGATCGTAAGGATCTAGCTGGTATATACACATGTGTGAGGTTGGATAGGTATGTTGGACTGGAGTCTGTCATTGAAACATAGCACAGAGAACAAGATTTGTGTTTGATTCTGTATCGGATCGATAGTCAGTGTAGGGTACAGAGCTGTGGTGAGATGTACTCTGATCGAGGTACTCTAAAGATGATCATCCGTGCAGCTGTGTTTTGAACTTTTTGAAGTTTCTGGAATAAATATTTTGACGAACCAGACAGAATTGAGTTACAATAGTCCAGTCTTGAAAGTACTAATGAAAACACCACAAGTGTTTTACTGGCATCAACTGAAAGATATTTACGAATGGAACTGATGCGTCTCAATTCAAGATATGCAGCCTTGCATATGTTCATGACAAGTGGGTGCAATGTGACAGTACTGTCTAGAGTAACGCCTAGGTTCCGTACTGACTGTGAGAATTTAATGTTGCTGTTGCTGATATTTATTGTCTGAGGTAAAGGATGTGAATGAGAATGTCTTTGTGATGTGATCAGAATAGCCTCAGTTTTATCATCATTCATCTGCAGCTTGTTACATGTCATCCATGATTTCACATCAGAAATGCACTTCTCTACTCCATGGATGGTAGCATCAACTTCAGTTGGGTGGCTAAACTTGTATATTTAGGTGTCATCAGCATACAATTGGTGCGACACTGGGTGATGATATATGACACTTGAGAGCGGATGAGTATACAGAATGAAGAGAACAGGTTCAAGAACAGATCCCTGTGGAACACCACAAAATACGTCAACTGGGCTGAAGTGTATTCCATTTGCAGATATAATTTGTGTCCTGTTCACTAAGTAAGACTTGAACCACTGTAAGGCTATATTCTGAATGCCAAATACATGCTGGAGACGGTGAATTAATATATCATGGTCTATTGTGTCAAATGCTGCAGATAAATCCAGGAGACTGAGGACTGTAAACTTTCCACTATCCAAAGCAGAGAGAATGTCACTAAATACTTTCAGAATAGTAGTTTCCGTACTGTGGCAAGGGCGATATGCAGATTGTACATTGCTAAAAAGACTGTTTGAATTCAAACGAGATACAAGTTGAGTTAGAACAACCTTTTCTAAGATTTTTTATATGAATGGGATATTATAAACTGGGTGGTAGTTCTTTAAATCGTTCTGGTCCAGTGTTGGTTTCTTCAGCAGTGGCTTTACGGTGGCAGTTTTGACAAATGATGGGAATTCCACTGATGAGAGAGAGATATTAATAACATTTTTGTTTTTGACTTTGGCACATTTTATCTTGGAATGATGACAACACTGGTATTTTCTCACCTATTTAGCTTTTAATGTGGTTTTGTATTTGGGTTTCACATTTCAATGGAGGAGGATTAATATCCTCTGTGCTTAGGGCCCTATATAGCCTTAATAGTAAAATTGTCAAACATCTTCTGGCTTTCCAATGCAAATAATACATTGAGAGGGACTTCTTGATTGTTAATGGTCTTCTGGATTGCTTAATGCTAATTATCTATCAATTATGTTACAGGGATTCCTGTAAGATCTTCTTGCCTGCCTAATGCCAATGATCTATTTATTATGTTACAGGGATTCCTACTGGATTGTCAAAGGTTTTCTTGCCTGCCAAATGCACACTACAGTCAAAGGAATGCTGGAGAATATGATCAGTCTTGTAAAAAGGTAGCTTGCTAATTAGCCAGTTTAACAGTTTTCAAATTTTAAAGAAAATTTAATTCAGTTTTGCGGTTTAATAACTCTTGTTTTGGCACATAATTAAACTAAAAGAAAATTATAAATGCTTAAAATGTATGTATATGGTGTTTCATCTTAACATTAAATGTAAAATTATTGGTTAAACATTTTAGAGTAAATGTGTAACATGTTATAGGAGAAAAAAGCGCGTCCAACATGTATTTGCATGAAAATATTATACCATTGTAGGTCAACGCACAGGAAGAAAACCAAAAGAACTAGTTTGGATGTTATGACATTTGTCAGACTATCTGTACAGTTTACTTAAAGGACATTTTTTTCTATCCTCTCTGTTGGTAAAATAAAGAACTTAAAATAAAAAAAAGAAACGCAAAACAAACACTAGGAACTTGTAGCAACTGTTACGATTACTCATATGATTTTCTATGTAAGTTAATGACAAGGTAATAAACCCATATTTGATAAGCATCAAATAAACAAGGACCAATGTGATATATGTACTTTATACACAATTCAATATTGTTCGAACATATGCAAGTGTTATTACCTTAATAAACAAATTGTTTGACTTGACTTTAGCACATTATAATTGTTACTACAAATAGTTGTTAGTAATGGATATGTCAGAAAGAGCAAACTATGTGCCTTTGTGTACCAGCCCAACAGTGGCACCAATAAAACTTCATAGTAATTGTTAATGATAAACTTGAATGAATTATATGTGATCATTTTATTTTGGAATGATGACAACACTGGTATTTTCTCACCTATTTAGCTTTTAATGTGGTTTTGTGTTTTTCACATTTCAGTGGGGGAGGATTAATATTTTCTGTGCTTAAGGCCCTGGGTAGCCTTAATCTGGAAAGACACCTACATTCTGCAATTTTCCAAACAATGTCTTTAAATAGAGACATAATGTTGAACTTCTATCTTCGTTGCTTTAGTGACAGTAAGTTTGTAAAATATTTGATCGACATTTTCTTAAACGTAGAAAGACAAGACTACAATTCCCAACCAAGGAGAAGAGAACATACTTCCCCAAACATTATGATTCAGAATTAAACCACAATTCTCATATTGTCGATCTAAAATGATCGCAATTAAACCTGTACTCGATATTCATAATAAAAGCTGACATGAAATCCAATAGATTTATTTAAGAAGCAATCGGTATAAGAATGCATGATAAATTAGGCTGAAATTCAACAATCCTTATTAAAATTTATGCTGCGCAAACCAGAGATAGGATAATCAAAACGTAAGCAGCTAAAGTATGTCATTGAACTCTAGTGTAATAAGATCAACAAACAAAAAATGCATATTTTTGTTAGTTCAGATACAACAATATGTGTCAAAACTGTTTTGTAAAACAGAATAAGTGCTAGGGTGGCAAAGCTCATACAAATAAAAATACTGAACATAAAACTATTTTCAGGTCTGATAAATATAAAGGTACATGCTAAATCTGGTTGAAATCCAGCAATCCTTCGTAAAGCTATGCTGTTGAATTGAATGTTATGCCCGGTAATCAGGGCAAAATAACTTCCGTTTAAATGATATCGTGGAATATTAAAAATCAATTCCAGTCATCACAGTAAATATGCATGCTAATTTTTTTTCAAACAAATGGTACTCAATAAATTTATACTATGGCAACAAAAGTCAAGGGAATAGGTAACAAGGATATATAACTCCTGTATATGATGTTTGGTTTGGTATTAAAACTAAAAGCCTACTGAGATTAAAAGCCTACACATATTGGGAAAATTGTGTTGTGACAAGCAGTGTTAAGAGGCCAAGCAATGAGAGGCTGATATGTCATGGACATAATATTATAGAACCAAGCAAAAAGAACCTTTCTAATTCTTAAGAAAGGGATTATAAAGGTGCTTGCAAAAAAGGATTCAAAATTATGTTTCGTAGTTAAGTTCAGCCGCGTTCATATATTTTAGGAGAACAAGCATTTAGGTCACATAGTTCCTCAAGTGCTGATATACAAGACTGGAAAATCAATCTCGTTCCACGCCCTATCATTATAAAGCTAGATACTAAATTATAATCTAATCCATATATTACTAGTGAAAAATCCAAATTTGAATTTTTGACAGACATAAAACTGGTAGCAATGACAGACAAAGTAATTACTGTATGACCCTACTGACTTTGCCATACGAGAACGTAATTATACAATCTGAATGGTATTTGTGTCTTAACATAGATTTGGATTCATCCCCAATGGCGAAATAATATATTATACAATGCGTACTCAGCCACCGTTGTTGATTCCGATGGTGTACGAATACTACCAAACAACCCACGACTTAAAGTTCCTGCAAAATAACATACAATATCTGGAGGATGAATATGAATTCTGGCAACGGAATAGAAATGTTTCTATATCAAGAAATGGGAAATTCCATCAGCTGAATCATTATGCATCACCGGTAAAAAGGCCAAGGTAAGTATGTAATTTAAATACTTCTAGCTGTGTCTCCTATATGTCCCCCCTTTATATCAAAGTGACACCTGATCCATACACGATACACCATATCTTAATGTGGAGTATCCCTAATACGTATGACACTTGTAAAGTATCCATACCTACCCTATCTAACTTAAATGACTCACAGTGTATATATATATATATATATATATATATATATATATATATATATATATATATATATATATATATATATAATACGTATGCCAGTCCAGTTTGTAACTTAGTTACTTTCAACAGAGTCATGTATTTTGCAAACTTACAAAGTGTCATACCTTTGCTTAACTGAGTCATATTGATTCCATTTCATGTGCTTTTGCACTCAGTTAATTATATATTTCCTCAATTTTACAGACCAGAGTCCTACAAAGAGGATAGTATCCCATTCGATGGAATGACAGATGGTCAGTATGGAATTGTCTTTATCAAATTAAGTACACAATAGAGGGACACATGGAGGCCTGGTAACAATCTTTATTTTATTTAAAGGTTTATTCATGTAATGAAAAGGACATTCTATTTCTTGTAGGATGATGCAGTTATATGTGTGCTTAATGCTGTCTTCAAATTAGCTTGTGATGCCTTTATACTTTCTACACTGAACTGTCAAGGATAATTTCTGGCAGAAACATAATAAGTTTAATCATGATTTAAATCCTGTTAGGTCAAAAAGACATGCAAACATGCATAGAAAACCTCGGTGATATTATCATAACCCAATGTTCTGAAAGCACAACTATTCTTGTTTTGAAATTTTGAAAGCATGGAAATTTTAACGCTGAATTTAAAGGTAAATTGTGTTGAAAACTGTCTACAACTCTCAATGAAAAACATCCAGTAACTATTTTTTCAGTGGAGAAGAAGACTCTTTTATCACATATAAGTTCCTCCTACAATCACCAAGGACATTGTACATGTAGATCTCAACAGTGTTCTTTGTTGGAATGAGACAATTATGGCTTACCTTTAACAACATATCAGGTATGTATCAAACAAATTATCTTGTTCCAAAAATGGTGTCAGGACCAGCGGGATGTGAGTTTACTTGTCTATTAGCAGGGTGTTTCGGTTTAGATCGGATGTGAGTTTACTCGTCTATTAGCAGGACGTTTCGGATCAGATGGGATATGAGGATTGTTCTGAGGAGTCAATCACTTATCACTAAACACATTAATAATGAAGATCTTACTATTTCTTTGAAACATTTCCTAGTTTGAAATTTCTCTTACTTGAAATTCATAACATCATCATCTCCACCAGCCATAGATGGACCCTATATGTTGCTGTTAATAGCTTTCTGTTTATATATTAGCTGCTCTTTGTGTCATGCTTTACTTTTGATAAATCTATAACATCTTCTTCGTTTTATATGTCAAGATAGTCATTAAGATTCAGTATTATATTTTCTTATTATGGTAGTCTAAAGGACGTTAAGCTTGAAAATGCAAATCATTCTTACATGGAACCATTCCAATTAAACACATGCTATCAAAAGTAATGAAATCAAGTAGATTGTGCCTTTACATTATCGATGCTAGGAAACTAGCCAAACCATCTTTTAAGTAATTATTTGAAGCATGCAACAGTTTCATTGACATGCAAATTTTATACATATTTAAAGTCGATATTTTGATATTGCAACAACAGACTAATGTACTTGTCGGAGGTATTCACCGATATTAACAATTACAATAATAGCAATTACTTGTAATATCATCTTGGTTAGCATATACATGCATATTTACTTCTTATGTCTAAAATGAAATAAACAGAAATATGTTAAGAAGAATGAAATGCAATTGGATATCTCCACTTTTAACTTTCATAATCGTGTTACAAACCCAATTACAATGCGTATCTGTCTAGATGCGTCTGACATTGTAATTAGCTAAGCATGTTATAAACCCAATTACAATATGTGTCTGTATTGAAGGGTCTGACATTGTAATTAGCTAAACATGTTATAAACCCAATTACAATATGTGTCTGTATTGAAGGGTCTGACATTGGAATAAGATAAGGATGTTATAAACCCAATTACAATATGTGTCTGTATTGAAAGGTCTGACATTGGAATAATATAAGCATGTTATAAGCCCAATTACAATATGTGTCTATATTGAAGGGTCTGACATTGTAATTAGCTAAGCATGTTATAAACCCAATTACAATATGTGTCTGTATTGAAGGATCTGACATTGGAATAAGATAAGCATGTTATAAACCCAATTACAGTATGTGTCTGTATTGAAGGGTCTGACATTGGAATAAGTTAAGCATGTTATAAACCCAATTACAATATGTGTCTGTATTGAAGGGTCTGACATTGGAATAAGATAAGCATGTTATAAACCCAATTACAATATGTGTCTGTATTGAAGGGTCTGACATTGGAATAAGTTAAGCATGTTATAAACCCAATTACAATATTTGTCTGTATTGAAGGGTCTGACATTGGAATAAGATAAGCATGTTATAAACCCAATTACAATATGTGTCTGTATTGAAGGGTCTGACATTGGAATAAGTTAAGCATGTTATACAGCCAATTACAATATGCGTCTGTATTGAAGGGTCTGACACTGGAATAAGATAAACATGTTATAAACCCAATTAGAATACGTGTATGTTATAAACGGTATTACAATGAGTGTCTGTATAGAAGGATCTGACATTGCAATTAAAATGTGTGTCTGTTTAGAAGGGTCTGATATTGGAATAAACTAAAACTTGCTATAAGCACAATTACAATGCGTGTCTATCTAGAAGTATCTGAGATTAGAATAAGCTTAAAGCATTAATATTCCATCGAAATATCCAAGCATTAATTAGCCTATACATTCGTTGCCATGACAATGTATTTTAATAACTAAATATCTTGTATTTTTAAAAGAGCTATTGTTAATGGTAATGTGCTTCTGTTAATTTTCCTTGTAAAAAGAAGCCCAAATCAATTTATATTGCCTATTCATTGAGAGTCCGTTTGGCTAAGGAGCATCATTATATTTTAGCACCTAATGTGTGCAAATGAGATCATTGTATTCACATTTAATTGGCCATATTTGCATTTGAAATAGAGGCAAACTATTTGAATGAAATCTAATGTTTAACAAAATAAGCTCTGCGAATAAAATAACTGAATTATATACTCGCTTCATTTTAAATAATGAAAAGTAGAAGATTAGTTTCAACACAATGAGCAGTACGCCTTTTGCTCTTTTCATCATGGAAATGAGATGTCGACATGCCCGTTCCATGTCACACAAAATGTCATGTCCAGTATCATTGTTTTTTTCAGATATAAAATGGATTTTAACTTTATTGTCAGAACTTAATGGTTAACTTGACATGCATATTCAACGGTAAGTAATATAATAGATAAAATGAATTTAATTAAATATTTCAACCGCCACGTCAACTTTCTCGTATTTGTCTTACAGCCTGACACCATGCTATTCCTTGCCATTGTTCATACAGGCGCCATCACAACGTTCTATTAATACATTGTTTTCTCTATTGTTGATTTCTATTCACCTTCTCAGCATTAAAATTTTCCCTAAATATATTTAATATATTTTTTTGTTTTCCTGTGTTTTCTTCTAACTTAGGAAATTTCCTTGAATAGCTTTTTGTTCACTTGAATTATTATTTACCTTACAATTACATTTGTGCTACATCGTTATCCATGGTGATGCTCGAATCATTATAATTTAAAAATAGTAGACAAAAACAGTCTTAGGATTTGTATTTGCTTCTCTGAGTATTCTGCGCCCAGAGGTTTGTCTTTAAAGCCATTTACATTTTCATACTGTTCATATTTTTAGATTTGTTATTGTTTCAAGAGCAATACTATATTCCCTTCTGTTCGGAAAGACTTTTATTAGATTTTTGTTTGGGGGGTGTTCATCAAACTCAGTGTCATTGTGAGTTAGCGTAAAAAAGTACTACAGTCTTTTAATTGATTTATCAGATTATAGAATAAAGTCTTTTTATAGAAAACATGTTACACAGCGAATAAGATCATGAGCTTTTCTAAATCCCAATACACCAAAGAAACTTAGATCTAGAAACTCTCTCATATAACAATGAGTTTTAATCATATGAAGTTAATATTCGTTTTTTCTGATGCCTTACATAACTTTGGTTGTAGGTAACCAAGATATGCACCTAGTGAGTTTTCGGGAAAATGCATATCCGGGGTTTATTTAATATAAAGAAGCAATAGCTCTGTAATTATATATAGTATTTTAATGTTGAGACATCAACTGCGATATATATATATATATATATATATATATATATATATATATATATATATATATATATATATATATATATAATTAACTTGGTCAAATAGAATATGTGCATTCTGAGACATCGTACTGTGATCTAATTTACTGTCAACATATTTATATGACTGTTGATATATAATGAGACATCGTACTGTGATTTAATTTACTTTGTCAAAAAGCATTTGACTGTTTATTGAAAGGAAAATAATATGTTGGTTTCTGTTTTAATCCTTAATTTATAATCTTGTAATGGTCGTAATTGTCATACGTACAATGAAGAAGTACGTATAATTATAATACAACCTGAGAGCAAATATTTCAGGACCTATTCGAATGACATGCATGAATTTCCCTTATGTATATTGACCTGTGACTTAGAAAAGTCAGAACCCATTTTGCTCCAGATGACTCCAAAAACTAAACGGTTTCAATTGTATTAACTCCTGAATGATACTTTTACTTTTATGAAGTTACCAGGATAAATATGGTAAGACCCCATAAACAGCAGTTATTGAAAATATACAATATACCATTGTATTAGGACAGATGCCTCTTCAAAGTAAAACAATTTTCTCTAAAAACGTATCACTTTTCCCATCGTTTGAGTCTTATATTCTTTGCTGAATTTAGTTTCATTTGATAGGAATATAATTTAACAAACCAATGCATTAATCATCACAATGTTCGATTTTTCATAGTTTGAAATTGAATGCACTTCATGCATATTATTATTGTATGAGAAAAATAATGCAAAATAGTTTTACATTTTTTAACCAAAAAATATCTTGATTTGTCATGCTGATATTAAAAGCTCACGAATCTTGAAGGTAAGGATTTTAATTTGGTTTGCATTCCTTAGGCAAGTGTATATCTTACTAGGCTACACTAGTTTAGTTGTATATTTCCTCGGCCGTTTTTGCATTAAAGTTTTATTCACTGTTAAATATTCTTCTTTAATGTACTTTATTAATTATGTGGTACTTATGGTTCTTGCACATTTGGATCAACTCACTTTTTATTGTCGTACTGTTTTGCATGATTGAAAGAAGTTTAACGATATCGCACTATTTATATGTGTAAATGGCTCGAGATGCAAACATGGCTGAATATACACGTAAAACGATCCATGTCTGAGCAAAGAAAAAGTAGATGTAACCTATTTACTTCTTAAAATAACAAACACATAAATATTGAGAAGGAACGTATTAAAAATCTTTAAAAGAAAATCATTTTGTTCTAATAAAATATTTCTGAATTCTAACTACAAATGTCTGGTTAATTTCCCATGTAACAAAAGGTTTTATCTTACAAAGGAAATATTACAAAATCAGTGCCTTTCCGAACTCATTTTAGGAATTTCTTTCTTCTTTTCTCATTCACTTCAGTTGTTAAGAAAATATGATTCATTTCATATGAAGTAAAAGGTTTTATCTTTTGAAGGAAATGTTAAAAAGTCGGCTTTTTCCAAGATCAACATATACAGGATATTTTGTGGAACAACGATGTCGGCATATGGCAAGATTACTCACTCAGCCATAAAAGTCATCGCGACTTCTTCTATGCGTCCCATATTTACCCACTATTTGCAGACTGTGTCTCGGATGATCAGACATCTGCTGAGAGAGAGGAAAGAATTATGAAATATTTAGAGGTAATTAAAAATATTCCAACATTTCGATACTTCATGTCCATCAACTGATGAGAAGCCACTTATTTTTGTTTCTCGAGCCCAATCATTCAACTTTTAATTCTTTGTAGACAACGACAACATTTAACTTTCAACGATTATGGACGTTTTCAGCATTTGGATAGAAATTGCAGATAATTTTAATGGAACTTTCAATTCGATATTTGAAGATGTGATCAAAAGAAAAATGAAGATGTGAATAATGACAATCACTGGCAAATTGTGACAGAAAACTATTATTCTACTGACTTTTCGTGATACTCTAGGGCTAAACCATTAACTTATTAACAGTGGCTAAGCGTTGTTTAAGTATTATGTTCTACACTAGCATCAATAATATATCTAGGTCTTACTTGAAACTTGACAAACTGATGTGATGTAATTTGTTCTCAAATACCAGTACATATTACAAGTGCATTCCAGTTTGAAACCTTCCGTCTTTTTTTCGGGCCATCATTTCATACAGACAAAAAATCAATATTTGCAGCAACAGCAAGTTTTATAGAAGGAGGAGTTCCTGCTTCCACTATTAACACAACGCAGCAATGGGATTTTCTCAACGCATGGCTTCCTCTTCAACATGTGATGATCAAGTCTCTTGCTCAAGGAAAACTGCAGACTACCAGAGACAAAGCCCTCAACCTGACATCAAAATGGATCTATAGCAACTGGAAAGGATGGAATGAGACCGGCAAGATGATCGAGAAGGTATTCCCTCTAAATTGTCAGGAATATATAAATATATATATATATATATATATATATATATATATATATATATATATATATATATATATATATAGTAACAACACTATCGTCATAAACTAAGCTGCAGAAAACAAACCCAACCTGACAAGTTTTGTAAAACTCAACAAATAATTTATCAAGAATATAAATAAACAATGTGAGAGGACCTTCCAGCACTATGTCGTGAATCAAAACTAATCATTGTGAAGGTATATAAAAGTCTGAAATAAATTTAAAGTTCATTATGCATTTCAAAACCAGGAATGTACGTGTCCTCCAAGAACCCTGATGGCATTGTCCAGAATTCCTTCGAATAATTCGTAATAGATCCAGAATAATATTATAGACCAAAAAATGAGCACTTCTTATTCCAGTGAACAGTCCAAACAAATGTTTTTTATTCTCAAATAATATATTCCCCACATGACAGAATAAACTACTTATTTTGCGTCGAATTGGCCGATTCATGTGACTTACCCCAACCAACGGGAAGTTACAGAAACATTGAAACACCACTAGCAACCGAACAATTAAACCATTAGTGCCATTTAAGTCTCTTCAAAAAAATTATTATTAATAATCATCAGCACATACGTAATGCACTACTTACGTAAGCATCTAGTTATATATCGTATGATATACTAAACTGTTAAGTTTAATTCCCACCTTTTAAGAACACTGACATGAACAACCATATCAGCCTATCGACGCGTTTGGTAATTCTGCACAACGATACGTCATTTCTGTAACATTGGATCACGTGTTGTTTTTGTTGAAAATTCAATTTTGGCTGAAATGCTGTCAGAAAGATTCCAAAATAATGTATTTCATTTCCATAGCCTGATGCATAAACATTACATCTTTTTCAAGCCATGCAAAACATAGTCCGCCATATATGGAGTCGTGAAAACATGGACGGGGGGGTATCATGTTTGCCCAAACTTAGTAATATTCTGGAAAATATTATTTTTTACCTGATATATATATATATATATATATATATATATATATATATATATATATATATATATATATATATATATATATATATATATATATATATATATATATATATAAGTGATAAATCTCTGATATAATTAAAATCCGAGAACAGCGTTACCCCCATTGTTGAACAGATTTGTCGACGTCTTAAAAGTAACGTTTAAGCACACAATATACCCGTTAAGCAAAGGAACTTGACATGGTTTCCGAGGGTAATGTTAAAGTCAAAGCTCAGTTTAGTGCAACTCAATTGTGCTGAAGCGCTATATAATCTTTTTGAATCATTCACTTCCAAGATTATTACAATGGTTCTAGGATACCTACCAAACTATCCTCAGTGCGATTCTATCATAAGAGAATGTCATTTAATGACGTTTATATAATCTTCAGATTAAGAGAAGGTAGTTATGGCTTTAACACTAATTTGGGTAATTAAATATAAAACGTTGAAAGAATTGGCGTGCACAACATTGATTCGGGCTGTAATAGAGTAGTGTAAGCTGAATCACGTTAGTTTACAGAATATAACTACATCGTACAGACATTTATGGTTTAAAATATAAAAGAGCTGGTGGTTTAAACAACAACAAATGTGCAATTGTGAGAATACTGCGCAATGTACATTTCGTGTGACTGGTATAAACTTGTGAATATCCAGTGGCATGCAAAATTTATAATTACATACTTTACAACTGGTGTGTTTAATGAGTGAAATCCAAAGGAATTAAAGGGTATGCACAGATTATTCGACTTTTAACATTTAGAACCTTTCGTCCTGAATATGATAAAATAGGCATGGCTGACTTACGTTTACATTCCTCCAATATGACTACTAAAAGCTACATATGTTATATCAAAGTCTAATGTTACGTTAGGAATCATACTAAAGATGAGTTACTCATATTAACAATTGTTTTACTCTTCACTTTAGGAATATGTATCCGAATTTTTATTGTCAATAAAATAAACACAACATTGTGAAGGAGCGAGTGCATTATAAAGCCAGATATCAGATCCTGAGCCACTCTACATTATATTAAAAAGATGCATGAAATAAACTTTTCATACAATAAAAAAACAATAAGAAATAGAGCATAGAATACTTGTATAATCAATTTACGAAGCCAAGGGTAACAATGTAGAAATTTTTCCAATAAAATAGATCAAATGTTTTAATATATATATTCTCTTCTACTAAGCTTCAAAGACCTCGAGCAGCCGCCCCCCCCCCCCTTCCCCCCTGCGGGTTCGGGGTTGTAGAATTGGCCCGACGTGCCTCGCCACGTGTCGTAAAAGGCGACTAAGTAGAGGCGACCTGTTTGCCGTGGGTTGCGACCCGTGTCGGAGGAGGAAAGGATCCTGGTAGTTGAGCGGAGGCTTTTCCGATGTAATACACTACTTTGGCCTCTACTTCTCTTAGACGGGTGGTCGAGATGGGCCCGGTCTCGACAAATCGGCTGGTCACGCCGAGCACTGGGAGGTCTCTCTTTAATGGCTTACCTTCTATATCTTTATTGTATCTCTCTTGATACCACCGTTGCCCCTTCATTCTATCATTCTAGCTTTCATTTTCAAAAAGTACTAGAGGACCTTTCCAGATAGCGGTGGCTTAACAGGTCAATCGGGAAGTAGTTTTGCCGATCCTAGGTAATTTTATCTAACGAGTATAGCATCTGTGTATCCCTGGTACTTGAAAAGTGTCCCCTTGTTGGGCTCCATGGTGGGCGGGGAGCATGGGTGCTGAAACTTTAAAACTAAATCATGGAAAATTAAAAAAAAAGTCAAAACAAACGAACGAAACCACTATCCGACTCTGATGAAGAACCATGTGGTGTGGAGTCATTCCCACGCTTCATGGTCATACAGTCAACAGATGCTGAAAAACAAATTGCTGCACTATCTCCTTTTGTTATTGAAAAAACTTTAATGGGTTTGATCGGCACACCAAAAGGTGTCAAGAAATTGAAATCGGGCTGTCTTCTCGTTGAATGTAAGCGAAGGGGTCAATCAGAAAATCTCAAAAAGATGAAAACATTCTTTGACATTCCAGTGACCTCATTCGCTCACACTTCCTTAAATACGTCCAAAGGCGTGATGCGGTGTCGTGACTTGGCTGGAGTCAACGACGCAGATATCATCGAAGGGATGAAACATGAAGGTGTCACTGCAGTGCGTAGAATACGTATTAAACGTAATAACAACCTGCAGGACACCAACACGTTTGTACTCACCTTTAATAAACCAATTGTGCCCAAAGTGGTCAAGGTTTGGTTTTTGCAAGTAAAGGTTGAGATCTATATTCCAAACCCACTTCGATGCTATAAGTGTCAAAAATACGGCCATCACGAAGACCGATGCTCCAGAGTCAAGGTCTGTGGCCGATGCGGAGACCACTCTCATCAGGAAGCTGATTGTAGAGCAACTCCGCATTGTGTCAACTGTGGCAAAGAACATCAAGCCAATTCTAAGGATTGTGATACTTGGAAACTGGAGAAGGAAATTCAGATGGTAAAGTTTACCTCCAACATACCCTACCCAGAGGCCAGAAAACTTGTCCAGGCAAAAACATCCCTTCCTGGCCCATCCTTCTCCACAGTTGTGAAACACAGCCCAAAAATCACGAAGGACGCTCAAACACAGACAGATCAGCCCGATTCAAGAACAAGTGCCAACATCCCTCATTACCAACCACAGCAAAGCACAGCATCTACTCAGACGACATTTAATACCAACCCACCACCAAAAGCTCCAAGAAATCAAAAACCACAAACAAATAAGCAGCAAAATGGGTCAGATGACCCCATTAAACTTTACAATATGTTTGAAGAACTTGAAAGCATGGATGCAGAAGAAACTGCTCCATGTACTCAAGGTTCCTCCAAACCTAGTAAAACCAGATATACTCCCGTACTTCCTCCAGACAAATAACAACACACATTTTCGCCGTGAATAGTCTTACCTAGATCCAGAATCTCCATTAAAATTTTATAATGAAGAACACCATCATACAATGGAACTGTCGAGGACTTAAAGCAAACTACAATGATATTCTTCTGCTTTTAAATGAACATGATCCTGCTGTACTATGTTTACAGGAAACATTCCTGAAAGACACAGATAAAATTACATTTAAAAACTTTTCCCTATTCAACAAGTACTTTCAAAACGTTGACAGGGCCTCAGGAGGAGTCTCTGTTGTTGTGAACAATAGAGCCCCGCACAGAGTCATTCCTTTAAATACAAATTTACAAGCTATTGCTGTAAGTGTCACTTTACATCGAGTGATTACTTTTTGTTCCATTTACTTACCACCAAACGCCAAACTAGTACCAAATGATTTAGACAATATTGTTCAACAACTTCCCACACCCTTCGTTCTACTCGGGGATTTTAATGCCCATAACATTCTATGGGGATCGAATCACATAAACGACAGAGGCCATAAAATAGAAGATTTCATTTCTAGACACGATCTGTGTCTATATCATACCAACTCACCGACATATTTACACCCAGGAACGGGTACGTACACGTCCATTGATTTGACAATTTGCTCTCCTTCATTGCTTTTGGACTATGAATGGAAGGTCGCTGATGACCTTCACAGCAGTGATCATTTTCCAATCATTCTTGAAAATAACTCTAAAATTGATGACTCAATTCCACAATGGAATATAAAGAAAGCCGACTGGGCTTCCTTTGAAACACTATGTCAAACTAGACTAAATAATAATACAATATTCAACGCTGTTAATCCTATACAGCATTTTACTTCAATTCTAATCTCAATTGCAGATGAATCTATTCCTAAGTCCTCACCGAACAGTAAAAAGCCGCAAAAACCATGGGTAACCAAGGAATGCAAAGAAGCCATTAGACAACGCCGAGAAGCATTAAAAGATTCAACACTCGTCCTACACCCGAAAATTTAAACAAATATCGAATTGCGCGGGCTAAAACACGACGCACAATCAAAGAATGTAAACGTACATCCTGGAAGAAATATGTTTCTACTATAAACTCTCGTACCTCAATGAAACAAGTTTGGGATACTATTCGCAAAATAAATGGAAAGAGGAAACATAATTCTATTCGACAACTGAAAACAAACAATAACAATTTTAGTTCGAAACGTGACATAGCAAATATTCTTGCCGACAGTTTCTCAAAAAACTCATCATCATCTAATTATTCAGAAACCTTTCGAAGATTAAAATATCAAAAAGAAAAGTCACGTTTAAAGTTCACATCTAACAACTCTGAAAGCTATAACCAGCTGTTTTCTTTATTGGAACTTAGGGAGGCTTTAGACAAGGCCCATGATACATCAGCTGGGCCTGACGAAGTACATTACCAGTTTTTGAAACACCTCCCAGAATCTTCTCTGACATTATTTCTGAAAATCTTCAATGATTTATGGATTGCTGGTAATGTACCTAAGAGCTGGAGAGAAGCAATACTAATACCGATTCCCAAACCAGGCAAAGACATCGAAGATCCTGGTCGTAGTACAAACGATCATCTGGTTAGACTGGAAACATTTATTCGCAATGCATTTGTCAAGAAAGAACATTTAGTAGCAGTCTTCTTTGATTTAGAAAAGGCCTATGACACAACATGGAAGTACGGGATACTAAATGACCTGCACGATCTAGGCCTAAAAGGCCGTCTGCCTTCTTTTATTTCCAGTTTTCTCTCCGACAGAGAATTCAAAGTACGAGTGGGCTCTACCCTCTCCGATATGCACCAGCAAGAGATGGGTGTGCCCCAGGGCAGTATTCTATCTGTGACGCTATTTAATATCAAAATCAATAGCATCACCAAGTGCTTAGCTCCCGGTGTGGATTGCTCTTTATATGTAGACGATTTTTTAATTTGTTATCGATCAAAGCACATGCATACAATTGAAAGGCAACTCCAGCAAAATATCAGTAAGATCCAAAGTTGGACCAGTAATAACTGTTTCAAATTTTCTAAATCGAAAACAGTATGCATGTATTTCTGTCAATTGCGAAGACATCATGATGACCTTAAACTCAATCTGGATGGAACACTTATTCCAGTCGTTGAGGAAACAAAATTTTTGGGTATTATCTTCGACAGAAAGCTGACTTTTATACCACACATAAAGAATTTAAAAGCTAAATGCTTAAAAGCATTAAATCTACTTAAAGTAATTGCGCACACTGACTGGGGTGCTGATAAAAAAAGTCCTCCTTAATTTGTATAGAACATTTATCCGCTCCATACTAGACTATGGATGCATTGTTTATGGTTCAGCTAGGAAGTCCTATTTGAAAATGCTTGATCCAATTCATCACCAGGGAATAAGTCTCGCTCTAGGAGCATTTAAGACATCTCCATGTGAAAGCCTTCTCGCGGAAGCGAATGAACCACCTTTATCGCATCGCAGAGAAATGCTTTCTGCACAATACGCTCTTAAGTTAAGATCAAACCCTCGGAACCCTGCTTTTTCGGCTGTTTTTCAACCAAAATACAAAACTTTATATGGTAATAAACCAAATGCCATACCTTCATTTGGCATTAGAATATCATCCAGCCTTGACAATATCAAAAGTAATCTCTCCACAGTTCAGAAAACGTTTGTCTCGAAAACACCACCTTGGCTCCTTAAGCAACCCAAAGTGATTTTTACGTTACACGATGGGAATAAATCTGAGACCAACCCTGTCATATTCCTGAACTCTTATCATGAAGTTCTCAACGATTTTACAAATTACACTAAATTTTATACCGATGGATCAAAGGTTGATGAAAAGGCTGCTGCAGCCTTCGTTAGTGGCAAGCACATAACCAAAGTGCGTTTGCCAAACGATGCGTCCATATTTTCAGCGGAAATCAGAGCAATAGACCTTGCTCTCAAATTTATCGAACAGAAACGCGTCTTAAATAGCATTAGCTTCTGTGACTCTTTATCAGTGCTTCAGTCGCTACACAATAGAAAACTGGATAACCTATTATTAGTCCATCTCCTCGTCAAAAATACAGAGCTTAGTACCTCCAGCAATATAGTATACTGTTGGTTACCTAGCCATATTGGTATTAGAGGTAATGAAGAAGCAGACCGTGCTGCTAAGATGGCTCTATCCCAAGAACCATCAGATTTTAAATTACCGTTTACTGATTTTAAACCTTGTATCAAAAGGTACCTGCGTCAGAAGTGGCAGACGTCATGGGATCATACAGTCAACAACAAACTTCATGCCATCAAACCAACCCTGGGGGAATGGACTCCTTCCTACAGAACTATCCGTAGGGAGGAGACTGTCATTGCAAGACTCAGAATCGGTCATTCATACATAACCCACTCCCACATACTAAAAGGTGAAGATCCACCAGAGTGCGTCTCTTGCAATGAACCATTCACTGTTAAACACTTCATGACCGAGTGTTCCGACCTGCAACCTACACGTGCTAAGTACTATAATGTACATGACATGAAGGAACTTTTTGATACTGTATCTATCACTTGTATTTTAGATTTCCTGAAGGAAGTAAATCTTTATCTTAAACTTTAACTTGTATGTCATCACCTAGTGCATTTTTATTTAATGCAAATATCACCTCTTATTTACAACATATTTTCATCAACATACACCATTTACATCTCCCGTTGATTGGGAAGCTTCATATTTTACTGTTACCAACAACTTACAATTTTATATTGAACTATTTGTTTTTTTTATATCGCTGGTCGATATTAAACCTTTAGTATTTTTAATCATGTTTAAATACAACCTGTTGTATGGCGCTAAATAGCCTAAAAGTGCTGGTGCGCCGTTAAATATCAATCAATCAATCAATCAACCCCCCTCCCCCTTTCAATGGTAAGATCAATGCAAGAAGGTCCACGATGAGCATCCTAGTTTATAGAGCATATTTGCCAACTTTGGCATTCTGATATTTTATGTTACGTTATCTAAATTTACTTTGCTATGTTGGAAGGCGAGATAACTGAAACAATTGGTGTTTGTTCGGTTTACATAATAAAACTAACTTCTAAATTCACTAGTAGTGATTTACAAGGGGAGCCACTTATTAGTTGGCACAGTATCATGTTATCTATTTGCTAGTCAACATCAAAGCAAACAAAGTTAATATTTTAGACTGTTTTGATTAAAACTACGATCAATATGTTTGTTTAAAATATAGAGAATCGTCTCGTTGCTAAATGTGCTTTGAACATAGTTGCAAATAACCTTCTGATTTTCCGGATTTACGAAACTAAAGATTTGAACGTATATAAATCTTTATGATATATTCAAGACTTCAACAGGTGGGAGGGCGAGCCGACCTACTTTTATATGGTCCCATTTGTTAAACTAAGGCTTTTAACAAAACGATAAAACAAGCAAATGTTCATTATACTACTGTCTCTAACTTTTGAGAATTTCTGATTCGGCTATTTGTTTTTCTTACTAACTATTATTTTAATATTTCTCAAACAAAGTGTGTGCGCGAGGTTATTCCGTTTACCTCTTTTCGAGATCATGTCCTTCATGCTGCTGTAAATTAAATCATTGTTATGTCAACACTGGTTAGTGTAGCATTAGCCACTCGATTAGCATGAGAGCGACTAGAAGCAGTAATAAATTTTAAGTGATTATGTCAGGCAAACATACCGAGAAATTCAGAAATCTCGGGTTGATTATGCGGAACGTTCTTAACAATTTTTCAAACATGTTACTAAAACAACGAAACCTCTTCTTCCTGAACTTGAAAATATAGCTGAAAAAAAAATGAATAAGCATCATTACATTTTCAAACTCGAATTCATCAACTACCAACCTCTATTACTAAAGGGGAAAACTGATGAAGAAATAATCGAAGAATTCCGTAACAAATTTACTGAATATGCTTTAAAAGTAATCGATCAAACGGATCCAAATGAATTTAAAGCTCTAGTTGTTACACATTATGAAAAATAAGAAAAGGAATTTTGCGACCTACAGATTGAAAATATATTTCCTGTCTACAAAACTGGACTGATGTGTTTTAAAAAAATTAAAACTAACACAAGTCGTATCGACACAAAACGTGCATGATATATAGCATTCGTAGATACGGAAATTATGTGCGTGGTCAATAAGAAAAACTGAAAGAAGAAACAAAATTAAAACAGCGAAATTAAGAACAAGAACAGCAGAGACCACAAGAACCAGGAACTAATGAAACGAATTAAAGATATGGCTGATGATCAATTAGCAAAATATACTGGAGATGATTTTAAATAATTCTCTGAGGTGTTATCATTACATCAGAACTTGTCGGATGATGATTATTATAAGATGATCTTTAGACGTCATCGTAATAAGGGTAGTATTAAAAGGAAAGATCCAGATTTTTTAACGTTTTAAGAAAACGTCGATGAAGCAAAAACAAAAGACCTTTATCATACACCTGGTGCTACTGGGAGTGGTGTTTCTGCAGGATGTGGTCGTATTACCAGTCCTAATATGTTCTTTCCGACATAGCACGATTAGAAATTATCATAGGCGGAAAACGATCTGACAATAATTCACCAGACATAATTAATGAATCAAAGGATATTTGTCGACGATTATTTCAAGGTGGTATCATGGATATTAGCATTTACCTGGAACAATTTGATGAACTTCTTGATAACTATCATTGTATTTAGATACATGGATAACAAACTCGATGATCATACATCAACGACACTGTGGACCTGTAATGGTCAGAGTAAGCAATTCACGATTACCAGTCTATAAAGCATCTTATGGCGACGGTCCTCGTATTGTTATTCAAGGGTTGTTTGCAAGAATGGCTCCCAAACTAGCTCTACTCTCAAAACAATTAATAATGAAAGCTATCAATGTTATTGGTGAAAAAGCTATTGGTGCTATTGGTAACTTTGCCCGTAAGGCTTTTACTGCAGCCAGTGAAACTGGCAAGTACTGAAAGTAAGCCCGCGAATGTCAGTGAACTAATAAACCAGACGCAGACAAAAATATGCAGAGTTCATGAATCAACGATCTTATGGAGAACAAAGAAATATTACTGCATATTTATTTGCAGGAAATAGTTTGACAAGGTCAGCGAGAGCTATATTATAAAACACTTAAACGTGTATCTGATCCAGCCTTCGACATAGACTCACCGGTTCTCGAACATGAATCTGTATGTGATTATCAATTTTATTCTACGCTGGTAAAGTAGTATTATCAAAAGTCATTGTGGATGCCAGTAATGACCCATCTATCACTGAAGAAGATAAATTATTGTCATTTATGGATACAGGTGATCAATCATTACTATCACGGCTAACAGCGACAACAAATATTATTCAAAGTACTGTTCGAGATGTACTTACATGACATGTAGCATCACATCAAGATGTTTCTGCGCCATGACATATTTGGTGCGCTGCAAAATATAAACCGATTAAACTCTCAAGAACTTGTCTATATGATATTTGACCAATTCAGAGTTACAAAGGTCTCGCTAAGAATAAACGGCCAACACGAACCAGCTGACGATATTTTGTTAGAGTATGCAACAAACCACGTTTCACGAGCTTATTATCGTTTAATGATATTTTTGGGACGTGATCAGAATATAGATACTGGTCTGCAAATATCACAAATAGATTTAACAAAAATGTATCGCTGGAGCATCTTGATTTAACAAAACCAACAGTTGTTGATATACACTTCGAAGCTCGCATACGTTAAGTACCATCTGAATCTTATAGAGTTATCGCTAAAACGAAACTTGAAGGTGCTAGTGGACAAATGAGAATCATTGATGCACCAGTAGTAAATTTTGAACACAATTAAATCACTCGTAATATTATAAATATCATTTCATCATATAATCGTTACTCTGACTCCGGGTCAGATTTAGAAACTATGAACCGCAACAGTGAAAAATGCCAGAACTAAAATGACACTAAAGCTCAGACAGATTACACGTGGTCAGAATAAGCTATCACTGACAGAACATCAGCGCAAAATATTAAATGAAGCTAACCATTTAAGAATAGATTCCGAATAACTCTATTAACGGATACTATTTTAGACATAACTAAATCAGGTGTTATATGTACTCTTCTCGCAGATATTTCAGGAGTAAACTCATCGAGATATATATGACTATTTCTATCTACATGTAGAAGTAATTTGATTTGGAATAATGGCAACACTGTCATTTCCCACCTTTTTAGATTTTAAGTTTTATTCGTTTGAGCTTCATATTTGGATGGGTATGAATCATTCTATTTTCAAGGTCTATGGCCCGCTAAGGCCTTAATATGGCACTGCATATCAACTGTAATCTAAAAATGTATCCATGTTTAAAGATAAGTTCTTAATTTTGATATTGTTGTGTCCTTGGGCGTTTTCTAGAACAGCAACATATGTGGCGATACCTAGATTCCTAGACACAACGGATATGCATGTGTACAATATGAATGACATATCTAATTATGGCGATCAACGTATCCCTTCATGTTTCCAAATTCCGCATTCTCTAGAGAAAATAGATTGTATTGATTAAGCACTTGTGTTACCGTTTTTTGTTAGACAAGTGTTGATGTGTCCATGGCATTAACATTGGCTAAGTTATCGTCTGGATGAACAATTTAGTTTCGAATGTTTTAACAAAAATGTCGCTTTAGAGAAGGAATATAGTGTTTGCAGACGGACTTGTTAGCTGAAACAAGAGACAGCCCAAGCATATATATCCTTTGTGTTAGCAATTACCCAGCCTTTGATAAGTAAGTATTTTAGGCCTATAAATAAAGTTGGCAAACGATAGATTTATTCCCTGGCTTTATTAATGTCATTCGAAATAAGCACTTAAGAAAGATCCACAACAGCAGGTATAAACTTCATTTTATATATATATATATATATATATATATATATATATATATATATATATATATATATATATATATATTTATAGTTATATACGTATGTATGTATGCAAACATTCGTACACAAGTTGGTCGAAAGAAAGAAAAGAAGGATGCATATAACATTGTAGACGATGCAGATATATGCAAGTAGATTAAAGGATAGAAAGAATGAAATAATGCTCTTTAAATAAATAATATGTGATAGTTAGTTTATATTTTCCAACATTTTAGGTCAGAAAATACCTTAATGACGATACAGAATACAACGACAATATGCTAAATTTAACTTGCGATAATAGTTAGGGAGACCACTAGTTACTGAAATTTAGGTTATTTAATTGCTAAAAGTATATGCTGAAAGGGGTTTTCCAACTCCCCAGTTGATTCGGTGACCTGACAATAGAAATAATAATAAACGGATTAATTTAACGACACTCAAGGATCTGTTCTCTTCTATAGCCAGATATAGCTCAGGAATTATCCTTTCATGCTACAATCCTGAGTTTGATACTTTTTACAAAAATTAAGCATTTGGGTAGTCAATTAATACATGCGCTAATATTTGCTATTGCCGCCCTGACGGATTGGAAGTAGATGGGTTTTTCTTTCTTCTCCTATCGTTTGGGTGATTCAGATTACATTCTCTATATTAAACCTAGGTTACTAATATAATTCCTCAAGATCTACTACAATCACTATGTATTGCAACATAAACATATTAATTACGTATGTGTGTGTGTGTTTGTGTGCGCGCGCGTGCGTGTGTGCGTGCGTGTGTGTGATTAGGACTTTTAAGGTAGCTTTAACCATTTTTCAGTCATATCGCTACGATATCTGCAGTGAGACAGTTGATAGTAATGTATAGAACTGAGGAATCATGTCGCAGACATGTAGCATGATGTCCCACCCAATTATCCTGACACCAGGCCGACCAGTCTTAACACTAATCTCTTAATGTCGAGCGCCAAGCGAAGCAGCCTTTTGTACCATTTTGGTATTACTCGTCTGGGGATCGAACCCACGATCTCCCACTTCCGCGGCGGACAGTCTAACCACTAGTCCACCGGAGCGGTCACATTGATTATGTATAACAATTTCAAAACAAGTGTACAGACGTTAACGTCATATGAGTACAAACCAGGCTATACACAACACTTTAAGTTAGGTATTTCTCTCTCTCTCTCCCTCCTCCCCCTCACTTTCTTTGTATATGTGAACCATTGTAGCACGAGAGAGAGAGAGAGAGAGAGAGAGATACATACATACATACATACATACATACATACATACATACATACATACATACATACATACATACATACATACATACATACATACATACATACATACATACATACATACATACATACATACATACAGTACAGAGAGACAGAGTATATGGTCGGTTGTATTGTTACTAACGAGGAATAATGACTATAAAGACTCGTTTCCTTTAAATTAAACATATATGAATCACGTCGTATATCATTGATACAACATACTATATCAGTCTCTTAAATAGAGTAATGTATTAACATAAAAACTGGATGTACCATCATCGGCAACTAATGCTATTCCTGTTACTTGACAAATTTAAAGAAAATGTTTATTTTTATACTGATTGCACTGAGGTGCTTTTGCAAAGATTACATCACCAATTTTTACTAATCTCAGTCTTGTGTCCATGCCAATCAGATTATCGACTCCAGTCCACTTAAGACTCTAGTTCCGATTTACACAAGAAATAGTACTGATGATGGTACTTCCAGTTTTTATGTTAATACATTACTCTATTTAAGAGACTGATATAGTATGTTGTATCAATGATATACGACGTGATTTATATATGTTTAATTTAAAGGAAACGAGTCTTTATAGTCATTATTCCTCGTTAGTAACAATACAACCGACCATATACTCTGTCTCTCTGTACTGTATGTATGTATGTATGTATGTATGTATGTATGTATGTATGTATGTATGTATGTATGTATCTCTCTCTCTCTCTCTCTCTCTCTCTCTCTCTCGTGCTACAATGGTTCACATATACAAAGAAAGTGAGGGGGAGGAGGGAGAGAGAGAGAGAAATACCTAACTTAAAGTGTTGTGTATAGCCTGGTTTGTACTCATATGACGTTAACGTCTGTACACTTGTTTTGAAATTGTTATACATAATCAATGTGACCGCTCCGGTGGACTAGTGGTTAGACTGTCCGCCGCGGAAGTGGGAGATCGTGGGTTCGATCCCCAGACGAGTAATACCAAAATGGTACAAAAGGCTGCTTCGCTTGGCGCTCGACATTAAGAGATTAATGTTAAGACTGGTCGGCCTGGTGTCAGGATAATTGGGTGGGACATCATGCTATATGTCTGCGACATGATTCCTCAGTTCTATACATTACTATCAACTGTCTCACTGTAGATATCGTAGCGATATGACTGAAAAATGGTTAAAGCTACCTTAAAAGTCCTAATCACACACACGCACGCACACACGCACGCGCGCGCACACAAACACACACACATACGTAATTAATATGTTTATGTTGCAATACATAGTGATTGTAGTAGATCTTGAGGAATTATATCAGTAACCTAGGTTTGATATAGAGAATGTAATCTGAATCACCCAAACGATAGGAGAAGAAAGAAAAACCCATCTACTTCCAATCCGTCAGGGCGGCAATAGCAAATATTAGCGCATGTATTAATTGACTACCCAAATGCTAAATTTTTGTAAAAAGTATCAAACTCAGGATTGTAGCATGAAAGGATAATTCCTGAGCTATACCTGGCTATAGAAGAGAACAGATCCTTGAGTGTCGTTAAATTAATCCGTTTATTATTATTTCTATTGTCAGGTCACCGAATCAACTGGGGAGTTGGAAAACCCCTTTCAGCATATACTTTTAGCAATTAAATAACATAAATTTCAGTAACTAGTGGTCTCCCTAACTATTATCGCAAGTTAAATTTAGCATATTGTCGTTGTATTCTGTATCGTCATTAAGGTATTTTCTGACCTAAAATGTTGGACCATATAAACTAACTATCACATATTATTTATTTAAAGAGCATTATTTCATTCTTTCTATCCTTTAATCTACTTGCATATATCTGCATCGTCTACAATGTTATATGCATCCTTCTTTTCTTTCTTTCGACCAACTTGTGTACGAATGTTTGCATACATACATACGTATATAACTATAAATAAATAAATAAATAAATAAATATATGTATATATATATATATATATATATATATATATATATATATATATATATATATATATATATATATATATATATATATATATATATAATGAAGTTTATACCTGCTGTTGTGGATCTTTCTTAAGTGCTTATTTCGAATGACATTAATAAAGCCAGGGAATAAATCTATCGTTTGCCAACTTTATTTATAGGCCTAAAATACTTACTTATCAAAGGCTGGGTAATTGCTAACACAAAGGATATATATGCTTGGGCTGTCTCTTGTTTCAGCTAACAAGTCCGTCTGCAAACACTATATTTCTTCTCTGAAGCGACATTTTTGTTAAAACATTCGAAACTAAATTGTTCATCCAGACGATAACTTAGCCAATGTTAATGCCATGGACACATCAACACTTGTCTAACAAAAAACGGTAACACAAGTGCTTAATCAATACAATCCATTTTCTCTAGAGAATGCGGAATTTGGAAACATGAAGGGATACGTTGATCGCCATAATTAGATATGTCATTCATATTGTACACATGCATATCCGTTGTGTCTAGGAATCTAGGTATCGCCACATATGTTGCTGTTCTAGAAAACGCCCAAGGACACAACAATATCAAAATTAAGAACTTATCTTTAAACATGGATACATTTTTAGATTACAGTTGATATGCAGTGCCATATTAAGGCCTTAGCGGGCCATAGACCTTGAAAATAGAATGATTCATACCCATCCAAATATGAAGCTCAAACGAATAAAACTTAAAATCTAAAAAGGTGGGAAATGACAGTGTTGCCATTATTCCAAATCAAATTACTTCTACATGTAGATAGAAATAGTCATATATATCTCGATGAGTTTAATCCTGAAATATCTGCGAGAAGAGTACATATAACACCTGATTTAGTTATGTCTAAAATAGTATCCGTTAATAGAGTTATTCGGAATCTATTCTTAAATGGTTAGCTTCATTTAATATTTTGCGCTGATGTTCTGTCAGTGATAGCTTATTCTGACCACGTGTAATCTGTCTGAGCTTTAGTGTCATTTTAGTTCTGGCATTTTTCACTGTTGCGGTTCATAGTTTCTAAATCTGACCCGGAGTCAGAGTAACGATTATATGATGAAATGATATTTATAATATTACGAGTGATTTAATTGTGTTTAAAATTTACTACTGGTGCATCAATGATTCTCATTTGTCCACTAGCACCTTCAAGTTTCGTTTTAGCGATAACTCTATAAGATTCAGATGGTACTTAACGTATGCGAGCTTCGAAGTGTATATCAACAACTGTTGGTTTTGTTAAATCAAGATGCTCCAGCGATACATTTTTGTTAAATCTATTTGTGATATTTGCAGACCAGTATCTATATTCTGATCACGTCCCAAAAATATCATTAAACGATAATAAGCTCGTGAAACGTGGTTTGTTGCATACTCTAACAAAATATCGTCAGCTGGTTCGTGTTGGCCGTTTATTCTTAGCGAGACCTTTGTAACTCTGAATTGGTCAAATATCATATAGACAAGTTCTTGAGAGTTTAATCGGTTTATATTTTGCAGCGCACCAAATATGTCATGGCGCAGAAACATCTTGATGTGATGCTACATGTCATGTAAGTACATCTCGAACAGTACTTTGAATAATATTTGTTGTCGCTGTTAGCCATGATAGTAATGATTGATCACCTGTATCCATAAATGACAATAATTTATCTTCTTCAGTGATAGATGGGTCATTACTGGCATCCACAATGACTTTTGATAATACTACTTTACCAGCGTAGAATAAAATTGATAATCACATACAGATTCATGTTCGAGAACCAGTGAGTCTATGTCGAAAGCTGGATCAGATACACGTTTAAGTGTTTTATAATATAGCTCTCGCTGACCTTGTCAAACTATTTCCTGCAAATAAATATGCAGTAATATTTCTTTGTTCTCCATAAGATCGTTGATTCATGAACTCTGCATATTTTTGTCTGCGTCTGGTTTATTAGTTCACTGACATTCGCGGGCTTACTTTCAGTACTTGCCAGTTTCACTGGCTGCAGTAAAAGCCTTACGGGCAAAGTTACCAATAGCACCAATAGCTTTTTCACCAATAACATTGATAGCTTTCATTATTAATTGTTTTGAGAGTAGAGCTAGTTTGGGAGCCATTCTTGCAAACAACCCTTGAATAACAATACGAGGACCGTCGCCATAAGATGCTTTATAGACTGGTAATCGTGAATTGCTTACTCTGACCATTACAGGTCCACGGTGTCGTTGATGTATGATCATCGAGTTTGTTATCCATGTATCTAAATACAATGATAGTTATCAAGAAGTTCATCAAATTGTTCCAGGTAAATGCTAATATCCATGATACCACCTTGAAATAATCGTCGACAAATATCCTTTGATTCATTAATTATGTCTGGTGAATTATTGTCAGATCGTTTTCCGCCTATGATAATTTCTAATCGTGCTATGTCGGAAAGAACATATTAGGACTGGTAATACGACCACATCCTGCAGAAACACCACTCCCAGTAGCACCAGGTGTATGATAAAGGTCTTTTGTTTTTGCTTCATCGACGTTTTCTTAAAACGTTAAAAAATCTGGATCTTTCCTTTTAATACTACCCTTATTACGATGACGCTAAAGATCATCTTATGATAATCATCATCCGACAAGTTCTGATATAATGATAACACCTCAGAGAATTATTTAAAATCATCTCCAGTATATTTTGCTAATTGATCATCAGCCATATCTTTAATTCGTTTCATTAGTTCCTGGTTCTTGTGGTCTCTGCTGTTCTTGTTCTTAATTTCGCTGTTTTAATTTTGTTTCTTCTTTCAGTTTTTCTTATTGACCACGCACATACTTTCCGTATCTACGAATGCTATATATCATGCACGTTTTGTGTCGATACGACTTGTGTTAGTTTTAATTTTTTAAAACACATCAGTCCAGTTTTGTAGACAGGAAATATATTTTCAATCTGTAGGTCTCAAAATTCCTTTTCTTATTTTTCATAATGTGTAACAACTAGAGCTTTAAATTCATTTGGATCCGTTTTATCGATTACTTTTAAAGCATATTCAGTAAATTTGTTACGGAATTCTTCGATTATTTCTTCATCAGTTTTCCCCTTTAGTAATAGAGGTTGGTGTTTGATGAATTCGAGTTTGAAAATGTAATGATGCTTATTCATTTTTTTTTCAGCTATATTTTCAGGTTCAGGAAGAAGAGGTTTCGTTGTTTTAGTAACATGTTTGAAAAATTGTTAAGAACGTTCCGCATAATCAACCCGAGATTTCTGAATTTCTCGGTATGTTTGCCTGACATAATCACTTAAAATTTATTACTGCTTCTAGTCGCTCTCATGCTAATCGAGTGGCTAATGCTACACTAACCAGTGTTGACATAACAATGATTTAATTTACAGCAGCATGAAGGACATGATCTCGAAAAGAGGTAAACGGAATAACCTCGCGTACACTCTTTGTTTGAGAAATATTAAAATAATAGTTAGTAAGAAAAACAAATAGCCGAATCAGAAATTCTCAAAAGTTAGAGACAGTAGTATAATGAACATTTGCTTGTTTTATCGTTTTGTTAAAAGCCTTAGTTTAACAAATGGGACCATATAAAAGTAGGTCGGCTCGCCCTCCCACCTGTTGAAGTCTTGAATCTATCATAAAGATTTATATACGTTCATATCTTTAGTTTCGTAAATCCGGAAAATCAGAAGGCTATTTGCAACTATGTTCAAAGCACATTTAGCAACGAGACGATTCTCTATATTTTAAACAAACATATTGATCGTAGTTTTAATCAAAACAGTCTAAAATATTAACTTTGTTTGCTTTGATGTTGACTAGCAAATAGATAACATGATACTGTGCCAACTAATAAGTGGCTCCCCTTGTAAATCACTACTAGTGAATTTAGAAGTTAGTTTTATTATGTAAACCGAACAAACACCAATTGTTTCAGTTATCTCGCCTTCCAACATAGCAAAGTAAATTTAGATAACGTAACATAAAATATCAGAATGCCAAAGTTGGCAAATATGCTCTATAAACTAGGATGCTCATCGTGGACCTTCTTGCATTGATCTTACCATTGAAAGGGGAAGGGGGGTTGATTGATTGATTGATTGATTGATATTTAACGGCGCACCAGCACTTTTAGGCTATTTAGCGCCATACAACAGGTTGTATTTAAACATGGTTAAAAATACTAAAGGTTTAATATCGACCAGCGATATAAAAAAAACAAATAGTTCAATATAAAATTGTAAGTTGTTGGTAACAGTAAAATATGAAGCTTCCCAATCAACGGGAGATGTAAATGGTGTATGTTGATGAAAATATGTTGTAAATAAGAGGTGATATTTGCATTAAATAAAAATGCACTAGGTGATGACATACAAGTTAAAGTTTAAGATAAAGATTTACTTCCTTCAGGAAATCTAAAATACAAGTGATAGATACAGTATCAAAAAGTTCCTTCATGTCATGTACATTATAGTACTTAGCACGTGTAGGTTTCAGTTTGGAACACTCGGTCATGAAGTGTTTAACAGTGAATGGTTCATTGCAAGAGACGCACTCTGGTGGATCTTCACCTTTTAGTATGTGGGAGTGGGTTATGTATGAATGACCGATTCTGAGTCTTGCAATGACAGTCTCCTCCCTACGGATAGTTCTGTAGGAAGGAGTCCATTCCCCCAGGGTTGGTTTGATGGCATGAAGTTTGTTGTTGACTGTATGATCCCATGACGTCTGCCACTTCTGACGCAGGTACCTTTTGATACAAGGTTTAAAATCAGTAAACGGTAATTTAAAATCTGATGGTTCTTGGGATAGAGCCATCTTAGCAGCACGGTCTGCTTCTTCATTACCTCTAATACCAATATGGCTAGGTAACCAACAGTATACTATATTGCTGGAGGTACTAAGCTCTGTATTTTTGACGAGGAGATGGACTAATAATGGGTAATCCAGTTTTCTATTGTGTAGCGACTGAAGCACTGATAAAGAGTCACAGAAGCTAATGCTATTTAAGACGCGTTTCTGTTCGATAAATTTGAGAGCAAGGTCTATTGCTCTGATTTCCGCTGAAAATATGGACGCATCGTTTGGCAAACGCACTTTGGTTATGTGCTTGCCACTAACGAAGGCTGCAGCAGCCTTTTCATCAACCTTTGATCCATCGGTATAAAATTTAGTGTAATTTGTAAAATCGTTGAGAAGTTCATGATAAGAATTCAGGAATATGACAGGGTTGGTCTCAGATTTATTCCCATCGTGTAACGTAAAAATCACTTTGGGTTGCTTAAGGAGCCAAGGTGGTGTTTTCGAGACAAACGTTTTCTGAACTGTGGAGAGATTACTTTTGATATTGTCAAGGCTGGATGATATTCTAATACCAAATGAAGGTATGGCATTTGGTTTATTACCATATAAAGTTTTGTATTTTGGTTGAAAAACAGCCGAAAAAGCAGGGTTCCGAGGGTTTGATCTTAACTTAAGAGCGTATTGTGCAGAAAGCATTTCTCTGCGGTGCGATAAAGGTGGTTCATTCGCTTCCGCGAGAAGGCTTTCACATGGAGATGTCTTAAATGCTCCTAGAGCGAGACTTATTCCCTGGTGATGAATTGGATCAAGCATTTTCAAATAGGACTTCCTAGCTGAACCATAAACAATGCATCCATAGTCTAGTATGGAGCGGATAAATGTTCTATACAAATTAAGGAGGACTTTTTTTATCAGCACCCCAGTCAGTGTGCGCAATTACTTTAAGTAGATTTAATGCTTTTAAGCATTTAGCTTTTAAATTCTTTATGTGTGGTATAAAAGTCAGCTTTCTGTCGAAGATAATACCCAAAAATTTTGTTTCCTCAACGACTGGAATAAGTGTTCCATCCAGCGTGAGTTTAGGGTCATCATGATGTCTTCGCAATTGACAGAAATGCATCCATACTGTTTTCGATTTAGAAAATTTGAAACAGTTATTACTGGTCCAACTTTGGATCTTACTGATATTTTGCTGGAGTTGCCTTTCAATTGTATGCATGTGCTTTGATCGATTACAAATTAAAAAATCGTCTACATATAAAGAGCAATCCACACCGGGAGCTAAGCACTTGGTGATGCTATTGATTTTGATATTAAATAGCGTCACAGATAGAATACTGCCCTGGGGCACACCCATCTCTTGCTGGTGCATATCGGAGAGGGTAGAGCCCACTCGTACTTTGAATTCTCTGTCGGAGAGAAAACTGGAAATAAAAGAAGGCAGACGGCCTTTTAGGCCTAGATCGTGCAGGTCATTTAGTATCCCGTACTTCCATGTTGTGTCATAGGCCTTTTCTAAATCAAAGAAGACTGCTACTAAATGTTCTTTCTTGACAAATGCATTGCGAATAAATGTTTCCAGTCTAACCAGATGATCGTTTGTACTACGACCAGGATCTTCGATGTCTTTGCCTGGTTTGGGAATCGGTATTAGTATTGCTTCTCTCCAGCTCTTAGGTACATTACCAGCAATCCATAAATCATTGAAGATTTTCAGAAATAATGTCAGAGAAGATTCTGGGAGGTGTTTCAAAAACTGGTAATGTACTTCGTCAGGCCCAGCTGATGTATCATGGGCCTTGTCTAAAGCCTCCCTAAGTTCCAATAAAGAAAACAGCTGGTTATAGCTTTCAGAGTTGTTAGATGTGAACTTTAAACGTGACTTTTCTTTTTGATATTTTAATCTTCGAAAGGTTTCTGAATAATTAGATGATGATGAGTTTTTTGAGAAACTGTCGGCAAGAATATTTGCTATGTCACGTTTCGAACTAAAATTGTTATTGTTTGTTTTCAGTTGTCGAATAGAATTATGTTTCCTCTTTCCATTTATTTTGCGAATAGTATCCCAAACTTGTTTCATTGAGGTACGAGAGTTTATAGTAGAAACATATTTCTTCCAGGATGTACGTTTACATTCTTTGATCGTGCGTCGTGTTTTAGCCCGCGCAATTCGATATTTGTTTAAATGTTCGGGTGTAGGTCGAGTGTTGAATTGTTTTAATGCTTCTCGGCGTTGTCTAATGGCTTCTTTGCATTCCTTGGTTACCCATGGTTTTTGCGGCTTTTTACTGTTCGGTGAGGACTTAGGAATAAATTCTTCTGCAATTGAGATTAGAATTGAAGTAAAATGCTGTATAGGATTAACAGCGTTGAATATTGTATTATTATTTAGTCTAGTTTGACATAGTGTTTCAAAGGAAGCCCAGTCGGCTTTCTTTATATTCCATTGTGGAATTGAGTCATCAATTTTAGAGTTATTTTCAAGAATGATTGGAAAATGATCACTGCTGTGAAGGTCATCAGCGACCTTCCATTCATAGTCCAAAAGCAATGAAGGAGAGCAAATTGTCAAATCAATGGACGTGTACGTACCCGTTCCTGGGTGTAAATATGTCGGTGAGTTGGTATGATATAGACACAGATCGTGTCTAGAAATGAAATCTTCTATTTTATGGCCTCTGTCGTTTATGTGATTCGATCCCCATAGAATGTTATGGGCATTAAAATCCCCGAGTAGAACGAAGGGTGTGGGAAGTTGTTGAACAATATTGTCTAAATCATTTGGTACTAGTTTGGCGTTTGGTGGTAAGTAAATGGAACAAAAAGTAATCACTCGATGTAAAGTGACACTTACAGCAATAGCTTGTAAATTTGTATTTAAAGGAATGACTCTGTGCGGGGCTCTGTTTTTCACAACAACAGAGATTCCTCCTGAGGCCCTGTCAACGTTTTGAAAGTACTTGTTGTATAGGGAAAAGTTTTTAAATGTAATTTTATCTGTGTCTTTCAGGAATGTTTCCTGTAAACATAGTACAGCAGGATCATGTTCATTTAAAAGCAGAAGAATATCATTGTAGTTTGCTTTAAGTCCTCGACAGTTCCATTGTATGTTGGTGTTCTTCATTATAAAATTTTAATGGAGATTCTGGATCTAGGTAAGACTATTCGCGGCGAAAATGTGTGTTGTTATTTGTCTGGAGGAAGTACGGGAGTATATCTGGTTTTACTAGGTTTGGAGGAACCTTGAGTACATGGAGCAGTTTCTTCTGCATCCATGCTTTCAAGTTCTTTAAACATATTGTAAAGTTTAATGGGGTCATCTGACCCCTTTTGCTGCTTATTTGTTTGTGGTTTTTGATTTCTTGGAGCTTTTGGTGGTGGGTTGGTATTAAATGTCGTCTGAGTAGATGCTGTGCTTTGCTGTGGTTGGTAATGAGGGATGTTGGCACTTGTTCTTGAATCGGGCTGATCTGTCTGTGTTTGAGCGTCCTTCGTGATTTTTGGGCTGTGTTTCACAACTGTGGAGAAGGATGGGCCAGGAAGGGATGGACAAGTTTTCTGGCCTCTGGGTAGGGTATGTTGGAAGTAAACTTTACCCTCTGAATTTCCTTCTCCAGTTTCCAAGTATCACAATCCTTAGAATTGGCGTGATGTTCTTTGCCACAGTTGACACAATGCGGAGTTGCTCTACAATCAGCTTCCTGATGAGAGTGGTCTCCGCATCGGCCACAGACCTTGACTCTGGAGCATCGGTCTTCGTGATGGCCGTATTTTTGACACTTATAGCATCGAAGGGGGTTTGGAATATAGATCTCAACCTTTACTTGCAAAAACCCAACCTTGACCACTTTGGGCACAATTGGTTTATTAAAGGTGAGTACAAACGTGTTGGTGTCCTGCAGGTTGTTATTACGTTTAATACGTATTCTACGCACTGCAGTGACACCTTCATGTTTCATCCCTTCGATGATATCTGCGTCGTTGACTCCAGCCAAGTCACGACACCGCATCACGCCTTTGGACGTATTTAAGGAAGTGTGAGCGAATGAGGTCACTGGAATGTCAAAGAATGTTTTCATCTTTTTAAAATTTTCTGATTGACCCCTTCGCTCACATTCAACGAGAAGACAGCCCGATTTCAATTTCTTGACACCTTTTGGTGTGCCGATCAAACCCATTAAAGTTTTTTCAATAACAAAAGGAGATAGTGCAGCAATTTGTTTTTCAGCATCTGTTGACTGTATGACCATGAAGCGTGGGAATAACTCCACACCACATGGTTCTTCATCAGAGTCGGATAGTGGTTTCGTTCGTTTGTTTTGACTTTTTTTTTTAATTTTCCATGATTTAGTTTTAAAGTTTCAGCACCCATGCTCCCCGCCCACCATGGAGCCCAACAAGGGGACACTTTTCAAGTACCAGGGATACACAGATGCTATACTCGTTAGATAAAATTACCTAGGATCGGCAACATTACTTCCCGATTGACCCGTTAAGCCACCGCTATCTGGAAAGGTCCTCTAGTACTTTTTGAAAATGAAAGCTAGAATGATAGAATGAAGGGGCAACGGTGGTATCAAGAGAGATACAATAAAGATATAGAAGGTAAGCCATTAAAGAGAGACCTCCCAGTGCTCGGCGTGACCAGCCGATTTGTCGAGACCGGGCCCATCTCGACCACCCGTCTAAGAGAAGTAGAGGCCAAAGTAGTGTATTGCATCGGAAAAGCCTCCGCTCAACTACCAGGATCCTTTCCTCCTCCGACACGGGTCGCAACCCACGGTAAACAGGTCGCCTCTACTTAGTCGCCTTTTACGAGACGTGGCGAGGCACGTCGGGCCAATTCTACAACCCCGAACCCGCAAGGGGGGGGGGAAGGGGGGGGGGGGGCGGCTGCTCGAGGTCTTTGAAGCTTAGTAGAAGAGAATATATATATTAAAACATTTGATCTATTTTATTGGACAAATTTCTACATTGTTACCCTTGGCTTCGTAAATTGATTATACAAGTATTCTATGCTCTATTTCTTATTGTTTTTTTATTGTATGAAAAGTTTATTTCATGCATCTTTTTAATATAATGTAGAGTGGCTCAGGATCTGATATCTGGCTTTATAATGCACTCGCTCCTTCACAATGTTGTGTTTATTTTATTGACAATAACAATTCGGATACATATTCCTAAAGTGAAGAGTAAAACAAGTGTTAATATGAGTAACTCATCTTTAGTATGATTCCTAACGTAACATTAGACTTTGATATAACATATGTTGCTTTTAGTAGTCATATTGGAGGAATGTAAACGTAAGTCAGCCATGCCTATTTTATCATATTCAGGACGAAAGGTTCTAAATGTTAAAAGTCGAATAATCTGTGCATACCCTTTAATTCCTTTGGATTTCACTCATTAAACACACCAGTTGTAAAGTATGTAATTATAAATTTTGCATGTCACTGGATATTCACAAGTTTATACCAGTCACACGAAATGTACATTGCGCAGTATTCTCACAATTGCACATTTGTTGTTGTTTAAACCACCAGCTCTTTTATATTTTAAACCATAAATGTCTGTACGATGTAGTTATATTCTGTAAACTAACGTGATTCAGCTTACACTACTCTATTACAGCCCGAATCAATGTTGTGCACGCCAATTCTTTCAACGTTTTATATTTAATTACCCAAATTAGTGTTAAAGCCATAACTACCTTCTCTTAATCTGAAGATTATATAAACGTCATTAAATGACATTCTCTTATGATAGAATCGCACTGAGGATAGTTTGGTAGGTATCCTAGAACCATTGTAATAATCTTGGAAGTGAATGATTCAAAAAGATTATATAGCGCTTCAGCACAATTGAGTTGTACTAAACTGAGCTTTGACTTTAACATTACCCTCGGAAACCATGTCAAGTTCCTTTGCTTAACGGGTATATTGTGTGCTTAAACGTTACTTTTAAGACGTCGACAAATCTGTTCTACAATGGGGGTAACGCTGTTCTCGGATTTTAATTATACCAGAGATTTATCACTTTATATATATATATATATATATATATATATATATATATATATATATATATATATATATATATATATATATATATATATATATATATATATATATATATATATATATATATATATATATATATATATATATATATATATATATATATATATATATATCAGGTCAAAAATAATGCTGTATGCGAAAATCTTGCGTGTGTATATATGTAGACAAATACACATGCAAGGCATTAGACAGACCTTTCGCAGCAAATGCTGGTTAGATCCCAGCATGGGTGGCAGCCTGATTTTCAGCCGAGTGGTCGTTTTTAGACATTAATCGGTGAACGATGTTTCACCTCTTTTCACAGCGGTAACGTCTGGCTGCCGTGCATATTGTATTCCATAATGTAGGTAAAATATGTCCCAATTATTATAATCATAATTTAATTTTTAGTGTTAATTGTCAAAGCATTGAGGAATGAAGAAACCGTATCATAACTGTAACGAAGTTAAGATGCGTTATCTAGGTCAAATACTCAGATTCGTTAATGCAGAAAAGGTTCAGCGTTGCAAATAAAGATAAATGGTTCGTTGGTTACTAATGGCACGTAAATATATTTACGGCAATGCATTGTACCATGGATCTGGCAACTATGTGCATTTACAAAGATAATATGAGGCTGCCACCCATGCTGGGATCTAACCAGCGTTTGCTGCGAACGGTCTGTCTAATGCCTTGCATGTGTATTTGTCTACATATATACACACGCAAGAGCGTGTTTGCGTTAATAACCTACGCAGCTCTATCTAGACTGAAACACTATCTATCTAAAGACAGATACGCTATTAGGAGATTCACATTATTGCATCATGACACTAAATGTAGTGAAATCCTAAGTAAAAAATATTGTTCCTGTAATAATAAGAATAAAGCTCCCTTAGAGTTAGAAATCATTTTGAAGCTTAATAATGTCATATCAATCTCCACGAATCAGTTGATGAGTCTGATTTAAATATATGATGATATCTATGTTTATGCAATATGCAAAACAGTTGCTTGTATGCTTTTAAACATGTTGAATTGTACACTTGGTAGTATAGATAGTATATAATTTTAAACAGTGTTAGGTAACTGAGATAAGAGAAGCCAACACGTTTATTTAATCAATAAATATATTTCTTTCTCCTAGTTAGAACATGAAAAGTAAATCTAACTTTGGCATACCAGTAGTCTTGAATAGGTTGATGAAAACATATGAATGTTTAGTAATTAAAACCCAAGGCTGTGAAAAGCAACTTTTATTATTTTTCATGCCTGCGATAACTGATGGCGCCTTTTAAAATTAGTTATTTATTGATTACTGGGAATCCACGTAAACAATACGCCAGCCATTATCTTTTGTTTTCTTTGAATCTTTTGTCAGCGTACCAGTGTACAACTTGGGACTAAAATCCTACTTGTCTATCGTACGAATGAGGAATCTAAATTTATTCGAGAAAATCTAATGATATAATAGATTACTGGTAAGACGTCCACACATATGTCGAGTCTTGATTGTTTGTCTACTTACGGCCCATTTCCAAGAGAGATGAAATTATATACATGTATATCTTAAGACTATCTAGTTGTGAAAGCACTGAGGGTCCGAGGATGGAGAAAAAGACGAATGGATAAGTCCCTAGGAGCTAATATTCAAACTTAAAAATCTTCAGTTAAGAAGTGATATACAAAACGTCTGGACTATTTGGTCCAGCAATAAACAGCTTTCAGTGTTTGCAAAGATACGGTTTCCCCCAGCTTTGACTATATGATGTTTCTTCAGTTGCTGTGAGAACCAAGAATGCAGTCATACTATCTTGTTTAGAATTCGGATATTTCATCAATTACACAATACAATTTAAGACTCCATTTTCTAAGAACCAGTAACAAAAAGAGCAAAACCAAAAGCTAGCAAAAGTTAACAAATAAAATATTTCCATAGAAAATAAAATGAAACTTTAACAGGAACTTATAGTATTGTGACATACATCCCAAAAACTGAAAAAGTTCTATCAGAAGTAAAAACTTATAGAATATTCAGAATTAATTAATTAGCTATTCAGAGTGAATAATAATTTTGAACGTGTCAACATGCCAATGGTAAGCAACACTGAAATACTCCATGATGTCTTTGAATCAGCCTCAATAATCCCAAATCGGTTGCTTGGTTTTAAAAATAAATCATTTTTTTAATTCAACGAAATATTTAGATACATTAAACACAATTACACGGAATACCATATAGTGATTTTACAATATCAATGAATAATTCTGATTACTTAATTATTATATAATCTCCATTTGATCGATATCACTACTCTTCTATGTTGGAGTTACAGAAAGTATTTGTCAAGTTTCGTTTAAGACAAAATGTAGGACATCCGTGAATGAACAGAGCTTCTCTTTCTGTCAAAGTTAGAAACTCCTTCACGTATTGATCTCTACTACAGACGTGATTTCTAGACATAAGATTTGAATCCATTAGATGTCCCTTACGAGAGAAAAAAATGAGCCTTGGAATGTCTCGCATATCCAAGACAGCATGTAAAGGTAGAACGGTAAACATTAAGGAGCAAAATAATGGCTGAGCGATGGTTTGTCTTGCACGTGTGGGAATTCTCATTTCCCTTGACCAAGCTCCACACTTCCATTATGAATAGTCTTGCCAAATAGAACCTATTCATAATGGAAGTGTGGACCTTGGCCAGTGATGAGCGGTGATGGTGCAGTATCAATGTAGAATGGAATTAACACGATTGATTTTAGATATATAGATATATCAAATATGATACCTTGTATCATAATTTGTCTCATGAGACAATATTTATACCTCTTCCACTTAATTACAGAAATACAAATGGTTTTCATTGATCCACACCAAATGTGTGGACGTGTAGTCATTTTTATTCGAAAGAATTGAAATATATTGTAATATGAATGTATTCCAACTGTGTATATTATCCCATGAAGAGTTGCAAAGGCTGGAATGTCATATTAGAAGTTTAGTTTTAATACGTGGCTAAAGCAAGTAATACCAGCAATACATGCTATACAAACATGCCTATAATAACAACGTAAAAATGTTCAACATGCGTATCGCGTGCAAAGCAATTGTAATCAGGGGAATGGTCGTAACTACTAAGTTGCAAAGGAACGCTACCATGTCAATTTGAGTCAATTAAGTGCAGGCCACCAGGGCTTCTAGGAATTCCCATAGATGTGATATAATGTAAACAAAACGTCAGTCAGCTCAGTTGTTGGCCCTGTGATATGCTATTTTAAGAAACATTCTTCGCAGTGGTAGATCTTAGACTGTTGGCTTTATTGCAGACACCATTATTAAAATGCACGTTATACAAACATTAGCAGTCAAAATCTGTTCAAACTTCCAGAGATATATCCTGTTTAATAATAATTAAGTGTACATTAATTTATGTCGGTTTTTCTGTGGTTGTGGATGGTGTGGGAAAACGTACTTGTTTAAAGCATAAATCTCATTTCAAAGGTATAGGATACAAATCTTTGCTTATAAATTGAAAATGCATTGGTGTTCACGTGCAAAGATTAAGTATTGGTAAATGGAGTAATCATACATTGACTTGTACTCTTCGCCATCATACTTTATATGTCCTTTTTGTCAGGTTTGTATTCTTGATCCGTAAAGAATAATATATGTTATATTTGAATATTTACACCTAAAAATTCAAGTAGAGTCACACAATAAAATTCCGCGTGCTGCTAAACGTTTTACATCTTTCAACCAGATCCGTGGGCATGTCGAGGTATTTTATTATATTGCAAAGAATTTGTTTTGTATTTCCAAAGAATATTGTAAAATGCATTTGTTTAAGATCACAATTATTAAATTATATTTCGTGCGATGCCAGTCACGTCCGTGTTGAACTGTTTAATCAGTGTTAAATGAAATAATGTGGCATCATATTGATGTTTATTGTGTTCCTTTGATATATTTGACTTGTTTTCCATTGGTGGTATAGCAACTACATTAAACCGTTGAACGCTATCCGTGTTTTCATATGAAAGATGTATTTAAACATATGCTTAGAGTGCCTTTTGTAAACATGTTCAATGTGTCTGGAAAGTGGTCATCGCTAAATCTAACTGTAAACTATATATCTAAATCAAGATGTTTCTCATTTCTCTATGTGAAGGTCTATCATATTTCGCTTTTAATACATCACTGGCACAGTTTTCCAGTTTTACTCAACGAACATAAACATTTTTCAATCCGAACAGTATCTCTGTAAACTTAGGATTGTATCTCATATGGATATACGTAAGACACAAATGAAACATAGATTGAATGTTTTTCACTATGTATGGTTTACTTTATTGGAAATGAACCATGCAACATATATAGAAACAGTTAATCTAAATACTCATAAGGTCTAACAGTGATGAAATTCTTAGAACAAACATAACGATTTTTATATTATTCAAACAATGCGTCATTGATTTATCACACCATACTTTGAATATTATTTCACTCTATTGGTTGTAATAGCGTATACATGAGCGAGATACTTTTGCTCATTTTTACCTCGCCCTTATACATCTAATTATGATTGCAAAAATCAGTACACACACACACATACACACACACATATAAATATATATATATATATATATATATATATATATATATATATATATATATATATATATATATATATATATATATATATATATATATATATATATATATATATATATATATATATACACACACAGCAACCATTACTTAAAATGTATCTGTTTTCCAGGGTTACCAATGCCGTGCTACTCATTTCCGAATAATTTGATTATGGGAATTTATTAGCCGAAGTACCATGGAAACCATGGAAACGTTTGGAAACAAGTAGTAGCTTTTAAATTGCAACTGGAGTCTAGATGAATCGTCCTGTGTATTTGTCATAAAACAATGAGCTGGTTTTGCTTCAAAACATGGCTTTGGTCGTACGATATAGACTTTCTGATTACCTGGAGGTATAAGTAGACAATCAAAATGGTTCTCGTACAAATGTATTCTTTGTTATTCTCTTCTATCAAGATTACTGGTAAACGAAATGGGATTCTAATAATTGCAGGAGTTTGATTTTGGGAATTATATACATGTGTATTTATATATAGCAGTACGTTTCGTCACTGGATGTTCTGGCAAATTATGGAGGATATACATGTTCATAATCGCAATAAACAAGACATGTAAAATGAATATTGTTGCACGTAAATCCACTGAAAAGAAAACGGCTGCTTTAACTCCACGTAACATAACATTGTTACGTTTTAATTCATGTAGCAGGAAATTTTTGCTTATACATCACCATAACATCTAATTTGTACGTATGAAACATGTAAGATAGATTAATTCCATGTAAATAGACGCAACATATAATTGCTGGATGGTTTATTTATTCATAGTTATTTACATTTGCGTATAATCAATACCTTTCCTGCAGTTTCGTTCGACGTAAACATATTGACTACAACCAAATGTAGGTCAAACTGATCTAATCCTAATTTGTTAGTGACGTTTGATGTTTTCGGATAATGCACTTGAAAAAAAAGTGATACGTAACAACACAGTCGATTTATTACCTCTCATATTATTGAGTAATTTCAAACAAACTTACAGCATTCCCCAAAACTGCAAAATTATGATATGTGTATGACTAATTTCCCCAAGGATATAGAACATGGTTGTAAGCGAAATTAATTATTTTTTTAACCAGAAAAGTGTATTTCAAATAAGAATATTAAAAAGTAAATTAGTTTTCAGTTGTTGATTCATTTCTACAATATTGATCAGTGCTCTGATGACCATTGAAAAATAACTTATAGCTAAATCAATACAAAGGTATATACGATAATTTACTAGAAAAATACTGTTTATCTTGAAAGATATTGTAAATTTGATAAAGGTTTTAATTTGTGATATTTGTTTTTGATTTTCTTTCCCCATTTGTGTCATTCACATATGAACCTTATTATCACTCATCCAAACTCTTTGAAGGTTTGAATGGGTATCATGAAATAAATCATCATTGGGTGAATTTGATCGTATATGAAAATAACAATTTTATCAACAAGAACTCGTTTCTACAATTTACCATCAATATCTACATTAGGTACATCTTTATGTTGAGGGTTTAGGCGATACTTTTTTCTGCTTCATATGTACGAGCACAATACCAGAAATTGCCAGCAAAACAGCTAAAATTCCCAAAACTATCACTTCTATGACTGCAGGTGATAGCCCGCTTAGGTCAGATGTATCTGCAAAATAATAAGTAATAATATGTTTCATATTTTAAAAAAAAAAAATTATCCGATATTTTGTGCAGACACTGGCAAGTTCTTACATCTTATTCATTATTTTTGTGTGCTACTTGTGTTGTGTTGATTTAATATTGTAAAAAGTTGATGAAAAAGAAAATTTATGTCACATATTTAGCAGACATATTCCTTAGATTTAGGTTTGAAAATTATCATACTACAGTGAAATATTCGTAGCCCTAAATACACGAGACAGAAAACTTGTCTGAAAGAAAGAGTTACTAAACTAACTGAGATTGGCACATATAAATAAACGGATGTTACTCATGTGTTTTGCCATACAGGAAAGACGGTGCATAATACACGAGTTATATTTTGAGTTCATGTCTGATACTTATTCGTAGATAAGTTATATATCTAGACATTTATACAAACGTACATATGCATATGCAAACCAACCTACCTACCTACCTAACTACATACATTAGATGTAAGACCTATAGCAGTAAAATCTATATTTGTATTAAAATCAGAAAGATTGGAACGGAGATATCGAGAAACAACCATCGATAGCCAGGTAGGTACAATGTATCAAGATTTCAGGAAAGTGTAGCTTGCAAGCGAAATGGGTACCGTTTTAATTTATGTTTCCCTTTAGAGAATGAGCCAGTTAACTTTTCGATCATCCTAAATAACTATAGTTAATGACGGTAATAGTAATTGTCTCTTATTGATGTTATAGTACCATGCATTTATATCGTATTTGAACTCAATATTGATATTAAAAAATAAATTGCCACACCGTATTTGATTTATTCCATAACATTGATCGTTGATCACCTTTCACTTTGATCATATGCCGTGTACATTATACTGACGACATTGCACTAGTAGTAAACGCTGTTAAATCTCTGAACTAATTTAATATGATTTATGTTTGAAAAAACATAATACAAATATACAAACCGATCGTATTGCATCCTTGTTTTCTTGTACAGTTGCAAGTATAACTGCCCATCGTATTGATACAATCTTGGTAAGGAAAACATGGGGACTGGACGCATTCGTCATTGTCTGCAATACGACATATTGTTAACTATGCGCGAGTACGCATCCATGCATTATTAATAACTCAAACTTTAGATGCAAACACGTGATCAAATATAATCCTGTGTGTGAATAGATGAAGATGAGACATACGTATCACATGTTTTGGATAACTACATTTTGAAATGATACTTAACTAGTACAGGTACTCCTCTAAGATATGTTACTAGAAATATACACTATATGTTACTATAAATAATTTCTTATCCAAATGACACTTTGTTACCTGATATATATATATATATATATATATATATATATATATATATATATATATATATATATATATATATATATATATATATATATATATATATATATATATCTGTCACTATAAATGTGAAACACTTCGTGTTACAGTTATATCGCGAGCACACAATTGGAAAATGCTAGAAGGCGTAGGAAAATGACTATCAATATGAGCTATAATATTATTCCAAAAGGTAAGTTTCGGTTATTGTGAATCGATTTATGAGAAGCACATTTGGTGTGTTTTTTGTAACGACTATACAGAACACTTGCTATTATACACCCTCTTATTTTTCTAGGTCAGTGATTCTCAAACGTATATACTATGGCTAGAGCTTTTTTGACTGGGTTCATGGGTAAAAACATTTCTTATCATGCTCGATCAAGGAGAAATTCATCCTGTAATATAACTAGGGACGTTGTTGGAGTATGTGTGTGTGACCTGAGTGACAGGAATTATCAATTTCAAATTTTAGTATATTATTTAGGAATACAATACATTATTATATGCTCGGGCATAAAAATTGACATCTTTAAATTTAGCAAGCATTGTTTTGTATGTCCAAAAAACTATAAGAGATAGTATAATCTGATTTAATTTTGTATTACGTTACTTTTGGTATATGAAATATGTCAAACTTAATGAACCAATATATGGTGTGTTACATCGTTCTGTCAACAATACGTTACTGCTTCTTTCATTACACGCTTAAAAACCTTTGGCATTTAGTCAGTGTCTCTTGCAGCAATAAATGCGAGGATATGTTTTGTGAGCATATCCGTATTTGTAGGTATAATATCATCGCATCAAAAACAGCTCATCATACGACATAATGTATCAATATGCATCTGATTCGTGTGACTGGTTAGTTCCGTAGCAATGCCTAGATGTCAGACATGTGTTTGTATATAGGAATACAATATGAAAATCAATAGTATTCATTTAGTCTATAATTAATGTTTTAGTTTGGCAAGCGTGGTATTAACCGCATGCTACAGGTACTAACTACATACATAGTACCTTATTCTTCCCTTTAAAACTTTAGTTAAAACAAACAACAACAAACACACAAAAAATCCTCAATAAATAGATAATGAATTTGTTGCAAACAACATAGAATCACCTCTTATTCGCAGTACAATGTGGTGTTTCTAGGATTAATCATTAGCCTTGCATACTATTCCTTCAATTTGTTTTCATGAACATTACTCTTAAAACTATAATTTCAGTGTCATCAAATATAACTTTAGAGAGATATTTGAATTATGCCATGACGTAGTTGGTAATTTGCGATATCATTATTTGCGCATGTTTGTGATTGTACCCTTCTTCTAAGTCGTAATTAGATATGTAAAGAAATAACAATCGCTTGGTTACCTGTACAATTATTAGCTGTGTGATTATAAATATAACCAACTATGCAGACACACACATATTTGCCTGGTTTGTTTTCACATATGGACGTTCCTCCACAAGGGCTGCTAATGCATTCATTTATATCTGTAAAGGTTTGAAAAAGCATTGTGTAACAAACTTATGAATCAATATACATGTTCGCAATTAGGTTTTTAACGGCATATTCAATCATGTTATTGGTTATATGGTCCAAATTGAAATTATAATATACTGTAGTCATATGCATCACACACACACACACACACACACACACACACACACACACACACACATACATACATACACACATATATATATATATATATATATATATATATATATATATATATATATATATATATATATATATATATATAAGCTGAAGTGTTTTACTTACGACATTTTGTGCGTTAAGGTTCCCGTATAATTTCCTCATAGTCTAAATGTACGTCATTGAAATGTAACTAAGTATATTAATATAACCTCACAAAGGAGTCTCAGCGACGTAAGGTATGAACTTGATCTTGTATGTATGTTCTCTAAATATGTGTTGTACCTATCTCAACAGAAATCTCTAAAATATAACATATGTGAAAATATGTTTCAAAATACACAATTACACTTCCACATTTGTAAATGTCAGCCATAACGAGTTGGATTGTCAGGGCGCTGTTTGCCTTAAACAGAAGACATCTATGGTTAAACATATATAGAATGCTTCGCAACTTAATTATTGGAGAAATGTAGCATGTACTATATGCATCTGTCTAATTTGGTTCATAACTTAGTCATGATCCATTCAGGAGCTGATTATGATATATATATATATATATATATATATATATATATATATATATATATATATATATATATATATATATATATATATATATATATATAATATTCGCTGCGAGAGAGAGAGAAAGAGAGAGAGAGAGAGAGAGAGAGAGAGAGAGAAAGAGAGAGAGATTACCTTGACATTGATTAGGATCATTGCTGTAGTTGTAGACATAGCCAGAGGGACATGTACAGCTGTACGCATTAACTAAACCCGTACATGTTGCACCATCTTTGCACGGATCACTTTGACACTCGTTTATATCTACAAATAATTGTTAAAATTATTTTTCTCTCTTATTTGCATTATTGGTATTATTATTATTATCCACCTCTTTAAAATCGGTTAGCCTCCTTTACATTTTTTTACATTTCCTAACCGGGTTAAACACGCACAAAATGGAGGTACAATAATATTTATCGTTTCTTTGATCGGAAACAGAAACATGACGGTTTGTATGAATGTTTGCATGTATAACAGTTTTCCTTTTTGGCTTCCAGTACTTGCGTATACTTCACTATTTATTCTATAATCATGAATATATTGTTTATCTCTTCCTACCTAACGCAATGTATATATCATATTATAATCAAGGACTTGGAGGTTAAGGATATGGCTGGAGGTAGTCTTAAGAAATGGGAACAGTGTTGGAAGATTGTTATTGTTTTTAAACTATTTCGGTCTTGTAAACTGAGATCTGAAGTTTGATTTTTGTCATCTTCATATGTGATAACACATGCGTTGAGCTTTGGAGTTAATATCCTGTGTTGCAATATGGATGGTTCCTGTGGGCGAGTTTCCAATGTTTCACCACTTAATTACCATTAAGATCCCCACCTAATAACTATTTATTGGTTTGAACGACATGATATGGAAGGTAACGAATCGGTATATCCGTTCAAACGCTCGACATGACATTTACGTTGTGGACTTGCCGCACATTCATAACATGGAATCAGCTGAGATCCCCATATTTTAACCATATATTGGTTGAAGGAAATCAGAAGACATTATACATATTTCCAGTCCAATGCTAAAGAAGGAATGTTGTTCTAGGGTCAACATTTGGAACGGTTCAGACAGCTGATAACTATACATCGCTTTGAAAGGCTTGATAAGACAGATTTATATACACTTAATGTGCGCAAGGAAATATATATGCATCTGTACATCCTATAAGCGCCTAGAAGACAACGCTGATGACAAATAGTGGCAAAAAATCTCAACCAATATTAAATTCAGAGGACAGGAACTGGAAACAGTGGGACAGTTCAAATATTGTGGTTCCATAATCACTGAAGAGGGATCAAGACAAGAAATATTGTTACGAGCAGCACAAACAACGGCAAAGCTATGACTCATCAGGAGAGACAATAATATATATCTGAAAACTAAAATGAGACTATTGAGAGCACTAGTCATCTCTATCTTTTTTTATTCAAGTGAGGCATGGACCCTAACAACAGATGTACAACGAAAAATCCAGGCAGTTGAAATGAGATGCTGCAGAACCATTCTGGGCATCTCTTACATGGACCACATCACAAATGAAGAAGTGTGTAATACAATCAGGCACAAAGTAGGCCATTATGAAACATCTTCATCACTGTAAACAAAAGACGAAATGATATGGCCACGTCACTAGAACCAACGGTGTATCCACGACAGTATTGCAGGACAGCGCCCAGAGTGGCAGACGGAGAGGTAGACAGAGACTTGGAAAGGTTTTGCGGAGACACAGGCATTGACACTTGATCGAGACAAGTGGAGGCAACTGGTCAAATCTTCAGCAGCACAGTGCCTCAATGACCAGACTAAATTAAGAGACTGATGAAGAAGAAGACATCCAATACATATCTTGGTATTTTGTCGGTAGTAAAGGACTTGCCCTTGCCTAGTAATGTGGAAACTGTTAAGATCTTCAACGTATACCCACATATGCGCCGACTGAATATGAAACAATTAATACACAATTCATGTATGCAAAATACTCTTCTGGATCAGGTCATACCACTAGCCAATTAGATTGGAAGCGTGGTGGTATGTCATTCCATCTCATTTAATTATAAATATTTTCGTTTATCTTGTTTGCATTACACTCACTGAATTTGATTTTGTTACCCAAACAATCACGCATTGTAAAAACAACTCACTTTCTTCAATTTTACAAGGCTTATTGATTTTTTACAAGTTTATGTTCCTTTTTAAATTTCCGTTGGCTAGCACTACAAATTTCGTAATGTTGATGGATCTAGAAGCCTATATAACCTAAATGCATAACAAAAAAATAGCTGCCCAACACTCATAAAAAAATTTGTTTGCAATTGAAAGAAGTATTTTGTAGACTGTTCCCTGTTACCTGGTGAACGCACCGTGCATACACTTGAACAAGGAAGTGAACCCTAATACAGTGACAGATTATTAATACATAATCGTAAACAGGTTCATGGTACAGATGACGTGTTAACATTTGATATGGATCCATTTTCAACAGTACCTCTAACATTACTGAATATATATTCGGACCATGATTATTCGGGAAATTAGATTGTTTGTTATACCAAACAAAACATTTAAAATTCGGGGAAAGAGTTCAGAGTTAGTATTTTGAGTTAGCTAAAATAAAGACTTTTTATAAATCTACCTGATTTGACACGCTAAGTCCAAACCATCTTCAGGCATCTTATAGTACATATAGTATTAACGTTGTATGTACTATTAGTTCGAAATCAAGTTCATGTCCCTAATGGTGGCAATTGCCAAAGTTAAACTACATCAAAAGACTGGATCAAAAGCTGGAGCAAAGAACTATAAACCAATATCAAGTATTCCATCACATTCTAGATTAACACAGTAGCGCATATAAAGTTGTATAATGGACTATCTCAACAATCGCAATCGACGTCATGAAAATCAGTCCACCTTTCGAACAGATTTGTATTAAACAGCGTTTATTACTATGACGGACAACTGACTGAAAGATTTACATCCACGATTTTGGAAACACATCTACTATAAATGGGAGAAACATTGCCATACTCCAGCAAACATAATATAAACCAAAGTTTAACAAATATACATACTATTTAACTTGCAATTACCGAATAGAAATATAGTCCTGGAATACTACTATTGTGTATAGCAGACATCATATAGTTGAATAGACCGTCAATAATCAGAAAGCTGACTATATATTTAATGTCTAACAATATAGAGAAGATAATTAGTATCTTATTGTATGAATGCATGGTAATACATTTTAGAAGAACCCATGCCATTAATGTCTGACAAATAAATTCATATATGGAATTCTCATTCTCATTGATGGCAAGAAAATGGAAGTTCCAATTTCATTGTTGGAATAATCTATAATATATTATTTACTTGAAGTAATTGTTTGATTTTTGTTAATCACTTGCTATCATCTGTCGATGAGATTAATAACGTGGAGATAAGAGTATAAACATATCAAATGCATGTATTCACTAAATAGAACAAATAAAGCAATGCACCTTATGGCTAATCAATAATTTCACCTGTTAAATTAAATCAGGTCTGTTCGTATTTATTTATACTTGTGTAATGCTGTACCTTGTTCGCAATTACTTCCACTATACCCAGGGGCGCATGTACAGTTAGAAATATCATACTTTGAATTCGATGTGCAAGTTCCGCCGTTCTTGCATGGTGATTCGTCACATGTGGGTATTCCTAGAGATAGATAAAGATAAAAGACAGTAGATAAATCAGTACATATTGTCACAAACACATGCAGTACAAGTCTCATTATATAATCATTTGTTTTACTAAATAATGCTTAGTAACTAAATAATACACTACAAGAAAGAAATTTATTGAATTTATATTTTATTCCAAAATGAATACACATACATATATCAATCAATAAACATTAAGAGTATTCATGCACACATATCACCAATCAACGAACGTTAACCTTAAGAGTTTACCGCATGATCCATCACGCGTAAGAAACCTATTTGCTCTATATAACATTGAATTTCAAAGTCGTATTCAGAAAATATGCGCCATTGAAAAATTTCAACAAAGTCAAGAATGGATGGATATTGGGATTTTTCTCAGTCCACATCTAGTTCTGTGCGGATTCCTCACGATGTTTATATGTCTTGAAGGACTGACATTGACAGCAAGCAGCATTTCTGTTTTTGTTCTGCCATTAATATACTGGAACCATAAGCTGGAAATATATAAAAACATTGAATTTAAATGTTCAAGACGATGGTGGATTCAATATTGTTTTGTGTGAAAAGCAAATGAATGTGTTTTATGGAACAGTAAATTCTGATTTGGAATGTGATTTCTCTTTATATTGTGGTCAATATTATAGATCAACATATTACAATCCATCTTCGCTATGTGGATCAGTATTTGGAAAATACGTAATTCATATTAGCAGAAAGTATCCAGTTCGTGCATCTTGAGAATATTCAATATCCGGATAGATACGAAGTTTTATTCTCATTATTATTACCAGTTGTTGATACCATATTTCATATCCCCAATTACTTGCATGACCAATGATGGAGTGACCCATCTCTCGATAGGATTGTCACATTGATCTTTTGTCACATTGATCAACTCTCATTGCTCTGGGATAATAGCTGCAAATAGTAATATTGAGTTCAGTACAATATATATTTTTCAAAATTGTTTTGCCAAGTGCACCTTACATTTTCAGTATTTTAAGAAATTTTTTTGCTAAATATCTCTTTGTTTTCTTATAATCTGCAAAGTTCAATTATCAATTTGATTGTGAAAATTGTTTCGTGTCTGCATGGTACACATTCTATATAATATTTGTCCTATCCTTTTGTTGACTTTGATATCCATTTATTTTCATTCATTCGTTACGTCTAAGATGTTGCTACATTTTTTTCTTTATTTAAAATTTTAGTTGCAATAGGGACATAACTGAATCTATAAAAATATGATTACCATGTTTGGGAAGCTTCTGTCAGTTTCCGCATTGGTATTTGGGTCACATAAATGAGGCTGCAGCTATTCATCATTTGTGAATATCTTCGTTTCAAATACTGCAGGGAACCGTGAATTGGATATCGCTCCGGTGTAAAATGGTAGAAATAATGCGAGTATTTTGGATCTGTAGTCATCACTCCATGTAACATCAAATACTATCGTATCAATCTAAACATATTAATGATAGCGGGTACCGATGAAAACTGTAAAAGCTGATACATCTCAATACTTAAACTTTTGAGCTCGACTCGGCCAGAACACTCAATAATTGCCCCAAAAAGTAGAACAGGGAAAATTGCCAAGCAGCGAGCTTGTGAGAACACATTTCATCAAGTGAAAAAAACTCATTCGTTATTATAGTTTGTTTGTTCTAATGCTCATGATGCCCGTCAACAGTTGTCCTTCTTCACTTACACCTGTTATGAATTTATTGCTTCGACTGACTTGTCAAAGACGAGATACCACTTAATCTTAAGATACCTTTATATGCTAGATTTTATTCAATCCAATGAGAATAACTCGTACTCAGACAAGTAGCTTTGCTAATTGCTATAAACATCATTACTAAATACCTGTAAAAATGATCCGAACAAATATTTTCAAAGCAGTGTGTCTCCTGGTTTGTGTCGTAAAGCTATCGCTTAATATTTCCGAAAATACGTTTAGTAACTTGTTTATTTGCAAATTTCGTTTCTGATTCTATCAGTTCGTAAACACACTCTCAACATTTTCATCTCTTATCTCAAATGGTTCAAGCAGTTTGTTTACTTCATCTACAAATGCAACAACTTAAATGTGCTGGCGTCTGCGTCCATGTACCTCTTACAATTGAACGTAGTTACTAACAGACGTTACTACACTTAGACATACGTGTCGTACAGTATGAAGGTTTTCAATATAGATGCTAATAACTACTGTACTATAGCAATTACTAAGCCGTTTAATTATTTTACTGTGTATCTGTGTATCTCCTTTGCCGACTAGTATTAACACACAACTTTGTTTGTGAATATACTATTAGTACTAGAGCTACACCACCAAAGAAGCTAATAGCTGTACAAAGTTTCTAGCACAATGCAATTAGCACTCAGGATAAACATAGTGATTTGTGTAGCAAACTTTTTCTTAATGGCAGTTTTTTGTCTTAATATACATATCTTCTTATTTGGAAATAACCTACTGATTTACAAAAGAACGGGCACAAATGGCATAAAAGATGCATATAATTTAGTCAGTTCATTCATTGATTAAATAATTGGAAACCTGATTGAACCCTAGAGGTGTTTCATTCACAAAATCTAAATTTTCAATGGAAAAGGTGGCCATTACTCTACGAATGCTACCATCTCCTAGACATACATATTTTCAGCGAAGGGGTGGATGCACGTACGACGCATGTGCATAGAAGGAGCATATTATGTCGTCTATTTCCGATAATTACAATGATGATGATGATGACTTTGTATAGCGCCTAATTCAGAAGCAAATGAAGCTAATGGTTTTCAATACACCCATTGTGGGATGACATGATACAACACAGCTTCCAAGCGGATTAATGAGCGTATTTGCAATTAATTGTTAATTAATTAGTTAATTAATTGTATGGATTTGAGCAAAGCAAAGACCAAAGTTAATATACTCTGATAACACTCACATATACAAATACTGCTGCCCATCTGAACCTGAGGCTACCATCGAAGGCGGGAGTACGTGCATTGTTCATATAAGGCCACTGATAACAAATAACAAGCAAGCGGCAGATGAATGAAACCTTCGTAATCGCCAAACAAAGCCTTTCTCATTCACACCATTTCCTAAACACAATAAGTGTCAGTAATAATAATATTAAATTAAAAAAGTCAATTCCGCGCAACAGAAATCTCGGTGTCACAGTACGCTGAGACTCATCAGCTCCATTCATACTTGTTTTTCTGGTGACATGAACAAATCAACTTATCTATTCTTTCATCACTTTCAAAGCTTAATTTAAGTAATTATGTGTGAGCACTTTTAAAACTGGGTTATAAAAATGCTCTTTTGTCTGGTTTGTCTCTACTACAAAACTTTGAAACGTTGACAACTTTGGAATACGAAAAACTACGTAACCTACCTCTTTCTCTGTAACCTGCCTGGACTTAACATAATTATTTTTATTGATAAAATATGAAGATCTGATTGAAAAACGAAATCTTATTTTTTGCTGTGCATAAATAGACGTAGTAATAATGGGTCCCAAATACAAATACAATGTACCATATATTGAATTGTAGTGTTATACATATATAATTTGCATATTTCTGAAACTGTTGAAAATTTTTTAAAAATGAACATAAATATACATCAATTATATGCAGAGCAATACAGACGTTTAGAATATACATTACCTGAAAGTGGATCCGATGAGGTGCCATATAGTGTCAGCTGCCACGAGGTTAAGTTCCCTGCAAAAATGTATACTGAAAGTAAGTATTATATGCTGACTCCAAATGATTACATACATTTGAGTAGCCGTGTTGGATCGTCCACACAGCCTGGTTAAATAGGATGTAAAACTCAAGAATGACTGATAATTTATTAAAAAGACCACTTTAAGGATTGTCTGCTACGATACACCCAAACGAAGAGTGCTTCATGTCCTTCCCAACCACAATAGTGGGTAGAGCAAAACCATGTCAAGGTCTGTGCGTGAGCGATCTTGATACTTACCCACGAAGCATCTATATGTCCCGCTTGCTGTGAATTAGCTTTGGTGTGGGAGCATGGGTTGTGCTTGCGTGTAGAGATCCAAAAGTCTACATTATACCGTAGACGGCGTCGATACGGACCGAACTTTAATGTAACTCTTTGTGCTTGCTTTTTTGTCTGTTCATTAGCTGCATTATGTGCCCGTCTAAAAGCTGAATTTTCAGTTATTTTTACTTTGAAATGTACACCTAAGGCTATGAACATCTAAATTGTGATCAATAATAGGTCATATAACTGTTCTAACTGTATCTACAATTTACAGTATGGACACTTTACAGTTTTAAAATATTTAAAACATCTCTTACCAGTCTGATTGAAGGGAATTGTAAAAATCAATGTCCAGTTTCCATTGGGTTTCTCGCCCCAGAATTGAACTGACATGAATGTCCACTCTTGTTGTCCACTAAACCCTTTGTCATACCTCCTTTGGGTCATCAGCTTACTTCGTGTCCCCGCTGAGGAGACCAACTCTAGCTCCACATATGCACGCTCACTACTTTGGAAAACTGTATGGACTTGCACGTGTTCCAGATATTTTATCCGGCACGTTCTTTCTTCCACCAAAATGGCTCCAGACATTGTTGTTAACGTTGCATTAAGCACCCTAGTTTAAAGGGAAAAATATAATGGTTTATTATCAAACTATATATGTTTCAAAACATTTTTTTCTTGTAATTAATTCGAATTATACATTTTTCTGGACTATCTTTCTTTCTTAACGTACAATATCCTTGGTTTTGTACTAATACTTTAGGAGGAGCAATCGAAACTGCTTATTTTCATTTCACCAAATATTGTGACATACACACACACACAAAGATAGATATATATGATGTGTAGATACATTTATACAGTGGCTGACCTACCAGTATGGAGTGCTGATGCTGCTATTGAAGATTTCTTGCTTTGGTACGGTTTTCCATGTCTTTGAATATCTGACCATTGCTTCCGCGTCCATCAGACCGTAACCAAACATTTGTCCAACTGAAGTTTCAAAACGAAATTGATTCGTCAAAGTAATTCTCGTTAATGTACGCTAGTGAAAATAGAATATTCCGACTCAAACGAATATCAGTGGGAAATAGTTTCTGAATTTGTGGGTATCTGGGAAATATATATTCCATGGAACAAGAATATAATAACAAAGTTCTTCTTTTCAAATTGATATAAACTTGTTTAAATAAGCGTTACATGTTATATGTAGACCGCGATTTAAACACAATCTTTCAACGAAGAATTGCATAGTACTTCGCTTACAAGTCACATGCCAGAAAGTTAGTTGAATTCAAATAATCATTCACGAGTTATTCTGCGTACTGCATGTCAGGGCCACACGAAAAGCAGGGTACAGAACATATGTAAATAATGATGTCAAAACTAGAGATCAAAGTCATTCAATTAAGACGACTCATGTTTCTTAAGAGTGAAATCCAGTTGTTGTTCTTGCTGTTTATAAGTTAAACGCCATTTTTCAGCAAAAGATAGGCTGTATATGGTGGTCAATGTACCAGTAAAACTATTATAAAAGCCACCAAATATCGGGAAGATACAGGCAACTGTCTCACAAACATGGATTAAACCTGAGACTCTATCCAAAACAGAGAGAGAGAGAGAGAGAGAGAGAGAGAGAGAGAGAGAGAGAGAGAGAGAGAGAGAGAGAGAGAGAGAGAGAGAGAGAGATGGCAGTGATTTATAAAGACAATCACTTTAGACCATTCGGTCACCCGCTGTCCTGGGTGAAATGCAGTAAATAACTGGTACATTTGTTCTGCCAAACCAAGCAAGGAACATAACTTCTGAAAATAATGCTGTGGAATGCCGGAAATAACGCTGACGTAAATAAGCATTTGATAATATTAGAGCACATGCCAATCTTTGACGGAAAATTCACAATCGTCGATCAGATTATACTTCTGAGACCAAACAGGTGACTTCTGTACTTTGAACCGTGCTATGCTATGCTGCAAAGGAACGTCATTAGATGGCTTTCTAATATAAACAAACACATCAAATATTTGTTAAAATACGATCATTCCTGGTAACATTGATACTGCGCAAAACAATGTCAGGAGGAAAAGGTGATGGAATATAAATATTAGTGTATGATAACAATGATGTTCAAAATTCATCATATAATGTCATATATTGGTCAAATATGATCTCTAGTTCAAAAGTAAAATTTAGGTTAAAAAAAATTCTCTAGTTACCATCCATTGTGCATGATACATATCATCTAAACATCTTCCTACGTTATATCTTCTTTATCCTTTTAAAAGATGATTCTTTTAGTAAATTTTAAAGCAAGTAAACAGCACATAGCTCAGCAGATTGAAATTACACAAAGTTACGGTATTACGTCATCAGCATGACTACGCATGATATCTTTTCTCATAGCGGTTTCAAATCTGGTACGAATTGTAACCTTTACTCTTACTAAATAATGAAAAACCTGGTTCACACAATTGTAATGAAATAATAATAGTCAGGCAACGTAATGGTTAATTCCATTAAACTTATACCAGACCTTACGAAGTCTTTGCTATATTGCACATGACGTAAATCGCTGCGCGGGCTATAGTGAGACAGAGAAAGATTGAGAACAAATTGGACTAATAACATCACAGAACGGACCAGAAAAAGTTTTGCGGAGACACATGTATTGGCACATGATCGAGATAAGGGGAGGAAACTGGTTAGATGTTCAGCAGCACAGTGCCTCATCGACCACACTAGGTCAATATACTGATGATGATGACGATATAGAGGGAAACATAATGTCAACAAGTGAGTCATATTGAGAACATTCATGACCCAAACATACTTTAAAATTCAACCTGTTCAATGTTGAAAAATTTAAAATATGCTTTTTAAGTAATTATTATCCGAACTGTTGTATTAACAGTTTCAACTATCAAATTGATCTAAAATATAATAAATCCATTTTAGAGTGATTTTGGTATGCGTAGGCCCAAAACTACGCAGACAATTTTGTGTTTTTCATTACGTATATGCCCAGGTTTTTAAAAACAAATTTAACCTCACGTCTTATACATTCTATGCACTATTTTGTTTACATGAAATTCTTTGAACTACGTCTATTCTCTTTGATTCTGGAGTTGTAATAGTCGGTCGGTCACAGTATATGTGATTGCTTGTATGTTTTTATTTCATTTGTGTTATGGGAGAAGTTGCATGATTATTATTTACATCAAAATAATGCATATTAATGTTTATTTTATATTTCAGTTTAGAGGTATCATGTTTTCAGTTAATTAAACATTCTTCTTATTATCTCATTAATATGGTAGCCAATCTTACCATAATTTCCAGCTCCGTTCAACGAAAAACCATACTCCGCAGCCTCCCTCAGATTTTGATACTTGGCTGTCTTTACTATCAAATGTTGAACATCCCTCCATGTTAGATTTGGGCTGAAATATTAGTTGAAAGCCACCTATATTTGATTATAAGACTCAGAATTTTGCGAATAAAATTAAGCAGTGGTTATAATGTATCTATAATACGTTACGGCAATGCATATGATTCCGATAAATATCATGGACTAAACGCAAATAAAGCACGTTACATTGACGTCTCATCTGTTTGATAAATAAATAGTATTAATTTAGATTTAATGTCCATAAAATATATTCATATTATTGATCAGTATCATATCAGTGTATATTACTTTGCTATTAAATGAAATATCTGCTAAATGAATGTGTCAGTTAAAACTCAATAAATATTTTCGTTATTATATCGGTATTTGTGTACGTGTCAGTATGCATGGTTCTACCTATTTGTGTTTATGTGTTGTTATACAATGGTTAGCACTAGAGACGTATGATATTCATCACTTTTAGTGTACTGCATGGAGCTTGACGATATTGTCAGTTGACAAATGAATCAACAAAAGTGTTTTTGTAATTAAGTTCTTGACTTTTAAGCAATGACAAGGTTTGCGAACACTAAGAACCTAATTAATGTGTGTCGCAGAGATGGAATATAAGAAATGGTTCTCTAACGTTGCATCATAATGTACACATTTAAAAGCAAAAGTTTCTGAAAAATCATAACTATATAAATCATTATTAAAACAAGCTTGGACCAAAATAATAAGGTAAAATTAAGTCCACTGTTCACCTAATACAATCATCATCATCATCATCATCATCATCATGATCATCATCATCATCATGCACTTGGCCTAGTGTGATCGTTGAGGCACTGTCATGCTGAACATCTCACCAGCTCCATCCACATTTCTCGATCATTCGCAAATGTCTTTGTCTCCGCTAAACGTTTCCCCTGGTCCATTCTGAGATGTTGTCAGTCCACATTTGTCTTTTTCTACCTCTTTTTTCGCCACCCTGGACGCTGCCCTGCAGTACTGTTGTGAATAGACTGTTGGCTCTAGTGACCTGACAACACCATTTCAGCTTTCTCTATTTGACAGTGTTGAGGAGGTCTTCATAATGGCCTACTTTGTAATTGATAGTGTTATGCACTTCCTCATTTGTGATGTGGTCCATGTAAGAGATGCCAAGGATGGTTCTGTGGGATCTCATCTCATGTTCATGGATTCTTCGTTGTTTGCCTGCTGTCAGGGTCCAGGACTCACAAATGCTGAGATGACAAGTGCTCTCAATTGTCTGATTTTAGTTTTCAGACAGACATTCTTGTTTCTCCAGCCTAAGCTTTGACATAGCCACCGTCTTTGTCCTGCTCGTGACACAATTTCTGCTTTTGATCCATCTTTGATGTTTATGGAACCAAGATATTTGAACTGTCCCACTGTTTACAGGTCCTGACTTCTGACTTTAAGCTTGGCTGAGCTCTGTTTACCAGTATTTGGCATCAGCTTTGTCTTTTAGGCACTTATCTCCATGTCAAATCTGGAAGATGTTTCATCCAGGTTGTTCATTAATGTGGGAAGCTCGTCTTCACTGCCTGTCAGCCGATCAATGTCGTCTGCGAAGCGCAGATTGGTAATGTTATGACCCCCAGTGCTGACTGTCCCACAGTAGTATTCGAGGGCTTAGCCATGATGCGTTCTAAGCAGATGTTGACACGCATGGGTGACAGGCTTGACGTATTCAAACTGTTGACTTGAACCATTTATCCAACGGAAACTTAAGCAATTACTGCACTGAAAGCCTTGGCGTACAATTGCTTGATGGTATTTTTTCAACTTTCGAAACATGTTCTACTTCTTTATTGTGGCCTGTAATGTCTCATGCCTATTACAATACTACAGTGTTATTGCAAATTATAAACTCACTTCGCTTGTAATGCTAGAGCCACCATTCCTGCAGCCTGGGGAGCCGAGAAGGAAGTTCCCTCTGTATCTCCAATACACGAATCTGCATTGGATGTCGTAAACTGTACATTAAATAATTAATAGGCAATTTAATTACTAGTATTCGGAAATGTATAAAGACCTGACAGAGGTATCAGCTAAATTAGGTGGTTGAACAATATTACTTACAAATCACAGAAAATGGTAAACAGTAACATCTTATCTAGACTTAACCGATTTAATGTGGCTGTTTTAATTCAGAATAACAGTGGAAAAAACATCGAAAAGGCTGCACATTAATAATATGAAATAATTTTGTCAACCCAATCCAATGCACGAAGCAAAACAAGCATTTGGCATACTCTGACACTTTTGTGTAATAATATAAACATTAAAATTATTTGAAAACAGTTTTCAAATATTTGTTACACAGATTGTTGTATTATTGTTTTTTGATCGAAGAAGGTTGTGATAAACGTCACCTTGAAGCAATTTGATAACGACATTTCCTTTAACTAATAAACAAACTCACTTTTGGTAGGAAGCATGTTTCGTGTACCTAATTACAATAATATTTAATGTCGAATATAAATGTTCAACAAAGACGATAATATATATATATATATATATATATATATATATATATATATATATATATATATATATAATTGGAAAGTCACAAGCATTTTCCTAACTTGAGCTAACTGACTTTCCGTCTGGGCAAATTAGGATGATATACGGAGAATGTTAGCTTCCAGTATCTGAGATCTACACCAACGTCACCATTAAAGAATATATTTGTTTTTATAATACAACATATTTGCTAAAGAGAGCAATTTTCTAATGCAGCGAAGGTGAACTCTTCTGTTGCTGCAAACATATATATATATATATATATATATATATATATATATATATATATATATATATTCGTCATATGATTGAAGATCAATACTGAAGTAAAGATATACTGCAAATAATTGGAATTTTCAGAATTACAGCATGGCTCTATTGAAAGTATACAAGAACAGTCCATTTGCTTTTGTAATTTTATATTTCTAAACCATTTAAAGAACATAGACTTAGTCATAAACAGCCACAGTTGTTTTTCAATTACCCCTATATCCACATCATTGTAAGTTGTAGATATTTAGACAAATATCATAGGTTAATATTAGATCATTGTCTTGTCTATATATACTGCCTTGATATAACATGTCTTCGTCTTCATTTAGCCATTCTCAGATAGAACTGAGCAGTGAAACACGGTGAAGAGATAGGCCAGATACCCTTTTCCATTACTACTCGAGTTTGCTATTGTATGTTCACAGATAAAAGCTAGACATGTCGACCTATCATAAAAATATCATTATGCAAGACAAATGTCTAGACAAAAGTTACGCAGTGTTACAAGTTGACTATGGATATATTCCACCGGTTATGGGTTGCTAACTGGGCGCAAAATGTACAATATCAAATGAATAAATGGAGATGATGACATCTAAAAAACTAAGAACAAGAGTTAGTTACACTATACAGTTTATTCTATTGAACCCCATAGGCATACATTCGTCGTGTAATGATTTAGACATCACGCAGGTAGCCGCGGTGATATAAAAGATAATTTTACAATATGAAATGTCTGAAATAAAAACATTGATGTTACTAATTTATATCACTTCAAACAACATATACTGGCTGTTAATTAGCAACAGTTCACGATTGTGAGTTTTTCAGGAACTTTCTAATTGATATAATATCACAATGCATACCATATATCTTTGATTTTTGTCTCCACTGTATGTGACAGCCAAGGCAGGCGCACAAACTTCAGAGTACCATGCGGGTTGGCCGTTCATGTTAACACTTGATATTGTAACTGTATAAATACTGTTGGCGTAACCATCTGCATTACAATTGTCCGTAGTGTCTCCATTTCCAGCCGCCCATACATAAATTACACCTTTTCCTCCTCGACCCTGTTGAATGAATACAATAAAAAAGAATTGTTTTGACCACTGACAATACTGCATCTGGTACAGCACAAAGCAGATAGTCATGATAATGTGGCATTGTTTAATATAAATGTGCAGAAGTTAAATTCATAGTGATATCACGACTTTCAATATCACGAGATATTATGATAATAATATCACAGTTATACCATGAACATCGATTTTATTCATCATACCTTGGTCACCCCTAGTTCAAAGGCTGCCACAGTTAAAACACCTGGCGCAAAGTACCCGTATGCATCTGGTGGACCCCAGCTGTTGGATGAGATGTCGATGATGTTGTATCCGTGAGCTATCGCCTGTGCTTCACTGACATCGGTGGTGTAATTGTTGCTGATGAGACGAATTCCTAAAACAGTCCAATCCCTCTCATTATGCAATATATCAGAGAAATATTACATAAACAATGTTGTTTATGCTTAATTATTTTGTAAGTATAATACATGCAGATATGTAAACAAAACTGCACACTGCATGCGTACAAAAGCTGATCCATAATCTACGCAGGTTCTTATTAGTCCTATTTCAAACCGTTCATTTATAAAAACATTTGCTCGGCTATTAAACAGATTAATGACATATTGCATGTTGATTTGTTTCATGGCGTGTAGATTATGGTGAAGGTTAGTTTTTATGCAGCCCTTTTGTTAAGGAACCAAATCTCATGTAATCATCTTGTAGGAGTATTAATGACAAAACTGGTTATGAATATAAAGTAATTCGATTTGGCACACTCTTTACATTACATTACATTCAAGCTTCTCATTATATATCATATACAGAAGAGATACAGAATATAGCTGTTTTATTATTCAAAAATATTCCAAACTTGACTATAAAAAGTCATTAATTTTATCCCCCACTTTGCGTTTCAGTTGTTTCCCAGACAATGGTTGATCCGGCTTTATAAGAGTGTTTGAGATGCATATAAAAGAAAGGTTCCTCGATACAGGTTTTTCGTTATTTTAATATGTGCTCTGGTGTTACCCTTTATCTTGTGTCTTTTTAAGGCGCTGAGATCCAATAATAACAATCGTTCTTATTACCACGGTCTTTGTGTCATACGACCTGAAACTACTACAAGACAGTTTCCGTATGGTTTTTAAATCATGGATTTTTGTTGGGGTCAAAAACAATACCTATAAGGGTTGAGCTGTATGCCACGCCTACAATGCAGTTACCATTGTCTCTTTCCGCTGCAATAAACCCTGCGACGTTCGTCCCGTGCCTTAATACAAACACAAATAATAATAATAATAATAATAATAATAATAATAATCACATGTGTATAATAGTACAATAATCAAGCATGCTTGATATGTATTACTTGTGTTAAACACCAGCTTCACGGAATAGGGCAGTTTGAAAACCCTTCTCTTGCAATTACGATGATGAGGATGGTGATAATGATATATAATGTTTTGAATTGTACAAAGCCTATGGTTTACACTCTTTATATAAGTTACTGATTTTAAGACATTAGTGTTGTCATAGTACAGTTAAAGAGATAGACTCATACTATTCCTAATTTTCTCTTGATTGTCCTATCCAGGGGATGGGATTGTATTACCGATGAAGCGATTGTATAAAGGATATGTTGCTTTGTATACAATAAGAATCAGCTTATTAGCTACGTTATTATGGGGATAACGTTTCCAATTAGTTCAATTTCATTTACATTAAACTGACCTAGTATGACCCTTGAAGATCGTCACCTACATTTATATAGGTAAAATTTTAAGAGTTAGTGCTAATGATGCCTATAAAATAGTCCATCACTTTAGTGTTATGACTGATGTCGGTAAGGATTGTTCAGCAGACATGAGGAAATAATTTTATTTAGCTTTTTTACTTTTTCTCATATTATAGAAAAATAAAATATGATAGTCATTCGGTGGTGTGGATGGGATAGTTAGAATAAACCAAAAAGATTTTTTTATTCTGTTTACTTTCATGTTAGTCGAGTTTACATTCAGCTCTATCACGAACTACTGCAATTTACATAGAGACACAAAAACATGTCCACCTTCAACATGTATCATGTATATTTATTTCTTACAATTCAGAATATTTACACCGTCTAACCGTTGACATACCTCCTATCCAATAATACTGGATGACTTCATTGAAATATATCCCATACATATGTCGTAAAACAGAACCTAAAATGTACCGTAGTTAACTGTCTAAGAACCTTGCTCCTTTGCAAGAGTAACACATGTAAGTACATGCTTTTATGCAATTAATATGTCCACTTTAGTTACACAAATATACATACACACGCACACACATATTCTTATTTCGAAGTATTCTGATTATGTAGATTACACATTACAAATGTTCAACAAATCGTGTAAAAGGATACACATTCTTTCTCATTTATTCGGTGGGCTACTGAACAGGTCGGGTTTGCCTATAATTTACTCATGGATAAATGTTCGTCAAGTAAATTGATCAAACAATTCCAGCCAGTCAGTTGATGTGGTTGCGTAGTTAGCTCTTGAAGAGTTTGAAAAGGGGTTCTAGATCTAGTAAAATGAGTAAGGTAAAAATACAACGTCGAATAAAGATAAATGGATCAATATGTTGTTGAGAATAACCAAATATAGACTGAACTGAAAATCTTTGCTTTAATGTTAATATTTGCGATACCAACTGAACGCCGCTTCTGATCTGTATTGCTCACCTATAGTTGTAAGGTGGATTTGGATCAGATTCACCATCTACAAAGTCATAATGGCCGTCTAACTGTAAAGGCAATTTTCGCATGGTTAGAATATCAACATTAGCTAATTAGTGAGTATTGTATGCAGTAGTGAAACACGAAATGCACTAACATCTTTGAATACAGAAGGGAATGTTTAATTTCAGATCTTGTCAACTTGTTTCGTGTCATTCAAAAGGCTTTAAAAGAGCACAAATAGGTTTAATATGTTTTATTCCGTTCAACACAAAGCCGTATTAATTATCTTTTACTTCCAATAATAATCTTCTTCTTGCAGTAAACTTAAAGAAGTATTAAAGAAAATAGTTTTGTTAATCTCAGAGGAGTATAAAGAATACCATTCACACTGTACTACAAAACATCACATTCAGTTTCCTTTGCTTCTAACAAATAGGGAATTTGGTGAATGTATGACCTAATTCATAATAAAAATACGGATTTATGCTCAGATCTGATTAAAAAAACGTGATTAATTATAGCTCGGTGTTCGTGTTTCTTGTTAGACTTACTCTGATATTTGCATCCAGGTCGATGTGGTCGGTTTGAAGTCCATCGTCAACGATCGACACAGTAATTCCACTTCCGTTATAACCACTTTGCCAGGCTTCCACTACCTTCATGGTCAGAGATAAGTCTCCGTTCTAAATTATTATTATTATTATTATTATTATTATTATTATTATTATTATTATTATTATAGATTAGTGTCGTAGCTGATGTTATTATTACGTTGCTGATTTGCTTAGTCTCGAAAAGTTTGTATGAATTCTACAAACGTTAAGTCGTTACAATCTTCATTTTTATAGAGACTTTGGTTCATGACATAAACATATATGGTGCAATAATTTCAAAAATTATCACTGTTACAGTAGGATTAAAATACGTGGATTAGTTATGATTATTCGGATATAGATTATATTTTGTTAATGTGATTTAAAACGAAGAATATTTATGAATCGCATATTTTTCAATATTTTATCAAATTTATAATTTCCGTTATTGACACACACACAGTCACTCTCTGTTTCATTAGAAAATATTATAAAGTATATATTCGAGACTTAGAGACGCAAAGATGGTGACATGTTTTCAGCTTACTAAAAGTATTCCATGTAAGCAAACACAATCGCGTAATAGTCTGTGTTTCTTTTAGATTTGATTCTTTTACAACACCTGCAAAATCTTGTTCTGCGTCACAACAAGAATTCATGCATTTTCCTGACTCGTCAATGGGTTTATTAACCGGATATAATATTGCAAATGGCGGAATGAGATGAACTTACTATCTGCTACATGTTTGTCCACTCTGTGTCATTGGTATGAAAGGATCTCAAGTGTCTTTCTTGCAGCTCAATTTTATTGGAGTGAACCACCTGAGAGCAAACATAGTACAAAATATATAACGTGAAATTTTAACAGATCTATACTAGTGACGTCAAACCTACGACAAAACGCAAGTTACTATCGAATGTGGTAACGGTTTATGGTTGTTGCCAAGGACAATAGGTCATATAGGAAGAGCATTAAATACATTCGTTAAGAATATGTACAGTTCAGTAATCTGCTTTCATTCTCACCATCTGTAGGAGGAGTGTTAACGAATAAAAACAAAATAATTATAATACAATTCCTGTCTGGGCTTCTAAGTAACAATTCCGACTTTATACAAGTTTTATAGCCACATCTCTCTTTCGCGAAGTAACGTACACGTAGTTTTAATTCAGTGTCGGTATTTACTAATATCAACTATGATATGAATTTTATTACTTATATTAACTTATACTTGTTGCAGTGGGTGCATAAAAGTTGAATGGAAATTATTTGCTTTCATGGTTGTTTTATTACCCATATTCACTTAATATGATATTCTGATGTTAACTGTGCGTCCTCAAGAACCCGCATGTAATCTATTTAATCTAAACTTATGCAATCCCGGACGTCCAAGTGATACATGCAATTCACAGTATATTATTTATAATGGGAGTGAATAGTTTTGGTGAAATAATTTTGAATATGGGTAAATTTAGGTGAAAACGCTTATCATGATCCAATGTATTAAAACACATAAACTAAAAAGAAATAGTTTAGGTTTTAAGTATCTATGCTGAAACGGCTCTCTTTATTAATAGTAATTTGCGCCAAACATATCTGATCTCTGTCTATCAACTGGTGTATTGGTGGAATTTATCATATATTTAACTATTACTTACTATACATAAAATGGGTTTGAACAATTAGGCATCTAACGAAGGTATCTATCAAATTATATCTATCTATATCTCTATCTATCTATCTGTCTATCTATCCATCCATCCATCCATCCACGTATCTATCTATCTGGTTCTAATATAATTTGTACGATATACGAAAAGTACATTAGGTAAGTATACGAAGTAACAAACACAGTGTATTTTGCATATTCATTTACATGAAAGCCTCAATGAAACGACCGTCAGTTTGCCTGCATTTCATCAAACTTTACCAAGATGTAGCAAGATATACCATATATATATATATATATATATATATATATATATATATATATATATATATATATATATATATATATATATATATATATGTGTGTGTGTGTGTGTGTGTGTGTGTGTGTGTGTTTGTGTGTGTACAGTGTACACGTACAGTTCGTCTCTTCCTGAAGGTTTGGACATCATCGGTGATTTCTTCCTCGACTGAGTAGAAACTCTTCATGTGGAATCCTGTTCTCTTCTTCTTTGACCTTGCCAGAAGCAAAGTCATTTTAGGGAGGAAGAGCTAAAAAAAACTAATTCGACAGATTCATGCAATGTTTTGATTAAACAAACCGTAAAACGTGTTCTTGTGCATTATACATGAGCGGGTTAATTTCAGTTACATAGGATCTGTGTTTGCAAACAGTAAATCATTAAAAGATTAATTTCCTCCTTGGAACTGATATATCTGTATAACGAAAATCTCATCAAACCCTCATCATTGGCCAATATTATTTTAGCTTTGATGTGCATGCGTTTTATATCAGGCATAAGAGGCAAGTGTTGAACATCTGAATGTAACTTGCTTTGTATGAGACGTGTCGATTAATGACGTTGATTGACTTCCCTTTGCTCGTGAACATCGTGATTAGTCTATGTAAAACTTCAATCGATTATTTGCAGGCTGATTTGTATATGTATAATCGTTCGGGTTAAGCTCTTTGCAAGTCATTTTTGGAAAATCAATTTAAAGTGCGCGTAAGCGAGCGAGAGAGAGAGAGAGAGAGAGAGAGAGAGAGAGAGAGAGAGAGAGAGAGAGAGAGAGAGAGAGAGAGAGAGAGAGAGAGAGAGAGAGAGAGAGAGAGTAGGGAACACCTCTAGCGATGATTAAGCTTCTGTAGCTCCATTAAACGTTAGAAAATGAACGGCGATTTCTTTACATTTGAGTATCCTCAAGTATCACGTGTGAATTTTATAAGTTGTCTTAGAATATTTAATATTTGAACGTTGCATTGTGATAATTATATCTTAGTATTTTGCAAAGTCTGACTTAAAGGGTATCGCTATATAACGTGGTTGTGCGAGACACATTTCTAGTACACACTTGTGCTTCGGCGCTTTACTTAAAAACGTGACTATAAAGTCCATAGTTTGTGTCGTATGTTACGTCGTTTCTCTTTGGATCACTACTGAGACCGTAGTTTTTGTATGACTATTCCTCTCGACTGAAGATCATCTCCAACTAAACTTTTAATATGCCATTCGCGATGCAGATATGTAATACCAACTTATATCATGGTCGGACAGAAGATAAAGGATACGTTGCAGTAAATTATACGGAGTCTATAATAACGACGTCAAGTTTTGTTTTCTTCTCTGCAATAAACGATAATGTGTTTTTACATGATATTCACTTAATCCGTTTACAGGTTTTGAATACATTACGTAATCATTCTCAAGAAATCTCAAGTGTATTAAACAATAGCTCAAACATACTGAAGTTTCCTTTATATCACACATTATAGCTTGCACTTAAATAGCAACGAAGTAAAATAACCATTTATATTTTTAAAAATAGTATTTCACAAATCTTATTATTACGTAAATAAGGTCTGCATGAAACACATTGGAATTAAATAAGGTGATAAATTACTTTATGGACATATATTGCATGCTAATACATAACTACTAATCTATGTATACAAATCTAATTCCACGTATCAATGAAAATAAAAACAGAAAAAACGGAATATGTGATAAACAATCTTACAAAACAGCCAACTTATGTTAATTTCAAATACGTTGTACTTAAAAAAATATCTAGTAAAATTTTATTTTGCCATCAACGTAATCTTCGTTTCTGTGCGAATAAAATATACAACTGTAATTTGTATACATTCCGTATCCTGCTATTTCAATGGTTTGTGACAAATCACTATCAAAACGACAACACATACTTTGTTAGGAATCAAAGATATTGTCCACACACTTTTGATTGTGACGCATAAATTAGCAAATCGTTAATTGTTCGTCTCAAAAAGTGTGAGTTTCTATGTCACAAAAGATAATTAATGTTACAATTGTTCTCTGCATTGAGATCCATGAAAGTAAGAACACAATATCCATAAAGACTCACTTAGACGCACACACACACACACACATTTCATCACTTGCCTCTTGCTTTTAGTCTTTGTAGCTGTACCGCAACCCGGTACTATGCTGTCTTATTTGTATGCACACAGAATATCTCTCTATTTAAAGCAAGATATGTTCCTAATCATATGTATTAAACATGACAATGTCTTAATAGCCGGTCCTAGGACAGAAATGATAAAATTGTTTTGATATAACAAATAACAAGCAAATATTTAATAAAATCTGGATAGCGAGCTTAAAAGAAAGTTGGGAGGTCAAAATATAAAAGTAATAAGAATAGTCCAATTAAAGTTCTATGAACGTTCAAAAGAATGACAAATTCCGGATAAATTTCAAAACCAAAAATATATTGGTCAACCAAGAATTGTGATGTCGTCCAAATCCTCCTGAACTCAGATGAAAAATTCACAACAGTCCCAGAATAATATTACAGTCCAAAAAATGAGCACGTTCTACTCCAACTATTCAGTCCAAACAAATGTTGTCCTCTTGAATAATATAAAAATGCAAAGTAAAACACATCTGCAGACATAAAAGCAACACAAGAAATGATAACTAAATATTTTAATAGAATCTAATTGCTTAACTTCTCTCCTTATACACACTGTCGATTACACCATGACTTTGTGAAGATGGCATTTACGGTTTGTCCGGAATCTACTCAGGTATCGTTATCAATGCTTACCACTACATATCTATCTATCTATTTATCTATCTATCTATCTATCTATCTATCTATCTATCTATCTATCTATCTATCTATCTATCTATCTATCTATCTATCTATCTATCTATCTATCTATCTATCTATCTATCTATCTATCTATCTATCTATCTATCTATCCATCCATCCATCCATCCATCCATCCATCCATCCATCCATCCATCCATCCATCCATCTATCTATCTATCTATCTATCTATCTATCTATCTATCTATCTATCTACATATATATATATATATATATATATATATATATATATATATATATATATATATATATATATATATATATATATATTTATTTCTGAGGAGGGTTCTCAAGTTCCTTTGATTTGCATTTCTTCTGGTTTGTTTTCAGGCTATCTGTTACGAGTTATGTAATATTGTATTTTGTAGCCATCCTTTTCCAAACTCATAGTCATTGTCTACCTGACCAGAATCATTGAAGTTGTATTCTTTAAGCAATATATAGCTAATATTTCTCTATGAATGTTGGTTATGTATCAGGATCATTTTCATTAGAAGTCAATATTTGTGTATCGGTCTGAGAAAATGACATGTGTTTACTTTAAGTTTAGTTACATACATGGTCCAAATAAAGCTTGGACTATTTTAGAAAAGATCTTTTTGTACTAAATCATGACTGTTATTTTTGTGTTACTTTTGTAATAATCTTCTTTATCTAGAAATTATTAAATTGTGATGTAAGATCTTGGTGCAGAATCACTTGGTTGTGTTCGGCGTTTCAGTTTCAATACAAAGTATTCTTCCATAGAAATACACTGTGCTATATAATATTCATGGAAAATGTCAAAAACTTGGAATAAAAGCAAGGATAATTTGAACTATATTACTGTGATTCACTGAAAGGCTCCTAACACATCATTACAATTCAGGCCATTGATACATCAGTGCATTCAAGTGTACCGACCACTTCAAGCACTTCAATACTTTCATCGTTGGAAATTATTTGAAATGCCACGAAATTGTAGGACTTTATTCATTATTACTTGTGTTTTTAATTATAGGGTTATTTGGGGATTATTGTAGGACTTTATTCATTATTACTTGTGTTATTAATTATAGGGTCATTTGGGGATTATTGTAGGGCTTTATTCATTATTACTTGTGTTATTAATTATAGGGTTATTTGGGGATTATTGTAGGACTTTATTCATTATTACTTGTGTTATTAATTATAGGGTCATTTGGGGATTATTGTAGGGCTTTATTCATTATTACTTGTGTTATTAATTATAGGGTCATTTGGGGATTATTGTAGGACTTTATTCATTATTACTTGTGTTATTAATTATAGGGTTATTTGGGGATTATTGTAGGACTTTATTCATTATTACTTGTGTTATTAATTATAGGGTCATTTGGGGATTATTGTAGGGCTTTATTCATTATTACTTGTGTTATTAATTATAGGGTTATTTGGGGATTATTGTAGGACTTTATTCATTATTACTTGTGTTATTAATTATAGGGTCATTTGGGGATTATTGTAGGGCTTTATTCATTATTACTTGTGTTATTAATTATAGGGTCATTTGGGGATTATTGTAAGGCTTTATTCATTATTACTTGTGTTATTAATTATAGGGTTATTTGGGGATTATTGTAGGACTTTATTCATTATTACTTGTGTTATGAATTATAGGGTCATTTGGGGATTATTGTAGGGCTTTATTCATTATTACTTGTGTTATTAATTATAGGGTTATTTGGGGATTATTGTAGGACTTTATTCATTATTACTTGTGTTATTAATTATAGGGTCATTTGGGGATTATTGTAGGACTTTATTCATTATTACTTGTGTTATTAATTATAGGGTTATTTGGGGATTATTGTAGGACTTTATTCATTATTACTTGTGTTATTAATTATAGGGTTATTTGGGGATTATTGTAGGACTTTATTCATTATTACTTGTGTTATTAATTATAGGGTTATTTGGGGATTATTGTAGGACTTTATTCATTATTACTTGTGTTATTAATTATAGGGTCATTTGGGGATTATTGTAGGACTTTATTCATTATTACTTGTGTTATTAATTATAGGGTTATTTGGGGATTATTGTAGGACTTTATTCATTATTACTTGTGTTATTAATTATAGGGTTATTTGGGGATTATTGTAGGACTTTATTCATTATTACTTGTGTTATTAATTATAGGGTTATTTGGGGATTATTGTAGGACTTTATTCATTATTACTTGTGTTATTAATTATAGGGTTATTTGGGGATTATTGTAGGACTTTATTCATTATTACTTGTGTTATTAATTATAGGGTCATTTGGGGATTATTGTAAGGCTTTATTCATTATTACTTGTGTTATTAATTATAGGGTTATTTGGGGATTATTGTAGGACTTTATTCATTATTACTTGTGTTATTAATTATAGGGTCATTTGGGGATTATTGTAAGGCTTTATTCATTATTACTTGTGTTATTAATTGTAGGGTTATTTGGGGATTATTGTAGGACTTTATTCATTATTACTTGTGTTATTAATTATAGGGTTATTTGGGGATTATTGTAGGACTTTATTCATTATTACTTGTGTTATTAATTATAGGGTTATTTGGGGATTATTGTAGGACTTTATTCATTATTACTTGTGTTATTAATTATAGGGTCATTTGGGGATTATTGTAAGGCTTTATTCATTATTACTTGTGTTATTAATTATAGGGTTATTTGGGGATTATTGTAGGACTTTATTCATTATTACTTGTGTTATTAATTATAGGGTCATTTGGGGATTATTGTAAGGCTTTATTCATTATTACTTGTGTTATTAATTGTAGGGTTATTTGGGGATTATTGTAGGACTTTATTCATTATTACTTGTGTTATTAATTATAGGGTCATTTGGGGATTATTGTAAGGCTTTATTCATTATTACTTGTGTTATTAATTATAGGGTCATTTGGGGATTATTGTAGGGCTTTATTCGTTATTACTTGTGTTATTAATGATAAGCTTATTTAAGGATTATTTGGAATGTATAATTTGCAATACCATAAGGTTTTTTAAATTTTTTACTTTGCATTCCATGGAAATAGATTATTCGTATAGTTTTGCAAACGTTGTCACCTCTATGTCTTTCCTGTTCCTTTTCTTAATACCATATAATCTTGAAAACATAGAGATAGAAATAGAAAACACACATCATGTTTTAATATATGTATGATATAGTTTTCTGCTTACCATGGATGTAGTGCATTAACAAGCTTGATATTTGTCATATACAATGTAGTCATGTGTGATATGGGGTCAATACTTCCTTCTGAAACTATTTACTACAATCAGTTCAATTCTACTTGTATGTATATAGACAAGGTGATACATTTAAGCAGCTTGAAATCTGCCTCAACTCATTCTATGCTAATTTCATTTATTTAAAAAGTGTCTTCATTCATTGGTTAAATAGATCTGCATAAAACGATACAATAGAAATTTATTCCAAATTTACAATTAAAGGAGCAGCAGAGAGGGTGAATCCTACAACTTTCCGAGCGTCGATTCGATAATCTAAGGCTTGTACCAAATAGTAAAAAAAAATGGCGTCTATTCGATAAAATAAGATTTCCTTATATACGTCAACGTCGTTGTCATCCACCCTCTCTGCTGCTGGAACTTTCAGTTCTGGTTAATAATTCTTTTACGAGTTCAACCAAATATTTGATCGAGTCTTTATGATGGAAGTCTTTAGGACTTTACAAACAAACTAATCGCTAACACCTCCTCTTGTAGATCAATTAAATTATTTGACTGGTCGGTGAGTCGGAAATTAATTCTCGTTAACGAATTATTATGGCATCGCATGTAGACAGGATTAATTGGGTTTTCAATAATTAGGAATCCTGGAGGAGCTGTTGGTGCAAACGAATAAAGAATATATCCCTGCTGAGCTTGATTTGATTGTTCTAGATTAATTTGATAGCTTCCTTCAATTGCATCACATACTAAATTGAGAGCAATCACCGCTGAAATATTTACATTGTGCGGTGCAATATGCCTACCACCGCCATCTGGGTCATTATTATATTTGAGGAGGACAGATGGATCTTGTTTTTGTAGCGCCTTGATATCGGTTCTAACAATTCTTGCTAGTTCCTCAGCCTTGTACTTGGGAAACTTGAAATTACGCAGATTGTCTTCTGTGATATTGTAATCGGTTAGGAATCGTTGTTTACTGTCACTGTTGTCATTAATTATTATTTGAATAATTAGTTCATAGATATATTCCATGTCAGATATAAGTTGATTTATTATTTCAACGTGTTTTTGCGATTTTGTTTTCCGTAGTTGTTCTAGTTGTGTTTCATATAATTGTTTAATTTCATTAAAATAACCACGGACGTCAGTTAGCGTAAATGAAATAGTAACAGATGAGTCGGCTGTTCTTTTAATGATAAAATCCCACTGCAATGTGTCTTTGTTGGTAAATATAAATCTATCGCCGATTCTTCCTTTTCTTATATCAGATAAATTATCTCGATAACTGGGATTGATTTCATGATATGATTGTACGTCTGTGGTTAAGTCGGCGGTGGATTTTTCCGGTGGTTTTTTAGGCCATCCTAACACTGTTCTTAACGAGCTGTTATAGATATCTACAATGTATCCCTCTGTGCTTATTTCGATCGACGACGAGAGCGTCGGTTGATGAAGATTAATAGCTATTTTTGATTCTTTTCCAGTGATTGATTTTATTCTACGTTGAATTTCAGCATTGATTTGCTTAATTTGGTACGACCCAGTTGGTAACGAAACAGTTTCCCACTCTGGAGTACCATCGGGTTTATTCTTATACGAGAACACCAGTGCGTTATTGGGTTGCTGACCACCAAATGCAACCGATCTGATATTAGGCCAGCTATGATATACTCGTAATTTTGCCAGCGCGATCTCACGCACTGGAATCGGAGAAGGGAAGTTCACACTAAATTCAGGGCTCGTTGATGTTATTGATATCATGCTTGTTCGTATCGGAGTGGTATTCTCCGCGATTCGTTGAAGCAGTTGCAGTTCGTTGAATTGTAGTGACATTATTGTTAACGCTGTCTTCAATTTCCAATTTCAACATCGCGGAGTTATACAACTGGGTCATCGTGGAAAATTCAACATCGGATATGAACGAATTATCTATTGACAGTGAGATCAACTCGGATAATTTCGAGTACGTGTCAAATACCACCCGGTACCGAGCTGTATAATCGGCGAGTTTTTTCTGAGAACACGATGATAATTTTTTAGTTATCGCGTTGGCGACTGCCGTAATTGTTGTTGCCGCGGAGATAGCAATTGGAACTGCAATCGGAGCCATCATGGTCACCGTCGACAAAATAACCCCGGCGCTGGCCATCACACCAGACACCGAGTACACAGTTACATCGATTGCGGTAATTCTTCTGCGGTATTTCTTTATTTTTCACGATAGTGCTCAGAAAGTGATTTCAAATTCGCGGAAAACTCTTTCACGGTGTCGAATCGATATTGCGATGACGCTGTCATTGATGATGGAATCATTGACATTGTTATTTTAAACCTGATAGTGTTTTCAATTATCCTATTATTGAAACGGTTTTAGGATCTGATGAGGGGATACCGTATAAAAATTCTATTATCCAGGGTAGCGACTCCCTAATCACAGACTCGTCGGAATTGTTTATAGTAATCGTAAGCGGGATTGGTATATAGGGTGGAGGTTTTGGTATTTTCTCTAGCATATATGTCAGCGTGTTAACACCGCTGATACCTGTGTTGCTGAATCCCAAATCAAATTTACGGTGATGTATTATTGTAAGTCGGTAGCAACCTGGTACACCAGTATGTCTGTGTCCAACACGTAGATAATTTTCATTTCCTCGGATCCAATCAAGAGTTCCACTATCAACCGTGTACACGATGTTATTAACGGCGCTTACACTATGTGGAATTTTTATCTTATTGATAGCCGCGCTAATTTCAGCAAGAGTCATACTTGCCACAAGTGAGGTTCCAAAAAACTTACTAACGACGTCGTTGGTGGGGTTTTGTACCTTTTTAAAATCTTCTTTTAGTTTAAGAATATCGTCGTAAACGTCGAGATAGGTTTTATTGATTTCTGTATTTTTCATTATCGTTCCATCGCGGCGTTTAAAAAATGAAATCAAAAGGAGGTCAGATTTTATACCTTCTTGGAAAACATAATTCCCGTTGAGTTGAGAATATGTCGTCGTGATATTGTAACTTTCAGAACCCTCAAAGAAATTTTTAGCCATTGCGATGATGCGTTTTTGTTCGTCAAACGCGCTTTTAATCTCCGCGATGTGGTTTCAGACATAGGTGTTCTCCCTAAAAATTTATCAACGATGGTATTAAGTGATGTTTGTCTCACCATAAACATATTAATATCTTTGAGAGTCATTGTAGATGTAGCTGGGACACCAAAGAAACTATTAGCGATGTAGGCATTGTGAGTATGCTTGCCGATAAACTCGCTAATTTCAGCGAGAGTCATGCCAGCCACAAGCGGGGTTCCAAAAAACTTAACAATGACGTCGTTAGTGGGTTTTTGTACCTTTTCAAGATTTTCTATTAGTTTAGAAATATCGTTGTAAATATCGAGATAATTTACCTTGATTTCATTTTCATTCATCATCCTTCCCGCGTCCCTGTTAAAAAAGAATAGCGATAGATAGTTTTTGATTTCAGCGAGAGTCATGCCAACCACAAACGGGGTTCCAAAGAATTTATGTACGACATGTTTGCGAAAACTATTATAACCTCGTATAAGATCATTCAGCTCACGTTCGTTGGTAGCAATCGCGTCGGTGATCGTAGACACAAGTGCGCCTGGTTTAAGTTGTCCATCGTTGGAATACAGTGCAATAGAGTTTTCAGCGGCAGCGCGATGCCGTATCAAAATGTCATTCACGGATATATTACTGCTTTTCAATTTACCCTGGCTATCTTGAAATACAACTATTTCGTTCGGGTCAACAATTGTTAAATTTAACGTCTCAGCGATTTCATCTTCTATTATTTTTTTTACTTCTTCGATAGAACCCGCAGATGTTTCCGCGGTGGGTTCCGACATTGACAGAGATTGTCCCCAAATATCGATCATTATTATAAAGACTCTAGTATTTTCAATTTATTGATTCTCTAAAATTACCTTGTAATTTCCCACTCGTGTATTCGTTTGCAACAATATGAGGTGGTTTCCACGGAGATCCAAAGGATTTGAATGAAATCTCCGCGAGGACATTTAATACTTCACGGCCGCATATCGGTGGATCATTTAATTGTTGTGTTGGCAGCGTGGAATAAAAAATCGGAAACTCTTTGAGTTTCATCGAAGAATTTATATACCGCATAAACTCGCTTGGTGGGGCTAGCCCATATGAATCAAAATAGATAATTCCACGTGGATCAATCGCGTATGCAACCCAGTGAGTTCCCGATCCGCTGCTATTATCAAGATTGATGATACCGGTTTCAACGTTATTTTGTTTTCTCGGTAATTGATCTCTCATAAAAACCCCTCTGAAGTTTTTTATCGCTATTTTTTTAGCAGCATCAATTAAATCAAAATTGGACATAGGAGTCATAGACTCCTCAACAATTGGGCTTTCAACTAATAAACCGTTCCTGGTATTCTTCTTAGACCATTTCCGCTGTACCATGAATACGGGGTTCCTGGTAGGTAAAACCCCTTTCCCTTTTTTTTATATCCTTTCCCAGTTGCCTTTTTCAACGCCATCCCTGCCGCGGTCCCAACGGCTCCCAACGCTGCCGCTTTCGTCACCGCTGGGGCAGCCGCTGCAATCAATGCTGGTATTGCAGCTAACAATGGAAATATACCACCTGATTTTATCATGTTGGCGACTGCAGCCTTCGAAAATTCTATTTGAACTCCTCGCTTATTTTTCATTGCATCATTGAAATGTTTTATTTGACGATCCGTTAATGATATTTTATGTGTACCGCCGGACATCTGAGCTGGTTTTAACGTTATTGTTGTTCCACATTCTTTAGCAGATTTTGATCGCAATTTCTTGACCTGACCATCAGTCAGCTTGACACTAACAACACTATATGTCATTTTATTGTAAAACATATTTATGCTTTCAATTGATCTAATTGGAAACTCTTCAAGTTCATTTACATAATTTTGGAAAAAATCCGAAGGATTTTCAATCATAGATTTTCCACTGGTGCATCAACTACTCTCATTCGTCCGCCAGCCCCTTCTAACAACATTGATTTATCACTGAGAATGACAGCAACCGCTCTATAATTAACACCACCAGGGGATATACGAGCCCTAAAATGTATGTCAACAACGGATTGCCTTGTTAAATCGAGATGTTCCAGCGAAAAGTAATAAATTGGATACAAGTTCTTAAAATCAAGTTGCGATATTTGCAAACCAGTATCAACATTTTGATCACGACCCATATATGACAGCATCCGATGATACACACGTGCTATGTGGTTAGTGTCGTAATCAAGCTGAATATCCTCAGATGGTTCTTGTTGTCCGTTTATTCTCAGTGAAACCTCCTTGACTCCTAACCGATCAAATATCATATGACTGCGTTCTTGGGAGCCTAATCGATCCCGATCCTGCAGCGCTATAAATATATGACGTGGAGCTGAAACGCCTTGTTTTGATGCCAGGTGCCATGTAAATGTATCAGCAACATTATCCTCTTTGGCATCAGTTGTTGTTGTTAGCCAACTTATCAATGATTTGCCACCTGTGTCCATAAATGAAAGTAGCCGCTCTTCCGTGGTAATTGATGGAGTCATTACTGGCATCCACAATACTATTTTACTCAAAACAACTTTACCATCAGCGGCACCAGTACGCCAAATTGCATCATTGTCATTGCCTTTTCGCACTAACGCGATTGTGTGTTTGGCTCCATAGATGACTTTTCTGACATTTCTGCAGAATCCAAATATGTGATGGAGTGGAATCGCACATGAAAAATATCGCTGCTGTCCTTGCAACGTTGCTACTCGTGTTGCAAATCCTAAATTGAAATTACCATTAACGCCTCCGAGAATATCAAACGCAGCTCCGGGTCTAGCTCGACGTTCTGGATTAGTTGCTTCTCGTTGATTATCAACTGAAGTGTCTTGCTGTGTTAACACTTTAATGTATTGAAGGTGGTCAGCGTTATCTGTAGTATCCTTTGCAAACATCATAGATGGACCAGCCGATCTTTTATAATCATCGGAGTATCTTGCTAGCCCGAGTATTGTTGTTGCAACATCAACTTCACGGTCTATTGATTCAATTTCTTTTCCATCAATGAGATAACTTGCACTTTCAAATAATGCCATTATGCCATTATTAACAAAACCAACTCGGATATTTGAATCATTTGCATATGGGGTATCAGCTGCAACATCTGTTACCGGTGGCGACGGAGTCACCGAAGCAGCCACTATTGACGAAGTCAATTGCGTTAGTTTTTCATCTACTGCGTTATTTATAATTTTACTAACACTTGCAGGCATTTCCGCTGTAGACGGTAACGGTTTCTTTGAAAATCCTTTGGATTTTCCGCGTCTCACTAATGATGCTATTTTATCTTTCGCGGCAGAAAACGCTTTTCCGGCGAGATCTCCGATTTTGCCAATACCCTTATCACGAATTACATCAATGGCTTTCATTGATAATTGTTTAGCTAACGGCGCCACCTTGGGAGCCATTCTTGTAAATAACCCCGCAATGGTATTGCCGAAACCATCTCCGTAATATGCTCTATAAACAGGCAATCGTGAGTTCACCACGTAGACGCTTACTGGTTTATCATGATTGTAGTGTATAATCATCTTGTTATAAAACTAGTAGTTTTTTCAATTAATGATCAATCGCTTACATCCATTGGATTTTCATCATAACGTAGGGCGTCTCTGTGATTTTCAACTAATTCAGCAATAAGTTCTCGATATACATCAATGTCCATGATACCGCCGGCAAATAATCGTCTACAGATATCAGCTGCTTCATTAATTACTTCCGGTGAGTTATTTCCGGCTCGTTTCCCTCCGATGAGAACCTCTAACCGTGATATATCACTTAGAATGTTACCAGGGCATGTCACGGTAGAGTCAAAGACTCCAGCGTTGAAATCATTTGGATTTTTAATCGAATATCCTTTTCCGCTTGTTTTCTCAGTTGTACCAGTTTCATCATACTCTTCAATTCCCCTTCTAAATTCTTTATATCCCAATTCTCTTTTATTTAAACGGCCAATCCCCTTGTTCGTTTTATACAACCAATCAACCCATTCATCTCGGCCTATTTTACTGTTTTTATACTCGTCTTTTAAAAAGTCTTTTCTGGAATGAAAGCTTTGGGCGGCAAAATTACCAAAAATCTTATAATGTTCGGGTTTTATTAATTGAGGTCGTTTGATTTCTGCTATAGCTCCTTCGGTGAGTTTGTCTATAAAGGAAACACCTCTTGGGGTGACGACATCAACAGGTTGTGTATCAGGTGTGGAAACTCTTTGAGTTTCAGGTGCAGAATCATCAATATCAGCTAGTCGTTCATACTCTTGTTGAGTTTTTATATCACTGGATAGCTGTTGTATTCCTGCGCGTGTTTGTCCGGTCTCTGCTGCTATCTTTTCAAGCACACCAAGAACAGGCACTTCTCGTCGCTTGCCTTCCTTAGGAATATCTCCGTATATTGCTCGTTCAGTTGCTGTTTTCACATCTTTGGTCGCACTTGTTATCGGAGTAAACAGTTGTTCACTGGACACAGAAAAGTCAGTCTGCGCTTGTTGTCGTTGTTGAAGTTTCTCGCGAAGTCTGTCTCGAACCGGTATAAACTTTTTAATTGCTGCTAGCCGCTCTCAGGCTAATCTAGTTGTAAGCGATTCACCTACCATATATTGTTTATGAACTAATTTTTCAAATGTAAAACCCTTTGGGTTTCCATCACAATTAAAAGCTTAGTTATTAAATAACTTAGTTATTAAATAAAATGTACTATCAAGCTAACGTATCCATCTCAAACAGGGTTAAACTGTACGACGCTATCCGTGAATGTTTCAGAAATAACATCGCTGGGGGTTTCAGAATTGTAATATCTGAGAACGGCGATGAACGATTTGTGTTAACGACGCGGCAACAAGAACAACTACGTGAAAATGGAGGCGTCGCGGTGATTACTTGCTACCACAACCAGATCATCCATTATGCACATAACTGCATTGGCAAGTCCAAACTGATGAATATCCTTTCAGGAGAAAATCCAATGTAGTTACAAAAAACGCTAAAAAAAAATATTTTTTAATAAAAATTACTGAAAAGCCTATCACTCACGTGGTTAAGATACGGGTTTTTCCTCGTTTAACATTTTTCTAAGATCACGAACCTTAGAACTAATTTCAGCTCGTCTTTGATACTCTTGGCCGAGCTTTTGACGTATTGCTTCAACGGTGTTAAATAGCGTTATAAATAAATTAATGTCGTTACCGTACAAACAAGCATTAATGGACTTCTGAATTCCTTTCACGAGCCTGTACATCTTGGGTAAAACATAACGACCCTTACTAGACTGATACTCTATGTCTGCATATTCCGAGGCAATCCTGTCACAGTCGAGATCTTCAGATAATACTACCCCGTTATTTTTTAACTTTGAGATTTCGGCAATTATAGCATTTACATCTTTGATATCCATTATTTATAGTTTTAAATAAATATAGTATACTGTATCTCTAATTATTAAAAAAAAAAAATAACACATCTTTGGAACTCCTTGGTTGCCTTCGCATCCAAGTAAGCCCAAGGGGACCCGAAACATACATCTCCGGAAGGGAGGCCTAAGGTGGCAAACGCCATCTTAGACCGCCCAGAAGATATGCTTGGGGTGACGTCACAATGCCATATATATCTCCACTCGAGTGTTGTGGCAAATTTTAGGCATACATATATGATGTGGGGACGGCACAAGACAGCACAAACATGAAACGACGGGGCGGATTTTCTACGGCCAACCAACCAATCAAAAGCAACCCAATTAAATTAACCCGGTTGCATGATTGTGAACAAAAGACAACCACACGCCCGAGTTAAATGGCGTGAGTTAGTTTTGATCGGTCGCATTGGCCTTCGAAAGCCCCAGCTTTCTACCTTTCATATGCTATATAAGGCGACTAATCCAGCAGCGTTGATTCACGAGTGTGTTATTTTATTTCCTTATTACTTATTAATGCTGTTTCACAACATTTAAATGAGACAAATATTTTAAATGAAACATTAAACAAAATAATACTGTTGTTAAATAATAGCGTATATTTTCCCTGTTCTAATTCTCTAGACAAAAATGCATTATCGATTAAATCACAAAGAGCTGTATACAAGGAATTTTAACCACGCCCACCTACTTCAATGAATAGAAAACACTCGCGTTCCGGCTGAGCGAACATAGGTAATGCGTTAGATTATAAAGAATTTTTGTACTGAAAAGAACGAGTTAGCTGTCTGCTTTACTGCTAGTCCACCCACCCCCACACATGAGATATGTAGATAAATAAAAATACAACTATTTAAATAATGCAGTTTTAGCCCACAAGCGACAATAAAAAATTTTATTCTCTATCGAAACTCATGTATTATATCTCCATTACAGTCACGTGGGCGCGCCTAGTCAAGGTATACAGGTAATATAGCAGGCGACAAATTCCTTTGACGTCATAATACAAGGGAACTTAGTAGGTAGAGTGTAAATGCGGCGGATTTATCCATAAAGGATTTATCTCCCTTAAATAGTTTCAGGTGTATACGAATTTTATTTTATGACCATTTTTTTTAGACAGAGATGTTTTTATTAAATTTTCTGCAACAGATCGAATTGAAGGCATGCAAATGTCAAAGTATCTACTGGCTTAGTTTATCGAATGAAAGATTCTCTCCTCGCTGGTTTCTAAATCAAACGATTTAACACCATTGGGGTGTTTTGCATATTTGCCGGTTACACCTAATTTTGAATTCAGACTTTGTGAGACGGCTTGAAGATTCTCAAGACAATTATCAGTCTTCACGCCATTTATGTGATCAATCACAAATCCGTCTTCGATTAATCCGTTATGACATTCAAAAATAATTATGTGACAGAGATATGTTTTATTTCTAGCACTAAACAACAAATACCCCATATTATTAAGATATCCAATCGGTTTTTTTAGTCTGCGGTGCCTGACAACACCATCACTGGAGGCTTCGTAATTAACAAGCACTGGATGAGGTCTGAAATCTTGGCTCATTTGTATAATAATACTATTTGTCTAATTTATTATAAACCTCTTGATATAATCTTGAGGGATTTTGATGACCTTGTCATTGAACGGGTCATTAATTCGTTTGTCATAATAGCGTTTTAGTTCCCTGTATCGTTTACCCCCACAAGCAAGGCATAATTGTGATTTTCCCCTGACGCCCACTCCACATCGGAGGCATGGGAGAGGACCTTTTGAACCGTTTCTCACGCTTTGCATATGATACCCACAGAATTCGCTCCTGCATGATTTGTTACACGGGGTTGTTGATCCAATCATAAGCCACTTGCAGTGATTCATTATACTATATTTTTCTATTTAAATACTTGTTTTAATTATAACATGGAGGAGTTCAAGAGATTATCGAAAATTAAGCCCTGGAAAAATACTAAATTCAATCTTGCTAGGGAGTTCCAAAGATTATCGAAAATTAAGCCCTGGAAAAATACTAAATTCAATCTTGATAGGGAGTTCCAAAGATTATCGAAAACTAAGCCTTGGAGAAATACTAAATTCAATCTTGATAGAGTCTCTGATACACCAAAACGTCTAATCTGTGATAGAACTATACTGGGTAAAATCAGGGAGTGTTTTAATGAATTCTACCGAGACGGTGCAGCATACTGTTGGTCGACATTTCGAATTATTGATGAAGATGTCAATGTACCCATCATCGATGCTACTATGAACGATGATAGAGCAGCTGAGATAATTTCACACCTTGGCGTAAAATCCAAAGGGGAAATTCGAAGAATTTTATCATGGAAATCCAAGGGTGTAAAATCCAAAGGTGGAAATCCAAAGGATTTCAAGCAAAGCAATTCCCAACAAAGCAATTCCCAACAAAAGTATTTTTTCAGAATAAAATTCATTATCGAAGTCGAAGGCAAATGGATTATCAGGGATAAATTTGAACCAATCCTCAAGGATAAAAAAACTGTCATTGTAAGTAGAGATTCCAAACCAGGAATTCTAACTGGAATTGACAAACCATACTACGAGAGATCTTATCCCGTAACAGCAATTGTTTATGGGTTATATCCGTTAAATGATAAACCCGATATTGCAAAACTAGCTCCTATGAAATATTCACCGTTGACTTCGTCAAGGCTCAATTGTGTAGCAACACGGGTAATGGAACACTTCACAAATGCATCCCGAGGAAATAAACTAACTGATCTGCGACGTAGGAAAATAACCGAATGGGAACTGACAGTGAAACAGCACGGTGCAAAGATTTCTGATATAGCTAAATTAGAAACATCATTAAGATTCCCAATAACCGTTATGACGATAACCGGAGAAGTTTTATACGAACCGAAATATAACAAAAATGGAGCTCCAATACAAATTATTGATCATAACGAACACGCGTGGACACCTGCAGTAACAATATTTCCACGAGATAGAACCGTGAGATATATCCCCCCGGAATTTTCCGGGGAGTTCGTCGGGGATGTTTTCTATGAAGAGAAATTATTTGATGCTATTCATGCGTTGTGTAAAGATGATCCTGTGTCAGTGTGGTTACTTAGTAGTGCTGGTTCCGAATCAGGATTTGATCAATTTGTAAGACCAAATGGTGAATTATATCGCGTTGAAGAATTAGATAACAGAATGAGAAAAATCGCTAATGATTTTTCACCGGAGAGTTCCCATGAAAAACTATTGACGGATAGTTTTACTATTCCATCAGTGGTAGCTCACTTCGCAAGAGAAAAAAACTCATGGCGTCCAACACGAAGTGATTTTCTCGAGGACGTTAAATTGAGTTGCGTCGTATTCGGTCATGGAGGACTGTGGAATACAAAATACCATCGTGACGGTATGATTTCAATTGATATATCCGCGTGTTATCCTGGAAGTTTTCTCGGGTATGGAGAATGTAGTAACTATTTTAAACGATTTGGACACCCCACGCATGAAATGACTCGTGTTGCGATTAATGGGCCATTACCTGATTTTGATTTAACCGGATTCGCTCGTGTGATATCATTTGAACTCGCTACAGGGTTACATCCGTGTAGTTATGTTTGGCTTGGTAGACATATATCTGAAAAGGCCTGGATGCCAATAGTGTTACTACGATATATGATTGATTGTGGCATGCTGATATCGTTGATTGTTTCCGAAGCTATTATATGCTATCGAGCTCAGAAAGAAGTTTGGCTACCACAACCCGATCTAGATCGTATAATTAGCGAACTGCGAAAACAGTTTCCAGATTTCAATGAAGAACAAATCATGAATTGGTCTAAGAAGTTATTTGAAATTAAAAAAGAACAAGCAAAGGATTTTGGACGAAGAATAATCGGTAAATTTACCCAGGGTGGAAGATACGACAATGCAAAATTTTCCTCGCGGTTGATCATAGACGTCGCTGAATACGATTTTCTTGTAACGGATTTAACGAAACAGGGAAAACTTGTATCCCGCAAGGATGCTTTTCTATCCAATGGTGAGAAATTGGGTACGGTTGTTACCTACTGTGATGGATATAATTCCCAGTACACACATTTGAGAAGTTCTATGCTAGCTTATGCTTCTATCAATTTATTTTCGATGATAAATAGATTTCCTAATACCGCGGTTAGAGTAGTTACTGATTCGATGTATATACACAATAAATACAAATCAGATGTAGCAAAATTCACATCCCAGGAGGAAGCGTGGGGATGTTGGAGATTTAAAAAGGAGACGCTACATGAGTATTGTGAATCGGCAGATGTTACCATGGATGAAAAGTACTTAAAATGTGATGAGATTCAATCAGAATTTTCTAATGCACCACCGGTATCTGATCCAATATGTAGATACAAGACAGTTTATTTAAACGGTTGTGGTGGGTCAGGAAAGACAACTCGTGCAATTGAATTATATCGTCGGTCAAACATGATTGTGTTAACACCGACTCACAGACTCGCCAGAGAGATGATACAGCGAGGGGTAAATGCCTGTACTTATCACAGTTTCTTTCGATGGAAGGGTGATAAATGGACTCCTGAGCGTATGGGTGATAAATTCATTCCTGAAATCATAATTTGGGATGAAATATGCACAGTGTCATTAGATGTATTACAAACATTTCTCGAATGGTTGTTAAACAAAAACACAAAAGTCGTCATGTGCGCTGATCACGGCCAACCACCACCATTTGTCGGTGCATCTCCACACGAATGGCTAAAGGGTTTTGTAGACTACTATGAAGAAATTACCACTGATTATAGATCACTTGATGAACAATTACGCGAGTTCAAAGCACTGATTAGATTACAGCCGGATAAAATCCAATGCGAAATAGCGCGTGAAATAATTTCAGAAACTTCCATGAATGATTTTTGGGGAGCGTGGAGACCAACCGATTTGATAATTGCAAGTAGAAAAATAGTCAGAGACACACTTCAGATGAAGTTATTTGAAACGCATAAAGAAAAATTTGCAACACTTCCAGTACCGTTGTGTTATAGGCCTTCGGATACACGAAAGCAGAATATAGAAGTTGATATTCCAGGGAAGAGTGAAAAGCAGATTCTCGTGTTAAATGATATTGTGCTGGTTGATATCAGCGTCGTCGAAAATGCATTGCGTGCTAATAAATCCCCATGGACGCTAGGATACGCAGCGACGATACATTCTTCACAGGGATTAACTATATCGGATACAATTGTTTGGATGGTAGATAATCGCATCGAATGGTCGAATTTAGTCTATCTCGCAGTATCCAGAGTACGAAGAATAAATCAGCTTCGAAGAATTGTCGTCATGACAGAGTCAGGTGGCGATGATGACACCACAATGGATGATGCAAGCATCGTTGATGTTAGCATCATTAATAAAAAAACTCTCCGGTTACAAACAACAAGACAAAAAAAAAAAAACAACGAGAATTTGACATTGATGCTAAATTAATAATTACGCTGAAACAACAACAGAATAATCACTGCGCGAGTTGCAATTGTATAATGCGTTGGCAGTATTCGGATAAAGATCCTCGCCAATTTACCGTAGACAGAAAAAATAACAGTCTCGGTCATGTCAGAAACAATGTGATGTTGACTTGTCTTGAGTGCAACAGACGCAACGGCGCTAATTAAGACCCCGCGGTGGTAATTGAGTATCCTCGGGAATTACCTGTAGTTGTTGTCGAGTAAATCCTCGCTGAGGAGCAGTTGAATCCAGTTTATAGATTGGAGGTCTACCCGTAGATCGTGTTATAGTAGATATCTTGTGTGCAGTAACACTCCAAATAGGATCGGTAGCCCTTTTTCTGCCACCTTCAAGCTCTCCTGGTTCGTATAAATACCTAACAGTGACATTACTACCAAGAATTGGTTCTTTGAAATCTTTTTGTGAAATTCCTTGGATTTCCATTTTTGGTATAGACGCTTTCTTAATCGCGTTGACAGGTTTCATGTTAATTGTTCGAGTAATCTCGTTATTGAGCGCGGTAATCACAGCTGGTAATCTCTTAACCCATTCACGGGATCTTTTATCCTGAATAAACTCCTTCGCGTATTGATATCCAAATAACCGTTAAGCAAGAGTCCGATTAAATCGTTCAACAATTGCCTGATCGCGATGTAGTGCAGTATGTCCTTGTCTGATGGTGACATTGTGATGTTTCATCGCTGATAAAACAGCGCCTTGAAATTCCTTGCCAGGATCAACTTGTAATAGATTTGGCCAGCGTAGTGGGCCTCGTCGATAAATCCTTTCAAATGCAGAAGCAACTTCAGGTGATGATTTTGTTTTTAATGGTTCTGCTTGTTTGTATCGACTCGCAACGTCAACTACGGTTAGCGCGTATTTGTAACCGTTGTCATGTGGTAAAAACAATAAATCAGCCTGATGAACTTCATTAGGGACAGTCACATCAAAATGCGAGAAATTTATTTGTTTAGGACGCGGTAGATAAATTTGCCATATAGCCTGTTTGGATAACCAATTAGCCGCAGTGGCCTTTTTCACTTTTGCGGCGTTGGCGAGTTTATTGATTGCAGCGTTAACCCTCCAGTATCCTTTTGGAGAATAATAAATAGATTCCATATTATTAATTACCAGCACCCATCATCAATTTGCCTTTCATAGCTGATTTTACCAACCACGAAGCCAACTTTTCTTTAAAAGATTTATCAGGAATAGCATTTAACGCATGAATTAATTTCACATCCGCGAGATGCCTGTTTTGCAGATTGCTGCTTTTATATGCAACATCATGAGCATGACACGCCTTATCAATAGCGTTTATCGGATACTCGCCGGATCGAGGTTGATTTTGATCATCAAGTCTGATATCTAATCGTGTTCCGGGACCACAGTAGCTATATCCTGGAAGGTGCTTTTCTCCGGGGTACTTTGCCCATGGGGTTCCAGGGAGCTTTGCCAATTTGGCTGCGATATCACCTCCTCGTTTTTTTTTAAAACATCTCCGAATTGTAAAATCTTTGATTTTGTAGAAACAAATCTGAACTTTTTAATACCACATGTTGCACATCTACCAGTTAGTGCTGATCTGTTATTTTTAGTTGTAACCGTCGTCACATCATTTGTGCTAGTACGCGTTTTACACTTCACACAATATAGATCCATAATTTATGTATAGAGATATGAATATAATTGATTTTTCAGCGACTAAAATAAGAGAACCAGTTAAGCATCATGCAGCGCTATCAAACTCTATCCGTGCAATTATAATCGGGCCATCTGGATCCGGCAAGACACAATTGTTGCTCAATTTAATAATGAGATGGATAAAGTGGGATAAGTTGTATTTAATTGCCCCTAGCGTAGATGATCAGCGTTGTTATGAAGTGTTAAAGGATTTTAACGAGAATGCATCAGAAATTAAAGGTGAGAACGCCATTGATTTTATAACTGATATTGACGAGGCGCCATCCGTGGATGACCTTGATGGGAACATTAACAATTTAGTCGTATACGACGATGTGATGTTAGACAATCAAAAAAACCCAGCTAGGATCTTTTCCAGAGGCAGGCATAAAAACACTGACGTGATATATGTCACTCAACGCTACACTCAAATTCCAAAAGTGATCAGAGATAACTGTAATATTCTTGCTGTGTTTAACGGCGTTGATACACATACGCTACGAAATATTTGGCAGACATGGTGTTCGGATATGGACTTCAATCAATTTAAAAATTTCTTTAGTCATGCTCAGTCGACTCCGCACGGATTTATAACAATAAATTTACATGATCCTCGGACACGATATCGTATCGGACTCGATCAAATATTTGGTTGAACTCGTAAAAGAATTATTAACCAGAACTGAAAGTTCCAGCAGCAGAGAGGGTGGATGACAACGACGTTGGCGTATATAAGGAAATCTTATTTTATCGAATAGACGCCATTTTTTTTTACTATTTGGTACAAGCCTTAGATCATCGAATCGACGCTCGGAAAGTTGTAGGATTCAACCTCTCTGCTGCTAAAGGAGAGATGACAAGATGTTAGGGAGACACCCCATTATCAACGAAAAACGAATGGGGGTTGGTATCAACGTACATAGTTCAACATTAATCTTTATTTCAATATCTGTCTATCTTTCTGCTCCATTTTTTTATTAGAGCTCAACTGAATAACTGAAATCAACATCTTTGACGGATGTCACGTCTAGCTGTATAATATTATGTTAATTAGTTCAAAGTATACTCGGCTCCTTTTCGATTTATCAATATTGATTGTGCTGCTAGCTGTGTCAGTTTAAATATATCGGAAAACTCATTTTTGTGATTATTATAGATTCTTGTCCAGTGATCACACATATTATATTTGAATACACCTTTTCCAAAATAGTATATTTCAGATAAATGTCCTTTGTTAAATCTGTAGTTTACCGACTACTATGCCAAATATCTATTTCAAACTTGCTGAATACTCTCTTGTAAGAAATACATTATTGTTATATTTCCACCAATTGATGTATAAACTTTTCATCTGCGAATCCAGTATTGGTCTGTAACAGCGTGGAGTTGTTCAATTGTGTCGTTCCGGTAAGGCGACAAGATTTAGGGGAGAGCGAATTAAAGTCTGAGACATCTGTTTTCATAAACGCATACATTTCCAGTGAGCAAAATGTATTTATTTCAGTACAATTGGGGTAGCATGGTTCAGTAACTGAATCGGACAGTATTTTATTCCACTATAATTGGGAAAACATTTTTAGTTGCCAGATATATTCTATTGATATTAAAGTAAGACTTTGTGATGCTTCATTTGATAGACGAAATTACACACACACACACACACACACACACACACACACACACACACACACACACACACATATATAGATATATATATATATATATATATATATATATATATATATATATATATATATATATATATATATATATATATAAAGACAGAGATAGTGAGAAACAGAGAATGGAAAGAGAGACTATCAAAGCCATGTCATGTTATGGTTTTGATAAAAACTTAGACCAGAAATTGAACAAAAATAACCAGCACCCCAAAATATATCTTTTGAATCTTTCCTAATTTGCACGAAAATAATTGATTGTGATCTTAATTTTTACAAAATACTTCAAAGATAACGGACGATTAATTTTAGCAAACGAATAATTATACGTTTGGTATAAGAAATTAATTCGGCATTGAAAATGAGCATTACAAGCTAATTATATCAGAAACCATGTCTAAATATAACAAAATAAGGTATATTACACACGAAACCTTTTAATGTTGCATGCATTTCAAAATATTAAAAATTAGACGCCGTTGCTAAATTCATTAGAGGTTTAATATTGTCTTGTTTTGTGATTTGGTTGTCAAAAATTATAATAAATATGATTTATTTCGATGTAGGTTGGTGTCTGCACGCTCCAATCCTCACCTCTTTACAAAACATTGGAAAATGGAGTGAAAGAGGTAATTGATAATTATTTATTAAAACGGAGTTACAATTGTAAATCACTTTTCAGATTTGTATTTTGTAATTGTTCATTGTGATTATTTGTCTCATCTGTTTGGTTCAGAACGTTTGCATTGTTTAATTTTTATTTGTGAGGTTTTTTTTAGCATTGTATTGACATTTCCGCTACACCGAATAAAACCACACAAAACAACTAGTTTACTAGCTAATACTTAATACTGTTGCAATTTAACGATGATTGCTACACATAATGTTTCACTTAAAACACAGATACTAAACAAGGAACAACTGTTAATTGCTGCTTATCATGGCCTCGACAATTCATGTCTTATCCTTTACTTTATGAAAACAAATTATCGGTACGAAAAATATAAAAATAGATATCAATATCCAATTGATAATCAGCACTCCATAAATACATATATTGTCGTTCCTTCTGCAAGACAGTGTATGTGTTCGTACTATGTTATTAAGTTATTACCCATATATATATATATATATATATATATATATATATATATATATATATATATATATATATATATATATATACGCAGCAATTGATTTAATTACATATTATGAAAATGATAAAACTTGACAGTTTAAATGGAAACCTATATATCATCATGTCAAATAATGTCTGAGGAAGAAGATTACAACGGTACCACAGTTATTTCTCTCTCTCTCTCTCTCTCTCTCTCTCTCTGTCTGTCTGTCTGTCTGTCTGTCTCTGTCTCTCTCTCTCTCTCTCCTGGAAAGAAATAAAACTCCACCGATCCATAGGATCAATATGCGAGTAACATATATTTATATGCATCTTGTATATCAGTATCTTCAATTGTTACCATTCTTCTCATAATCTCTTCTTAATTATCCACACACGTTTCTTCCTGCTCCATCCTTGTCGTTTATCTCTCCAATAAATTCCACTATGTCAGTGGTTGTGTGTCTATTGTAACACTTTCATTTTACCATAATTATTAAACCGTTAGACACCGACGCTTGTTGCAATTATACAAGAAACGACAGTTCCAAATTTTAAGATATGAAATATGAAAATTCTTACAAATTGTTCTTCTACCTCATTATATTTTTCCCTCAGTTCCTGGAACACATCCTCCTTTGACTCCTCCTCGACCACCACATATATGTCAAACATTTGGGGTCCGCTTGTTTGTAAGGCGAACATATTCAATACTAATAAGTATCCACACAAGAATGACCAACTGATATAACATGAAAATGGATATTTTTCAGTAGAAAACCTACTATTTACCTTTTCTAAACCAACACGGCATGTCCCTAAACTGTCTCAGAATCCGTCTACTTAACGCCCTGTGTCCACCTTGAAATATAATCTTTGTAATACGTGTGTATTTTTGTCGCATACACACCGGCATGATGTAATATTATTAACTACCCGTTTCCACACAAGAAGTTGAACGTATTACAAACACGCTTTAGTGATAAACTGCACTGATCAATACCAATTTAGACCTGCAACGTTTACCTGCTTGTTTTCTTGTATTTCTACGCTATTGTTCTGCGAACTCCCTTAGTATATGTCTACTTGTAACACAAATTGATACAGGCATATATTAAGAGAGAGAAATATGTACCGATATATGTAGGATTGTACTTTGTGGTACTTGTGGATTTTTTTGTTGTGGTTGATTTTGGTTTCTTTCTTCTTTTGGGGTTGAGGGTGGAGTTAATAGACGGTTGAATGGTTGATGATGATTGAACATATTTGTGAGAACAATGCGGGTGTCCGCGTGGAAAATACGTAGGATATTGTACACAAATTATACACTATTCACATCAATAGACAAATAGAATCCAAGAAAGCAGTTTCGTGCAATTAACATATTAATATACTTTTTCATGAGAACTGTCATTCTTTGTTATCCTTCTATTGTTTCCTGTTTTTTCTCGATGTAAGGATTTATTTACGTTGAAGATTCTACGTTTCAGTAATAGTTACAAAAGTAACAATATGGTGTTAATTTTGCTGTATTTGTTTTTCTCGTGGTCCTCGTCATCATTGAATTACTAGTAGTAGTAGCAGCAGCAGAAGTAGTTGTTAAACTAATACTAATAATAAAAACTGAATCGCTATATTTCATTTTGTTGAAACTCAATCGTGCAAAAGGAGGTTATATTGGTTCTTTCCTCCAAGCCACGATAGTTCAAATTTAACTCATTTAAAAAGTCCATTATTTTCCAATAATGTATCTAATAATGCTCAGAAATGTCATCATACTGTTGTTATATATCTTTAAATATGAGTGCAGGAAAATAATATTTTAGTTTCCTTTCTCAGTTAACGTTTACTCAAGTTTCATAAATTTTACACAGAACAGTGTTTTTTAAATTCCCACAATATTATGCAAATCCTAAATGTGATAACTTCTAGGCTTTCATTTCTTATGCTATATAGTTGTGTCATATCTCAACAGTCATTTCAGCTATTCCAAAGCCCGCTATAAATATATTTCAGTCTATTCTACGTTTTGATACTAGCAGAATGTAAGTGTAATGTTGTTGTATATACCATATATATTCCTTCACTCGACTGTTATCGAGCGGCTGATACAGGCGTGACGTGATACATCTTCGATATGATGTTAAGTAGTTACAACATTATATGATATCACTTCGAATTCGGATCCAAGGTGAAATATTTCTTCAGTGAATTTACAACATTACAGTTCATGATACTAATTCATCAGATTGATTTCCAAGACCTAGTCAGGGAACACCCTATGAATGTTTGTTTGTGTCCCTGTTTCTGTGCTTTTTAAGAATATATATAATATTTATTGTTCTTTTTTATTACTTTTTGGCATAAGTGATAGTTGTTTAAAAACAAAGCGGCGATCAGACGTTCATGTTTGTATATTTTATACAATTTCATGGATCACCTCTAAATCTTTTATTTTACAAATTGCTTTGGTTATTTGTAGCTAGTTACTGCACGACCCCCAACAGCCGTAACCTTTCTGAAGGATATGCAATTAATCTTGCTAATAGCAACAATAAATGACAAATCAGCTTCAAATTTAAATTGAATGAACATCTTTATCCTTTTCTCTGTGCGAAGATGTATTTTACGTTTTCCACGTACTCACGTCTTTACAACTGAGGATATCGTCAGCATAGCATCTGAAGATTGTGCATTTACGTTACCTTGACGGGCTTTCCCAAAATGTTTAAACACTGATATTTACTCTAAAGTTTTTTTGTATATATTGTTTCATTATATTTTATGCAATTTCTGAAAATGAAAAATACACCAACACATTGTATGTTGCTGCTAATATTAACATAAAAGTGGTGTTGATGAATCTAAATAAAAACATAAATATCGATTATATATTTATGATGGATAGTCATAGAACACAAAGAATAACGACAAATGTATTAATCTCTCTTTGTATTGAAGGTATAATTCATTAGGTGATCATGAATCAAATGATTCAGATTCATTGTATTAATCCGCTACCTTTTGCCAAAATGAATTATATAAAAGTACATATCTTGCATGCAAAAAAAGGTAACTATTTTTGGCACGCTTGCAGAATTTATTGCAATGCGATAACATTGCATACGTTACCGCGTGTCATGTACATTTTGTACCTCCACTTAGTATTTAGATTTATCTGAGATAATGGTGCCGCTTTAGTTAAGTAACACTGAAAGCCACATATAAATTCATGGTATACAGTCATTAAAATGGCGGCCTAGGTGAACTATGCTATCTGCATGTACTTGGCGCTCAATCTCCCCTCCAATACCCGGACACTGCATTTAACTAGGAACTTAGGAAACCGCCTTGTTAATGTCGGACCGCCCCTGCACTGAAGGCTTATCGAAATACTTTGATATGATCTAAATATGTCGCGGTCGATATAACGATTATGTAAGATACTTGCAAGGTATTAAACAAAATTAAATATGTGTCCTTTTGTAAGCATACTGCTGCCTTGATGCGATTATGTCAGTCCAATTTGTAACATACGTCTGTCTTGTTTGGATTAAAGAACATCATCAAATTGTTGACTTTAATATTAATGCAATAAATTCAAAAAGCAATATATTGATTTAAAAGGGATGCATTTTATGATAAAACTTTTTAACAGACATATATAGTTAGGAATTAGGTGGCTTTCGTTTTAAAAAAAGCAAAAATGGGTTTATAGAGGTGATGCTTTGTTTTATTTCGCCATATTTCTCTATGTCATTTTATATGGTCTAGTCCGATGTTATAGTACGAGAATAAACAAGAACATTATATATATATATATATATATATATATATATATATATATATATATATATATATATATATATATATATATATATATATATATATATATATATATATATATATATATATATATATATATATATATATATATATATATATATATATATATATATATATATATATGTGTGTGTGTGTGTGTGTGTGTGTGTGTGTGTGTAAAAGATATATAGATAGTAATAGTGCATGATTTAAAACAACATAAAATACACAAAGTATATACAAACACAATAACCATGGAATAGGTCCAATAATCAGTAGAAATCATTATTTATTTCGTACATTGGCAATTTACCTTACTATGATATTGTCTTTTTTAAAATTTCTTAAACGCGCAACTCTTTCTAGTCGTAATGCATCCCCCAATAAGTTAAGTCTATTGTCTTAATTATAGATTTGAATCGACAATTAAACATTATTATTAATAAAAGCTCTGAGTATGGTGTGTTTGTGTTCGTTTTGTATCTTGAGCATAAAGTCCCTTTATGATTAATTGCAAATCCACTGGAAACTGCAGTTTTTCCTCAACCACAAACTTAACTATTCTAAGCTCTGAAGTATTCTTGAAATTCTATAGAATATTGCTGTTTCCTATGTTATGTGTCACATTTGTATGCTTTCAATACGTTAGTGAACCTGAACTCTGGCATTAATTTTGAATGTTTAATGAAGATTCAATTTTACTGATCTGCACAGAGCAGGAAGAACAAAAACTAAATGACACTTGTGCTATGCATCTGGTCATCTTAAGAATTGTTAATAGACGTCAGCCCAATTATGTGTTCATGCTTTATATTAAGTAAATTGTTTATTATTGATATCATTATTAACGGCAAATTTTCAACATAAGTATGTTGTCTTATATTGAGCATTTATCCATATAAAGTCATGTAATTTATACAAAGACACAGTGGTCACTTTTAAGAGTGCTCTTAAAACTCACCTTGTTGGACTGCAGAAACAAACTTAAAGAACTATTAATGTTTTGCATCTTATATGTTTTTAGCATGTTTTATGTTTTCCAATTTCATGGTTTTTCTTATTTGTTTTCTGTAGTGTAGTCATAACATTATAGAGGTTGTAAAACGCTTAGAGCTTCTAAAGATCAGACTGTATACAAAGTCCTCATTATTATTATTATTATTATTATTATTATTATTATTATTATTATTATTATTGTGATTATTATTATTAATTGATTGCTACAATACATTTGACGCTACAGTTCAATTGTTATTGTTACGTTTAGGCTACTGCAAAACGCAACAAAGAAATTTGAAGACAAAAAGGTTTGTAAAATTTAACAAATAATTTATTGCTCTAGAAAAACATGGTCAAAATGAAAAGGAAAAGTTATGTTTTTAAAAATCAAATCTAAAATTAATATAAAAAATAATGCAAGCATTAAAGAATATGGGAGGTGATGACGTATGCTGTGGTCAGCGTCTTACTGCTGTGTCAACAGTTCTATGTTTAATCACTTTCATTTAATTAATCATGCTCTGATAAAGAATAAAAGCTATATAAAGTTTGTTTTTACTTCAACACTCATGAATCAAAATCAGAAACTCGGTCAGCATTATAATCAAAGAGTTTGTATTATTATTATTTGTGCAAAGAAATTACCTTGATGTCCATGGTATCAATATTACATTCCTTTTAACGTATGAAACACCTTCTAAAATTTTGCCAGTCACATATAATTTTAGCCATTAAAAGTGAGTCAAGATCTAGTGATAAGTCGTATTAATTCATAAATGATAGATAAAGGAGTTTCATGGGCCAACCTAAGCATTTCCTGGTTGTAATGTGTTGGAACTACTAAATGATAGTGCACTGACTACTTGTCACCAGCAAGTATCTTGGCGGTCTTTATTTTCCCTAAGAATTCAATTCTTAATTAAACAAATATATCTTCACCTGGTATCGAGATAGGTCATGTCCCACCGCTAGGCTATATATAAAAAAGAAGTAAAACTAAAGCAAGAATAATTGTATTCTGGGCGATCCCACAGAAATGATTTCTATTTTATAGTCAAATACATCAGATCATATTTGGATGAACACTTCTGACAGTTAACCCTGGTGATATTTTACAATTGTGGACTTTTCCAATAGATTTTCTTTTCTAAGTGGAATGTGTGTTTACTTGAAACTTTTTTTAAGGGAAAATATACCATAAAAAACATGCGTAAAAATGTCGTGATACTTTTTAAAAGTATTAATAACAAAGTCTATCTCTCTCCATCTCACTCTGTCTGCCTATCTGTCTGTCTGTCTGTCTGTCTCTCTCTCTCTATTCCTCGTAATACGTTTGATTGAAATCGTAATGGTATATGTTCCCGTGTAAAGAAAGGTTACCAAAATTGTAATCCGTAGGCGCCATAATTTTCGATTGTCAAGTAAATTGTTTTTCAAACACTTACACCCGAACAAATTGTAAATCAATATTTCGTTGGATTAAATAAAAGCTTGAATTGACAAGATCGTAGAATTCAGGTATTTTTGGCACTGCAATACATCACGGACATTTTTTTGAACATGACATCTAGCGTTTTTCAGAAAGGAAACAAATAAAAGGCTATTTCAAAAATGACGCGAGTGACATTTCACTCTTTAACCCAGCCTATGGTTAACTTTGAATTATAAAACCAAAACACACGTTTCGAAATAAAATGTAATAATGTTCAAGATCGAGGCGAGTGAAATTGTACTGTATAACACAGCCTATGGTTAACTTTTAATTCTAAAACCAAAACACGGGTTCGGAAAAATGTAACCAACCTCGTTTCTCTCAGCTTAGACTGTCAATATAACAAGGCGTGTTTTGGTGCTGCTTTTCTCCCTCCGCCTTTAGACTTGTAAAAACTTGGCCACATTGTTTGTAGAGTGTGGTGACAAACACGGTACATCTCTTAAATTTGAGATATGTTAAGCAGTAAGTCGATAACACTACCTTTAATGAAATTAAATTGATGAATGAACGAAAACAATGAACATCTTTCACATATCATGCATGGTTTTTATAATTATCTTTATCCTATAATGCCGTGAAAATAGCAGAATGCAAATTGGTGTCCTAGGTATGTTGTTTTCTTTATGTTTCTTTCTTTTTCTCTCCAATGCAATGTTAAATTTGTCTGCCAATCTCTCAAAACCTTTCAGGCTAAAGTACTGTATATTCTACTGTCACCCAGTAACACTTCTGTGCGTGTGCGTGCCTGTGTGGATCTTAGCTTTAACTTACATATATATATTTTGTACAAAACTTTTATAACAAAGAAATAGCAACCATTGACGTAAATCATTTAATTTAACCGTGTCGATCGCTAGCACAAACCTCTACCAACATATGGTATTAAATTTTAGAATAAGAATGAGAAGGACAGACATGACAATAATAACAATGGTATATAAGTATGAACTTAAAAAAGATAATTACAAAATAAATTAGGCAAGGATTGAACCAAAAATATGAAGTGATTATGCAGCATGCAAAGTGATCATGTGATTTATATGCAAATGAAAAGTGATGTGACATGGATCGCCATTGTTGTCTGCTTTCTTCTTGGAAAATATATCGTTTCGCCTTGATTACAAAAATTTAACTGAAAACGTTTTACACACTTCTTGAACATTATACGCGTCACGTTGAAAGGGTAAACCGTTGTTCTCAATTTTCTGGAAATTCGGTTTTGAGTTTCTCATAAGTGTTAATATTTTGTATGGACCAAACTAATTTCTTTCGGCTTTAATTAGGGTTCTGTGGCTTAAGTGGCGTGCCATGATTTAGGCAGACGTATGTCATCATTGAAATCCCTGTCACAGATTTGAGCTAACACTTCAACTCTTGTGTGAGGTGATACGGCATGTTGTTGCGTATTACTTTCTTAATGAAATAGTTTCTTCTTATTGCAGGTCCCTGTATATATGGGCAGTGTATTAGAGTAATTATTCAACTTTCAAATGATGAAAAAGATAGAAGAGTCAGCACAGATCGACCTGCTGGTCAAAGATTTGTTAAGAGTTACACGAAAGCCTAATTCACAGGCGAAAGTGACAACAAAACTTTCCCTTCGGATCATTCATTTGACGAGAGTCATAAGAAAATGTTTAAGTGCTAACGACGTTTGTTTTGTCTGCAAGGTAAATTAAAGTTTATCTCCAGTTATCTGGCTTGTTTTAGAAAAATGATCTGTTAAATGGTTCGTGTAATGCTTAAATAAGTTGCATATAAGCCGGACACATGACAGATCAATTAAAGAACGGTTGACCACACGATCTTAAATATTAGGTTTAACAACCATTGAACAAATGTAACACTAACTATTCTACTTAGAAGTATCACCTTCATTTCTAGGCCACTGCAAATACAATTGATTAAAGATCTTGTGATCAGTCATATTGACCTTAAATTGACCAGGGTTACGTTAGAAATTTCCTGTCGATATTACCGACGAATAAAAGGTTGATAGCTCATTGACTAGATGTCTTCAACGGGTACCCAAGATGCCCTCCATAAGGCATTTGTTTAGCTCGGTCTCACTAATTGCCTTCTTAAACAAATAGGATATCTCGGAATGAAATTCCTGTTCGACAGCGATTGATTTTCATTCGTTCAACATCAGTATGAACAGATCATAGCTCTAGCAGCTGCACTGATCAGGGTATACATAGACAGGGGATTTCGTGTTCAATTGGACAAGGCCTGACAGTAAAAAATGTATTAAGCACAGCATAATCTCCATCTCATAGCCGAATAATAAAGAATACCCTCCATGGGTCACGACTTCAAAGTACTAACTTCTAAAATAGCGATCTCGACCAGGTAGCAACAGTACAAATTACATTTAACCCAATACCACAATTTCTCTAAAAAATGAACTCACATTAATATGCAAATAGTAAGAAAGATCGAAATTGTTAACGTCCACTTTGTAATGCCAATTACTAATTTAAATAAATAAATCCTTCAAATTAAAAATGAATGCAAATATAACCGATTCATCTAATGATTCATGCGAAAACAATAAATGAATTATTCTGATATAATCCACGTTACAATAAAAACTAAGACGCAATTAGAGAATGAATGAGTTTTTTTCTGAATGGAAAACTCTCTAACACTGTAAACAAAACTTGTTTCTGGAACATTCAAGAGTGTGAATCAAGGTTTAATACTGAACCCAAACCTAGCAAACATGGGCCACATAGCTTTGTTCCTGGAAGGAGAGGAACACAAATATAGATACAATGAGAAAGAAAATAAAGAAAACTAACAATATTAACATCGACAAAATACAAACAGCATATTCGAACAAAATGTAATCATGATACAATGAAAATTAAAAGTATTTTACATTATTAACTCATTTGCACACACACACACACACATATATGTATATATTATATATATATATATATATATATATATATATATATATATATATATATATATATATATATATATATATATATATATATATATATATATATATATATATATATCAGAAAGCTAAAATAAAAGCGAAGGCGAGGACAGGGGGAAAAATGTTACCAAGTCTTACATTTCACGATTAGATCAAAACCAGGTGAAATATATTCTAGTCCTAATCAGTGTAAATATGCTCCAATGGGACTAAATGGAGCCAGTAACAAGGTATCAGTCATAAACACATTGTCGCCACTAAAGAACACTTAGTCTAGCTTATCGCGCTTAGACCCTGTTATAATCAATCAACGAAATAGACAGCGACAAAGTTGAGAAAGATATCATTTCATCGATTTTAGGTGAAACGTACCAGGAATGCAATTTCTACAAAGGTTGAATTTATGATCACTCTTGAAGTAATGCCAATAATACAAATTGGCTTCGATAACATAATCACACATTCAGGAAACAATGAAAAAAAAATATATTTAATTATTGTTTCTGGTATAATGTTATATCCTTCGTATTCAGGGAAATTTCATTCAGGACTATCATTTTCGCAAAAGAAAGATAGTTACTACTGAGTCGTCATTTCCATCCCGACTTCACTTAGAATAATGAAGGAGAAGAACATCCTATAGAAGAATTGTTTATCTTCTCGTTTTTTATACCTCAAACTGATGTTAATGTATGCATGTATGTATGTATGTATGTATGTATGTATGTATGTATGTATGTATGTATGTATGTATGTATGTATGTATGTATGTATGTATGTATGTATGTATGTATGTATGTATGTATATGTGTGTGTGTGTGTGTGCGTGCGTGCGTGCGTGCGTATGTATGTGCGTGTGTGTATAAACGTGTGTGTGAGTCAGGAAGATAAAAAGAGAGAGACCTATATATCATATGTAATGAGGACTGAATTAAAATTTTATTTTGTATCTAGAAAAGCATGTTCTGAAGCGCATAAGAAAACAACTAGTTGCCCAAAGGAATTACGCTGCTGCTTTATTGCCTAATTGCCTGATGGAACAAACCTGATGATGATTGTAATATAAAATAAATACAGCTTAAATCATATAAAAAATGCAATATAACGAAATATCTTATCCTTTCTCTGCATCTATCCCAACATAATTAAAATACATCTTTATTTCGAATTTGAGTCATCTTGGCTACAAAAGTAATTCAGTGATAATAAATATTAATCAATTTAAGTACATTTATAGCTATGCATTAGATGAATGCATTGCATTTAAAGGTATGACTATTATTTGAAAGTTCCATTCTAGACAATTCATATAGATTGTGAATTAGTACCAAAGCGTTTTTCCATCGTAGAATGATGTGAGTTTAAGTATCAGAATATAACGTTGTGCTTACAACACGTTTGCAATTGATCATTAAGGAACACAATGACTAGGGTAGCTATATGCATAATGGCGAGTGTGTAAAAATTGGGTGTATTTGACTTTTATTAAATAAAAATATCACATCCAACTTTAAAACACTTAGCTTGCTATACATAATCACAGCTGCATGTATTCCACTAATTGTATGTGTGTGATGAATGCATTGCATTTAAATGTATCAACATTATTTGAGATAAAATTATTATGTTTATTTTAAGAAAACATAACCAATTGTAGTAAGTTAATGTTTCTATAAATACCCTTATACATTTATGGTAATTTTAAAGCTCTTTATTTCCACAATGATATAAAATATATTCAGGTTCATTTTAATAGCAGAAGCCTCAGAGTCCTTATTGAAATGATGGAATAATGTTGTTCATTTCACGTGTATAGACCATCTGAAAATCATGATATATAAATCTGAACGTCAAACCAGAAAAATGAAAGGAGGTACTAAATCTCATACGGATTTTCTCTGAAGTTATTGCTATGAAAATATAATTCATAACTATATTAGCAAGTTAATCATGTTTTTGAAGTGATTCAAACGTCGGTAGCAGTGAGTATCACATGTTTAGCGCCTAACAGCGAATATATTTTACCCCAAGTAAAGATCCAGTTCTAGTGACACTCGGGGCGTCCTTAAAAAGCGATCATATTTCATCCCCACTAAAGATCCAGCACTAGAGGCACTTGTCCAGTCGGTGAACAGCGAGATAAATTCTCACAAACAGAGGCATGCCATCATGGCAAAAGGACATTTAACCCCGTATGAAAGAACATAGTTCAAAAATCCGCGCGAGAAGGAAAATATTGTCATCACTGGGTCTTGTTATGTATCACCATTTTACTATGGCAATGAGACAACGTTTGGACGAGAAATTGTATTTGTACGAAGAAACAAATTATTCAATATCAAACAGCAGACTCAATGTGTCATACATGAAATGACATGCATAACAATTGACACATTAATGACAAAATACCAGCTTAACTCTTAATTGTGTACCCAAATAAGAGAGATTGTATTTACGCCCCAAATCACAGAGTAGGTCACTCTAAAAAGCCAACAATTTCCATAAACATCTATCCCACTGAAAAATAGATTCATTCAATATATCGAAAGTCACAAACCACAACAACTCGAATATACATTTAGTCACGTCCAGCGAGATGTTACCGATTGACAGATATAGAACACAAACGTAATAAACAATACTAGATAACACAAATAAAATGTTTTGACCTTTAACTATCCCGTTGTTTTCTTATCACATTAAAAGCTATCCAACTGAATTTATATAAAGTCGTTGATGTTAGTATCCTGTCTTTAAAAAATGTTGTTTGTTTTAATTCGCCAATAACTTTCACTCTATGGTTAATGTTTCGTCGGAGACATTGAACAGGTCCCGTATCTTTTTGTGTACTTAATTGACGCTAACTGAGGGAAACAAACAAGCTGACCTATATTATAAACCTACTGTCTCTCACAAGTACCTTCTTCTGACCATCAGCCACCACCAGTGTGTAACGTCAAATCTCCCTTACGGTATGTACCTTCAATCCAAATGCATATGCTCCAAACCTGTTACTTTGAAATGTGACTGGGCATGGCCAACGGGTATTTTGGAAGGAAAACATATGTAAGGAGTAACATAGAGTAGACTATTAATAAAACAAGACTCTCAACTGAAGAAATCTAATAGAATGTATCTTCCATACCATTTAATATATTCACACAACCATTGATTTCAGAAAGAAAACTAATCATCAATAAAGATACAGTAACAACAAAATCAAATCAAAAGTCACCAACTCAACAACTCGAATGAACAGGCAGTCGAGTACCGATTGATGATACCGATTGACAGACATAGAACACAAACATAAGAAACGATAATAGATCCTACAAATGTAAATTTATGCGGATTTTGTCCCAAATAAAATTATAAACTTCCCGTTGTTTTCGTATTAAATTTACAATCAGTTTTGCACGAGACGCAAATCTTTGCTCTAATAACTACCCAATCAATGACATGCTATCTTGGCATTATTATTATTATTATTAATACTATTATTATTATTATTATTGTTATTATTATTATTAGTATTGTTATTATTATTGTTATTCTTCTTCTTCATCATCTTCTTATTCTTCTTCTTATTGTTATTATTATTATTATTATTATTATTATTATTATTATTATTATTATTATTATCGATATTGTTATTCTTTTTTATTATTATTATTATATTATTATTGTCATTATTGTTATTGTTCTTCTTCTTCTTCTTCTTCTTATTATTATTATTATCATTATTATTATTATTATTATTATTATTACTATAGCCTTTATTCTTTACCATGACACACAATTATCTGAACATCTTTTCTTGAGAACCTCCATGCATAATTCTGCCGGGATAAATTTCTTTATCAAATCCTGCAGATGGAATCGAACTCTAAAAAGCGCTGTGGTCTCGTAATTTGCACACAACTTAAAATTAGGTCAAACATATTGGTTAGCTATGTAAGAGGCACAAGAATCAGCTACTCCATTTTTTTTTTACAAAACCCTGTATTGTTATATATCTTGCTTTAATTTTCACACAAATATTTTTACAGAGCCATGGCGTCTTCTTTTGCTATAGTTTTTCAACAGAATTTGTTATATTTGATATGTTCGATCGTAATCGTTTCATCAGGGAAACTATATATCGAAGTTTTAGTTCCTGTACGCAATCAAAAGTATGGGTTGCTGTTGGTGAATGGTAGGATTTAATGAGAAGAAATATATATTATTCCATATAACCTTCAATCTACACTGACACAGGTACGATGATCATACTTTAAATTTTTTATCCACATCTAAGTAGTATGCATTCAGCTTTGATTCATATCTTCTACACCTGGTATAGAACATCAGAATCTAAACGCCTAATGAGGAACTGTATAAGAAACACAAAATATCATTCGCGCTTTATTATTTGTTGAAAATAGAGCTCGTTTGAGATGGCTAATAAATGCATCTCAACAGTGCGGCTTGCATGGCTACAAAGTTATCAAGATTGCCAATTAGAATTGCAGCTTTATAGTTGCCACCGTACCTTACTCGCAAAAGAGAAAGATAACAGCTATTGTCAAAAGATGACATCTTTGTTTGTAGAGGAAAATAAATAGCGTATAATATAGAAGGGAAAATTACAATAATTAAAAGAATTATTCAAAAACCGTTGATAAATTGTACTCCTTTTGTTTGATCCCAACCCCCAAAATTCACCTCAAACATGCGATTAATAGCATTATGGAAGAGTTAAGTATCTTTGCATATTTAGCAACCGTTATTGCGTTATTAAGAAGTATATACGTATATATGTACACGTGTGTCTGTCTCTGTTGTTACGAACTTAAGGTCTTAACCTAACTGTGAGAGTAAAAATAAAAATCGACAGCTTTAGTACATTCGGCAAATGATTTTTTTTCCTATAATACAAAAGGAAAATTGAAAACGGACTAAGAGTAAGGTGAATGAGTTGCCACATAGTACTTAAAGTATATTACAAGTCATTATAATCCAGATGTGCTTTCTTAATCAAATCATTTTAGCACTAATTTAAAATGAGCCGGAATGTGGCGACTGGTTAATATGCTTGATGGACCACAACAACACAATCCAATAATAATTCGAACAGATTGATTTAGTTCAAAATTATTTACTAGAAGTTTGTAACTCCAATGAATAGTTTAAATAAATCCTCTCAGACCACACCTGACCACAACACAACTTTTTTCCAATAAATAATGGTGTTGAAATAGGAATGAATAATTATAATATAATACACCTTAATATAAAAACCAGCGACACAACTTGTTGGGCAGGATGAGGGTCGTCTCAATGAAAGTCTCCATCCAAATATCCAAAGGCTTTTTACCCTAAACAAATTTTAAAGTCAGAATGAAGGCTGAATCCAGAACATACAGCTAGGAAATATTTTACCCAGTAATCTCAATCATCAATCATCTTGGATTAAGATCATTCACAGTTAATATATATATATATATATATATATATATATATATATATATATATATATATATATATATATACTTTCCCACAAGTGATCATAAATAAATTTATTTGAACTCTATCAATATAATCGTGTGATGCACCGCTATTTTACTTATCATGTTACGTGCTTAGGCTCTTTAAAAAGGAACAAAAAAGGCAAAGACAACAAGCTTTGACAAAGACAATGTTTCTTTAGAAAAGCTAGTTAAAAATGAGAAAAACAACACACGGAATGAAGAATCAAATCCAGAAAAACGTTTAATTAATAATTAAAGATTTCGAAAATAGAACTTCTTTTAATAAAATGTTCTAACGAATATGAGAACGAGTGCCAATGATTTATGTTATTGAAGGCAATGACGTATGATTTGGTCAATATAGCATTGATGTATCAATAAAGTTGTTTGTTGTATCACCTACAATAATATTCCAGTGTTTGAATTTTTCTGAAAAGTTAAAGGAACCGTTCTTGTCCCAAAAAATAATTTTTAGCAGACTTAATTTTCACGGAAAAGTAATCGCTTCGAAGCCTAGCAATTTTGAAGAAATATTAAACATTGGACTTCAAATGGTTTACAACAAAGAAAACACTTTGACGTGTCAAAGTTTAAAGGCTGACTGAAATTATTTCTCAAAACATCGCTTTTAAACATGACAACTACACACAACAGACGCCCATATGAGGGTCATCCTACTTGTAAAATCTGAATGTCAAAAAGATTGCTGAATGTTTGTAGAACAGCATTGAAGCTCTATACATGTCTTCTGTCACATATTCCCATGACATCCTGGATTCACTATACGAATCTCAAACAAAGAAACAATGAATTTTGTTTATTTTAAATCACAAACTAGGTCATCTTTTGAAAAAGAATGATCTAGAATTTGGTATTAGGGTTTCGAACACTTGAACTGAATGTCTGTAAAATATCAATTACAGAAAATAAATTTAGAGTACTATAGGATGTGATGGAATAAAATATTTAAAAACATTAAACTAACAAATAAACAATACAATTAAATGAAATACAAATTAAATCAAAATTAAATAACGATCAGTGCTTCCAATCATCCGTCCGTTCATCACTAAGTTTACCTTCGACCTGATTCAGTGTTTACTTATAGAGGAGGGCGATCACATATTTTTTTATGTGAAAGTAGTATTGGAGCACAACACTTTTTTAGTATCCTGCAAAATGTTATTAGGGAGGATTAAATATCAATAGTAACAATTACTTTGTAAGTGACCTTAAACGTTTGCTCTGTGTGTGTGTGTATGTGTGTGAGTGTGATTAGGATTTTTAACGAAGCTTTAACATATTTGGAGTCGTATCGCTACGATGTCTGCAGTGAGTCAATTTATAGTGATGTCTAGCACTGGGGCATCATGCCGCAGACATGTAGCATGATGTTACCCAGTCACGTTATCCTTAAACCAGGCTGACCAGTCCTAACACTAACCTCTTAATGCTGAGTGCCAAGCCAATCAGCTGTTAGTAAGATTTTGTATGTGATTGATATGACTCGGCAGGGGATTTAACCCACGAACTCCCGCTTCCGCGGCGGACGCACTAACCACTAAGCCACCGGAGAAGTACAAACAGTTGCCTTCATATGTGTATTATGTTTTAGGATAATAAATATAAGATTAAGTTTGTGTCTTTTCCTGCATGCATCTCCAGCATTCCTATGCATGAAGAGGATGCAAAATGTGAATGCAGTAATCGGCAACAGTTTATTGCAGCTTGTAAACGTAGCCTGAACTCCATGCACAAATAGTTATTAAATGTGATTCAATTTGGCATGCTATTTATAATAAATTGATAACAACTGCTATTTTAAATTCATTAATGTATTATCATTGTATCACCAACAACACCGATAGCCACAAACAGAAATTGTAACGGATTTGTGTTCGAGCTTGTATTTGCATCAGAAAGTTTATATTTAGACATTTGCAAACAATAAATAAGACTTATCATGCGCTTTTTCTATTAATTAATTAAAGTCAGTGAAGCAGATTCAAATCAAATACATATTATGATGCTATAATCAAAGGCATGTTTATGAAATATGTCGGTTGATACTGTTTGAATTCCGTGATAGTTAAAGATCAATTTTAGAAACAAACTTTGCTTGTGATAAGAATATTTATACAAATACACTTGCACTTGGCAGATAGGCAGGTGAAAATTCAAACAACAGTTGCAAAGATAAACATGGGAATCTCCTAAAACAGTTCACAGTCTTCATCAACACAACATTCTACGAAGTAGTTTTGTATGATACATATGTATCTAAGCCAACCACTTTAGAATATAAACATTTAAGATTTCTGGAATCACACCCCATTCTTAATGAGAAATATTCAACTTATAAAGTCTTACACATTGTGAATACATTACTAATATACCAAGGATTGGAACGCAGTCAAAGGAAAACGCTTGCCACAGTAGGGAATGTTGGTGCATTTAATGAAAAAGTTTGTTTGGATTAAAGATTATAACTTTTCGGTACGTGGTACGTTATTTTTAATTTACAACAAAACAAAAACATATAACACACAGGCATACTCAGATACTGTTGGTATTCTTCAATGGATCAGTAGATTATTAACATTGTTGCTTCAGTTTTCTCTTATCTTTTGTGGTGCAGATTTCAACACGACTGACGCACCTGGAGACTGATAGCAAGTAAAGGTATATGAGTCGCTAATACGAAGAGAGGCCAGTTGGCGGCAGAGAAACGTGTAAGAAAGGGCCACGTGATAGCAACCATAGCAAATCAGGCTTCCCAGCACGTCTGCACAAACTGCTGGAGGGACTGCCACTCGCGCATAGGCCTCCACAGCCACAACAGACGATGCCAACAACCCAATGACAAATGACACCCCAAAGGCGCTTTCCGCATGGTCTCCCGAGACTAAGGCGCCAATGATGAGAGCATACAACTCACATAGTTCACCTATTAATAGTTTCAGCATAGTGCTTGCATACCCCAGCCTTGCAAAGCTAACGACCGGAGACCCTCAATCAGAGTGCATACTTTGCTAGTGTTCACTTTGTGAACATACAAATTCAAATACTTGTTACATAAACCAGTCTAGAAAATATGATTCTGTTTTTACAAATGTGGCTTATAAGAAATATATTCACTTGTCATTTTTTGTTTTCTTTATCTGTTCTTTCATATTCATTTTAAAGTTATCACCTTTACAATTTAAGCTTATTCGAACCACCTGTTAACGCATTTTAGTAAGGTATGTATTCTTGAAGTATTTGCAATCATGACCCATACCGTTCAAAATGGTATTAAGAGATGATATTGTGTATGTGCAACGTACCCAACAGCGGATGTCAAATCATGACAGTGACCCGCAACCCTTTTAAAATTCTACAAGAGTTTCATGGCACACTATTTAATAATATCAGTAAGCACTTATCAGCACAGAACAGCAGCTGTAAACAAAATGTAAACATATCTCCCTCACTAACTGCATTATACGATGCACATGCATAGTATTATAAATGCGTCAATAATCTAAGTGATGCAACTTAGAATTGATGTGCAGTGTAGGGTTGGCATACACAGCATATTGCTTACTCTTTATTGGGTTACATACCTATTACAGTCAACTGAAGTTGTCAGCTAGCAATCATTACTTATGCCAAGATCAATTGTCTCACTTGTAGCGTAAAAAGGAACATACTGCGGTCAACATACATATTTCAACTAACAATACAATGATGTTGTGTAGAAACAAAAAATGGAAGAAGCAAAATATATTTGTATGACTGTTACCATTAAGTTACTAATTCCCAAATTACAAGGCGTTTTCATTTTTCCTTGGGAAGATCAGCACTTAAGTTTAATTAATCATTATACCTTCAGTTTATAATACTGCTTGGCAAAAAAATAAACTTAGTTTATTTTGCTGATATTGGCCTTGACCTTCAAACCACTGCTTTTTATTTTTATTTCTGTGTATGTCTGATAATATGAACCATTTGCAACAACTTATTCATCCAGTGGCAACTCTACCACTTTCATGCTAAACTGTAGCTATATTATAGAATGCTGTGTATTTACAAAGAAATTCGATTGCCGTGTATAGACCGCTCATGTGGTCTGGTGGTTACAACATATGCTGCGATAAATTTACATCTCATACACCTTAAAATACGTCCCTAGCAGTAAGTAGCACATTCGAAACCTGGCAGATTCATACCATAACATGATATTAGCAGCTGCCTTCCTTGGCGCTCAGCATTAAGAGTTTAGTGTTAGGACTTGTTGACCTGGTGTCAGGATAATGTGACTGGGTGGGACATCATGCTACATGCCTGCCGCATGATGTCCCAGTGTTAGACATTACTATAAACTGTCTCTTTTGCTCAACCCATTCAATTAGTATTATTACAAACAACCATGGTCGACTATCTAAATATTGCCGAAGGCTAAAGTTAATCTCTTACGCAAGGTTACCGTGACCAGAGAGTAGATACGTAATCTTGAATCGGCAAAGGCATGATCTCGCGACCTCCCACCTGTGTAATTACAGCTTAGTCCAAAGATCAGAGAAACACGCGAGGGAAACGGGGCATATTCTAAATTCGTCCCCACTTTGACAGACAGCAAGAAGGACATTCAATCAGAATTAAGACAGAATGTGTTGTAACAACACTTAGATCCGAATTATAACTTCTAACTAGTGGGCAAAAATTTAGTTGCACCTAGGAAGATTGCCGAGCAATAAAGGGTTATTCCAGAGGCGTATCTTGGCTGAAGGAGGAGGGACAGAGGGGTACAGATGTCCCATGCGCCAGTCCTATGGGGGCGCCAAAATCGGATTTGTAGTAGATTGTATGTTGAAATTTTGCTAAATAATGAGTTTCAGAGTTGAGGGGGACGGCGTTAAAATGAATCTTGTCCCCGGGCTCCAAACACTCTTGCTACGCCTCTGGCTTACTCTGTGAAAGTCACTCGTAATTTGGCGTTAATTCTAGAGTTGAGATTCTAAGGAGAGACAAAGCTTTGTAAAGATCAGTAAACTACTTATTAGAATTTTGCAGAATATTACGGCATTATAATTGAAATCATGTGTAGTACACGTAAATTAATGGGATCATTTAGTACATTGAATTACCTTTGTAGTATTTAATTTACTTGCATATTTGAGAAATGTGCTTTAGTGTGTACACAATTATGTAGATTGTTAGCTTTTGGTCAGAATTACATTTGTAATTTGCTAATAGGTTACTTGATAGTAAACTAGTGCATTGTATTTATGTGATTTGTTGGAATTTATACATGCTTGAATTGTGAACTTGGAAAATGGTTGAAGTGTGTAAGATTTGTTAATCTGGATGAATGGATATATCAGAGCATGGTTATTTGTGTTCTTTGTACTAGTTGTAAGGTAAAGTCTGATTGTTGTGATATTTTTAAGCATTAGATTTTGAGAAAATGTACAGATGTGACACAATTTATTGATGTATGTATGAGGAGTAATTAATACCAATATTTTATTACGACATATTTTACCATACAAGGATGTATGTGTATTTCAATGTGAATGAATACGTGACCAAAGAAATTTAATAGCCGTTATCTGAAGATAAGCTGGGTGTAGTGTGAGATCAGAGGGCTAAGGAAAATATTGTACTGTCCTTGTATTTTGACAGGAAGCTTTTTAGGGGACAGAACCTCCGTTTCAGCTGAGTCCTGAATGACAAAGAGGGGAGTAGGAAGTGATAGTACAGCAGTCAGAGTCTGTGGGGAGAGTTGAGGAGGAGAAGAAAAGGAGTTGAGGAGTAGAAGTTGAGAAGGAAGATGAGTACAGAGTGGTCGAGAGAAGCAATTTAGAGAAAGTTTGGAGGAATAGGAGAGAAGAATACACAAAAGAGCAGAATACAAAGACAGGTTGAAAGCTATCTCACACTACTAATCAAGTGATGCAATAAGGCTATCACAGGGTCTAGCAGAAGGAGAGTACTTAGGAAATCTGAAACACTTAAAAAATCAATTTTCATTCAATTATTATTTGTTAAATTTCCCTTTTTTGTATATTTAATGATTAACCATCAGCATTGCTGACTGGGGGTTAGAGCTTTACAGCTATCTTTCACTAATTTAACTTCCAACCAAAATCGAGCCTGGGAGGGACTTCCATAATAATTTAAATAAAATGTTAGGAACACTCGACCCCAACTATAACACACCTACCACCTAACACATCTACTACAGTGGCAGGATAAAAATGCGACACACCACACTGTAACTCCAAAATCTTAGCCACCAGGCTGAAATTGTTAAAGCTATATTAACAATCGTAAACACACACACACACACACACACTGCTTTGTGACCAACTAATATAGTGTCACATTGTTTCAATACATTTCATAAAGTGTCACATCCTTTCAAATATATTTCAAACAGTGATCCCCCTTTTCACGTTCATTTGATACAGTGTGACACCTTTTCAAATACATTTCATAATCAAACAGAAACTGTTACGGCTAACTTTAAATTATGGATAAAATATATCATGTTATCATGTTGTGAAGGAAAATTGGAATGACTTAAAGTTAGGGATTAATAAAGGTAATTGTACTAAATGCAGAAAGACACAAACATTCATGAGATTTCTCTCTTTAAATTCCAATGTGTCTACTAGTGAAGGATAAATTTGATGTTTTTACACTAAATATAAATCATAATTAGATTGGTTGTTCTCCTAGAATCTCATTGGTTAGGGATTCTGGAATAAAAAGTAAGTGACTAATGGTTAGTGGACCATTCAATTAAGTGACCACTGTATATGGTGCTCAATGGAATTACTATGTTTGAGTCGGAAAATTAATGTAAGAAAAGAACAAATATAGCAATAGAAATAAGAAAACCAGAATTTTGTGTTATATAATATTTATTTAAACTGGTGGTTTATCAACTTCCTACCACATGTGGACCTGATTGTGTTTGGCTCCATCTTGTGACAACAAAGAGTTAATTCTGCCATCAAATAATCCATACACTCACCTGTAAAATAAAAATTATGTTGCTTTTCAGTTATAACATTTGAATAATGTCAATACTTCAAAATCTGCAACACCCACGTTTCAGTTATACTAAATAAATTCTGAAAACTGACAATCTTAAGTATGACATTTTCTCTTTTAATTTAAAAGTGTATTTTTAAAAGGAGAAAACTTTCTGAACATACATGAATAATTCGTTTTGAAGGAGATGATTAAAATATCCACTACTGGTTGAAGGATAAACTTAATTCTCCTTCATGTATAAGAGTCAACCAATAGAAACAATGTTTCTGCTCCAATATACATCCTCTGATGATGTTCCAGCTAAGAAGGTCTTGGACTGAAGTTACTACAATAGAACTTGTCATGAAAGACCACCTCTTTGGCAAAAGATAATGTTCTCTCAAGACAGGTGGTCTCTCATAGCAGGTAGCAATGCTATTTAATCAATTAATTTGTGCATTCAGAGTGTGGTCTCTCAAGACAGGTGATCTCACACAGCAGTGGTCTTTCAGACAGGTGTTAATGTATCAATATGGACATTGTCTTTGAAGGATTTTATCTTTGGTTGACTATATTGCCATTAAAAGCTACCCATTCATATATACATTGATATATTCATGCATGCAAATGCATTTATCTAGATGCATATTTTCATATACATTAATGCATATACAAATACATTCATAATGTCATGGAATTGTAAAAATCCTTTAATTTATTAAATACATGTACTCGGGCTTAGGTTTTGTGTACAACAATACCAAAGGGTGATGTATGTATGTATGTATGTATGTATGTATGTATGTATGTATGTATGTATGTATGTATGTATGTATGTATGTATGTATGTATGTATGTATGTATGTATGTATGTATATATATATATTCATACACATGCATCTATACATTCATACATATGCTTATATACACATTTATACACATGCACATACATATTCACACACATGCTTTTATAAATTCATAGTTATGCATAAACAAATTCACACACATGCTTATGTTTTCCATCTCTGTTATGTATATATTAAAATGTCAAAGAGTTTTCTAACCCTGTTAAAGGAGACTAGAAACCAGCGGAAATATACAATAATATTAAATACACTGCAGAGAAAAACATGATTCTGAAGCGTCGTGTGCGACCGTACTGCCAATATTGAGATATTGTCATATCTTCTAGGCGCTGAGTTTCCGTGACCTCGTATGCATATTTTCCGTGCCTATTCGGTTACTTATGGAAAGTGACGTCATACTAGCGACTCCAGCATCCAGACCTACAGTTGCAAGGTTCATTTCATATAGAGTGTAATAGCATACATAGAAAAGGCTGTGGAGTTCATTTTTTTTTCTTTTCCGAAAGATAAAGGCATAAAAAAGTATGGATACATTATTGCAAGCGAGTTGATTTCAAAGCAACACCATATAGCACTCTGTGTTCATTACATTTCGCAAAGGAATGTTACCAGAAGGATCCTAGAAAACGACTATAAGTTGAAACTGTTCCAGACATACCATTGTATATTTTAAATCCTGGTAAAGAGTTTCAAATGTACGAGTTACGAAAATAGGCAGAAGGCCGAGTAAGTGCTAATAAAAAATATGACAGCCCGACACCTGATCGTGCTGATGAAATGAGTAAATGTTTTTTTCTTCTTCAATATTACAATCTAAATAAAGTCACCACTGTCCTATGTGTAATTGAGATCTGACTTTAATCAGATGGAAACTTGCTAAAAAAAATAATAATAATAAGATTATCAACCCTTGAACTGTCGTGTTTCGAGAAAAAACAATTTAAGTAATTTTAAAAAAATATTAAAAAAATTATTTAAAAAAACACGACCTTTCAGTCTATGCCTATTACACGTAAAATGTATAAACGGAAATCTGTAGTGATTGGAACTGATATAAAAATGTCCCTTGGGCAGTTTAAATAGCAGCGATAAAAAGAAAAGAGATCCGATATAAAATCAAAGTTTCACATTAACTGGCTGATAATATAAATTGGGGAGGCGACTATTGACCCACCCATTTGCCCCAATGTGCAATTTCTCCCTGTGATACGCCATATTATCCCCCAGGACAAGCCTTTTTTCATATTCTGGTCTGCATAATAGTTAGAGGTTAGAATTAAGTACATAAACATAATGGTAGTTTAACAAATTAACAATTACTACTTATCATTGCACTTATCTTGTGAAATGGACTGGCCCTCTGACATAATTCAAAGAAACCATGTGCCAGAGAGTGTATGTAAGCACCAGAAATTCATTGGCAAATAAACGATGCCGAATTTCGTTGTAACTTCGAGGCCAAAGACTTCATTTTAAGAATTCAAATCTGCAGTCAAACGTTACCGTACATGTATGTGGCCATTGTTTTCCCACATTTTATATCCCACCCTATTTCCTTTAGTTTAAGTGTTAAGATATGTAACACTGTTTACTGAATTAAATATTTATTTTGAATTAGTTTTTTAAGAGTACATAAACTGCGTCGTATTTTTTTTATTTCTTCTTTTAATTTAATCATGGTAATGAAACTTTACATATATGGTAGAGGAATGTCAGATGTTAACTGGCCCATTTTTTTTTTTTGGGGGGGGGGGCGGAAATGGATATTTTGTTTGCAGAGAAAATTACGCAGCCTTCATTGTGATAATTCATGAATGTTAAACTAATTGGTGAAATTTTTTTTTACAAGAAGTACTCCTGTAGTAGTTAAACAATCTGAAATTTACGTCAATAATGTTTAATTTTAAACTATTTACTGAAGACAAAAACTGTCCTGTGATATTAATTATTTCTTCACTACAATATTCACAAATGATAAAATAGAATATGACATCTGTAGACTGTACACTTGATAAAACAAATATATATGGATTTTCTTCTTCTGAGAAATGAAAACTGAGAGACATTAAAATAATCGGGAGTTAACTGCGAGAAATCAAGAAAGATATTACGACATAGGGAGGAAATACCTCCAAAATTTGAATTTCATTTCTTTCTTTCTTCTCCAGGCTTGAAAGTTAACATATATGAACTGTTCGGGTTTGTGGAATTTCAGTCAGGGCTAGTAAGTTTATTTAAATCATCAGCCCGGGGCCTGTGCTTAAAACATTTCTTTCAGTACTGACCAGTACAGTACGTAATCTAATTTAACGAAGCATGTATATACTTACAGATTTGTCATACGCTAACTGTATCATGCATGTAAAATACACTGTAATTGAATCATAGAAAGGAAGCTTCTTTATGTTGAAATTAATTACGTATGATTTCCTCCTCGCAAAATTTATTTGTGGGGTGTTGTTTTTTTTTGTGTGTGAAAAATTATTTCCGATGAAAACCGTTATCAATGGTCTTTCTCGCTTGCCATGTTTCTGTTTGTATACGAGGACTGGCTAGTGTGACGTCACGAGACCACGTGATCTGTCGTCTCATTATAACTCGGAAATACTCGGCAATTTACGGAATCATTGTATCTTCTTCGCAATATAATCAATATCCGCACACGATATTATTTTTTTCAATATTATATTCGAATTAGAATTTGTAAAGAATTACATTTATAAAATAAAAATTTTCATTTCTAGTCTCCTTTAAGTATATGGTAAAATGTCGAGAATTTTGATGAATAATTTTAGTACTGTACCTATATGCAAAAAAAAATTCTATTTCCTTTATATCGACATGGGTTGTTCTGGATTTCATAAAATATGCCTTTCACTGCTTTTCCAGTGTAGAGTGGATCCAACATTATTCCTGTACTCTGGCTAACTTCCGGAATGAAATCTGTAGATCAGTCAAATAAGCATCTATACCAAACTTGATCACTATTAAAAGCTTATCCTATTCATTGAATATTTTCTCTATAAAACATCAGTAAAGATGACACTGTCACCCATTAAAAAGATTCCGATTTAATGTCACTGTCACCTATAAATAAGATTCTATTTTAATGTCACTGTCACCAATAAAATAGAGTCTGGTTTAATGTCACTGTCACCTATAAAAGAGATTCCAATTTAATCTCATTGTCACCTTTAAAAGATTCCAATTTAATGTCATTGTCACCTATAAAAGAGATTCCAATTTAATGTCACTGTCACCAATGCAATAGATTCCAAATTAATGTCACTGTCACCTATAAAAGATATTTCAATATAATGTTACTGTCACATATAAAACCGATTCCAATTTAATGTCACTGTCACCGATAAAAGAGATTCCAATTTAATGTCACTGTCACCTATAATAGAGATTCTAATTTAATATCCATAAAATCTGTTCTGCAATGCTAAATTTTTAACAAAAAGTAAGTTGTTGTAAATTATTTCTTTTCATTCATAATAATGGATAAAAGAATTAATTCTAACTGTCATTGCTATAATCAGATTTAATAATGTTTTTTGAAGTTGCTGTTTATATTTATACATCTTTCTATGTTGAAATAATTTCAAAGTATCAAAGAGACATAAATCATTTCTTGACATATATAAAATATAGTAATACGTATATATATATATATATATATATATATATATATATATATATATATATATATATATTCATCGAACATAAATATATCTAATTTGAATTACTTAGGATAAATGAATCAAGGATGCCTTACAAAAATGAAAATTAAGACAACATGAAGTCAAAAGAAACAAAATGGTTGATATCCCATAACCCTGGCCTTTGTGACCTTCAACAACATTAAGAATTTCTTCTGATGTCACTTTCTGTATTCCAATTTCTCTTGGTGTACTTGCCACATGATCATGGAAGTAAGCTGTATCATCAGACACTGCTACTGCATGACTCCTGATAAAAGAAATAATGAAAGTTGTATATTAAACAGGCGACATAAGAATTCATATGAAAATTCATTCATTTACCTATAGATACTTGCAGACGCCACACACAAGCAAATAATGAAAGGAAAATTTGTTTAATTATATGTACACATTCATAATAATAATAATAATAATAATAATAATAATAATAATAATAAAAATAATAATAATAATAATAATAATAATGAGGACTTTGTATAGCGCCTAATCTTATGAAGCTCTAAGCGCTTTACACCATCAATAATGATATAGCTACACTACAGAACAAGAAATGACAAAAACAATGAAATTTAAAAACATAAAAACACGCTGAAAACATATAAGATTCAAAACATGATTAGGTCGCTAATTTTGTCCCTGCAGTCGAAACAGGTGAGTCTTAAGACCACTCTTAAAAGAGACCACTGTGATTTTGTGTCTAATTTCAATGGGTAATTCGTTCCACGTCGCCGGGCCCTGGTGTGCAAACGAACGTTGTCCATATGACTTTGTTTTCACCTTGGGAACAATGAGTATATGATTATCAGAAGAAGAGCTTAAGGATCTAGCTAGTGTATACACAAGGGCGAGGTTGGATAGGTATGTTGGACTGGAGTCTGTCATTGAAACATAGGGTACAGAGCAGTGGTGAGGTGTGCTCTGATCGAGGTACTCTAAAGATGATCCGTGCAACTGTGTTTTGAACATTTTGAAGTTTCTGGAGTAAATATTGTGACGAACCAGACAGAATCGAGTTACAATATTCCAGTCTTGAAACTAATAATGAACACGCAAGTGTTTTAGTGTCATCGACTGAAAGATATTTACGAATGTAACTGATGCTTCTCAATTCAAGATATGCAGCCTTGCATATGTTCATGACATGTTGCTGCAATGTTAGAGTACTGTATAGAGGAACGACTAGGTTTCGTACTGACTGTGAGAATTTAATGTTGGTGTTGCTGATATTTATTGTCTGAGATAAAGGATGTGAATGAGAAAGTCTTTGTGTTGTGATCAGTATAGCCTCAGTTTTATCATCATTCATCTGAAGCTTGTTACATGTCATCCATGATTTCACATCAGAAATACACTTTTCTACTGCATGGATGGTAGCATCAACTTCAGTTTGGTGGCTAGACTTATATATTTGGGTGTCAACAGCATACATTTGGTGCGACACTGGGTGATGATCTATGACGCATGAGAGCGGCTGAGTATACAGAATTAAGAGAACAGGCCCAATAACAGATCCCTGTGGAACACCACAACATACGTCAACTGGGCTGGAATGTATTCCATTTGCAGATATAATTTGTGTCCTGTTAATTACGTGGGACTTGAACCACTGTAAGGCTATATTCGGAATGCCAAATACATGCTGGAGACGGTGACGTAATATATCATGGTCTATTGTGTAAAATGCTGCAGACAAATCCAGGAGAGTGAGGACTGTAATATTGCCACTATCCAAAGCAGAGGGAATGTTACTAAATACTTTCAGAAGAGTAGTTTCCGTGCTGTGGCAATGGCGATATGCAGACTGTACATTGCCAAAAAGACTTTGAATTCAAATAAGATACAAGTTGAGTTAGAAAAACCTTTTCTGAGATTTTTTATATGAATGGGAAATTAGAAACTGGGCTTTATTTCTTTAAATCATTATGGTCCAGTGTTGGTGTCTTCAGCAGTGGCTTTACGATGGCATTTTTGAAAAATGATGGGAATTCCCCTGATGAGATAGAGAGATATTAATAACATCAATTATTGAAGGCAATATTCGGTCTAAGCACTCAAGCAGCAGTGATGTCGGAATTGGATCAAGTTCACAAGACATTGGTGCACTTTTCATCACGATTGTCAGTACTAAATCTATAGAAACAGGTTCAAATGCTCCTAACGGTTGTCGCTGAAATTCTGCATCATAACTGTATGGTGACGAATCAGTTGAAATTGTGCGGTCAATCGAATCTCTAATGGTTTGTACTTTGTCATCAAAGAAATTTGGAAATTGGTCTGGTATGTGTAGTGGAGAGAAGGTTGTTGGAAGTGGTGTACATTTGTTCCAGGATATTAGTTTGTTAGTTATCTCTAAGAGCTCTTTGCAGCTTTAACTCTCCGTGCTCTTAATACTGAAGTTGGCTGATTTGGCTAAATGGACTATGTTTGTGACGTTCTTCTTAGCGGCATCGTATATTTGTTTATGAATAGTGAATCTGGTGGAAAGCCAAAGCCTCTCTGCTTTTCGGCGATGTCTTTTAGCAGTGTGAAGCTGGTCCCTAACACTGCTATACCATGGAGAACACTTTTTTTATTGATACTCCGCATTAAGTGGCTGGGGCATGTTTTTTAAGCAATGAACGCAGGCAGTTATCAAGTTGTTCCGCTGTTGGAAGTAAGAAAGTTGTTAGGTTTTATTGGATGTCATGAATTTGGTTGTATTTATCATACGGAGGTTTCTCTTAGTAGCAAATAGAGGTGGATGGTTAGGGACTTATACGTCGAGATGGCATACAATGCAAAGAAGATCCGATGCAAGTTCATGGGATACAAGGGTGGATTGCAGAATATTATCATCAGGTCTATAAAGAAACCAGTCTAAAATGTGACCAACTGTATGAGTAGGTTGGTTAACTGACTGTTTAAGATTGAAAACATGAATGGAATTTAGGAGTTTTTACATGTATAGTTGACCAGGACAGTCAAGGTAAAAATTGAAATCTTCAAAAATAATTAGGTTGCCACCTATCGAATTTCCATACTCTGGAAGATTTGAAAACTGCTCCAAAAAGAGAGATTCAGTCAGCTTGATTTTTCTACCAGGTGGAGGACGGTAGAAACAGAAAAAATGGACTGACATTTGTTCCAGTTTCAGCGTTGTTTGGACTAGTTCAAACGATGTGTGGTAGAAATTGAAGATTGTGTTGTACTTAAGGCATTTGATCATGGAATTCTTTGTAATTACAGCAATTCCACCTCCGCGAGAGTTGCGGGGGAACAACTTGATGGAGTAATCGCTGGGTGTTAAATCCGCACACTTACATTCACCACCTGAGAATGTAACCATGTTAATGTCAAGAAGAAGATGTCAATATTCTGGTCGTTGATATCATATATAGTGTATTATGACAGATTTAAAATGGATGTTACACAGTATTACCATTGCAGAGAATGAAATATTCAACGTTTTCTTCATCAAGGGAGGCCACTGCGGTTGTCTAAATTGAGGATATTGTTACTTGTAATAGCACTCTATTGAATATATAATGCAGAGAAATGGGTGTCAGCACTCCTTAAAAGATAAAACAATTTAAAAATCACCTCTCTATGGCCTGCTTTGGATCTGCCCATATGCCAGATGATGACCAGTAAAAAGCTTAGGCCATACCAAACAAAGGGATTTCTATATTTGCTGGGAAGGTATGCCAGAAAAATGTCCTCTCTTCATTGAATACAGTACTTAATCACATTAACATTAGCAGAATAGGAAAGAGATTAAGGAAATGCAAGATCATACCAATGTCAGCCACTATCATGCCATAAGGCAGTGCAGTATTATTGTGTCATCAGGGCAGTATTATTGTGCCATCATGCAGTAATATTGTGACATCAGGGCACATTTCTATCAGCGCAGGATTTCTGTGTCATCAGGGCTGTATTATTGTGCTGCCATTTCAGTATTATGGTGTCATCAGGGAACTATTACTATGCCTTCAGGGTAACATTACTATGTCCACAGGGTTTTATTACTGTGCTATCAGGGCAGTATTTCTATGCGATCAGGGCAGTATTATTGTGCTGCCAGGGCAGTACTGATGTGCCATCAGGGCACTATTACTGTGCCCTCAGGGTAATATTACTATGTCCCCAGGGTTTTATTACTGTGCTATCAGGGCAGTATTTCTGTGCTATCAGGGCAGTATTATTTTGCTGCCAGGGCAGTACTGATGTGCCATCAGGGCAGTATTACCATGCCTTCAGGGCATTATTATGATGCCATCAAGGCAACAATATTGTTGTCAGGGCAGTAGTGATGTGCCCTTGGGCAGTATTAGGCTCGAGGCTCGAGAAACAAAATTAAGTGGCTTCTCATCAGTTGATGGACATGAAGTTTCAAAATGTTGGAATATTTTAAAGTATCTCTAAATATTTCATAATTATTTCCTCTCTCTCAACAGATGTCTGATCATCCGAGACACAGTGTGCAAATAGTGGTTAAATGTGGGAGGCATAGAAGAAGTCGCGATGACTTTTATTTCTGAGTGAGTAATCTTGCCATATGTCGACATCGTTGTTCCACAAAATATCCTGTATATATGCTCGTCTTTTATTATGTTGATCTTGGAAAAAAGCCTTTTACTTTCATATGAAATGAATCCTATTTTCTTAGCAACTGAAGTGAATGAGAAAAGAAGAAAGAAATTCCTAAAATGAGTTCGGAATGACACTGATTTTGTAATATGTCCTTTGAAAGATAAAACCTTTTGTTACATGGGAAATTAACCAGACATTTGTAGTTAGAATTCAGGAATGTTTAATTAGAACAAAATGATTTTCCTGCAAATAATCTTAATACGTTCCTTCTGAATATGTATGTGTTTGTGTTTTTTAAGAAGTAAATAGGTTACATCTACTTTTTCGTTGCTCAGAAATGGATCGTTTTACGTGTACATTCAGCCATTTTCCATCTGGAGCCATTTACACATATAAATAGTGCAATATCGTTAAACCTCTTTCAATCATGCGAAACAGTTAGACAATAAAAAGTGAGTTGATCCAAATGTGCAAGAACCATAAGTACCACATTATTAATAAAATGCATTAAAGAAGAATATTTAACAGTGAAGAAAATTTAGCAATTTGGCAGATACAAAACTTGACTGGAAAAAAAAATGCCGAGAAAATACACAACTGAAATAGTGTATCATAGTAAGATTTACACATGCCTAAGGAATGCAAACCAAATTAAAATCCTTACCTTCAAGATTCGTGAGGTTTTAACATCAGCATGACAAATCAAGATATTTTGGTTAAAAAATGCAAAACTATTTTGCATTACGTTTTTGTTTCAATAATAATATGCATGAAGTGCATTCAATTTTAAACCAAGAAAAATCGAACATTGCGATGATTAATGCATTGGTTTGTTAAATTATATACTTCCTATCAAATGAAAGTAAATTCAGCAAAGAATATAAGACTCAAAAGATGAAAAATCGTATTTACCCTGGTAACTTTATGAAATTAAAAGTATGATTCAAGAATTAATACAATTGAAGCCGTTTAGTTTTCGGAGTCATCAGGAACTAAATGGGTTTAAGGTAAAAGGGCATTTCCAGGTTAAAAGATAATGCATAAAACTAATTATCGTTTCATTACCATGTTAAAGTACCAATCAACATGTAATTTGTCTCAATGTATTTCATTAATTGTGCATGGTAATTGATGTTCTGATCGATGTTTCTGACTTTGTCTCAGTTACAGGCTAAAATACATAAGGAAAATTCATGCATGTCATTCGAATAAGTCCTGAAATATTTGCTCTCAGGTTTTATTATAATTATACGTACTTCTTCATTGTACGTATGCCAAGTACCACCAGTACAAGTTTATAAATTAAGCATTAAAACAGAAACCAACATATTATTTTCCTTTCAATACACAGTCAAATGCTTTTTAACACTGTAAATTATATCACAGTACGATGTCTCATCTTATATCAACAGTCATATAAATATGTTGACAGTAAATCAGATCACAGAATGATGTCTTAGAATCTTTTTTTCCGTCAACCAAAGTTATGCAAGGCATCAGAAATAACGAATATTAACTTCATATCATTAAAACTCATTGTTATATGAGAGATTATCTAGATCTAAGTTTCTTTGGTGTATTGGTATTTTGAAAAGTTCATGATGTTATTTGCTGTGTAACATGTTTTCTATCAGAAGACTTCATTCTATAATCGGATAAATTAATTAAAGACTGTAGTATTTTCTTATGCTAACTCACAGTGACACTGAGTTCGATGAACAAAAATCTAATAAAATGCTTTCCGAACAGAAAGGGAAAATAGTATTGCTCTTGAAACAATAACAAATCTAAAAATATGAACAGCATGAAAATGTAAATGGCATAAAAGACTAACCTCTGGACGCAGAATACTCAGAGAAGCAAATACAAATCCTAAGTCTGTTTTCGTCTACTATTTTTAAATTTCTAATGATTCGAGTATCAGCATGGTTAAATTAAATTGTAATGTAAGTGATAATTCAAGTGAACAAAAAGCTACTCAAGGAAATTTCCTAAGTTAGTAACACAGGAAAACAAATAAAACATATTAAATATATTTAGGGACACTTTTAATGCTGAGAAGGTGAATAGAAAACAACAATAGAGAAAACAATGTATTAGTGGAACGTTGTGATAGAGCCTGTATAAACAATGGCAAGGAATATTATGGTGTCAGGCTGTAAGACACATACGAGAAAGTGGACGTGAAGGTTGAAATATTTAATTAAATTCATTTTATCTATTATATTACTTACCGTTGAATATGCATGTCAAGTTAACCATTAAGTTCTGAAAATAAAGTTTAAAATCCATTTTATATCTGAAAAAAATAAATGAAACGGGACATGACATTTTGTGTGACATGGAACGGGCATGTCGACATCTCATTTCCATGATGAAAAGAGCAAAAGGCGTACTGCTCATTGTGTTGAAACTAATCTTCTACTTTTCATTATTTAAAAAGAAGCGAGTATATATTTCAGTTATTTTATTCGCAGAGCTTATTTTGTTAAACATTAGATTTCAATCAAACGTTTGCCTCTATTTCAAATGCAAATATGGCCAATTAAATGTGAATACAATGATGTCATTTGCACACATTAGGTACTAAAATGTAATGATGCTCCTTTGCCAAAAGGACTCTCAATGAATAGGCAATATAAATTGATTTAGGCTTCTTTTTACAAGGAAAATCAACAGAAGCACATTACCATTAACAATAGCTCTTTTAAAAATACAAGATATTTAGTTATTAAAATAAATTGCTTTAAGCTTATTCCAATCTCAGATACGTCTAGACAGACATTCGTTGTAACTGTGTTTATAACAAGCTTTTAGTTTATTCCAGTGAGACCCGTCTCGACAGACACGCATTGTAATTGTGTTTATAACCAGTTTTAGCTTATTCCAATATCAGACCCTTCTAAACAGACACACATTGTAATTGGGTTTATAACATGCTTATCTTATTCCAATGTCAGATCCTTCAATACTGACACATATTGTAATTGGGTTTATAACATGCTTAGCTAATTACAATGTCAGACGCATCTAGACAGATACGCATTGTAATTGGGTTTGTAACACGATTAAGAAAGTTAAAGTGGAGATATCCAATTGCATTTCTTTCTTCTTAACATATTTCTGTTTATTTCACTTTAGACATAAGAAGTAAATATACATGTATATGCTAACCAAGATGATATTACAAGTAATTGCTATTATTGTAATTGTTAATATCGGCGAATACCTCCGACAAGTACATTAGTCTGTTGTTGCAATATCAAAATATCGACTTTAAATATGTATAAAATTTGCATGTCAATGAAACTATTGCATGCTTCAAATAATTAAAAGATGGTTTGGCTAGTTTCCTAGCATCGATAATGTAAAGGCACAATCTACTTGATTTCATTACTTTTGATAGCATGTGTTCAATTGGAATGGTTCCATGCAAGAATGATTTGCATTTTCAAGCTCAACATCCCTTAGACTACCATAATAAGAAAATATAATACTGAATCTTAGTGACTATCTTAACATATAAAACGAAGAACATGTTATAGCTTTATCAAAAGTAAAGCATGAAACAAAGAGCAGCTAATATTTAAACAGAAAGCTATTAACAACATATAGGGTCCATTTATGGCTGGTGGAGATGATGATGTTATAAATTTCAATTAAGAGAAATTTCAGACTAGGAAAGGTTTCAAGGAAATAGCAAGATCTTCCTCATTAAAGTCCTTAGTGATAGGTGATTGAACCCTCAGAACAATCCTCACATCCCATCTGATCCGAAACGCCTTGTTAATACACGAGTAAGCTCACAACCCATCTGACCCAAAACGCCCTGGTAAAATACGAGTAAACGCACATCCGATCTGACCCGAAACACCCTGCTAATAGACGAGTAAAGTCACATCCCATCTGATCCGAAACACCCTGCTAATAGACGAGTAACCTCACATCTCATCTGACCAAAAACGCCGTGCTAATAGACTGGTAACCTCACATCCCGCTGGTCCTGACACCATTTTGGGAACAAGATAATTTGTTTGATACATACGTGATATGTTGTAAAAGTAAGCCATAATTTTCTCATTCCAACAAAGAACACTGTTCAGATCTACAGATACTATGTCCTTGGTGATTGAAGTGTTTAGCGTCAGGGGCTGATGAGGGTCCCTTTTCATCCATCGGGAAGAGAAATCCCAGCCAGACTCACAGGAGGAACTTATATGTGATGAAAGAGTTTTCTTCTCCACTGAAAAATATTTACTGGATGTTTTTCATTGAGAGATGTAGACAGTTTTCAACACAATGTACCTTTAAATTCAGCGTTAAAATTTCCATGCTTTCAAAATTTCAAAACAAGAATAGTTGTGCTTTCAGAACATTGGTTGATGATAATATCACCGAGGTTTTCTATGCATGTTTTGCATGTCTTTCTGACCTAACAGGAATTAAATCATAATTAAACTTTTCATGTTTCTGCTACAAATTATTCTTGACAGTCCAGTGTAGAAAGTATGAAGGCATCACAAGCTAATTTGAAGGCAGCATTAAGAATAGATAGAACTACATCATCCTACAAGAAAAAGAATGTCTTTTTCATTGCACGAATGAAACTTTAAACAAAATAAAGATTGTTACTAGGCCTCCATGTATCCCTCTATTGTGTACTTAATTTGATAAAAAAAATTCCATACTGACCATCTGTCATTCTATCGAAAGTGATATTATCCTCTTTGTAGGACTCTGGTCTGTAAAATTGAGGATATATATATATATATATATATATATATATATATATATATATATATATATATATATATATATATATATATATAATTAACTTAGTGCAAATGCTCATGAAATGAAACAAAAATGACTCAGTTACGCAAAGGTATGACACTTTGTAAGTTTAGAAAATACATGACGCTGTAGAAAGTAACTACGTGACAAACTGGACTGGGCAGGTTACACTGTGAGTCATTTAAGTCAGGTATGGTAGCTATGGATACATTAAAAGTGTCATACGTATTAGGGTTACCCCACATTAAGATATGGTGTATCGTGTATGGATCAGGTGTCACTTTGATATAAAGGGGGGGATATAGGAGACACAGCTACAAGTATTTAAATTACATACTTACCTTGGCCTATTTACCGGTGATGCGTAATGATTCAGCTGATGCAATGTCCCATTTTTTGATATAGAAACAGTTCTATTTCGTTGCCAGAATTCATATTCACCCTCCAGATATTGTATGTTATCTTGCAGAAACTTTAAGTCGTGGGTTGTTTGGTAGAATTCGTACACCATCGGACTCAAAAACGGTGGCTGAGGACGCATCCTATAACATATTCTCCCGCCATTGGGGATGAGTCCAAATCTGTGTTGACACAAATACCATTGAGATTGTATCATTACGTCCACATCTGGCAAAGTCAGTAAGGTCATACAGTAATTACTTTGTCTGTCATTTCTATCAATTTTACGTGCCAAAAATTCAAATTTGGATCATTCCACTGATAATATATGGATTATATTATAATTTAATATCTAGCTTTATACTGATAGGGCGTGGAACGAGATCGTATTTCCAGTCTTGTATATCAGCACTTAAGGAACTATGTGACCTAAATGCTTGTTTTCCTAAAATATATGAACGGGGATGAACTTAACTACGAAACAAATTTTTGAACCCTTTTTTGCAAGCACCTTTATAATCCCTTTCCTAAAACGTAGAAACGTTATATGTCCATGATTCTATAATATCATGTCCATGACATAACAGCCTCTCATTGCTTGGTCTCTTAACACACTACTTCTCACAACACAATTTTCCCAGTATGTGTAGGCTTTTAATCTCAGTAGGCTTTTAGCTTTAATACCAAACCAAATATCATATACAAGATTTATAGCTCCTTATTACCTATTCCCCTGGCTTTAGTTGCCATAGTATCAATTTATTAAGTACTATTTGATGATTGGACTGGATTGTTAATATTCCACAAGATCATTTAAACGGAAGGTATTTTCCCCTGATTATTGGGCATAACATTCAATTCAACAGCATAGCTTTACGAAGGATTGCTGGGTTTCAACCAGATTTAGCATGTACCTTTATATTTATCAGACCTGAAAATAGTTTTATGTTCAGTATCTTTATTTGTATGAGCTTTGGCACCCTAGCACTTATTCTGCATTTTGCAAAATAGTTTTGACACATATTGTTGTATCTGAACTTAAATAAATAAGCATTTTTTGTCTGTTGACCTTGTTACACTAGAGTTCAACGACATACTGTAGCTGCTTACATTTTGATTATCCTATCTAGATTAAGGCTATCCAGGGCCATAAGTGCTGAAAATATTATTCCTCCTTGATTGAAATGTGAAACCCAAACAAAAAACAACATTAAAAGCTAAATAGGTGAGAAAATACCAGAGTTGTCATCATTCCAAAATAAAATGATCACATATAATTCGTTCTATTTTATCATTAAAATTACTATGAATTTTTCCTGGTGGCACTGTTGGGCTGGTACCCCAAAACACATAGTTTGCTCTTTCTGACCTATCCATTACTAACAACTATTTGTAGTAACAATTATAATGTGCTAAAGTCAAGTCAAACAATATGTTTATTAAGGTAATGACACTTGTATAAAGTATATATATCACATTGACGTGGTCCTTGTTTATTTGATGCTCATCAAATATGGGTTTATTACCTTGTCATTAACTGTACATAGAAAATCATATGAGTAATTGTAACAGTTGTAACAAATTCCTAGTTTTTGTTTTGCGTTTCTTTCATTTAGTTTTATGTTCTTTATTTTACCAACAAAGATGATAGAAAAAATGTCCTTAAAGTAAACGGTAAAGATAGTCTGACAAATGTTATAACATCCAAACTAGTTCTTTTGCTTATCTCCCTGTGCGTTGACCTACAATTGTATAATATTTCCATGCAAATACCGGTTGGACACGCTTGTTTCTCGTATAACATGTTACACATTTACTCTAAAATGTTTAACTAAGTAATTTTACATGTAATGTAAAGATGAAACAACATATACATACATTTTAAGCATTTATAATTTTCTTTTAGTTTATTTATGTGCCAGAAAAGGAGTCATTAAACCGCAAAACTGAATTAAATTTTCTTTAACATTTGAAAACTAACTGTTAAGATGGCTAGCTATCAAGCTACCTTTTTAGAAAACTGATCATATTCTCCAGCATTCCTTTAACTGTAGTGTGCATTTATCAGGCAAGAAATACCTTTGACAATCCAGTAGGAATTCCTGTAACATAATCAATATATCATTGGCATTAGGCAGGCAAGAAGATCTTACAGGAGTCCCTGTAACATAATTGATAGATAATTTCCATTAAGCAATCCAGAAGACCATTAACAATCAAGATGTCCCTCTCAATGTATTTTTTGCATTAGAAAGGCCAGAAGATATTTGACAATTTTACTATGAAGGCTATCCAGGGCCCTAAGCACTGAAAATATTAATCCTCCTCCATTGACATGTTAAACCCAAACACAAAACCACATCAAAAGCTAAATAGGTGAGAAAATACCAGTGTTGTCATCATTCCAAGATAAAATGTGCCAAAGTCAAAACCAAAAATGTTATTAATATCTCTGTATCATCAGGGGAATTCCCATCATTTTTCAAAACTGCCATCGTAAAGCTACTGCTGAAGAAACCAACACTGGACCATAACGATTTAAAGAAATACCGCCCAGTTTCTAATCTCCCATTCATATAAAAAATCTTAGAAAATGTTGTTCTAACTCAGCTTGTATCTCATTTCAATACAAAAACTTTTTGGCAATGTACAGTCTGCATATCGCCCTTGCCACAGTACGGAAACTACTATTTTGAAAGTATTTAATGACATTCTCTCTGCTTTGGATAGTGGAAAGATTACAGTCCTCATTCTCCTGGATTTATCTGCAGCATTTTACACAATATACAATGATATATTACTTCACCGTCTCCAGCATGTACTTGGCATTTCGAATATAGCCTTACAGTTGTTCAAGTCCTACTTAGTCAACAGGACACAAATTATATCTGCAAATGGAATACAATCCAGCCCAGTTGACGTATGTTGTGGTGTTCCACAGGGATCTGTTCTTGGGCCTGTACTCTTCATTCTGTCTACTCAACCGCTCTCAAGTGTCATTGATCATCACCCAGTGTCGCACCAATTGTATGCTGATGACACACAAATATACACGTCTAGCCATCCAACTGAAGTTGACGCTACCATCCATGGAGTAGAGAAGTGCATTTCTGGTGTGAAATCATGGATGACATAAAACTACCTGCAGATGAATAATGATAAACTGAGGCTATTCTGATCACAACACAAAGACTTTCTCATTCACATCTTTTACCTCTGACAATAAATATCAGCATTACCAACATTAAATTCTCACAGTCAGTACGTAACCTTGGCGTTATTCTAGACAGTACTCTCACATTGCACCAACATGTCATGAACATATGCAAGGCTGCATATCTTGAATTGAGAAGCATCAGTTCCATTCGTAAATATCTTTCAGTTGATGCCACTAAAACACTTGTGTGTTCATTATTACTTGCAAAACTGGATTATTGTAAGTCAATTCTGTCTGGTTCGTCACAATATTTAATCCAGAAACTTCAAAAAGTTCAAAACACAGCTGCACGGATCATCTTTAGAGTACCACGATCAGAGCACACCTCACCACTGCTCTGGACCCTACACTGGCTATCGATTTGATACAGAATCTAACACAACATTTGTTCTCTGTGCTATGTTTCAATGATAGACTCCAGTCCAACATACCTATCCAGCCTCACCCATGTGTATACACCAGCTAGATCCTTACGCTCTTCTTCTGATAATCATATACTCATTGTTCCCAAGGTGAAAACAAAGTCATATGGACAACGTTCGTTTGCACACCAGGGCCCAGTGACGTGGAACGAATTGCCCGTTGAAATTAGACACAAGAGACAATTGTCCTTTTTAAGAGTGCTCTTTAGACTCACCTGCTTTGACAGCAGGAACAAACTTAGCGACTTAATCATGTTTTGTATCTTATATGTTTCCAGCATGTTTTTATGTATTCCAATTTCATTGTTTTTGTCATTTGTTGTTCTGTAGTGTAGTCATATCATTATTGATGGTGTAAAGCTCTTAGAGCTTCGAAAGATTAGGCGCTATACAAAGTTCTTATTATTTTATTATTAATACAGTGGGAGTCATGTAAATTTGTCAAATAATCATTTGTATTGGGCAGGCCAGAAAACATTTGACAATCCAGTAGAAATCTTTATAACATAATTGATATATCATTTGCATTTGGCAGGCCAGAAGGCCTTACAGTATACTGTAACGTAATTGATATATCATTTGCATTAGGCAGGCTAGAAAACCTTTAACAATACATTAGGAATCCCAGTAACATAATTGATATATCGTTTGCATTAGACAGACCAGAAGACCTTACAGTAATCCATTTAACGTAATTGTTATATCATTTGCATTAGGCAGGCCAGAGGACCTTACATGAATTCCCGTAACACAATTCATATATCATTTGCATTAGGTAGGCCAGAAACCTTTGACTATACAGTAGGAATCCCTATAACATAATTGATGGATCATTTGCATTAGGCAGATCATAAGACCTTACATGAATCCTCGTAACATGATTAATGGATCATTTGCATTAGTCAGGCCAGACGGCCTTACAGGAATCCATGTAAGGTAATTGATATATCGTTCGCATTAGGTAGGCCAAAAGATGTTAGAAATAGAGATATTCTTATAGATTTAGCAACAGACAATTTTCATCATGAAGGCCAGCGGACCTTCAACATCCAGGTAGGAGTCCCTGTAAATTTATAAATCAATAATTTGGAGTAATGAGGTCAAAAGGCCTTTTGCAATCCAGGACAATACAAAATATGGACATGTTGTCTGATCCTCTTCCAGATGATTAATGTAGTATCAGTAGTAGAAATCAAATGATGATCATAGTTATCGTCATTATCATCATTATAATCATCATTGGTATTTCCTTCTGTTATGGATACAGCTGCTCAAACTTTGCTGCTGTTTTCAATTACTGAATGCAGAAAGAACTTTACTAGATTTTGTTTCCTTCTATTTAGCAATTTCTGTCTTAGTCTCGTATGAATCAGATTCAAACACTTCGCTGAAAGCGTTACTTGGAGAGTTTGACCACAACGAGCGCATTCGTATTTTCTGTTTATTTCTGTAAAACTGCACTCAGGGTAACATTATATTATAAAACACAATAATGTATCTTTATAACATTATATTATAAAACACAATGATGTATCTTTATAACATTATATTATATAACACAATGATGTATCTTTATCACATTACCTTGTATCATGCGGTTGTAAGCTTCTTAATTTTTGCCATGGCATTAATTTAATCTTTATTTCGATCACATGCATTAACCTAAATTCTTGAAAGTCCAAACTAATTTAAACATCTGAAAACAAAAATGACTGACTAGTAGACTCAGCTTTTCATAAAAATAGAGAGCAAAATTCCATTATGTATAACTGTAATTTTAGGCTTAAGCTATATGTTCTAAACAAAATTGAAATAATATCGACGTAAAGTATTGAATTTTAAATTGATGATAATAGCCCATGTTCTACAGTAGTAAAGATAAAATGTTTCCATTGCAAAATGAAAACACCAAGGAAAATGCAACATATTTAATTTGAATCTTTTAATATATGGTTATTTCGGATTGAAGAATATCAGCTAGTAAAGAATTAGATTCGATTAAATCAATTAATTTTGTAGTAATATGATTGCTGGGTAATATTTCTAAAGTTGAGCATACGTACCAGTAATATAACTCTCTGAATCTTTCTCCAGGTACAATAAAAGTGTTTTCCAGATATAGAAAAGAATATTTTCCAGGATTCTGTTTAATGTCTATTTTAATCTGTAGAACAAAGTCATCGTAATTATATGTGGTCTATAAAGATAAGTTAGGCTAGATGAACAAACTAATGACCTAATAACAGATTAAATTCTTTCCTGTAAATCAATACCACCCTACCGTCTCTTGGTCCAAAACTTTAAAATTGTCCATTTTAACAGGCAAACAAACTGCGTAGCTAACTAATTGCAATTGGTACAATAAAATTAGAATTTTACAATAATGTTATTGCTATTAATTTTCAGTCAGTGGTGATCTTACCGTTTTTCCCAGATCGAACCAGATTTTACAAAGGTGTTTTGCAAAGTCCTTTCAATTCGGATCTCTGATGTCGGATAAAAACGAAGGACTACAAACGAAACAATATTATGTAACAATGAAATGTATACAAATTTGATAATGAAGTATATTAGGTGTACATATATATCGAAACGTATGCGGAAAAAGTTAAGTTTCTTGACAAATCTATATTGTCTCAAACATGCCAGATGTAGATTATATAAATAAATCTGTGATTTGTTGTAAACGTTACTGTATATAGGTTGTAAGTGTCACAGCTACAACTTGCTTAGATAGTAGTTTTTTCTCGTCTTTTCATCTTGATGGAGCAAATTCCAAGAATGAGATAACCAATCTAATCTAAATTCGTCGTTGGACAAATATATGAGATGAGCTTTCTAAATATCAAGTCGTCGTTTTGGCAAATGTATTGTGATATCCATTCTAAATATAAAGTGAATACATTGCAGAGATAACATATACTACTTAAAATATTAAGTCCGTATATGTGTACATATGTGGGTATTTTTGTTTCGTATTAACACTGTGTGTACCGAGAATAGGGGTGGATTGGTTGCAAGAAACCATCACATGTAAGTACATTACAAACGAAACATGAAACATTTAGTGTGCATGAGAGAGAGAGAGAGAGAGAGAGAGAGAGAGAGAGAGAGAGAGAGAGAGAGAGAGAGAGAGAGAGAGAGAGAGAGAAAGAGAGACTTTTCCACAAAATCCGGAGGTTCCCATTGCTGTCCAGCGAAATGATCTGATACAAATTTATGTAAATTATTCTTGGAACAGTTCCCAAGCTGTTTAAATTTTGCAAGGACAGCATCTGATAAAGATAATAAAGAGGTAGTAACAATTTTATTAATTTCTATGATATTAGTTTTTTTAATGACATGTTCTAAAACCTTATTCATTTTGTATGATGCATCTTGTGCAGGTTTCAAGACAACATCAACATGCATTGTATAATAGGTAAACTTGTCCTCAGCTGGCCGGCCTATATACCCCTTATTCTTGAATTGACATTTACGTGCATTACACACCACCACGTTTCTCAAACGGTAATTTTAATGTCTAATATCTTCCCATCTGAATCTTAAAGCTCCAAGTGTACTCTTAGTAAAGTAGAGAGCCATTCAATGAGTGCTCGCAGGATTGGTTGTAACTCTATTGACATTGTAGATGTTTAGTCGAATAGAACCTAAGCGGATAGCTGATTGATTGTACGAACGAATCTAAATTATTTTCTCGTCTTAGGATTTATAAGAAAAACATTTATCAGCTGTAAAAGGTGTTCAATATTTATTCCGGAAACCAGGTTTCCTCCAGCGTCTGCTTTCATTAGAATTTCTCCGGAAACTTGGTGCACAAAATCATAATGGCCATCACTCATGTATTTATGGCAGGTGTTTGGTATTCACCCGTACTGAGGGCGTATTACATGTAAATATCATTGAGTTGCATTGTCCATTCCAGCCAATGATATAATTTAATTCGGTATACCCTTCGGTGGCAACGAGTGCAATTCGAACTTAGATGAGTTCCTTCGTCGACCACAGATATACCATATTTCTACGGCCTTACTAGCTGGACCCACTTGTCAAGGTTATCATTGATTGCTAAAAAAATTCCTATAGGTTCAAATACGACAACTAAATCGACAGAAAAGAAATTTGAAGACATTGTCAGATAAAACTTAGGTCAGCTCTCAATCAGCATGAAGTTACACTATATTTATACCATTACGTATATGAGTTACTGTATGATACAATTTAGAATGTTGTATTCCGTAATAAAATAACCTTAGATTCCTTTCAACTGCAGGCTAGTTCAGTTCTGCTCTCGTTATGTTCGGTGAAAGACACAATAAAAAAGTGTGATCATACTCTATACCAATCTATGTAATGTATTTACGTCTTTGAAATAATCTTTGCTATAGTGTATGCTTAATTATCGGGCTCACGTAAGACTAGACGAAACCAATCAGACCAACTAGAACAGTTACTAATTGGCATCATCAACGTAGGCTCCTACATTACGTATACAACAATTAATATATACATAGCAATGCATAGGAATTTATATATTCCAAAGTACATACATACATACATACATACATACATACATACATACATACATACATACATACATACATACATACATACATACATACATTCATACATACATGCATACATACATACAACCATACATACATACATACATACATACATACATACATACATACATACATACATACATACATACATACATACATACATACATACATACATACATACATACATACATACATACATACATACATACATACATCTATAACATGGTACTGACCGTTTAATGTTCAACGAGATAGGGGTCTCCTAACCTATCTTGTTTTTAAGTCTCAATATAATGACTCTTTTTCAGTTAATATAATGGATATAATATAAAAATATTGTACTATAATTCAGAGCAAGATATTTTTGGTCGGCTAGCTACGTTTTAAAAAAAACAATAATGTGTGCGTGTCTTCTGCGAAAACTAACCCTTCTCGGGTACTCTAACAATATATTTTAAATATTGCTTGTCAATGTATAATATTATTTCACTGTATTCATCTGGCATTTTTATTTGTCTTGGTATCTTTGAGCAGTGTTCAAAAGCATGCTGTCAAACGTTCCAAATTTATTGATCATAACGAACACGCATGGACATCTGCAGTAACAATATTTCCGCGGAATAGAACAATAAAATATATCCCAGAGGAGTTCTCTGGAGAACAATTATTTGATTTTATTTACCAATTGAGTAATAACGATCCTGTTTCAGTGTGGTTACTTCACAGTTTTGAGCACGAAGAAGACAAATTTAATCAATTTGTAAGACCCAATGGAGAATTATACCGCACTGAAGCCCTCCATGAGGCGATGAAAAAACTAGCTAATAGTTTTTCAATGGATTTACAATTACTAACAAACTGTTTTACAATTCCATCGGTTGCAGCTCACATCGCGAGAAAGAGAAATCATTGGAAACCAACAAGAGCTGAATTTCTCATAAACATCAAATCAAGTTGCGTTAAGTATGGTTATGGTGGATTATGGAATACAAAATACAACCCCAAAACTATTATTTCGGTTGATATAGTCGCGTGTTATCCCGGGAGTTTTCTCGGTACGGAGATTGCGCTGAATACTTCAAGCGATTTTGACATTCCACACACGAGATGACCCGCGTTGCTACTAATGGACCACTGCCTGATTTTGATTAACCAGATTCGCTCGTGTAGTATCATTTGAATTAGCTACAGGACTTCATATTATGTTATGTTTGGATTGATAGACATATATTTGAAAAACACTGGATGCCAATAGTGTTATTACGAAATATGATTGATTCTAAAATGTTGATATCGTTGATTGTCGGTGAAGCGATTATATCATATCACGCGCAGACTGAGGTTTGGTTACCACAACCCAATCTAGATAGTATAATCGATGAAATAGAAAACGATTTCCCGATCTCGACAAAGAATATATCGTAAAATGGTCCAAACAGCTATTTGAAATTAGAAAACAAGGCGCAAAAGATCTCGGTAGAAGAATAATTGGTAAATTCACAGAGGGTGGATAGTATGACAATGCAAGATATTCTTCACGGTTGATTATAGATAGCGTTGAATACGATTTTATAATTGAGGATGTAACATCTAAGGGTATATATGTAAATCGTAAAGACGCTTTCTTGTCAGGTGGAACCAAATTGTTACTTACAACGATGGATACAATCTTCAGTATACACATTTGAGAGATTTATGCTGGCTTATGCTTCTATTAATTAATTTTCAATGATAAATAGATTTCCTGACACCGCAGTTAGAGTCGCCACTGATTCATTTTACATAGACATGAAACACATGGAAGCAGTGGCCGAATTTACGAATTTACAAAAACTAGCCCATCTCGGGTACTCTAACAATATATTTTAAATAATGCTTGTCAATATATAATACTATTTTACTGTATTCATCTCGCACTTTTATTTGTCTTGGTACATTAGAGCATTGTTCAAAAGCATGCTGTCAAACGTACCACAAAACGAGACCATTAAAACTTATTTGCTACCTGAATGAGTATCTCTTTCCATTTTCACTTTATGAAGAACAACTTGGCAACTAGCTACCTGGCGATGATTTCAAATTCATGTCCACGAACGTCTTGGAGTCCGGGAAGAGATTTGCCATTTGCACTGTTTCCAGTATTGGACCATGACAATAAATAAGGCTGGAAAATAAATTTCAAAGCAGTGATGTCTTCTTGGGACGGTCAATTCATATAAAGAAAGCTTGCTCAGAAAAGACGTTTTTCAAACCCATTAGTTTACTTCTTACTTTCAACTTACTATAAAATACATCAGCCTGTAAGGGACGAACTTTCAAGGTCATTTCCAGATCTTAATAGACAAATTCTCCCAGAGTTTAGTTATTAATGTTTGTTCAGATAAGTGAAGTAGTCTTGTTTCGCAACGTGTAAATACTTGTGTATCACTCACCGCCCGGCACCAGCTGACAGACTTTTGAAAGAACTTTTCATCCATGTAAGCTCTACAATCAAATGTTTAGCGGTTGCGTAAGGTTGCAATTTTAACGGCATTGAAAGCACACTGTAAATCAAATGTTTTCTGACCCAATTAAATAAGTTTAACCAATGGTTCAATTTTTTTTTTAAAAAGGGAAATGTATTTTCAGTTTATGAATATACATGCTAGAAAGAAAAATTTCCAAGACAGGACAGGGTGAAACACTTTACTATACCATACCATACCATACCATACCATACCAAACTATACTATACTATACTATACTATACCATACCATACCATACCATACCATACCATACCATACTATACTATACTATACTATACTATACTATACTATACTATACTATACTATACTATACTATACTATACTATACTATACTATACTATACTATACTATACTATACTATACTATACTATACTATACTATACTATACTATACTATACTATACTATACTATACTATACTATACTATACTATACTATACTATACTATACTATACTATACTATACTATACTATACTATACTATACTATACTATACTATACTATACTATACTATACTATACTATACTATACTATACTATACTATACTATACTATACTATACTATACTATACTATACTATACTATACTATACTATACTATACTATACTATACTATACATACTATACTATACTATACTATACTATACTATACTATACTATACTATACTATACTATACTATACTATACTATACTATACTATACTATACTATACTATACTATACTATACTATACTATACTATACTATACTATACTATACTATACTATACTATACTATACTATACTATACTATACTATACTATACTAATACTATACTATACTATACTATACTATACTATACTATACTATACTATACTATACTATACTATACTATACTATACTATACTATACTATACTATACTATACTATACTATACTATACTATACTATACTATACTATACTATACTATACTATACTATACTATACTATACTATACTATACTATACTATACTATACTATACTATACTATACTATACTATACTATACTATACTATACCATACCAAACTATACTATACTATACTATACTATACCATACTATACTATACTATACTATACTATACTATACTATACTATACTATACTATACTATACTATACTATACTATACTATACTATACTATACTATACTATACTATACTATACTATACTATACTATACTATACTATACTATACTATACTATACTATACTATACTATACTATACTATACTATACTATACATTACTATACTATACGATAAGATACGATACGATACGATACGATACGATACGATACGATACTATACTATACTATACTATACTATACTATACTATACTATACTATACTATACTACTATACTATACTATACTATACTATACTATACTATACTATACTATATTATACTATACTATACTATACTATACTATACTATACTATACTATACTATACTATACTATACTATACTATACTATACTATACTATACTATACTATACTATACTATACTATACTATACTATACTATACTATACTATACTATACTATACTATACTATACTATACTATACTATACTATACTATACTATACTATACTATACTATACTATACTATACTATACCTTTGTTATGAAGAAAGAATTAAGTTGCAGTCATCACAAGAGAGAGAGAGAGAGAGAGAGAGAGAGAGAGAGAGAGAGAGAGAGAGAGAGAGAGAGAGAGAGAGAGAGAGAGAGAGAGAGAGAGAGAGAGAGAGAGAGAAAAGAAGAAAGAGATGTCGCCAGCTACATCTGAAATGAGAAGGCAAAAGTCTATTTCCTCGTCGATACGGAACTGACTTTATTTAATTGATCAACATACATATATTGACTACATTCTAGAAACACATCTAAAGACGTTATAATAAAAATTCATGAAATACATATTATATTTTCCCTTTTAAAACTTTCCAACTTCATTTATTCGTATAACTTCTGCATTTTAGAATATTATACAAATGGTTAATTCCCAATCATTTTCAAGATAGCCAAAGGTATAAAATGTAATAATTATAATTAATGTAACAATTAATTTAAAGAAATGCATTTTACTTATTTTCAAATAGAATATAGATTTAAATATATTGTTAGATAATATTATTTCTTACTTAAAGAATACTTTATTTAAATCATTAAATCAAAACATGAAGTTGGTAGCGAATTCAACCTTTACAAAAAAAAATTACATGAATATAATTAAATATGAATACTTTTGAACATTTAAACATACCGTTACAATATATTATAAATAAAAGTATTAAGTTAACAATGTTGCTAACATAACAATGTTACTATTAAAATCTCAACATTAAAAGAACTTATTCCTAAAGAAGTTACGACATATACAATTGTTTTACCTGAAATGATAAGGCAAAAGTCTATTTCCTCGTCGATACGGAACTGACATGACCCTTTAATGCGTGGTCTATTTATACGCATCTTGTATCAGGTTTAAGATATCGGTGAGGAAATATGTCCGCTCTCTTCAGGTAAGAATCAGTTTCTCCCGGTCAAAACCGGCTTAATTTACATCATCTGACATAAGGTAAATCTCAAATTTGTGGTTTATCTATATTCGTTTGGCAAAAGTTAGGTCCAAATATGATACTCCCTTAATATTCTAAGCCAGCAACATGTTTTAACATACTAAGACAGCAGCGATGTCTGTCCATCATTAGATAAGAACCATTTTGTAGCGACGACTGTTCATCATTACATAAGAACCATTCTGTATTTACGTCAGCACGGAAGTTTGTTCTAATTTTTTATTAACCGAATTAGACTTTTTCCAATGCCTAGGTTTACAGAATATATGTTTCATTGATAAGACTTAGGAGCTGACTGAACCATTAAGATTTTTGCTTTATAACTTAATTCCACACAATAATGTACATTCGTATAGCTAGTGATTTACGTTGCCAACTTATGCTTTGCACATCAACTATTTTCCTTCCATTAATATATAGTTGTGCTTTGGAAATAAATGAAATTAATCTTAACACACTTTAGAACTTACTTTAATATAAAACATTACTTTAATACAATTTAAAGAAAATAGTAATCTTATTAATTTTACTAAAAAATCAATTCCTAATACTATAATATCGGCTTATTTGAAGATGGATTTAAACGGTGCGTTTCCGATGCAAAATTACGATAAAACCGTTAGCAAAGCTGGCAAAGATTCATGTTTTCTTTCCAATCTGAATGATGAAACGTATCCTATGATGTATCTTAAAGGTGAGGAAGTGAATTTTTGGTTTTCGTAAACCATGACGTTATCTTAATTAGCCTTTATTTTATAAAGCTTATGCTGGCTGGACTTTCACTAAAACAATGAACTATAACATGCACTTGGAAAGAAATCATAATGGCTCAGGAAGCTGTTACGAATACATAAAACGAAAGTATGCTTCGATCCTGCATTATGTTCAGGATACACTGGACAACAAATTTTTACAAAAGTCATGTTACTGAAATAAAATTAGTCAATTCTTATCAATTTTTATGTGCTGAACACGAATATGACAGTCAAATTGCAAAATTGGCTCTAGTTTTTTTGTAATCTGCAAGAAATTAATGTTTACATAACGAAATGCATTCCAATAGTAAAAGGTCAACTGTAATAGCCTACCTATAAAAAATCAAGTCACTGACTACATCTTAGGTTTCTTCGCCTGTCTCTTGTACAGCTGTTCGGGAGCATCTCTGAGGAGTGTCCAGCATTAGTCAGCCAGCATTGTAGTGGACCATTTTCCCTGGTATCTTTGTTCCATTGTTGCGATATCTTGATGAAAACGTTCGCCGTGTTCATCACTAACAATACCACAGTTGCTAGAAAAGAAATCCAAATGGGAATGAAGGAAGTGAACCTTTAGAGACATATTGCAGCCAAGTTTGTTATACTTCATCAACATGTCTTCTACTAGTTCCTTATAGTTTTCTGCCCTAACATTTCCGAGGAAGTTTGTAGAAACTAGGCGAAAAGCATTCCATGCTTGTTTCGCGTCACCTTCCAGCAAGTTGTTGAACCGGTCATCTTTGAAAAGCTCTCGAATCTGAGGACCCACAAAAACTCCCTCTTTAATCTTTGCTTCGCTGAGTCGAGGGAATTTTTCATGCAGGTATCGGAATGCTGGCAAAGTCCGGTCAATGGCTTTCACGAAGTTCTTCATCAAACCTAGTTTGATGTGAAGGGGTGGTAGCAAGATTTTCTGAGCCTCACCCAGAGCTGGGTGTTGGATATTCTTCTCTCCAATGGCTACATTCTGCTTGTGAGTCCATTCCTTCTTCATGTAGTGCATTTCCCTTGCTCGGCTATCCCACTCGCATAAGAAACACATGTATTTTGTATATCCTTGCTGCAGTCCCATTAAAAGGGCAACTACCTTCAAATCACCACAGAGGTGCCAGCTGTACTTGTTATACTCAATGGAATTCAGTAGCTGCCTTAAGTTATCGTATGTCTCTTTCATGTGGACAGCATAGGCTACTGGAATAGATGGTAGAATGTTTCCATTGTGCAAAAGCACAGCCTTGAGACTCAGTTTCGAAGAGTCCACAAATAGTCTCCATTCTTGTGGGTCATGAGTGATTTTTAAAGCATTTATGAGGCCCTCAATATCGGAACAGAATATCAGATTACTTTCCTTTCTGAAGAAAGGCTCCAATTGCTGGTGGCGCTTTCGATATGCAGTAATTGTGACTTCTTCTAGAAGATTCCATTGTTGGAGTCTTGATCCTAGCAATTCTGCCTTGTTCTTTGATAAGTCCAAATCACGAATCGGGTCATTTAGTTCTCCCTGTGTTATTCTGTGTGGGGTTGATGATGCACCACAGTGAAAATCTGGATCACTGCATGCTGATGGACCAGGAGAAGAACAGGTCGACTCACCTTTGTCTTCGTCAGATGAATCAAGAGAATATTCTGCTGGAGGTTCTGGAATAGGAAGTCCCTCACCATGTGGAACTGGTCTCAATGCAGACGGAATGTTTGGGTAGACTATTCTCGACTTCTTTCGCTTCGTTATTCCGCCGGAAAGAGGAGGAACCAAGCAGAAGTAACAGTCATTTAGGTGGTTGCTTGGCTCTCTCCACACCATTGGGACTGCAAACGGCATTGATGACCTTTTGCAATTCAACCACTGTGAAAGCTGTGTTGTACATGTAGCACAGCATATATGCGGAGCCCAAGGCTTGTCTTGGTCACCAACCTTGCATCCGAAGTAAAGATGATATGCCTTCTTCACTTGAGAATTGATACTTTTCTTCTGGTTGGCAAATGTCACTTCCCTACAAATATAGCAAAAATTGTCCGCTGTATTAACACACTTTCGAGGCATTACTGTTCTTTATTGTACGTAAGTGGATAAAATAATAAGTTTTATGTAACAGTAGCTTGAACTGTCTCGCACAACGTCTAAAATATTTTAAATGCTGAACCTATCTGATTGGGCTTTATATAGTACACTGCTTACGTCAGCTTCAGCAGCCGCCTGGCATTAGTATAATAGGCCTACACATGTATAGTACACTGCTGACATCAACTTACTTCAGCAGCCGCATGGCATTAGTATTGCATTGCATCAGAAAATGATGCAATCAACTGTGGATGATGTGAGCATGATGGTATTATGCAATGTTACATCATTATTCCGGATGTTGCTGCAGTCCTACTGGATAAATTTACACAGTGAAACATAGAAAATGAGGTATATGAATATCTTCAAAACGAGAGCCAATAAAAAAATTCACGGTTATATTCGTGTTCGGCACACCAAAATACTACAGATTAGGGCCTTTTCAAGTCAGTAATGATTTCACTGTTGACCAGTGATATCAGTGATGATGGGTGCTTTTTAACGACACTTTCAACACATTATTTGGTTATACTATGTGGATGAAATTGGTACTATGTGTCCTTCCAAAATGATCCACGTATGGCGTTGACCTGGCGTGGGTTGGTATCGAACTCGCGAAGATTTGAATTAATCAGGAATCAAGTTATCGTCCTATCTCTCTCCCCCTCTCTCTCTCTGTCTCTGTAAAATTGCATATGGCGCAACATACCGTACCTTTCACAGGGATATATATCATCGTTCCGCAAAGAAAAAGTACCCTTATTAAGAGTAGAAAGGAAACCACGAAGATGTAGTTTAGGTACATCATACAGCGTATGCACATATTGTTTCAGCTTCGTGCATCTCCAATAAGTTTGAGAGATAATACCACATAGACTGTATCCATCCTTACACGATAGTGAAGATTGAACGTATGCTGTTGCTGCAGTCACGTTGGTAAGGTCTATAAATTAGTGTAAGGATAAATTTAGTAACTGGTCACATGCTAGCTCTGACAGGCATTCGAGAGTTGCCTCTCTTTATCTATCTAGATTTTCATGAAGGATGTATTTTTATTCCACGAAAGAGTAGCATTAAACGTTGATGATGTAGTGTTTCGTAAAAAAGGGGCATTTTCTTCACAAACTTCACAAAGAATATAACTCTATTGACTTCACGGTCTAGTTATCTGAGAAAAAAATCTTAACATGGGGAACATAACTTCAAGCAAACAAGACACGCAAAAACATTCAGCCATTCACAAATAATAATTCGGATTATCAAGATTGCTTCATACAGGTAAATGCGAAATAATATAAAATCCTTTAAACATTTACCTGGAACATCAAAATGATAATATTCTGGAACTCAGAGGAAATTATCTCTCCTATTTCGTGTGTAAATCGGAACAAGAGTCTTAAGTGGACGTGAGTCGCTCATCTGATTGGCATGGACACAACACTGAGATTTAGTTAAAATTGGTGATGTAATCTTTGCAAAAGCACCTCAGTGCAATCAGTATCACAATAAACCTTTTCTTTAATTTTTTCAAGTAGCAGGAATAGCATTAGTTGCCGATTATGGTACTTCCAGTTTTTATGTTAATACATTGCTCCATTTAAGATAATGATATAGTATGTTGTATCAATGATATACGACGTGATTTATATATGTTTCAGTTAAAGGAAACGAGGTTTTATAGTCATTATTCCGCTTTAGTAACAATACAACCCACCATATACTCTGTCTGTACTGTATGTATGTCTCTCTCTCTCTCTCTCTCTCTCTCTCTCTCTCTCTCTCTCTATCTCTCTCTCTCTCTCTCTCTCTCTCTCTCTCTCTCTCTCTCTCTCTCTCTCTCTCGTGCTACGATGGTCCATATAGACAAACAGGTGATGTGGAGGATGGAGAGAGAGAGAGATAAATACTTAACATAAAGTGTTGTGTATAGCCTGGTTTGTTTTCATATGACGTTAACGTCTGTACACTTGTTTTGAAATTGTTATACATAATCAATATGACAGCTCCGGTGGACTAGTGGTTAGACTGTCCGCCGCGGAAGTGGGAGATCGTGGGTTCGATCCCCAGCCGAGTCATACCAAAAATGGTACTAACTGCTGCTTCGCTTGGCGCTCGACATTAAGAGGCTAGTGTTAAGACTGGTCGGCCTGTGTCAGGATAATGTGTTTGGGTGGGACATCATGCTACATGTCTGCGACATGATTCCTGAGTTCTATATATTACTATCAACTGCCTCATTGCAGATATCGTAGCGATTTGACTCAAAAATTGTTAAAGCTACGTTAAAAATCCTAATCCCACACACACGCACGGTGCACGCGCGCACGCGCACACACACACACACACACACGTAATCAATACGTTTATGTTGCAATACATAGTGATGGTAGTAGACCTTGAGGAATTATATCAGTAACCTAGGTTTGATATAGAGAATGTAATCTGAATCACCCAAAAGATAGGAGAGGAAAGAAAAACCCATCTACTTCCAATCCGTCAGGGCGGCATTAGCAAAGATTAGCGCATGTATACATTGACTACATAAATGCAAAATTTTTGTAAAAAGTATCAATCTCAGGATGTAGCATGAAAGGATAATTCCTGTGCTATATCTGGCTATAGAAGAGAACAGATCCTTGATTGTCGCTTAAAATTAATCCGTTCATGATTATTTGTATTGTCAGGTCACCGAATCAACCGGAGAGTTGGAAAACCCCTTTCGGCATGTACTTTTAGCAATTAAATAACATAAATTCCAGTAACTAGTGGGTCTCCCTAACTATTATCGCAAGTTAAATTTAGTATATTGTCGTTGTATGCTGTTAGTCTTTAAAGTATTATCTAGCCTAAAATGTTTGACCATATAAAGTAACCATCACATATTCTTTATTTAAAGAGCATTATTTCATTCTTTCTATCCTTTACTCTAATTGCATATATCTGCATCGTCTACAATGTTATATGCCTCCTTCTTTTCACTCTTTCGACCAACTTGTGCACGAATGTTTGCATACATACATACGTATATATATATATATATATATATATATATATATATATATATATATATATATAAAATATAAAATAAACAACACCAACACATATTAATGTTGTTATATATAATGAAGTTTATAACTGCTGTTGTGGATCTTTCTTAAGTGCTTATTTCGAATGACGTTTATAAAACCAAGGAATAAATCTATCGTTTGAAAACTTTATTTATCGGCCTAACATATTTACTTATCAAAGGGGCTGGGTAATAGCTAACACAAAAGATATATATGCTTGGGCTGTCTCTTGTTTCCGCTAACAAGTCCGTCTGAAAATACTGTCTTTCTTCTCTAAAGTGACATTTTTGTTAAAACATTCGAAACTCAATTGTTTATCCAGACGATAATTTAGCGAATGCCAATGAAATGGAGACGTAAACAGTTGTGTAACAAAAAACGGTGACACTGGTGCTTTATCAAAACAAATTATTTTCTCTAGAGAATGTGAAATTTGGAAACATGAAGGTGTACGTTGCTTGCCACAATTAGATATGTCATTCATATTGTACACATGTAGATCCGTTGTGTCTAGGCATCTAGGTATATCCATTTACGTTGCTGTTCTTGAAAACGTCCAAGGATACAACAAAGTCAAAATAAAGAACTTGTCTTTCAAAATGAATACATTTTCAGATTACAGTTGATCTGCAGTGCCGGAGTAAGGCCTAATGGATGCCATATACCCTGGAAATAATTTGGTCATCCCCACCCCAATGTGAAACTCAAACCAATCAAAATTAAAATCTAAAACTGTGGGAAAATGACAGTGTTGCTATCATTCCAAATCAAATTACTTCTACATGTAGATCGAAATAGTCATATATAAATCATTCAATTTTATCTCGACGAGATTAATCTTGATATAGCTGCGATAAGTGGAAAATATAACACCTGATTTAGTTATATCTGAAGTAGCATCCCTGGATAGAGTAAGTCGGATTCTATTCTTGAATGTTTAGCTTCATTTAATATTTTGCGCTGGTGTTCTGTCAGTGAGAGCTTATTCTCACCACGTGTAATCTGACTGTGTTTTAGTGGCATTGTAGTTCTGGATTTTTTCACTGATGCGGTTTATAGTTTTTAAATCTGACTCGGAGTCAGAGAAACATTTATATGATGAAATGATATTTATAATATTGCGAGTGATCTAATTGTGTTAAAAATTTTATATTGGTGCATCAAGGATTCTGTTTTGTCCACTAGCACCGTCAAGTAGCAGTGTTTCTTCATAGCGATTGCTCTGTAACATTCAGATGGTACTTACCCTACGCGAGCTCTGAAGTGTATATCAACAACAGTTTGTTTGGTTAAATCAAGATGCTTCGGCGAAAAGTAATAAATTTGATACATTTTTGTAAAATCTAATAGTGATATTTGCAGACGAGTATCTACATTCTCATCACGTCCCATAAATATCATTAAACGCTGGTGTATACTCTAACAAAATATCCTCAGCCGGTTCTTGTTGGCCGTTTATTCTTAGCGAGACCTCGGTAACTCTGAGTTGGTCAGATATCATATGGATACGTTCTTGAGAGTTTAATATCATATATTGCAGCGCACCAAATATATGTCGTGGCGCAGAAACGTCTTGTTGTGAAGCTATATGTCATGTAAGTACATCTCGAACAGTACTTTGAATAGTATCTGTTGTTGATGTTAGCTGTGATTGTAATGATTTGATCACCTGTATACATAAATGACAATACGCTATCTTCTTCCTTGGTCGATGGGACATTACTGGCATCCACAATGAGTTTTGATAATACTCCATTGCCATCATCAGCATCACCAGCACATCGCCGGATTACATCATTATCATCACGTTTTCTTACAAGCATTACTGTATGTTTAGCCAGAAAGGTAACCTTTCTAACATTTCCGAAATATCTTTATATATGAGACACTGGAATTTCACATGACAATATTCTGCATCCTCCTAGCAGCGGTGACACACGTGTTGCAAATGCTAAATTGTAATTAGCTGCAGTATTTCCTGTTGTCCGTAATTTATTACACTCAACATGATCAGCATTATCAGTAATATCTTTCGCAAACATCATTGATGGATATTAAAAGCGGTACTTAACAATGCCCTAATCTCCTTGTTAATAAAACCAACTCTCAAATTCTCTGCATATGGCGTATCCATCGCAACATTTGCTACAATGTCTGCTTCTACTTCATTAAATGCTTCAGCGGGTAAGAAATATCAACTTTTATCCAGAGCTTTTAAGTTCAATTCTTCGACGTTGATTTGGTTGTATTGCGTCATTAGAATGAATTTGATAATCACGTACAGATTCATGTTTGAGAACCGATGAGTGTATGTCGAAGGCTGGATTAGATACACGTTTAAGCATTTTATAATGTATTCATCGAACTAAATCATGCCATCGCTGATCTTGTCAAACCACTTCCTGCAAATAAATGTGCAGTAATATTTCTTAGTTCTTCATAAGATCGTTGATTCATGAAGTCTGCATATTTTTGTTTATATCTGGTTTATTATTTCACTGAAATTTGCGGGCTTACTTTTAGTACTTGCCAGTTTCACTGGCTGCAGTAAAAGCCTTACGGACAAAGTTACCAATAGCACCAAGAGCTTCTTCACCAATAACATTGATAGCTTTACTTAATAATTGTTTTGCGAGTAGAGATATTTTGGGAGCCATTCTTGCAAACAACTCTTGAATAACAATATGAAGACCGTCGCCATAAGGTGATTTTTAGACTGTTCATCGTGAATTGCTTAATCTGATCATTACAGGTCGACGGTGTCGTTGATGTATGATCATCGAATTTGTTATCCATTTATCTAACTATAATGATAGTTATCAACGCGTTCATTCAATTGTTCCAGGTAAATGCTAATATCCATGATACCACCTTGAAATAATCGTCTACAAATATCCTTTGCTTCATTAATTATGTTTGGTGAATTGTTTTCAGCTCGTTTTCATTCTATGATAATTTGTAATCCTGCTATGTCGGAACGAACATATTAGGACTGGTAATAAGACCACTTCCTATAATAACACCACTACCAGTAGCCCCGGACGCATAATAAAGGTATTCTAATGTCTTTGCTTGATCTACGTTTTCTTAAGACTTTATAAAATCAGGATCATTCCTTCTAATACTACCCTTTATAGATGACTCTTACAGATCATCTTATGATAATCATCATCAGACAAGTTCTGATAACACCTCAGACAAACATTATAAATCATCTCCAGTATATTTTGCTAATTGATCATCAGCCATATCTTTAATTTGTTTCATAAGTTCCTGGTTCTTGTGGTCTCTGCTGTTCTTGTCCTTTATTTCGCTGTTTTCATTCTTCATATTGACTACACACATAATTTCCGTATCGATTAATGCTATATATGATGTACCTTTTGAGTCGATTCGACTTGTGTTTGTGTTAATTTTATAAAACACATCAGCCCAGTTTTGTTGACGGGAAATATATTTTCGATTTGTCGGTCTTAAAATTCCTTTTTATTTTTCATAATGTGTAACAACAAGAGATGTAAATTCATTTGCATCATTTTTATCGATTAACTGTTAAAACATCGTCAATAAATTTATTACGGAATTCTTCGATTTCTTCATCAGTATTTCCTCTTTAATAATAGGTTTCCGTAGTTGAGGCATTTGACAAGGGAGAGTTTGAAAAAGTTATGATGCTTATTCTGTTTTTGCAGCTTTTTTTTCAAGTTGATGAAGAAGAGGTTTAGATGTTTGAGGAGTAACATGTTTGAATAATTCTTAACAACTTTTCGCATAATCAACCCGAGAGTCTTGAATTTGTCCGTATTTTCGCCAGACAGAATCACTTTCTGATTCTAGTCGCTCTCGTGCTAACCGAGTTGTTAATGCTTCACCAACCATTTTTGACATAATAATGATTTAATTTACAACAGTACAAAGGACATGATCTCGATAATAGGTAAACGGAATAACCACGCGTGCATACTTTGTTTGAGAAATATTAAAACAATAGTTAGCAAGAAAACATCTAGCCGAGTGAGAAACTCTCGAACGTTAGAGACAGTAGTTTAGCGAACATTTGCTAGTTTCATCTTTTGCAAAAAGCCCTATTTTAACTAATGGGACCATATAAAAGAAGGTCGGCTCGCCAACCTGGTGCTGAAGTCTTGGATCTATCATAAAGATTTAGAAAAATCCATATCTTTAGTTTGGTAAATATGGAATATCAAAGATCAGAAAAGTTGAAGGTGTAAACAAACATATTGATCGTAGTTTTAATAAAAACAATCTTAAATATTAATTGTTTACTTTGATTTTAAATGGCAAATAGACGACATGATAATTTGCCATCTAATATGTTGTTTCCCTTTGTAAATCACTACTAGTGAAACTATAATTTGTATTATGTAAACCAACAAACACCTATTGTTTCAGTTATCTCGCCTTCCAGCATAGCAAATCAAGTTTTATATAACTTAACATAAAATACCGGAAAGCCAAAGTTGGCTAATATGCTCTAAAACTGGGATGATCATTGTGGATCTTCTTGCATTGATCTTACCATTGAAAGAGTGGTACGGCTGCTCGACGTTGTAAACTGCAACAACTTGATAATTAACGAGATAATTAACTTCCGAGTGAGGCTGAAGAAATTAACAAGCCAACGCAAATCAGGCGCAAATTTAACCATGAACAACTGAAGGTCCATACCATCTTCAAGTCATACCCTGCCACAATTGGATGAAAATTTGCTCCACTCCTTGTGATAGATGTTGATGTTTAAGTGATGACAGAGTCTTTCAACACAGTCAGGACAACAGCTACTAAGTACACCATTGGGATCCATAGCCCAAATAACAACCCTGGGTTACAGATGAGATTCTGAATCTGTGTGATGCCCGAAGCGACCCAACAAAACTCCAGACATACAACAGAGGCAATGGAGTATAGGTATAGAGAAATAAACAAGAACATCAGGATAGCCTTAAGAAAGCAAAAGAAGTTTTCATTGACCAACAGTGCACATAAATGGAGAGCAGTCTTATAAAGAATACCAGCAAAAAGACATTCCAAACTGTGAAAGACCTCTCGAGACTTAAGCAGCCAAGAGTCAGTAGCATTCAAGACGAAACTAGAAAATGACTCACAGAAGCAAATGCCATTGCAGAAAGGTGGACTGTGTATTGAAACGAATTCTACAACCAACGATCCACAGGAGACCCAGAGGTTCTTGATGTTCCCAAATCCCCAAGTGATAACGAGTTCTCCATTCTTAAAGAGAATGTGGAGACAGCAATAAGTGCACTAAATAATGGGAAGGCAGCTCGAGTAGACAACATCCCAGCTGAGCTAATCAAGAATGGGGTAATCAGTGAAAGATCTACTAACAACAATCTGGAAGAAAAAATGGCAGAGGGGTTAATGACTAACACATTGAATCCAGTCACTGATTATAAGACTGCACCAAATAGGCAATCTTCAGCTGTGCCAAAATTACAGCACGTTCGGTTTGATCAGCCATGATAGTAGGTTGGTGCTGCAAATAATCTTGAACAGACTGAAACTGAAAGGAAAAGAAAAATCGCTGAAGATCAGGCATAATTTCGGAGTGGTAGAAGCACACCATAACACATATTCAATCTCAGGGTTCTGTGTGAAAAGTATTCGCAACATCAACAAGACATCCATCAAGTACCATACATTGTTTCTTTTGTCCTATATTGGTTTGGCTTTCTCTTACTATTTCCTTGTTTTCTTCACATGCATGTCATTCTATATAAATTACTTGATGGGATAATAATTTCGTATCTAATTGTGCAGTTATGATAGTGCGAGTTTTCTATACATAATTACCAGTGTCTAAAACAGTATTTAAATGAATAACATATCTGAAAATTTTCATTTAAAAATATTTGTGCAGGATGCCTTTGCATTCCAATCGACATCACCATTTAGTTTCGCAAACTTCACTATAATATATTTTTTAAGAGTCTGTGCTCTAACAATAAGTAGCAGAAACAGGAAAGAGGAAACTCTTTGTAGAATGTAACAACTAATATATTTCTCTACAATACAAAACAAATAAGATATCAGATCTTACTGGTCAGAACCCAATCTAAAAATAATCCCCCCCAAAAAAGAAACACGAGTGCTGGTACAAAAAACTATAAAATCTCAGTGCAATGCCCGATGAGATCCAAAATTGAAGGCAGGCGATGACGTGTCTGTTATGGTCTGCAAAGTACTGATGCATTCACAGTTTATTGTTGAATCAGATAAATATTCAGTATAGATTCCAGATAATGTCTTTACCCAACAATTTTATCATAGCATTTTGTATTTCCAGAGAAAATAAATACTTGAATTCAAAAAGTTGAAGCAAATACATTTCATACTGGTCAATACAAACTTTCGGATACATATTCCTAAAGTGAAGAGTAAAAAAGTGTTAATGTGAGTAACTCATTTTAGCATGCTTCTTAACTTAACATTAGACTTTAATATAACATATGTTGCTTTTAGTAGTCATATTGGAGGAATGTAAACGTACATTACCCATGCCTATTGTATCATATTCAAGACGAAAGGTTCTAAACATTTGTCGAATAATCTGTACATACCCTTTACTTTCTTTAGATATAACTCATTAAACACACTAGTTGCAAAGTGTGTAATTATGAATTTTGCATGCCACTAGAGATTCACTAGTTTCTACCAATCACACGAAATGTACATTGTGCAGTATTTTCACAATTGCACTTTTGTTGTCGTTCAAACCACCAGCTTTTTAATATTGTTGATCGCATATATCCGTACGATGTAGCTATACTCTGTATACTAACGTGAATCAGCCTAAACTACACTATTACAGCCTGAATCAATGTTGTGCTCACCAATTCTTTCAACGTTTCATATTTCATTACCTGAATTAGTGTTAAAGCAATTATTATCTTCTGTTAATCATATGATTCTATAACCATCATTACATGATCTTTTCTTATGATAGAATCTCACTGAAGATAGTTTGGTAGGTATCCTAAAACCATAGCAATAATATTGGTAGTGAATGATTCAAAAAAATTATATTGGGCTTGAACACTGTGGAGTTGCATTAAACTGAGCTTTGACTTTATATTCCTTTGCTTAACGGGTATATTGTGTGCTTATATGTTACTTTTAAGACTTCGACATGTCTCGTCTATAATAGGGGTAACGCAGTTCTCGGATTCTAATTATATCAGAGATTTTTCAATTTATGAATACAGTATATCAGGTTAAATTAATCGGTGAACCATTTTTCACCTCTTTTCACAACGTCTGGTTGCCGTGCATATTGTATTATATAATGTAGGTACAATGTGTCCAAATTATTATATGTAATTATAATTGATATTGTAGTGTTAATTGTAATATCATTGACGAATGAAGAAACCGTATCATAACTGTAACGAATTTAAGGTGCGTTATCAAGGTCAAATACTCAGATTCGTTAATATAGAAAAGGCTCAGCATTGCAAATAAACATAAGTGGCTGGATGGTTTCTAATGGTACGTAAATATATTTACAGCAAATGGTGCCGTGGATGTGGGAACTATGTGCATTTAAAAGGACAATACGAGGCTGCCACTCATGCTAGGATCTAACTAGCGTTAGCTGGGAATGGTCGGTCTAATGCCTTGTTTATGTGTTTAGCTACATATGTACGCAGTCAATTGCGTGTTTGCGTTAATAACCTACGCAGCTCTATCTAGACTGGAAACCGCTTTCTAAAGACAGATACGCCATTACGAGATTCACATTTTTGCATTATCACACTAATTGTAGTGAAATCTTACAAAAAAGCTCCGTTAGAGTTAGAAAATTATTTCTTCACGCTAAATAATGTCATCTGAATCTCCAAGAATCAGTTGTTTAGTCTGATTTAAATATATGCTGATATCTATGTTTATGCAATATGCAAAACAGTTGATTGTATGCTTTTAAACATGTCGAATTTTACACTTGGTAGTATAGATAACAGATAATTTCAAAGCATATTACTTCTTGAACGCCTGATAATGTTAGGTAATTTAGATAAGAGAAGCCAACACGTTTATTTAATCAACAAATACACTTATTTCTCCTAGTTAAAATATGAAAATTAAAACTAAGCTGTAAATTAAATCCCAAATGATCATAACAATTGTATTATTACTCAGTAAGTGTAAAATGTGAGTGAATTTAAGTATTAAATGCGCTGACATACCAATAGTCATGAATAGTTTTATAAAGACATATGAATATTCAGTAATTAAAACCCCAGGCTGTGAAAAGAAATTTTTTCTTCTATTTAATGCCCGCGATAACTCTAAACACCATTTCAAATTTAGGTATTTATTGATTACGGGGAATCCACGTAAACAATACGACAACCGTTTTATTTTGCTTTCTTCAAATCCTTGTATCAGCGTACCACTATAAAAGCTTTGGACTAAAAATAATACTTGTATATCGTACGAATGAGTAATCTAAATTTATTCAAGAACATCTAATGATATAATAGATTACTGGTAAAACGTCCACAAATATATTGTGTCTTCATTGTTTGCCTACTTACGGTCCATTTCCAAGAGTTTTAAAATTAGATATATCTTGAGACTATCTAGTAGTGAAAGCACTTAGGGTGTGAAGCTGGAGAAAAATAAAAACGAATGGATATGCTAAAAATCATGTCCTAATGAGCTGATATTTTAAATTCCAGCTTTAGGTATTAAGTGATATACAAAACGTCTGGACTACTGGGTCCAGCAATGAACAGCTTTCATTGCTTACAAAGATTTGGTGCCTCCCAGCTTTGACTATTTGATGTTTCTTCTATTGCTTTGAGAACCAAAATGCTGTCACACTATCTTGTTTAGAATTCGGTGATTTCATCAATTACACAATACTTTTTACGACTCCATTTTCTAAGAACCAGTAACAGAAAGAGCAAAACCGACAGCTAGCACAATTTAACAAATAATATATTTCCATAGAAAATAAAATGAAATTTTAAGAGGAACTTACTGTATTGTGCGTAAATCCGAAACATTCAACATGTTCTATCACAAGTCCAAAAGTATAGAGTATTCAGAAATAATTCCTTAGCTATTCAGAGTAAATATTAATTTTGAATGTGTTCACGTACCAATAGTCTTTAATGTATCGACGTGCCAATAGTCTTTCACACTGAAATAATCCATGATGTCATTGAATCAGCCTCAATAATCCCATAGCGGTGTTTTGGTTTAAAAAAATGAACATCTTTTAATTCAACGAAATATTTAGATACATTAAACACAACTAAACGGAATTTCATAGAATAATTTTACATTATGAATCAATAATAGGGATTACTTCTATATTATATAATCACCATTTGATCGATGCCACTACTCTTCTATGCTGGAGCTACAAAAAGTATTTGTCAAGTCTCGATTAGGACAAAATGTAGGACATTCGTAAATGGACATTGATTCTTGTTCTTTTAAAATCAGAAATTCGTTTACATTGTGATCACTACTACAAAAATGATTCCTAGACATAAAGAGGTGCCTCCATTAGTTATCCCTTACGAGAAGAAGAAGGGAGTCTTGACATGTTCCGCAGCTTCAAGGCAGCATGTAAAGTTAGAATAGTAAAATGGGAGGAACAATATAATGGCTAAACTTTGGTATGTCTTACACGTGTGGGATTTTTCATTTCCCTTGGCCTAGCACCACACTTCCATTATAAATAGTCTTGCCAGATAGAAACCATTCATAATGGAAGTGTGGAGCTTGACTAGTGATGAGAGGTGATAGTGGAGTATCAACATTGAATGGAATAAACATAAGTGATTTTAGATAGATCAAAAATAATACCTTGTATCATAATTTGTCCCATGAGACAATATTTATACCTTTTCCACTTCATTACAGAAATACATTCGGTTGTCATTGCACCACACATAATGTGTGGGCGTGTAGGCATTTTTATTCGAAAGCATTGAAGCATATTGTAACATGAATGAATTGCAACTGTGTTTATTAATCCATGAAGCTTTGCAAAGGCTGGATTGTCACATTAGAATCGTAATTTTAATACGTGGCTAAAGCAAGGTTTACCAGCAATACATGCTATACGAACATGCCTTTAATAACAACGATACAATGTTCAATATGCGTATCGTGTGCACAGCAATTGTAATCCGGGGATTGACAATGCACTGTCATAACTACTAGGTTGCAATTTGATCTCCCTGGGTCATCAAAGTGCAGGCAACCAGGGCGTCTATGAATTCCTCGAGTGGCCGAGTGATCTAAAGCACTCTCCGTTACGGATCACTGCCATCTTAACTCTGTCTGTGGGTACTAATCTCAGATTCGGAGAATGTGGGTATGTGAGAAAGCTTGCAAGTAGCTTCTCGCGAGTCGGTAGTTCTTTCCTGGGGTTTTCCCCGGGTTTTTCCTCCACCATTATTACTCGTCGCGATTTATAGCCTATCGTGTGCTGAAAAATGGGGTTAAATACAACAACAATAGCAACAACAACAAGAAATAATAGTTTTACCAAATAGGAGGGGAAAGTCAATTATCCACCACTCCTAAAGAAGGAGCAGCTTTTTAATACCGATAACTGCTCTTTAAGCATTATGGACTTGTAAACTACAAGCAAGAGTTGCTTACCTTCAAAACTGAAATGCATTACAACGTGCAAAACTATACTCCCTCAAAAATAAAAATGCGATAGCAGAAACGTTTAATAAATCATCGGCAATTTTGTGCTGTGCAAAATCACTTAGTAACAATATAGTTTGAAATCTTTGCTATTAGTTTAAACTACTTCCAAGAAAGTTATTAAATTGTCCTCAGTAAGTCAATACAATTAACTAGATAATGGGGCCACATGCTTATGATTTTGACGTGACCTCAGACTTAGTTGACGTAAGTGTTAAAGAAACAGGATAGTAAATCGTCATATGGCAGAGTCTTTTTCTAGTAATTATGGCAGAGAGAGAGAGAGAGAGAGAGAGAGAGAGAGAGAGAGAGAGAGAGAGAGAGAGAGAGAGAGAGAGAGAGAGAGTTAGAGAGAGAGAGAGAGAGAGAGAGAGAGAGAGAGCTATACGTGTATAGTGTTGTTAATCGTATAATGTTAGAAAGAAAGAAATAATAATCCATATGGTTATGACGTGCAGTCTACAATTGCACAGCTGCTTGACCTCTCACTATTTATCTGCTTATTCGAAAGCAAGAGCTCTATCCACAATTACTGGATGATATCTAGTATGGATAAGTAAGGCCTATAGATTATTGAGGAATGAGAAAATGAATTGAGAAGATCATATGCAATAAGGATGCGCTTTGACCTGCAGTTGTCATCATGGACATTTCGGCATTGCGAACATTTGTTAGCATTTATATAGCAAGTTCAAGTAGTAGTAAACGCTTTCGTATTAGTAGGCGTTGCGTACATTTTGAACTAAAGAAACAGTTTTATTTTATCTCAGTGTTTCGCTCTCATTATTTACTGTGGTGTCAAGAATATATGACTTAATATTATATTAATTAAGGGATGATTCTAATACAGAAATACATGTGTGTTAGCTAAATTCATAATCAGATGTTGATGACAAGAGGGAGTGCCCATATTATATTCCTTAATTTATGAAGCGTTCAATTTGGTGGATTTGGTTTATGTTTTCATCTCTCGTTCATTACAGATTTATCTGAGACTCTAATCTGTTAAATATATAGATTTTGTTTAGCAAAGCATCTTATTGGATTGAAAATTGCAAACTCTTGCATGTCTTGGAGTGAGGACAAATTTTGTGAATACATTGAATATAATCCGTTTTATTGTTTGCAGATACTCTCAACCAATTGATAAGAGACCAAGTAATAAGAACAAGCTCTGTTACACTATAATATCCAAATATTTAATCACTAGGTCGCATGAGACCCAATGTCATTTCATACCAGAGACGATTCTGAGATGCGCCACACTATGAATATACCAAGTTACTAATGTTTTTTTTAAAGTGCGTTGATACGTGACACGGTATTTTCTCATTATACCAATACATAGGTATTTTCCATCAGTAAGGAATGTACAAAGAATCACGGGTAATTTTGTTATAGCATTAGTGTTCTATACATCGTGTTTTCGTTATTCGTCACAAAATGATTTTATTAATTATCTTTTTAATATAACGGTTATTCTGTTGTGTTTTACAAATATAATTATATTTACAATCCTTGTATCAAATTTATACACGTGTCAGGTATACCAAAATTGAAATGTGTTCATAGTTAGTAGGCCGACTCCAACATTTTAGCATGTTTCGGATAAAGAAAAATGAAAAAACACAATGTGCATTTGTTTCGTTAATACTTTGGTGTTGTAAGATTGTAAAGTTTAGACTTTTGTAGCATCACTTCATATCAATACGCTCTATGTCTTTGATGACAATCTGGTCGCAGACCATCTACTTATATTTAATTTTTGGACTTCTGGCTTTCGCATTTAATACATATTGGTAATTATTATTTACTGTCAATGAGGCTAGAGAAGGTAAGACGAGTGAGGGTAGATTCATATACTTATTGTATGGGCTATTTTATTAAAACCGATTTTTTGTTATTTGTTTTTTTTTCCGCCGTTTTCATTGCGTAATTGTCTTTATTATCTGTTCGTTGTGATTTTTATACCCTATTATATATTCTATTATAATTGCAGTATACCGTGATACGTATCTCTGTAGCTGGAGTATTACCGTAGAATAACGCGATATAGATTTTCTTTCTGATTTCCAGCTCTTGATGATAGTAACGAGACGTTTTGTCCAGGTTGTTTCGTCTCAAATGGACACCATTTTCTTTCCAATAGAGCATGGATCATCTGACAATTGGAAGTATTGCTTGGGAGGTTATTATTTAACACAATTTTTACGAAGCATAAGCAAATTAAATAAAGTACAGTGTTTTTTTTCCAAAGCCTTATTTCGTGTTAATATATCTTGGTACACTACATATTAATGTTAAAGATTGGTGTTAAAGAAATAGTGTTATTTTTGAATGCACTATCTAATGTTCATACATTCGCTACCTGTACCTGTGCATGGCAAAGCTAATGAAAATAATGATCTTAGTGTTGCACAACGAATATCGTTAAGATGAACACGTTAGGATATAAGAACAAGGAAGCGTCTTAAAGTTTTCAATGCCGAAAACATGTAATTGACATAGCTACATTACTGGATTGTGATTAACACATAGCTGTCTTCAGCCAAAACAATGGCACATAACATCCTTCTAGATAGATTAGCAGCCCGAACATTTGAATATAAAGATTTCTTGACATTCTATGCATCAATTAAAACTACATTGGTCAAAGAATAATGTGTGTATATATGTTGTATGCATTCAATGACTTACATCCACTTCAAATGGCCCCGAGTGGCCGAGTGGTTTAAATCGCTATAGCACAGTATTGTAAAAGTGTTCATTCTTGCTTTAACATCTGTAACATTTAACAGTCATAGTGATGTGTTCTTACATCATTTGGCTGGGTATATTTATGAAAATTCTTATTCACTAGAAATACAAAGTTCTCATCGATAATATTTCTTGACTGGACTAATATAGTAACATTATAGTGACATTATACAAGGATAATTGGTTTATATTATTATAATTATTAAGATAATACTATAGTATTACTCAAAGCACGGATTAAACAAATTTACTCAAGACTTTATACTACGATGCTTTTTTATTTTTATTGTATTTAACTCATTCAAAATTTGTTCCATGTAGGGATTTTGTTATTGTGATTCATCATAAGACTGTTCGTACATCGCCACACTACAGACCACATACACATTATTATGTTCGAGACTACAGGCACATCAATACATTTAATATTGCACTTTAATTGGAACTACATACATATAGACTTATAAGAGAACATTTATGACCATATATAATTTAATTCATATTAATGTTCGTTGTTTTGAAAGTTTTGTATTTTTTGCCAAGTTTTCGTTCTTTTCTGATACTTAATTTAAAACCACCGAGTCTTAAAACACACGTTATACAAACATGAACAGTCAAAATTTGTTTAGATGGGTAAGATCCAGAGAACTATCATGTTTAATAATAATTAACACATGAATTTATGTTGGTTTTTTTTAACGGAAGTTGGGATGGGGAAACGTACTTGTTTAAAGCATAAAGCTCAATTCAAAGATATGTGATACAAATATCTACTTATAAATTGAAACAGCATTAGTATTCACGTGCAAAAATTAAGTAATGTTAAATGGAGTAACGATAAGTTGACTTGTACTCTTCGCCATTATACTGTATGTTTCCTTCTCGTCCAAGTTTCATTCGTGATCCGAAATGGATTATATATGTTATATTTGAATATTTGCAACCCTAAATCCAAGTAGGATGAAACAAGAACATTCCATGAACTGCTAAATGTTCTTCTTCTTTCAACCAGCATCATGGTCAGGTCGAGGTTTTTTTATTACATCGCGAAGAAGTTGTTTCTTTTTCAAAAGGATATTGTGAAATTCATTTTTTAAACATCACACTAATTAAATTATATTTCGTGCAATGCCGGTCATGTCCGTGTTAAATTGTTTAAAACAGTGTTAAATGAAATATATTGTGACATCATATTGATGTTTTCAGTTTTCCTTTCATATATGTGACTTGTTTTCTATTGGTGGTATTGCTAAAAATAAATATGTTGGACGTCAGTATATCTATATTAAGTCATCATAATTATCACTTTCAAACATTTCGCTCTCGCAAATGTAGAATACATTTTTAAATCAAGATGTTTCTCATTTCCCTTTGTGAAGAGCATGGATCTATCATATTTCGAATTTAAAAGATCATCCACACATTTTTCCAGTTTTACGCAACACACAGAAACATTTTTGAATCTGAACCGTATCTCAATAAACTTAGGTTTATATCTCATATGAATATACGTAAGACACAAATGAAACATAGATTTAATGGTTTTCACCTTGTATGGTTTACTTTAATGGAAATTAACTATGCAACATATATATATATATATATATATATATATATATATATATATATATATATATATATAAGCAGTTAATGTAAATAATCATAAATTGTTATCAGTGATTAAATTCTTAGAAAAAAATATAATGGTGATTTTTCTATTATTTAAACAATGCATCATTGATTTATCACACAAATACTTTGAATATTATCTCAATCTCTCGGCTGTAATAGCGTGTACATGAGCAAGATACTTTGCTACTTTTTCCTCACCGTTATACACATAAGTATCGTTTCGAATTGCTGCTTAAACAAAAATCAGTACACATACAGATATATATATATATATATATATATATATATATATATATATATATATATATAGAGAGAGAGAGAGAGAGAGAGAGAGAGAGAGAGAGAGAGAGAGAGAGTGTGTGTGTGTGTGTGTGTGTGTCAACAACTATTACTTAAAATGTATACGTTTTCCATGGTTATCATTGCAGTGTTACTCATTTCCAAATGCTTTTGATTATGGGAATTTGAAATCAAGGGCAGCTGAAGTACCATGGAAAAGTTTGGAAATAAATAATAGTTTTTGTATTGCAATTGCAGTCCATCTAAATCATCTTGTGTATTTGTTGTAAAACATTGGGCTGGTTATGCTTCAAACATTGCTTTGATCGTATGATATAGACTATATGATTACCTGGAAGTATAAGTAGACATTCAAAATGGTTCTCGAACAAATTTATTATTTGTTACTCTCTTGTATCCGGATTACTGGTATATTCAATTATATAATAATTGCAGGAGTTTGATTTTGGGAATTATATACACGTGTATTTATATATAGCTGGAAGTCTCTTTGATTCATGCTGTGGGAAATTATGGAGGATATACATGTTCATAATCGCAATAAACAACACATAAAATATTTTATTTTCCACGTAATCGACGGAAAAGAAAATTGCTGCTTTAAATCATGTAACATAAATGTGTGACGTGTAATTCCATGTAACAGTAAATTGATGCTTGTAAATCACAGTAACATCTAATTTGTACGTGTAAAAGATGTAAGATAGATTAATTCGATGCAAAAAGACGCAACATATGATTGCTTGATGGTTTGTTTATTCATAGCTATTTACATTTGCGTATAATCAATATCTTTCACGTAGTTTCGTTCGACGTAAAAATATTGACTACAAGCAAATATAGGTCAAATTCATCTAATCCTAATTTGTCAGTGACTGCATGATATGTTTAGATAACGCACTTGCAAATAAAGTGATACGTAACAAAACAGTCGATATATTATCACTCATATTATTTAGTAATTTCAAACAAATTTACAGTTTTCCCCAAAACTGCGAAATCATGATATGTGTATGCCTAATTTCGAGAATGATATAGAACATGGTTGTAAGCGAAATTAATTGTTTTTTAAACCAGGGAATTTTTTTCGAATAAGAATATTAAACAATTTTAAGGTTCTTTCTTTGTCATGGGAAAGTTTATATAGTCTCAATCGGCCAGGTGAGAATGTTTGTCTTTATAACACACCGATGCTATACTGAACATGTATTTTCATTGAAACAATAATTTATATTGAGATCAATTGAGTTATTTTTCAGTTGTTAATTCGTTTCTACAATATTGATCAGTGTTCTGATGATCATAGAAAAATAACTTATAGCTAAATCAATACAAAGGTATATGCTATAATTTACTAAAAACATGCCGTTTATTTTGAAAGATATTATAAATTTGAAAAAGGTTGTAATTTGTTATATTTGTGTTTGATTCTGTTTCTCCATTTGTGTCATTTACATATGAACCTGATTGTCACTCCTCCGAGCTCTGTAAAGGTTTGAATGGGTATCATGAGATAAATCATCATTGTTCAAATTTGAATGCATATGAAACTAACAATTATATTCACAAAAACTCGTTTCTAACATTTACCATCTGTATCTACATGAGGTACACTTTCATCTTGAAGGGAAGGTGATACTTTTCTTCGCTTCATCTTTGCGAGCACCATAACAGAAATTGGCAGCGAAACACCCAAACAACTTCCCAAACCTATCCCTGATATGGCTGCTGGTGATAGCTTGCTACGGACAGATGGATCTGCAAAATAATAAAGTAATACTATGTTTCATATTTTAAAGACATTATCCGATATTTTCTACATACACTGACAAGTTCTTACATATTATTCTTAAGATTTATTAATTTTTATTTTTTATTTATTTATAATAATTATTTCTTTTTCTTGTTGTTTTTACATGTATTGTTTTGATTTAATATTTTAAAAAGTTGCAGGAAAAGAGAATTTATGTTTATACTTAGCAGACATATTCCTTGGATTGAGGTTTTCAAATTCTCATTCTACAGTGAAATATTCGTAGCCCCAACTACATGAGACAGGAAACGTATATGAAAGGAAGAGTTACTACCCTGACGGAGATTGGCACATATAAATAAACGGCTGTTACGAATGTGTTTTGCCGAACTTGAAAGATGGTGCATAATGCACGAGTTTTTGTTTGGAGTTTATGTCATTACATATTCGTAGATCAGTTATATTTCTAGACAATTATACAAACGTGCATATTCTGGCGCATACATACATACATACATATATACCTACCTACCCACATACATACATACATACATACATACATACATACATACATACATACATACATACATACATACATACATACATACATACATACAATATATGTAAGACCTATAGCAGTAAAATCTATATTTGTATTAAAATCAAAAAGATTGGAACGGTGGTATCGAGGAACGTTCATCGACAGACAGGTAGGTTCAATGCATAGAGATTTCTGGAAAGTGAAGCTTGCAAGTGAAATACATACTGTTTGCCGTTTAATTTTATGTTTCCTTTCAGAAAATGAGCCAGGTATCTTTTCTAAATTAGTATTGTTAATTACGATAATAGCAATTGTCTCTTATTGATGATATAGTACAACGCATTTATCTCGTATTTGTAGTCAATATTAATTTTAAAAATAAATATACTTGTCACAACGTATTTGATTTCTTCCATAACATTGATCTTGATCACCTTTCACTTTGATCATATGCCGTGGACATTATACTGACGAATAATACTACTGGTAAACACTGATAAATTTCTGAAGTAATTTAATATGATTTATGTTTGAAAAAAAGTAATACAAAATATACAAACCGATCGTATTGCATCCTTGTTCTCTTGTACAGTTGCATGCATAACTGCCCATCGTATTGATACAGTCGTAGCAAGGACCACATGGGGACAAGATGCATTCATCTTTGTCTGCAATAAGACATATTGATAACTATGCGCGAGTACCCATCCATGAATTATTAATAACTCACAGTTTAGATGCGAACATGTGACCATATATAATCCAGTGTGTGAATGGATGCAGATGACATATTCGTATCACATGTTTTGGAGAACTACATTTTGAAATGACACTTAAATAGTACAGGTACTCCTCTAAGATATGTTACAGGAAATATACACATATAAATAAAATTTAAGTATTTGATACCTGCACTATATGTCACTATAAATAATTTCTTATACAAATGACACTTTAGTACCTTAATGTACCTGATATATATATATATATATATATATATATATATATATATATATATATATATATATATATCTATACATATATTATCCGTCACTATAAATGTGCAATTTACACTTACAGTTATATCGCGAGCTCACAATTAGAAAAAGCTAGACGGCGTAGGAAAATGATCTAAGATATGTTAGAAGAAATATATAAATAACATTTAAGTATTTGATACGTGCACTATATGTCACTATAAATAATTTCTTATACAAATGACACTTTAGTACCTGATATATATATATTATATATATATATATATATAATCCGTCACTATAAATGTGAAATACAGTTACATCGCCAGCACACAATTAGAAAAAGCTAGAAGGCGTAGGAAAATGACTATCAATATGTGCTAAAATATGTTTTCAAAAAGTAAGTTTCAGTTATTGTAAGTCAATTTATGAGACGTACATTTGTTGTGTTTTTTGTACCGACTATACAGAACGCTTGGTTCTAGGTCAGTTATTCGCAAACTTGTGTACTATGGCTAGAGCTTTCTTAACTGGATTTTTGGGTCAAACATTTCTCATTATGCTCGATCAAGGAGCAATTTATACTGTATTATAATTAGGGACGTTTTTGGAGTATGTGTATGTGACCTGATTATCAGGAATTATCTATTTTAAATTTTATTATATTTTTCAAGAATAAAATAAGAAAATTATGAACGGGAGAAACATCTGACATCTTTAAATTTAGTAAGCATTGTTTTCTTTTATGTCCAACAAACTATAAGAGATAGATTGACCTAATTTAATTTTTGTATTCCGTTATTTTTAGTTTATTATTGCATTACATTACTTTTGGTATATGAAACATGTCAAGCTTAATGATCCAACATGTTGTGTGTTACATGGTACTGTCAACAATACGCTGCTGCTTCTTTCAATACACGCTTCAAACAATGTGGCATTTAGTCCGTATCTCTTGCAGCAATACATGCGAAGATATGTTTTGTGTGCACATCTGTGTTTGTGGTTACACTATCATCGCATCAAAAACAGTTCATCATAAGGCACGATGTATCAATATGCATCTGATTTGTGCGGCTTGTTAGTTCCGTAGCATTGCTTAGATGTCAGATTTGTATATTGAAATACAATATGAAAATCAGTAGCATTCATATAGTATCCATAACTTCCTAGTTTGGCAACCATGGTATTGACCGCACGCTACAGGTACTGACTATATACCTAGTACCATATTCTTCACCTTAAAACTTTAGTTATAACAAACAACAACAAAAAAAAAACAAAACCAACAACAAATAAATAAAGCATTTGTTGCAAACAACCTGGAGTTACATCTTACTCGCAGTACAATGTGGTGTTTCTAGGATTCATCATTAGCCTTGCATACTATTCCTTCAATTTGTTTTCATGAACATTACTCTTAAAACTATAATTTCAATGTCATCGAATATAATTTTAGAGAGATATTTTAATTATTATTATTATTTAATGACGTAGTTGGTAATTTGCGATATCCTTATTTATGTGATTTTACCCTTCTTCTAAGTCATGATTAGATATGTAAAGAAATAACAATCGCTCGATTACCTGTACAAGTGTTAGTTGTGTGATTATAAATATAACCAGCTAGGCAGATGCACTCATAGTTGCCTGGTTTGTTTTCACATATAGACGTTCCTCCACAAGGGCTGCTAATGCATTCATTAATATCTGTAAAGGTTTGAAAAAACATTGTGTAACCAACTTATGAAACAATATATATATGTTATTGGTTATATGGTCTAAATTGAAATTATAAAATACTGTAGTCATACTCCGAAAATATGCATCACACACACACACACACACACACAGATATATAAATAAGCTGAAGTGTTTTACTTACGACATTTTGTGCGTTAAGATACCCGTATAATTTCCTCATAGTCTGAATGTACGTCATTGAAATGTAACTAAGTATATTAACATAACCTCACAAAAGGTATGAAATTGACCTTGTATTTATGTTCTCTAAATATTTATTATACCTATCTCAACAGAAATATCTAAAATATAAAATATGTGAAAATATGTTTCAAAATACACATTTACATTTTCACATGTGTAAATGTCAGCCAAAACGAGTAGTATTGTCAGTGCTCTGTTTACCTTAAACAGAAGACATCTATGCTTAAACATATATAGAATGATTCACAAATTGACTATTGGAAAAATTTAGTATGTACTCTGGTTCATAATTTAGTCATGACCATGCAGAAGCTGATTATGATATATATGTAATATTCGCTGCGAGAGAGAGAGAGAGAGAGAGAAAGAGAGAGAGAGAGAGAGAGAGAGAGAGAGAGAGAGAGAGAGAGAGAGAGAGAGAGAGAGAGAGAGAGATTACCTTCACAGTTATTAGGATCAATGCTGTAGTTGTATACATAACCAGAGGGACATGTACAGCTGTACGCATTAACTAAATCCGTACATGTTGCACCATCTTTGCATGGATTACTTTGACACTCGTTTATATCTACAAATAATGTTTAAAAATATTTTTCTCTCTTAGCTGCATTGATGGTATTATTATTATCCAGCACTTTAATAGCACTTAGGCTTCTTTATATGTTTTACATTTTTTAACCGTAGAAAAATGGTATCGGATAAAGTAGAAAAATGGTTTAAATACACACAAAATGGAGGAACAATATTATTTATCGTTTCTTTGATCGGATATGTATGTTACCCATAAAGCATCTATGTGTTTTCTTCGAAACAGAAACTTGATGGTTTGTATGAATGTTTGCAAGTACAACAGTTTTCCTTTTTGGCTTTTAGTACTTGCGTATAATTCACTATTTATTCTAGAATCATGGATATTTTGTTTATCTCTTCCTACCTGCCTATATGTTACTCCATAAATAACGCAATGTATCTATCATATTATAATCAAGGTCATGGATGTTAAGAATATGGCTGGAGGTAGTTTTAAGATATGAGACCAGTGTCTGAGGATTGTTATTGCTTTTAAACTATTAAGGTCTTGTAGGTGGAGATCTGAACGTTGATTTTTGTCATCTTCATATGTGATAATATATGCGTTGAGCTTTGGAGTTAATATCTTGTGTTGCAATAGGAATGGTTCCTGTGGGCGGGTTTCCAATATTTCACCACTTAATTACCGTTAAGATCCCCACCTAATAACTATTTATTGGTTTGAACGACATGATATGGAAGGTAACGAATCGGTATAACCGTTCAAACCCTTGACATGACATTTAGTTTGTGGACTTGCCGCACATTCATAACATGGAATCAGCTGAGGTCCCCATATTTTAACCATATATTGGTTGAAAGAAATCAGAAGACAGTATACATATTTCCAGTACAATGCTATAGAAGGAATGTTGCTCTAGGGCCACCATTTGGAACGGTTCAGACAGCTGATAACCATATATTGGTTTGAAGTGTTTGATAACACAGACTTAGACATGTATCCAACACGACCGTTGGGTTGTGTTCCTGTGATTGGAACTTATACACTTAATATGTGCAAGGAAATATATTCACCTGTACATCCTACAAGCATGGAGATAAGCGCCTAGAAGACAAAGCTGACGACTAATAGTGGCAAACAAAACTCAACCAAGATTAAAGTCAGAGGAAAGGAATGGAAACAGTAGGCCAGTTCAAATATCGTGGTACCATAATCACTGAAGAGGGATCAAGAGAAGAAATATTGTCACGAGCAGCACAAACAACGGCAAAGCTAAGACCCATATGGAGAGACAAGAATATATATCAGAAAGCTAAGATCAGACTATTAAGAGCACTAGTCATCTCAATCTTTTTTTATTCATGTGAGGCATGTACCATAACAGCAGAAGTACGATGAAGAATCCAGGCACTTGAAATGAGATGCTACAGAACCATCCTGGGCATCTCTGGCATGGACCACATAACAAATGAAGAAGTGTGTAATACAATCAGACACAAAGTAGGCCATTATGAACACATCTTCACTACTACCAAAAAGCAAAAGCTGACATGGAATGGCCATGTCACTAGAGACAACAGTGTATCCACAGCAGCACTGCAGATCAGCGTGCAGGGTGGTCGAAGGAGAGATTGACAGAGGAAAAATGTTGACTGATAACAGCACGAATGGAGCAGAAAAGGTTTTGCGGAGACACAAACATTGGCACTTGATCGAGACAAGTGTAGGCAACCTGTCAAATGTTTAGCAGCACAGTGTCACAACAATAACATTAAGTTAAGAGACTCATGAAGAAGAAGATATCCAATACATATCTTGGTATTTTGTCGGCAGTAGGGACTTGCCCTTGCCTCGTAATTTGGAAACTGTCATGATCTCCAATGTATACCCATATATGCAACGACTGTATATAAAACGATTAATACACAATTCATGTATGCAAAATACGCTTCTGGATCAGGTCATACCCCTAGCCGATTATTTTGGAAGCGTGGTGGTATTTCATTCCATCTCATTTAATTAATTCTAGATATTTTCGTTTTTTTTGTTTGCATTACACTAACTGAATTTTGATTGTTACCCAAACAATCACGCATTGTAAAAACTACTCACTTTCTTCAATTTTACAATGGTTATTTATTTTTACAAGTTTATGTTCATTTTTAAATTTGCGTTGGCTAGTACTACAAATCTCGTAATGATGACGGATCTAAAAGCCTACATAACCTTAATGCATTACAAAGAAAAATAGCTGACAAACACTCATAGACAATATTTGTTCACAAATGAAAGAAATATTTTGTAGACTGTTCCCGGTTACCTGGTGAACGCACCGTGCATAAAATGGAACACGGAAGAGCACTAATACAGCGACCGATTATTAATACATAATCGTAACCAGGTTCATAGTACAGATGACGTGTTTATATGTTATATGGATCCATATTAAACAGTACCTCTTACATTACTAAGTCTTTATTCGGACACTGATTATTCAATAAAAAGAGGTTTTTGTTATACCAAACAAAACATATTGTAAATTTAAAGTTCGGGGAAAGAGTTCAGAGTTAGTATTTTGAGTTAGCGAAAATAAAGACTTTAATAAATGTACCCGATTTGACATGCTAAGTCCAAACCATCTCCAGGCAATCTGATGGTACATATAATATTAACGTTGTATGTACTATTAGTTCAAAAACAAGCTCATTTTCCTCATGATGGTAATAGACAAAGTAACGCTACTTCAAAACACTTGATCAAAAGCTGAAGCAAAGAACTATCAACCAATATCAAGTATTCCATCAATGAAATATCTCAACAATCGCAATCGACGTCATGAAAATCAGTCCACCTTTGGAACAGATTTTTGTTATACAGCGTTCATCACTATGACTGACAACTGACTGAAAGATTAACATCCATGATTTTGGAAAAACATCTACTATAAATGGGAGAAACATTGCCATACTCCAGAAAACATATAATAAAAACCAATTTTTAACAAAGATTCAAAATCTTTAACTTGCAATTACCGAATAGAAATATAGTCCTAGAATACTACTATTGTGTATAGCAGATAGTTGAATGGACCGTCACTAATCAGGAAGCTGACCATATATATAATGTCAATCAATACAGAGAAAATAATTAGTATCTTATTTTAGGATCACCTAAAATAGGCAAGCACAATTCTCATATGCATTTATGCTTATAACATGCTTCTAAGATCAATAATAAATATATTTTCCAACGTGTATCATAATCTATTTTTATATCATTCGCTACCATGTGTTGCATTAATGCTGTATAAATGGATTAATAGTTAAAGGTTCAAATGCATTATACTAATCATCTATTAGTCATTGCTTTGAGACCCTTGTCTCAAACTATCACACATTATGTTCTCCACTTTAATACAATATTACGAAGACTATCTTCGTAACACTTTGATTATGCTTGAATCCACCGCAATCAGTTGTCAAGCCGAAAAGTAAAATTGCATTCTCTAAAACTGCTGTTTTAGCCATCTAAGGTTTTATGGAGCAAGTAAACGACCCTGAGTATACCACAGAAACTGATTCAATCGAATGGCATTTAAAAAACTAACAAAGATTAATGAAAAGGTAGAAAACTAACCTGTATTTAAGACATACCACAGCATATATATATATATATATATATATATATATATATATATATATATATATATATATATATATATATGGACAAACCTTGGTTAATATTACCATGAAAGTTTCAGAAACAACGACAATTCTTATTTCTAGTATGCACTTTGTACATCATGCCTGTTTTAGCTCTTATCATGCAGTTTAGGTTGAACGGTAAACTGGGAATACATTTTAGAAGAACCCATGTCTATAATGTATGACAAGTGAATTCATAGATAGTATTCTCAAAATGTTGATGACAAAAAAAAAGAAGTTGCATGTTCATTGTTGGCCTAATCTGTAATATATTATTTAGTTGATGTAATTGTTTCATTTTGTCTGAATCATTTGCAATCATATGTCGATGAGATTAATAACTTGAAGATAACAGTATAAACACAGCAGATGCATGTCTTTACTAAATGAAACACATACAGCAATGCATCTTATGGGTAACTAATAATTTCACTTGTGAAATTAAACCAGGTCTGTTCGAATTTATTTATACATGTGTAATGCTGTACCTTGTTCGCAATTGTTTCCACTATACCCAGGGGCGCATGTGCAGTTAGAAATATCATACTTTGAATTCGAGATGCAAGTTCCGCCATTCTTGCATGGTGATTCGTCACATGTGGGTATTCCTAGAGATAAAGAAAGATTAATTTAGGGACTGTTTGCTACACCTTGACTAGCCGTTATATTTTAAATGCAAAGAAATTATACATATATATGCGTTCACATTGTCATAAAAACATGCAGTACAAGTTGCATTATTTACCCATTTGTTTTACTAAATAATGCTTAGTAACTAAATAATACACTGCAAGAAATATATTCATTGAATTAATATTTTATTCCTAAATAAATACACATACATATATCAATCAATAAACAGTAAAAGTTTTCATGCACACATAGCACCAATCAGCGAACGTCGACCTTGATAGCTTAACGCGTGATCCGTCACGCATAAGAAACTTATTTGCTCTATATAAAATTGCAGTTCAAAGTCGTATTCAGAATATATGTGCCATTGAAATGTTTGTAACAAAGTCAAGAATGAATGGATATTGTTTTCTTTCTCAGTCCACCCTAATTCTGAATATCTAGTTCTGTGTTTATTCCTCACGATGTGCATATGTATTGCAGGACTGACGTTGACAAGAAGCAATAATTTCTGTTTCTGTTCTGCCATTTATAGCTGAAACCATAAGCTGGAAATATATGAAAGTCTTTGAATTTAAATATTCAAGACAATGCTGGATTCAATATTGTTTTTGTGAAGAGCAAATGAGTTTGTTTTATGGAGCAGTAAATTCTGATTTAGAATGTGATTTCTCTTTATATTGTGGTCAACATTATAGATCAAAATATTACAATCTATCTTCGCTCTGTGGATCACTGTTTGGAAAATACGTAATTTATATTGGCAGAAATAGTCCACTTAGTACATCTTCATTATATTCAATATCCGGATCGATAAGTAGTTTTATTCTCATTATTATTACCAGTTTTATCTACCATATTTAATATCCGGAATTAAATGCATGACCTTTGATGGAGGGACCCCATCTCTCGATAGGATTGTCGTCACGTTGATATTAATGAATGTTTGGTGATTCTCCTCTTGATTATTACGGCTAGCTTTATCAGATATTCAACTGATCAACTCTCATTGCTCTGGGATAATAGCTGCAAATTGTAATATTGTGTTCAGTACAATATACTTTTTTCAAAATTGTTTTGCCAAGTACACTTTAAATTTTCAGGCTTTTAAGAAAATAATTCTTTGCTAACATTGCTAAATATCTATTTGTTTTCTTGTAATCTGCAACTTTCAATTATAAATTTGATTGTGATAATTTGATTGTGATAAATTATTTCGTATCTGCATGGTACACATTGTATGGATTATTTTTTTCTATCCTTTAGTTGACTTTGATATCCATTTATTTTCATTCATTCGTTACGTCTGAAATTTTGCTACATTTTGTTCTTTATTTTAAAGTGTAGTTGTGATAGGGACATCATTGGATCTGTATAAATATGGTTACCATGTTTGGGAAGCATCTGTAAGTTTCCGTATCGGTATTTGGGTCAAATTAATGAGACTAGTTATTCATCATGTGTGATTGTCTTCGTTTCAAATACTGCAGAGAACGGTAAATTGGATCTCGCTCCAGTGTAAAACGGTATAAATAATGCGAGTATTTTGGATCTGTAGTCATCACTCCAAGTAACATCAAATACTATCGTATCAATCTAAACATATTAATGATAGCGGGTACCGGTGAAATCTGTAAAAGCAGATACATCTCAGTACTTAAACGTTTGAGCTCGACTCGGCCAGAACACTCAATATTTGCCCCAAAAAGTAGAACAGGGAAAATTGCCAAGCAGCGGGCTTATGAGAACAAATTTCATCAAGTGAAAAAACTCATTCGTCATTATAGTTTGTTTGCTCTAATGCTCATGATGCCCGTCAACAGTTATCCTTCTTCAATTGCACTTGTTATGAATTTATTGCTTCGACTGACTTGTCAAAGACGAGATACCACTTAATCTTAAGATTCCATTATATGCTAGATCTTATTCAATCCAAAGAGAATGACTTGTACTCAGACAAGTAGCTTTGCTAATTGCTATAAACATCATTACTAAATACCTGTAAAAATGACCCGAATTTATATTTTCAATGCAGTGTGTGTCACGGTTTGTGTCTTAATGCTATCGCTTAATATTTCCGATAATACGTTTAGTAACTTGTTTCGTTGCAAATTTCGTTTCTGATTCTATCAGTTCGTACACACACTCTCAACATTTTCATCTCTTCTCTCAAATGGTTCAAGCAGTTTGTTTACTTCATCTACAAATGCAACAACTTAAATGTTCTGGCGTCTGCGTCCATTTACCTCTTACAATTGAACGTAGTTACTAACAGACGTTACTACACTTAGACACACGTGTCGTACAGTATGAAGGTTTTCAATATGGATACTAATAACTACTAAACTATAGCAATTACTAAGCCGTTTAATTATTTTACTGTGTATTTGTGTATCTCCTCTGCCGACTAGTATTAACACACAACTTTGTGAATATTCTATTAGTACTAGAGCTACACCAACAAAGAAGTTAATAGCTGTACAATGTTTCTACAAAAATGCAATTAGCATAGTGATTTGTGTAGAAAACGTTTTCTTAAAGGCAGTTTTAGTCTAAATATACGTAACTTCTTATTTGGAAATAACCTACTGATTTACAAAAGAACGCGCACAAGTGACATAAAAAGATGCATATAATTTAGTCAGTTCATTCATTGATTAAATAATTTGAAACCTGATTGATACTTAGAGGTGTTTTATTCATAAAATCTACATTTGCAAAAGGTGGCCATTACTCTACGGATCCTACCATCTCCTAGACATATATATTTTCAGCGAAGGGGTGGATGCACGTACGACGCATGTGCATAGAAGGAAAATATTATGTCGTCTGTTTCCGATATTTACAATGATGATGATGATGACTTTGTATAGCGCCTAATCTGTAGAAATTCAAAAGCAAATGAAGCTAATGGTTTTCAATACACCCATTGTGGGATGACATGATACAACACAGCCTCAAAGCTGATTAATGAGCGTATTTGCAATTAATTGTATGGATTTGAGTAAAGCCGTAACAAAGTACAAAGACATAACTTAATATACTCTGATAACACTCACATATACAAATACTGCTGCCCATCTGAACTTGAGGCTACCATCGCACAGGGAGGACGTACATGGTTCATATAAGGCTACTGATAACAAATAACAAGCAAGCGGCAGATGAATGAAACCTTTGTAATCGCCAGACAAAGCCTTTCTCATTCACACAAATTCCTTAATAAATAAGTTTCAGTAATAATAATATTAAATTCAAATAGTCAATTCAGCGCTTAGGTGTCGCAGTACGCTGAGACTCATCAGCTCCATCCATTTTCTGGTGATAAGAACAAATCAACTTAAATATTCTTTCATCACTTTCAACGCTTAATTCAAGTAATTATGTGTGAGCGCTTGTAAAACTGGGCCATACAAATGCTCTTTTGTCTGGTTGTCTCGGTATGTACTACAAAACTTTGAAACGTTGCAACTTTGGAATAAGAACAACTACGTAAACTACCGTTTCCTCTGCAACCTTGCAAGGACTTAACATAATTCTTTTTATTGATAAAATATGAAGATGTGATTAAAAACGAAATCTTCCGTTTCGCTGTGCACAAGTAGACGTAGTAATAATGTGTCCCATATATAAATACAAAATGTACCATATATTGAATTGTATTGTTATACATATATAATTTGCATGTTTCTGAAAAATATTTTTTACAAATGAACATAAATATATATCAATTATATGCAGAGCAATACAGACGTTTAGAATATACATTACCTGAAAGTGGATCCGATGATGTGCCATATAGTGTCAGTTGCCATGAGGTTAAGTTCCCTGCAAAAATGTATACTGAAAGTAAGTATTATATGCTGACTACGAATGATTACATAAATTTGAGTAGCCGTGTTGGATCTTCCACACAGACTGGTTAAATAGGATGTAAAGCCCAAGAATGACTGATAATTTATTAAAAAAGCCACTTTAACGATTGTCCGCTTCGATACACCCAACCGAAGAGTGCTTCATGTCCGTCCCAACCGCAATAGTGGGTAGTCAAAACCATGTCAAGGTCTGTGCGTGAGCGATGTTGATACTTACCCAAGAAGCATCTATACGTACCGCTTGCTGTGAATTAGCTTTGGAGTGGGAGCATGGGCTGTGCTTGCGTGTAGAGATCCAAAAGTCTACATTATACCTTAGACGGCGCCGATACGGAATGAACTTTAATGTTACTCTTTGTGATTGTTTGATATATATATATATATATATATATATATATATATATATATATATATATATATATATATATATATATATATATATATATTTATATATATATGCAGTTCCATTTTCATGAGTTTAAATGTGTCTGTTCATTAGCTGCATTATGTGCCCGTCTTAAAGCTGAATTTTCAGTTGTTTTTATTTTGAAATGTATACCTAAGTCTATAAACATCTAAAATCCTTATCAATAATAGGACATATAACTGATCTAACTGCATCTACAATTTACAGTTTGGACACTTTACAGTTTTAAAATATTTAAAACATCTCTTACCAGTCTGATTGAAGGGAATTGTATAAATCAATGTCCAGTTTCCATTGGGTTGCTCGCCCCAGAATTGAACTGACATGAATGTCCACGCTTGTTGTCCACTAAACCCTTTGTCATACCTCCTTTTGGTCATCAGCTTACTTCGTGTCCCCGCTGGGGAGACCAACTCTAGCTCCACATATGCACGCTCACTACTTTGGAAAACTGTATGGACCTGCACGTGTTCCAGATATTTTACCGGGCACGTTCTTTCTTCCACCAAAATGGCTCCAGACATTGTTCTTAACGTTGCATTAAGCACCCTAGTTAAAAGGAAAAAATATAATGGTTTATTATCAAACTATATAGGTTTCAAAACATTATTTTCATGTAATTTATTCAAATTATACATTTTTCTGGACTATCTTTCTTTTTTAACGTACAATATCCTTGATTTTTGACTACTACTTTAATAAGAGCAATATAAACTGCTTATTTTCATCTCACCAAATATTGTGACACACACACACACACACACACACACACACACACACAAAGATAGATATATATGATGTGTAGATACATTTATACAGTGGCTGACCTACCAGTATGGAGTGCTGATGCTGCTATTGAAGATTTCTTGCTTTGGTACGGTTTTCCATGTCTTTGAATATCTGACCATTGCTTCCGCGTCCATAAGACCGTAACCTAACATTTGTCCAACTGAAGTTTCAAAACGATATTGATTCATCAAAGTAATTCTGGTGAATGTATGCTAGTGAAAATAAAATATTCCGACTCAAAAGAATATCAATGGGAAATAGTTTCTGAATTGGTGGGTATCGTGGAAAACATATATTCCATGGAACAAAAATATAATAACAAAGTTTTTCTTTTCAAATTGATATAAACTTGTTTAAATAAACGTTACATGTTATATGTAGACCGCGATTTAAACACAATCTTTCAACGAAGCATTGCATAGTACTTCGCTTACAACATGTCACATGCCAGAATGTTATCTGAGGGACTAGGATTGGTAAACACGGTTAGAGTTATGGGTATTCAGTTACCATTACTTCAAGTTATCAACATCTTAATTTGTTGTCATTTATGTTAATATTAAAATGCCTTTAAGAGTTTAGAAATAATGTTCTTGAACTCAAAAATATTTTGTAAAGAACTGCTGCATACATTGAAGTAATTACATGTCCTCGAAAGTTAAAAATCAAGTTTTTGTTATGAAATTAATTGACATATTTGGTTAGAGAAACGTTCTGTGAAACGTTACACACTGACATCAGGTACATAACAGTGTGCAATCGGGATCATAACTCTTTTACATGAATTAATGAACATCAGTATTCATATCATGTAAATGTGTGATCATCTTGAAAAAGCATTCAAAATTTAGTTAAATTCAAATAATCATTCACGAGTTATTCTGCGTACTGCATGTCATGGCCACACGAAAAGCAGGGTACAGAACATATGTAAATAAATGATGTGAACACTATAGATCAAAGTCATTCAATTAAGACGACCCATGTTTCTTAAGAGTGAAATCCAGTTGTTGTTCTTGCTGTTTATAGGTTCAACGCCATTACTCAGCGAAAGATAGGCTGTATATGGTGGTCAACGGTACCAGTAAAACTATCATAAAATCCACCAAATATTGGGAAGATACAGGCAACTGTCTCACAAACATGGATTAAACCTGAGACTCTAACCAAAACAGAGAGAGAGAGAGAGAGAGAGAGAGAGAGAGAGAGAGAGAGAGAGAGAGAGAGAGAGAGAGAGAGAGAGATGGCAGTGATATATAAAGACAATCACTTTAGACCATTCGGTCACCCGCTGTCCTGGGTGAAATGCAGTCAATAACTGGTACATTTGTTCTGCCAAACCAAACAAGGAACATAACTCCTGTATATAATACTGTGGAATGCCGGAAATAACGATGACGTGATTAAGCATTTGATAATATTAGAGCATATGCCAATCTTTGACGGAAAATTCATAATCGTCGATCAGATTATACTTCTGAGACCAAACAGGTGACTCCATTACTTTTGAACCGTGCTATGCTATGGTGCAAATGAACGCCATTAGATGGCTTTCTCATATAAACAAACACAACAAATATTTGTTAAAATACGATCATTCCTGGTAACATTGATACTGTGAAAACAATGTAGGAAGGAAAAGGTGATGGATTATATATATTAGTGTACGATACCAATGATGTTCAAATCCATCATATAATGTCATATATTGGTCAAATATGATCTCTAGTTCAAGGGTGAACTTTAGGTTAGAATTCTCTAGTTACCATCCATTATGCATGATACATATTATCTAAACATCTTCCTACGTTATATCTACCTTTTCCTTTTAAGAGATGATTCCTTTAGTAAATTTTAAAGCAAGTAAATAGCACATAGCTCAGCAGATTGAAATTACACAAAGTTACGGTATTACGGCATCAGCATGACTACGCATGATATATTTTCTTACAGCGGTTTCAAATCTGGTAAGAATTGTAACCTTTACTCGTACTAAATAATGAAAAACCTGGTTCACACCATTGTAATGAAATAGGCAACGTAATGGTTAATTCCATTTAACTTATACAAGATCTTACGAAGTCTTTGCTATCTTGCACATGACGTAAATCGCTGCGCGGGCTATAGTGAGACAGAGGTAGATTGAGAAAAAATAACATCACAGAACGGACCAGAAAAGGTTTTGCGGAAAGACATGCATTGGTACATAATCGAGCTAAAGGGAGGGAACTGGTCAGATGTTCAGCAGCACAGTGCCTCAACGACCACACTAGGTCAAGATACTGATGATGATGATGATGATATAGAGGGAAATAGAATGTCAACAAGTGAGTCATATTGAAAACATTAATGACCCAAACATACTTTAAAATTCAACCTGTTCAATGTTGAAAAATTTTAAATATGCTTTTTAAGTAATTATTATCCTAACTGTTATATTAACAGTTTCAACTATCAAATTGATCTAAAATATAATAAATCCATTTTAGAGTGATTTTGGTATGCGTAGCTCAAAACAACGCAGACAATTTTGTGTTTTGTATTACGTATATGACCAGGCTTTAAAAAAAAATTAACCTCACGTCCTATACATTCTATGCACAACTTTATTTACTTGAAATTCTTTCAACTACGTCTATTCTCTGTGATTCTGAAGTTGTAATAGTCGGTCGGTCACAGTGAATGTGATTGATGGTATTTTTTTTATTTCATTTGTGTTATGGGAGAAGTTGCATGATTATTACTTACATCAAAATAATGCATATTAATGTTTGTTTTACATTTCGGTTTAGAGGTATCATATTTTCAGTTAATTAAACATTCTTATTATTATCTCACCTATATGGTAGCCATTCTTACCATAATTTCCAGCTCCGTTCAACGAAAAACCATACTCCGCAGCCTCTCTCAGATTTTGATACTTGGCTGTCTTTACTATCAAGTGTTGAACATCCCTCCATGTTAGATCTGGGCTGAAATATGAGTTGAAAGCAACCTATATTTGTTTATAAGGCTCAGAATTTTGCGAATAAAATTAAGCAGTGGTTATAATGTATCTATAATACGTTACGGCAATGCATATGCTTCCTAATAATATCATGGACTAAACACAAATAAAGCACGTTACATTGACGTCTCATCTGTTTGATAAATAAATAGGATTAATTTACATTTAATGTCCATAAACATATATTCATATTATTGATCAGTATCATATCAGTGTATATTACTTTGCTATTTAATGAAATATCTGCTAAATGAATGTGTCAGTTAAAACTCAATAAGTGTTTTTGTTATTATATCGGTATTTGTGTACCTGCCAGTATGCATGGTTCCACCTATTTGTTTTGATGTGTTGGTATACAATGGTTAGCACTAGAGACATATAATATTCATCACTTTTAGTGTACTGAATGGAGCTTGACGATATTGTCAGTTGACAAATGAATCAGCTATAGTGCTTTTGTAATTTAAGTTTTTGACTTATAAGCAATGACAAGGTTTGCGAACACCAAGAACTTATTGTGTGTCGCAGAGATGGAATATAAGAAATTGATCTCTAACGTTGCATCATTATGCACACATTTAAAAGCAAAATTTCGTGAAAAATCAAAACTATATAAATCATTATTAAAACAAGTTTGGACCAAGAGAATAAAGTAAAATTAAGTCCACTGTTCACCTAATAAAATCATCATCATCATCATCATCATCATCATCATCATCATCATCGTCATCATCATCATCATCATGCTCTTGGCCTAGTGTGATCGTTGAGGCACTGTCATGCTGAACATCTCACCAGCTCCATCCACATTTCTCGATCATTCGCAAATGTCTTTGTATCCGCTAAACGTTTCCCCTGGTCCATTCTGAGATGTTGTCAGTCCTCATTTGTCTTTTTCTACCTCTTCTTACGCCACCCTGGACGCTGCACTGCAGTACTGTTGTGGATAGACTGTTGGCTCTAGTGACCTGACAATACCATTTCAGGTTTCTCTATTTGACAGTGTTGAGGAGGTCTTCATAATGGCCTTCTTTGTAATTGATAGTGTTATGCACTTCTTCATTTGTGATGTGGTCCATGTAAGAGATGCCAAGGATGGTTCTGTGGGATCTCATCTCAAGTTCATGGATTCTTCGTTGTTTGTCTGCTGTCAGGATCCAGGAGTCACAAAGGCTGAGATGACTAGTGCTCTCAATTGTCTGATTTTAGTTTTCAGACAGACATTCTTGTCTCTCCAGCCTAAGCTTTGACATAGCCGCCTTTCTTTGTCCTGCTCGTGACACCATTTCTGCTTTTGATCCCTCTTTGGTGTTTATGGAACCAAGCTATCTGAACTCTCCCACTGTTTACAGTTCCTGTCTTCTGACTTTAAGCTTGTCTGAGCTCTGTTTACCAGTATTTGTCTTCAGCTTTGTCTTCTAGGCACTTATCTCCATGTCAAATCTGGAAGATGTTTCATCCAGGTTGTTCATGAATGTGGGAAGCTCGTCTTTACCACCTGCCAGCCGATCAATGTCGTCTGCGAAGCGCAGATTGGTAATGTTACGACCCCCAGTGCTGACTGTCCCACAGTGGTATTCGAGGGCTTAGCCATGATGCGTTCTAAGATGATGTTGACAAGCATGGGTGACAGGCTTGACGTATTCAAACTGTTGACTTGAACCATTTACCCCAACGGAACTTTAATCAATTACTGCACTGAAAGCCTTGGCGTACAATTGCTTGATGGTATTTTTTTTAAACTTTCGACCCATGTTGTACTTCTTTATCGTGGCCTGTAATGCCTCATGCCTATTACAATACTACAGTGTTATTGCAAATTATAAACTCACTTCGCTTGTAGTGCTAGAGCCACCATTCCTGCAGCCTGGGGAGCTGAGAAGGAAGTTCCCTCTCTATTTTCAATACACGAATCTGCATTGGATGTCGTAACCTGTACATTAAAAATTAATATTCAATTTAATTACTAGTATTCGGAAATGTATAAACACCTGACAGATGTATCAACTAAATTAAATGGATGAACAATATTACTTACCAATCACAGAAAATATTAAACAGTGACATCTTATCTACACTTAACCGATTTAATGTGGGTGTTTTAATTCAGAATAACTGTGGAAACGAACATCGAAAAGGCTGCACATTAATAATATGAAATACTTTTGTCAACTCACTACAATGCACGAGGCAAAACAAGCATTTGGCATACTTTGACACGTTTGTGTAATAATACAAAATTAAAACTATTTGAAAAAAGTATTTATCTTTTCAAATATTTGTTATACAAATTGTTGTATTATTGTTTTTTAATCGAACAAGCTTGTGATAAACGTCACTTTGAAGCAATTTGATAAAAACATTTCCTTTAACTAATAAATAAACTCACTTTTGGAATGAAGCGTGTTTCGTGTACCTAATTACAAAAATGTTTAATGTCGAATATGAATGTTCAACAAAGACGATACTGTATATATATATATATATATATATATATATATATATATATATATATATATATATATATATATATATATGACTTACGGAGAATGTTAGCTTCTAGTATCTGAGATCTACACTAACGTCACCATTAAAGAATATATTTGTATTTATAATGCAACATATTTGCTAAAGAGAGCAATTTTCTAATGCAGCGAAGGTGAATTCTTCTGTTGCTGCTAATATATATATATATATATATATATATATATATATATATATATATATATATATATATATATATATATTCATCATATGATTGAAGATCAACACTGAAGTAAACATATACTGCAAATAATTGGAATTTTCAGAAGCACACGTTGGCTCTATTGAAGGTATACAAGAACAATTCATTTGCTTTTGTAATTTTATTTGTCTAAAACATTTAAAGAAAATAGACTTAATCATAAACAGCCACAATTGTCCTTCAATTTATATACATATCATTGTAAGTTGTAGCTATTTAGACAAATATCATAGGATAATATTAGATCATTGTCTTGTCTGTATATACTGCCTTGATATAACATGTCCTCGGCTTCGTTTAGCCCTTCTCAGAGAGAACTGAGCAGTGAAACACGGTGATGAGGTAGACAAGATACCCTTTTCCATTACTACTCGAGTTCGCTATTCTATGTTCACAGATAAAAGCTAGACATGTCGAGCTATCTTAAAAATAGCATTATGCAAGACAAATGTCTAGACAAAAGTTACGCAGTGTTACAAGTTGATTATGAATATATTCCACTGGTTATGGGTTGGTAACTGGGCGGAATATATACAATATCAAATGAATAAATGGTGATGTTGATATCTGTAAAACCAACAATAAGAGTTAGGTACACTGTTCTGTTTATTCAGTTGAACCCCTAAGGCATAAATGGGTCGTGTAATGATTTCGACAACCCGCAAGTAGCCGCGGTGATACAAAAAGATAATTTTACAATATGAAACGTCTGAAATAAAAGAATTGATGTTACTACTTTATATCACTTCAGACAACATCTACTGGCTGTTAATTAGCAGCAGTTCACGATTGTGATTTTTTCAGTAACGTTCAAATTGATAAAATGTCACAATGCATACCATATATCTTTGATTTTTGTCTCCACTGTATGTGACAGCTAAGGCAGGCGCACAAACCTCAGAGTACCATGCGGGTTGGCCGTTAATGTTAACACTTGATATTGTAACTGTATAAATACTGTTGGCGTAACCATCTGCATTACAATTGTCCGTAGTTTCTCCATTTCCAGCCGCCCATACATAAATTACACCTTTTCCTCCTCGGCCCTGTTGAATGAATACAATAAGAAAGAATTGTTTTGACCACTGACAACACTGCATCTGGTACAGCACAAAGCAGATAGGAATGAGAATGTGGCATTGTTTAATCTAATGTACATAAGTTAAATTCATAGTGATATCACGACTTTTAATATCACGAGATATTATGATACTAATATCATAATTATATCATGAAAATCGATGTTATTCATCATACCTTCGTCACCCCTAGTTCAAAGGCTGCCACAGTTAAAACACCTGGCGCAGAGTACCCGTATGAATCTAGTGGACCCCAACTGTTGGATGAGATGTCTGTGATGTTGTATCCGTGAGCTATCGCCTGTGCTTCACTGATATCGGTGGTGTAATTGTTGCTGATGAGACGAATTCCTAAAACAGTCCAATCTCTCTCATTATGCAATATATCAGAGAAATATTACATAATCCATGTTGTTTATGCTTAATTATTTTGTACGTATAATACATGCAGATATGTAAACAAAACTGCACACTGCATGCGCACAAAAGCTGATCCGTAATCTACTCAGTTTCTTATTAGTGTTATTTCAAATACATCCTTTCTAAAAACATTTGCTCGGCTACTATTAAACAGATTGATGACATATTGCATGTTGGTTTGTTTCATGGCGTGTAAATTATTTTGAAGGTTAGTTTTTATGCAGCCCTTTTGTTAAGAAACCAAATTTCATATAATCATCTTGTAGGAGTATTAATGACAAAACTAGTTATAAATATAAAGTAATTCGATTTGGCACTTTCTTCACATTTCATTACATTCCATCTTCTCATTATATATCATATACACAACAGATACAGAATATAGCTATTTTATTATTCAAAAACATTCCAAACTTGACTGCAAAATGTCATTAATTGTATCCCCCACTTTGCTTTTGAGTTGTTTCCCAGACAATGTTTGATCCGGCTTTATAAGAGTGTTTGCGATTTATATAAAACAAAGGTTCCTCGATACAGGTGTTTCGTCATTTTAACATGTGCTGCGGTGTTACCCCTTATCTTGTGTCTATTTAAGGCGCTGACATCCAATAATAATAATCGTTTTGAATACCACGGTCTTTGTGTTATACGCCCTGACACTAATACAAGACAGATTCCGTGTTGTTTTTAAATCGCGGATTTTTGTTGGGGTCAAAAACAATACCTATAAGGGTTGAGCTGTATGCCACGCCTACAATGCAGTTGCCATTGTCTCTTTCCGCTGCAATAAATCCTGCGACGTTCGTCCCGTGCCTTAATACAAATAATAATAATAATAATAATAATAATAATAATAATCATAATAATAATCAGATGTGTACAATACTATAATAATCATGAATGCTTGACATGTATTACTTGTGTTAAACACCAGCTTCGCGGAATAGGGCAGTTTGAAAATCCTTCTCTTGCAATTACGATGATGAGGATGGTGATAATACTATATAATGTTTTGAATTTGACAAAGCCTATGGTTTACACTCTTTATGTAAGTTAATTATTTTAAGACAGTGTTGTCATAGTACAGTTAAAGAGATAAACTCATAATATTCCTAATTTTCTCTTGATTGTCCTATCCATGGAGTTAGGATTGTATTACCGATGAAGCGATTGTATGAAGGATATGTTGCTTTGTATACAATAAGGATCCGCTTATTAGCTACGTTATAATGGGGATAACGTTTCCAATTATTTCAATTCCATTTATATTAAACTGACCTAGCATGACCCTTGAAGATCGTCACCTACATTTATATAGGTAATATCTTTAGAGTTAGTGCTAATGATGCCTATAAAATAGTCCATGATTTTAGTGTTATGATTGATGTCCGTCAGTATTGTTCAGCAGACATGAGGAAATAATTTTATTTAGCATATTTACTTTCTCTCATATTATAGAAAAATAAAATATGATACTCATTTGGTGGTGTGGATAGGATAGTTAGAATATACCAACGATTTTTTTTATTATGTTTACTTTCATGTAAGGCGAGTTTATCTTCAGCTCTATCACGAACTCCTGCAATTTACATAGAGACACAAAAAATTTTCTGCTTCAACATGTGTCATGTATATTTATTTCTTACAATTCAGGATATTCCCACCGTCTGACAGTTGACATACCTACTCTCCAATAATACTGATGATTTCAATGAAATGTATCTCATACATATGTCGTAAAACAGAACATAAAATGTACCATAGTTAAGTGTTTAAGAAGCTTGCTCCTTTGCAAGAGTAACACACATACGTACATGCTTTTATGCAATTACTATGTCCACTTTAGTTACACAAATATACATACACACGCACACACATATTCTTATTTCGAAGTATTCTAATTATGTAGCTTACACATTACAAATGTTCAACAAATCGTGTAAAATGATACACATTCTTTCTCATTCATTGAATAATAACTTCCGGGGGGCTACTGACCAGGCCGGGTTTGCCTATCAGTTACTCATGGATAAATATTCAAGTAAATTGATAAAACAATTCCAGCCAGTCAGTTGATGTGGTTGCGTATTTAGCCCTTGAATAGTTTGAAAAGGGGTTCTTGCTCTGGTAAAATGAGTAAGGTAAAAATACAACGTAGAATAATGATAAATGCATCAATATGTTGTTGAGAATAACCAAAGATAGACTGAAATGAAAAACCTTGCTTTAATGTTGGTACTGAATGCCGCTTCTGATCTTTATCTGTATTGCTCACCTAAAGTTGTAAGGTGGATTTGGATCAGATTCACCATCTACAAAGTCGTAATGGCCGTCTAACTGTAAAGGCAATTTTCGCATGGTTAGAATATCAACATTAGCTAATTAGTGAGTATTGTATGCAGTAGTGAAACACAAAGTGCAATAACCGCTTTCAATACAGCAGATAACAAAATAGAAGAGAATGTTTAATTTCAGATCTTGTCATCTCGTTTCGTGTCATTCAAAATGCTTTAAAAAAGCTCAAAAAAGGTTTAATGTCTTATTCCGTTCAACACAAAGCCCTATTAAATATCTTTTACTTCCAATAATAATCTTCTTCTTGCAGTAAACTTACAGCAGTATTAACGATACTAGTTTTGTTAATCTCATAGGAGTATGAAGAGTACTATTCACACTGTACTATAAAATATCACATTCAGTTTTCTTTGCTTCTAACAAATAGGGTCAAGCATACACAAATATAAAATTTGGTGAATGTATGACCTAATCCAAAATAAAAATACGGATTATGCTCAGATTTGATTTAAAAAACGAGATTAAATATAGCTCTGTGTTCATGGTTCTTGTTAGACTTACTCTAATATTTGCATCCAGGTCGATGTGGTCGGTTTGAAGTCCATCGTCAACGACCGACACAGTAATTCCACTTCCGTTATAACCACTTTGCCAGGCTTCCACTACCTTCATGGTCAGAGATAAGTCTCCGTTCTAAATTATAAGTATTATTATTATTATTATTATTATTATTATTATTATTAAGATAGATTAGTGTCATGGCTGATGTTATTATTGCGTTGCTGATTTGCTAGGTCTTGATAAGTTTGTATGAAATCTACAAACGTTAAGTCGTTAAAATCTTCATTTTTATAGAGACTTTGGTTCATGACATAAACATTTATGGTGCAATACGTTAAATCTAAAATTATCACCGTTACAGTAGGATTAAAAATACGCTTGAATACTTGGATTAGTTATGATTAGTCGGATATATATTATATTTTGTTACTGTGATTTAAAACGAAGAATATTTATAAATCGCTTATTTTTCAATATTTTATTAAATGTATAATTTCCGTTATTGAAACACACACACATTCACTCTCTGTTTCATTAGAAAATATTAAAAAGTATATATTCGAGACTTAGAGACACAAAGATGGTGATATGTTTCCAGCTTACTAAAAGTATTCCATGTAAGCAAATACAATCGCGTAATGGCCTCTGTCTATTTAGATTTGATCCATTTACAACACCTGCAAAATATTGTTATGCGTCACAACAAGAATTCTGGCATTTTCCTGACTCGTTAATGGGTTTATTAACCGGATATAATATTGCAAATGGCGGAATGATATAAACTTACTATCTGCCACATCTTTGGCCACTCTGTGTCATTGGTATGAAAGAATCTCAAGTGTCTTTCTTGCAGCTCAATTTTATTGGAGTGAACCACCTGAGAACAAACACAGTATAAAGCATATAACGTGAAATGTTAACACATCTATACTAGTAACGTCAAGCCTACGACAAAACGCAAGATACTTTCGAATGTGATAATGGTTCATGGTTGTTGCCAAGGACAATAGATTACATAGGAAGAGCATTAAATGCATTCGTTAAGAATATGTACAGTTCAGTAATCGTTCTTTCATTCTCACCATCTGTAGGAGGAGTGTTAACGAATAAAAACAAAATAATTATAATACAATTCCTGTCTAGGCTTCTAAGTAACAATTCAAACCTTATACAAGTTTTATAGTCACATCTCTATTTCGCGAAGTAACGTACACGTAGTATTAATTCAGTGTCGGTATTTACTAATATTAACTATGATATGAATTATATTGCTTATGTTAACTTATATTTGTTGCAGTAGGTGCGCATAAAGTTGATTGTAAATTATTTGTTTTCATGGTTGTTTTATTACCCATATTCTCTTGATATGATATTCTCATGTTAACTGTGCGTCCTCAAGAACCGGCATGGTGATCTATGCAATCTAAACTTATTCAATCCCGGACGTCCAAGTGATACATACAATTCACAGTATATTATTTATAATGGGAATGAATAGTTTTGGTGAAATAATTTTGAATATGGGTAAATTTAGGTGAAAACGATTGTCATGATCCAATGTATTAAAACAGATAAACTAAAAAGAAATAGTTTAGGTTTTAATTACCTATGCTGAAACGGATCTCTGTATTAATAGTAATTTGGGCTAAACATATCTGATCTCTGTCTATCAACTGGTGTATTGGTGATACTTATCATATATTTAATTATTACTTACTTTACATAAAATGTGTTTGAACAATTAGGTATCTAACGAAGGTATCTATCAAATTATATCTATCTATCTCTCTTTCCATCTATCTATCTATCTATCTATCTATCTATCTATCTATCTATCTATCTATCTATCTATCTATCTATCTATCTATCTATCTATCTATCTATCTATCTATCTATCTATCCATCCATCCATCCATCCATCCATCCATCCATCCATCCATCCATCCATCCATCCATCCATCCATCCATCTATCTATCTATCTATCTATCTATCTATCTATCTATCTATCTATCTATCTATCTATCTATCTATCTATCTGGTTCTAATATAATTTTGTAGGATATTCCACAAGTACATTAGGTAAGTATACGAAGAAACCAACACAGTGTATTTTGCATACTCATTAACATGAAAGCCTCAATGAAACGACCGTCAGTTTGCCTGCACTTCTTCAAACTTCACCAAGATGTAGCAAGATATATATATATATATATATATATATATATATATATATATATATATATATATATATGTTTGTGTGTGTGTGTGTGTGTGTGTGTGTGTGTGTGTGTGTGTGTGTGTGTACACGTACATTTCGTCTCTTCCTGAAGGTTTGGACATCCTCGGTGATCTCTTCCTCGACTGAGTGGAAAATCTTCGAGTGGAATCCTGTTCTTTTCTTCTTTGATCTTGCCAGGAGCAAAGTCATTTTAGGGAGGAAGAGCTAAAAACATTGATTCGACAGATTCATGCAATGTTTTGATTAAACGAACCGTAAAACGTGTTCTTGTGCATTATACATGAGCTGGTCAATTTCAGTTACATAAGATCTGTGTTTGCAAACAGTAAATCATTAAAACATTAATTTCCTCCATGGAACTGATATATCTGTATAACGAAAACCTTATGAAACCCTCATCATTGACCAATATTATTTTAGCTTTGTTGTGCATGCATTTTATATCAGCCGTAAGAGGTAAGTGTTGAACATCTGAATATAACTTGCTTTGTATGCGACGTGTCGATTAATGATGTTGATTGACTTCCCTTTGCTCGTTAACATCGTGATTAATCTATGTAAAACTTCAATCGATTACTTGTAGGCTGATTTATATATGTATAATCTTTCGGGTTAAGCTCTTTGCAAGCCATTTTGGGAAAATCAATTTAAAGCGCGCGCAAGAGAGAGAGAGAGAGAGAGAGAGAGAGAGAGAGAGAGAGAGAGAGAGAGAGAGAGAGAGAGAGAGAGACAGAGAGAGAACACCTCTAGCGATGATTAAGCTTCTGTTGCTCCATTCATATTAACCAACGTGAGAAAATGAACGGCGATTTCTCTACATTTGAGTATCCTCAAGTATCACGTGTGAATGTTACAAGTTGTCTTAGAATATTTAATATTTTAACGTTGCATTATGATAATTGTATCCTAGTATTTTGCAAAGTCTGACTTAAATGGTATCGCTATATAAACGTGGTTGTGCGGGACACATTTCTAGTACACCCATGTGCGTCGGTACTTGACTTAAAATGTGACTATAAAGTCCATAGTTTGTGTCGTATGTGACATCGTTTCTCTTTGTATCACTACTGAGACCGTAGTTATTTGTATGACTATTCCTCTCGACTGAAGACCATCTCCAACAAAACTTTTAATATGCATTTCGCGATGTAGATATGTAATACCAACTCATATCATGGTCGGACAGAAGGTAAAGGATATGTTGCAGTAAATTATACGGAGTCTATAATAACGACGTTATGTTTTGTTTTATTCTCTGCAATAAACGATAATGTGTTTTTACATGATAATTACGTAATCCGTTTACAGGATTTGAATACATTACGTAATCACTCTCAAGAAATCTCAAGTATATTAAACAATAGCTCAAACATAATGAAGTTTCCCTTATATCACACTTAATAGCTTGCACTTGAATAGCAACGAAGCAAAATAACCATTTATATTTTAAAAAATAGTATTTCACAAATCTTATTAATTATTTAAATAAGGTCTGCATGAAACACATTGGAATTAAATAAGGTGGTAAATTACTTTTTGGACATATATTGCATCCTGATACATAACTATCAATCTATGTATACAAATCTAATTCGACGTATCAATGAAAATAAAAGCAGAAAAAACCTGAATATGTGATAAACAATCTTACAAAACAGAAATCTTATGTTTATTTCAAATACGTTTCTCTTACAAGATCATATAAATGTGTAGAAGGCCGTGGAATAATACATGCTTAAAAATATCTAGTAAAATTGTATTTTGCCATCAACGTAATCGTCGTTCCTGTGCTTAAGAAAATATACAACTGTAATTTGTATACATTCCGTATCCTGCTATTTCAATAGTTTGTGAAAAATCACTATCATAACGGCAATACATACTTTGTTAGGAGTCAAAGATATTGTCCACACACTTTTGATTGTGATGTTAAATTAGCAAATCGTTAATAGTCCGTCTCAAAAAGTGTGAGTTCCTATGTCAAAAAAGACATCATCAAAATAGTATTTGTATTTGTATGTATGAATCAAAGATATTGTCCACACACTTTTGATTGTGATGCATAAATTAGCAAATCGTTAATAGTCCGTCTCAAAAAGTGTGAGTTCCTATGTCACAAAAGACAATTAATGTTACAATTGTTCTCTGCATTGAGATCCATGAGAGTAAGAACACAATATCCATAAAGACTCACTTAGACGCACACACACACACACACACACACACACACAAACAAACACACATTTCATCACGTGCCTCTTTCTTTTAGTCTTTGTAGCTGTGCCGCAACCTGGTACTATGCTGTCTTATTTGTATGCACACTGCATATCTCTCTATTTAAAGCAATTTATGTCCCTAATCATATGTATTAAACATGACAATGTCTTAATAGCCGGTCCTAGGACAGAAGTGATAAAAATGTTTTGATATAACAAATAACAAGCAAATATTTAATAAAATCTGGATGAGCGAGCTTAAAAGAAAGTTGAAAGGTCAAAATATAAAAGTAATAGGAATAATCCAAGTAAAGTTCTATGAACGTCCAAAAGAATGACAAATTCCGTATAAATTTTAAAACCGAAAACATATTGGTCAACCAAGAATTGTGACGTTATCCAAATCGTCCAGAACTCAGATGAAAAATTCAAAACAGTCCCAGAATAATATTACAGTCAACAAAATGAGCCCGTTCTACTCCCACTTCTCAGTCCAAACAAATGATGTCCTCTTGAATAATATAAAAATACAAAGTAAAACACATCTGCATACATAAAAGAAACACAAGAAATGATAACTCCAAATTTAAATTGAATTTGATTGCTTAACTTCTCTCCTTATACACACTGTCGATTACACCATGACTTTGTAAAGATGGCGTTTATGGTTTCTCCGGAATGTTCTTGGGTATCGTTACCAATGCTTACCACTACGTTGTCTATGTATGTATGTATATATATATATATATATATATATATATATATATATATATATATATTTCTGAGGAGGGGTCTCAAATTCCTTTGATTTGCATTTCTTCTATTTTGTTTACAGGCTATATGTTACGGGTTATGTAGCATTGTATTTTGTAGCCAACCTTTTCCAAAATTATGTTCATTTTCTACCTGACAAGAAACATTGAAGTTGTATTATTTAAGCAATACATATATAATATTTCTCTATGAATGTGGGTTATGTATCAGGATCATTTTCATTAGAAGTTTATATTTGTGTCTTGGTCTGAAACATAGACATGTGTTTACTTTAAGTTTAGCTACATACATGGTCTAAATATAGCTTGGACTATTCTAGAAAAGATCTTTTTGTACTAAATCATGACTGTTGGTTGTGATACTTTTGTAATAATCTTCTTTATCTAGAAATTATTCAGTTGTGATGTAAGATCTTGGGGCAGAATCACTTGGTTGTGTTCGGCGTTTCATTTTCAATACAAAGTATTCTTCCATGGAAATACAATGTGCTATATAATATTCATGGGAAATGGCAATAACTTGGAATAAAGGCCGGTATAATTTGAACTATATTCATGTGATTCACCGAAAGGCTCCTAACACATCAATACAATTCAGGCCGTTGATAAATCAGTGTATTCAAGTGTACCGACCACTCAGGCACTTCAATACTTTCATCGTTGGACATTATTTGAAATGCCACAAAAGTGTAGGAATTTATTCATTATTACTTGTGTTATTAATTATAGGGTTATTTGGGGATTATTTGGGATGTATAATTTGCAATACCGTAAGGTCTTTTAAAGTTTTTACTTTGCATTCCATGGAAATAGTTTATTCGTATAGTTCTGCAAATGTTGTCACCTCTAAGTCTTTCCTGTTCCTTTTCTTAATACCATATAGTCTTGAAAACAGAGATAGAAATAGAAAACACATCATGTTTTAATATAATTATGATATAGTTTTATGCTTACCATAGATGTAGTGCATTAACAAGCTTGATATTTGTCATATACAATGTAGTCATGTGTGATATGGGGTCAATACTTCCTTCTGAAACTATTTACTACAATCAGTTCAGTTCTACTTGTTAGTATTTAGACAAGGTGATAAATTAAAGCAGCTTAAAATCTGCCTCAACTCATTCCATGCTGTTTTCATTTATTTAAAAAGTGTCTTCATTCATTGGTTAAATAGATCTGCATAAAACGATACAATACAAATTTATTCCAAATGTACAATTAAAGGAGAGGTTGACAGGATGAAAGGGAGACACCCCATTATAGACGAAAAACCAATGGGGGTGGTGGTATCAACATACATAGTTCAACATTTATCTTTATTTCAACACCTGTCTATCTTTGTGCTCCATTTTTTTATTAGAGCTCAACTGAACAACTCAAATCAACATCTTTGACGGATGTCACGTCTAGCTGTATACTATTATGTTAATTAGTTCTAAGTATACTCTGCTTCTTTTTTATCAATATTGATTTTGCTGCTAGCTGTGTCAGTTTAGATATGTCGGTAAACTCATTTTTGTGATTATTATGGATTCTTGTCCAGAGCTCACACATATTTTTTTATTTGAATACACCTTTTCTGAAATAGTATATTTCACATAAATGTCCTTTGTTAAATCTGTAGTTTACCGACTACTATGCCAAATATCTATTTCAAACTTGCAGAATACTCTCTTGTAAGAAATACATTATTGTTATATTTCCTCCAATTGATGTATAAACGTTTCATCTGCGAATCCAGTGTTGGTCTCTAACACTGGAGTTATTCAGTTGTGTCGTTCCGGTAAGGCGACTAGATTCAGCAGCTGCGAGCGAATTAAAGTATGAGACATCTGTTTTCATATATATATATATTAGAAACAGAGAGAATGGAAAGAGAGAGACTATCAAAGCCATGTCATGTTATGGTTTGATAAAAACTTAGACCAGAAATTGAACAAAAATAACAAGCACTGCAAAATATATCTTTTGAATCTTTCCTAACTCGCACGAAAATGATTGATTGTTATCTTAATTTTTCAAAGATAACTGACGATTCATTTTAGCAAACAAATAATTATACGTTTGGTATAAGAAATTAATCGGCATTGAAAATCAGCATGACAAGCTAATTATATCTGAAACCATGTTTAAATATAACACAATAATGTATATTACACACGAAACCTTTTAATGTTGCATGCATTGCGAAATATTAAAAATAAGACGCCGTTGTTAAATTCATTAGAGGTTTAATATTGTCTTGTATTGTGATTGTGATTGGTTTGTCAAAAATTATAATAAATATGATTTATTTCGATGTAGTTTGGTGTGTCTGCCCGCTCCCATCCTCAACCCTTTACAAAACATTGGAAAATGGAGTGAAAGAGGTAATTGATAATTATTTATTAAAACGGAGTTACAATTGTAAATCACTTTTCAGATTTGTATTTTGTAAGTGTTAATTGTGATTATTTCTCTCATCTGTTTAGTTCAGAACGTTTGCATTGCTTTTTTGATTTGTGAACTATATATATATATATATATATATATATATATATATATATATATATATATATATGCATCGATTGACTTAATTACATATTATGAAAATGATAAAACTACAGTTCAAATGGGAACCTATATATCATCATATGGAATATTGTCTGAGGAAGGCGATTACAAAGGTACCACAGTTATTTCTCTCTTTGTATGTCTGTCTGTCTGTCTGTATATGTCTGTCTGTCTGTCTCTCTCTCTCTGGCTTCTGTCGGAAAACAAGTGAAAGTCCTTTAAAAAAATAAGATTCCACTGGTCCATAAGAACAATATGCGAGATACATATATTTATATGCATCTTGTATATAAGTATCTTCAATTGCATTACCATTTTTCTCATAATCTCTTCTTAATTATCCACACATGCTGTTTTCTGCTCCATCCATATCGTTTATCTCTCCATTAAATTTCTCTCTGTCAATGGTTTTGTGTCTAGCGTAACAGTTTCATTTTGCCATAATTACAAAACCGTTAGTCACCGACGTTTGTTGGAATTATAAAAGAAAACATAGTTGCAAATTTTAAGATATGAAATATGAAAATTCTTACCAATTTTTCTTCTACCTCATCATATTTTTCCCTCAGTTCCTGGAAGACATCCTCCTTCGCCTCCTCCTCGACCACCACATATATGTCAAACATTTGGGGTCCGCTTGTAAGGCGAACATGTTCAATACTATTAAGTATCCACACAAGAATAGCCACCTGATATAACATGAAAATGGATATTTTTCAGTAGAAAATCTACTATTTACCTTTTCTAAACCAACACGGCATGTCTCTAAACTGTCTCAGAATCCGTCTACTTAACGCCGTGTCTCCACCTTGAAATATACTCTTTGTAATATGTGTGTATTTTTGTCGCTTACACACCGGCATGATGTAATATTTTTAACTACCCGTTTCCACACAAGAAGTTGAACATATTACAAACACGCTTTAGGTCAGGCCCAGTGATAAACTGCACTAATCGATACCAGTTTAGACTTGCAACGTTTACCTGCTTGTTTTCTTGTATTTCTACGCTATCGTTCTGCGAACTCCTTTAGTATATGTTTACCTGTAGCACACATTGGACTTAAACACACAAATAGATACAAGAATATAGTTAGAGTGAGAAAATCTGTACAAATATAAGTAGGATTGTACTTTGGGATCCTTGTGGATTTTTTGTTGTTGTTGTTGATTTTACTTTCTTTCTTTTTTGGGGGGTTAGGGTGGAATTAATGGACGGTTGAATGATTGATGATGATTGAACTTATTTGCGAGGACAATGCGATTGTCTGTGTGGAAAATACGTAGGATATTGTACACAATTATACACTATTCACATCAATAGACACATGGCGTCCAAGAAAGCAGTTTCGTGTAATTAACATCTTAATATTCTTTTTCATGACACCTGTAAATCTTTGTTGTCCTTCTATTGTTCCCTGTTTTTCTCGATCGAAAGATTTATTTACGTATAAGATTTCTCTTTTCAGTAATAGTTACAAAAGTAACCACATGGTGTTAATTTTGCCGTATTTGTTTCTCTCGTGGTCCTCGTCATCACTGAATTACTAGTAGTAGCAGCAGCAGCAGAAGTAGTTGTTAAACTAATACTAATAATACAACTGAATCGCTATATGTCATTTTGTTCAAACTCAATCGTGCAAAAAAAGGATATATGTTCCATCTTTCCTCCAAGACATGAATGTTCTATGTTAACTCAGTTAAAAGGTACATTATTTTCGAATAATGGTCTCTAATAATGTTCAGAAATTTCATCATACGGTTGTTATATATCTTTAAATATGAGTGAACGAAAGTTATATTTTAGTTCCTATTCTCAGTTCACGTTGACTCAAGTTTCATAAATTTTAGACAGAACAGTGTTATGTAAATTCACACAATATTATGTAAATCCTAAATGTGACAACGTTTAGGCTTTTATTTGTGTTGCTATATAGTTGTGTCATATCTCAACAGTCATTTTAGCCTTTGCAAAGCCCGCTATAAATATATTTCAATCTATTCTACTTTTTGATACTGGTAGACTGTAAGTGTAATGTTGTTGTATATAACACTATATTCCTTCATTCGACTGTTATCGAGCGGCTGATACAGAAGTGACATGATACATCTCTGGTATGATGTAATTTGTTACAACATTATATGATATCATTTCGAACTCGGATCCAAGGTGAAATATCTCTTCAGTGAATTTACAACATTACAGTTCATTATACAAATTCATCAGATTGATTTCGAAGACCTTGTCAGGGAACACTCTATGAATGTTTGTTTGTCTGTTTATGTGCTTTTTAAGAATATATATAATATATGTTGTTTTTTTACTTTTTGGGATAAGTGATAGTTGTATAAAACAAAGCGGCGATCAGCTGTTCATATTTGGATATATTATACAATTTCATGGATCACCTATAAATCTTTTATTTTACAAATAGCTCTGGTTATTTGTAGCTAGTTACTGTAAGACCCCCAAAAGCCGTAACCTTTGTGAAATATATGCAATTCATCTTGCTAATAGCAACAATAAAAGACAAATCAGCTTCAGATTAAAGTTGAATGGACATCTTTATTCCTTTTTTCGTTTTCTCTGTGCGAAGATGTATATTACGTTTTTACACATACTCATGTCTTTACAACTGAGGATATCATCAGTATAGCATCTGAAGATCGTGCATTCACTTTATCTCGATGGTCTTTCCCATAATGTTTGAACACTGATATTTACTTGAACTTCATTTTTTAAATATTTTTTCTTTATATTTTGTGCAATTTCTGAAATGAAAAAACAGCAACACAATGTTTGTTGCTGCTAATATTAACAAAAAGTGGTGTTGATGAATATGAAGAAAAAACTAAATATCGATTATCTATTTATGATGGATAGTCATAGAACACACAAAGAATAACGACAGATGTATTAATCTCTCTTTATATTTTAGGTTTAATTCATTAGGTGATCATGAATCAAATAATTCTAATTCAGTATATTAATCCGCTACCTTTTACCAAAATGAATTACATAAAAATACATATCTTGCATGCAAAAATTGTGAACTATTTTTGGCACGCTTGCAGAATTTATTGCAATGCGATAAAGTGCATACCTGCACTTTGCATGTAAATTTATCTGAGATAATGGTGCCGTTTTATTTAAGTAACACTGAAATCCACATATCAATTCATGTTATTCAGTCATTAAATGGCGACCTAGGTGAACCATGCTATCTGCGTGTACTTGACGCTCTATCTCCCTTTACTACCAGGACAATGCATTTAACTGGGAACCTAGGAAACCGTCTTGTTCATGTCGATGTTGTGGACCGCCCCTGCACTTAAGGCTTATCGAAATACTTTGATGTGTGTAAATATGTCGCGGTCGATACATAGATTATGTAAGATGATTGCAAGGTATTAACCAAATTAAATACGTGTCCTTTTGTAAACATATGGCTGCCTTGATGTGATTAAAGCGTCAGTCAGTGACATTTATAACATATTCTGGTCTTGTTGTGAAAACAAAACATCATCCATTTGTTGATTTTATTACTAACGCATTAAATTAAAAAGGATATACATGGACTTAAAACGAATGCATTTTATGATAAATCTTTTTAAAATACATATCATATATTGTTAGGAATTAGGTGGCTTTTGTTTCAAAAACATCAATAATGGGTTTATAGAGGTGTTGCTTTGTTTTAT